>CM062805.1:478189756-479618948 GCA_031772625.1 Pinus tabuliformis | reverse complement strand
ACCAAAACATAAAAACAAGAACACACGAAGTTGGCTTTCTGCCAAGGCCAAAACCTCTCTTCTCTTGAGAGGAAAACCCTTGAGTGAATTTCTCATATTAAAGCTTCTATTGATCAATGGCAAACCCTAGACCCCTGAGAAGAGTATCCTCCAAGCACAAGTCAAGTCCTTCCTTCTTTCTGCACCTTATTCCATGACACTTCTTTCGGTACTTTGTTTTTCGACACTTCGTCCTCTTTCTTTCGGCACTTCGTTCTTCTATTCCTTGGTGGTAGGCTCTCTTATGCTAGTTCTAGAAGAGATGTTTCTTCTTGATCCTAAGTGTACCTACTCACATAGGATGATGCTTTTCTTCTCTTCCCCAATCGAGCTTCTTCTTCATGTAAGATTGCAGACTTGATGTGGCAGCACTACAACCCTAAACCTCGCACGTGTGGGAGGTTTCAAGGTGTATTTGGTTCCTTTCTCCTTCATATGTGAAAGTCTCTTCTTTGCTCCAGTGAGAGGCCTTATAGGCCTAAGTTTCAACCCCAAACAATGAGAAGCATGGGACTGTTATATTGTTGCTGATATGTCTACAGAAAGCCCTCCTTTTCTCGCACGTGTGACTACGTTTTGCCCTAGAAACAGTCTTTCAATCTTCGCTTAGACTTCTCCCTCCTTCACTGCACTAGAGGCTCTTTATCTTCGGCTTGTCTCACTCTAATTTCGACTCCTTGTCTTCGCTTATTTCAGAGATCCTTTTTTTTGCATTATAGAGGAGTGAACAACCTCTATATATAGAGGTATGTCCCTCCATTTAGGCCGACTAGAAGGCAGACTTGTCACCTTGTTTGTAGGCCGACTTTGAGGGTTGTTTGGAGGCCGATTTGTTGAGCAGACTTTGGATAGTTTCTATGGTGGTGTAGCATGCTTGAAGGAGCTTCTTGATGGTGCCTTTGCATAGGAGTAGACTTGACTTTGCTTGGAGGTTTTCCTCTGACTTTAATATATATTTATACATGATGTAACATGTCCTTAAGGTCTTTAACATAATTCTTTTGACTCTTTGATTCACCTATAGCACTTTGACATGTGTTAGACCTACTTCAATGAGCAAGAAACTCATTGACATATATTATAAAATTAATATTTCTTTTCTTGCATAAGTACAAATATCGAAAGTACATTTATGAGGACCGAACTTAGTTACATTTCCTTCAACACTCCCTCTTAACTAGGGAGGTATTCATACAACATTACAAGGTGTTTGTCTATTATCAATCTTTGAAGAATTCACATAAGAGAAACCAGATTAGGAATCCATCTGTCATAGCATCATATCCATCAACATTGTCATAGTGCAAGGCCTTGACTAATAGCTCCATCTCTTCATGGGAACATGAGCTACAATGCTGGCGAGACCTATGATTCATAGACACCTTCAATCATTGTCTCTCAAGGTACATACCCACCCGGGTGTTCATTGAGTATGACCTTCTAGGACTATTCTTGTCTTGGGTTTCCAACCCTCAAAGAATATCGGTCCCCTTGCCTACTCCTATCTTGGATGCCCTACACATCCTCAAAGAGTATCAGATGTCAGATGATTACCCAATCCTCCCATTCTTTCTTCGCAAGTGAAGACAAGAATGTTGTGTCTATCTTGTGTCTACATTTCCATTCATGGCCTTCATCTAGACTTATGGCTGTTAGTCTTGGTCTAGTGCATGACCCATGAAATGGAAAAACACAATTGTCACTCCTTTGTAATCAGGGGTGATCCAAAACTTCCTCGTGATCAGGGATTTGTCAGATCTCCCTCTTAACTAGGGACTCTTTCCTTCGTCAACAACTTCTTCTTTGTGGGTTCTTCAGCTGCTTGATTTCCTTCCTTTCTTTGATGTCATGAAGTCTTTGTTCGAACTTCTTCTAGGTAGGGCACCATCCATCGATCACTTTCCTTCCTAGTTTGTCATGTCATTGCTTCCTTTGTGGAAAGTGTCTTTCTTGCCATACATCAAGTTTCGTCATCTGGCTACTCTTTTGTCATCTGTCCATGCTTCAGAATACTCTTCTCATGGATGCTTTGTTGTACTTGCTTGTTTACATGCTTTGACCTAGTAGCCCATCATGACTTCATCCTGATATTACTTCAACATTGCTTTTTCTTTTGTTGGATGGCTTCTTCATCACGACATCTTCGTAGAGTAGAATCAGTTATCTGCATCTTTCATATCTCCAAGGCCTTCATAGGTGTCAAGGGTCCTTCCTTCCTTTGTCAGAGTTGTCCTGCCTTCTTTCGGGAGATATCTTCAAAGTATTTTATCAGATAGTGATTCTCGGTGATCATGGTGTTCCTCACATGCTTGATCTCTTTCTTCATTTGCTCCTTCTTAGGTAGATAGGTCAACCATCTTCTGCTTCTTGTGAGAGCATTTCTTCCTTGGTTGTTTACTAGACTAGTCAACATTTCTTCTTGCTTTGTAGCTAGCAATCTTATACTCCTTATGTGAGCATATTCTTTTGTTGACCTTCATTGCATTGTAGTACATGCCTTCGAGCATGTTCTTGGTGAAAGAGATTCTTTCATATTTGGTCATGTTATAGAACTATTCCCATGACTCAATAATATACAAATGACTAAAGTTTGATGCATACATACCTCATCTTGATTCTCCTTTGATCATCTTAGCTTCATTTGGTTGTCCTTGGTGTGGCCCTTCTTACTTCATCTTAGCTTGCTTGTATATCATCCTTTTCTTGAATCCCATGAATGGGATTCCCAATGAGACATCTGCTTTGGTTCATGAACCTTCTTTTGAAGATTCCATCATAGGATCTTAGAGACCCTTTCCTTGCAAATGTTTCCTTTCTTTTGATGATGGAGGTCTTCTAAGATCATGATCAATTTTCTTTCATCGTGGATGAGGTCTTATACTAGGTATGTTTATTCTACATGAATATCTTGAGCTATATCTGCCATGCTCCTATATTCTAGAGGATATTTCTACCCATGCATTTTTATTCTTATTATAAATGCTACATCTTCATGAGTATCTAGAACTCTATGTACATAATGCTTGTAGATTCTAGAGGATGGTTCTAGCCATGCAATATTCCTACATGCTCCTATACTACTCAAAAACTTGAAAGAAGACTAGAAGTAAATAGTTTGTCTTAGTGATAGTAGAGATCCGAAGGATCTTCCTTCGTTTGCTTCTTTTCTTCTTCTTTCACCTCTTGAGTCATGTGAGCTTCTTCTCTCTTTCTTTTGTTGTTGTTGTCCTTCTTAAGCTTAGGACAAATCCTTTTGAAGTGTCCATATTCTTGACATCCAAAACATTGGATTTTGGACATGTCTTTGTTGTTTGTTCTTCGTGGACCAAACTTGCCAAATTTACCTTTTCTCTTGGCCATGGTAGAAAATGCTTGCTCCTTTGATCCCACATCTTCTTTTGCCTTGAGTCTGGTTTCCTTTGTCCTGCATAGAGACCACGTTTCACTAAGAGTGGTTGCTTCCTTCTTGGCATATATGCTTGATGTGAAGTTGCCCCAATCCTCATGTAGAGCATTGAGTACTATAGTGGTCATTTCTCTGTCAGACATGACTTCCCCAAGCTCTTGAAGTTGATCTCTCATTTAAGAGATTTTCATGAAGTAGGGAGCTATTCCTTCCTTTGTTATCTTAATCTTGTATAATTCATTCCTCAGAGATATCACTTCTCCGGTTGTGGATACGGAGAATAGCTCTACTAGTTTATCATAAATTTCTTTCGATGTCTTAAATTTGGAGACATAGGGAATGAGAGAGTTTTTGATTGATTCTATCAGAATCCTTTGAGCTCTTGTCTCATCCTTATTGTACTTGGCTAAGGCTTGAGTTTGTTCCTTAACAGGGATAGTGATATTCCCTTTGACATGTTCTAGGAGTTCATTTTCCTTGAGAAGTAGATCAGTCCTCTTCTTCCATGCAAGAAAGTTATTGGTACCTACCAATTTATTGCTTTCCTTGCAAAAAGACATTGATGTATATTCAAAAGGGGACATGTACTTACTTCATAGATTTTGAGATGTAATGAATTTGCTTCCTCCTTGAAGACTTGATGGCTTGCCTTCCTAGGATCTTGATGTTCTTCAGGTTGCCTTCTTCAAGTGGACTTGTTTGATGACGAGATTTGCTTGATGACTTGTAGCTTGATGTAGGTCCTACTTTAGTCTGGTCTTCTTTGTAGGTGCCTTTATGTAAGGCTCTTCTTCTAGCTTTGTAGACCTCCTTGATGAATGAGGGATTGCATACCCTTCTTGTCCTTGAAGTGATTGAGACTTCTAGGCTTGATGCTTCAACTTTGTAGATGCTTCTCCTTGATGAGTGTTCTTGAGTTGCCCTTTCTTTGATGTGTCACCTTAGCTTTGATACCATGTTGAAGAATCTTAGGGCAAGGTAGTGTAGTGTGATTCTTCGTTACTTGATAACAATTTGTGGAGTATTTTTACTCTTCCTTATTAGCTTATTCTTCTTCTTCTTCTTATTATTAGTGCATATGTGTGCTACTTCATCAAACTGCTACCAAAACATAAAAACAAGAACACACGAAGTTGGCTTTCTGCCAGGGCCAAAACCTCTCTTCTCTTGAGAGGAAACCCTTGAGTGAATTTCTCTTATTGAAGCTTCTATTGATCAATGCCAAACCCTAGACCCCTGAGAAGAGTATCCTCCAAGCACAAGTCAAGTCCTTCCTTCTTTCTGCACCTTATTCCCCGACACTTCTTCCAGTACTTTGTTTTCCAGCACTTCGTTCTCCTACTCCTTGGTGGTAGGCTCTGTTATGCTAGTTCTAGAAGAGATGTTTCTTCTTGATCCTAAGTGTACCTACCCACATAGGATGATGCTTTTCTTCTCTTCCCCAATCGAGCTTCTTCTTCATGTAAGTTGCAGACTTGATGTGGCAGCACTGCAGCCCTAAACCTCGCACGTGTGGGAGATTTTGTGGTGTATTTGGTTCCTTTCTCCTTCGTATGTGAGAGCCTCTTCTTCGCTCCAATGAGAAGCCTTATAGGCCTAAGTTTCAAGCCCAAACAACGAGAAGTATGGGACTGTTATATTGCTGCTGATATGTCTACAGAAAGTCCTCCTTTTCTCGCATGTGTGACTGCTTTTTGCCCTTGAAACAATCCTTCAATCTTCGCTTAGACTTCTCCCTCCTTCACTGCACTAGAGGCTCTTTATCTTCGGCTTGTCTCACTCATATTTTGGCTCCTTGTCTTCGCTTATTTCAGAGATCCTTTTTTTTCTTTATAAAGGGGTGGATAGCCTCTATATATAGAGGTCTGTCCCTCCATTTAGGCCGACTAGAAGGCCAACTTGTCACCTTGTCTGTAGGCCGACTTTGAGGGTTGTTTGGAGGCCGATTTGTTGAGCAGACTTTGGATAGTTTCTATGGTGGTGTAGCATGCTTGAAGGAGCTTCTTGATGGTGCCTTAGCATAGGAGTAGACTTGACATTGCTTGGAGGTTTTTCTCTTTGAATTTAATATATATTTATACATGATGTAACATGCCCTTAAGGTCTTCAACATAATTCTTTTGCCTCTTTGATTCATCTATAGCACTTTTACATGTGCTAGACCTACTTCAATGAGCAAGAAACTCATTGACATATATTATAAAAATAATATTTCTTTTCTTGAATAAGTACAAATATCAAAAGTACATTTATGAAGGCTGTACCTAGTTACATTTCCTTCAAAATGAAGAAGGGTGGAAAAGCAAGGGTCGGGGTAACTCATATACCGCGATGTGCTCCCTCCTACACTCATATACCCAGGTGTGGGCTTACCCTATTATAGCTATGCTTGTGCCATGACATGTGGTCCGGATGTTTCCCCTCATCCCCACTGCATTCCATTACTATATCATTTGCCACCTGCCACTTGAGGAATGTACCATGGATATGTCAACCCCTTTAAAGGTTGAAACCACCTAATAGGGTCCTTGATTAACTCCTTATTGAGCTTGGAGACAATTGTACATGCCAAAGACCACTATGGAAGGGCATGCCACCATGAAGTGCCCTATTGATCCCATGTCTTGTAAGCTCTTTTACTTGATTACTCTAATGATTTGTTGTATTGGAGGTCAAGGGGACGCATTGGAGCTTCTGCATGGTTGCAGGTGGGTTTCCATTTGGGGCTTTTCCCCCTTTGTGGGTTTTCCCAGGGTAAAAATTCTGTATTGTCTCTTGTGCACTGTGATCTCTATTTTCTTGTACATGAATGGTTAAAAGTGCTGAAGTATAATTGCTTCACGAAGATCAAATAGGGGCTAAAAGAATGATAATTATTCTCACAAGTAATTATCAAGATCAGAAATTATGCTAGTCACTATTACACTTGAATTTCCAACAGAGATTAGGTTTGTGGATTTGGTCAATGACTCAAACTTATAGAAGGAAAGCTAGTCTAAGGGAGAGGATACATCAAGTGAGCACAAGATAGTGAGATAGTGAAATCCCAGTGATTGGGTGAAGAAGTACTTTCATCAATGTGTGCAGGGTTCGAGGAAGAGTGCAAGGCACAGCAAGGGAGAAGGATCTAGATCAGCTGGCAAGATCAAAGGACAGATCTGCAGATCTTTTGATCAGCTGGATCATTTCCAGGTTTCCTTGTATTTGTGTATTTCCTCAGTGGGCGATTATCCCAGGAAAAGAGCCCTTGTGTGCTGTAGATTATTGTTAATGAAACAACAGATTTTGAAGGGCAGAAATTATGTGTGCATGTGTTTGAGATTGGTGAAAGTTTGGTAATGCTGTTTTCTATTTTTGGCATGTTAAAATGTTATCTGTTCTTTTTATGCAATAGATCTGTGTAATAATCTGCTAGGAAATAATTAGCCAGGTTGCTGGGGTTAGAAAATTAACACATTGGCTAGTACCAATATTTTGGACTTTAATCTAAAAATGCTAGTTTGTGAGGTAACACCTAGTTAGTTATCTGCATCATAAAGTGAATGATATTCTTGAATCTTGATAGACGTGCAAGCTTCTTACTTTTTTCTGTGCAGAATCCAGATGTGTCATTATGGTTGACATTGAATTGATGCCTAGTTGATTTTGATCTTGAGATACCTATGTGAGTTTGTGTTAGCCAGTAGTTTGTGATGTTGCTGCTAGGGGCTGGTGGAAATTGTAGTATGGCATTTTGATTCATAGCTACTAGACAGCCTGGTGGGCTGCCTGAAATTTGAATGGTATGGCCTTTTGATGGATAACAACTAGACAGCGTAGTGGGCTGGCCACCAGAAGTGATGAGGCTTTTGGTTTGTGATAATACTCCAGGAATGAACTATATAATTTTTTTGTGATTCTTGCATGTGAATAATGAGATATACCTTCTAACTGCATGCGATTCAGTTTTTAACCTAACTATTGTGTATGCAGATATATTTGGAGAGGATTTTGTCAGTGGTGTTAAGCGTATCAAGGCTCTGGGGATTGTAGGTTCCGCTGGTTCTGTATCACTTCATGATATAAGAAGATTGCAGCAGTCAAATGAGGTGATAATCGTTGCTTCTTGATAGTATGTTCCTTATTTTCCCAGTGCAACTTATGTTACATGGCCACATTACTATACTATTCTTAACTCTAATGGTCCCTCCAGCCCTCGTTACATCACTAGGAAGAATCCCTAGGAAGAATCACACCAGTTGATGTTTCATGAATATATTGGCTCAAGTGTTTTTCTGTAGCAATAGCATTTGAAGGTTTTCAGTGCAGTCGTTATTTTACAAACATGGAATTATAATTTTAAAATTTAACTATTATCTAGACTGGCATGCAGGATTTATGTCAGCAGTTGGAAGCTCATGTTCTGACTACTGAAATACTACACACAGAAGCCCAGGCCACTTCAGGTCACCATGATAAAGTTAGTAACATGCCTTGATCTGTTTTCTATTCGTATGATATATATTAGTCTTAAATTCTTAATAAATTTGTTAGTGTTATTATTATTGAATACTTCTATAGTTCTAGCCTAACATCAGAAATCTAATGTAGATTTTCTCATTCCTACAGTCCTGGCATTTTTAAATACCTCTAAATTGTTAGACTAGGGACAGGAGTTCTGAACATGACAATTTAAAGTTCGGTAGACAATTGTGGTTCAAGATCAGTAATGTACATAATGGATATGAAAGATGTACAATCAATTTCATGTTTTTGACACTGAGACCTGTTTCCCGGCATTTGGCTAATTTTAGGTGCTTTATCATCATAGGAATCAGTAGAGAAGAGAAAATGAAAATAACATGTGCAAATTAGAGTTGTCAGAATTAGCAATGACGGAGACTTATCATTTTTGAAGGTTTGAGACTTGTTTTGGTAATTTTGCTGTTCAAAATTAAAAAACCTGGCCAGAAAAAGTGAGATGATCTGATGATGTTTTTCCATAATGAGGTGGTTTGGAGAACTAAAGCCAAACCATCAAGATATCTGGGATCACTCCTCTGTACTTTTTTTTCTACATTTGGGCTTTCATTCTTGGATTATCCCCCCTCTCACTATTTTATTTTCATTTCATCACGAGTGTTTCCTCCCTTTTTTGACACTTAGGAGTGCCTTTGTACTCTCATACTACTATTGTAGCTTGCTGTACTTTTTAGTGTCATAGACCTATGTTTTCGTCACTTGTTCAAATTGATAAAATTATCTTAGCTTATCTTGGACAATTTCATTACCAGATAGATCTCTAACTTAATATGAGACATGAATTGTTAGCTATCATTTGACTTTGGGAGAGGTCCTAAAATGCTTACCAAGGCCCACACTTGCATAAATATCACAATTGGAATTATGTTACCAGCAATAGTACAGGGATTAGGAATAAAGACTAGAGACTTGCCAACAAATGACTCATTAGAAGGATGTCATCGAAAAAGGCATCATCGACAAAGAATCTTTGGACAAGAGCATCTCTCGCTAGATTATCCATTGACGAAGCAATTGTTGACAAGTTTTCATTGATATTCCATGGATGTTGGTGGAAGGTTCCATCGATGAGCAATCTAACAACAAGCAAAATCATGAAGTCGATGAAGGTGAAATCGCTGAATCTTGCAGGGTGTTGTCAAAAGCAATGTATTACAATCTTATCCATGGAATTTTGGAAGCTATCAAGGACATTGTTAGATGGAAAACATGTGATAGGTTTGCACACAAGCTCAGAAGCAGTTGTGAATATCAATTGAACTAGAATGATTCCTTTAGGGGCGTGTAGCTAGCATTTGGACAAATGGGCAAGAATCAATCAATTTAGGAAGGGGAATGTTGTCGCTCAGATTATAGAGGCACGGTGCGACAACGAATCAGGTTGGGGGCTGTCATCTTGATCCCCCACCTCTTCGTTCTAGCTGTCTCCCAACAACAGGCTATGGGGGGTAGTCCCTATGGAAGATAGAAATGTAAGACTTGCTGGCAACCAAGGAGTTCGAGAGACATGATTGAATGGCCTAGCCACTTGGTTGATTTAGCAAGATTTATAGATTAGATTAGATTTAGATATTAGACTAGTGCCTTGTGGAGTCAATTTCTTGTGAAAATTTCTAACATGAAATTCTACTGCAGTAACTGATTTATTTCTCCTACTTATTTTCCACAATAAGTTATTTATAAAACCCTAGCAAGATTTATAGATTAGATTAGATTTAGATATTAGACTAGTGCCTTGTGGAGTCAATTTCTTGTGAAAATTTCTAACATGAAATTCTACTGCAGTAACTGATTTATTTCTCCTACTTATTTTCCACAATAAGTTATTTATAAAACCCTTCAGTAAACATCAAAGTAAATTCTATTGCAGTTGTCCCATAATAGCATAGAGAAAAAAAAATGAAATACAAGCACAAGAATTAATCACATCAACACAATTGTTTTTGGACAATAGTCCCTGGAAAAACCCAATGTGGGAAAACCGGTGCAACAGATGAGGGCTTATTTATTATTCTTCAGCAACAATATCTTTACAAGGAATGATTTGCAGAACATAGAGAAACCTTTATGAAAACACCTGAGATAATTTTCCTCCACCCTTCAGAGAAATTCTGATGCCCAAGAGACCCTCCAACCTTCACTGTGTCACCTTTGCGTCATCTCTGCGTGAGGACTGCGTCCCTTGTTGTGCTGCCTCTCTGAGTTGTCCCTCTGATGTACTGCATCACCTCCTCCTCAGTCTCTGACTGATGCTGATACCCTCCTTTTCCTTCACCTTGCAACTCTCCCTCTGAAATTGAACTCTTACTTCTTGAGAATTGATTTCCCTTGGGTTACTGAGTATTTGCTCGGTGTATCTCCAAATGACTCTCAAGCCTTCATTTATACTTTTCCTGTTGAGATATCAACGACCGTGATCTAATCTCTAATCAACGACTAAGATTAAATTAGACTTGATCTTTGTCTCTTAGAAGCTTCTCACCCATATTTTCATTAATACCCATTAATATTTTAATCTTCCTAAGTTTAGACATAGGAACCCCATTAAAAATATTAATTATTTGAATAAAATACAATCCAGGTGGAATTTCATGGTTTTTGGGTCTTGGAGATCTCATGTGTTCTAGCCCCTCCACAAAATTTCGGAGCTAGAGCACATCCGATGCTACCCAAAAATCAACATTTCTTGCTTTATCTCAATTAAAGACCAAGTAACTGGATGAACAACCGCTGCCTGAATGTTTAACTTTCCTATATGCCATGCAAATCCTAAGACTTAAGTGTGATGCAAGGATCTTGGTAATTTTTGATTAAATTTCTATTCTAGGTGTATCCTTCCCCTTAACTATTTTGAAGCTAATTTCTAGAGTAGGTTGTGAGAAAGAGGCCAAGGGGAAGCAAGCAAAGGCTTGATTAACGATACCTCCCCTTAGGTACTAACCACTCGGTGCCTCTGGCGTTGTAGAGATTATGGCTCTGACGACTGCAAGGTCACCGTGTTAACTATTAAAGAGGTGTTAGGCTCCTCAAGCTAGATGAGAAAGGTGGTCCTATTCTTCTATCAACCAAGCTTATGCTTGGAGGTAAGTTATTAAATGCAAGACTAGCTTATAATGCTTAATGCAATATTATGAGTGTTTTCTTGTGTTAAGATTGTTTATATTAAGTACTTCGTTTTGATTATCTTATGACAAGAGTACTTAATTGATGAATGGAAAATCAATCTTAACTACAAGAGTATGTGCCAAATTAACAAGTGTCAACAAGAGATATCCACGATACGATTACTTAACAATTACTTGAATCAAAGATCACTAATATGCTCAAGATAAAGATATCATCCACGGATGATTTTAACCATGAAACAAAAAAGGACAATATAGTACCTATCCACTTAGATAATTAGCCAATGAGACAATGTGAGATTCTAAATGTTCCTAGCCAATATTCCTCAACAATGTTAACAAGACAATTATTAAGAGATGTGTAACTAGATTCACCAATCTTAAGAACAAACAATGATTCTTAGATTTTCAATTAGCCAATATCACAAATTGCTCGAGAGACATTCAATGATATTCAATTCTTGATCAAGTGCTTGTGGGAGTGAATTTATTCAAGTGCAAAATTGGAAACTTTGAAACTGACAATAAACCACAAGTGTTAGTGCTCTCAGCATATGAAGAACTTCTCCAAATGTTAAACAACTTTAGGAAAGACAAATGTAAATAATGCCTTCAATTACTAAGAACCAATGAAAACACTTATGCTACTTATGTTCCAACTTTATCCAAATGAGCAATAATCCAACTTTTATGATAGTAGTAGATTACTCAATGAATTATTCAATGCCAAATATATTAAACAAGCCCAAATTACTCAATTTCATAGGAGTACTTAAAATGCAAAATGTCCTTAATGATGCTAAAATTCACTGTTCTAGATTAGACTTATTATGTAGAGATGGCAGTTACTTATTTTTCACGAATGAAGCCAAAATATGAGTGCTCTGTTACTGCTCAAACTAGCAGGGGACCTAAGGGGAATCCCTAAAGGGCAAATGCTAGGTCAAGGGCAACAAACAAAGTCTTAGCCCACTATCACCTTAGTTAAGGCTCCCTTCTATTTATGGACTTTCATCGATTGGAGGAGACCCGATATGAATGGAGTCACTAATGTGTAACAAGTCAATGATATGAGTGACCCAAATCCTTTTTGAGAAGGTTTTGAAGAATGGGCTAGGTCTGTGCTTCTGTCCCCTAGACCCCTTTTTAGGACTTAACCTTGGATTCTAGCCCCGTAGGATCTCTTTTACTGACCACTTGGTTTCAGGGATGGTATTTCATGGGAAACCTTGATTTTTTGTTGGCATGGTCCCTCTCCCTTATCTGCTTATATTACCCTCTTTCCATTCATTATTACCCCATCCATCACTTCTCCAACCTGGGTCCACATTCCTCCATCGGGTCCACATAGGGTCAGCTCACCCCTCCCCCTTGTCGACACCTTGGGTCATGGCTTGGAATGAGGCCCGGAGGTTGATGTAGCTAAAAAGAAAGTCAAGAGCATATATGGGAACATTCAACAGGAAAATTACCACAAAATGCAAAAGATGGCCGGAACAAAAACATTTAGCACATGGGCAAAAGCCATTACATGAAGCTCTACCTCGTCATCATGGCCATCACCCTGGTTCCAACAGGTTCTATGAACCTTCCTCATCATATACAACCCCTGGTGGGCAATGAACCGCCCCACCTTAAAGGGGGGGATTCACTGCTATATCTTGTACATCATGCTCTAACCCCTTGAGTGTTGAGCAGTTAATCAAAGAAAATCATAAAAAGAAAAAGGCATATAAAGAAGGCTGGAAAAATCAAGGTCAGTGCACCTCATGAACCACGATTGCTCTCTCTTACACCTTATAAACCCAAGTGAGGGCTTCCCTCTTATTAGCTACCCTTGTGCCCCAGCATGTGACCTAGGGCTGCCCCCTCTCATTCCCTACCTCATTCACCTATCTGCCACATGCCAACACCTTTTGACATATGTACCTTGACTACATTATCCCCTTTTGAAGCAGAAACCACCTAGTAGGGTACTTGGTTAACCCCATTGGGAGTTTAGGAGACATTAGTAGATCCCGAAGCCCATTATGGAAGGGCAGGCTATTATGAAGTTCCCACTTGTGGTCTATGATTAGGTAAGCTTATTTTCTCGATTTCTCTAATGACTTGTTGCACTGGAATCCTAGGGGACGCATTGGATCTTATGCAAGATTGTAGATGGTTTCTATTTGGGGTTTGGTCTCCCTATATGGGGTCGTAATCCTCCAGAGGGCTACATTGGCACATATAGGGTGAGCATTGAGAGCCATGGGCCTCTACAACAACAGATTGCACTTCATGTATTTCCATAGCCATTCAGAGATTGCTCGTGGTTCACTCATTGTACAGGAGGATGCACCTAATCCATCATGCCTAACTGGCCCTAGATCTACCCCATACGCTTGGCAGATGATCCATGACTTGTACGATGATGTGGGATCTCTTACATTATCATCCTAGCCCTTAAGGGCAACCTGCAGGCACCTTTGATTTGTTTGGAGACCCATGAGGACACTAGTGTGCCCCCACAATCATTTGGAGCACCACAAGTTATTACAAGGGGCCAACCCCTTGTCCATTGCTTTTGAGGGTCCTATTTTTCATTGTGGCACCCATGGATCTCATTAGGCCTCTTAGAGGGCCCTACGGCATGCATAGATTATTATTTGTCCTCTTGAGAGGCTTACTTTTTCATTTGTGAGCTAGTTTGGTGGGCTTGTCACCAAAGTTAGGTCATTTGCACATTATTTTATTTTTAGGGGCTAATGTAGGCTCATTAGCTAAATCGAACTCCTAATTAGTGTATAAATAGGAGTTAGTTGGATTCATTTGTATCATCACTTGACTTGGGATCTCTCTATCTTTAGAGAACTTCACATTTTTTCCTTGGAGGATTATTTTGGATGATGGATGAATTTTGATGTATGGATTTGGGCTATTTCTATCTTGGAGCTTCTTATTTGCAAATGTGATGTTGGTTGGATATACTCTCTAACATTGTAAGTGCAAATTTAACGCTATTTTTCTTGTTGCTGCATACATTTGAATTTCGCTATAATTAGGGCTAATTGTTGCATGTACGAAATGTGGAATTATGTGTCTATTTAGCTTATTCTTTGTATGGGCCATTGTTAGATGAATGAAATGTCCTAGAGATCATGTTATCTTGATAAGCTTGCACCATTTGTATGAAGTATAAATGCTTAAAAGTCACTTTTCTTCTCTTTCCTCTAACATTGGACGAAGTTGACTTTTGGAGCCTCCTTGAACAAGAAACTAAATCCTTCTTCATTATTATCCTTGACTCCATATCCCCAAGTGAATCAGGCACTGGTCCCTCAAAAGGGTGATCACTTTAACCCTCCTTTTTACCTTTTTCCCTTTCTTTCTAGGTCTAGCCCCATTAGGTCACCTAGGGCATCAATTTCCTGGGAAACTAGCCATTGGAAAACTTCGATCTCCTAGATATAACTGCGCTGGTGGGTCCCCTTTCTCTCCTCCAAATTTGAAGCAATTCCGACGGTTGAATCTCCGGATACCCCAAGCCCTAGCTCTAGGATCAAGTTTTGCCTAGGTGTTCCCAAGGCTAGAACCTAGTAGGATCAATTTGACATCTTTGGAAGAAAATTCTTGTTTGATCCTTTCCCCTCACCTTGGCCAGGGTAAGAACATCATTGGTTGCCTAAATCCATCCCCTAACCTGGGCTGGGTCCACTTGGCCTCGTGTGGTCCCATTCTTCACCAAAGCCTATTTATCAAGGACTACTCGAGAATCCAAGTTCTCAAAAGGATTTTAGGGATTTGAGAACCTCCTTCATAGGTCTTATCCTTCTACCTCAACCCTCTAATCCTCATCCCCTCTCCTAGAAAATCAAGTCCCTTGCTTAAAAGGCAAGCAAGTCCCACTCTTCATTCTATCCTAGGGAAAGGGTTTCTAAGGTCACTTCACACCCCTTCATTGATCTATACTTTATAAGTGACTTCCTAACTACCAGGTCTCCTCCCATCGGTGAAAGTCCGTAAAGAGTAGGGAGTCTTAGTTGTGGTGACATTGTGCTAAGTCTCCATCGTTGCCGTTGACCTAGCATTTTTCCTCATAGGAACCCCTTTTAGGTCCCTTGCTAGTTTGAACGGTAACATGCCCAACCAATCCAATATGTTACTTAATGACTTAGGCAACTTATGGATTAATTTTATGTCAATTTAATGTGTCTTATATCAATGCCATGAAGAGTTTATCTTGTTGTAGCAAAACAATGAGGAATCTTAGGGTTTAGAGAACAAACCCTTAGGCTTTAGACCTTGAAGAAATTAGCCCGCTTGCTAGAATTTTTTCCAATGGTTATGGCACCTGAAAACACAAAACTTTACTCCAACACCTCTGCATAATATGTTGAAGTTTCTAAGTTTACTTAGTTAGAAACCCTCCATGCACTTTATTTGATTTATTCCTACCTACTTGTTATTTTCCTTAACAAGTTATTTACAATGTAAACACTGAAAATAAACACTAGTGCATGCTCAACATATTACAGATCAACAACTAAAAAGAAACAGAAACAAACACACCATATGACACCATTATTTTTGGATTAATGTCCCCGGAAAAACCCAATTTGGGAAAACCAGTGTAGCTATCTGAGGGTTTTCTTATTAAGCAATATCAGAGTACAATTTGGGTGCCGAAACTGGCCTACCCAATAGAGAATTTCCTTAGCAGTAATACCTCTCTGTTTCTGACAAATCTACTGGCTGAAACCCGGATAATCCTTCCGGCAGCTACTCAGCACCAATTTGCCCCAGAAACCCCAACGTCTGCCCAATTTGGATTGCGTCAGCCTCACCTTGCCCAGCGCTGGCCCTGCGTTAGCCCCAGGAGGTCTTGCGTCAGCTCTCTGAGCCTTTGTGTCAGGTACGCTGGCCTCTCTGGTGCTTTGCGCAGCACTTAGCTACCTCTGTGTGGCCCTACGTGAGCATTGGTTGCTCCTGTGTCACTCTATTTGGCTGCTCTGCTGCTCTCCCAACACTATCTCTGCCTCTCGGTCTCTCTGTACTCAATGCCTCTCAGCTGCTCTCCGATCACTGATTCTATCTCTCTTAGCAAACCCCGCTCTAGAGAATAGAATGACTGATTACTCTGGTGTATTCTCCAAGTGGCCCTCAAGCCTCCTCTTATACTTTTCCTGTTGACATCTCAATGGTCGAGATTAAGTCCCTAATCAACGACTAAGATTAGATCTAGCTTGATCCATGTCTTTTGGACCACTCTAACATAGATTCATATTAATACACATTAATATTTTTTTTCCCTAAGTTTAGACTTAGGGACTCCATTAAAAATATTAATTATTTTAATATCTCTTGATTTGTTTAGAATCTGCCCAAACCCTTTCTGGGTATTGGAGATCTCATGTACCCCAACCTCTCCACCAAATTTCGTGGCTAGAGCACATCTGATGCTACGCCAAATCAACATAATACACCAAAAATCAGTCTCGAAATAAAATGATTACCACAAAGAGGGAAGGTTAAGGCCAAAGAAGAGGGATAGAGGCCAAGAGAGGGCAATGCCAAGCCTAATGAGGCTCGCGACAGAGGCAAAGAGGCCTTATAGGCTTGTGTTAAGGCAAGGAAAGTCCAAATTAGGGATGCGGCTAGGGGTTTAGGGGTTGCAAAGGGAGAAGGCCTCACAAGAGGTTGACACAAACTGTAGAAGGGTTGCAGCCTGTGGGAAAGTCCATTTGGGACTGCGACAAAGGGCTAGAAGCCCTTAGAGCTTGACGACAGGGGCAAGGAGGGGGAGTTGAAGGGAAAAGGAAGAAGACAGAGGGATAAGGAGGCATGGAAAGAGTAGGAGGAGGAAGCCGAGGGGATGGGGAGGCCCAAAGGGCCTATGACTAGGTCTTATAGGCCAAGAAAGGGTTGCCACAAGGCTTGGAGGGCTTGCGTCCAAGAGAAAAAGAACTTAGGGTTTGACGTCAAGGCTAATGGGGCCCACAACGAGGAGGAAGAGGCCAAGTTTGGCTTGCGACTAGGCCTAGAAGGGTAGATGGCTAGGCTAGAGGGCTATGTTGGGCCTTAAGGCCCTAAACAAATTTACAAACACTCGCCGAAATGTGAATTAGCTTCAAATCTTCAAATTTGCTCAATTTCACTTCAGAATCTCTTGATGCTAGCCCTGCAAAAATTCTAGAGACTATATCTTACCCTCAAGGGCCTAGATCTAGCTCGAAACTCCAACACTTCTTCTTGAATGGCTTGGATCTCTCCTGCACAAATGAAAATAAAAATACCCAAAACCCCAATATATACAAAATTTGAAAATAAATTCCCAAACCCTAATTAGCTACAAAACAAGAGTTAGAAAATTATCGACAAAAATAATTTACAAATTATATACAAATATACAATGGTTGAAAAGATTTTTGAAGAATATTTTTTTACGATAATGACAACAACTTGAAGTATTTCTAAAGATGGATGTTAACCACAACCTTAACAAAGTAAGAAAATCACAAAAAATTCCTGAAGCCCAAATAAGGTCGGCCCATGCCCACAGTCTGTGAACTTGGATCCTAAGCGCTGGGGAACCTGCAAACTCTATATATTTCTTAAGAGAAGATTGTTAGATCATATAATGAATCAGATCACCTAAGATAAGGTCAAAAACTTACCAATAGAATGTTCCTATTATCTACAAATGAAATAACAATTCATATAATATTGAAGCACAATATAGGAAAGCACATTCCCAACACATACCATAGATCAATGAGACAAAGACACCACGAGCTCTACCCCAAATTCTTTTATTATGAATTTCAAATGTTCCAAGCAGAATAGTGGCTTCACACTAGCATTACAAAATTACATTTAGACCAGAGTCACCATCATTGCCTTGAGAAGCAAATGGCTTCTAATTTATAGATAAATCCTCGAAGTGGAAAATAACGACTAGTTGGCTTGATCCCCGTCAAAATAATCTCGATCCTCGATAAATCTTTGTTTATCTTTTAATCTTTGCCATCGAAAATACTTACTTTTGAGGAATTTTCGAATTTCTCATTAAAAACATTTTTTATTAAGCCAAAAATAATTATTTTGGATTAATTTCCTCAAAAGTTTGACTTTGACTTAACCACCAAGGTCCAAGGGCTCAATTTTTTTTAAAATATCCATTTTTTCCTTGGTGGGGGACCTCCAAAAATTAACTTCTTCATGACCCACGAGTTTCTTGGTCATTTTCCACTTGGAGAAATTAATTTCTCTAATTTTAATTTTTTGACTCCAAATTAATTAATTAATTTTCTGGCCTAGGATTTAATTTTATTTTTGCTAGAAAAATTAACTAATTGACATTTGAGGGGATTATTTTTCCACTCTCAAATACTTTAGCCATGGTGTCTGATTGCGATGGACCATGCATTAAAATATTTTCACATTAGATAATTTATAAATTCAACCCTTAAAGGGGGGATTTCCATTCGTTATAGACCCTCGTAATTTTTACCCAATTCTGCGACACAAAATGATCTAGTAGACCAAGTGTTCTGTAATAAAATAATTTAGCCAAATAGCTTAAATTATTCCCAAATCACTTTTAAATAGATTTGACTAAGAACACTAGGACTCACCCAAGACTTCGACAATAAATTCCACCCTAGCTTTGGGGTTAAGTTGGAGGGAAAAACTCTGCTTATTATCTATGTTCAGAAACACATATAGATCGGTGAGACAAAAATTCTGCTAGGATAAAATTCGTTACCAAAATCATAGGCTCACCTAGGTTTTTACGTAATTAAACGGTCATACTAGTGTCATTTACATTACCCTTTGCAGAAATTGGGTTTGCAATGACATAAGCACTGGTTGACTAATGATTGTAAACTTCGAAATTTTTTGTACAACTGCTTCCTTGGACTTGTGACAAAATAGGTGCAACAGGGAACATAAATTTTCTCTCAACTTGCATGACAAGAGAAAATCCATGACCTTAATTAGAGAGTGCCCATTTAAGGTTAGTTTGAGATGAATATTGCTTTTTAATTTATAATTTTTACCAATGGATAAGATAAGATAAGATAATTTTATTAATTTCTAACAAGTGACCCCAAATAGGTCAATGGACTACTATGTACATGTAACGACCCACAATTACAGTATACAACCAAAGTGCTTAATTATCAACATGTAAACTATTGAACTAATTAGCATGGAATTTTTGAAAAAACACAAGCAAAGATGACTTACCTGTAGCAACCATATTCCTTACTTGTGCTTTTGGAGTTGAATGCTCTTTGAATTTTGCTAAACGCATCAAAGATTTTGGGGACAACTCTCCACCCAACCGTAGGCTCAGTTGCACATAACATTTCTATAGTTGGCCACCCCTGAGCCCTTATTCAACGTACTACTGCTAAGGAATCCTTTGTCTCACAACAAATTTCTCCCGAGAGAATGGATGAAGGAATGGATGAATCTCATCCTCCTCATCGTCCATTAAATAGACCAAAAGATGGAAGGGGATCTGCATGCACACATTCCATGTGTCAACATGCGAACTTTTATTTCTTAATTTTAAGTTTTACTTAATTTAATATTTCTCTTATTTTAACTATTTCCTATTTTATTCCTTTTTGCTTTTTGTTAACTTTACTTATTCTTACTATTTTTATAGTTTACTTATATATATATTTATTTAAAACTTCAGTTTATTCTTTTTTATTTTATTTATTTATTATTATTATTAGGGGGTATTACATACTCCTCCTCTTTTAGGAACTTCGTCCTAAAGTTAAATTGAATTATTTAACATTTTATTTTATTTAGTTATTTATTACTTCATGTTTGCCCCTCACCCCTGAACTAGTATAACCAACAGGCATTGAAAATTTCCACAACACCTAGGAAATCCCAAGGAATCTTTGTCCTTTTTCCCACTTTTGAAACTAGGGATAAGCCTCATTGGTCTATACCATAGCCTATGGCTGGCCCCAAGGCTTGCACCAAGGCTTAGACATCATCTGCCCCAAGGTAGGCATCTGGTCTTGTACTCAATGACTTTGGGCATCTCACAAGGCTAGCCCACTCCCCCCACACTCACTAAGGTGCACAACCCCAGGCATCGAAATCCTTACACTTACACCCCCACCAGACTTCGGTATCCCAATCCAATATCAGGCACTTGGCCTCCTCAAGATGGTCCCATAGCCCTTCAAGAGCTATGCAAAAAGCGCTATACAAGACAAAGGAACCACTGGCATATGTAGTGTTGATTGAGTTTGTCCCCAGTCCATATGGTGTTACACATTCTCCCTCACAGGTATGGGTAGCCACGAGATCATCAAAGAAACCAACCCTCTTAGCCCATTTGTGGATTTCCTGTCAATCAACACATCTCAACATACATCTAATGCATTAGTTATAATTATAACATCATATAAGATAACCCAGATGCCAACTCTTGTATGTATCATGAGAACATAACATCATTGTTACCTCAAAATTCTGCATGTCATAAATCTACATATAAATACCACATGCTTCATATCATAATATCCTCCTAAGTTATAAAATCAACATATCAATATCAAAGACATATCATCACATCACATAATAAATGAACAACATGTCAATATACCTCATATCATAACATCATAAATCCTATGCCACATTATGCATATCATATCCCTCATGTCCATACAACATCATTATCATAACAACTAAATAAATATGTGCATCATTATCCTCATACTATCATATCATGAAACATCACTAATATGGGAATCATCTCAATAATACACTAGAAGCATCCTTATCGTGATTCATTAGAAAAAAATAAATTTCATTTGCTTGTATAAACAATGAATACCAACTATAATGTAAGATTATTCAGCATCCCTCTAGGATTTAGGCTATCTTACCAATACTATCAGTGTCATGTTTTCATCAAGATACCAATTACTTTTCAATAATTATTTCCACTTCCTATAACCAAGAAGCTGACAATTTACATAGTAGGTATTGTCATTTAAGTACATTGTTGAATCATCTTGAGCCTTAAATTCTAGCCATGTATTCTTCTTTCCCAATGAAATTTAGTGAAATTCATCATTAAGATATTATTGGTTGCACAATTATTCTTAAATCACCAACACCAAAATTAAAATTCCATGATCACTGTTCACATTTTGCTTATCCATTCTAGTATCATTCTACTCAATGACACACAAACATTAGGCAATCATTGTCAAGTATTTTGGCATAATTAATCCACTTGTGCAAATGGATAATTAATCTCCAGTGGTTTATCCATCACCTAGTAATAATCATTATTCACCTTTAGAAAGATTGGCTTATCTCATTATGTTTCTTTCTCGATACCACTTAATCTATTTTATTATAGGTGCACCATTCCTCAAGTTGGACTAAGGATTCCTTCTCTTCGCTTGGCTTGTCAAACACTATCTTTGGTTTATATTTGAAGCACGAAACCACTACTCCCATTATCATGCACCAAAATGTTTTATATGCTTGGTGTGCTTGAAAATAACTTCTTAATGGTACAAACTCAGTAAATTGTTTATGTGAAGTATCAATAGGTCATCAATCCACACGTGAATTAATGAGTATAGATTAGTCAAATTAACCATTCAATATGTTAATTTCTGCATAATTCTTCTCACCTCCTTGTTATAGAAGTTCCATCACCTTCCTTCTTACACTTCATGCTAGGATTTTTCTCATTAATTTTAATAGTCAATTTCTTTTGCCAAAGATAGGCAATTGTTACCCTTGACTTGTTGAAGGAAATGTAACTAGGTTCGGTCTTCATAAATGTACTTTTGATATTTGTATTTATTCAAGAAAAGAAATATTATTTTTATAATATATGTCAATGAGTTTCTTGCTCATTGAAATAAGTCTAGCACAAGTTAAAGTGCTATAGGTGAGTCAAATGGTCAAAATGAAATGTTGAAGACCTTAAGGGTATGTTACACTATGTATAAAATGATATAAAGGTCAAAGGAATACCTCCAAGCAAAGTCAAAGTCATCTCCTTACAATGAAAGCCTTCAAGCAGCAAAATAATGAAGAAATAGTCAAGTCGGCCTAAGGACAGTAAGTCGGCCTCAAGTCGCCCTAAGGGAGGGACAATCCTCTATATATAGAGTCTCTCCACTCCCTCTCAATGTCCATCAGTCAATCTTTGAAATCAGTGAAGATCATCTTTGAAATTAACGAAGGTAGGAAGCCAAGTAAGGGGTAATAAGAAGACAAGAAAAGGGTCTCCAAGGCAGCGAAGAAAGAAGGAAGCAAACTGAAGTGTTAAAGGGCCAGTTACAGCCACACGTGCGAAGAAAGAAGAGCTGTCTCTGTGGCTATAACAACAGTAACCTACAGTCAACCGAATCTCATTGATTAGGGTTGAAACTAGGCCTACAAGGCCTCTCACTCAAGCGTGGAAGAAGGCTATACAAGTGAAGGGAGAAGGAGAAGTTTGACATAGTTTTTGTGAGGAGATTCCCTCACACGTGCGAGGAACTAGGGCTGCATTACTGCTGCTCCAAGTATGCAATATTTGTGAAAGAGAAGAAGGCTCGGTTGGGAGACAACAAGGTCATCTCCTTAAGTTAGAAAGGCTCCATCACAAGTGAAGGAAGAAAAGGTCAAGGAACATTCTAGAGTGTACAATAGAAGGTCTCTACAGTTGCCGGAAGAAGTGTCGAAGGAAGAAAGACAAAGTGCTGGAAGAAGGAGGACGAAGTGCCGCAAGAAGAAGTAAAGTAGGAAAGGGATTGACTTGTGCTTGGAGGATATTGTTGTCAAGGGTCTAGAGTTTGGCATTGATCAACAAAGAAGCTTCAATAAGAGAAAACTTAACGAAGGGTTTTCCTCTGAAGGGAAGAGAGGTTTTGGCCCTGGCAGAGAGCCAACATCTTGTGTTCTTGTTTTATGTTTTTGGTATCAGTTTGATGAAGTACACACACATGCATTAATAATAAGAAGAAGAAGATTAAGCTAACGAGAAAAAGTAAAAAGACTCCACAAACTGTTATCAAGTCAAGAAGAATCACACTACACTTAATTGTCCTAGATTCTTCAACATGGTATCAGAGCTAAGGTGACACATCAAGGATAGGGCAACTCAAGAACACTCATCAAGGAAAGGCATCTACAAGGTTGAAGCATCAAGCCAAATCTACTTAAGAGAAAGAGATCGACAAGAAGGTGAAGGCTCTCAGGAGCGACAATGGAGGTGAGTATGTTTCAAATGACTTAATGGACTTTTGTGCCAAAGAAGGAATTCGAAGAGAAGTGACAACTCCCCACAACCCACAGAAAAATGGGGTAGCTGAGAGGAAGAACCAGAGCATTGGCGGAGCTGCAAGAGCTATGCTACATGGGCAAGGCCTGCCACTGCATTTGTGGGTAGAGGCATGTAACACAACAGTCTACTTGTAGAACTAGAGTCCTCATCAAATTCTTGGTATGATTACACTAGAGGAGGCTTTCTTTGGGGGAAAGCCGGATGTGTCTCACTTTAGAACTTTTGGAGCCTCTGTTTACTACTATGTCTCCAAAGATTCTAGGAAGAAACGTGAGTTGACGATAAAGTTGGGAGCTTTTGTGGGTTACTCTGAAACTCCACACAACTACCAGGCGTACTTACCTTCCCTCAGAATGATAGTTGTGCGAAGGGATGTAAAGTTTGATGAGGAGAAAGCAGTGAGATGCTCTCTTGAGAGGGAGCTTTAGACCGAACTAGAAAAGGAGCTTTGTGCTGTAAAGGAGGAGCCTCAGAAAGTTGTGGAGTAGCCACAAATGGAGGATCAGAGAGGAGACAGAGTGGAGACATCCACTAAAGCAGAACCATCCAGAGAAGGAAGGAAAAGAACCAGGAAAGCTGATAGATTGGTGCAAGATGTAAGGGAGAATGTGGGAGCTCCTTGAAATTTGCGCAGGCAAAGGAGGTCACTTGAGAGGTACACTGGCTACATGGCTCTAATGACTGAGCTTGTAGATACTGAGCCATCCTCTTTCGAGGAAGCAGTTGAGCAACCAGTTTGGGTTGATGCAATGGTGGAAGAATACAAATCCATCATGAAGAACAGTGTTTGGGAAGTGGTCCCAAGATTGATAGATAAATCAATTGTGGGTTTGAGATGGATCTTCAAGGTTAAGCATGCAACAGACGGAAGCATAGAGAAGTATAAGGTTAGATTTGTGGCCAAAGGATTCTCTCAAGTTGAGGGAATTGACTATGAGGAAACCTTTGCTCCCGTAGCAAGGTATTCATCCATTAGATCAATTCTTGCACTGGCTGCATAGATGGGGTGGAAGATCCACCAAATGGATGTAAAAACAACATTTCTCAATGGTGTTATTAAGGAGGAAGTGTACATCGAGCAACCAGAAGGTTTTGAGACATTTGATCGAGAGTCTCATGTGTGCAGACTCAGGCGAGCATTGTACGGTCTCAAACAGGCACCTCGAGCTTGGTACACTCAGATTGATAGTTATCTCACTGGATTGGGCTTCACCAAAAGTGAAGTAGATGTGAACCTCTATCATATTTTGGTAGAAGGTAAATTGTTTATCATTGTTTTATATGTTGATGATTTAATATTGACAGGTGATGAGCAGCTGATCAGCTCTTGCAAGGAGGACCTTGCAAGGGAATTTGAGATGAAAGACATGGGTTTCATGCATTACTTCTTTGGGTTGGAAGTATGGCAAGGTGATGGGGAATTGTTTGTGTCTCAAGGCAAGTATTCCAACAAAACACTGCAAAGATTTCGCATGGATAGTTGTAAGCCCATGGAGACACCTCTAGCAACCAATTGGAGGAAGGAGAATGCCACTTCAAGTGAAGAGGTTGATGCTACCATTTACCGACAACTAGTGGGTTCACTGATGTATCTTGTGAATACACGACTAGATGTCTGCTATGCAGTCAACTAGCTGAGCCAAGCTATGGTTAGGCTGACCAAATTGTATTGGAAGGCAACAAAGCATGTCTTACGTTACCTCAAAGGCACTACCGAGTATGGATTATGGTACAAATGAATAGAGGGAGTGAAGCTGTGTGGCTTCACAGATGTAGATTGCGTAGGGAGTCCATCCGATCGAAAGAGTACATCAGGTGGAATTTTCAGTGTTGGGTCTGCAACAGTTTCTTGGTACAACAGGAAGCATAGGTCTGTGGCATTTAGCTCGACAGAAGCTAAATACATGGCTTCAAGTCAAGCAAAATGTGAGGCGATCTGGGTGAGAAAGATACTTGTGGGACTATTTGGTCAAGAGATGGATCCAACTGTGCTCTATTGTGATAATTAGAGTTGCATTAAGCTCTCTGAGAATCTGGTATTTCACGATCGATCCAATCATATAGATATCTGGTATCATGTATTAATTTACGCAGAGCAGTAGAGTAGAATTGTCTCTTGATTTATATTAAATTTCTTGAGCAATTGCAATTCTATCACCATATTTCTATAGGAAGAACATTAAGAAACCATTTCCAAATAGTGACAACAAATCTAAGGAATCTTTGGACCTAATTCATTATGATGTATGTGGGTTGATGCTTGTAAAATCACTTGGTGGTTCTTTGTACTATGTGACGTTCATTGATGACTTCTCTTGTAAGACATGGATATATCTCTTGAAGACAAAATACGAGGTATTCGACAAGTTTGAGGAATTCAAAACTGAAGTGGAAAACTTGACAGGTAAAAAGATCAAGATACTGAGATCTAACAATGGAGGAGAAGACACCTCAAAGGAGCTTGTTCCTTTCTGCAAGCAGGCTGGAATTAAGAGGGAGCTAATTGTTCCCTATAATCCACAATAGAATGGTGTAGCAGAACGGTAGAGCAGATTCATTGAAGAATTTCTCAAGGCCATGATGCATGATTTGGACTTGTCATTGTTCTAATGCGGCGAAGCATCACGAAAAACTATGTACATTCAAAATCGAAGTCCTCATAGAGTTCTGGAAGGTATGACTCTTGAAGAAGCCTTCTCTAAAAGGAAGCGAGAGGTCGGGCACATGAGAATCTTTGGTTGTAACAATCTTGAGCCTTTAAGAAAGAAAGGCATATTTGTTGGATATAGTGAATCTTCAAAAGTCTACAAAATCTACATTCAAGAACAACAACGAATTGAGGTTAGCCGAGATGTCACCTTCGATGGGAAAGTGGCATATTGGAGGTCTAAGGAAGTCTTTGTAGATTCCTTGGATGATGTAAAGCAGGAGGCCTGAAGAGAGGAGAATTCAAGTTCCACAAAATGTACTGGAAGGCCAGAAGGTCCTCATGATCCAACAAAACCAGGTATAGTTGTAGAGATCAAGAAGAGACCAACAATGCTAGATCCACATTGGAAGAGGCAGAAGGACATGCAGCTCCTGATGGCACATCTAAAGAGGTGAAGAAACCTAAGAGGTTCTCCAGCTATCCAAATCTCAAGACGAAACTCATTGATGAAGAACCTTCCATGTATGAAGCAGCTAGTCAACAAGTGTGGAAGGAAGCCATGAATGAAGAGTATCAATCAATCATGAAGAATGATGTTTGGAAAATTGTGTCAAGGCCTGAAGGGAAGTCAGTGGTGACTTCCAAGTGGATCTACAAGATAAAGCATGCTGCAGATGGTAGTATTGACAAATACAAGGCATGGTTCCTAGCTAGAGTCTTCTCTGAGACAATGGGAGATGACTAAGATGAGACTTTTGCTCCAATTGCTAGGTACACCTCCATTAGATCCACCATTTCTCTTGTTGTTGCATTGGGATGGAATTTGCACCAGATGGATGTGAAGACTGCTTTCCTCAATGGTGTGATTGAGGAAGAGGTGTACATAGAGCAACCTCAAGGATTTGAGGTATATGGAAAGGAGTCTCATTTTTGTAGGTTGAAAAGGGCCATGTGTGGACTCAAGCAAGCTCCAAGAGCTTGGTATGCTCGCACCGACAACTATCTAAGGAGACTAGGAGTTACCAAGGGTGAAGCCGATGCAAACCTTTACTTTATGGTTGTGAGGAATGCACCTGTGATCTTACTATTATATGTTGATGATTTGTTTCTAACAGATGCCAAGCCTCTTATCATTTAGTGGAAGAAGCAATTGGCTTCTGGATTCGATATGAAGGATCTAGGGTTGATGCACTATTACTTGGGATTAGAAGTATGACAAAAACCTGGTGAAGTCTTCCTTGGTCAATGAAAGTATGTGTTAGAGATCCTTTAGAGATTCAGTATGATGAATTGCAAATCCATGGAAACTCCCATGGTGACTAACTTGAAGAAGTTAAGAGGCTCTGAATCTAGATTGGTAGATCCATCTATGTACTGGTGGCTGATTGGTATGTTGATGTATTTGGTTAACACTGGGCCGAACATCTGCTTTGCTGTGAACACCTTGAGCGAGCTCCAACTAGAACCAAGACATGAGCTTTGGATTGCAGCAAAGCACATCTTGAAATATTTGCATGGTATAGTGGACTATGGCTTGAGGTTGTTGCAAACAAGGATGTACAACTTTAGGGATATATAGATGCTGATTCGACAGCAAGTGCTGAAGTAAAAAATAGTACCTCAAGAGTATGCTTCAGTTTGGGATTCACTATTGTATCATGGATGAGTAAGAAGCAGACGTCGATTGCACTCAGCATTGCTGAAGCAAAGTACATTGCAACTAATGAGGCATGTATCGAAGAAGTATGGCTCCGAAAGTTGTTTGTAGTATTGTTCAACCAAGAGTTGAGCTAACGATGATACACTGTGATAATCAAAGTTGTGTGAAGCTATTAGAGAATCCCGTGTTCCATGACAGGTCGAAGCATATTGAGATCAAGTGCCACTACATCTGTGACATGGTGTAGAGGAGAGCAATAAGGCTTGAATACATCTCCATTAGACTAGACAACTGATGTTTTGGCGAAGCCATTGCTGAGGGACAAGTTCGTGTACTTCAGAGACAAGCTGGGGCTTGTGGAGATCATCCCTTGCCGAGAGGGAGTGCTAATTTTTTTGTAGCACGGATGGACATTATGCCATAGGAGAGAATGCGTCCTGGTACCGCTTAAACTAGCAGGGGTCCTAAAGGGAATCCTAAAGGGGCAACTGCTAAGACAATGGCAACAATGGAGACTTAGTCCACTGTCACCTCAGCTAAGGTTCCCTACTTTTTACGGACTTTCACCGATGGGAGGAGACTCTGTATGAGGACTCACTTACAAAGAATGTATCAATGCAATGGATAAGAAGTGATTCCAATCACCATTTCCAATGAGAAACTTAAAATTAGGGCTTTCTTGCTTTGTAAGCTAAGGTGTAGGGTTTTTCTAGGAAAGGTTGATGAGGATTTGAGGGTTAGGTTTAGGGAGTATGTCATGCACTGGAGCTTCCTGTTCCTCAAAATCCTTATGGAACTTGGATTCCTAAGTGATCCTTGAAATGTTAGCTTTGATAGGAAACTGGACCACACAGGACCAATGGACCCCAGGTTAGGTCAAGAAGGGAGGGTTTAGCAACCAATGATGAGTTTGACCTAATCATGGAAGAGAAGGAATCAAAGAATTTTTTTTCAATGAACGATGGTACAATGATCCTTATGAGGTAACTAGCTTAAGGAAATCCAAGGGCAAGAATTGGTCTTTGAGCTAGCGCTTGTGATATCTCAAGATCCCACCGTTAGAATCTCATGAAATTTTGAGGGCTTCTTGAGGACACACCAAAGTAGTTGTGGACCAAAAATTGAAGTATTTGGATGGCTAGATTGTGAGATATTCGATGCCCTAGGTAACCTATGGGGCTAGACTTAGAAAGAAGAGGAGAAGGTGAAGAAAAATAAGTTTTAGAGTGATCACCTATGGTAGACCAGTGCTTAATCCTTTGGGGAGATTGGAGTCAAGAATGATTATGAATTTGGATTTAATTTTCTTAGTCAAGGAGGCCTTAAAGGCAGCTTCACTTAGCACTAGGGCAAAGGAGAGCAACTTCAAAGACTTTATACTTCGTTTTGCAAAATAGATGGCTTATCAAGATAAATTTCAACCATGAAATATCCCTAGGAACATTCACTCATCATACATGGCCCATACATGAAGCATCACTATCTAGAAACAAAATTTCCACAACTTTTCAATAATAGATGCAACAAATTAGCCCTAGAATAGCGAAATCCAAACGACAATGTATGTGACAAAAATATAGCAAAGAATAGCATTAAAATTGCACTCACATGTATTAGAGTATATCCAACAATCAAAAATTTGCCAAACAAGAAGCTCCAAGATAAGAGAAAATGATTCAAACATCAAAATTCATTCCATGCTGCAAAATTTCGTCCACCGAGAAGGATATCGAAGTTCTCTAAAGAGATACAAGTCCAACCAAGTGATGATGTTAAAATGAATTCACATCACTTCTATTTATACACTTCTAATGAGTTCGATTTAACTAATTAGGCCTACATTAGCCCCTACAATAAAATAATGTGCAAAATAATTAACTTTTGGTGACAAACCCACCAAACTAGCTCATAAACAAAAGAATAAGCCTCTCAAGAGGTCGAATAATGAATAATGTGTGAAAATTCCACAACCAGAATCTCTACTGCAACAACTAATGATATTACTCCTATTTGTTAAATTCCTTTAAACAAATTACTTGCAGTTTGCTACGACAAATATCGTAATACATACACTGCAGCCTTCACTTAATTAAATATTATGCAGAAACAAGAGGCTGAGCAAGAAAGAAAATACAACACAATGGACACCGTTATTTTTGGACAAATACCCAAGGAAAACCCAATGCCGGAAAATCGTGCAACAGATCTGAGGGTTTATTATTATTAAGCAGTAGCAAATTCTGAATACATCTCTGAATACCTCTTTGGTTATTCAGTTACAGAGAGAAATACTGGCAGAAAGATTTGTGAGATTACCTCACACAATCACTAAGAAAATCCCGGCTGATCCAGACTCTGGATGAAGTGCCTCTGGCAAGCCCTACGCTGCCTCTGCGCAGTCCTCACGCAGTCCCTGCGTCAACCTCTCTAGGCACTACGTCACCCAGTTTGCTGATCGATTTGCTGCCTGGAGTCTCTGCTCTCAGCCTCCTGGTCTCACACCCCGGCTCTCGACTTCTGAAACTAACTCTCCCCAGCAAAATCTCAGACTCTCTCTCACCCTCTGCGCTGTCTCTGCGTGGCCCTGCGTCAGCCTCTGTGTCTAGGATACTGGATCACTCTCTACCTCTCTCTGCTGATGATTCTCCAGCTGAGAAAATCTCTCTCTGTGTGGATGCTATCCCTGCCCCTCAACTGCAAGAAATCTCCTCAATCAGAACTTCCTCCTGAGAACTTCTCACTTCAGAAATTCGATCTCTTGATCTCTCGGTGTGTTTTCCAAATGACCCTCAAGCTCCCTTAAATAATCTTCTCGTTGACATTCAATGGCCCAGATTAAAAGCTAATCAATGGCTAAGATCATTTTAGCTTGATCCTCATCTTCTTCTAGAAATTACACCAACAATTAGATTAATACCCATTAATATTTTTAATTTCCTAAGTTGAGACTTAGGGTCATGTTGTCACACGAAGTGTCTAGGCACCGCGACAACGCTCAGAGTAAGGGCTGTCACTTTTGATCCTTACTCACTCCGTTTAGACTCTCTCCTAGACAAGTCAAGGGGGGTAGTCCCTAAGGTAAATGGATGAGAAAGTCTGTGGATCATGGGCTCTAAGAGATTTTAATGATGGACAACCTGAGGAATCTAAATGAATCTCGATTAATTTAGATGAATAGATTAAACGCCAATGACCACAAGATAGAAACAATTATAGACCAGTGCCTTTGATATTTGAATTAACCATCAACTAAATAAAACAAGTCATCCAGAACAATTTTCCAATATGTGACGAATAATGACAATCATGAATAATCAATATAAATGCCCAAAACTTTAACATGCAAGAGATTCTAGATTTAAAATGATTTTCATTAATTTCCCAGATCTGGATTCAACTAGCTTTCTCTAATGATTTAAAACATTTATCGCACTTAACAATAGAGAAATATTAGAGACACATTTAATCACCAAATAACACTAAGGAACTTCAAATTTAAATTTTCATTATCCCTTAGGCAATAATTTTTAATGGTAATTGAAGAAATCAAAATCTTTTAATGCGACGGAAAAATGAATCAAAGGGTTAAAAAATAAAATTTTAATGGGCCATAGACCACATTAAAATTTTTAATGTGGAAATGCAAATCCCTTTAATTTATTTTAACTCCATAGTCACTAGAGTTTAATTTTTTTAGATTTTTTAAATGTTTTAGCTTTTAGATTTTTTTAATTTTTAGGATTTTAATTAAAAGACAAAATCAAAATCGTGAAAATCAAAAAATGTAAAAAGAAAATCGAAAAACCAAGAGCTAAAGAAAAATGGGAATTTAAGAATTTTTTTTTTTTGAATCTTTTAGATTTTAAAATTTTTAGAATTTTTAATTTTGTAAAAAATAAAGAATCAAACTATACAAAAAAGAACTTTTTTAATTTTTAGAATTTTTTATTGTTTAGAATTTTTAAATTTTTAAGTTTTCAAATTTTTAACGCTACCTATCTAAAGAAACTAAATGAAACTAAACCTAAGCTATCCTACCTAACCCCACCCATACACAAATAAAATATAATAAAAGGTAAAGCTTGTGCGTATTGAGTGCAGGTCCGGCGCATGGAGAACAAAGGAGGAGCAACTCACATGGAGAGGCCGGATGGACGACAGATGCAAGGGAGAAAAGACACAGGGTGAATGTGCATGGAGGGTGGAGGGATGTGGACAGGTTTCGATGGCAGTGGATGAGGAGATGGAGGCTGCAGGTGAGGAAGGAGGAGCGAGCAGCGGATTGAGGGTGCATGAGGGTTTTGGAACTTGCAGACTTGGACAACCATGGTGAGAATGGCAGGTTGGGAAGAGAAGACGGCGTATGGAGCAGAGAGGCTGAGGCAACGTAAGGGAAGGAGAACGATGGAGGAGACTACGGGTTGCTGGACTAACGCAGGTGGGAGAATCAGGTAGCGTGGAGAGTGGGGATGAAGGACGTCGAGCTGGGCAGTGATGTTTTCCCTTTTTTTATCTTATTTTTGTTTGCAGGTTTGGAGCAGTGAGAAAATTGTTGGAGTTGCGGATTTGTGTAAGAGGGGCAGCGTGTGGACTGCGAGCGAGACTGGCGATTCAAAGGGATGGAGCTGCAGATGGAGATGGGTAGAAACGCAGGGAAAGGGAGCATGAAAGGAAATGAGGGTTCACTTTTTGCTTGTTTGCTGTGTATGCAGGTTTGCTGGAGTAGAAGCTTGGACTTGAGCAGCAGATCAAATGTAGAAGACAGAGGAAAAACTTTAGGCAAACAAAAATTTCCAAATCCTAAAAATAAAATAAAATTTTAAAACCTAGATAAATTATTTTTTGAAATTTCTCCAGAAACCCGAGGCAGCAAAAGAAATGCATCCAGAAACTTAAAATAAACCCAAGAAAACGAATTTCACACTAATGTGTTTTAATGCCTCAGATTTATGAGTGAAACCTCGGTGAAATTATTTCCAGATTCAAGAAAAGAATTTAAAACCTTGGACTGCAAAATTCTTTTGAATAAAATCCCTGTAAAAGGATATTGATGAACCCCAGAGATCCAGAGCTTACCCTCCAGGGCCTAGATCTGGACTCTACATGGTTTTCTCCTTCAGATCTGTAGCTGTAATACAACAAGAAACACCCAAACGATATGTACAATGACCCAAAAAACACCCAAGTTAGATAACTAAAATTAATTACAGATCTATATAGATGAATGGCAGATCTATCAGATCTAAGGAGTGTGAGTCCAACTCCGCTTCCAGATCTGATAATCTAAGGCTCTCAATAGCCAAATCTATCGATTTAGCACAAAAATTAAATATTTTGAATTTTAGAGGAGGTACTGAGCTCAAATCCCTTCATGCATCACTCATAAAAATATCTTATGATAAGCCCGAGATCAAATTTAAGGCGGGCTCTTCAGAAAACACGGATTGGGAGTTGGCTGGTTCAGCTGAGAACTTCCCCGAACGCCCGATGATCTAATAATGAAGGATTTTCCTGCAAAATTCAATTCAGCCGTCAACATAGAGCATGAAAACGATAATAAAATTCAGATTTAATAGAGATACCTCCTATTATATTCAAAACATAAATTATCATTCAAACCCTAGCGACTGAGCAAGGTACCTGTACTCAAATCACTCTTCAGAAAGCTATCATCAATGGCTAAAAAGAAATCTATGCATGAAAATGACACATCTTACAGTATTTCCACGAAGAGTAACACCAATAGAAATTAACCCCAAAGTCTTTCTTTATTGCTCATAAAAAAAAAAGATTACAAGAGAGCTTTTCGCTTAGTACACGATCAAAAAATCGGATCAACTGATTGACAAATGACATTCTATTTAAAGATAAATCCTCCAACGGCTAGTTCGAGTGATCCTCGTCAAAACAATCTCGATTGTTTATGAGGATTAAAATTTCTTTTAATCTCATCTGTCGAAATTTTAAATTATTGTGGAAATTCGACATTTTCAATTAAATGCATTTTAATTAATTCAAAAATATTTCCTCAAAATTTTGACTTTAACTTAACCGCAGGGACCAAAGGCTTAAAATTTAGCAAAATAATTAATTTACTTTAGTCCCTGGACCTCTTAAACTTTAATTTTTTAAGGACCAACGAATTTTGCCTTTGGAGAATTTAAATTTATCTAGGACCTAGAATTAATCAAATTTCTAGCTTAGGATTTTAATTAATTTTGGCCAGAAAATTTAATTAATTAACCTATGGGGGGATAAATTATTTTTTCTAATCCTCAAGACATTTTACATTGTGATTTTTACATTTTTTACATCTCAAGGGGGAAAACCCATTTGCAAAAGACCCTCATAGAGTACCTAGTTCTGCGACACAAAATATAATCTAGCAGATCAAGCAATTTGTAATAAAATAAGCTAACCAAATAGTTAGGATTATTCCCAAATCACTTTTACATAGACTCGATCTAGAACACTAGGACTCCCCTAAGATCCTAGTGACAAAATCCATTTTGGCTTTGGGGTAAGCCTGAAGGAAAACTCTGCCGACCATCCGAGAATGGATCAGTGAGACAAAAAACCTCCCGGAATGTAGATCGTCACCAGAAAAGTAGGTTTACCTAGGTAATTACATACACGACACAGATTTGCTGAGATTATTTACATTATACACATGCAGACTGAGTTTACATTATAAGATGATGATGATAGCTAGACGTCACAAACACATCGATCAGGCGTTATCCCTTTGGCAAAAAAAGGCGGGTGTACTGCTATGGGTCGTTGACACGTAGTGGTCAACAGGTCCCATTAAAAAATATTAATTATTTTAATAAAATCGTTTTTGGGTGGAATTTCCCAAAACGCTTTCTGGGTTCTTGGAATACATGTGCCCAAGCCTCCCTGCAAAATTTGAGTCCTAGAGCATATCCGATGCTACCCCAAATCAACACTCCCTGTTAGCAAGGAATGTGCTCTAGCAATATATGCTTCTGCATATTGCTCTGATTCTGAAACATCGTCCTCTGCGTCGCTGAAGTCTGACATGCTGTCCACCAACTAGTTCGCTGTTGCTGTAATTGTACTGTTGCTGACACTGCCACTGTCAACACTGTATCCATACTACAACTCCCTCTCAAGTGCTGCATATGTGCTGCTGCTAGCACTTCCATTGCCAACTGCTACTGCACTGCAGATTGTTGCTGCTACTCCACCAGCAACGGAAAAGCATCCAAAATTATTGAAACAATTGTGTTCAGTATGATACCAGGTGAATGTTGAAGCCTGACTGCTGCTAGTCTCTGCATTGACCCTCTGAATACACTGCCCTCTTGCTGACCTCTGCTCTGTGCCATCTGCACTGTTGTCAACTTTTCTCTACGTTGTTCAGTGTCTAGTGCTCCTAGCCACTGCAACTGTCTCTTCGAAACTCTTCGGCACCATCCGACACTAGTCCATCCTGCTACTGCAAAACTGGGCTCTCGTAGCAAGGTATTGATCCAAGAGGTGGACTCCTCAAGGATCCTGCCCATCTATAGCTCTTTCGAACTACAACTCTAGATCACCCCACCTCCGTCCTGGAGATGTGGTTGGCATTTTTGCCAAAAAAATGTCGAATTGCTCCCTCTCTCTTGTTATCACTCCTCCGGATCTCCAAGGTTGAGGAAGAGTCTAATTGAGGTAACCACAGACCAATCTTTTGACTTGGTAGCTAGCCCTATCAAGCCGAAGAGGGCTCTCTTGAAAGAATCACAGCTAAGAGGGTTGGATGGATTAGGGTTTTAGGCTAGGTATAAAATGCAGGGTTTCGATTTGATTTTGATTGGGGTAGTCACTTGATGAGTGAATTAGGTCAGAGAGTGAATTAGGTCAGGGCAAGAGAGAATCAGAATTGCAGACATCTGATGGGGCAAGGTAGGCAAGTACTTTAACACTTTGTAATATATTGATGGAATGGTTTAGACTGATGAGATGCTAAAAAGAGCATGAAAATCATGAATTCTTTTTAAACTGAAGAAATGAAACAAATTATGATGATTGTCCCAAAACAGAGCATAGGAGATGAATTCTGCTTATCACACTTTGAAAATCAAACATAGTTAGAAATGAAATGGATCATGGAAAATACAAAACATACACACACATGTAACTGAAGAAGAAACAATGTCAAAATACCATGCCACAAGAATCCCATCAAAATAACTGCAACTCATCCAATATATTCCATACCAAAGTCTGAAACACTATTACAACATCCAATGGAGTCCAACCTGTAGAATGACTGGAAAAGTACATGAGATAGGTCTTAAACAAACTCCTCCCAGCCTCAGGGGTCGAATCCATGAGAGGAGGAGCAGTTCCACCAAAAACTAATCTGATAGCTTGAGTGTAGGGTGGTCAAAGTGACTCATCCCTCACTTTTTGGAAATTGATTCATTACATCACCAAAAGAGTTTTCACCTAATGTATTTACCCTAGGTAACAGTAAAAACATCATTATTACATTTACATCCATCAATTACATGGGTAAAATATGATTTGTCAAGGTGAAACTGTCAAAATTGAGAAAATTTACAAAATGAAGAAACTCAGAAAATTTGTGTCAAAAGCGCAGCACCACTGTCCTAAGCGCAATGCCAACTTCAGCTCCACTTTTGAGGGGGTTCCCGGTGTCCAAATTGAGCGCAGGATAGCTCATTGGAAAGCCTGTCCTATCTAGTTTCCAGATATACCCTTAGTTTCCAAAATGGTCAAGTTTTGACCCTCCAAAAGTTGATTCTCCCAAGATTGGTCAAAAGCGCAACGCCAACCTCCAAAACAGGGCAGAAACATGATTTTTTGGGTGTTTTTTGACCTTTTGACTGCCCAGTTGACCCAAAAAAACTTAGCAAAGTGGTTTTCCTGACTGTATTTGGCCTTCTGAATCCAATGGTGGTGGCCATTTTTCATTTGGAGGTCCCTAGGAAAAGTGCAACGCCTTGCCCATAAGTGCAACGCCTGGGTTAAAAAAGGCAGCGACCACTACTCTAAGCGCAACACCAACTTCAGCTCCACTTTTGAGGGGGTTCTGGTGTCCAAATTAAGCTCATGATAGCTCGTTGGAAAGATCTCTCTCTTGGCCACACAATGGACCTATCAAGCCCTGAAAATGACCAAGTATAGCCCCTCAAAAATCAATTCTCCCAAGACTAGTCAAAACGTGCAGAATGGTGGTGAAAAATGCAGTGTGCTCTTGCAGGAAACTTTTGGAGGCCTTTCTCAACTCCAAATTGAGCTCATGATAGCTCATTGGAAAGCTCTTCCAGTCTAGTTGTCATTTGACTCATCAAGCAAGTCATTTGGACACTCAAGCTAGGAGAAAAATTGATTTTCCCAAGGTCACTCCAAAAATGCAGAAAACCTCTTGTAGCACCTGTATGTTTTACATTTCTCCAAAACCATAACACCTGTGTAAAAACTGAAGGAGGTTTTTCATCCTTGGCCTATGATGGACAAAAATCTCTCTCACTATTGTCAAATTCATCTCTGTTTGGTCAGAAACATAGTTTGAAGAAAAATTGGCCCTATGTGTGGCAAATGATGTGTCCCTTGGAATGACTTCTTGAAAAATGGAGACATGATGTTTATGCGTTGGAATGGCTTGATACTTGCTGAAATGACCTCCCTTATGCCTCCTTTTCTCATATGTCTTTGATTCCATAGCCAAACCTAGCTCAGTGGGAGAGAAAATTAGGGTTTAGTGCTTGTGGAAAATGATGATTTGGGCACCCTCGGGAAAAGTCAACTCGCTTTGGCATTCAGTTAACTTTTGAAACTTTACCCTTTCACTTGACTATTTCCTTTGAACTTGATCTTTTGATTTGATCTTCTTGGTGGATTTGGAAACATAATGACTTTGAAACTCTTCCTTTTGGTTGATGGAACTTTGAACTTACAACACTTGGAACCATGAGAATTATTACATATTAAAACCATAAAATTACATTTTGCTTGAATATTCAAATTACAAACTATTTTGCTGATGAAATCTTGTTTATTCTTACTCCTTCACTTGCTGGTCTTTTATGCAAGAGATGGTGTTTTAGTGAACCTTGGAAACCCTAAGACCTAATGGAGACTTTGAGTGGCTGTGACCATGATGAAAATGACTGTCATGATGAAGAAAAGTCATGACTAATGGTATACTTCAGCAAAAGGTGAAATGAGCCAGCAAGGGGTAAATTTCTAAAAGGATTAAAGGAAACCCCAATTCAACCTTTAGTGACCAAATTTTTGCATGATGACCTAGTGGAATGACAACAATTTCAGAATGGGACCCTAAGATGATATGAAAAGAGGATTTTGATCACTGATGGCAGTATGCAAACACTGACACTAACATCTCCCCTGCGTAGCACTAGACTGGCCTACGCACTCCCTTTTGGAGCTTGTAGATTTGCCCCTCTCCACTGCTACTCATCTAGCGAGAATTCAGAATCCTTGGCTGGAAGTCCTCTGAGGAAGAATTCCCTCACAGTGCTTCTCTTCTCTTCTATCATCTTTCTACCCAACAAAAACGACCTGCAGAAAAACTGTGTCCCACTAGCTTCTCCTCACGCTGAGGCTTCAACGTTGCTCCCTCCGCCATGACAATATATCGAACTGGAAGCCTTTCTCTCTCTCGACTCACTCAGAGAGAGACTGCCTCAAAATTCAGCCCTCTTTCTAGAACTGTGTAAACCCTTTGGGGTTTTGAACCGCTGCCTCTTGCAACTTTTTTGATCTCCCTCTTCTGCTCAGCTTTGGGTTCTCTGGCATTGCTTTTCTTGTTCCGCCTACAGCTCTGATACCATGTGAAAATTCCACAACCAGAATCTCTACTGCAGCAACTGATGATATTACTCCTATTTGGAAAATTCCTTTAAACAAATTACTTGTAGTTTCCTATGACAAATATCGTAATACATACACTGCAGCCTTCACTTAATTAAATATAATGCAAAAACAAGAGATTGAGCAAGAAAGAAAAAAAAACACAATGGACACCGTTATTTTTGGACAAATGTCCTTGGAAAAAGCCAATGCGGGAAAACCAGTGCAGCAGATCTGAGGGTTTATTATTATTAAGCAGTAGAAAATTCTGAATACATATTTGACTACCTTTTCGGTTATTCAGTTACAGAGAGAAATATTGGCAGAAAGATTTGCGAGATTACCTCAAACAATCACTGAGAAAATCCTAGCTGATCCGGACTCTGGATGAAGTGCCTCTAGTAGGCCCTACGCTGCCTTTGCGCAGTCCTCACGCAGTCCCTGCGTCAACCTCTCTAGGCATTGCGTCACCTAGTTTGCTGATCGATTTGCTGCCTCGAGTCTCTGCTCTCAGCCTCCTAGTCTCACACCCCAACTCTTGACTTCTGAAACTGATTCTCCCCATCAAAATCTCGGACTCTCTCTCACCCTCTGCGTTGCCTCTGCATGGCCCTTCGTGGCCTTGTGCCAACCTCTGCTTTTGGGCTACTGGATCACTCTCTACCTCTCTCTGCTGATGATTCTCCAGTTGAGAAAATCTCTCTCTGTGGATGCTATCCCTGCTCCTAAACTGCAAGAAATGTCCTTGATTAGAAATTCCTCCTAAAAACTTCTCACTTCAGAAATTCGATCTCTTGATCTCTCGGTGTGTTTTCCAAATGACCCTCAAGCTCCCTTAAGTAATCTTCTCATTGACATTCAACGACCCAGATTAAAAGATAATCAATGACTAAGATCATTTTAGCTTGATCCTTGTCTTCTTTTAGAAGTTACAACCACAATTAGATTAATACCCATTAATATTTTTAATTTCCTAAGTTCAGAGTTAGGGTCCCATTAAATAATATTAACTATTTTAATAAAATCGTTTCTGGGTGGAATTTCCCAAAACGCTTTCTGGGTTCTTTGGAATACATGTTCCCAAGCCTCTCTGCAAAATTTGAGGCCTAGAGTACATCCGATGCTACCCCAAATCAACATAGTGCATGTCATTGGGCCTTGGAGGAGGCCTAATGGAGTCCATATGTGCCATAATGTGTAGTTGAACTCCCAAAAGCAGTGGACAAGGGGTTGGCCCCTTGTATTAACCTGTGGTGGTCCAAATGACATGTGGGGGGCACACAAGTGTCCTCATGGGTCTCCAAACAAATCGAAAATGCTTGTAGATCGCCTGCAAGGGCTAGGATGATGGTGTAGGTGATGCCACATCATCGTGCAAGTCTTGGATCATCTGCCAAGTGCATGGTGTAACTCTGGGGTTAACTAGGCATGATGGATTAGGTGCATCTTCCTCGTCCAATAAGTAAACCACGAGCAATCTCTGAATGACTGTGGGGATCCATGGAGTGCTGTCTGCTGCTATGGAGGCCCATGGTTCTCTGCACACACCCTACATGTGCCAATGTAGCCCTCTAAGGTCAGGACCCCATGTAGGGAGACCAAACCTAAATGGAAACCACCTGTAATCTTGAATAAGATCCAATGCGTCCTCGTGCCTTCCATCACACCAAGTCATTAAAGAAATCAAGTAAAAGAGTTTATAAACAATGGATAACAAGTGAGCACTTCATAATGGCATGCCCTTCCATAGTGTGCTTTGGAATGTGCTAATGTCTCCTAGCTCCATATAGGGTTAACTAGGCATACTATTAGGTGGTTCCTACCTCTAAAGGGGGTGTTATACCTGTGGTACATCCTTCAAATGGTGGTGGCATGTGGCATAATGATGGAATGGAGTAGAGAACGAAAGGGGGCAACCTGGATCACATGCCATGGTACAAGGGTAGCTAATAGAAGGAAAGACCACACTTGGGTAAATAATGTGTAGGACGGAAAAATCGTGGTGCATGACCTACCCTGGCCTTGATTTTTCCACCTTTCTTCATATGCCTTCTGCCTTTTTATGATTTTCTTTGGTTAATTGCTCGGGGCTATAGGTAATGAGAGCATGATGCGTAAAGTATAGCAATGGATACCCACTTAGAAGGTGGGGTAGTTCATTGCCCACCTGGGGTTTGGACAATCATGGGTTCCTGAATGATAAAGGAGGCTCATCAAGGGCCATGTAGGAACCAGGTTGATGGCCAAGGAATGGGGTAGAGCTCATGTCATGGCTTTTTCCCATGTGCTAAATCCTTTTGTCCCGACCATCTTTTGCATTTTGTGGTACAATTTCCTATTGAATGTGGCCAATTATGCTTTTTCTTTTTCTTTTAGCTGCATCAACCTTCGGGCATCATTCTAGGCCTCACTCAAGATGTGGGGCAAGGGGAGGGGGTGGTTGACCCTATGTAGACCTAGTGGAGGAATGTGGATCCAAGTGGGAGGAGAGATGATTAGGGGTGTAATGAGCAAAAGGGGAGTAATATATGCGAATCGGGGAGCAGGACCACACAACCAAAGTTAGGGTTTCCCATGTAGTACCATCCCTAAAACAAATAGATCAGTAAAAGAGATCCCATGAGATTAGGGTGCAAGTTTAACATCCCAAAAGAGACCTAGGGGACAAGAGCACAAACCTAGACCACTCTTTCTATCGAGTCCCCCCATTAATCCATGCCCAAAGTTTCCATGATAAATAAACTAGAATACTTAATTACCAAATAACAAGGTATACCTTTAGGTTTGGGAGACCCACCTTCAAACATACGATCATGACACATGGGTGAGGGACCACATGGTTGGCTCAGGTGGCAGAGAAATGGCACATCGAGCTGGTTGGCGACTGCGAGGGGCTGCTGGCTGCCGGCTGAGGACCATCATGGAGGAAATTTTTCTCCTAAGGACATCACCCACAAAATGGTGGGTAACAGGTCCAAGAGACCCAAAGGGCTCAACAGGTAGTGTTGACTGAGTGTGTCTTGGAGGAGGACCCTGATCTTAGCCTTTTGGCCTAGGTAATGGCCATGGGAGTCGATGACCGATCGCTCTAGAGGAGTGAGTCCTAATATGCTGATGACATTGCCATGGGTTTGGTGTTGGTTTCTGGTAGAATCGGATGTGTTCTAAGTCTCAAATTTTGCAGGGAGGCTTGGGCACATGTATTCCAAAGAACCCAGAAAGCGTTTTGGGAAATTCCACCTGGAGACAGTTTTATTAAAATAATTAATTATTTTTAATGGGTCCCTAAGTCTAAACTTAGGAAATTAAAATAATTAATGAGTATTAATCTAACTGTGGGTGTAACTTCTAGAAGAAGACGAGGATCAAGCAGAAATGATCTTAGCCATTGATTAACTTCTAATCTGGGCCGTTGAATGTCAACGAGAAGATTATTTAAGGAGGCTTGAGGGTCATTTGGAAGATACACAGAGAGTTGATCAGTCAAATCAAATTGTTGAAGCTAGAGGTGTTGATTTGGGGTAGCATCGGATGTGCTCTAAGCCTCAAATTTTGCAGGGAGGCTTGGGCACAGGTATTCCAAATAAACTAGAGAGCATTTTGGGAAATTCCACTCAGAAGTGATTTTATTAAAATTATTAATATTTTTAATGGGGTTCCTAAGTCTAAACTTAGGAAAATTAAAATATTAATGGGTATTAATCTAATCAGGGGTGAAACTTCTAGAAAAAGCCATGGATCAAGCCAAAACGATCTGAGCCTTTGATTAAGATGTAATCTAGGCTGTTGGTTGTCCAACAAGAAGATATAAGAAGGGGCTTGAGGGTCATTTGGAAAACACACAGAGAAATTGAGAAAATCGATTTTCTGAAGTTTGAAGTTCTCAGGAGGAAAATCGATTGAGGAGATCTTGTAGCAGAGGGGCAGTGAGAATACGGGAGAAGGAATTTTAGAGAGTACGAGGTAGAGAGAGAACAGAAAGATGTCCAGAGGAAAGCTGATGTTGGCCCACGTAGTGCTGACGCAGAAGCAGCACAATCCTGGAGGGGAAGTTGAGTTCCTACTGAGGGAAGTTGAAATTTAGTTGCCGGAAGCCAGGGTGTGAGTCTGGGAGGCAGAAGGTCGATTTCTCAGCTAGTAGAGGATCCATAGGAGAGGCAACGTAATATCTAGAAGGGGTGACACAGAAACTGCCCAGGGTGATACAGTTTTGCGTAGAGGCCATGCAGAGGGTGATGCAGAGCCTCAAGAGCAGTAGGATCAGTCACTGATTCTCCAGTGACAGGGTGAGATCATTTCACCAGTCTTTTGTTCCATATTCTCTTTGTATTGGATTGCTAGTTGAGCATCCTAGAATTGTATTCAGAATTTCTCCTGCATAATAATAAAACCCTCTGAGCTGCTGCACCGGTTTTCCCGCATTGGGTTTTTCCAGGGACTTTTGTCCAAAAATAACTGTCCTATGTGTTGTATTTTTTCTTTCTTGCTCAGTATTTTTTTTCCACATATATGTTAATTAAGTGAAGGCTACATATGCATTTGCTTCGATATTTACCGTAGAAGACAGTAAATAACTTGCATGAATTAACAAGTAGGAGATGTAAAATCTATTTGCTGCAGTAGGGATTCCGACTTAGGAATTCTCACAAGAAGAGTAGAACTAGAAACTCCAATGTTGAGCAGGAGGGGAAGTCGAAAAGATGCAGGATGCAACAAGTCGAAACCCCAAAGGGTTTGCGTAGTTCTAGCTGGAGGGCCGAAAATTCGAGGTAGTCTCTCTCCGAGTGAGTTGACGGAGAGAAAGAACTTCTAGCTCAAATTTTGCCGTGGCAGAGGGAGCAATGCTGAGCCTCAGCGTAAGGAGCAGTGGTGGGACGCATATTTTTCAGTGGGCAGTTTTGTCGAGCTAAAAGACGTTAGAAGAAAGAAGAAGAGTATAGTGAGGGAATACGTCCTAAGTGATTTCTTGTCGAGGAAATCAATATTTCTCATTTGCTAAGTAGCAGAGGAGCAGTAGCTTACCAGCTCCATCAGGGAGTGCGTAAGGCAGCCTAGGAGCTACGCAGTAGGGAGAAAGAGGAGTTGTTCGCCAGTTTTCGGTGGATATGGCAACTAGTGGCTTGAGGGATTAACACAGGTTGGACATGGCTTCTAACCATGCCATCAGGAAGGCTAGAATGACTTTCCTTCTAGATAAGCATGTCCTCAAGACGTATGTTGATAATGTGGTAGCTGTCCCGACCAATGTTGCACGAAGTGGGAGCAAAGCAGAAGCGTTTTTTGGAAGCGGAAGCGTCATTTTCCAAAAATCTAGGAAGCGAAGCGTCCGCGGAAGCGTCTGCTATATATATATATATATTTTTATTTTTTATTTTTTTGCATTTATACTCAAAACAAACATCCCAAATAGCAAATTAATTGTAGAAGACATGTAAACATGCATATTTTTGCATAAATCAAGATAGATATGGCATCCATGATTCCATTGTAGTTACGAGTATGTACAACAATCATCTATATTCTAGCTATTACAAACATACATCAAATTTTTAAGCATATTATAAAACATAAAACATTTAAGCATATTATAAAACATAAAACATAGAGCATATTATGATTTATCTAGCAAGTGAGCAACTGTCAACATTTGTCATGTCCAAAATTCAAATAATAATGTTTAGAAAATATGTCACTTGGTCATCGCCAAGACAAAAAAGGTTCAAAATTCAAATTCACAAGCCTACAAGTCTAATGAGTAATCTATGACAAAAAGTAGTAGACTGTGAATATATCTACTAATCTCTCCTCCTTCCACCACGAACAGAACGTGTTGGTAGGCGGGGGCCTCCACGTGGTGGCAATGAAGAAGATGGTTTCGGTGGAAGTTGTGGAAGTGGCACTGAAACTGATGAAGAAGAACCCCCTGCTGTTGGTGTTGAACCATGGAACCTAGGAACCAAGGGACCAGATGGGGGTGGGGGTGGCATATCAACACGATCATCATCATCCTGGAATCGCTCAAAAAATTCATGCAAAAAAAAAACACTAGTTAACAAAAAAATTAAAAACATGAATTAGAGAAATGCTTTATAAGGAAAAATTGGAAAATTCATACCACAATGGACATACCTGGATAAGAGCATCCTCTAATTGCTCTAATTGCAACACTCCATCCTCCAAATTGGGCTCCTCTGGATTCTTGTCCCAAATCAACAGGTCTTTATTAGACTTTGCATCTTCACAGTAATGGGACAACAATCGCAAGTTGTAATGAACATAAACCAAGCTCTCTGCCCGGTCTAAACTCAACCTGTTCCTTTTAACACTGTGGATGAAAGAATAAGAGCTCCAACACCTCTCTGCAGAAGAAGTGTTTACCATCTGTGATAGCACCCGCAATGCCAAAGCCTGTAGAAGTGGAGTACCCCCTCCATGCATGTTCCACCACTCGAGAGAAGAAAAAGTCTCTCGATCTTTAATTGCATGCATGCTCCCAAATGGACTAGTGTTAAGCGTATAGTTGCTCACCTGTCTACGTACCAATGCAGCCTCCTCCTCATCAGGGATTAATTTACTCAATGCAGCCATATATTTTTTGTGAACCTCTTGATCTTGGTGTGGTTTTCTCCTGCTTCCCCCCCCAGGTGCTGGTGTTGAAAGCCATGATGGATGATAGTATTTAGGTGTCAAAACATATGCTAATGCATGCAATGGAACATTTAGCATTTCCCATCGGTTTTGCACCTCTACACGAATATAATTGTACAAGGTGGTATCTCTAGGCTCAACAATGTCTTTAATCTGCCCCAACATGCTATCCATTTGCTCATACACCTCCCTAATTACTGGTCGATCTGAATCTGCAAACTTTATCATGTAATAAATTGGTTTGGTGAATTGCAAAACATATTTAACCTGTGACCAAAAGTAACTGTCAAGAACAGTGTCCTTGACTGCATTAGCACCATCTATGTCGGTGTTAATTTCATCCCATGTTTCAGCACACACTAGATTAGTTAAAGCTTGTCTCACCTTCACTAGCCGCCTAAGGGTGAGGTAATAACTAGCAAATCTTGTCTTTGCAATTTTAAGCAACTGCAACTTGGAGTAAGTGCCATAGAAGTAGTTTACCATTGTATGCCCTGTGATGAATTTAATGAGTTGCTTCCCTCTCCTGTAAAGCTCAGTAATCCACCCACATTCTTTGTGCTTCACAATATCATGCATCAAAAGGTTCAATGTGTGAACCAGGCACCCAGACCAAAAGATGTGTGGATGAGTACGCTCAATAATTTTTCCTACTGCCTTACAATTTGCTGCATTATCTGTGATCACTTGAACCACATTATTCGGACCAACATCTTTGATTGATTTCAATAGGAGATTTGTAATGTTTTGTGCAGATGCAATGATGGAGGAGGAGTCATGACATGTAATAAATACTGCACCACTAGAAGAAACACCAAGAACATTTATCAAATGTTGGTTTCTAATATTTGTCCACCCATCTGATACAATGGATACCCCAGAATCTACCCACTCATTTGTAAAACGTGTCAAAGCTCTTTGAACCTTAGCTTTTTCTCTTTCTAATAACACTGTTCTAGCTTTTTCATAGTTGGGGGCCTTGTATCCTTTTGGGGTTTCATTGATGGCCTTTACCATTTCATGCCAACAGGGAGAGCGAAGCACATTGAATGGTACACCGCAAGCACAAAGAAAACGGACTATCTTTCCATCCACATCATCCCTCCCAACAACATTAAGGAAATCCCCTATTGTTCTTCTACTTCCAGAGCTTGCAGAAGTACCATGAGGAGATGAGCAGCTACCAAATTTAGAGGTTGCACTTGATTCAGAATGAGTTCTTTGTTTCTTGTTTTTTTGTTGTGCAACCATCTCTATTTGGATGTATTTTCTTCTTTCTTCAGCTGAAATGTTTGGGCAAATTTGTACCCGCACAGGACCCTTTTTTTCATCACTGTCCAGCACCCCACAAAGATGCCTCTTCAAACGGGTATATGAGCCACAATATGGTTTTCCTTCATGACAACCATGAGGGCACACAAATTTGTAAGATCCACCACCCTTTCCCCCATCAAGTTTGGTCACATAGTTCCACAAGGGTGTTGATGTAGCTTTCCCATCTTGTGTTTTAGTGTCCTCTTCAGGTTCATCCCCTTCCTCTTCAAACCCTTCCTCCTCATGATACATTGGGTCACTCATATTGGGACCACTGTCCTCTTGTGTTTCATCTCTTCTATTTCTATTCCCGCTTGCCATCATTAAAACCAAGAGTGGAATGATACATAGAAGCCAAAAGAACACCATCTTGGAATATGGATATAGGTGGTGGACAACCTATAAGTAAAGGGGCAAGTAGAAACAATGGGAAAGAGTAGGCGAGGGAGGAGAAAAATACAAAAAAATTGCAAAAAAATAAGGGAGTTTGGGGTTTGAACTTACCTCTTTAGCTCTTGTAGATGAAGTCCTCCAAGCTCTTGCTCCAAGCTCCTCCTCCTTCTCCTAGCTCCTCCTCCTTCACTCCTCCAAGCTCTCCTCTCTTCTCCTCTTCTTTCCTCTCTTCTCTTCTCCTCTCCTCTCTTCTCTTCTCCAACTCTCATAAACTCAAAGTGAGAAAATGAGGAATGAATGGGGGCTTTATTCTTTTCATTCCTCACCTTAATCTCACTCTAACCTCACCCTAACCCACCCCCTTTATGTTAAGTTAACATAAATTAAAAAAAAAATAGTTTTTCTGCCTTGCGCACGACCTCCTTTTCGAAGCGTACGGGAAGTGTACGCTTCCTCCTCCGAAGCGCCGTACGAAGCGCGCTTCGGAGGCCCGAAGCGTCGTACGAAGGCCCGAAGCGTCGTACGAAGCGCGCTTCGGAGGCCTGGAAGCGGCGCTTCCATACCGCGCTTCCAAAATTCCAGGAAGCGGCTAAAAAACAGGAAGCGGCGCTTCCGAATTCGGAAGCGCCGCTTCGGGCCACGCTTCCTAGGTGCTTCCGTACGGGACGCGCTTCGGGGCTTGGATCCGCCGCGGGGGGGGGGGGGGGGGGGCGCTTCGTGCAACATTGGTCCCGACGGATGTAGATCTGTTGAAGAAGTACAAAGCTAAGATGGATAAGGCGAAGAGGATGATCCTGGATGGAGTCAAGGATCACGTGGTGTGCGACGTAGCAAGCAAAGGGACCGCTAAGGAGATGTGGGATGCCTTGGACACATTGTATCAGGGATCTTCCGAGCAATAGAAGATGTTTTTAGAGCAGAAGTTGAGATTTGCTCAGATGCAGAAGGGAGAACGTGTGGATCCATTCCTCACGAAATGTAAGGAGATCCGTGATGAGCTGTCAGTTGCAGGACATACACCTCAGGATTCGGAGTTAGTGAGACTGGCTCTAAATTCTGTCTTGGAGAATTGGCAAATCTTTGTCTAGAGTATCCCAGGCAGAGCAACATTGCCAAATTGGGACAAGATGTGGGCAACTCTGAAACAAGAAGGGTTGAGGAGAGCTTGCTCAAGGTCAAACTTGACGGGAGCAGCAACAGTAGTGGGTCGAAACCCAAAGTAGAAGAGGAGGATAACGTAGCCCTTGTATTGAAGGGACAACAGGGGCAACAGAGACAAAAGAAGGACATCTCCAAGGTGAAGTGCTTCAGATGTGGCGGTATGGGCCACTATGCATCCCAGTGTCCTTTGAAGAAAAATGACAAGGATGAGAAGCATGATCCTAAGGTTGTAGCCGCAAAAGATCGAATAGGAGGAGGAGTTCACCATGACAGCCAAGATACCTCCAGGAGGGAGATGGGCTGATATAGAACTGTAGTTTGATAGAGCTACAGATGGGCATGATCCTTGAGGATCCCACCTCTTGGATCGTCACTGTGCTACGGGAGCCCATGATTAGGAGTAGTGAGATGGTGGAGTTTCAATTGGTGCAATGGAGTGTTGATTCGACAGATGCAGTGGCTAGGAGAGCCATAGATTGAGTAGGGTAGAGAAGAGAGGCAACAGTGTGAGGAGGCACAATGTAGAGCTTCAATAGCGCAGTGGCTTTAGAGGCAGCATGGGACTAACAACAGTGAGGATTTCAGCACCGAGGAGTATCCACTGGATACTTGTCCAGTTTTTGAGTGTTTTCAGTTGCGTCTCTTAGCAACTGACTTGCAGTACAGATGCAGTGTTAGCATTGGCAGTGCTAGCAGCATAGCAGATGCAACATTTGAGAGGGAGTTGCAGTACAGATGTAGGATTGACAGTGGCTATGTCAAAGGCAGCAGTACAGTAGCAACAACAACGCAGTAGTTGGTGGACAGCAGGTCAGACATCAACAACGCAAAAACGATGCTTCGGAGTTAGAGCAATATGCAGAGAGGCAGTGTATTACTAGAGCACATTCCTCGCTAAGAGGGAGTGTTGATTTGGGGTAGCATCGGATGTGCTCTAAGCCTCAAATTTTGCAGGGAGGCTTGGGAACAGTTATTCCAAAAAAACTAGAGAGCGTTTTGGGAAATTCCACCCAGAAGTGATTTTATTGAAATAATTAATATTTTTAATGGGGTTCCTAAGTCTAAACTTCGGAAAATTAAAATATTAATGGGTATTAATCTAATCAGGGGTGCAACTTCTAGAAAAAGCGACAAATCAAGCCAAAATGATCTGAGCCTTTGCTTAAGATGTAATCTAGGCCGTTGGTTGTTCAAGAGGAAGATATAAGAAGGGGCTTGAGGGTCATTTGGAAAACACACAGAGAGACTGAGAAAATCGATTTTCTGAAGTGAGAAGTTCCAAGGAGGAAAATCGATTGAGGAGATCTTGCAGCAGAGGGGCATTGAGAATCCGGGAGAAGGAATTTCCGAATAGTATGATGCAGAGAGAGAACAGAAAGACGTCCAGAGGAAGGCTGATGTTGGCCCACGCAGTGCTGATGTAGAGGTAGCGCAGTCCTGGAGGGGAAGTCGACTTCCTGTTGAGGGAAGTTGAAATTTAGTTGCTGGAAGCTAGGGTGCAAGTCTGGGAGGCAGAAGGTCGATTTCTTAGCCAACAGAGGATCCAAAGGAGAGGCAACGTAATACCCAAAAGGGGTGACGCAGAAACTGCCCAACGTGACACAATTTTGTGTAGAGGCCATGTAGAGGGTGACGCAAAGCCTCCAGAGCAGCAGGATCCATTATTGATTCTCCAGTGACAGGGTGAGATCATTTCACCAGTCTTTTGTTCGATATTCTCTCTATATTGGATTGCTAGTTGAGTATCCTAGAATTGTACTCATAATTTCTCTTGCATAATAATAAAACCCTCAGAGCTGCTACACTGTTTTTCCCACATTGGCTTTTTCCGGGGACTTTTGTCCAAAAATCACTGTCCTATGTGTTGTAATTTTTCTTTCTTGCTCAGTATTTTTTGCATATATGTTAATTAAGTGAAGGCTGCAGATGTATTTTCTTTGATATTTACCGTAGAAGACAGTAAATAACTTGCATGAATTAACAAGTAGGAGAAGTAACATCAGTTTGCTGCAGTAGGGATTCCGCCTTAGGAATTTTCACAAGAGGCAACACAGTAATTTCGTAGTGATCAAGCAGAGAGGGGCAGAGAGAGTTTTGGCTAGAGGATCTTCTCCGAAGCCAAGAATACTCAACAGAGAGGCAGAGAGACACATAGAGGAGGCAACATAGTGCCTAGAGAGGGTGACGCAGAGCTAGGAAGGACTCATGCAGGGCCCACACAGAACAGCGCATAAGCCTTCCACGCAGAAGTCTAAGATTTGTTGGGAGGCTGACGTTTTGAGCTAGGAGGGTTGGAGTCAGCTCCTGAGAAGCAAATCGATTCCCAGCAGAGGTGACGTAGGGCCTTAGAGGCTGACGCAGGCACACTCAAGGACAGTGCAGAAGTAGCCGCGAAACTCGTTGGTTCAGTTGCTGGATCAGCCGGGACTTGTAGTGTAGAGTGAGGTAATCTCAATAATTTCTTCTGCCGAGTGATATTCTCTGTACTGGATTGCCAACAAGGCATCTAGAGGTTGTATTCAGAAATAACTTCTTCTTAATAATAAAAACCCTCAGATCTGCTGCACCGATTTTCCCACATTGGGTTTTTCCAAAGGACATGTGTCCAGAAACAACTGTCATTTGTGTTGTATCTCTCTATTGTTCAGTTTCTTGTTTCGACATATTATTTTAAATGGTGTAGGCTGCAGTGTATGTATTTCAATGTTTGTTATAGGAAACTGCAAATAACTTGTTCATGTAAATCTAACAAGTAGGAGAAATATCATCAGTTGATGTACTAGGGATTCCAGTTTAGGAATTTTCACATGGTATCAGAGTAGTGCAGGTGAAGCAAGAAGAATAGTGCCAGAGAACCCAACGCTGAGCAGAAAAGGAGATCGAAATAGTTGCAGGAGGCAGTAGTTCGAATTTCCAAAGGGTTTACGCAGTCCAAGCCAGGAGCGCTGAAGTTTCAAGGAAAGTCTCTCTCTGAGTGAGTCGACAGAGAGGAAGGGCTTCAGGATCGAAATCTTCCGTGGCAGAGGGAGCAACACTGAGCCTTAGCATGAGGAAGAACTGGTGGGACGTAAGTTTTCGGCTGGTAGATTGCTGGGCTGAAAGACGTCAGAAGAGAGAGAAGAAGCACAGTGAGGGAATTTTTCCTCAGTAGACTTCCCGCCAAGAAGTCTGGTTTCTTATTGGATGAGCAACAACAGTAAGCAACAGAGAGCAACATATTGACATTTTCGTGGCAGAGATGGCAACCGGTGGGCTGAGAGATGAGGACAGGTTGGATGGAGCATCCAACTATGTCATCTGGAAGGCAAGGGTGTCATTCCTTCTAGATGAGCATTCTCTCATAGACTTATGTCGACAATGTGGTGGCTGTGCTTGCAGATCCAGATCCGTTGAAGAAGTACCAAGCATAAATGGTGAAGGCCAAGAGGATAATCCTTGATGGAGTAAAGGATCACATGGTTTGTCACGTCGCTAGTAGAGGGACTGCTAAGGAGATGTGGGATGCCTTGGCAAACGCTGTATCAAGGATCTTCCGGTAGCGGAAGATGTACTTAGAGAAAAAAACTTAGATCTGCGCAAATGTAGAAGGGGGAACGCATAGATCTGTTCGTCACGAAGCTTTAGGAGACCCGAGACGAGTTAGCAGCTGTGGGGTCTACACCTCAAGGGTTCGAGTTGGTAAGATTGGACCTAAATTATGTCTCTGAAGACTGGCAAGTCTTTGTCTAGAGTATCCTGGGCAAGGTGACTTTGCCAAATTGGGATGAGATGTGGGCAACTCTTATGCAAGAGGAGCTGAGGAGAGACTTGGTCAAGTGTAAACTTGACGGAAGCAACAGTAGTGGGTTGAAGCCCAAGGAGGAGGAAGAGGATGCAACCCTTGCATCCAAGGGGTAGCAAGAGCAACAGAGGCAGAAGGACGCCTCGAAGATCAAATGCTTCAAGTGTGATGAAATGGGTCCCTACGCAAGAGAGTGTCCTCTCAAAAAGAAGGACAAAGATGAGAAGCACGATCCAAAGGTTGCACCCGCGAAGATTGAGGAATAGGAGTTTTCCTTGATAGCCGAGTTACCTCCAGGAGGGAGGTGGGCTGATTTTGGGTTGTAGTTGGAAAGTGCTACAAATGGGTAGGATCCTTGAGGATTCCACCTCTCAGATCAATACCTTGCTATGGGAGCCTAGATCAGTAGTAGCAGGATGGACTAAGTGTCAGATGATGCAGAGGAGTGTTGGAGCGATAGATGCAGTGGCTAGAACGCCAAGTCTGAGCAGCGTAGTGCAGAGTTGTAGCAGTGCCGGGAGGCATAGTGAAGTAGCAGCAGCAACGCAGTGGCTTCAGAGTGATAGCGTAGGACTAGTAGCAGTCAGATCCTCAACATCAAGATGCATCTATGTTGAACGCTTGTTCAGTAATTTGGGATGTTTTTAAGTTGTTGATGCAGTAGCAGCAATAGTTTGCAGTGCAGGGCCAGTTGGCAGTGGTACTGCCAGCAGCAGCACGGATGCAGAAATTCAGAGGGAGTTGTAGTACGGATGTAGTGTTGACAGTGGCAGTGTCAGCAGCAGTACAGTTGCAACAACAACGTAGTAGTTGGTGGACAACATGTCAGACATCAGCAGCGCAGAGGACGATGTTATGAAGTTAGGGTGATGCTTCAGTGGGAAGCATTGCTAGAGCACATTCCTCGCTAAGAGGGAGTGTTGATTTCTGGTAGCATCAGATGTGCTCTAAGTCTCAAATTTTGCAGGGAGGCTTGGGCACATGTATTCCAAAGAACCCAGAAAGTGTTTTGGGAAATTCCACTCGGAGACAGTTTTATTGAAATAATTTATTATTTTTAATGGGTCCATAGGTCTAAACTTAGGAAATTAAAATAATTAATGAGTATTAATCTAACTATGGGTGTAACTTCTAGAAGAGGACGAGGATCAAGCAAAAATGATCTTAGCCATTGATTAACTTCTAATCTGGGCCATTGAATGTCAACGAGAAGATTATTTAAGGAGGCTTGAGGGTCATTTGGAAGACACACAGAGAGTTGATCAGTCAGATTGAATTGCTGAAGCTAGAGGTAGCGCAATAATTTCGTAGTGATCAAGCAGAGAGGGGCAAAGAGAGTTTTGGTTGGAGGATCTTCTGTGTAGCCAAGAATATTCAGCAGAGAGGTAGAGAGACAAACAGAGGAGGCAGTGCAGTGCCTAGAGAGGGTGACACAGGGCCCATGCAGAGCAGCGCAGAATCCTTCCACGTAGAAGTCCGAGATTTGCTGGGAGGCTGACATTCTGAGAGGGCTGGAATCAGCTCTTGAGAAGCAAATCGATTCCCAGCAGAGGTGACACAGGGCCTTATAGGCTGACCTAGGCCCACATAGGGGCAACATAAAAGTAGTCGGGGAACTCGTTGGTTCAGCTGTCAGATCAGCCGAGACTTGCAGTGTAGAGTGAGGTAATCTCACTAATTTCTTTTGCCGAGTGATATTCTTTGTACTGGATTGCCAGCAAGGCATCCAAAGGTTGTATTCAGAAATAACTTTTGCTTAATAAAATCCCTTAGATTTGCTGCACCGGTTTTCCCGCATTGGGTTTTTCCGGGGACGTTTGACCAAAACCAACTTTGTCATTTGTGTTGTATCTCTCTATTGTTCAATTTCTTGTTTTGACATATTATTTTAAATAGTGTAGGCTACAGTGTATGTATTTCAATGTTTGTTGTAGGAAACTGCAAATAACTTGTTCTTGTAAATCTAACAAATAGGAGAAATATCATCGGTTGCTGCAGTGGGGATTCTGATTTGGGAATTTTCAAATTTGGTACCACCCGGATATGGCCGCTAGCGGATGCTGATGATAGATGATGATGTTGGTAGTCATGGATAACCTTTTTCTTTAGAGAGTTTTGTTCAATTTGAAAACATCTATTACAGTGATTATGAATCCCTCTCTAGTTAGGAGGGAGTGTTGAATTTTTAACTATGGTTGGTCTTCATAATGTACTTTTGGTCACTTGATGTAGTTATATTTATCATTGTAAAACATATTTTTAAATGCTTGAGTCAAAGGAAAATTTATTTTGAGTCAAAGTCCCATTGCAAATTTTAAAAGATCTGAATTTGAATTTTTGAAATGATTTTTTTGGTTCCAAAAGTGACAAGTCGACTTCCCTAAGTCAAGTCAGCCCTGGCCAAGAGACATGTCCATTCACGCTAGAGTGCGGCTAGACAGACTACTATATAAAGGCAACTCGAGCTTCTCATTTCGGCAATTTGCATTCCTCTCTGAAGATAGTTTTTGGGCAAGTAAGCGAGGACAAGAAGGACAAAGAAGGACAAAGAGGAAGGCCGAATTTGCTCTCTCTAGCAACTTGAACATGTGAAGGAATCTCTCTCTCTTTGATTTGTAGTTTTCGGGGCAACTGTTGTAGGGGACCGGCATTTTCTGGGTTACTAGGGCAACCGCTACAGGGCCGAAAATTTTGGGGCAACTAACTATTACAGGAGCGTTGAAATTATGGAATTGCAGGATCAAGAGTGACATGCAATATCAGTTTGGGTGACTTGACTTGGAGGAGAAAATCAAGTTTGACGATAGGTCTAGGTGTGTCTCTCATTGAATAGGAAGAATTTCTCTATTGAAAAGGTTATTGGGTTTCTCCCCATAGTGGGTTTTCCTAGGGTAAATCTTGTCTTTTTTGTGCATTGTGATCTCTAATGTTCTACTATTCTTTATTATCGATTTTTTGAAGTATAATTGTTGAATGATATAGTGGAATAAGTTAAAAGAAGATCTATATCAAAAGTAACTATCAAAATTTCAGAATTTTTCTGCTAACCCTAATTGCAATAGAAAAATCAACAGAGTTGACGTTGAGGGCTTCAAGTGCCATGATGAGTATAGAGGCCCTCTAAAATCATGTTGTAGGGGTTGGCCCTTAGATCTCTGACACAATCCTATGTGGGTCCCAATTTTGGGCTTGGGGCACAAAAACGGGTCTCATGGGTTGCCAAGTGGTGAATATGTTCGACTTTGCTCCAATGTTGAGGGCACTGAATATGTTATTAGCCCTCCCATGTCTCAAGGCATGAGACAAACCTCATATGGGCCTTGGATCAACTGTCTGACCCTGTAATATTGCTAAGTTGGATGGGGGCAAGTTGGTGTAGGTGCATCATCGCATAAATGATATATGGGAAAGTGCACGAGTTCTATGGGCGCTGAAGGTGCCCTGGATACAAATTATGCTTTACAACACTTTGGAGCCCAATATCTCTCAACGCATCATCTGTGGGTGTCAATATGCTCCTCTGGAAGACTTGGACCCCAATTAAGTTGCCCAGACCTATAAATGGAGCCACCTGTCAATCACACACAATATGCAGTGCTGCAACTTTCACCATTAGGTACATTTAATGATTATTGCATCTAAGTGAACCAAGCTTGAAGGAAGTGGGCAAATTAACACTTCATTTAATGCTTCTCTTCCAAAATTAGGGCCTTAGTCACGTAATGGTGTTACCTCCCTAGATAGACCGTAGGAGTGGTTAATAGACTACTATATTAGGTGTTCTTAACCCTAAGGGGAAGTGACATGTCCTTGGTGTTGAGTTTGTAAGTGCAATAGATACATGCACAATCTTTTTGAAATGTTGATAATTACTTCAAATGATATAGATCTTCTTTTAACAATTCCAATTTATCATTAAGCAATTATACTTAAAAAATTCAACCATCAAACCACAAGAATAGTAGAGATCATAATGCACAAAGAGAACACAAGATTTTACCTTGGAAAACCCACTTGGGGGAAAACGCAAGAACCCTTTTCTTAGAGAAATTCTTAGTTCAACGAGAGATACATCTAATGCAGCTAGTCAACTATGACATCCAACAAGCTATGGTCAAACATGGTCAAGCAACTCTCTAGTCAAGTCAAGTCAAACTTCTACCCTTCAAACTTCGGCCCTTTTAGATCTGCCCAGAAAACTGCCTAGAATTTTGGTTTGTCCATAAATTGCCCATAATTACGACCTCTCGAGAAATTGTTGCCCAAAATTTTGGTCTGTCCATAAACTACCCACAATTTCGGCCTCTCCAGACACTGTTGCCCATAAAATACCCAAAAATACACATGCGAGCTAGGAGAGAGAGAAATGATCTTCATCTTTCTTTTTGTTCTTCCTGTCCTTGTTGTCCTTCACTAGGATGCTTAGAAACCATTTTTCTTGTGTGAGGTCGAATGGTGCCTTTGTGGAGGAGGTCGTATGCCTTTATATATTGATCTACCTGTCCAGAATGGGTGTGTCTTTTCACAGGGTTGACTTGACTTGAGGGAGGGCCAACTTGACAAGTTTGGAGCCAAAAATTCAAAATTCAAATTTCGAAATTTTCTCTTTTAAATTCAACATGAAGAACATGTCTTATATAAATTCTTTCAAGGGCTAAATAATCAAAATGACATGAAGAACATGTCTTACAAATTCTTTATACATTACAAGGGCTAAAATATAAATTATGAAGACTGACCATAGCTACAAAATTCAACACTCCCTCTTAGCTAGGGAGGTATTCATAATGACTAGAGAAATGTTCTACATGTGAACAAATTTCTCTAAGAAAATGTTATAACAAATCATCACCGTAATCGGGTAACAGTTGTGACACATGGTAATCAAATAACATCAACCTTTTACCATAATTCGGGCCAGCACTTCAAACCTATGTTATATCCGGACTATGATTTGGGTTAGTGCTTCAGACACATGGTAAATCAACTGCATCAACCTTTTACCATAATTCGGGCCAGCACTTCAAACCTATGTTATATCCGGACTATGATTCGGGTTAGTGCTTCAGACACATGGTAAATCAACTGCATCAACTAATCACCATCATTCGGGTTAGTACTTCATAACTATGGTGTGTGCTTACCATAATTTGGGTCAATACTTACAAACGCATGGGATATCATTTAACATACAACTAGTTGTTAGTTTTTGGTAGCATCGGAAGTGCTCTAGTCTTGAAAATTGGTGGAGAGGTTAAGGCACATGAGTTTTAAAGAACTCAGAAACCGTTTGGTGAAATTCCACTCAGATTGTACTTTATTAAAATAATTAATATTTTTAATGGAGTTCCTAAGTCTAAACTTAGGAAAATTAAAGTATTAATGGGTATTAATCAAAATATGGGTGAGAATGATCTAGAAGGCGGATCAAGTCATGTTTTAATCTTAGCTGTTGATTAGAAACTTAATCTCAGTTGTTGAAGACTCAGTAGGAAAAGTATGAAATGGAGGTTTGGGTTCATTTGGAAACACACGCGGAGAGAACAGATTGATCTGGAGTTCGATTTCTGGGGCTAGGAAGCTGAGAAATTTGAACCAAGTGATCATTCAGCAGCAGAGGGGCAGTGAGAATCCGGGAGAAGGAATTTCCGGAGAATACTGACAGAGAGGCGGAGAGAGCTTGCAGAGAGGCAATGTAGTAGCTGGAAGAGTTGATGCTAGGCCGGTCTGGGTCCATGCAGCCTTGACGCAAAGCCAGAAGGGCTAACACAAAGGGGAAAGATGCCTATCACGCAGAAGCCGGAACAGCCGGGATAGCTGGCGTAGAGGGAAAAAGAGGTGACGCAGGGCTGACACAGAGCTTGAAACGCTAACGCAAAGCCTACGCAGGGCTGACACAGAGCTTGAAACGCTAACGCAAAGCCTACGCAGGGCCAACGCAGAAGTAGCCGGGGTTAGCTAGTCTTGTTGCCGGATCAATCGGAATTCTGTCGGGTGAAGTGAGGTAAAACTCTCTCATATTTTCCGCCAATATTTTCTCTGTAAAGGATTGCTAGATGATCATCCTAGGTTTGTATTCAGATATTTTGCTTGCATAATAATAGACCTTCAGAAATGCTGCACCGGTTTTCCCGCATTGGATTTTTCGGGTACTGTTGTGTTCAAAAATAAGCGTGTCCTATGTATCTTGTTCTTTGCTCTGTTTTCTGTTTCATGAGATCAAATATTTAATTAGTGTAAGCCGCAGAAGTAATTTGCTTCAATATTAAGAAGAATAACTTAATGAATGTAATTTAAAATCAAGTCGGTGAAGTACATTCAGATTTGCTGCAGTAGGGGTTCTTTCAATGTAGGAATTTTCACATGGTATCAGAGCATTGATTTTGAAACACGAATAACAGATCCAACACTGAGAAGAGAGGCCAATCGCTGCATTTGGCAGCAATTTGAATCCCCTTGAAGGGATTGCACAGTCCTTACTGGGAAGCAGATCCGAGGAAGACTCTCTCTGAGTAAGACAACAGAGAGGTATGATTTCCAGTTCGTGAGTTTGCAGAGGCAGAGAGGGTGACGCAGAGCCTCAACGCAGTGCTTGAAGGGCGCAGCTTCTACCGGGGCAGAAATCCACTGGAAAAGAATGAAGATACGTAGAAGGGGAATTTTCTCCTCAGAGAACCTTCTGCTAGAAAGTTCGAATTTCTCACTTGCTAAGCAGCGGAGTGTTAAAATTTGGGTACCAGAGGACAACCCCTTAAGGCTTTGATCTTTGGCCTAGGGAAAAGTGTCCAAATTTATTTGTACTTTTCTCCTAAAGTGACTTTATAAGTGGTAAAGTCAATTTAATTTAAAAGTGACTTTATAAGTGGTAAAGTTACATTCTAATTTAAAGGTGACTTTATTAAAGTCAATGAAGAATTAGAAAGTGAAAAAGTGACTATGGAAATAAAAGGCTAAGTGGGTCTTTATTTAAGTGGGTGAGTTAAAAAATAGAAAGTGAGAATTAAATGCACATTTATTCTCATCCCTAGATCTAAATGAATCTCAGCCATTAGATCTTAGGGTAACCCAAAAGGTCATTTAGAGAGTAAAAGGAGAAGAGAAGAGAAAAAGATCAATTCATTCTTTCATGAGCATTTGAGAGAAAGAGAAGAGAGCAAGGAGAAAATTTCTAAGCAGTGAGGAAGTGAAGGAGAGCAGCGAGAAGACATTTAAGCAAATCTAGGTAGCAACATTTATTGGTATGCATCCTAAGGCAAAACCATACAGCAGGAGAAAGACAAAAATCGAGGAAGAGGGACATCAGCAAGGGCACGAATTACGAGGCAGGTTTTGGGCACGATTTTCGAGGCATCCATATTGCTGAAACTTGTACAGTCCGTACAGTCTGTACAACAGGTTCTTGGCACGATTTTCGAGGTAGTCAATACAACATTTAATGCTGTTTTATTGCTGGAAAAATTTCTATTTGGGTAGTTCGCTGATTGGCACGATTTTGAGGCGGAGTTCAAGCACGAAAATCGAGAGAAGTTGTAATTTGTGGTTCCTGGAATTTTTACTGTGTATTTCAGTTTTTGTGTAAAAGCATTTTCAAGAATAAAGAAGAGCTCTCAAACTGGTTTTCCCCAAGAGTTGTACGGTGGTTTTTCCGGGGACACATTGACCAAAAATCACTGTGTTATTTTCTGTGTGTGGCTGTCATAATTTTGCTATGTTTTATTTTTGCAATTTCAGCAGTTGTAAAATCTCTAAATTTGTGTTTTCAGAAAATATTGTCGTTTCCAGATTTTAGAATTTTTTATCATGCTTGGATTTAAAACTAAATGCATGGAGTGATAAGGAACACTGATAACCGGAGTGGGGGTTGAAATTTTTCACTGGACAATGCTAAGCAGTGACTAGAGGAGTCAGTTCAATAGTAGGGTGAGATGGCATTGCATGGGCTCAAAGATCAAGACAGGTTGGAAGGTGCTTCTAACTATGTCATATGGAAGACCAAAATCTTAGCTGTTGTGGATGAATATGATCTCAAGGCCTACGTCAAAAGTGTTGTAGCTGTTCCTGCTGACAACGATCAAAAGAAGTACAAGGCTGAGCAGGGGAAGACAAAGAGGCTCATTCTCAATGGAGTTCGCGATGATGTGGTCTCACACTTGCAGGGCAAGGATACAACCCAAGAGATGTGGGAAGCCTTGTTGTCTTTGTATGAAGGTTCTTCCAAACAACAGACCTTGATGTAGAAAAGAGAAGGGGTGAACCTCTATCTTCAACGTCTTCAGGACACTAGAGACCAACTTGCTGTAGTGGGGTCCACTCCTCAGCCAACCGCGACAGTGAGGATAGCCCTGAATGGAGTCTCGGATGAATGGCAAGTTTTTGTCCAAAGCATATTGGGTAGGGAAAAACCACCTTCATGGGAGGAGATGGGGGTGACTTTTCAACAGGAGGAGTTAAGGAGGGACCTAGTGAAGGTCAACCTCACTGGCAGTAGTGGGAGTGGCACAAAGACGAAGGAGGAGGAGGAAAACGCAGCTCTAGCATCGAAGGGACAACAGAAGCAGAAGTGGAAGAAGGACATTTCGAAGGTGAAATGTTTCAGATGTGGCGAGATGGGTCACTTTGCATCTCAATGTCCTTTGAAGCAAAAGGATAAGGATGAGAAGCATGATCCAAAGGTTGCAGTCGTGAAGATAGACGAGGAAGAGTATGCCATGAGTGCCCACACATCTCCAGGAGGGAGATGGGGCGATATTGAGCTGTAGTCAGGAGGACTACATGTGGGTAGGATCCTTGAGGAGTCCACCTCTTGGATCAATTCCTTGCTACGGGAGCCCAAGATTCAGCGGTAGCGAGAAGGACTTAGTGTCAGAGGATGTAGTGGATTGTTTGGAGGACAGATGCAGTGGCTTGAGACTAGAGACTGATCAACGCAGAGCAAGGTTGGCAGCAGTGTAGTTGGCACAGTGCAGTAGTCAGCGACAACGCAGAAGATTCATAGGGTCAGAGACTAGTAGCAGTCAGATTCCAACATTCATTGTATTATGCTGAATACAATTAAGTTCAGTTAATTTTGGATGTTTTTCAGTTGCTTCTCTCAGCAATTGTGTTGTAGTACGGATGCAGTGTTAGTAGTGGCAGTGCTAACAACATAGCAGATGCAGCATTTGAGAGGGAGTTGTAGAACAGATGTAGTAGTGGTAGTGGCCTTGTCATGTGCAGTAGTACAATAGAAGCAACAATACAGTGTTGGTGGCAGCAACAATGCAGAAAGGAGGTGCTTCAGAAACAAAGCAACATGCAGGTGGACATTGTTGCTAGAGCTCTTTCCTCGCTAAGAGGGAGTGTTAGTTGTTGGTAGCATCGGAAGTGCTCTAGCCTTGAAAATTGGTGGAGAGGTTAAGGCACATGAGTTCTAAAGAACCCAGAAACCGTTTGGTGAAATTCCACCCAGATTGTACTTTATTAAAATAATTAATATTTTTAATGGAGTTCCTAACTCTAAACTTAGGAAAATTAAAGTATTAATGGGTATTAATCAAAATATGGGTGAGAATGATCTAGAAGGCGGATCAAGTCATGTTTTAATCTTATCCGTTGATTAGAGACTTAATCTCGGCCATTGAAGACTCAACAGGAAAAGTATGAAATGGAGGTTTGGGTTCATTTGGAAACACACATGGAGAGAACAGATTGATCTGGAGTTCGATTTTTGGGGCTAGGAAGTTGAGAAATTTGAATCAAGTGATCATTCAGCAGCAGAGGGGCAGCGAGAATCCGGGAGAAGGAATTTCCGGAGAATACTGACAGAGAGGCGGAGAGAGCTTGCAGAGAGGTAGTGCAGTAGCCGAGAGAGTTGACGCTGGGCTAGTTTGGGCCCATGTTGCCTTGACGCGGAGCCAGAAGGGCCAGCGCAGAGGGGAAAGCTGCCTGTCATACAGAAGCTGAAACTATCGGGAATTGCAGGAACAACCGGGATAGCTGACGTAGAGGGCAGAAGAGGTGACGCAGAGCCTACGCAGGGCCAATGCAGAAGTAGCCAGGGTTAGCCAATCTACTCATATTTTCCACCAGTATTTTCTCTGTAAAGGATTGCTAAATGAGCATCCTAGGTTTGTATTCAGATATTTCTCTTGCATAATAATAAACCCTCAAAACTGTTGCACTGGTTTTCTCGCATTGGGTTTTTCCGGGGACTATTGTGTCCAAAAATAAATGTGACCTATGTATCTTGTTCTTTGCTCTGCTCTCTGTTTCATGAGATCAATAATTTAATTAGTGTAGGCTGCAGAAGTAATTTGCTTTAGTATTCAGAAGCATAACTTGATGAAGGTAATTTAAAATCAAGTAGGTGAAGTAGATTCAGATTTGCTGTATTACGGGTTCCGTCAGTGTAGGAATTTTCACACTAGTCACCATAATTCGAGTCGATACCTGACACACGAGATCCCGACTAGTCTTGGTTCACCATCATTCGGGTCAATGACACATGGTGAATTGTCAAAGGCAAAACTGTAGTTGGACAATCCACAACCAGATGCTAAATGAACATGATACTATAGAACCATTCTTCCTCATTCGGGTCAACATAATTCGGGTTAGTGCTTCAAAGACATGGTAAATCAATTGCATCAACTAATCACCATCATTCGGGTTAGTACTTCAGACCTATGGTGTTTGCTCACCATAATCTAGGTCAATACTTTAGACACATGGGAGATCATTTAGCATACAACTAGTCACCATAATTTGATTCGATGCCTAACACATGACATCCCAACTAGTCTTGGTTCACCATCATTCGGGTCAATGGCACATGGTGAATCACTGAAGGTCAAATTGTAGCTGCACATTCCACAACCCGATGCTCTAGGCCCATTCTTCCTCATTCGGGTCAACATACTTGACACTGGTAGAATAATTGTCCTCTATAACAGGTCTACAGTGACCAAGGAGTTTGCTGGTGTTCTCATGACCTCCCGTTCGAGCAACTTTGCCCACTTTTTTGAGAGATCATGTCCCAGTTGGAGCCAAATGTTACCCACCACTTTATGGGTGATATCCCTAGGAGAAATTTTTTATCCATGATGGTCCTCGGAGGATAGCCAGTAGCCCCTTGCAGCCACCAACTAGCTCATTGTGCCATTTCTTCGCCACCTAAGCCAACCATGTGGTCCCTCACCCATCTGTCATGATCGTATGTTTGAAGGTGGGCCTCCCAAACCTAAAGGTATGCCTCGTCATTTGGTGATTGAGTATTTTAGTTGACTTATCATGGAAACTCTTGGGCATGGATTAGTGGGGGGATTCGGTGGAAAGAGTGGACTAGGTCTATTCTCTTGTCCCCTAGGTTTCTTTTGGATGTTAACCTTGGACCCTAGTCCCGAGGGATCTCTTTTACTAACCTTTGGGCTTTAGGGATGGTACGACATATGAAACCTTGGTTTTGGTTGTGTGGTCCCGCTCCCTGATCCACATATATCACTCCCCTTCCACTCATTATAATCCCATTCATCACACCTCCTACTTGGGGTCCACATTCATCCACTAGGTCCACAAAGGGCTAGCCTCCCCCTCCCTTTTGCCCACGCCTTGGGTCGGGCCTGGAACGATGCCCGGAGGTTGATGCAGCTAAAAAGAAAAGAAAAAACATAATTGGCCACATTCAACATGAAATTGTACCACAAAATGCAAAAGATGGCTTGGATAAACACATTTAGCACGTGGGAAAAAGGCAATAAATGAGCTCTACCCCTTCCATGGCCATCACCCTGGTTCCTATAGGCCCTAGATGAGCCTCCTCTATGATTTAGGAACCCATGATTGTCCCAACCCCTGGTGGGTGATGAACTGCCCTACCTTAAAGGGGGTATCCACTGCTATACTTTGCACATCATGCTCTTGAGCCCCGAGTAGTTAACCAAAGAAAAATCATGAAAGGAAAAAGGCATATGAAGAAGCGTAGAAAAATCAAGGCAAAGGTAACTCATGTACCATGATTGCTCCCTCCTACACATCATTTACCCAAGCGTGGGCTTTCCTTTCATTAGTTACCCTTGTACCATGGCGTGTGACCCACGATTTCCCCTTCATTCCTGTTGACCAGTACCGGTCAACTACCCATGCAGTACCCCCCCTTTTTTCTTTGCAAAGAGGGGCAGCACCTGATCAGCGTGTCTGTGCCATCCTGTAGTCATCAGCAGCTTAATCATTTTGATTGTAAACCCAGTCTGCATATATGAATTGTAAATAATCTTAGCAGACATGAGTCATGTATGTAAATTGCCTAGGTGGACCTAACTTTCTGATGGTAATCTACGTCCCGGAAGGTTTTTCGTCTCACCGATCCATGATCGGCAGAGTTTTCCTTCAAACCTGACCCCAAAGCCGGGATGGATTTTGTCATTAGAATTTTAGGAGAATCCTAGTGTGTTGATCTGCTAGATTATAAGTGTGTCGCAGAAACTGGGTGATTTGTGAGGGTCTGTATTAAGTGGGTTTGTCCCCTTGAGATGTAAATTGTAAAAAGTCATCATGAAATGTGTCTTGAGGGTTGAAAATGTTTTAAATCCCCTCATTTGTCCTAAGTCCTAGGTCCTAGGTGATGTTTCCGAAAGCTTAGTTCGATGATCCATTTAATAAAATAATAAAAAATTAAAAAATTAAAAAGTTAAAAAATAATAAAAAATCATAAAATAGAGCAAAAACCCTAAAATAATAAAATAATAATATTTTAAGTGAATGCATGCAAAATATTATTTTTTAATAATTCGACGGATGAGATTAAGAGATGTCTTGATCTCCATCGACGGTCGAGATCATTTCGACATGGATCACTCGAACTAGCCGTTGGGATCATTTCCTTTATATAGGGTGCTAGGGGTCATTTCAGATAATTGGAATAAGATCTGTGAGTCTGGTACTGAAGAAGCTCTCTTGTAAATCTGTTTCTGGTTAATAAAAGAAGACTTTGGGGTCCATATCTTGCTGGTGTTACTCTCTTGAAATGCTGTGAGATTGTTTAATTTTCTGCATATTTTATTTTCAGCCATTAATAATAGCTTATTGTAGAGTATTGTGAGCACAGGTATCTTGTTCACTTGCTAGGGTTTGAGTGTTGTTAGGGTTTCTGAAGTAATGGCAGGTATCTCCATTACTTTTTGAGATCTAGCAGCATTTTTGCCCTCTTTACTGATGGTTGTCTTGAGCTGTGCAGAAAACCCTTACTGAAGAAGAATTAACGGGCGTTAGGGGAAGTTCTCGGCTGAACCAGCCAACTCCCGCAAGCATTTTTTGCTGAGCCCAGTTGGATTTGATCCTGGGTCTATCATTCGGTTTATTTTTCTAATTTGCATGAGAGATTTCTGAAGTTCTTCACAGTGAAAATCTGAAATTTCTGTTCTTTAAATATTCCTGTTCTTATTGCTAAATCTGGCTGTGAAGGGGCCAAATCTATACATTAATAAGATGTTTTAGGTTTTCAAATTTTTTTAATTAGGGTTTTATTTTCTTTTAATTGCAGTTGCCCAGGATCGGCCCACAGGCAATTCCTTCAAAATTTTTGATGCAGGCTTCATTGTTAAATCTGAATGCAATAAATTTTTATGTATATACATCGTAATTTCACATATCAAACAGTGACATGAGCCAGCAGACAGAACGCTGCCATTCCTGAGTCATTTCACGCTCAGCTCATCGAGAACCTGCACTTGCAAGCACAAACAGAGCATTCGAAACTCTCTCTACATACATTACAGGTTTGGGTTCGGGCTGTAACAGCGTGAGGTGAAAACGGCATGAGCAAGAAAATACATGATTTATGAGTTTTGCTTTTCATCCGGTCGACCTGCATCTGCGTGCATAAGTCGTCGTAAAACCTGCATCTATACATTGCAAAACTCTGCCATTGAAAAAGCTCGTGCCGTCAATCATCTTGGGTATGATCAATGTGATTGCTGGAACCTGCAAAATGTCGGATCGGTGTAATACTAGGCATCAAGCCGTCTGCATAGCCTACGGATCTGGAGTTAAGCGTTAAATTTATCGTTATGGGCATCTTACGTGGGAGTAACAGTGTTTTCCAGCTGCGGCTCAGGCTTTATCACGACTTCGACATCGGATCTATCCACACATTGTTTACCAGATTGCCGCCATCATCTGTAAACCACTCCGCCGCAGGGATCGCTGTAAGATTTTTGGGTGCATTCACGAGTTCTGGCGTGAGCTCAGGTAGAATCGAATCAAGTTTTTCTCAGATCACTGCGTCGATTGTCTCCAGGTATTCTCTAAATCGTTTTCTTTTGTTTCTGCCGGCATTAGCTGCTCATGGTTTCCGCATTCAGTTTCTTTGTTTCAAATCGAGGTCACGATTTTGATAACATAAGCTGCCGTCACATTTTTGCTGGGGTCATCGTTCAGCGTTTTTTTATTTTAGGTATTACGATATATACGTATTTGCATTTTAGATTTTTGTTAGTTTAAAGTTTTATTTTTAGTTTTCATAAAAAATCAAAAAATATATATATGTATATTAAAGGATTAGTAGCATAGTTTAGAGTTAGGTTTTTTTTTTTTGATTTCATTTTAAAATTTAGTTTTGTCTTATAATTTTGTTTTTGTTTCTTTTAAAAATATATATGAAAATAAAAAATGCGATTTTGTCTTTTTTATCATACATATTAAATCTCCTTTTTTTATTTTTAATTTAGGAAATTTAATTTTCAATTTAGGAATTTAACTTTTGATTAAATAGTTTATTTATAAAATAAAAAAAAAAAAATTCGAAAAAAATATAAAAATATTGTGGAAATTTTCAGATCCAGTTATTTTCAGGAATTTTCATGTTATATCTTTCATGCTGAGATCTAAATTTTGAAGTCGAGATACAAAATATGATATCTGGTTAATGATTTATGATTCTCGTGGTGGTTTAAAGCATTCATCTCTTTAAAATTCTCGGTTGCTGGATATCGTTTCGATCATTCTATGAGCATTGTGATTTAGCTGATTCCTTTGATGACAAATGATTGCTGTTCTCGGTTTATGTTTCTATATCATCAAACAAGTAATCGTTTTAAAAAACAATCTCTTAAGGCACTGGTCTGCTAAATTAATCAAATCCATCTAGTGCTTATCATATCGTGTCTCGTGTCTCCCAACCAACTGGTCGACAGTTGGTCTTCATCATCTCACAGGGTCTACCCCCCTTAGCCGCGGGAGACAGGCTTAAAAGGAGGGATCGGGGATCAAAGTGACAGCTCCCGGTCTGAGCGTTGTCGTGTCAATCTGCGCGACAACATTTTTTGGCGCCGTTGCCGGGGACTTTGTTTTCTCGGCGTTTCAACGACAATCATCATTCTCATTTCTTATCTTTTCATCTGGCCCGGCAACGCCAACATTTTTTGGCGCCGTTTTTCTGTTCCTGGAGTTTCATCGACATTCATTTTCTCATCTTTCTCATCTCTCATTTGAGCTGGTAGATTCAACCTTTGGGATTATCATTTGGATCTTTTATTGCCTTTCGTCATATCAAAAGCGTCCTTTTCGGTTTGTTTCTTGTTTGGGTGGCGACTCCATTTTCTCATTTTTCTCAGACAAGAAGCCTTCCTCATATCTGCTTGTGATTCCTTTTTGGATCTTAGAATCAGATTCATTGTTCAAGTGGCGACTCCACTGTTTTCATTTATTGATTTTCTTGAGCGGAGATCTAGTTCTATTATCCATTTCATCCCTTATTGTTCATCATGGATTATTCATGTAAACCATGTCGTTTTACTCACCGTCTCCATGATTTTCCAGAGGAGGCCATTCCTGAATTACCTATTTTTTCAGATGGTGATTCAATCGCTGTTAGAAGGCATCTAGGCTTGTTTACTCGCATAATGGTCATATATTGTAGACCCCCTCAGTTTAATCATGAAGATATCAAAATGCGTCTATTTGTCCTTTCTTTAGAAGATGATGCTTTGAATTGGTTTAACAATTTTCCTAAAGATTTTTTCACTTCTTTGGAAGACATTATCAATGCTTTTGAAGATAGATATGGTTATCCAAACAGCTTGTCTTCTTCCTCTAAAATTGTGCAACAGAATGTAAATAATTTGATAAAAGGTCTAGCTGATGGTGAAAGATCCCAAGACGATTCATCAGATCAGAATGTGTCATCCACCGGAAATATTGCAGATCAAGTTCATGATGGTGAAAAATCAGGGGTAAATGACAATGAAAAGGAAGAACAAAAGCAAATTATACGAGATCTAATGATGCTAGTGAAAAATATGGAAAGCAATCAAACTAGTCATATCAATGATGTAAGAACTTTATGCACCCATCTGGAGAAACGTAATAGGGAGATGGAGGTCACACAAAATCAGCATGCTAAAGAAATTGAGGCCATGAAAACTAAATATGAAATAGAAATTGGAAACATGCATAGCAAGATGTCAGTCTTAGAGGAAAATATGGTGACCATGAAAGCTGATCATGATAAGGAAATTGACTCTATGCAAAACAAGTTATTAACTATGGATGAGGAAATGACTATCATGACTTTCAATCATAATAATCAGTTGGCTGACATGCAAGCAAATCATGAAGAAGAAATAAATTCCATGCAGCATTGCTTAATGGACATAAAGGAAAAGAATGATAAAGTAATAAAAGACATGGAAGAACATCATGCCAGACAAATCGGTGATATAAAGGTTGAACACTCTAGCCAGATAAATGCCATTAAAATACAGGTTCAAAAGTTTCAACAATCGTCAGAGAATAAGAGAAACCAGGAGACATCAACAGATCAGGAGCCTTCTCATTTGTTGCAACAAGTTCCATCTTATTATGAGGAGGTTATTGATTCAATTGAAAGATGGTTAATTAAAGGTGATCCGGATAGATTTAAGAATGATAAAGATCAGATGCAAGATGAAGAAAGACATGTCACGCATATCTTACATACTTCATCTGATAGCTTTGAAACAGAAAGTTCCAGATCATCAGTAATTCAACCTGCTTGAAAGAAAAAGCGCAAGAGAAAGAAAATAAGAAGAAGATTTGACGCATCAGACGGCCGCGAGCAGCTTGATTTTCGGATAGGAAACTGTTCTACCATATGCAAAATTGGACATGGCACATCCGACAAGCAGCCGACAGATTTGCCTGAAAGTAGGCAAATGCTCAGTATGCACTATATTGAACACATGTGATGCCATGGGGCATCTTTTGTATCGTATTTCTAACCCTACTCCTTGTTTTTTCCGCATTTTTATTTCTGCTTTAGATAGTCAATAAATGAAGAGCTTTTATCTTTCCTGTGCTTAATGTTATATGATGATTTTTGGATGGACGCTACTTATTTTTGTGTTGTATGGATGCAGATTCTGGATTCTCACATTCCTGCAAGCAGCAACGTGTCCCCAAGTAGAGCCAGATGTTGACCAGTACCGGTCAACTACCCATGCAGTACCCCCCCTTTTTTCTTTGCAAAGAGGGGCAACACCTGATCAGCGTGTCCGTGCCATCCTGCAGTCATCAACAGCTTAATCATTTTGATTGTAAACCCAGTCTGCATATATGAATTGTAAATAATCTTAGCAGACATGAGTCATGTATGTAAATTGCCTAGGTGGACCTAACTTTCTGATGGTAATCTACGTCCCGGAAGGTTTTTCGTCTCACCGATCCATGATCGGCAGAGTTTTCCTTCAAACCTGACCCCAAAGCCGGGATGGATTTTGTCATTAGAATTTTAGGAGAATCCTAGTGTGTTGATCTGCTAGATTATAAGTGTGTCGCAGAAACTGGGTGATTTGTGAGGGTCTGTATTAAGTGGGTTTGCCCCCTTGAGATGTAAATTGTAAAAAGTCATCATGAAATGTGTCTTGAGGGTTGAAAATGTTTTAAATCCCCTCATTTGTCCTAAGTCCTAGGTCCTAGGTGATGTTTCCGAAGGCTTAGTTCGATGATCCATTTAATAAAATAATAAAATAATAAAAAATTAAAAAATTAAAAAGTTAAAAAATAATAAAAAATCATAAAATAGAGCAAAAACCCTAAAATAATAAAATAATAATATTTTAAGTGAATGCATGCAAAATATTATTTTTTAATAATTCGACGGATGAGATTAAGAGATGTCTTGATCTCCATCGACGGTCGAGATCATTTCGAACATGGATCACTCGAACTAGCCGTTGGGATCATTTCCTTTATATAGGGTGCTAGGGGTCATTTCAGATAATTGGAATAAGATCTGTGAGTCTGGTACTGAAGAAGCTCTCTTGTAAATCTGTTTCTGGTTAATAAAAGAAGACTTTGGGGTCCATATCTTGCTGGTGTTACTCTCTTGAAATGCTGTGAGATTGTTTAATTTTCTGCATATTTTATTTTCAGCCATTAATAATAGCTTATTGTAGAGTATTGTGAGCACAGGTATCTTGTTCACTTGCTAGGGTTTGAGTGTTGTTAGGGTTTCTGAAGTAATGGCAGGTATCTCCATTACTTTTTGAGATCTAGCAGCATTTTTGCCCTCTTTACTGATGGTTGTCTTGAGCTGTGCAGAAAACCCTTACTGAAGAAGAATTAACGGGCGTTAGGGGAAGTTCTCGGCTGAACCAGCCAACTCCCGCAAGCATTTTTTGCTGAGCCCAGTTGGATTTGATCCTGGGTCTATCTTTCAGTTTATTTTTCTAATTTGCATGAGAGATTTCTGAAGTTCTTCACAGTGAAAATCTGAAATTTCTGTTCTTTAAATATTCCTGTTCTTATTGCTAAATCTGGCTGTGAAGGGGCCAAATCTGTACATTAATCAGTTGTCTTAGGGTTCCAATTTTTTTTAATTAGGGTTTTATTTTCTTTAAAATTGCAGTTGTCCAGGATCGGCTCACAGGCAATTCCTTCAAAATTGTTGATGCAGGCTTCGTTGTTAAATCTGAATGCAATAAATTTTTATGTATATACAGCGTAATTTCACATGAGCCAGCAGACAGAACGCTGCCATTTCTGAGTCATTTCACGCTCAGCTCATCGAGAACCTGCAGTCGCAAGCACAAACAGAGCATTCGAAGTTCTCTCTACATACGTTACGGGTTTAGGTTCGGGCTGTAACAGCGTGAGGTGAAAACGGCATGAGCAAGAAAATACATGATTTATGAGTTTTGCTTTTCATCCGGTCGACATACATTTGCGTGCATAAGTCGTCGTAAAACCTGCATCTATACATTGCAAAACTCTGCCATTGAAAAAGCTCGTGCCGTCAATCATCTTGTGTATGATCAATGTGATCGCCGGAACCTGCAAAATGTCGGATCGGTGTAATACTGGGCATCAAGCCGTCTGCATAGCCTACGGATCTGGAGTTAAGCGTTAAATTTATCGTTATGGGCATCTTACGTGGGAGTAACAGTGTTTTCCAGCTGCGGCTCAGGCTTTATCACGACTTCGACATCGGATCTATCCACACATTGTTTACCAGATTGCCGCCATCATCTGTAAACCACTCCGCCGCAGGGATCGCTGTAAGATTTTTGGGTGCATTCACGAGTTCTGGCGTGAGCTCAGGTAAAATCGATTCAAGTTTTTCTCAGATCACTGCGTCGATTGTCTCCAGGTATTCTCTAAATCGTTTTCTTTTGTTTCTGCCGGCATTAGCTGCTTATGGTTTCCGCGTTCAGTTTCTTTGTTTCAAATCGAGGTCACGATTTTGATAACATAGGCTGCCGTCACATTTTTGCTGGGGTCCTCGTTCAACGTTTTTTTATTTTAGGTATTACGATATATACGTATTTGTATTTTAGATTTTTGTTAGTTTAAAGTTTTATTTTTAGTTTTCATAAAAAATAAAAAAATATATATATGTATATTAAAGGATCAGTAGCATAGTTTAGAGTTAGGTTTTTTTTTTTGATTTCATTTTAAAATTTAGTTTTGTCTTATAATTTAGTTTTTGTTTCTTTTAAAAATATATATGAAAATAAAAAATGCGATTTTGTCTTTTTTATCATACATATTAAATCTCCTTTTTTTATTTTTAATTTAGGAAATTTAATTTTCAATTTAGGAATTTAACTTTTGATTAAATAGTTTATTTATAAAATAAAAAAAAATTTTCGAAAAAAATATAAAAATATTGTGGAAATTTTCAGATCCAGTTATTTTCAGGAATTTTCATGTTATATCTTTCATGCTGAGATCTAAATTTTGAAGTCGAGATACGAAATATGATATCTGGTTAATGATTTATGATTCTCGTGGTGGTTTAAAGCATTCATCTCTTTAAAATTCTCGGTTGCTGGATATCGTTTCGACCATTCTATGAGCATTGTGATTTAGCTGATTCCTTTGATGACAAATGATTGCTGTTCTCGGTTTATGTTTCTATATCATCAAACAAGTAATCGTTTTAAAAAACAATCTCTTAAGGCACTGGTCTGCTAAATTAATCAAATCCATCTAGTGCTTATCATATCGTGTCTCCCAACCAACTGGTCGACAGTTGGTCTTCATCATCTCACAGGGTCTAGCCCCCTTAGCCGCGGGAGACAGGCTTAAAAGGAGGGATCGGGGATCAAAGTGACAGCCCCCGGTCTGAGCGTTGTCGTGTCAATCTGCGCGACAACAATTCCCTACTTCGTTCCATCACTTTATCACATGCCACCGCCATTTGAAGGATGTACGATGGACATACCACTGTTTTTAGAAGCATAAACCACCTAATAGGGTGCTTGGTTAAAACCCCTTGGAGCTTGGAGACATTAGCACATGCCAAAGCCCACTGTGGAAGGGCATGCCATTTTGAAGTGCCCACCTGTTTTCCATGGTTTGTAAACTCTTTTACTCGATTTCTTTGATGACTTGGTATACTGGAAGGCAAGGGGACGCATTGGATCTTATGCAGGATTGTAGATGGTCTCCATCTTGGGTTTGGTCTCCCGAGACGGGGTTCTAGCCCTCCAGAGGGCTACATCGACACATGTAGGGTGTGTGTAGAGAGGCATGGGCTTGCACAGCAGCAAACAACATTACATGGATCCACAGATTCATTTAGAGATTGCTCGTGTTTCACCCATTGGACAAGAAAGATGCACCTGTTTCACCATGCGCAGTCAGCTCCACAGTGGCACCATACACTTGGCAGATGACCCAGGATCTATATGATGATGTGGCATCACTTATACCATCATCCTAGCCCTTGAAAATGCTTTACAGGCATCTTCGATTTGTTTGGGGACCCGTGAGGAAACATGTGTGCCCCCACATCCGTTTGGGAGCCCAACATGTTTATTACTTGGAGAACAAGGGGCCAACCACTTGTCCACTACTTTTGGGAGTTCTATTTCACATTATGGAACCTATGGACTTCATTAGGCCTCCTCTAAGGCCCAACGACACATGTTATTGATCATTCGACCCTATTGAGAGGCTTACTCCTTTATTATTGAGCTAGTTTGGTGGGGTTGTCACCAAAAGGTTGTTATTATGCACATTATTTTATTTTAGGGGCTACATTACGTCAAAATTAGCTAAATCGAATTCATTAGGCATTGTATAAATAGATGATGAGTTGATTCATTCTCTCATCATCACTTGGATTGGATCATTCTCTCTTGTGAGATTTTTGCTATTCTTTTTGGAGGACGAAATTGGATGAATGGATGAATTTTGATGTTTGGATCTCTTCATTTTTGTCTTGGAGCTTCTATATTGGCATATGATGATGATTGGATATACTTGTTCTCACATGTAAGTGCATTTTTAATGCTATTTTATCATTTTCTTATGTCACATGCATGTTGTTGGGGAATTTCGCTATACTAGGCTGAAATTTGCTACTTTTCTTGTGTGAAATGGTGGAAATTTGTCTTTTTATAGTGTTGCATCATGTCATGGGCCATGTTTGAATAAGTGAATGTTCCTAGAGATATTTTGTTGAAATTTTATCTTGATAAGTCATCATATATTGCATATCGAAGTATAAAGACCTTGAAGCAATTGTCTCATGTCGTAATTGCCATGCGAAATTGTTCTAGAGGCCTCCTAGACTAAATGAAATCATCCCAAGCATTGGAATCTCCTTGACTCCATTTCTCCCAAGGGATTAGGCACTGATCCTCCATAGGTGATCACCTTAAAGCATATTATTCTCACCTTTCTCTCTTTCGTTCTAGGTCGAGTCTCCATAGGTCATCTAGGGCATCAACTATCTCACAATCTAGCCATCCAAACACTTTGATTTTTGGTCCACAACTGCACTGGAGTGTGCTCTAGAGGCCTTCCAAATTTGAAGGAAAACCGACGGTAGGATCTCGAGATATCGCAAGACCTAGCTCGAGGACCATTTCTTTCCGTAGGTTTCCCTTGGCTAGTGACCTCATTTGGATCATTTCCTTTCATTCCAAGAAGATTTGTCCATTGATCCTCTTCTCTTCCTCAATTAGGTCAAGCCCCTCCTTGAGTGACCAATTCCTTACTTGACCTAATTTTGGGTCCACTTGGTCTTGTGTGGTCCCACAACTTTTTGAAGATAAGTTCACAAAGACCATTTTGGAACCAAGTTTTCACAAGGGTTTTTAGGACTAGGTCCCTTCTTCACAAGTTTTATTTGCAAACCCTAGCCCTTGAAATCCCCTTGGCCCTTCTTAGAGAGCCTTACACCTTGCTTCTCAAGCAAGCAAACCACAATTTGAGTCTCTCTTGTGAATAGGCCTTTATGAATCACCCTTTTTCCTTTATTGACTCATTTTTCTAGTGATTCCCTTCATACCGGGTCTCCTCCCATTGGTGAAAGTCCATAAAGAGTAGGGAGCTTTAGTTGAGGTGACAGTGGGCTATAGCTCCATTGTTGCTCTTGACGTAGCAGTTGCCCCTTTAGGATCCCCTCTAGGACACCTGATAGTTTGAGCGGTAACAAGGTGCTAGAAAATGAATGTGATGGAATGCTTCTTGGTTTATTTTAGTTAATCCTAATCTAGAGCAAGTTTCAACCAACTCCAGTTCCCAGACCTCACCCTCACCCAGGTCCTGATCTCAGAGTGAGGAGTCAATATGGGTGGAGGGTCCCTATCGTCTAATACAATCAACTTATGTTGGAGGTAAGTTTACACTAAATGCCAAGAATTCAAATTAAGTTAAGAAGCTAAACCAAATTAATTGCTCAAAGGAAAGAAATGATTTGCAATTTGCCCAAACTAATGATAACAATGCCTCAATAAGTAAAAGATGCCTTGAAAAGGAACAAATCACCACTTATGAGGAAAATAATCAAATGGAATTGCAAATGAAAAAAACTATGAGCAAGGGGGAAATGTTAGCAAAAAGAAATGCTTGGAATAAATTAGACTAGTTCACAAAAACTCATCCAAATGTTTAGCATGTAAAGCTTGGAAAATATGAAACACTTTGCATGAAATGAAAGCAAAAAGAGATGAAATTTGGAAGTGACTAATGTTAATCTAATCTATTTTAGTGTTCAAGCAATGAAAACAAACTACTCAACCGATCACAAGAAAGCCTTCCCCCAAAATGGGAAGAGTAGGATGCCCAGGGGAAAGAGTCCCTGAGTTCCCAAAAGGAAAAGTGATTTTATTATATTAGCTCCCTCTTATAAGATGAGGGATGGAAGGAAGATGTCCTTTTGGAAGAAGTTTACAAATAATCCCTCAAAAGGGAAAAATACTTCTTTCCAATACATACAAGAGATCAAACTACAAATCACTTGCAAAAGCTTACAAATTTACTTGTCAAATCTGCCCTTGAAGGACAGTAAACCTTGGCTCAAGGGGCAGCCTATACACACCACCCAATAGACCAAAAGTTCACCAAAATAAATTGCAAGGTATCAGTGATAAGATTTGGGACAACTCTGCCCAAGAAATGGTAAAAATCTGTCTCCAAGGAGGGAAAATCAGTCCCAAAAGAGTGCCAAAAATCAGTCCCAAGCGAGGGCAAAATCTGTCCACTTAAATGTGTTTTGCTGCCTTTAAAGATAGTCAAGTAGAAAGGTGGTTTGAAGACTATCGAATCAGTCCAAGGAAGAGTTTTTTAGCTGCCCAAATCCACAATACTCCTTCCCTTTCCAAGGCTGTCCCAAAATCAATCAACAAAGGGCTACTCCTTGCTCTTGAATCTGCCCAAAGAAGATAATCAAGAGAAATAGTTAGGAGAAGGACTAAGAAATGCCTTCAAACAAAATCCCAAGTCTAGCATAGGTTATTTTCTAGTGCAAATAAAAACTACAAGGTAAATCTAATTGATCATTACTCTACTTTGGCTAAGGATACCAAGTAAACTTGGTTCCTGTTGCCACACAATCTAGCAGGGGTCCTAGGGGTGGAACCTGTGGGAATATTACTAGACCATATGGCAACAATGGGACAAAAACCCACTGTGACCTCAGTGAGTGCTGCCTGCTCTTAAAGGACTTTCACCGATGGGAGGAGTCCCAGTATGAAGGAAATCACTTGCAATGATGAGATCAATGATAAGGTATGAAGTGATTCCCAAGGCCCATTCAAGGAGAGATTCAATTATGGCTCAACGCTTCAAAAGAAGCTAAGGGCTCTCCAAGAAAGGCATAGGAGAAAGATCTAGACCTAAGGTTAGAGATATTCAATGATGATGAGTATGCCTAAGGTCAAGGCTTCCAATGTGATATAGGACCTCTCTAGAAGCTTTGCAAGTTGATGTATCACTTAAACGGGCTTTTGCTTCACTAGAGAGACCTAGAAAGAGCCTAAACAAAACTTAGGGTTTATGAGTAATCGTGGAGGAGTTACTCCATTATGCTCACTAGGCCAGGATAGGAAAGGGTCTTAAATGATTTATTCCTTTGAATGCTATGTGCAAATGACCCTCAAGAAGACCTCCTTACCAAAGACATTCAAGGTAGGTTTCCAAAGATGCAACTAGGGCATAATATTTATTACAAACTAACCATGGGCATTGCATTAAACTTGGAGATCCACTAGAGGGGACACCAATGCAGATTCTTGTCCAAACGGTTTTGAAGGATCTCACCTCTAATGAATTTCGCAAGGAGCCCTAGTTGGATGTCTAAGAAAGGGGCTGTAATTTGTGGAAGAGAGAAAAAAAGAAGGAAGGGTGACCACGAATTTTAATTGGATCAATGCCTAATCCTTGGGCTATGGAGTCTATGATGATTTGAAATTTTGCCAAAATTGTATTCAAGGAGGTCAAAGAATGATGCCCTAACAAACACTCTTCAACAATTACCCACCCATGGTCTATGGATTTTCATGGAAGAAGAACCAATCTCATCCACTAGGAACATTCATCTATTGCATACAATGAGTAACATGTGCAATTGCCAATCAAATAAACTTTTACAATGATATTCAATAAAACTAGGGCACAAAAGGCATTAATCAATTGCAACAATTCCACATATTAGACATTATTCAAGAGAGATCTTCAACAAAATAACACTTACAAGATGACAAGAGATATATCCATCCATAGAACAAGAAATGGCTCCAAGAAATAACGAAAATTTCAGCCTCCAAAGATATCAAAATGCATCAATAGAAGTCTCCAATAGTCATCCAAGAAAAAGTGTGAAATTCTTACAAGAGAATAGATCCAAGAGATGATGATGATGCTCTCACAAAAGAGAGTCATCTTTATTTATATGATCCTCCTACTAATTCGAATTAGCCCAATAGCCCCTACAATAATAAAATAATGTGCAAATAACATGTCCTTGCTGACAAGGCCACCAAGTAGCTCATAAAGTGATGAAGAAGCCATCCATAAGTGAGCCAAAATGATGAAGTCATGATGTAGAAGGGTCATTGGAAGGCCGAATTGAGCCCTCAAGGTGCCATAATGAAGGAGAGGGCTCCATGAATGATGGTCAAGGGGTTGGCCCCTTAACCTCTATGCAAACGATCATGTGGTGTTCTATAGTGGCTCTGAGGCTAGAAATCTCTGAGATAATTATTCTTTGTCCCGAGACAGCGAATCGTAACAGACCTCGGCTCTGTCACTTCAATTGCCATCAATTCACGTACTCTGGTAAACCTTAAAAAAAACTGAGTCTTCGCCCTTTTCCGCTTATGCTCTGTTCTCATCTTCAGTTGCTGGTTTACACGAGGACTATATGAGTCTTTGGCTCATTTTATTCTGTTCTGGAAGAAGTTGTTGGTTTTACTTTGTGGGTTTTCCTAATTACTTTAAACCCTAACCAAGATCTACTCCTTTGTAAGAAATTAAAATTAATGCACAGCGGAACTTACTTTCCATCTTCAAAGGCTCCTGGTCTTGACTTGAGTTATTGGCTCTTGAATCCTTCCAAGAACTTGCAATCCTTTTCTCTGGCTATCCTAAATGACAGAGTATCTAGTCTTCAATGGAGCAGACAATTTTTCTGAGTTGATAGCAAGCCTTGGAGACTCAGCCCCTTTATAGCAGTGCAAAACCCCAATCCTAGGGCAGCCGAAATTTAGCTGAAACAAGTCTGTCAAGAAATCTGAAATTTCGGATTTCATCAGATTTTGAAATCGGGAACTTTCCAGAAAAAACTGAAATCAATCAGAATAGATTCTGATTTCCTTATTCAGCTCAAATTTATTACTGCAATTATTTTAATCAACTATAATCGGTCCATTAACAATTATAATTGTTTAACATTATTCTATATGTATTTGTATCCAAATCCTTATTTAAATACGTATAATGCCATGACTTAATTAATCACATTATTTTGGCATATTTTAATCATTACATAAATGTAATCTTGCTGACAGTATTTGATATCATAATCATAATGCACGTATGTCCAACTTAATTATTGTAATTAGACGTCTCTAAATCCAACAGAAGTGACCTCCGCTCACAGGCTTCAATACAGGAACTAGACAAAAACAATGCAAGTCTTTATTCAGGAGATTTATAGGGGGTATATAAAAACCACACAGACTGCTCTGTTATTTTATTCACACGGACAAATCCAATTGTACTTGGCTTGTTAAAGAAATATGGCCACTAATCTCAGAAAAAGACTGGATTTAAACAGACAACTCCACTCATATGCAAAGAATAGACTATATAGAGAAATTAACGTAAAATTCACCATTACAGGGGATTACAATACATATGCAGTCATTTAAACTGATATTACTATTGAGTTATGCCCACTCATATCCCTCTTTCTCATCTCTGGCCTCCTCTACCTTTCATTATCATAACATATATACATTGCTCAGTTGCTCGATTCCACCAAAATAAGATCGGATGAGGATATTATGCTTTCAATTTAGCATTATCTTAACAGAATCTAACAAATTCCTATACTTAAACAATTACATGGCAATCTCAACTAATCAATCTTAATTTACTTAACAAATCCCACACTTTGAGGAACCAGCTCCTCTAGTAAAAGTTTTGACCTTCTCAGTCATTCGAAATTTAACTGATGCTCCTGCATCACAGGAGTACATAAGTTAATATCTTAGAGAAATCATGTACTTGATATTTGAGTGCATGCCTTTGATTCAGTGCTATTTAAAAGTTTATAATATTGTAATTTATGATTTATATTGTTGTGAGTAGGCATTTTGACATTTTTAGTATCACTATCATATTATGAATTTTGAATATTAATATGACATATCAAAATTTATTTTGCTGATGAATGCATTAAGATTCACATTATAAATTGTCTACTGTTGTTTGACGTTGGACTGAATTTGAAAGGTTTCTTACTCTCTGAAAGATGATATATTCAACTTTTAAAATGGAAGTTTCCTTTATATTTTTAGAAATCTGTTCCCTATCAAATCCCCATTTCCTGGCATCTCCCAGCTTTCTATTGTTTCTTAGAAGTCTAATATCTTCTCAAGTTGAATAACATTACTGGACCCTGTGAATTCCTGTTTCTGGAAACATTTTCCTCTCAGTGAGGCTGTGATGATGGTTGACTGGTAACATCTGCTAAAGTTTCTGGTTCCTTTCATCTATCATTCCTTTCTTACTTAAGCTAGCTTATTTATTTTCTTTTAAATTCTTTTATAGGAATTGAAAGAGCTTCAGGAGTCTATAACAGTTTCACTTTTGGAGGAAAATAAGGCAATTCGTCATCAACTGGAAACAAAGGAGAAGGAGCTCGAAGAGACAGTCGCTGTTACCACATGGAAACAAAGTTGCATTGAGGACCTGAATCGACAGCTTGCAGCAGCAACACAGTCCCAGACAGATGCAGAAGAAATAATCCAAAAGTAATCTTGCTACCCTGATATCCATGGTAGTGAAAGTGATAAATTATGTAACGAATGCTAGATGAAGTATATTTGTGCAAAATAGTTTTTTTAATGCTTATGAGAGTGGATTATCATTTGACTATCCTTATCACTCATTTATCTCAACATTTTGAGTTGTGCTCCTGTTTAAGATGAATTCAAAATTTAGACCCTGAAATCCTAGGTTGTGTTGACAAACTTGGAAGTTGAAAGTGAGTTCCTCTTTTATGACTTATGTCTGTGCTTACTCTTAGACCCCCTTGCAACCAGAGGTACTTGGATGTCTGAGATGTTAATGCAGTGCTGTGAATAAGAAGTTAGAGGAAGAATTTGGTTGTGGTAAAGTAATTTGGAAAGATAACTAAAGAAAGACATATGTTTAGCGTGGGCTGTGCTAATAGATATTAAATATGTTTAGTTGTCAGCAATATCATTAAATGGTGATTGTTATATTAAAAGCTAAATCTAAGCTTTCATGTATGGATATGGTAGAGCCTGGCCTGTGCAGATATGTATTTATGACGGATAATTTTCTCAATGATGTGTTGTAACTTGTAAGTCGTTTGTCTGGTTCTTCTGAAGTAAATGTATGCTTTCATGTGGGTGACAAGTGCATTCGATTGCATATGTTTTTGTAGAGCCTTCAGTGATAAAAGAGGATTTCTTATCTTTGGAAGTGTATGATGTGATGATGACTGCCATGAATTCTGTTACCTCCCCAGCCTGCAGATCAAAATGGTACAATGTCCTTTAACAATGTGCAACCCTGTTATCTATCAAATGTGATCTATGAAAACCTGAGAAATAACTATGAATAATTTACCCCAGGCCACTGTTAATTACTCCTCCATTCAGATGGGTGTTTCTCTAGTCACGGGGGGGCATTCCTAGCGTTCATGCACTATCCATCGCTTAGAAAAATATGAACAAGCAACCAAGGACAAAAGAAAGCTTATAATTAAATAATGCGAGATAATTTCAGTTAACAACTACTAAATATGAAAGAAGGAAAGGAGATGGACATGCGCCTTAAGTGATCAATATAATCAAAGTAAAGGCACTTAGGCTATTCACACCACTACACAAAACAAGACTATTCACCATCAACTTCAAGGAGCTGTGAACAAATGACATAGTCAAACTCCATTACTGTATTAGCCAAAAGGTTGTTTGTATCATGGAAATAAAATACAAGATTGCCTGCAATAGTATGTGTTACCCACCAAAATGGGCAAGCCTATAGGAGAAAACTTTTCTCCTATTCTTGACGGCCAGCCAGTCAGCCACATAGCTAGCAGCCCCTAACAGCCACCACTAGCTGATGACATGCCATTATATCTCCACTACTTGCATCAGCCATATACTTCAAACCCATACGACATGAGCACATGGACAAAGGTGGGCTTCCTCCCAAAAGGTACCTTAATCATCTTTCAATTGGGTGCTTATGCTTGTTTGTTTTTGGGCATTTGACATGAATTATGGGGTGATCTGGAAGAAGGATGGGCTTTGACGATGATCTTGTTCTCTCACCTTAAATGGGGGGTTAATTTTCAATCCTAGTCCAGCGGGACCTCCCCTAATGGCCCAATGGGTATAGGAGGGGCACTACATGGGAAGCCCTAAATGAGATAGCATAGTTCCATCTATCCCTATGTGATACTCAACACATTCTGTCATACATTACAAGCCCTTATCTCACCTCCATTCTTTGGGTTTGACTGACCTTAGTTCTTTGGGATTTGGTACCCTTATATCCACATACTTGGGTAGGGCTTGGAAACTTTTCCCTAAAGAAATAGAAAGAGCATATCACGGCCACAACAAAAATCTACCTCACTCATTATAGCCATCACCTGGTTCTTGAACACATGTTGCTCCATTACATCAAAAGAAGGAACCCTTGCATGTCCCAACCCTGATGAGCAACTAACTGACTCATCATTAAGGGATAATACAACTGCTATATCATTCAAAGCAAGCTTTAACCCTTGAGTTATGAGCAATAATACAAATAAAAAACAAGAAAAAGTAAAAGGTACAAAGGAGGGATGGAAAAACAGTGGTTGAGTTGGTAACTCATGCATCTACGATTGCTCCCTCCTCACATCTATACACTCAGGGTGTGGATCCCCATAAGCCGGTCCCTTTGACAATGGCTGTTGGCCATGAAGCCTTATCTCCTCTGTGATCATCATTATTCACTAACTAGTATCAATTGAAAGGTAGACTAAGGAAATGTTACTTCCCCTTAGGGGATGGAAACGTGTAATAGGGTTGTCCTTTAACTACTCCTACCGAGGGAGGAAACACCATTGCAAGTTCAAGGCCCTAATTTTGGAAAGGGATCCTTACATGAAGTATTAAATAGCCCATGGCACTCAAGCTTGGTTCACTTAGATGAAATAATGACTTTTGTCCCTAATAACTGGTTGCATTCACTAGAATCTGTGTTGTGATTGTTAGGTGGTTCAACAACCCATGTCTTGGGCACCTTATGCACAGGTACCCAGGCCATTAGAGAGGCACATTGGCACTACCAAGTGAAGCATTGAGATTCTTGGGCCTCCTAGCAAAAACAACATTTGACACATGTACTAGGGCACCCATTGCACCTAGGACGTTGTGCCTCTTTGCACTAGATTTGATGATTCTTTAGGATGACACCAAGCATAGGGTAGATTAGGCTTGATTCCTCTTAACTTGATAGTTACTTGTGAATGTTAGATTTCTTCTTATTGTTTGTTATGTCTTCCAAGAAAATAAACAGACAAGAGACACCAAAATTAGGCTGCAAGCCAGGGCAAACCCCCAGAAGGGGGAAAACCCAACAATTCTTCTCTTATAGAATCATATCAAAATGATATATCTAAGAACAAGACCAAAATTGCCACCATAACATCAAGTCCAACCCTCCTCCAAGTCACCTACAAGAGTCAAAGTCAACACAGGTCAAACTTGGTCCAAATCTAGTCTTCTTCCTAAAATTTCGGTCCTCTTCTAGTCAACCTCCTGAAATTTCAGGTCTGCAACAGGGGGGCCGAACATAGGTCTGTGGCTACCTCAAAAAACTCGTCTTCATTCACAAAATTCTTCTTCCACATGTGCTAGATTCTTATTGTGTAGACTTGCCTCTTATCTCCATTAATTCAACTTTTCTTCTTTATTAGTTCAGAAAATTGCTTCTTGTATGTGCTTGAATGTGTGTCCCAAATAGGTCGAATCTGTCTTATATATATCTGTATAGGAGGTCGAATAGGCGACTCTTGGAGGATTAGGCCGACTTGTACATTTGGTGGACTTATGACTCAAAGAAAATTCAAAATTTCATTTTCTTACAAATATCCAAATGGGACATGTTAGATAATTTTCTTGACTCATAGTAAATTCTTTTTGACTCGTTTGACTCTCTAAGCATGAAGAACATGCTTTGACCAAAATAAAATATAATAATGAATATAATAAATATAATAAATATATCAATGATAAAATTATATTACATTTTGAAGACCGACACTAGTTACAATTTCAACAATCCTTTAACCACTCCTACCTAGGGAGTTAACTCCATTGCGAGTTCAAGGCCCTGATTTTGGAAAGGGATCCTTATATGAAGTACTAAATAGCCCATGAAACTCAAGCTTGGTTCACTTAGATGAAATAATGATTTTTTCCCTAATGGTTGGTTGCTTTCATTAGAATCTGTGTTGTAATTGTTAGGCGGTCCAATGACCCATGTCATGGGCACCTTATGCACAGGTACCTAGGCCATTAGAGAGGCACATTGGCACTACCAAGTTAAGCGTTGAGATTCTTGGGCCTCCTAGCATTAACAACATTTGACACATGTACTAGGGTGCTCATTGCACCAAAGAAGTTGTACCACTTTGCACTGGATTTGATGATTCTTTAGGATGGCAAACTTGGACCCAGCATGCCCCCAGGCCAGCCTTAGCACCAATTGATGGATGGTAGTTGATTCAGGGCTCAGATGAGGATGGTCTCACCTTTGGAGACTAGGGAGGGCTAGTAGCACTAGGAAAGCCTTGGAGGACAATTTGTGGTGACCCATAGAGGACATTTTGTGGTGCCCCAACTAGATTTAGGGATCGTAGGGAGCCATTGAGGTGGATTTGATGGCCAACCATCAATTCATGATGTTTACATGGTTCCACATCACATTTGGAGCCTTTTAGCACTTGGACATGGCATTTGGAGGCCATTTTATGCATGGTGTCAACCTTAGAAGCCTAGTAGCTCACACGTCTGGGCTAGTTTGAGCATTTATGATGAGAGTACTGAAGCATGTTTAGTGATTAAAGTTGTATCTAGGGGCTTTCAGGCTAATATTAGAGTCTGTACTCATATAAATAGAGGAGAGTATCATGTGTGAAAATTTGGAATCCTGAATCCTATTGCAACAAACTGGAAATTATTCACCTAATTGTTATTTTTAATTAACAATTTATTTATTGTTTCCGACAGCAAATACTGAATAACTCACACTACAACCTACACAAATAAAACTGCGGAAAAATAAACGCTAGAAGAAGTGCTAGCACACACATAAATTGCACAGTTAATTTTGCACCAATGTCCCCGGAAAAACCCAACTTGGGAAAACCGGTGCAGTAGTGAGGGTTTTATTTTATTATGCAACAGTGAAATTTGAGTACATCTATGGAAGCCCAATTGGCAATCCAAACAACAAGAAAATCTGAGCAAAATACTGAAGGGAATTACCCTTCTCCCACAAGCAATCTCTGGCTTGGCTTTCCCTATCAAAACTTGGCCTCTTGGCGCTCTGCATCGGCCTCTACGTTGCATTGTGTAGTTGGCTGGACGACTTGCTTTGGACTAGGCTCTGATGAAGTCGTTCTGCCTCTGGATGTTGAGAAAATCGTCTCTTCGACCCTCTTGGACTCCTTCCCGACCTCTAGAACTGAGAACAATTTTTCTTCTCTCCAAATTGAATTGCTTGACTGAAGCAACTGCACTGCCCCTTAGCATTGCTTCTCTGGGATAATTTGGCTCACTTGCTGCTGCCTCTCCGAATCTAGAAAGTATTTTCTTCGGATCACTATCTCTGCCTCTCACTCACTGCTTCGATCTCACTGGTTCTCTCTTTGGCAATTGACTGTTGCTACTCAAGAAATCAGAGTGCTCATGAAATTGAACCGCTCAAGTGTATTCTTTAAGTGCCCATCAACTAAATATAATCCTCTATTGGGACTCCAACGACCAAGATTAAAACTTAATCAATGGCTGGGATTAACTTGAAGTCGATCTGTGTAAGTTTCTTGATCATTCACGCCTTGACTTAATTAATTATGATTAATCAACCATATTACCTAAGTTTAGACTTAGGAAATATTTAAAAACTGGTTAATAATCTAATTAAGTCATTTCTAGGCCGAATTTCCAGAAACGATTTCTGGGTTTTCGAGATCTCCTATAATCTAGCCTCTCCACAAAATGTCATGGCTAGAACACATCCGATGCTACAAAAACTAACACTCCCTCTTAGCGATGAATGTGTTCTAGTGCTCTACTGGTCAACCTATAGAGGCACCCTGTCTCTGCATCATCTCCTATCACGCTGCTGATGTCTGGTTGTTGCTGCCCACTAACCACTGCTCAACTCTGATATATGTCGCATCTGTGCTGCTGCTGAATTGCTGCCAGCACTGCTTCTGCTCTGTGACCCCCTCTCATCTGTTGCTGCTGCAACTGCAACAATTGCAACTGAGAAGCATCCTAAATATTGAATAAATGGTCATCAATATGATGCATTTGTCTCTCGAGTCTCTGATTGCTGCTAGTATCTGCTCTGTCATTGAAGAATTTGCACTGTTGCTGACTTTGCATTGTGTGAACTGCATTGCTGCCAGCTCTGCACTGCGCTTCCTGGTATCTGACTGGTTCTAGACTCTGCATCTGTCACTCTGGCATCTGACTGCATCTACTATCACTTATCCATCCTGCTACTGGAAAACTGTGGGCCCCCATAGCAAGGTATTGATCCAAGAGGTGGCCTCCTCAAGGATCTTGCCCATCTGTAGCACTCTAGGGCTACAACACCAACTCTCCCCACCTCACTCCTGGAGGTATGTTTGCAAACATGGCGAAGTCTTCCTCGAGCCTGGAGAAAAACCTATCAATCTCGGCATGAGTTGCTGCCTGGTCCCGCTTCTCCTCTTTGTCCTTCTTCCTGAGAGGAGACTAGTTACTATAGTGGCCAAACTCGCCACACCTGAAGCACTTGACCTTTGATAGGTCCTTCTTCTTTCGTTGCTTCCCCTGTCCCTGACTGGGATGCTTAGATGCGAGGGCCACATTCTCCTCCTCCTTCAACTTCTTCGATCCGCTGCTGTTGCTACTGATAGAGCTCTTTAGAAGAGCTTGCCTCAACTCCTGTTGCTGCAAATCAGCCCACATCCTGTTCTACCTTGGGAAGGTATTTCTGCCCAAAATAATTTGGATGAATACCTGCCACTCTTCAGAGACACTGTTTAGTGCCAATCGCATTAGCTCTGTGGGTTGAGGCGCTACCCCAATAGCTAACAACTAGTCCTGGACCTCCTGAATCCTGGTGAGGAAGGGGTCTATGCCTTCCCCCTTCTGCGTACTGATGCATCTCAACTTCTCCTCTAAGTACATCTTTCGCTGCTTGGAAGTTCCCTTGTACAATGTGGAAAGTGTATCGCAGAACTCTTTGGCCATTCCCTTGGCCGCTATGTGTGATACAACATGATCTCGGACACCATCTAGGATCAATCTCTTTGCCCTCGCCATCTCCTTTCTGTACTCCTTCAGTTGATCTACATCTTGGGGTACTGCTACCACTTCATCAATATATGGCTTCAGGCCATATTCATCCAGAAGAAAAGACATCCTTGCCTTCCAGATGACATAGTTGGAAGCTCCATCCAACCTGTCCTGATCATGAAGTCTAGCAGTGGCCATCTCAACAAATGTTGAAAATATCCTCTTCCCTTCTGCTTAGCTGCTGCTAGGCTATTCGCACTCCCTTCTGGAGTGAGAAACTCTACTCACAATGACTGTTGATTTGCAAGGGAAATCGAACTTCTTGAGACTAGAAGTTCCTTGAGTAAAATTTTCCCTCAGTGTGTGTTGTTCTTCCTTCCACTTGATGCTAGCTCTGCTCTAGCAAAGTGTTGCAAAACTACTCCGTCCAACTAGAGATCTGCTTTGCGAAAATACTAGGTTGCTCCCTCTGCCTCTAGAATCCCTCAATCTGGAGAGATTGAATTTTTCCGTCCCTCTCACTCAAAGAAATTAATTCTCCTTAAGAAACTCGCCCTCTTGGCAAAGTGACTGCGCTGCCTCTAGAGTTTCAATCTACTATCCACACTGAACAATGAAACTCCTTCTTCCTTCACTACTGAGCTCTTCCGTTGATCATCTCCGCTCTGATACCATGTGAAAATTCAGAATCTTGAATCCTATTGCAGCAACTGGAAATTATTCACCTAATTGTTATTTTTAATTAACAATTTATTTATTATTTCCTTAAACAAATACTGAATAACACGCACTGCAACCTACACAAATAAAACTGCGGAATAATAAACGCTGGAAGAAATGCTAGCACACACACATAAATTACACAGCTATTTTTGGACCAATGTGCTCAGAAAATCCCAACTTGGGAAAACCGGTGTAGCAGTGAGGGTTTTATTTTATTATGCAGTAGTGAATCTGAGTACATCTATGGAAGCCCAACTGAAAATCCAAACAGCAAGAAAATTTGAGCAAAACACTGAAGGGAATTACCCTTCTCCCACAAGCAATCTTTGGCTCGACTTTCCCTATCAAAACTCGGCTTCCTGGAGCTCTGTGTCAGCATCTGCGTTGCTCTACGTGGCTAGCTGGACGACTTGCTTCAAACTAGGCTCTGATGAAGTCGTTCTGCCTCTAGATGCTGAGAAAATCGTCTCACTGGTCCTCTGGGACTTCTTCCTGACCTCTAGAACTGACAATGATTTTTCTTCTCTCCAAATCGAACTGCTTGACTGAAGCAATTGTGCTGCCCCTCAACGCTGCCTCTCTGGGATAATTCAGCTCAGTTGCTGTTGCCTCTTCGGATCTGGAAAATATTTCCTCCAGATCATTGTCTCTGCCCCTCACTCACTGCTTGGATCTCACTGGCTCTCTCTCCAGCAATTGGCTGCTGCTACTCAGGAAATCAATCTGCTCATGAAATTGAACTGCTCAAGTGTATTCTCCAAGTGCCCATCGACTTCTTCTTATAATCCTTTGTTGGGACTCCAACGACCAAGATTAAAACTTAATCGATGGCTACGATTAACTTGAAGTCGATCTGTGTGAGTTTATAGATCATTCACGTCTTGACTTAATTAATTCTGATTAATTAACCATATTCCCTAAGTTTAGACTTAGGAAATATTTAAAAACTGGTTAATAATATAATTAAGTCGTTTCTAGGCGGAATTTCTAGAAACGATTTCTGGGTTTTGGAGATCTCCTGTATGCTAGCCTCTCCACAAAATTTTGTGGCTAGAACACATTCGATGCTACAAAAACTAACATCATGTCATTTGAATCATCATCACTTGGACTATTTCAATGCTCCCTAGGATATTTTCTTCCTCTTGTATCTTTGGAGAGATGTAATTGATGAAGTACTTTGTGTGAAAATTCCTAGACTCGAAGGAACCCCTACTGCAGCAAATCTGAATCTACTTCACCTACTTGATTTTTTTAAATTACTTTCATCAAGTTATTCTTTTGAATACTGAAGCAAATTACTTCTGCAGCCTACACTAATTAAATATTTGATCTCATGAAACAAAAAATAGAGCAAAGAACAAGATACATAGGACACACTTATTTTGGGACACAATAGTCCCCGAGAAAACCCAATGCGGGAAAAACGGTGCAGCAACTCTGAGGGTTTTATTATTATGCAGGAGAAATATCTGAATACAAATGTAGGATGTTCATCTAGCAATCCTTTACAGAGAAAATAATGGCGGAAAATTTGATTGAGTTTTACCTCACTTCACCTAGCGGAATTCCAGCTGATCCGGGACAAGACTAGCTAGCCCCGGCTATTTTTGCCTCACCTCTTCTGCCCTCTGCGTCAGATTTCCTGGCTGTTCCCACAGTTCTTGACAGTTCCGGTTGTTCCCCGTGGTTCCTGCTTCTACCCTCTGCATCAGCTTTCCCGGCTGTTCCGATAGTTCTGGTTGTTCTTGACAGTTTCGACTTCTGCACTCTGCGTCAGCTTTCCCGGCAGTTCCAGCTGTTCCCGGTAGTTCCAGCTTCTGTGTGACAGGCAACTTTTGTGCTCTGCTAGCTCTCTCTCCGCCTCTCTATTTGTATTCTCTGGAAAGTCCTTCTCTTGGATTCTCACTACTCCTCTGTTGTAGAATGATCACTTAATTCGAAATCCTTAGCAAACCCTGCTCTAGGAATCAAATTCTTGATGAATTCATTTGCTCCGTGTGTGTTTCCAAATGAACCCCAAGCTTCCATTTTATGCTTTTCTTATTGAGTCTTCAACGGTCGAGATTAAGTCTCTAATCAACGACTAAGATTAAAACATGACTTGATCGGCCTTCTAGATCATTCTCACCAATATTTTGATTAATATCGATTAATATTTTAATTTCCCTAAGTGTAGACTTAGGAACTCAATTAAAAATATTAATTATTTTAATAAAATACAATTTGTGTTGAATTGCACCAAACGGTTTCTAGGTTCTTTAGAACTCATGTGCCTTAGGCTCTCCACCAATTTTCAAGGCTACAACACTTCCGATGCTACCAAAAACTAACACTTTGCATATTGGAGCTACTTTCTTGTCTTTGGAGAAGTTATCTTGGATTTCTTGCCACAAAATCTAGTAGGCCTTGGAGAAGGAAACCCTACAAATCATAAGCTAGACCAAGAATCAACAATGGGGTTGTAGCCCACTGTCACCATAGCCAAAACCCCCTGCCCTTTATAGACTTTCGTTGATGGGAGGAGTCTCGGTAGGAAAGAGGTCACTTATAATAGGTATTCTAGGGTTAATGTGTGAAATGATCTCACTAGGAATTCTTCAAGAAAGACATAATTTAGGTTCTATTACCCACCACCTATGGGTGACACCCATAGGAGAAAATTTTCATGTAGATTGTCTTCAGCCGACAGCCAACAGGGCCTTGTAGCCACCAGATAGCTCAATGTGCCACCATCTCTGCCACCTGAGCCAACCATTATGTGTCCTCTACCATTTGTCATGATCGTATGTTTGAAGGTGGGCCTTCTAACCTTGAAGGTATGGCTTTCATTATGTCGTTGGGTATTTTTGCTTGCTTATCATGGACACTTCTAGGCATGGATTAGTGGGGGTATTCTGGGGAAAGAATGAGGTTGGTCTGTACTCTTATCCCCCTTGTCCAACTTGGTGGTTAAGCTTGTATCCTAGTCCCATGGGATCTCCTCTATTGGCTACTAGCTTTAGGATTGGCACTACATGGGAAATCTCAATTTTAGTTGCGTGGCCTCGCTTCCCAAGACCACAAACATCACTCCTCTCTACTCATTATAACCCCTTCCCACATATTTCTCATCGGTTAAGTTACCTAACACGTTGATTCAGGATTAGACGGATACGGGGATTCGAGTGTCGGATACACACACGCTGACCCCTCGGAACAAGAAACGTTCGGATACATTATATATATATATATATATATATATATATATATATATATAGATATATATTAAAAATTAGATATTTCTTACTCAAATTCTCATTCATGATACAAATTCATTGATTTCAAACATAGATCTTCATCTAGATGTAAGTTTTATTGTTTACAAAATAACATTATGAATAGTACATACAAAATTCAAATACAATTCTAATTTGTGATGTGACATAAATGATAAATGATAAATTCTAAATTCATAATACATATTCAATTCATCAATGATCCAATAGGAGAAAGACAAGATAGTAAGATAAAGATAATGACAGCGGTAGTTTTCTCATTAAGTCATCAAAATCAAAATGTGTTACATAGGTAGTGCAATGCCAATGGAAAATAGAAATAGAAAATACAAAACAACTACAAGTATACAAGCCTCAAGGCAGTAGGTAGCTCATGACTCATGAGTCATCAATCCTCATAGTCATCATCAAAATCAGCATCACTGTCCTCATCATCATGGTCACCACTACTCTCCTCTGCTACATCCTCCTCCCTTGTATCCAAAGTCATCTCTGCATCTGCTGGTGTGGAGGATGACCCCTCTACAGTATCACCATCATCAAATGTGACAGGCTCTAGCACTAGATCATTGAGATCCATGTTGGCGAATGCCAGCTCAACCCTGCTGTCCAGACCCATATCATTAGGAAATACATCTCACACCTTTGTATTTCCCTTCAACCACTCATCCCTCTGCTTGTAAATAAGACGAAGGTTGGTGTGCACATACACCATTGTCTCTGCCCTGGACTGCTCAAGCCTGCTCTTCTTAACACTATACAAATTCCCATATGTGCTCCAATTCCTCTCGCAACAAGAGGATGAAGTCACCTGAGAGAGGAGCCTCATGGCTAACTGTTGTAGAGGAGGGCTTGTTGCCCCATGATTTGCCCGCCAAGAATAGGGCTTCTTAGCCCCCCTGTCTCTAATCAAATCATATCGTGCAAATCAACCGGTGCCAGTGGAAAACTCTACAAAGGCATCCTCCACTGCATGAAGCAATGCTCTATCCTGAAAAACCTGCCTGAATGCATCTTTCCTCCCCTGTGAGATTTCACCATCCATGTGAGGAGGGAATCTGCGGGAAGGTCTGCCATTCAGCCACTCATGGCTATAGTATTTTGGGTTCAATGAGTGAGCCAAACAATGTAAAGGTGTGCAATTCTTGTCCCATCTGTTGACAAGAATATCCTGTATAGTGGTGAAGAAGGCCTCTGGTGATGTCTCATACCTGGGGCACTCGCTCTGTAAAATAATGCTCCTCACAGAGTCAATCATGGAATCCCATCCCACATAAACCTCTCTTAGGATGCGTTGGTCTGTATTTGCAAATTGAAACAAAGAAATGATAGGGTCCATGATTTGAATAAGTAGATCTACCCTCTCCCACCAAGCATCATCTAACACTGTGTTCTTCGCTCTTTTAGAGGCTACTTGATCTGTCTTTCTCCAAAAAGACCAAAACTCTGAAATAACCATAGCCCCAAGAGCGGTCTTGTCCTCCCTCAACCTCTTCAACATGATGAATGAAGAGGCAAACCGTGTATCCGCAATCTTCAACAATGATATATTGTTGTACTCCTTGTAGATAGTGAGGGCATTTGTATGATTTTGTACAAAGTTACAGATATGCTGTGCATCCTCAATAATGTTACCAATCCAGAGCACATCAGAAGAAATGACTTTCAGTGCTAAGTTCAATGAATGGACAATGCAAGGTGTACAAAACACTTGTGGATATTTAGCTTCCACAATCATGCCTACAGCGTTGCAAACAGGTGCATTATTTGTAATGATTTACACACAAGAATCAACACCTACATCTTCAATAACTTTAAGAAACAACTCACGCTTATATTGTACATCCTTGTATTCTCCAAGTGTATCGACTGCTTTCAAGAAAACTGGACCATTCAAGGAAGACACCAAGAAGTTGATGAGTGGGTGTCATGCTAAATCTGTCCATCCATCAGAAACAATGCTAACCCCAGATGTTGGCCACAATGTTGATAATATCGGTATTGGGAAAATATCGGCGAGGGTCCATAAAATATCTTATCGGCAATATCGACTAAAATATCGGCAAGCATAAAAAATGCATAATATATTCATTTTTTTCAGATTCCTAAACATATAAAGCAATAACAACATGAACTAAAGACATTGGCACATAAATATGAAGAAGGCATTGATATATATGTTGTCAAATAGAAATGATACATCAAACTTCAAAGGCGATACCAAATCCTGCTGATCCCCGATAATTGTCCAATCAAGGACTCAAACAAAATAACGTTACATATATAAAACTTTAAAAGTATTTCATCATCATGAGTTATAAACTTTGTAGCAAAAGTTGCAAAACAAATAAAACTAGCAGCTATCTATCTGAGACCATTGGCCTCTCCCTAGTAGCTTTCTTTCTGTCTTGTTCAGCAATTGCTTCATGAGCTTTTTGTATAACCTCTGCACTAGAAACCATACAAGGCATTACATCTGCATCATATGTAGAGAGTCTAGCCAGATGGTATTTCAATCGTGTAACCCCTCCTGACATCTTGGTCTCACACAAGTTGCATGATATATATGCCTGATTTGCCCCATCAACGACCTCCCCATACTCCCAAAATGGGTCCAAGGCTTTTGGCATATTTGACATTTGTAGTGAACTAATTCAAACCTAGGGCACAAAAAAAACAAAAAATTGGCATTAAACCCCTTAACACAAAATGAAAAAATAAAAAGTAATAACCACCTAATTCAAAAAAAATTACTACATTATTTGCATTTTGCAATGTGAATGAAAAATGGCAATAAGAGGGTGCATAAGAAAGTTGAAAAAAAAATGAAGCTTGCTGTCCAAATATGGAGAAAACCCTTCCATTGGTTCATGGGCATGAAAATCATAGCAAATGGAAAAAAACAAAGAAACAAAATGTTGGTAGGCAAAGAGGCAAGCAAGCATAACCCTAAATCTATGAAAAAATCATTAACATAGGGGTTTTTAAGAACATACCGATTAATGGAAGAAACGAAGTTTGTCTCACTATTCTTCAATCTTTGATCCACAAAAAACTCTTAATTGGTGGTGATAATCGTTGTTTGATCTTCAAACCCTCCTTGACAAGCACCACAAAACTCTTTCCCTTCCTTCTCCAACACTCAGAAACAGAAATGAAGAAAAAAAACCAATTTTCCCTTTTTGTAGCCGCGGAAAAGCACGCCCAACGATATTTTATAGCGTCGCGCGATATTTTGCCGAAATATCGCTATATTTTCAGAAGCTGAAAATATCGCGATATTTTCTTGGCGATATTTCGGCTCGCCGAAAATATCGCGATATTTACGCTATTTGGCGATATTTCGCCGATATTATCTACACTGGTTGGCCATGATGCTTTAATAGGCTTAAGCAGTTTTTGCACCTCTTGTTTTGCCTTCGTCAACAATGTGGTTCTGAGCTTCTCTGAACTAGGAGGCACATACCCTGATGGAACCCCCTGAGTTAGAGCTCGACACATCTCAATAAATAGAGGTGAGTGTGCAACATTAAAGGATATGAAGTTTTGATAGAAAAAAGGCAATGTGAGATCAAGCTCTTCCCGTTTCTTCTTTTGAAAAATCTTGTCCATTGGACCAAGTGAAATTGCCTTTCTTTTTGCTGCTTGTCCCCCACTAGAACTCTCAAATTGGAATTTGTTGTTGCTTTTCCTAGAAAATGGGAGGGGGTTATCATTCTTGGTTTTTTTTTATTATTTTGTGGCCACATTTTCAATACCAACATTGGACTCTCTTTCCATTTCTTTCCTTTTTTATAAAGCCACTTTTGTACAAGCTCCAACTCCACAACCTGGTAAAGCCAACAAATGGCCTTTCACACGGAAATATGTGCTCGTGAAAGTATTATGGTAAAAGTTGCATCTCCAATTCACATTGCCTCCTCCCTTCACCTTGCTGCGTGGCCCTTGCTCTCTTGTGACATATTTCCCTCAACATTACTTGCAATAGAGGGAATACTCGCAGCAGCCTCTGATTAAATTGGGGGAGGAGGGGCATCTCCAATGGAGACATTCTTCCCCTTCTTTTGCCCCTTCCATGCTGCCCTTGATTGAGCCATGAATACTGTAAAAAAAATAAACAAAAAATCCACAAACTTTTAAAAGAAATGCATATGCAAACTGTGGTAATAAAACTGCAAAAAAAAATAGAGAGGAAATGCACTTACTTGTTGGTTGAATCTCCTTGAAAACACTCCCATACCCTTTGCTCCTTGCTCCAAAACACTCACAGCTAAGTTGCTAACCCACAACAAACTCACAGCAAAATAGAGAACCGAAAGTGAAACAAAACAACAACAAAATCACCTTTTTAATGCCGCGCGGGTGACTTTTTCCGTATTCGTGTTAGGAAATCGGGACACATCGTGTCCAATTGGGATACGATCTGGATTCGATCATGTCCCAATCAAACACGACGTGTCTCGATTTCTGGACATGATTTGGCATGAATCGTGTCTGATTTGACGAGTTTGCGACATGTTGGTCCTTTTGAACAAATCTGGTTTCATAGCCCATCAGAGTCCACATTTATCCATTGGGTCCCCTAAGGTGTTAGCCTCCCCCTCCCCTTATCCACACTCTGGGTCGGGCCTAGAACGATGCCCTAGAGGTTGATGTAGCTAAAAAGAATGTTAAAAACATAATTTGGGCACTTACATAAGGAAATGTACCATAAAATGCAAAGAGATAGTTGGGACATAAAAATTTAGCATGTGGGCAAAAGCCAAACATGAGCTCTAACCCTTATCAAGGCCATCACCTTGGTTCCTAGGGTCCCTATATAAGGGACCTACATCATTAAAGAACCCATGATTTTCCCAATTCCTTGTGGGTGATGAACTGCCCAACCTTAACAGGGTATTCACTGCTATATCATTCACATCATGCTCTTATTCACTGGAGCCCAGAGTAGTTATAAAAAGAAAAATCAATAAAAGGCGAAAGACATATGAAGAAGGGTGGAGAAACAAAACGTTGGGGTAACTCATGTACCACGATTGCTCCCTCCTACATCTATACACCCATGTGTGGGCTTTCCTCATTATAGCTACCCTAGTACCATGGCATGTGGTTTGGAACCTTCCTTGTTACCCCACTGTGTTCCATCACTATTTCACAGGACACCTGCCATTTCGCGGATGTACCATGGACTTATCAGTCCCTTAGAGTTTGAAACCACCTAATAGGGTCCTTGATTAACCTGCTTCTTGACGTTAGAGACACTTGTACATTCTGAAGCCCATTATGGAAGGGTATGCCACTATGAAGTGCCCACTTGGGTCCTTGAATTGTAAACTCATTCCCTCAATTGCACTAATGAATTGTTGTATTGGAAGGTGAGGAGACACATTAGACCTTATTACATGATTGCAGGTGGGTCTTCATCTTGGGGTTTGGTCTCCCTATATGGGATCCAAGCCCTCTAGAGGGTCTTAATGGCATTTGTAGGGTGAGCGTTGAGAGCCATGGGCCTTTGCTATAGCAGAGAGTGGATAGCCAGGCCATGGGATTCTTAGCACCATTTATTGCTTTCTCGTGTCCCACTTGTTTGATGATGATGATGCACCTGGACCACCTTGCCTAGTGAGCTACACACTTGCACCACACACTTGGCTGTTGATCCAGGTCCCAAATTGTTAGAAAATCAGAAAAGCCAGAAAAATTTCCTTATCTTGATAATTAATTGTGATCCTATTCTCTTCTTTTATGTTCTTATCATCAAGCAACCATCAAAACAAATGCAAGAAGATCAAAACAACAAGTGACACAGTATGTAGGCTCTTAGCTAGGGCTAAAACCCGTCTTCTAGGGGAAAACCCAAAAATTCTCTTCTTTTCTTTTTGAATCAATTCAAATGAGACAACCAAGACCTTTTGACCAAAACAAAGACCTCCTTCAATCCACCACGTTAGCCTCCCATGATGATCAACCAAACACCAAAAGTCAACTCTAGTCAAATTGCTTCAATCTTGCACCAAACTCAGATTTCGGTCCTCCTGCTTCATATTTTCGGCCCTATTGCAGACCTGCAACTTCAACACTCCTTCCAACAACCCAAAAACTCGCACGTGTGGAAGAAAAGAGAGATTTGCGGCTTCCTTTTGCTTGACAAGTGTCTCCTACCTATTCACTATGATTTTTCTTCTCCTTCTAGGTATGTCACGCTTATATTTCTCCTTAAATTGCAGATCGAACTTCTTGGATGGAAAGATACTGAAATAGGTTGAGTGACACTTCTATTTGTAGTCCTTCTATGTTGTTGAATTCCCTTAGTGATGTCGACTTGACTAGAGGGCAGGCCGACTTGGTGGAGGAGGGTTTACATGACAAATTGCATAAAATATTTTTCTTTCTTGACACAAGAATCCTAGGAAGGGTCTATTACACGATGACAAGGACCATAGTTGCGGGGGAGCGCCCCCCCCCTCGAACCCGCTTCCGAATCGCGCTCCGGGCCGGAGCGGCTCGGGAGCGCGCTCCCAAAATCGCTCCCGGATGGGAGCGATTTTCGGGAGCGCGCTCCCTAAAAAAAATTTACGCTCCCTGCCCTGTTCGGGAGCGTTTCAGGGAGCGATCGCTCCGTCGCTCCCGGAGCGATTTTTAACGCTCGGGAGCGATCGCTCCCGGGCGTAAAAAATCGCTCCGGGAGCGTTTCGACTCAGGCCGGGAGCGATCCGGCGGAAAAAATTTCCGCGGACGCGAAAAAAAATCAAATTTTTTTTTTTTTTTTTTGGTTTTAAAAGCCCAATGGGCTTAAAAAAATTTCATTGTGACTTCATTGAGCAAGAGTTTGGAGCAAGAGCAAGAGCAAAGGAGCGAGGAGCAAGTGCTGAGGAGCGAGGAGCAAGTGCCAAGGAGCGAGGAGCAAGCCTGCAGAGGTAAGTAACTTAGTAATTTAGTTAGTTTAGTTAGTTAGATAGTGATTTAGTTAATTTAATTTAGTTTATTGAGTTTAAAAATCATAAATTTAAATTAAATTAATTAATCCCAATAAATTAAATTAATTTGCAGATTCAGGAATCAAAACCCTACAAACATCAAACACCATGGACCTAGCTATATTTCTTGGCATTTTCCTCTTCCTGGTCCCTTTTATGGTTATTATGGTGCTGGAGAGTAGGAAACGGAGGGGCCAACCTGAAGAGGGTGTTAAAATTGGCAACCAGGGAAAAACTTCATGTGGGTCATCTTATTCATGGCTGATAATATTTTTATTAGATTCCTCTCGTCGAGAGGTGTAGGATTGATATAAAGATCATCCGATTCCGATAAGTATTCATGGAGATATGAATTTATTTTGATTATGGAATTATTATCAAGCCGACCTACAACTCATGTAGGCTTAGAAGCCCAACAGTCGCATCTATTCACCCACCAACGTTGTGTATAAATATAAGAGGACTTTTCCTCATTTGGACTCACTCATCTCATCACATCTCTCTCTCTCTACTGCGCAGATATGAGTCTCTTCTCTACTGCGCTGAAATGGGTCTCTCTCTCTCACACATGTGAAGCCGGAAACTGCTGAAACTGAAGCTGCAACTGCAGAAGTAAAGATTGACTTGCGTGGCCTAGAATATCTCCTCTTTGGAACTGCGCTGTAGGTTCATCTGAACCTCCTTTGAAAGCCGCAACTTTTGGTGGTGGAATGAAGTCAATCCGACGAACGGTTTGCAAGATATCGACTGCCCTAGTTTGAAGCCGGAAACTGCTGAAACTGAAGCTGCAACTACAGAAGTAAAGATTGACTTGCGTGGCCTAGAAGATCTCCTCTTTGGAACTGCGCTGTAGGTTCATCTGAACCTCCTTTGAAAGCCGCAACTTTTGGTGGTGGAATGAAGTCAATCCGACGAACGGTTTGCAAGATATCGACTGCCCTAGTTTGAAGCCGGAAACTGCTGAAACTGAAGCTGCAACTGCAGAAGTAAAGATTGACTTGCGTGGCCTAGAAGATCTCCTCATCTGAACTGCGCTGTAGGTTCATCTGAACCTCCTCTGGAAGCCGAAACTTTTGGTGATGAAATGAAGTCAATCCGACGGTCGGTTTGTGAGATATGGTCTGCCCTAGTTTGATAATGAAGCCGCTAATGCTGATGCTACTGATATAGGGTTTGCTACTGCTGATATGAATCAGATTTATTGTACTATTTCTCTCTGCTGAATTATTGAAGATAAAAGAAGATTTGATCAAAGGGTTTCCCCACACATTGTGGGGTTTGGCCTTGGCTAGCCGCCACATCTTGTGTCTCTTGTCTTGGCTTGTTTTCTGTCGATCGTTTAATGTTCTATCTGCACTTTACTTTATGTACATGTGATTGCTAATCGGTGGAATATAATAAGAAAAAGAAGTAAACTTTTATAAGCATAGAACATACCATAACTTAACATGGTATCGGAGCTGAGGTGAAAACAAAGCCCAAGTAAGAGCAAGAGCAATCATTGAAGAGAAGATTGGCAAAGCTATCCTAAAAGAACTATGGGGTCCTCAACACTCTTTCCTGCCGAAGACAAGCTCCGTGAGAAAGCTGACTATCACAGATGGAAGATGTCTATCGATCTAACCCTTGAAGATCAAGGAGTGCTGGACCATGTAAGAGGCAATATTGTTGAGCCTTCATCAAATGCATCTACTGCTGCCTGGAACAAATGGAAAAATGGAGAAGTCAAAACAAAGAAGATCATCCGGGACTCTATCGACAAGCGCTTGGTGGCCTACATCTCTGATCTAGACACCTCCAAGGAAATCTACGACAGACTGGTGAGTTTATTTAAAGTTAATGATGCAAATCAAGTTTTGTTTCTTAGAAATAAGTTGAGGGAAATCAAGAAGGGTAAAGATGAAAGTATGCAAGCATACTTCTTACGAATCACCGAGATCAAGAACGATCTCCTATCTATTGGGGAAACCATTACTGACAGAGAAATGGCACTCACAACTCTCGGAGGATTACCATCTGAATGGTATGTGTTCAGGACTACTCTTCTGAACAATAATGTAATTCCTAGTTTCGAGGAATTAATGGCTAGATGCATTGAAGAAGAAACAAGGGAAGAAGTGTAAGAAATGCCCATGCCTAAAGGTCCTCCTGTTGCTTTTTCTTCTCATGCTAAGAAAAGAAATAATTCCGGGACTAAATCGAAAGGAAAGGCTGGACCTAAGGCTAGAAGAAAATGACGATGTTACATTTGCGATAAAGCAAGTCACTATGCAAGGGAGTGCCCTGATAGAAAGGACTCACTCTAGGACGATGATCAAAATCCCTCTGATGGCAATCAAAGGAATGACAAATTCAACAACAAAGGTAAGAGGAGAGCTGGGAATCAAGGAAGAGGACAAGCATTCAAGAAGGCCAGAAATTCCAGGATGTATTAAATGCACCTGACCTCAAAAAGAACCTAGTGTCCATCTCGGGAACGAAAGACAAAGGCTTCAAGGTAACCTTCAACGATGGCAAGGTATGTATATGGAAAAATAATGTTAAAGATGCTTTTACTCTTGGGTTTAGTGTTGATTCATTATATCAGGTCGATGGAAGTCTGCTAGGTGTCATGTCTTATGACACATCTCTTCAGTCCGAACTTTGGCATCGGAGGTTTGCCCACCTTCATTATAAAGCTATACTCGGTGTAAGACAAATGGTGATAGGGATGCTCGAATTCTGAATAGAGAATGAAGGTGTATGTCCAGGATGTGCTGAAGGAAAGCTCAAAAGGGGACCATTCCCCTCAAGCCAAAGCAAGACCTCTGATATATTACAATTGGTTCACTCAGGCATACCTGAGGTTGGCATTAAGAGGGAGACTACTACACCACATACTCCTGAGCAGAATGGTGTGGTGGGAAGGAAGAACCGCACAATGATGGAAGTTGTCTGGGCCATGCTACATGATCAAAGAGTTCTGATGTTTCTATGGGCTGAAACTACAATCACCGTCGTATATGTACAAAATTGATGCCCTCATCAAGTATTGGGTTCCAAGACTCCTGAAGAAAAATTCACCGGTAAGAAACCTGATGTTTCTCATTTTAAAATTTTTGGAAGCCCTGTATACTTTCATGTGCCGAAAGAGAAAAGAAATAAATTGGGAGCATCTGGAAAGAAGAGAATTTTCGTGGGCTATGGTGAAAATACTAAAGGTTATAGAATCTATGTAGCCGGTCAAAGGGAAGTCATAATTAGTCATGATGTCACCTTTGACGAAGATATGGCTCTCAGCAAGGTGATCAATCTTCTGACATTGAGGAGCTCTCAAGAAGCCGACACCAGGGAATCGAAAGAAAAGGATGATGAATCAATGCCTGATGTAGAAGAACCCATGGATCCGATTGATCCTCCTCCATATGAGCCTTCCTCTTCTAGGAAGAGGCCTTCATGGCTTAAGGGGTTACTTGATGATGTTGAAGGACATGTTGCACCCTGAGGAACCTTCCGTCAAGTAAGAAACTTAATAGGTATCAAGGATACCTGACCATCATGAGCACGATCATACAAAATGAGCCTTCGTCATTCTCAGATGCCGTCAAGCATCAAGTATGGAAGGATGCTATGACCGAAGAATATGAGTCTATCATAAAGAATGATGTTTGAGAAGTAGTTCCCAGACCCCAGGACAAGACTGTTGTTACTTCCAAATGGCTTTACAAGATAAAGCATGCAGCAGATGGAAGCACGGAAAAGTATAAGGCTCGTTTTGTTGCTCGAGGTTTCTCCCAAAAGGAAGGTATAGACTATGATGAGATATTTGCACCTGTTGCCAGATATACGACCATCCGCTCGATCATAGCCCTTGCCGCTTCACAAGGATGGAACCTACATCAGATGGATGTCAAAACTGCGTTCTTGCATGGCTCGATCAAAGAAGAGGTCTACGTGGAGCAACCCGAAGGATTTGAGATTTATGATCGAAAATCTCATGTATGCAGGTTGAAGAAAGCTCTCTATGGGCTGAAGCAAGCACCCCGAGCATGGTATGAGAGGATCGATAGCTACTTGATGAAGCTGGGATTCACTAGGAGTGAAGCCGATCCTAACCTTTACTTTAAGGTTGAAGATGACAAGCCTCTCATATTGGTGTTGTATGTGGATGACCTCTTTCTAACAGGTGCAGACCCTCTCATTCACAAATGTAAGAGGGAGCTGGCCTTTGAATTTGAAATGAAAGACCTAGGACTGATGCACTACTTCCTAGGACTTGAAGTATGGCAGAAGCCAAGGGAAATTTTCCTATCTCAAGGGAAATATGTGGTAAAGATATTGGAAAGATTTGGTATGATGGACTGCAAGCCTGTGACTACCTCGAGGATCTTATCTTTTAGAAGTTATATGGTAGTGATGTCGGACCAGATTTGAGAAATTCCTCTGAGTTTCATAAACTCATTCGCATTGATGTTCTTGGTGAACCTCCGTCCGAACATATTTTTTGCAGTTAGCATTGTGAGCTCATATTTGGTTGAGCCTCACTGGATTGATGCCAGGAATCTTCTGAGATGTCTTCAGGACACAATCTCTCATGGATTAAGATACACTGCCGGAGATGTGAAACTACTTGGATATACTGATGTTGATTGGGCAGGCAGTGTGGTGGACCGTAAGAGCACTTCCGGGTGCTGTTTCACCTTGGGATCTGCTTCGATATCCTGGATGAGCAGGAAGCAGAAGTCGGTGGCTTTGAGCACCGCCGAAGCAGGATATATTGTTGCTAGCATAACCTCGTGTGAGGTAGTCTGGTTGCGAAAGCTCTTCAGAGAGCTGTTTGGATTTACATTAGATACCACTGTGATTCTCTATAACAACCAGAGGTGGGATTCGATTATTGAGGAATCCCGTATTCGTTGATTGCTCCAGCAGATAGACATCATCTTGGATATGGTAAGTTGATGAGCAAGGAGGCTCCATTGCATTAAGATGATGTACAGGTTGATACACCTTGTCAAAGCCCCGAGGAAAGATCTAATCTGTGATTTTCCCAAACGACTTGGAGTCGGTAAGAAACCCTTGTACAAGGGTCCTGCATGTTGCATACATTGAGCTCTGGGAGCTCTGAGGGCTTGCGGTTATTACTGGAGCAACATACGACCACAGGGTGACTCAGCCTCCCCTGGTGGTGCACACTGGAACAAGATGATTCGCTCTCTTGTGGGACAAGATGATTCGCTCTCTTGTGGAACAGGATGATTCGCTCTCCTGTGTAGCAGGATGATTAGTTCTCCTGTGAGGCCTGGATTGATGTGTTCTCCATGGCGGCCTGGATTGATGTGTTCTCCATGGCAATTGTAGCAGGATTGATGTGTTCTCCTGTGAGGACAGGATTGATTAGTTCTCCTGTCGAGGCATCCTACCCATGTAGTCTGGGACTCATGGGAAGTACCTCTCATCTGATCAATGAGCAGGGAAATGAAGTTAGGGACCATAGTAGTACCGATGGACGCATCGTTGTAACTACCGTACTCCCTACGCTAGGATGACCTCCATTGATCTGGGATCAATGATACTGGTCTGGGACCAGTGGTAGGAGTTGTACCATACTATGACGCTGACTTCGGGTCGGTTGAGACTGGTCTGGGATCAGTGGTACATACTCTGAGACTGACTTTGAGTCAGTGGAGGATGATATTGGTCTGGGACCATTGGAGTTGTACTCACTATGACGCTGACTTTGGGTTGGTTGAGACTGGTCTGGGACCAGTGGTACATACTCTGAGACTGACTTTGAGTCAGTATGATACATCCTCGATCATTTCTTCTTCTTCATAATTCGGACAAAAGTAGAGTAGAATAGAACAATGCAAGAGCAGAGCAGAACAGAACAAAACAGTACAGATCAGTGCAGGGCAGAACAAGACAAAGCAGAACAAGCAAAATAGAGCAGAGCAGGGCAAGGGTCAGGCTGTACAGGGCAGTGCATTTGATGGATGAATAGTAACGACCGATAGACAGATTGCAGATGAAGTTCTCCATGGTTGAGAGGGAGTGTTAAAATTGGCAACCAGGGAAAAACTTCATGTGGGTCATCTTATTCATGGCTGATAATATTTTTATTAGATTCCTCTTGTCGAGAGGTGTAGGATTGATATAAAGATCATCCGATTCCGATAAGTATTCATGGAGATATGAATTTATTTTGATTATGGAATTATTATCAAGCCGACCTACAACTCATGTAGGCTTAGAAGCCCAATAGTCGCATCTATTCACCCACCAACGTTGTGTATAAATATAAGAGGACTTTTCCTCATTTGGACTCACTCATCTCATCACATCTCTCTCTCTCTACTGTGCAGATATGAGTCTCTTCTCTACTACGCTGAAATGGGTCTCTCTCTCTCACACATGTGAAGCCGGAAACTGCTGAAACTGAAGCTGCAACTGCAGAAGTAAAGATTGACTTGCGTGGCCTAGAAGATCTCCTCTTTGGAACTGCGTTGTAGGTTCATTTGAACCTCCTTTGAAAGCCGCAACTTTTGGTGGTGGAATGAAGTCAATCCGATGAACGGTTTGCAAGATATCGACTGCCCTAGTTTGAAGCCGGAAACTGTTGAAACTGAAGCTGCAACTACAGAAGTAAAGATTGACTTGCGTGGCCTAGAAGATCTCCTCTTTGGAACTGCGCTGTAGGTTCATCTGAACCTCCTTTGAAAGCCGCAACTTTTGGTGGTGGAATGAAGTCAATCCGACGAACGGTTTGCAAGATATCGACTGCCCTAGTTTGAAGCTGGAAACTGCTGAAACTGAAGCTGCAACTGCAGAAGTAAAGATTGACTTGCATGGCCTAGAAGATCTCCTCATCTGAACTGCGCTGTAGGTTTATCTGAACCTCCTCTGGAAGCCGAAACTTTTGGTGGTGAAATGAAGTCAATCCGACGGTCTGTTTGTGAGATATGGTCTGCCCTAGTTTGATAATGAAGCCGCTAATGCTGATGCTACTGATCTAGGGTTTGCTACTGCTGATATGAATCAGATTTATTGTACTATTTCTCTCTGCTGAATTATTGAAGATAAAAGAAGATTTGATCAAAGGGTTTCCCCACACATTGTGGGGTTTGTCCCTGGCTAGCTGCCACATCTTGTGTCTCTTGTCTTGGCTTGTTTTCTGTCGATCGTTTAATGTTTTATCTGCACTTTACTTTATGTACATGTGATTGCTAATCGGTGGAATATAATAAGAAAAAGAAGTAAACTGTTATAAGCATAGAACATACCATAACTTAACAGAGGGGGATGAAGAAGTTGGAGAAAGTCAAATTGGTGAAAACCCCGGTGAGGAGGAGCTGAAGGAGGGTCAAAAAACTAAACAAGACCAAACTCCATTGTGGAAATATGTTAACAGGGCTGAAACAGGGAGAGGGGGTGGAACCACTAAATTTCATTGCCCCGATTGCAACACTGATTACACAGGTTCATACACCCGTGTTAGAAGACACCTCTGCGGGAAAAGGCCATGGGATGGAGACAAACAAATAGGAATTAAAACTTGTACAGCGGTGTCAGTGGCGGATAGAGCCAAATACATAAGAGAAGAGGAGGAAGCCCAACACAGATCAAAAAAATCAAGGGGTTTCTTTGAACCAAGCTCACAATCACAAAGAACTCCTTCAGCATCCTCCCAAGGCAGTGGATATGGAGGCACAGGGTCATCATCTTTAAGGCGTAGAACCATATCAGATTTCCTTGATGAGGGGTGTAGGAATGATGTGGATTCAAAGGTTTACAGGTTTCTCTATGCATGTGGGATACCATTCAATGTTCTTCGCTCACCTTATTGGCACGAAATGGTTTCTGCCATAAATGATGCCCCTAAAGGATACAAGAGCCCTGGGTATGACAAGGCAAGAACTGTTGGCCTTGATCATGAAAAAGCAAAAATATCACATTCTTTGAATAGAATGACAAGTTCTTGGACTGACCATGCGGTGTCCATTGTATCTGATGGATGGACAAATGTAAAAGGCAAGCCATTGATAAGTGTTCTTGCTGTGTCTGTTAGTGGTCCCATCTTTCTAGCTGCACATGATTATTCAGACAAGTTCAAGACCACCATCAACATTGCAGAAGCATTACTTGAAACAATTAAGCGTATTGGCCCATACAATGTCATCCAAGTCATTACTGATAATGCTCCTAATTGTAAGGCAGCGGGAGCAATTATTGAGGATAAATACCCGAACATATTTTGGTCTGGATGTTTGGTTCACACATTGAACCTTCTGTTGCATGATATTGTCAAGAACAAAAATGAACAATACCAATGGATTGGTGATTTGTACAAGAAAGGCAAACAAATGATAAAATTTATTACAAATCATAGCAATACCCATGGCCTTTTCCGCAGTCACTCGAGATTGGAGTTGTTGAAGATTGTGAAGACCAGATTTGGTAGCTATCACCTCACCTTCAGGCGCCTTTTGAAGGTAAGAGAGGCATTAGCTAGCATGGTATCAAGTCCACATTGGCAGGTATTAAAGGAAAGGGCTACAAATGTAGCTGACATGGCAGGTTTTGAAATGTTGGAGGAGGCCGCTCTTGATGGGCAGTTTTGGACAACTGTGAGGCAGGTATTGGATTTCACCAAGCCAATTTATCACATGATTCGGTTTGCAGATACAGACAAACCAGTGATTAGCGAGGTGTATGAGCAAATGGATACCATGTTGGGGGAAATAAAAGACATTGTTCATAATAGAGATCCCAACTTGTACAAACTGATTCATGATTGTGTGTGTGAACGGTGGAATAGGCTTAATCTTCCACTACATTGCTTGGTGTATATCCTTATGCCAAAATACTACTCTACATCTTGGTTGGGCCAACCTGCAGCAGGGGGTGGGGTTAGGACCAAACCCCATTTAGATCCAGAGGTAACTAAAGGATATTTGGAAGCATTAGAAAAGTTGGTACCTGACAGGGAGGAATGTGCAGCTGTGCGCCTTGAAATAGGCAGATACTTTAGTGGCACTGGTTTGTATGGTAACTTCCATGCAATGGACGACAGAGATAGATTTGATACTCTCACATGGTGGGAAACATATGGCGGGCATGGACTTTTGCCAAAATTGGCAAAAAATGTTCTTTCACAGGTTGTAAATACTTCTTCTGCAGAGAGGTGTTGGAGCACCTACAGCTACATACATAATGTGAAAAGAAACAGACTCAATGAAAACCGAGCAGAAAGCCTAGTTTATGTGCACTACAACTTGAGGTTGTTGAGTCATTACTGTGATCGGGCTTATGAGGATCCCACATATAAAATTTGGGACAATCACCCAGAGGATGACAATTTGGAGGATGGCATTGTACATATTGAAGAACTGGAAGAGGAACTTGTAAGGGATGAAGATGAAGCAGCTGCAGCAGCCATGCCACCTCCACCTCCACCTCCACCATCTAGTAGCAGTGCTCGAGGTCCGAGTCTTGTTCCTTGGCTGTCGCCACCTCCATCTACACCCTCACGTGGAGGTTCTAGTTCTGGTCGTCGGTTTGTGCGGGAGACTCCTAGAAGACCACCACGACCTGCTTATACTCCTGGGGACTCTCGTGGCAAGGGCCACATGTAGATTCTGATTTACAGTTTACTTGTCTTTTTTAGTTTCTATTAGACTTTAGTTTTCATAACTATTGAGTTTTGAGTCCTTGACTCTTGACTCTTGACTCTTTCATATCATAATGATATTTTTTGTAAACAATATATCACTGTGACAATGAAAATTTGGAGTTTGAAGTTGGGCCTTGGCAATTATAACTCATTGGTAATGATGTGAATTATGAATATGATGCTTCGTGAAAGACTAAAGTTGTTTCATTTCATTTCATTATTCATGTTTCATTTTATAAATTTATAACATTTCATATCATGTTAACAGTTAGAAGTTAGGATTTAGAAATATCTTAGATATTACTTCTTGTAATGGTTAAACTTAGCTTACAAGTACAACTTTGGTGATCAATGATGATAAATGTTATTGAATTTTCAATTTTGAACGCTTGAAGTTGAAACTTTAAGATTGAATTTGATGAATCATGATTCATGATGATGAGACTCAATATGTTGCAGTTGTAATATGTATTTTACTAACTTGTGGACATGGTTGATGACGATGATAATTTCTAGATGATTGATGTGATATGGTTCAATGATCAATCTATGTCTTTTTATGTTTTTTATGTCTAATTCATCATTCTACATGTTTTTGTTGACATATATGTATCAAAAATTAAAAAATATAAAAAATATATATATTTTTAAAAAATCGCTCCTGGATTCGCTCCCAAACCGGGAGCTTCTGAAAATGGTCGCTCCCGCTCCCGTTTTCGCTCCCGCTCCCCGCTCCCGCTCCCGCTCCCAAGCAACATTGACAAGGACTAAGAATCATGACACAAACCCTAGAAGCACACAATGGGTGCTTTGACCTAGAGACAAAATAAATAAAGCATGAAACTCATGCTTATAAATAGATTTTCTTTTACAATAAATTTTCTTTTCTTTCTTTTTGATAAATACATTACATCATGACTCAAGTACAATTATGAAGACCAATACTAGTTACATTCTTCAACACTCCCTCTTAACTAGGGAGGTATTCATAATTGTTCAACCGGTACAAGGTTGACTTAAATTTGAAATGTTCCAAGAAGAGTACAACAACGTACGCATTGCTAAGGATACCCTAACTGCCAAGGTATCTTTCCAACAAGGACTAAGGTGTCATCAAGTCAACATGCCACAATAGGTTACCATCAGGCTATAACCTTGGTATCAATATAGATACCATCTAAGCCTCTATTCCCTGACAGCGACCCTCACAGGAATCCAGGTATCAACACTAAACCAAAGCTCCATAAGATCAATATACCCTCACACACTGGGGTCCAAACATCACAACATGAGATCTCAATATTATCAGGCCAAGATGTCCTCCCAAGTACCATTATACAGGGAATTTTATGGTACTTCATATGTCCCTCTTAACCAAATAGAGGTATCCAACAAACCGAGCATGCTCCCAAAATAAACTAACTTCTTGTTAGGAAGAGATTTTGTCAATACATTAGCTACTTGTTCATTTGTTGGCATGTACTGTAGCTTCACCACCCCAACCAGTATCAAACTTCCAATGTATTTGTTATGGTATGCTAGCATAATCTTTGGGGTCTTCAATTATTCTGATGTTGCTTAGGTCATTACAATATTTAGACACATCTTGACTATCTTCCTTCAACTTTTTCAGCGACACCAAACTCATCCTCAACACTTTCCAAAACGTTCAATTCTTGTTCACTTCATTAGTCACGAATAACCATCTGTAGTGCTTTAGCCTTTCTATGATTTTCTTGCTTTCTCCATAGTCTTCACTATTTTCATAATATGCCCTCCCTCTTAATTGGGGAGTGTTGTCGCGCAAAGTGTCTAGGTAGCGCGACAACGCTCAGAGTAAGGGCTGTCACTCTTAAATCCTTACTCACTCTGTTTAGACTCTCTCCTAGACAAGTCAAGGGGGGTAGTCCTTAGGTAAATGGATGAGGATAGCCTGTGAAGAACAGACTCTAGGAGATTTTAATGACGGACAACTTGATGAATGAATCCCGATTAATTCAGATAAATAGATTAAATGCCAACGTAAACAAGACACAACCACAAGATAGAAACAATTATAGACCAGTGCCTTTGAATTAACCATCAACTAAATAAAACAAGTTATCTAGAACAATTTTCAATATGTGATGAATAGTGACAATCATAAATAATCCATAAAAACGCCCAACACTGTATCACGCAAGATATTCCAGATTTAAGATGATTATCGTTAATGACCAAGATCTAGATTCAATTAATTTTCTCCAACAGTCAATATAACTTAAAACATTTATTGCACTTTGACCATCATAAAAAAATGCATTTAATGACCAAATGACACTAAGGAACTTTAGGTTAATTTTGTTTGAATTATTCCTTAGGCAATAATTTTTAATTTTAACTGAAGAAATTAAGATCTTTTAATGCGACGGAAAAATGAATCAAAATGGCTAAAAATAAAATTTTTAATGGGCCATATGCCACATTAAAAATTTTTAACGTTAAAGCGGAAATCCCTTTTGTTTTATTTTAAACTCCTTAGTCACCAAAGTTTAATTTTTTAAAAAAATTTTAAATGTTGAGATATTTTTATTTTTTAAAAGTTTTTTTTTTAAATTTTTTTTTTTTTTAGATTTTTTTTTTTTTTAGAATTTTTAGACTAAAAAAAATAAAAAGAAAATAGAAATAAAAAATGAAAATAAAAATCGAGAAGTCAAATCGAATTTCAAAAAATGCAAGACCAAAATACATTTTAATCCTAACCTCTGACTTTCAATGCATATACAAACCAAAATAAAAAAATGAACTAATGAAAATGAGACTTAACCTAACACATATATACAAATGAATAAAAAAAAAAGAATCGAATGTTTATTGCTGTTTGTAGTGCAGGTGTTCAGGTCGACGGAGAGAAGACGCAGCGAAGGGCAACATTTTGGATACACAGCGAGGAGGGAGAGCTGGGTAGACGGAGAGGGATGGATGGCGGAAGGAGCAGAAGACGTAGGAGGGAGCCACGGGAGGGAAGATGCAGGCAAAGAGGACGGTGAAATGAGAGGCTGCGGATAGGATTGGAGCAGCATGTGGATGGAGCAGGTAGCGTGGTTTAGCTGAGGTATGTGTGGAAGGTGCAGGGAACCCCGCGAAAGGCTAATAGTTGGGCAGCGTATGGAGTAGAGTTGCGATGGAGGGTTGGTTTTTATAGGCTGGACGGAGCTCATGTGAAGGTGGATGTTGTGTATAGAGGGCAGTGCTGAGAAGGTAGCGGGGATGAGATCCACGAGGTTGGAAAGCTAGGCAGCGTATGGAGGATGGTGAGATATGCAGGCTCAGGCAGCGGGAGAATGCTGGTCAGTATGCAGAGATGATAATTACTGAGACAGCGAGGGTTTGGTGATGGGATCTGCAGATGCAGATGTAGATTTGATAAATGGTAGTAAGGGCCCTAAAAAAAATCGAAAATGCACAGCGAACCCCACTAGTCAGCCAGTCAATCTGCAAAATGGTGGCCCATAATTCTCACCAGAACCACCAAAAAAATTTCCAGAAGTCTTAATTAAAAAAAAAATTGAATCAACCTGCTTCAGATTTAACCCTGAAACCTTCACGAAATTTCCAGATATGAATTTAAATTAATTTAAACCCTTGGATTGCAAAATTTGGATATGATCCCTGCAAAAAAAATGATGCTGATGAACCACAGAGATCCAGATCTTACCCTTTAGGGCCTAGATCTGGACTCTACACAGTTTTCAGCTTCAGATCTGCAGCTACAAGACAACAAGAAACACCCAAACGATATATACAAAGACCCAAAAAAAACTAAAACCCAGAAAAACCCAAGCTAGAAAACCAGAAATAATTTTACAGATCTATGTACATAAATGGCAGATCTATCAGATCTAGGGAGTGTGAGTCCAACTCCGCTCCCAGATCTGATGATCTGAGGTTCTCATTAGCCAGATATAATGATTCAGCAAAAAAAAATTAAATTTTTTGGATTTTTTAAAGGAGGTATTGAGCTTGAAACCCTTCATGCATCACCCATAAAAATTATCGTATGATAAACTCGGGATAAAATTTAAGTTGGGTTTCAGAAAACACAGATCAGGAGTTGGCTGGTTCAGCCGAGAACTTCCCCAAACGCCCGATGATCTAATAATCAAGGATTTTCCTAGAAAACTCAATTCAGCTGTCAACATAGAGCGAGAAAACGATAATAAAATTCAGATTTAATAGAGATACCTGCTATTATATTCAAAACTTAAATTATCATTCAAACCCCAGCTACTGAGCAAGATACCTGTACTCAAATCACTCTTCAGAAAGCTATCATCAATGGCTAAAAATAAATTTACGCATGAAAATGACACATCTTACAGTATTTCCATGAAGAGTAACACCAACAGAAATTAACCGCAAAGTCTTTCTTTATTGCTCATAAAAAGGATTACAAGAGAGCTTTTTGCTTAGTACACGATCAAAAGATCAGATCCTACTTATTGACAAATGACCTCCTATTTAAAGATAAATCCTCCAACGGCTAGTTCGAGTGATCCTTGTCAAAGCAATCTCGACCGTTGATGAGGATCAAAATTTCTTTTAATCTCATCCGTTGAAATTTTAAATATTGAGAAAATTTCGAATTTTTCAATTAAATGCATTTTAATTAATTCAAAAATTAAATTTTTGAATTAATTTCATCAAAATTTTGACTTTGACTTAACCCCCAGGACCAAAGGCTTAAAATTTAGCAAAATAATCAATTAACCTTAGTCCCTAGACCTCTTAAAATTTAATTTTTAAAGGACCCATGAATTTTGCCTTTGGAAAATTTAAATTTACCTAGGACCTATAATTAATTAAATTTCTAGCTTAGGATTTTAATTAATTTTGTCCAGAAAATTTAATTAATTATCCTATGAGGGGATAAATTATTTTTCTAACACTCAAGACACTTTACATTGTGATTTTTTACATTTTTTACATCTCAAGGGGAAAAACCCATTTACAAAAGACCCTCACAGACTACCCAGTTCTGCGACACAAATATAAACTAGCAGATCAAGCAATTTGTAATAAAACAACCTAACCAAATAGTTAGGATTATTCCCAAATCACTTTTACATAGACTCGATCTATAACACTAGGACTCCCCTAAGATCCCAGTGACAAAATCCATTTCGGCTTTGGGGTAAGGCTGAAGGAAAACTTCGCCGACCATCCGAGAATGGATTGGTGAGACAAAATACCTCCCGGAATGTAGATTGTCACTAGAAAAGTAGGTTTACCTAGGTGATTACATACACGACACAGATCTGTTGAGATTATTTACGTTATACACATGCATACTGGGTTTACATTATAAGATGATCCTCAGGTTGACGATGATAGCTGGATGGTAGGAACGCATCGATCAGGCGCTATCCCTTTTGTGAAAAAAGGGGGTGTACTGCTATGGGTCGTTGACACATAGTGGTCAACAGGGAGATATACACTTCCTTTATCCAAACTTCTTCTCTACTAGGGGACAAATTCATCAACAACTTAACCACATAGGCTCTTTCTTTCCCATCATCATATCATCAGAGAACATCAACCTTCGGAACATCAATCCTTCTAATTTTACATGGCAATAAGGTTATCTATTAATGCAAACTTTAATGCTATCAAGATTCTTGCAACTCCCTCTTTCCATCATGCTCATCATCATCATTAAGTTATCATCAAATATGAGGTAGGTAAGCATCTTCAACATCTTGTACCTGCAAATCTTCAACAACAAGTATAACCAAGCACACAAATGTATATGTACAAGAGCATGAGATAAACTTTATCAAAATAGGGTTAGCATGTAATCACACCAAGATCATCTAGGGATAAGGATCAATTGCCATCCCTCATGAAGTGATAAGTTGGTTGGGGGTCTGTTGGGTCAAGGTGCATCATCCAAAAAAGTCATGAAATATAGGGAAAAGTGCCAAAACGCAATGGGTGTTGTAGGTGCCCAAGGGTGTGTGTGATGCTTTGTTGTTGCTTGGAGTTCCATGGCTCTCAACACTTCACCTATGGGTGTCAGTTTGCTTCTTTGGAGGCTTGTGCCCTAGTTAAGGTGTCCATGTCATGGTTGTGGAACCACCTAACAATTGTTGATTTTTACAAGTGCAATAGATACAAGCACAAATTTTTGAAACTGATAATTACTTCTAATGATATTGATAATATTTTTAACACGCTTAGTTTATCATCAAGCAATTATACTTCAAAAAATCAATCATAGAAAAATAGTAGCGCAGTGGAGATCACAATGAAACAATGATGCACAAGACACCACAAAATTTTACCTTGGGAAAACCTAGTTGGGGGAAAAACAAAACAACCTTTTCCTTAGAGAAATTATTCAATTCGACAAGAGATGCAACTGATCTTTTCTAGTCAAAATAAAGTCAAATGAAGTAGCAATAGAGCCCTGGTCAAACTTGGTCAAACTATCTTTTGTCCAAGTCAAATTGTTGCCCAAATGATTAGGTCAAGTCTAATCTACTAGGCCAAATTTCTACCTTCTTCAGAAATTCGATCTACTTTTCTGATGTTATGCCTAAAAGAAATTCGGCCTATCTACCACGTGTGCGGTGTCAAACAGAGATAGAATCCACACATGTGAGGTCAAACAAAGGGGGAGAAGAAACTCGGTCAAATGTTGGATAGTCTAGTCAACTTCGTCTTCCTTGTCTTGTGTCTCCTTTGCTTAGATGAATAGAAGATATGAGTGAGTGATTCGAATTGCTAAGTGGAGGAGAGCGAGTGGTCTATATTGTGTTTGATGAGGCCGAATGGGTGTCTCTTTCTTGAAGGCCAATTTGATCACTAGGAGGGCAAACTTGATCATTTTGGCACCAAAAATTGAAATTTCCCTATTTAAGCCAACTTTAAATCCACAATCCACTCATATATATATATATATATATATATATATATATATATATATTTGGAAGGCTAAGAACCTTAATGAAAACTGACCATAGCTACAAAATCTCAACACTCCCTTTTAGCTAGGGAGGTATTCATAATGACTTTTTCAGATATTCTCTTATTGAATTTTTGTTCTAAGGAAAGGTTGAATGAGATACCTTTGTTGATGTATCCATTCACTATATGTGGAAATCATCCTGCCTCAGCATCATGCTCAATAAGTCATCACTTGGAGCAATTCACCAATTATCCAAGTCGTCACTTGGAACTTGGTCAACACTTGTCACCTATGGTGAAACCCTAGGCTATTACCACTCCTACATGTTGATTGATTGGTAACTCTCTTGCCCGATGTTACAAGTCACTCACTCAACCCACTAGCCAAGTAACCGCTGGCAATACGGCCAAGTAACCCCTGAGTGGGGGAGCACTTCGGGCCCTGATGCTCTATGTGCCATTCTCCCTAGCCACATTACATGGCCTTGGGTCAATAACCTTGACCCTAGGGAGAATGTCTGCCCCTTGATGCTACAACATAAACACTCCCTCTGAATGAGGGAAGCATTCTCAACTAATCTAAGTTTGTCTTTAAAGTATACAAACTTCTCTACTCCAACATTGAGGGAACTGAAGATGGTGCTAGCCCTCCCATGTCTCAAGGCATGAGACAAACCTCATCTGGGCCCTAGATCAACTGCCACATCATGTATACTGCTATGCCAGCTAGGGGAGTGATGGTCCAAGTGCATTATCCCATGAATAATAAAGCAAATGCAGGAACACTGTGGGTGTTGAAGGTGTCCATGAATATGAATGATGCTCTACAACTGTGCGGAGTCCCATGGCTCTCAACGCATCACCTGTGGGTGTCAATATGTCCCTCTAAAGGACTTGGATCCTAGTTAAATTGCCCATACCTATAAATGGACCCACCTTCCAGTTACACACAATATCCAGTATTGCAACATTCATCATCAGGTACGTTAATCATTATTGCATCTAAGTGAACCAATTTTGAAAGAAATGGGCATAATAACACTTCATATGTGGCTTCTCTTCCAAAATTGGGGCCTTAGTCACGTAATGGTGTTACCTCCCTAGGTAGAAGTGGCTAATAGACAACCCTATTAGGTGTTCCCAACCCCCAAAGGGAAGTGACATGTCCCTGGTCCACCCTTGAATCAATAGGTGCCCATGTCAATAATGATGGAACAAAGGGGGGAAAACGTCCATGGCCTAGTGCCATGGTCATAGGGACCAACTATGATAGAACACCACATCCTAGGTGTATCGATGTGAGGAGGGAGCAATCGTGAATGCATGAGTTACCTTGACCTTTGTTTTTCCACTGCTCTATATTGCTTTTTAATTTTTCTTGATTTTTCTTTGTATTACTGCTCATAGCTCGAGGAATGAGACCTTTCTTCTTATGATGTATAGAAGTTATTAGTTATTACCCCCTTTAGGATGTGGTATTTCTTCGCCCATCAAGGGTTGGGACATGCGAGGGTTCCTTGTCTTCTATGAGGTAGGGCAACATTGTCCTAGGAGTCAGGTGATGGCCATGTGGTAGAGGTAGAGCTCATGCTTGGCTTCTTCCCACATGCTAATTTGTAAGTCCCAACCATCTTTTACATTTTGATTTTTTTTTTCTTTTGTTTTTTTTATGGCCATCATATGCTTTTTCCTTTTCTTTTAGCTGCATCAACCTCCCAGGGTGCATTTCCAGGCCCTACACAAGGTCTGAGGATGTGCGTAAGCCAAAGCCCAATGAACCAATGGTCAGTTTACCCGAAGAAGGGAGGTGGAATAGGGGCTCATAATGTAGGATGGAAAGTGGTAAGTATGGAATAGGGATAGATGGAGTTACACTATTTCAATAATGGCTTCCCAAGTAGTGCCCCTTTCTAAAACCATGGGCCAATAGGGGAGGTCCTACTGGACTAGGATTGAAAATTAACCCCCCATTTAAGGTGAGGGAACAAGACTACAGCCAAGACCCTTCTTTCTTAAAAGTTATTGCATAATCGATGTAAAAAATGGCCAAATACATGCATAAACACCTGATTGCATAATCAGTAAAGTACTTTTTGATTTGAAGCCGACATTCTAACATGTGCTCTTGACAAATGGGCGAGGAAACATATGACTGATGCATGTGGCGGAGATATGAATGGCACGTCACATCAGCTACAAAGTGGCTTTCAGGGGCTGTTGGCTACCACTTGGAAGTGATGAATAGGATGAAATCTTCTCCTAGGGGTCACCCACCAAGTAAGTGTTATTATATGCCTTTTAAATCATAGAAAATTGCTATAATTTATTCTCTTGTTTACTCTCATTCTTAGCCCTAATTTTGCACTTCATTATCATAGTTTTTGGGCCTAAATTTGCTGCTGTTATAAACTATTTTATTGCTGCAATCTCTCATTTTTCATTCTATTTTATGACATTCAAGTGTGATTTCTTGATAGTCTATGTTTAGGGACCTATTTTGAACCTCTATTGGTTAACCTGAGCCTCTAGAAGAGCCATAGGACCTGTTGTTGCTCATAGGGACGGTGCAACAACAACTTAGGTCAGGGGTTGTCACTCTAATCCCCAACCTCTCCATTCTAGCTATCTCCCAATAACAGATTATGAGGGGTAGTCCCTATGGAAGATAGAAATGCAAGACTTGTTGGCAACCATCCAGTCTGGGAGACACAATTGAATGACCTAGCCACTTGGTTGATTTAACAAGATTTATAGATTAGATTAGATTTAGATGTGATACTTGTGACTTATGGAGTCAATTTCTTCCTTTATCTCGATTAAAGACCAAGTAACCGGATGAACAACCGCTGCTTGAATGCTTAACTATCCTATATGCTATGCAAATCCTAATACTTAGGTGTGATGCAAGGATCTTGGTTATTTTTAATTAAATGCCTATTCTAGGTGTATCCTTCCCCTTAACTATTTTGAAACTAGTCTCTAGAGTAGGTTGTGAGAAAGAGGCCAAGGGGAAGCAAGCAAAGGCTTGATTAACGAAACCTCCCCTTAGGTACTAACCACTTGGTGCCTTCGGTGTTGCAGAGACTGTGGCTTTGACGACTACAAGGTCACTATATTAACCACTAAAGAGGTGCTAGGCTCCTCAAGCTAGATGAGAAAGGTGGTCCTATTCTTCTATCAACCAAGCTTATGCTTGGAGGTAGTTATTAAATGCAAGACTAGCTTAGGACACTTAATGCAAGATTATGAGTACTTTCTTGAGTTAAGATTGTTTATATTAAGTGCTTGGTTTTGATTATCTTATGACAAGAGTACTTAATTGATGAATGGAAAAATCAATCTTAACTACAAGAATATGTGCCAAATCAACAAGTGCCAACAAGAGATATCCACGATACTATTGCTTAACAATTACTTGAATCAAAGATCACCAATATGCTCAAGATAAAGATATCATCCATGAATGATTTTAACCATGAAACAAAAAGGGACAATATAGTACTTATCCACTTAGATAATTAGCCAATGAGACAATGTGAGATTGTAAATGTTCCTAGCCAATATTCCTCAACAATGTTAACACGACAATTATTAAGAGATGTGGAATTAGATTTAGCAATCTTAAGAACACACAATGATTATTAGATTTTCAATTAGCCTGTAATGCCCATAAATTGGAAAACAGGAAACATGTAAATACTCATAAACTGGAAAACAGGAAGCATAAAAACTTAATTTGCACTTACCTGAACTGATAGCTGATCCCGTGTAGTTGACAATACTGTTCCTGTGCAGTTGACGATACTGTTCCCGTGCAGTTGACGATACTGTTGATGTTGAGCTCCAATTACCCAGGGAGACCAATTCCGCCCAGCCTGATTGAGTAGAGGCTAGCTACTCAATCCAGCAAGCTTCTTACAGAAGCCCACTGTCCCCCGTGCCCAGAACCTCAGACGGATTAAAGCTCTTCCAATAGCAAATCTCTCTCACTGCTGAATTCCTCCTTTGGTTTCACTGCTGAATTTTCCCCCCCTTTCTCCGATCATAATCCCGGTTTTAACCACGGGCCTGGCGGTGGCTGCCCTACAGCATGCAACCACCGCCTTCCCTTGTCCCGACACGCCTTCTACGCATTGCGGTTCTCTCCCTGCTGTCTTGTGCGCTCTGATATATATCTTGTTGGAATTAAACGTCCCCCTTGTATAAGGGTCCTTGTTTTATATAATTTAGTTTTATAAAGTTAACTTATATTTTACAAAGTTTAATTTATAATTATATTTTATAAAGTTAATTTATATATTTTGTAAAGTTTAATATATATATATTTTATAAAGTTTAGAATTATATTTTATAAAGTTTAATAAATTTATATTTATAAAACTTAAATAAATTTATTATTTAAAATTCATCACATTTGTTTTATTATAAAGTTTGAAACTTTATATAGTGGATTAGTTTAGATGGGCCGTTACATAGCCAATATCACAAATTGCTCGAGAGACACTCAATGATATTCAATTCTTGATCAAGTGATTGTGTGAGTGAATTTATTATAGTGCAAAATTGGAAACTTTGAAACTCACAATAAACCACAAGCGTTAGTGCTCTTAGCATATGAAGAACTTCTCCAAATGTTAAACAACTTTAGGAAAGACAATGTAAACAATGCCTTCAATTACTATGAACCAATGAAAGCACTTATGCTACTTATGTTCCAACTTTATCCAAATGAGCAATAGTCCAACTTTTATGACAGTAGTAGATTACTCGATGAAATATTCAATGCCAAATATATCAAACAAGCCCAAATTACTCAATTTCATAGGAGTACTTAAAATGCAAATTGTCCTTAATGTACTTAGCCTTCTTATGATGCTAAAATTCACTGTTATAGATCAGACTTATTATGCAGAGATGACAGTCACTTATTTTTCATGAATTAAGCCAAAATATGAGTGCCCAACCAATGCAATATGTTACTTAATGACTTGGACAACTTATGGATTATTTTTATGCCAATTTAATGTGTCTTATGTCACTGTTATGAAGAGTTTATCTTGCTGTAGCAAAACAGTGAGGAATCTTAGGGTTTAGAGGACAAATCCTTAGGCCTTAGGCTTTGAAGAAACTAGCCTACTTGCCAAATTTTTTTCCAATGACTATGTCACCTGAAAACACAAAACTTTACTCCAACACCTTTGCAAAATACACCAAAAATCAGCCCCGAAATCAAATGCTTACCACAGAGAGGGAAGGAGGGCAAATGAGGGAAGGTTAAGGCGAAAGAAGAGGGATAGAGGGCAAGGCAAAGCGATGCCAAGCCTAATGAGGCTTGTGGCAGAGGCATAGATAATCTGGGGCATAGATAAGAGATGATTTCTCTAGTAATCATAACTGATTGTGAATACTTTTTACTTCTTTTGATTAGTTTCTTCTTTAGCTTTGATTATTATAGTGTTCTCTTAATCAAACAATTATCAAAATATAAACAACAATGAGACAAGGGACACAAGATGTAGGCGATGAGCCAGGGCCAAAACCTCTCCAACTTGAGAGGAAAACTGAAACGAATTATTCTTCTTATAGAATCTTCAAGTGATGAATTCCAAGACCAAAACCCTTGACCTAACAAACTCTCCAAGATCAAGTCACAAGACCTTTTGCACAACTTCTCCTTCTTGTCCAAGTCAACATTGGTCAAACTAACTTCTTGTATTTCATAATCTCGGCTTCTCTCTGAAATTCGACCTTTTTCCACTGTGTTGCAATTCTCGGCCTGCCTTAAACCACTGCAATTTTGCATGTGTGAGCTGATTGGAGGAGTTTGGTGATGCTTTGCTTCTTCGCTTGACTTGGAGACTTTTCTTTGTCATCTCGGCTAGCAAGAATGTTGGTTTAGTGACCTCTTTCTTGACTTCTTCAAACACTGATGTGACCTTATTGCAGAAACCCTACTTTTTGTCACACGTGTGAGGAAGATGACCCAAAACAATGCCCAAAATCTCTTCGCTGTTCTTCTCTTTCCTTTTATTGGATGAGGGGCTTCTTTCTAGTGTTTCTCGCACTTCTTCTTGGAATTCTTGGTCTATCTTTTCTTCTATTTTGTGAGCTGGTTGCATAACACAAAACCCCAATATTTACAAAATTTGAAAATAAATTCACAAACCCCAATTAGGTGCAAAACAAGGGTTAAAAAAATTATCTACAAAAATAATTTACAAATTATATACAAATATACAATGCTTGAAAATATTTTTGAAGAATATTTTTTTTATGATAATGACAATAACTTGATGTATTTCAAAAGATAGATGTTAACCACAGCCTTAGCGAAGTAAGAAAATCACAAAAATTTCCTGAAGCCCAAACAAGGTCGGCCTGTGGCCATAGTCTATGAACTTGGAGCCCAAGGGTCGGAGAACCAAACTCTATATATTTCTTAATAGAAGATTGTTAGATCATACAATGAATCAGATCACTTAAGATAAGCCCAAAACTTACCAGTGGAATGTTACTATCATCTACAAATGAAATAACAATTCATATAATATTGAAGCACAATATAGGAAAGCACATACCCAACGCATACCATAGATCAATGAGACAAAGACACCTTGAACTATACTCCAAAGTCTTTTATTATGAATTTCAAACATTTCTAGCAAAACAGTGGCTTCACACCAATGTTACAAAATTACATTTAGACTAGAGTCACCGTCATTGCCTTGAGAAACAAATGGCTTCTAATTTATAGATAAATCCTCCAAGTGGAAAATAACAACTAGTTGGCTTGATCCACGTCAAAATAATCTCGATCGTCGATAAATTTTTGATCATCTTTTTATCTCTGTTGTCGAAAATACTTATTTTTGAGGAATTTTCGAATTTCTCATTAAAACCATTTTTTATTAATCCAAAAATAATTATTTTGAATTAATTTCCCCTAAAATTTGATTTTGACTTAACCACCAAGGTCCAAGGGCTCAATTTTTTTTAAAATATCCATTTTTGCCTGGGTGGGGGACCTCCAAAAATTTACTTCTTCACGACACACAAATTTCTTGGTCATTTTCCACTTGGAAAAATTAATTTCTCTAATTTTAATTTTTTGACTCAAAATTAATTAATTTTCTGGCTTAGGATTTAATTTTATTTTTGCCGAAAAAATTAATTAATTGACACTTAAGGGGATTAATTATTTTTCCACCCTCAAATACTTTAGCTGTGGTGTCTGATTGTGAGGGACCATGCACTAAAATATTTTTACATCAGATCATTTACAAATTCAACCCTCAAGGGGAGAATACCCGTTCGTTATAGACCCTCATAATTTTTACCCAATTTTGCAGCACAATATGATTTAGTAGACCAAGTGATCTGTAATAAAATAATTTAGCCAAATAACTTAAATTATTCCCAAATCACTTGATAATAGACTTGACTAAGAACACTAGGACTCACCTAAGACTTCGATAATAAATTCCACCCTATCTTTGGGGTTAAACTGAGGGAAAAACTTTGTTGATTATTTGTATTTAGAAACACACATAGATCGGTGAGACGAAAAACCAACTAGGATGAAATTCGTTGCCAAAATCATAGGCTTACCTAGGTTGTTACATAATTAAACGATTGTACTAGCATCATTTACATTACACTTCGCAGAAATTGGGTTTACAATGACATAAGAACTAGTTGCTTGATGATTCTGAACTTTGAAATTTTTTGTACCACGGCTTCCTTGGACTTTTGACATAATAGGTGCAACATCTGGCTCCATATGGGTACACATTGCTTCAATGAAGTGACGTGAGAATCCAGAATCCTGTATCCAAGAAAACATAAGTCCATCAAATAGATATCCATTCAAAATTGAAATCACCATGCATATATAGAATATCTGCTGGAATAGAAAAAAAAATTCTACTTTAACAAACTGAAACATAAAACATAAGTGCATAAAAAGAAAACTAACTAATGACATAAATGAAAGGGAGTAGGGTTAGAGATACTATACAAAAGGTGCCCCATGGCATCAAATGTCATCCCTATGGCATAATCTGGAACATCTGCTTTGCTGACAAGTAAATCAATGTGTTGTTTATCAGATGTCCCTTGCTGAAACTTGACCCTTTTTGGTTGGTGTAAATGTTCATCACTATGTTGCAAATCTTTGTCAAACTGAGGCCTACTTCTTTTCTTGTTCAAAAAGTGTGACAGAAGATGATATGAAGAAAAGTGGTAAATCGACTGAATTAAATCATTCTCATACTGCGATGGATGACCCTGCAGTTCAATTTCTTCACCATTCTTTGGCCTCTTCGAAATTTCTACATGGTATCTTCTTTCAACTTCCCTATATAATCTGACCATACCACCTAATACTGCAGGAATAGTAGCATATGAGAGATCCATCTGAATACATCCTCCTAAATCGACTGCAAACTTCCTTGAGAGAAGCATTCCCCACACATATGGAACATCAATGATTGTTATGTCCATGGTGATGATTTTCTACGGATAATTAGCTAAGGAAACTTGTAGATCTTTAACCACACAAAGAAATTCAATCTTTTTAGAATCCATTGAGAAAATGTTATGATATGGTCTTGAGATTCTGAGATTTAACTGATCCATAACCTTCTTAGTCATAACATTCGTTGAAGCACTAGAATCCAACATACAATTATGAAGTAAACAATCATTAATATCCAAGGTGAGAAAGAAAGGTTGATGATCCTCATTAGTCATGTAGCAATTCAAATCCTTTAACTTAATTTCTTCGTCTTTTGGATGTGAATCAACCTTATCCTGTTGGGCCATGCCTAAAGCCTTGAAGAATGTTGCCCTTTGAGAAGGAATCTTTAAGAGTTCAAGTACTGGGACAAACATTTTTATACTATTAATCCATGCAGCCCAATCAACTTTTAATCTTGTTTTATACTTTTTAGATGCAACCTACTTCTTCTAGTTCTTGTCTTTGTTGATTTGGGGTAGCATCGGATGTGCTCTAGCCACGAAATTTGGTGGAGAGATTGAAGCACATGAGATCTCCAATACCCAGAAAGGGTTTGGGCAGATTCTAAACAGATCAGGAGATATTAAAATAATTAACATTTTTAATGGAGTCCCTAAGTCTAAACTTAGGGAAAATAAAATATTAATGTGTATTAATACGAATCTGTGTTAGAGTGGTCCAAAAGATATGGCTCAAGCTAGATCTAATCTTAGCCGTTGATTATGGATTTAATCTCGGCTGTTGAGATGTCAACAAGAAAAGTATAAGAGGAGGCTTGAGGGTCACTTGGAGAGTACACCAAATGATCAGTCATTCTATTCTCTAGAGCGGGGTTTGCTAAGAGAGATAGAATCAGTGATCGGGAGAGCAGCTGAGGAGCATTGAGTACAAAGAAACAGAGAAGGCAAAGATTGTGCTGGGAGAGCAGCGCAGTGGCTAAGGAGGGTGACGCAGAGCCAATAAGGGCTCATGCAGGGCCACGCAGAGCTAGCCAAGTGTTGCGCAGAGCACCAAAGCGGCCAGCGCAGTTGACACAGAGGCTCCCAGAGTTGACGTAGGGCCTCCTGGGACTGACACAGGCCTTGAAAGACTGACGCAGGGCCAACGTGAGACAGAGAGGGGCTGACGCAGTGCAGTTTGGGTAGACGCTGGGGTTGTAGGGTAGTTTTGTGCTGAGGAGCTGCCAGAAGGATTTTCTGGGGTTTCAGCCAGGAGATTTCTTTCAAACTGTGAGGTATAACTGCGAAGGAAATTCTCTGTTGGGTAGGCCAGTTTCGACACCCAGATTGTACTCTGATATTGCTTAATAAGAAAACCCTCAAATAGCTGCACCGGTTTTCCCACATTGGGTTTTTCCGGGGACATTGGTCCAAAAATAATGGTGTCATATGGTTTGTTTGTTCTTGTTTCTTTTAGTTGCTGATCTGTAATATGTTGAGCATGCACTGGTGTTTATTTTCAGTGTTTACCTTGTAAATAACTTGTTAAAGAAATTTAACAAGTAGGTAGAAATAAATCAGAAAAAGTGCATAAAGGGTTTCTAAACTAAGTGAAATTAGAAACTTCAACATGGTATTAGAGGATGATTGCAGATCACAGGAGGACTAAAAGACATCGGCCTAGTGGAGCAATAGCAGCAAAAAACAGTTGTCCTGAGGTGATAGAAGTTGTTTCTGGCAGCGCAGAAGCCAAGAAGTGTGACACAGAGCCAGCGAGAGCCACGCAGAAGAAGCCGAGAGCTGCGCAGAGCCTTAGAGAGGCCAGCGTCGCTGACGCAAAGGGCCAAAGGGCTGACGCAGGGCATCCCAGGGCTGACGCAGACCCATCTGGGGTGACGCAGAGCCAGCGTGAGGCAGAGAGGGGTAGTTGCTGGAGTCTAGAACGCTGCAGAAATATTGCAGAGTGGAGTTGGTGAGGTACTGTAGTTAGAACAGTACTTGACAGAGCAGGGCCAGAGGAGTTGTTATCGAGGGTTTCTAGTCGAGGAACTTGGATCAGCAGTGCAATTGCACAAGATGATCAGAGTAGGGGGCATCTCGACAAGCGGCAGAAGGATTTCCAGGAGGGAAATCAGGACTCAAAAGGAGTCTAGAAGAGAACTTCCAGATGGGAAGTAGAGACTCAGAGGAGTCGAACAGAGAACTTCCAGGAGGGAAGTAGAGGAGCGTCATGGCACTACACGGGGTAAGAGACCAGGATAGACTGGACAGAGCATCAAACTTCGTAGTCTGGAAGGCCAGAATCTTATCAGTGCTTGACAGGAATCGTGTCAAGAACTTCGCCTTGAAGGTCATAGCTATCCTAGTCGACCCCAATGATAATGACAAGTACGAAGAGGCGGTGGTGAGGGCCAAGTGCATTATCCTTGACGGGGTCAAAGATCATGTGGTACCACATATAGCCGAGAAGGAAACGGCAGTTGAGATGTGGGAGGCTCTTAAGAACTTGTACCAGCATACTTTTGTGCGGAGAAGAATGCTGCTTGAGAACTAGATGAGGTCGTATCAGATGAAGAAGGGTCAATCGATTGACACCTTCCTCGGAGGACTGAATGAGATCCGAGACCAGTTGAATGCTATAGGAGCGACACCGGATCAGGAGCTTATGGTGAGGACAACCTTGAATGTTGTCTCAGAAGATTGGGAAGTGTTTGTCCAGAGTCTCCTGGGCAGAGGGACTCTTCTACCTTGGGACGAGATGTGGGCAGCTCTTCGCCAGGAAGAGATCAGATGGCAGTCGAAGACAGGTAGCAGCAGCAAAGGGATTAAGGTCAAGGAGGAGGAGGAGGATGTGGCGCTAGCATCTGAGGGAAAGCAGGAGAAGCGGAAGAAGAAAGATCTCTCCAAGATCAAGTGCTTCCACTATGGGGAGGTGGGTCATTATGCGACCCAGTGCCCAAGGAAGAAGAGTAAGGGAGAGTCTTCTGAGACTAAGACAGCGCCAGCACGGGCAAAGAAGGAAGTTTTGACAGACGATGACTGTGCCATGAGTGCACACGCACCACTTGAGCGGAAGTGGGGAGACATCGAGTTGTAGTTAGATGGACTATAGGCGATGAGGGGCAAGATCCTTGAGGTACCCAGCCTCTTGGATTAGACCTTGCTACGGGAGCCCCGACGAGGAGTAGCAAGACTGGCTGAGTGGGTAGAAAGGGATGCGGATGGAGTGGTAGAGAGAGCTACAATGCAGGAGTCCCAAGACAGCGCATAGTTAGCAAGTTGCAGCAGTGCGAGAGGCACAGGAGTGATGCACTAGTGCAGGACAACACAGAGAGGTGTGCAACGGTGCGAGATGCAGGAGAGTTGTTGCAGCAATGCAGAGGTTAGAGAGGGAGCACTTGTTAGCGGCAGAGGGAGCTTCAGCATTAGTGGGTGTTTCTAGCCCAACAGGGATGTCAGTTGGGAGATCAGTTACTTACTTCTCAGTAACTGAGTTGCAGTGCAGCAGTGGGCAGCACGATGCAACATGATGAGAGGAGGTACAGTGCAGATGCAGTGCTGGGAGAAAGGACCAGCAGCAGCACAGATGCAAGGGGAGTTGTAGTGCTAGGAGGAAGGACCAACAACAACACAAATGTAGAGGGAGCTATCGTACAGATGCAGCAATGGCAGTGGCAGAACCATGGGCAGCAGTACAGGAGGTAGCAGTGTAGAGGATGTTGGGCAGGAAGGCCTAGCATCAGCATAGGTACCGATGCCGGATGATCAGAGTAATACTCAGTGAGGAGTATTGCTAGAGCACAATCCTCGCTAAGAGGGAGTGTTGATTTGGGGTAGCATCGGATGTGCTCTAGCCACGAAATTTGGTGGAGAGGTTGGGGCACATGAGATCTCCAATACCTAGAAAGGGTTTGGGTAGATTCTAAACAGATTAGGAGATATTAAAATAATTAATATTTTTAATGGAGTCCCTAAGTCTAAACTTAGGGAAAATAAAATATTAATGTGTATTAATATGAATCTATGTTAGAGTGGTCCAAATGTTAAAATTGGCAACTAGGGCCAAACTTCATGTGGGTCATCTTATTAATGGAAGCTGATATTTTTCTTGGATCCCTCTCATCGAGAGGTGTAGGATTGATCTAAAGATCATCCGATTCCGATAAGTATTCATGGAGATATGAATTTATTTGTGTTATCGGACAGTTTGTCAAGGTCGGCTAGCAACCAAATAAACCTCACTTGTGCTCAACGTTTTAGTATAAATAGAGGTGGCCTTCAAATCATTTCAACACACTTGGGATCTCTTCCTCTCTACTTGTCTTTGGGTTTTAGTAGGAGGAGAGATCCTAAGGGATAACGTTGCCCTAATCTAGAGGGCAGAAGCTGGAACTGCTAGGAACTGCCAGAACTGTCGGGAAAAGCCGGAACTGCCGGGAAAAGCCGGAACTGTCGGAACTGCCAGGAATAGCTGGAATTGCCGGAACTACCGGGAATAGCCGAGAACTGCCGGAACTGCCGAGAATAGCCGGAACTGTCGGAACTGCTGGGAAAAGCCGGAACTGCCGGGAATAGCCGGAACTGCCGAAACTGCCAGGAATTGCCGGAACTGCCAGGAATAGCCGGAACTGTCAGGAACAGCCAGAACTGCCGGAACAGCCGGGAAAGCTGACGCAGAGGGCAGAAGCTGGAACTGCTGGGAACAGCCAGAACTGCCGGAACTGCCGGGAACAGCCGAAACTGCAAGAACTGCCGGGAACTGCCGGAACAGCCAGAGCATCTGTCTCGAAAGAGAGCAACATGCAAGGGACAACTAACTAACATTGGGACAATTGTATGGTACTTAGCAGCAAATACACCAAGCATGCAATGTTACAGCTAGCATGCAACAACAAGCATGCAAAGGACAACAAGCATGCTAGGGACAACAAGCAAGCAAGATGCAGCCAACACATAGGTCAGTATGGCAACATGGTGCAGCAATGGCACATAATGCAGTACAGTGATGGGTACAGTCATGATTAATGAAGCATGATGAGATGTAGCATAGTGATGATGGGTGCAGCATGGTGCAACACGGTGAGGTGCAGCATGATGACGAAATGCAGCACAACGATAGGTGGAGTCACCTTGGAGAATCAGTTGAAGCAGCATGTCTTCAACTGATCTCATGTATCATCTTCTTAGAGATGATCTATGCTCTTATCTAGATAAGTCAAAGTGTTGACTTCCGTTGTAAACATATTATCTCTCTCTCTCTGTTGAACTATTGAAGAACATATAAGAAGAATTGATCAAGGGTTTCCCCACAATGGGGTTTGTCCTTGCTAGTGCCACATCTTGTGTCCTCTTGTCTTGGCTTGTCTTCTGCGATTTATGTTTATGTTCTATCTGCAATTTACTTTAATGCTGATGTGATTGCTAATCTGGAAAAGATATTGAGCTAACTGTGAAAATTGAAATAAATTGCTCTAAGCATAGAACATACCTAAAATTAACATGGTATTAGAGCTGAGGTGAAGACAATGCCCAAGAAAGAATGAAAGAGCAATCACCGAAGACAGTTGGGAAAGGATAAAAGGATCAGTGGATTCCTCATCCCTCTTTAAATTCACTGAGGATGAAGTCGAAGCAGAGAATATTATCAGAATGGCACAGCGGAAGTTTCTGATGGCCTACCTAAAGATCACTTCATTGGGAAGTCCGAATCTAAGGGTGGAAGGAAAGGCAGATGCCTTGGTTGCAATAAGTTCGGCCATTATGCGAAGGAGTGTCTGAATGGCAGAGACACATCTCTTGATGAAGATAACAATCATTCCAGGGACATCTTCAATGATCAAAGGAATGACAGGTAATGCAGGTCATCAAGGAAACGACCGACTCTTTAGAGAAAGCAAGGAACCCCAGGTATGAAGAATCATATGTTGTTTTTGATAAGTTAAAGAAGCGTTATCTTGTATTGGCCCTCTCCTTCAGATTCTTTGGGAATTTGGCTTATTGATCATAGTGCTTCAAGGCACCTCATCGGATGGAAGGGTGCTCTCTCGAATTTGGTAGAGACAGAAACAACTGTGGGTTTATACTTGGAGTTGATGCCACCTATCCCGGAAAGGGTGTAGGGAATGTTACCCCTCAATTGAATGAGGGTAACTCAATTCATTTACAGAATTTCTTTTATGTACCTGATCGCAAGAAGAACCTGGTGTCCATTTCGGCAATAGAAGTCAAAGGTTACGAGGTGGCACTCATCGATGGAAAGGTACATGTTTGAAAATAGAATTTTCAAAGATGTTTTTGAGTTCAGGGTTGTATCAAGTTGCAGGAAGTCCACTGGGGACCATGTCCATTGACACATAGCACCAGAGGTCTGTGAGTCAGATGGTGAAAGGGATGCTTGAATTCAAAAAGAGCATGAAAGTACATGTCTGAGATGTACCGATGGAAAATCTTACAAGGGGACCATTCCCCTCATGTAGCAGGTCCACAGGTTTGGAACAACCCGAAGGGTTTGAGATTCATGATCAGGAATATCACGTATGCAGGTGGAAGAAAGCCCTCTATGGCTTGAAGCAAAATTCCCTGGGCGTAGTATGAGAGGATTGATAGTTGTCAGATGAATCTGAGATTCACTAAGAGTGAAGCCGGTCCAAACCATTGTTTGAAGGTTGTGGATGATAGACCTCTCATACTAGCACCTTATGAGGACGACCTATTTCTGACAGGTGCAGACCCTCTCATTTGCAGAAGTAAGAAGGGGTTGGATTCTGGATGTGGAATGGTAAACTGCAAGCCCGTGACTACCTCGAGGATCTTAACTTTCAGAAGTTATATGGTGATGATGCCGGACTAGATTTGGGAAATGCCTCTGAGTTTCATAAACTCATTCGGGTTGATGTTCTTGGTGAACTTCTGTCCGGATATATGTTTTGCAGTTAGCATGGTGAGCTCAAATTTGGTTGAGCCTCACTGGATTGGTGCCAAGAATCTTCTGAGATATCTTCGGGGCACAATCTCTCATGGATTGAGATACACTGCCGGAAATATGAAGTTGCATGATTATTCGAACGCTGACTAGGCAGGCAGTGTGGAGGATCACTAGAGCACTTCTCAGCGCTAGTTCTCTTTGGGTTTTGCTTCGATATCATGGATGAGCAGGAAGCAGAAGTTGGTTGCTATAAGCACCGCCGAGACTGAATACATAGCTACGAGTATGATCTCGTATGAAGCTGCCTAGTTGTGGAAGCTCTTCAGTGAGTTGTTTGTACACATGATGAATACCACCGTGATTCTCTGTGACAACCAGAGGGGGGATTCGATTATTTAGGAATCCCGTATTCGATGATTGCTCTAGCAGATAGACATTAGATACTGCCTTATCTGGGATATGGTAAGTCGATGAGCGAGAAGGCTCCATCGCATTGAGACTGATGTACACGTTGCAGACATTTTGTCAAAGCCCCGGGGAAAGGTCAAATCTGTGACTTTCCTGAACGACTTGGAGTCATTGAGAGACCTTCTTATAAGGGTTCTGCATGTTGCATGCATTGAGCTCTGGGAGCTCTGGGGGGCTTGGGGTACTTACTGGGGCAACACACAACCACAGTGCGTGTAATATTCCTAATTAGCCATGGCTAATTGGAGTATTCGATTTTGCTCAATTTTGCCTTCTATAGTTATTTATAAATAAAAGGGCGAGGAAAGGGGGACATAACTCACTTTTTGAATAAAGTCACTCCCTAGTAGCAGAACGTTGTAACTTAAAAGGGGAGCCAAGGGGGCCAAAGGACCATGTAGAGAAGGGGGCCGACGTAGACACTTGGAGGGACTGCGCAGATGGAGAAGGAGCATGTGGCAAGAGAGAGGCTACGTTGGAGGAGGTGGGTCTTAGGGTTTTGAGAGAGGCCAACGCTATAAAGGAGAGAGGAGCCTCCTCATTTGGGCATTGGATTATGTTGCATTTGAGCTAGTCACTTCGACTTAGAGCACGCTGGTTGTTTAGCTTGTCTGCAACATTGTTTAGTGCATCGAGTGTCTCCGTTGGGAGATCTCACCCTTAGCCCCGGGGGACTTCCAGTGCCTGCTCGAGCAAGGTAGTTTCATCAGTATTTTGCAGGAGGATCGATCTCTGGAGTTGAGGAGGAACTGAGCATTTTGATGACTGCGTAGTCTTGAGAGGGGAGGATGCAGTCTCTTTTGGTAAGAGCTCCAGATTGGGTTTATGTGGAGAATTTGAACTTGGAGATTGAGCAAGTGATCAACCCTTGCATATTGGAGGATTTTGGCAGAATCTTGGGTAGAGTTTTGGAGGATTCTCTTCAGGGGAAGCGCAGAGCCTTGAGGGATAGCATAGATCCTCAAGGGGGGTGATTTTCGGGGGTCAACTATTTTAGAAAAGCTTTCTGGTATTTTCTGGGTTTATTGAGTAGAGGCTGATTCCAGAGTTTCAACATTTTCTGAGGAGGGAACAGCCCCAAATCCTCACTTGAGTCCGGCAGTAGCAGCAACACAACAGTTCTCCGGCAGCTTGGACGCAGTTCAGAGAGAGGCCATTTCCTTACCATTCTGAGTGTATTTCTTCACTTGCCTTGTGCAATTTGAGGTGCTATCTTCCTGATCACCTCTTGTACTCTTTCCATTACTCAGTGTAATAAAATGGCTTAGCATTTCTCTCTGCATTTCTCGAGTATCTGCTTATATTCCATGTATACATTATTGTATGTTGCACTACTGTTATTTTTATCTCTTTGAGCTCCCCGGCTACTAAACCGCTTGTGTGTTCTTCTCCTATACTCTTAGACAGAGTCTGGAAAGGGCCAGGTAGCCTCTAGATCTCGTCCTCTTTTCAGAGGCGACATATCTGGTAAACGCCCTCCTAGTCCAGCTCTGGTTGGAGTTTGCTTGTGTTTAAGGGATACCCCTGATAAGGGATATTACAGGGCGGCTCACCCTCCCCTGGTGGTGCGCTATGTACAAGATGACAGGTTCAACCTTCCCCTGTGATACCCCATGGCGACTGTGGAACAGGATGATTAGTTCTCCTGTGGGCTAGGATGATTAGTTCTCCCGTGGAAACTGTGGAACAAGATGATTAGTTCTCTTGTGGGCCAGGATGATTAGTTCTCCCATGGCAACTGTGAAACAGGATGATTAGTTCTCCTGTGGGTCGGGATGATTAGTTCTCCTGTGGCAATTGTGGAACGGGATGATTAGTTCTCTTGTGGGCTAGGATGATTAGTTCTCACGTGGCAATTGTGAAACGGGATGATTAGTTCTCTTGTGGGCCAGGATGATTAGTTCTCCCGTGGCGACTGTGGGGCAGGATGATTCGTTCTCTTGTGGACAGGATGATTAGTTATCTTGTTGAGGCATCCTACCCATGTAGTCTGGGACTCATGGGAAGTACCTCTCATCTGATCAATGAGCAGGGAAATGGGGTTAGGGACCATAGTAGTACTATCGATGGACGCATCGATTTATCTACCGTACTCCCTATGTTAGGATGACCTCAATTTATCTGGGATTGATGAAACTGATCTGGGATCAGTATGAGTGGTTTGAGACACTCTCTTGTGATATTGATCTGGGATCAATAAAACTGACGTTGGGTCAGTAAGAGTGACGTGACACACTCTCTTCAGATGAAACTGACTTCGGGTCAGTAGAGAATGGTATGAGACATTCTCGATCAATTCTTCTTCTTCATGGTTGAACAAAGCAGAGCAGAGCAAAGCAGAGCTCAGCAGAGAAGAGCAGTGTAGGGCACTGATGGCAGAGATAGTACAGTCGGACATATGGATTAGCGGATGGAGTTCTCCCTAGTTGAGAGGGAGTGTTAAAATTGGCAGCTAGGGCCAAACTCCATGTGGGTCATCTTATTAATGGAAGCTGATATTTTTCTTGGATCCCTCTCATCGAGAGGTGTAGGATTGATCTAAATATCATCCGATTCCGATAAGTATTCATGGAGATATGAATTTATTTGTGTTATGGGACAATTCGTCAAGGTCGGCAAGCAACCAAATAAACCCCACTTGTGCTCAATGTTTTAGTATAAATAGAGGTGGCCTTCAAGTCATTTCAGCACACTTGGGATCTCTTCCTCTCTACTTGTCTTTGGGTTTTAGTAGGAGGAGAGATCCTAAGGGATAACGCTGCCCTAATCTAGAGGGCAGAAGCTAGAACTGTCGGGAATTGCCGGAACTGCCGGAACTGCAGGGAATAGCCGAATTGCCGGGAATAGCCAGAATTGCCGGAACTACTGGAACTGTCGGGAACTACCGGAACTGCAGGGAATAGCCGGAATTGCCGGAACCACCGGGAATAGCCAGAACTGCCGGGAAAAGCCGGAACTGCCAGGAATAGCCGGAATTGCCGGAACTGCTACGAATAGCCGGAATTGTTGGAACTGCCGGGAATAGCCGGAACTGTCGAGAACAGCCAGAACTGTCGAAATAGCCAGAACAGCCGGGAAAGCTGATGCAGAGGGTAGAAGCCGGAACTGCCGGGAACTGTCGGGAACTGCCGGGAACTGTCGGAACTGCCGGAACTGTCGGGAACAACTGGAGCTGCCAAAATTGTCGGGAACTGCCAGAATAGCCAAAGCATTTGTCTCTGAAGGAGAGCAGCATGCAAGGGACAACTAACTAACATTGGGACAGTTGTATGGTACTTAGCAGCAAATACACCAAGCATGCAATGTTACAGCTAGCATGCAAGGGACAACTAGCATGCAACAACAAGCATGCAAAGGACAACAAGCATGCTAGGGACAACAAGCAAGCAAGATGCAGCCAACACATAGGTCAGTATGGCAACATGGTGCAGCAATGGCACATAATGCAATACAGTGATGGGTACAGTCATGATTAATGAAGCATGATGAGATGCAACATAGTGATGATGGGTGTAGCATGGTGCAGCATGGTGAGGTGCAGCATGATGACGAAATGCAGCACAACGATAGGTGAAGGAGTCACCTTGGAGAATCAGTTGAAGCAACATGTCTTCAACTGATCTCATGTATCATCTTCTTAGAGATGATCTATGCTCTTATCTAGATAAGTCAAAGTGTTGACTTCCGTTGTAAACGTACTATCTCTCTCTCTCTCTCTGTTGAACTATTGAAGAACATATAAGAAGAATTGATAAAGGGTTTCCCCACATTGGGGTTTGTCCCTGGCTAGCGCCACATCTTGTGTCCTCTTGTCTTGGCTTGTCTTCTGCGATTTATGTTTATGTTCTATCTGCAATTTACGTTAATGCTGATGTGATTGCTAATTTGGAAAATATATTGAGCTAACTGTGAAAATTGAAATAAATTACTCTAAGCATAGAACATACCTAAAATTAACACCAAAAGACATGGATCAACACAGATCTAATCTTAGCCGTTGATTAGGGACTTAATCTCGACCGTTGAGATGTCAACATGAAAAGTATAAGAGGAGGCTTGAGGGTCACTTAGAGAGTACACCAGATGATCAGTCATTCTATTCTCTAGAGCGGGGTTTGCTAAGAGAGATAGAAACAGTGATCGGGAGAGCGACTGAGGGGCATTGAGTACAGAGAAACATAGAAGGCAGAGATTGTACCGGGAGAGTAGCGCAACAGCCAAATGAGGGTGACGCAGAGCTAGCAAGGGCTCACGCAGGGCCACACAGAGGCAGCCAAATGTTGTGTAGAGCACCAGAGGGGCCAGCGCAGCTGACGCAGAGGCTCCCGGAGTTGACGCAGGGCCTCCTGGGGCTGATGCAGGCCTAGAAAGGCTGACGCAGGGCTAGCGTGAGATAGAGAGGGGCTGACGCAATCCAGTTTGGCCAGACGCTGGGGTTGCAGAGCAGTTTTGTGCTGAGGAGCTGCCGGAAGGATTTTCCGGGGTTTCAGCCAGGAGATTTCTCTGAAACTGTGAGGTGTAGTTGCTAAGGAAATTCTCTATTGGGTAGGCTAGTTTCGACACCCAGATTGTACTTTGATATTGCTTAATAGGAAAACCCTCAGATAGCTGCACTAGTTTTCCCACATTGGGTTTTTCCGGGGACATTGGTCCAAAAAGAATGGTGTCATATGGTTTGTTTGCTCTTGTTTCTTTTAGTTGCTGATCTATAATATGTTGAGCATGCACTGGTGTTTATTTTCAATATTTACCTTGTAAATAACTTGTTAAAGAAAAATAACAAGTAGGTAGAAATAAATCAGAAAAAGTGCATGAAGGGTTTCTAAACTAAGTAAAGTTTGAAACTTCAATAGTCTTTACTTTTCTTTTGATATGTATAACCCTTATTTCTAGCAAGCTCTAGAATTTGTTCCTGAGATAGAGTTTCACCATAGATTTGAGTCATAGGATCCTTTTCATCATTGAAGTTATTGATTGCGAAGGTGGAGGAATTCATATATGTGCAACGACCTTCCTTGGAAGAATTCTGACTTACAATATTTATTTCTTCCTTTGTTGCTTCATCCAAGATTTTTGTAGCAAGAACACAAGCACTTTCTTCATATAAACTTTCACATGGTTTGGAAAATGGGATAGGCTGATCAACAACATTGGTAGACTCAAGCGGAGTGGGAGGTCTCTGGTCATTAGGAGGATTCCTTCTTGGCCATGGATTGTTGTTTCCTCTATTGTTATTATTATTTCTAGGTTGAATATTCTGAGCTTGATTTTGTTCCATCTGAATCAACCTAGACTGCATGGCACTTATTTGTTGAGCATGTTCAACTCTCATTTCCTTAACCATTTGCATTAATTCCTTAATGGGATCATGCTCTACCTCCTTAATTTCCTTTCCTTTAGACTTAACCAGACCTCTTTCAAAACTAGGGATCTCATACTTACTTGAAGCCTTCTTATCTTTTTCTAATTCTTCCGCAGTATTTTGAGCAACAGTTAAATTGGCAGGCTTGGTACGTCTTATCTCATATTGAGTGTCAACACAAAAATCCTCAAGATATTGTTCTAACATTGTTTTGTCAGGTGGCTTGTAATCTTGTGTTGTATCCTTTAGAAGACCATTAAATATTTGATTAATCTCCTCAACTATCTCATTTTCTCTTTTCTTAATAGAATGAAGCTCTTTGACCAAGTATTTTCCCTCTTTTGTCCCCAAATTTATCTTTCAATGCATCAGTGAGGGCCCGCAGAGTATCAAAAGCTTTATTTGGCTTGTCATGAAACCAATCCAATGGAACCTCTTCTAATGAAAGGACAAACAGTCTCATTCTAACATCGTCATGATTGTATGTAGTTTCATGAACATATGTTTGTAGAAAGGTGTTGAACTTCTTTATGTGATGAACAACATTGATTGCATTATTCCATTGGAAAGTTGGGAGCTTGTTCATAGCAGAATCATACGGAAGATCGTGACGATATCCCTAAGCATTGGCAAAGTTAGAAGGGCTGAAATAATCCATGAAGTCTTTATTGACGGGATTAATGAAAAGCAAGTGGATATCAAGGAGGGATTCCTATCCGAGAAAGATTAAATGCTTCCTAGAATGTAATTTGTTTAACCAAGGTCTTAAAGTATTTTCAATATCAGGAGCAGGGTTAACCAAGCTACCAGGATTTCTTCTAGAGTGAGCTCTTGTAAATGGATGAATAAGTGGAATAGCCACCCAAACAAGAAACCAACCAAAATGTCTAGGTGCTAAAGGTGCAGATAGAGAAGATGAAAAGATTAGTGAGAGGAAAATGATAAAGTGATGAAAAGATGAAGGGATAGTATCACAATAGTGCCATAAAATGTGGCGTTGATGAGATAAGGAATGATGAAAGATGAAAGATTGAGAAGATGTCGTTGAAGCACCGAGAATGAGATAAACTCCTCCCTAGCAACGACGCCAAAAAATGTTGTGGCGTTGTTGGCTAAAATGAAGGATGAAAAAACACAAGATGATATGATAAGAAAGTATGTTGTGAAAACCAAGGATAAAATATTGCTCTTTGGCAACAGTGCAAGAAAATGTTGTCTCTCAAATTGTACAGGCACAATACGACAACAACTTAGGTCGAGGGTTGTGACTCTGATCCCCAACCTCTTCATTCTAGTTGTCTCCCAACAACAGGTTATGGGGGGTAGTTCCTATGGAATATAAAAGTGCAAGACTTGTTGGCAACCAATGAATCTGGGAGACACGATTGAATGGCCTAGCTATTTGGTTGATTTAGCAAGATTTATAGATTAGATTAGATTTAGATGTGAGACCTGTGCCTTATGGAGTCAATTTCTTGCTTTATCTAGATTAAAGACCAAGTAACCGAATGAACAACCATTGTTTGAATGCTTAACTATCCTATAAGCAATGCAAATCCTAAGACTTAGGTGTGATGCAAGGATCTTCGTTATTTTTAATTAAATGCCTATTTTAGGTGTATCCTTCCCCATAACTATTTTGAAGCTAGCCTCTTGAGTAGGTTGTGAGAAAGAGGCCAAGGGGAAGCAAACAAAGGCTTGATTAACAATACCTCCCCTTAGGTACTAACCACCCGACGCCTCCCCCGTTGCAGTGACTATGGCTCTGACAACTACAAGTTCACCATATTAACCACTAAAGAGGTGCTAGGCTCCTTAAGCTAGATAAAAAAGGTGGTTCTATTCTTATATCAACCAAGTTTATGCTTGGAGGTAAGTTATTAAATGCAAGACTAGCTTAGGATGCTTAATGCAAGATTATGAGTGTTTTCTTGAGTTAAGATGGTTTATATTAAGTACTTGGTTTTGATTATCTTATGACAAGAGTACTTAATTAATGAATGGAAAATCAATCTTAACTACAAGAATTATGAACCAATGAAAGCACTTATGCTACTTATGTTCCAACTTAAGTCACATGACACGAGGACACGAGACATGGAGGACACGTAAATACGAGGTATTCAATACGAAACGCAGCGACCTGGAAACAGGACACGGGGGACACGTTTTATATATATTTAATAAATATATATATATATATATATATATATATATATATATATATATACCGAAATATAGTTTTTTATCTATATTAAATTGCAGGTTGCAGCTTATCTAATCAAATTAAAATATAATTACTTCTCAAAGTTCATAGTTCACTTTAAAAAAATAAATAGAATCAAAATTTACGACTTACAAGCACATAAGAAACTAAGTAGTAAGTACTTACTACTAATTATAAATTTAGAACTTAGATATTAAAACCATAAAATGCAGATTTTCCATTAAGTCATCAAAATCAAAATGTATCACTGTTCAGTGTTTACAATGTACATAGATAGATCATAGACTATAGTAGATACTGACTCCTGAGAGAATGCCAATGGAAAATACAAAAGAGTAGATACTAGATACAAAATAAGTAGGAATATCATAGCTCGGTACTGGTCCATGAGTCATGACTCATCACTCTATCAATAGTCCATGTCCTCTATGTCATAGTCACCATCACTGCCACTGCCATCTGACTGTACTCCATCCTCCTCCTCTATTGCCAATCCAGGATCTGCTGCTGTGGAGGATGACCCCTCAAGATGCTGTGTCTCATCATCAAAAGTCACTGGCTCTAGCACTGGGTCATTAAGATCCATGTTGGCTAATGCCAACTCAATACTGTCGTCCAAGCCCATATCATCAGGAAACACATCCCACATCTTTGTTTTTCCCTTCAACCACTCCTGTCTCTGCCTGTAAATAAGACGAAGGTTGGTGTGCACATACACCATTGTCTCCGCCCTGGATTGCTCAAGCCTGCTCTTTTTCAAACTATATAGATTCCCGTAAGTGCTCCAATTCCTCTCACAACAAGAAGATGAAGTAATTTGAGAGAGGACCCTCAAGGCTAACTGTTGTAGAATAGGGCATGCTGCCCCATGAGTTGCCCACCATGCATAGGCACTTTTGACCCCCCTATCTCCAAGTACATCATACGCCCCAAATCTCCTGGTGCCAGTGGAGAACTCTACAAAGCCTTCCTCCACCTCAAGAAAAGATGTGTTATCCTGAAACATCCTTCTGAATGCTATCTTCCTCCCCTGTGAAATCTCCCCATCCATGTGAGGAGGGTATCTGTGTGAGGTCCCACCATGGAGCCACTCTTGACTGTAGTACTTGGGATTCAAAGAGTGAGCTAAGCAATGCAAAGGTGTGCAATTCTTATCCCACCTAGAGATAAGAATATCCTGTATGGTGGACCATAAGCTCTCTGCTGATGTCTCATATGCAGGGCACTCATTCTCCATAACAATAGTCTTCACAGACTCAATCATGGAATCCAAACTCTCATAAACCTCTCCTAAGATGGGCTGGTCCGTGTCTGCAAACCGCAAGAAAGAAATGATAGGGTTCATGATCTTTATGGTAAGATCCACCCTTTCCCACCAACCATCATCTAACACTATGTCCTTTACCTTTTTTGAAGCTGTTTGATCCGTCTTTCTCCAAAAAGACCAAAGATTTGAAATAACCATGGCCCCAAGAGCGGCCTTCACCTCCTTCAACCTCTTAAGCATGATGAATGAGGAAGCAAACCGAGTATCTGCAATCTTCAACAAGGATAGATGTGTGTACTCTTTATATATTGTGAGGGCATTGGTATGGTTTTGCACAAAATTTCGGATATGGCGTGCATCCTCAATAAGATTGCCAATCCATGTCACATCTGAAGCAATAGATTTGAGTGCCAAATTCAAAGAGTGAACAATGCATGGTGTCCAAAATATTTGTGGATATTTAGTTTCCACAATCAAGCCAGCTGCTTTGCAAACAGGTGCATTATCTGTGATAATTTGCACACAACTTTCAATGCCTACTTCTTCAATAACTTTAATAAACAGCTCACCAATATATTGTGCATCCTTGTATTGTCCAAGAGCATCAACTGCTTTCAAGAAAACCGGTCCATTTTGAGAATATACCATGAAATTGATGAGAGGATGGCGTGCTGTATCTGTCCATCCATCAGAGACAATACTGACACCAGATGAGATCCATGATGATTTAATAGGTTGTAGAATTTTATCCACCTCCTTCCTTGCCTTCACCAACAATGTGGTTCTAAGTTTTTCTGAACTTGGAGGCACATACCCAATTGGAGCCCTATCAACTAGAGCTCGACACATCTCAATAAACATAGGAGACCGTGCAACATTAAAAGAAATGAAGTTGAGATAGAAAAAGAATGCCAATGTAAGATCAACCTCATCTCGCTGCTCACGCCGAAAAATCTTGTCCATTGGACCACTATAAGTTTGGGCTGCCCCCTTTTTTGTTGGCTAAATTTCTTTTCTCCCAAATCTACTAATATTAGAATTCCTCAAGAATGGAAGAGGATCTTCATTTTTACTAGTTTTCCTGCTTGCTGTCACCACATTCACAGAGCCAGCTGCATCCTCCCTTTCCAAATCCATTCTTTCGTCCTGACTGATAGTTTTGCATGCTCCAATTCCACAAGGAAGGCCCAACAAATGGCCCTTAACTTGAAAGTAAGTGCTCTTAAATTCACCCTTGCAGAAATTACAAGACCAATGCACATTCCCTCCCGGACCAGTCTTTGGCACTTGCTTCTTGGTTACATACTTCCAAAGAGGGTATTTTTTTAGCTGTGCTTGTTGTCTTGCTGCAGCAGCATCATATGTTAATGTTGGCTGAGAAACACCTACAGCTTCACTTGAAGCACTTGGGGCACTATGACCAGGAGAAGGTGAAACAGAAACTGAAACACTTGGAGTTGGAGGGCGGGGACCACGAAAAGCACTGCCCTTCCTTTGACCTCTGCCGGCTGCCTTGGATGATTGAGCCATTAATCTTCTCACTGTTATAAAGTCCACACACCTTCACCTACAAAAAAAACAATTAAAGTCACAATTAAAGTCTTGCTGTTTCTTACTGTTTGTAAATTGTCAATTTGTCACAAACCGCAATAATTATGAATTTGACACTCCTTTACACAGGTAAGAGGATGACTATTTAGTATTGACAGTTTATATCAGTGTGTCACTGTGTTTAGATTGCTACAGATATCTCATATGGGACTGTAACGGTGAAGTTATGAATACAGACAAACAAGCAGGGTTCCATGCCTTGAAGATGTCCTTAGAAGGTGGCAAGTTGGCAACTGATCAGAAGTGACTAGAACAGAGTATTAATTTTTAAATTTGTAACAGTTGATATGTGTCTTTAATTCTGTACATGCAAATGTGCTGTAGGATACAAAGTACAGAGTATTAAATTTGTAACAGTTGATATGTGGGCTTTAATTCTGTACATGCAAATGTGCTGTAGGATACCATATGAAGTTGGCCTCTCAGTGCAAACTGGAAATGGTATTTAAGACCTGCAATACAATCAAGCGAGTCACAAAAACCCCAACCAAAAGATAAAATAAACCCTGAACCAAGCAATTACCTGCTACAAGAAGATACAAAGGTGGATCCAAACAATAAAAGAAAAATCTAGCAAAGATCTGATCTGAAAGTCCAAAACATAAAAGAAATTTATCCCTGAACCAAACCAAGACAACACCAAAAGGGAATTTACTCCTGCATTCAACGAAAAACCTAAGTGAATCCACAACAAAAGCAAGAGAACTGGAACCACAGAACCAAACAAATAAAGCGCTGATGGCTATAACTTTTAATATTCTGAAATCTGAACATTGAGCTTCAAACTCAGAGATCCAAATTGAAATTATAGGATTGTTTCTTTATTGGGTTTTACATTTATCGTTCACATTTCGGCAACCAAAAGAAGTCTCAGCAAACAAACGTGGCACTCTGAAACATTTCTGTGATGAAAAAACCATTAAAAAAATTTAAAAACCTGTGAAACATATGTAGCAAGTTCTAACCTATTGTATTTATGAAACAAATCTTAATTATATCCATGTGGTACTGCTATGTTGCTGTGGTATTGCTTAGTGCATAATTATGATCCGGGGGGTAATAAGAATATGGTATAGGCCATTCATCTGAGATAGTCCAAGTCTCTTCTCTCTGTGGTTCAAGGTCCAAGCATTTAAGGAAGGAAAGGAAGTCCGAGCTATATTACTGTTGCAAATAATGAAAAGTTCATCATCTCTATGGTTTAGAAAGTAAACAAGTCCGAGCTACATTATGTTACAGTCCAAGTTTGTGGAAGAGTGAGAAGGTGACTATCCAAGCATTTATATCCCCGTGGAAAATTGAACAAATCTTAAGTCAACTATTTTTGTGACAAATGTCTGAAGTTTGTGCAGAGACTGAGAGGACTGAGCCTCCTCTCTGTAAGATCTCTTTGGAAAATGTAAGTATGAATTCTGTGATCCAAACTAAACCTGAGAACCAAGACTAAGGTATAATCCATATCTGTGGGTTGATCTGAATCCTTTCTGCAGTGAAGATTTGAGTCCACTGTGTTGCAAACTAAGATCTTTGTAATATGAAGCTATGTTCGAGATTGCTTGAGTTTACTGTCTACGGTTGAGGACTTGGATAGCTAAGACATTATCTCAATTGACTGGCAACTAGCAAGTCGTTCACCGAATCTCACTAACCAACCGGAGTTTGTAAGCCGGAACTTCAAAGTATTGTCTGTTGTTTTTCTCGATGGGTATCGATGTAGAGACACAGTGGATATGGGGGATAAATTGATAATCATTACAAGCATAAATAATAAATATTAAATATCATTCGGCTTACTGGTTTAACGCTGGTCTTGAACGAACACTCCCGCAGCTCCACACGACAGCTCCAGACAACCGAAAATAACCCGGGGGCCGGAATAGACCGACGCTTACGTTATAAACCACGTTTTTTTTTCAATACGTATTCAAACATCGAAATACGTTAGGGCAACGTATTCTATGTACAAAATACGCGTATTCTAAATTTATGACACGAATGGAAAACGTCGAATACGTATTCGATTTTTATGACACGTTAAAAATCGTATTGGACACGTATTAGGGCCGTTTTCGTGTCCAATACGTAAAATACGGGACACGGGACCCTAGGGGACGTGTCCTGTGACTTAGGTTCCAACTTTATCCAAATGAGCACTAATCCAACTTTTATGACAGCAGTAGATTACTCAATGAATTATTCAATGCCAAATATATCAAACAAACCCAATTTACTCAATTTCATAGGAGTACTTAAAATGCAAAATGTCCTTAATGTACTTAGCCTTCTTATGATGCTAAAATTCACTGTTATATATCAGACTGATTATGAAGAGATGACAGTCACTTATTTTTCATGAATTAAGCCAAAATATGAGTGCCTAACCAATGCCATATCTTACTTAATGACTTAGGCAACTTATGGATTAGTTTTATGCCGATTTAATGTGTCTTATGTCACTGTTATGGAGATTTTATCTTGCTGTAGCAAAACAGTGAGGAATTTTAGGGTTTAGAGGACAAACCCTTAGGCCTTGGGCCTTGAAAAAACTAGCCCACTTGCCAAAAAAAATTCCAATGACTATGGCACCTGCAAACAGAAAACTTTACCCCAACACCTCTGCAAAATACACCAAAAATCAGTCCTGAAATCAAATGCTTACCACAGAGGGAAGGACTGCAAATGAGGGAAGGTTAAGGCCAAAGAAGAGGGACAAAGGCCAAGGCAAGGCAACACCAAGCCTAATGAGGTTTGCAGCAAAGGCAAAGAGGCCTTATAGACCTGCGTTAAGGCAAGGAGAGCCCAAATTAGGTCTGCGACTAGGGGTTTAGGGGCTGCCAAGGGAGAAGGCCTCACAAGAGAGCGCCACAAACTCTAGAAGTGATGCAGCCTATGGGAAAGTCCCTTTGGGACTCCGACAAAGGGTTAGAATCCCTTAAAGCTTGACGACAGGGGCAAGGAGGGGAAGGCGAAGGGAAATGGAAGGAGACGAAGAGATAAGGAGGCATGGAAAGAGTAGGAGGAGGAGGTTGAAGGGAAGGCCTATGGCCAGGCCTTAGAGGCCATGGAAGGGATGCCGCAAGGCTTGGAGGGCCTGTGGCCAAGAGAAAAAGAGCCTAGGGTTTGACGTCAAGGCTGATGTGGCCCACAACAAGGAGGAAGAGGTCAGATTTGGCTTGCGGCTTGGGTTAGAAGGGTAGATGGCTAGGTTAGAGGGCCACGTTGGGCCTGAAGGCCCTAAACAATTTTACAAACCCTTGTTGGCCTTGCAAAAATTCTAGATACTAGATCTTACTGTTGAGGGCCTAGATCTACCTCAAAACCCCAACACTTCTTCTTGAATGGCTTGGATCTCTCCCACACAAATGTAAATAAAAATACCCAAAACCCAATTAGCTGCAATACAAGGGTTAGAAAAATTATCTACAAAAATAATGTACAAATTATATACAAATATGCAATGCTTGAAAATATTTTTGAAGAATATTTTTTTATGATAATGACAATAGCTTGATGTATTTCGAAAGATAGATGTTAACCACAACCTTAGCGAAGTAAGAAAATCACATAAATTTCCTGAAGCCCAAACAAGGTCAGCCTGTGCCCATAGTCTGTGAACTTGGAACCCAAGGGTTGGGGAACCTGCAAACTCTATATATTTCTTAAGAGAAGATTGTTAGATCATACAATGAATTGGATCACCTAAGATAAGCCCAAAACTTACCAATAGAATGTTCCTATCATCTACAAATGAAATAACAATTCATATAATATTGAAGCACAATATAGGAAAGCACATACCCAACACATACCACAGATCAATGAGACAAAGACACCATGAACTGTACCCCAATGTAATGTTCCTAATTCAGAAAAATAGTGATATGCAAAGCAAAACAACACATGCAACGCAAAATTTCAAAGATTTAGTGAACACCCATGCAAACTCCAAAAATGACAACCAGCTGAGGCATTTTATTAAGTAATTGGAGCAATAGTATAATAGTGTGGAAGGAGTGCACTTGGGCTTGCCTCAATGGCAAGCTTGACAAGACCTAGGTGATAAAAAATTAAGCCCAGATGACAGAATAAGTTGCTCCAATGATGCCCTGCGCTACCCCAAAAAACTACATTATTTGCTAGAAAGATGTTGCTAGAAACCCCACCTCTGATGCTCAGCAAAATCTATAAAATTAGCCCAAGTGCCTTTCAAATAACCTACCAAAACCCAAAAAGGGTTTGGTCTAGTTCTGACCCCTAAAATTCGGCCCCAAATACCACGTCCACCTCCAACCGGTGGGAAATATGACCTGCCTGCAAACTCCTAGAAAGTGCTCCAATCACTCCCAAAATGCTGAGTTACATTGCCCCAATGTTTTCCTTATTTCTCCTGGCAAAACCCAGCTCCAAAGATCGTCACACAAACTCCCATGTGTGCCCAGAAAGTAGCTTTTGCGCTGGCCCTGGATGCACCAAATCATGTTGCCTTCAAGAAACAATCTCCTGCTCTGAAACTCCTCCAATAGTTTGATCTCTCCCTAAATCTCCTATGCCAAATTTCTCCCTGCAATCACTACCTAGAAGACAACTGAAATGGACCAAGCGTATCCCCTCCCGCATCCTCATGGAATACGCACTAGCTGAATGAGTGGCCGAGTGTTTAGCTTTGAATCCCTCCAAACTCCTCTCGAAAGTGGTACGATTTGACCTCCCTAGGATGGCACTCGAAGTCCCCCGAAGAAAGGGTGAGTTCTTAGCTTAGAAAACTTAGTGCTGAACAACAATGCGAATCGGGTAAACAGCTCGAGCAACAAAAGTAAGTTCAATTGGCAAAAGACCCAAAATGAAGCTGAGCTTCTCCTATTTATAATTTGTGAGATTCTCTTTCCCAGGTGGACCCCTCCATCAAGCTCTTCAACCTCCCTTCCTTGGCTATTCGAATTCCTTCCTTGGCAAGTGTATTTTCCCTTTTGCGTGTGCCCCCCATGTTCCACTAACAAAATATTTCAGCCTCCCTTTTTCTCCTAAGTCTTTCTCCCAAAAATTTGTGGGTCACATGGTCCAAAAATGTCAAAATTGTGGAAAATAAACTTGAGACAAATTACTTTAGGAAGGGACATTACAGTCCTCCCCTCCCAAATGTTTCTTGTCCCCAAGCAGCTTCAGCGTTGCATGCTTAAGTATGTGTTCACCTTCCCAAGTGGCATCCTCATCTGGTAAGCTCCTCCAGCGTACTAAGTATGCCCTGATAGTTCTGCTCCTTAGCTTCCTCTCCCTAGTCTCCAAAATGGTTTCCAGTCCCAGAACTAGATGCCCCTCATCATCAAGTGGAGGAAAATCTGTCGCTGTTGTCACCTGCTGCCCCAACACCTTCTTGAGGTATGAGACATGAAAGACGTTGTGAATCTTGCTCGTTGGTGGAAGCTCCAGCTCATAGGCCACCTCCCCAACTCTCCTAGTCTCCCTCTACGAACCATAGAAACGTGGTTGTAGCTTCTCGGTCCCCTTATGCTTCAATGTAGACAAGCGATATGGCTGTAGCCACAAAAAGACCAAGTCCCTCTCCTCAGACTGCCTCTCAATCCTATGCCTATCCGCATACATCTTCTGTTGATTCTGGTCTGTGAATAAGTTATCCTTGAGAGCCTTGAGGATATCTTGGCTCTCTTGGATCCAATCTTTTGCCTTTGGGGCCCATCTGTCTCCAAAAACAATGTCAACAAAAGACAAAGCATCATAACCATACAAGGCACGAAAAGGTGACATACCAATGGACATGTGATGGGTGATGTTGTAGTAGTATTCACCCAAATGTAACCACCATATCCATGCTCTCTGTTGCCCGGTCACATAGTTCCGAAGATATCCCTCCAACCATTTGTTGACCCTCTCAGTTTGACCCTTGGTCTGCGAATGGTAACTAGTGTTGGGGGTGAGTTTAGTACCCATGAACCGACTATCTTTGTCATTGACTATGGTCTTAGGAAGTCCATGCAAGCGAAAGACTCCCTGAAAAACAACTCAGCCACCTATGATGCTGAATATCGTGTCAGAATGGCGAAGAAGTGAGCATATTTGGTCAAGCGATCCACTACCACATAAATACAATCTCTCCCCTGCACCATCTGGAGCCCTGTGATAAAATCCATTCAGATACTCTCCCATTTCACCTCGGGGATGGGAAGTGGCTCCAACAACCTAGTTTGATGGGTCAACTCCTCCTTATTCCTTTGGAAAGCCTCACACTCCTGCACATATCTCAATACATCCCCCTTGAGGACTTTCCATGTGAAACACTCTCTTATCATCATATATGTCTTCCGGAACCCCTAGTGCCTTGATAATGGAGAGTCATGAGCTACATGGAGAATCCTCTCCTTCAACTATGAACCTGACACCAAGAATATGTGCCCCTTGTAGTATATGACCTCAACCATCACCCTATAACGTTCATTAGTGTGAATACCTTCCAGAATCTCACATGCCCGTTGATCCTTGGAGTACTCCACAAACCACTGTGCCTTCCAATCATGGAAAATGCTCATGATTGAAAGTGTTGTGAGCCTCTTGGATAATTCATCTGCTACCACATTGTGCTTGCCCTTGACATACTCAATATCAAAGTCGTAGGCTCGCACCTTCCTAAGCAACCTCTGTTGCCTGTCACTGAGGCCCTGCTACACCATAAAATGGCGAAGACTATTGTGATCAGTCTTCACCCGAAATCTGTTGCCCACCATATACTGTCGGAATTTGGCCAATGCATGCATGATGGCCAACATCTTCGTGTTGTAAATAGAATACGACCTCTCATGCGGAAGGAGTTTCCGTCTCTCAAGAAAGATGGGGTGTCCATCCTGAGATAATATTGCGCCAACCCGCTCACTTGATGCATCACACTCCAAGGTGAACGACTGAGTGAAATCCGGGAGTTGAGGCGATGAAAGGCCAGCTGCACTCTATTTATCCATGCAAAAGCCCCCTTCTTCGTCAGTTCTGTGAGAAGCCCTTTACGAACTTCCTGTAGTAGGTGCATATGCTTATAAATCCCCTCAACTTGGTCACATTCATGGGCTCTGGCCAATCCCGGATGGCCCTAATCTTCTCGTCATGCACCCTTACTCCATCTGTGCAATGATGTGTCCCAAGTAGAACATATATGTCAGTCCAAACTCACACTTGGACAACTTGGCATAAAATTGTTGCTCCTTTAAGATGCGCAACACCATCTCCAGGTGCTGCAAATTCTCCTCCCACGTTCGGTTGTAAATCAAAATATCATCGAAGAAGACCAATACAAACTTCCACAACTGTCCATGGAATACATGATTCATGCATGACTGAAAGTGGCAGGTGCGTTGGTCAACCCAAAGTGCTTGACTAAAAACTCAAAGTGGCCATAGTGGCACTTGAAAGTCATCTTGGGGATGTCCTGATCCGTCACCCTGATCTCGTGCTACCTTGAGCGCAAATCTATCTTAGAGAAGTGCTTGGCTCCTCTAAGCTCATCCATCAACTCATCAATGCGGGGAATGGGGTAGTGGTTCTTCAAAGTCTTCTTGTTGAGTGCCCTATAATCAATGTACATGCACAAAGTCTCGTCCTTCTTCTTCACCAGAACAACTGATGAAGCGAAGGGACTAGAAATCGGCCTAATGTGCCCCAACGTCAACAACTCCTTAATGGCACGCTTAATCTCATCCTTGTAGGCCTTGGGATGCCTATAAGGAGTGGTGATAATTGCCTGCACCCGAGGCTCCAGCTCAATGGTGTGCTCAAACTCCCTGTCGGGTGGCTGCCCTGGTGGTATGTCCCCAAACACTATTGGGTACCTGTCCAAGATGGCTTGTATGTCTGGGTGTGGTGGCTTGGGCTATCCCCCAAGCTCCGAAATCTTTAGCTCCACTTCCCATGCTATGTCTCCATGCCTCAAGTTAGCGTCCATCCTATGGATTGAAACTGTCTGTGGAGGATATGAATGCATGCCCCGAAGAACTACCAGCTTGCCATCTGACCCTGTGAACTCTGTCTCTAGTTTGCTCCAATCAGTGGTGACCCGACAAAGGGAGTAGAGCCACTGGACACCCATAACCACGTTGGTGTCCGACACATCCACAACAAACAAATGATCTATCACCGAGTAGTTCCCCATGGTCACTGTCAAAACTGGGACATATCGGGTGCATTGCATAGTCCTGTCCCCCGACACCAGAACTGAGAACCCCTTGAACTCTTCTGTAGTGATACCCCACCTCTGAACCATCTGGACATCAATGAAATTGTGGGTGGCCTCACTATCTACCAAAACTGAGACATGTTGTCCCTGCACTGTGCCTTGGATCCTCAAATTAAAAAATTTGGGAATTCCATGCAAAGAAGCGAGGGCTCCCCCAGATGGTGTGATAGGTTCTCCCCCAGGTGGTGATGGTCCCCTCTCTGCCTAACCCTCGCTGTCTCCCCCGCCAAACTCCAACTCCACATCATCCTCCTGGTCACTATCCGAGAAGACCTCGATGTAGGGGGCCTTGCTTGTTGTGCACCGGCAGCTCGGTGCCCATGGCTCCCGACAAGTAAAGCATAGTTTCCTCCTTTGGAGGTCTCCGCTTGTCTCCTCATTTAACTGTGCACGCCCTTGGGTTGCTCGCTGTGGTGGGGGGCTAGTGTCACTCCCCTTCTGTGAGTAGGGAGTTCGTGAGGGAATGGGTGCTCTAGTCTTGGGGATTTCCCCCTGCAAATCTTTGGCACAAGTCACAACGTCCTGCAAGGTAGAGAGTCTGCGAGACTTCACCAATCCACACAATGGCTCAAGTAACCCCTCTATAAATGTGTACACTTTCCTGGCATCGGACAAGTTTGGTACCATAACTGAAACCCTCAAAAACTACGATATGTAATGCTCGGGGTGGCCAGTCTGTCTAAGTTGGGTCAACTCCCTGAAGTGAGCCTTCGGGCCCCTCTTATCAAAACGCTCGACCACTCTCCGTGTGAAGTCCTCGTAGGAGGTCACGCTGGCATACCCTAGTGTGGACAAGCCCTGAAACCACCAATTGTGTGCCTCCCCTTGTTGGAAGATGTAACTATGTTTGGTCTTCATTAATGTACTTGAGTCATCATGTAATCTACTTGTCAAAAGAATAAAGAAAATATTTTTTTTATTGTAACAATGACTTATTAAAGCATGGGTTTCATGCTTGGGTCATCATTATATTAGTCAAAGTCCCCATAGTGGACTCCTAGGATTAATATTGAGTTTATAAAGTCATTGTACATTTAAAGAGACCCTTCTTGGGCTTTTGAATCATGTAAAAATGTTTAGTATTAAGTCAAATATGATTTATGTACCCTCCACATCAAGTCGGCCTAAGAGAGGTCAAGTCGGCCTAAGGACCCTAATTCGACCCACAAGAAGCCTATAAATACAAGCTAGTCGAAGTCATTTGGATCATCATCTCTCAAGTTAGTTCGATATCTCAAGAAGAGTTGGAGAAGTGTGAAGTTTATTGTTGGGAAGCTGAGAGAAGTGCGAGTTTGGGGAAGTCTAAGGAGAGGAAGAAAATCGAACTTTTGGTGCCTCTCTCTCTTTGTTTCATGTTTTGGATTGGGAGATCAAAGTCTCCTAAGTTTTTGTTGTTATCGGAAGCTGCTACAGAGTCGAAGTTGTTGGAAGGGGTCGAAGATCTGGGAGGCTGACTTGGTGTGGAGGGAAAGTCTAGTCTTGGTCTAGGGTGAAGAGTCTTAAAGAATACTATTGAAAAGAAGAATTATCTTGACTGGGTTTTCCCCTCGAGGGGGGTTTTTGCCTGGCATAGTGCATACATATTGTGTCTCTTGTTTTGTGATATTCATACACACATAATATGGTAATTGCTTGATGAAAGATAAGATAATAAATAAGTAAAAGAAGCCAACACACACAAGTAATTATCAAGAAAGGAGAATCAAACCCTAATATAACTATGATTTTCCAACATGGTATTAGAGCTAAGGTCAGGAAGAGTCGAAGATCACTTTGTTGGCATGGATTTTGCCTCTATGATGAACTACATAAGAATGGGTTGCAACGCTGTTGGAAGATGGATCAAGAAGGTCATCTACTACTTGTTCAACAAGGTCAAGGGTCAAGGATTCTTGGCTGCCCTTACAGGTTCTCTTTTTGATGACAATGCATGGATCATTGCTAGTGGAGCATCGAGACACATGACAGGTGAAAGGAAGCAACTTCATACACTATCAAAGGAGCCATCTTCTCATGTAGTGGAATTGGGTGACAAAAAAAGCTATGTTGTTAGAGGCCTGGGATCAACATCGTTGAAGCTGGATAATGGATCGAAATTGCATCTCAACAACATTCTATGTGTTCTAGGTTTGAAAAAGAATTTGCTTTCTATTTCTTGTTTAGAAGATAAAGGGGAAAGAGTTGCTTTTGTTGATGGAAAAGTATTGGTCTGGGAAAAGACTCTAGCATTGATAAAGCTAGGGTTATTGGAGTTCATGAAGGAAGTCTGTATTGGGTCACTACACCACCTCCTCAAGCTTTGGTTCATATGGAAATAAGTCCCATTGAGCAATGTCATAGGAGGTATGGTCATCTACATTACAAAGTCATCCCTACTCTTAGTCAACTGGTTCATGGTATTCCTAATATGAAGTTAGATCATGAAGGTGTGTGCAAGGGATGCTCTTTGGGAAAACATACAAGAAAGCCATTTCATAATAGTGAAACTAGGTCTAAAGAGATATTAGACCTCATCCATTCCGATGTGTGTGGGCCCATGTCTGAAAAATCTCTTGGAGGTCATCTCTACTATGTGACATTCATTGATGACCATTCTAGAAAGACATGGCTCTACCTTCTCAAAACTAAAGATGAGGTATTTGATAAGTTCAAGGAGTTTAGGGATGAAGTGGAAACCCTAACCGAAAGAAAGATAAAAACTCTGAGGTCTAACAATGGTGGGAAATACACTTCTAAGGAATTGATTGCATATTGTAAGGAATCAAGTAGTAAGAGGGAGCTCATTGTTCCCTATTATCCTGAACAAAATGGATTGGCTGAAAGGAAGAATAGGTTAATTAAACAGGCCATTTGAACTATGCTCCTTGATCAAGATCTACCAAAGTTCTTATGGGGAGAAGCAACGATGACTGACATATACATTCAAAATAGAATTCCTCATAAGAGTCTTGATAATACAACACTCGAAGAAGTATTCACAGGAAATAAGCCGAATGTGGATCACCTATGAATCTTTGGAAGTGCAGCATGTATCCATGTTGCAAAAGACAGGTGAAAGAAGTTGGACTCTACAAGTATCAAGGGAATATTCGTTGGTTATAGTCTTTCCTCAAAAGCATATAGAATCTACATAAAGGAAGGAAGACATATTGAAGTAAGCAGGGATGTCATATTCGATGAAAATCAAGCATACAAGAAATCAAAGGATATTCCTATTGATTCTGATGATGAAGAAGTTCCCATATTTGAAGAAGAAGAAGTTCATCATGAAAACTCTACTACAAATCTCGAAGAAGAAGGACCAAGTGAGCCTATTCAATCGGTGGTTGTCCCAACCACAAGGAAGAGGCCAAATTGGTTGAAAGCTACATTAGAAGATGCTGAAGGACATGAAGCTGCAAAAGGTTCCTTCAGGGAAAGTAAGAAACCAAAGAGATATTCTGGCTATGCTGCATATATGACAAAGTTAATTGAAGCCGAACCATCTACATTCAAGGAAGTTGTGCATGAAGAGGTTTAGAACAAAGCTATGCAGGAAGAATATCTATCCATCATGAAGAATGGGGTTTGGGAGATTGTTCCTAGACCTAGTGACAAATCGGTTGTCACATCTAAGTGGATTTATAAGATCAAGCATGTTGTTTATGGAAGTATAGACAAGTACAAAACAAGATTCGTTGCAAGGGGTTTCTCTCAAAAGGAAGGCATTGATTATGAAGAAACCTTTGTACCTATAGCAAGGTACACTACCATTAGATCGTTTGTTTCATTGGTTGCTACAATGGGGTGGAATATCCATCAAATGGATGTTAAGACTGCATTTCTGAATGGGAGCATTGATGAGGAAGTGTACATCGAACAACCTGAGGGCTTTGAAGTGAATAGCAGGGACTCTCATGTTTGTAGACTTAAGAAGGCCCTATATGGTTTGAAGTAAGCACCTAGGGAATGGTATGCAAGGATGGATGCATATCTACTTAGAATTGGGTTCGTGAAGAGTTTTGTTGATCTGAATCTCTACATAAAGGTCTTGAATAATGAGCCCGGATGATTTATTCATCACAGGTTTAGAGCGAAGAGTTTAAGAATGCAAGAAGATGTTGGCAGCTGAATTTGAAATGAAGGATCTAGGACTGATGCACTATTACCTAGGTTTAGAAGTATGGTAGAGACTTGGGAAGATATATTTGGGGCAAGGAAAGTACATCATCGAGTTATTGCAAAAATTCAGGATGATGGATTCCAAGCCAATGACTACTCTTATGATCACCAACCTCAAGAAGTTGAGGGGCTCTGACTCTAGTCTCGTGGATCCTACCTCATATCGACAGTTGGTGGGTTCCCTGATGTATTTGGTAAATACTAGGTCAGATATATGTTTTGTGGTGAACATTCTTAGACAATTTCAGTTAGAGCCTCGTCATGATCACTGGATAGCTACCAAACATATATTGAGGTATCTTCGTGGCACTATATATCACCACCTAAAGTATGATAGTAAGGAAATCAAGCTAATTGGCTTCACAGACTCTAATTGGGGTGGCAGTGAGATCGATGGAAGGAGCACTACTAGAGGATGCTTTAGTCTGGGAGTTGCTATGATCTCATGGATAAGTAGGAAGCAAGATCTCGTTGCATTAAGTAGTGTCGAGGCAGAATATGTGGTTGCATGTGAAGTAGGAAAAGAGGCTATTTAGTTAAGGAAGCTTTTGACAAATTTGTTCAAAAAATATTTGGGTCCTACTATGATTAATTGTGACAATCAAAGTTGTATCAAGATGTCTGGAGATCTCGTGTTTCATTCGAGGACGAAACATATCAGTAATAAGTTCCACTTTATAAGGAACTTGGTGCAGGATGGGATCGTAAAGTTGGAGTATGTCTCAAGTTTCAATATATGAATAGGTAGCTGACATACTGACAAAGGCTCTTCTTAATAACAAGTTTGAATATCTAAGGAACCTGCTTGGTTTGGTAGATATTGTTGATTGTATTGATGATAAGAATATGGAGGATATTTGTTTAGGCTTTGCGAGTGAAGCATTGCCTGGGAAGACATCTAGCCGACACTTTGTGTTGATGTCTGGGTCCCAAAGTTGGAAAGGTGGTGTTGGTTATTGAGCTTTGTTTTGGATACACACCTAGATTTTTGGGTTGGTGGTTAGCAAGTAAGCTTGATGAGACCTAGAGGGGCTGAAAGCTTGAGTCCACTTTATTCCCACTTTGATAGATTGCCCTGGTCAAGAATCTAGTTTGTGGCATTGTGATTCCTAAATTGTTTAGTGACCAATGGATAGATTGCCCTGCTCAGGAATCTAGTACATGGCATTGTAGTTCCTAAATTTCTTCATGGTTCATTTAGTTTGAGATCTTCCATTGTATTTGTACATTATGAATACCTCCCCAGTTAAGAGGGAGTGTTGGAAAATGTAACTATGTTCGGTCTTCATTAATGTACTTGAGTCATCATGTAATGTACTTGTCAAAATAATAAAGAAAATAATTTTTATTATTGTAACAATGACTTATTAAAGCATGGGTTTCATGCTTGGGTGATCATTATATTAGTCAAAGTACCCTTTGTGGACTCCTAGGATTAATATTGAGATTATAAAATCATTGTACATTCAAAGAGACCCTTCTTGGGCTTTTGAATCATGTAAAAATGTTTAGTATTGGGTCAAATATGATTTATGTACCCTCGACATCAAGTCAGTCTAAGAGAGGTCAAGTTGACCTAAGGACCCTAATTCTAACCACAAGAAGCCTATAAATACAAGCTAGTCGAAGTCATTTGGATCATCATCTCTCAAGTTAGTTCGATATCTCAAGAAGAGTTGGAGAAGTGCGAGTTTGGGGAAGTCTAAGAAGCGGAAGAAAATCAAACTTTTGGTGCCTCTCTCTCTGTTTCGTGTTCTAAATTGGGAGATTGAAGTCTCTTATGTTTTCGCTGTTGTCGGGAGCTACATGTTGCCGGAAACTGCTGTAGAGTCGAAGTTGCTGGAAGGGGTTGAAGAACTAGGAGGCTAACTTGGTGTGGAGGGAAAGTCTAGTCTTGGTCTAGGGTGAAGAGTCTTAAAGAATACTATTGAAAGGAAGAATTATCTTGACTGGGTTTTCCCCTCGAGGGGGGTTTTTGCTTGGCATAGTGCATTCATATTGTGTCTCTTGTTTTGTGATATTCATACACACATAATATGGTAATTGCTTGATGAAAGATAAGATAATAAAGAAGTAAAAGAAGCCAACACACTCACAAGTAATTATCAAAAAAGGAGACTCAAACCCTAATATAACTACTTTGATTTTCCAACACCCCCCCAAGTGCAAGGTAGCCATTTTGATGGCTTCCACCTTCATCATCTGATTAAGCTGGAAATAAGTATCCAACTTCTCCACCCAAGCTCGAGTTGTGTACTTGGTAGAGCCATCATATGTGGGGAAGTACATCCTTCCAATAGTACGTTGCAACTCTGAGCTCTGTGTGCTCGGTTCCCCACTATACCTGCCCTTCTCATTCTGTTTGAGCTGACAATAATCTGTCAATGACAAGGCTGCTTTGAAATCTTCCCCCATGAATTGCCACTCCTTGAAGAAATCTCCCATGGGCATCTAGACATTTGACCCTCCCTACTCACTAGGTGTTGATGGTAGGAAAGTAAGCAACGTGATTTTGGTTGGCCCACTAAAAGTTGGTGGGTGAGTGGTTGGTGAAGGGTGGGCGTATTGTTGTGAGGCCCCTAAAGTCTCTCCAAATAAGAAATCACGATGAATGCTCTTGTCCCTATTCTGTTGTTTGATCTCCTCCAACATCTCCTTCTGCCTCTTAGCTAACTCATTTAGGACCTTCAAGAGGCTAACAAATGTTGCTTCCTTCTTACTCTTTGGCTCCCCCATATTTGTTACTACTACTGCCTTCCCACGTGCCTCCGTATCAAGTGTAATCTCCAACTCCCTTTCCCTGCTTTGGTACCTCTGTCTCTAGTAAGTCACATTCTGCCTATCCTCCTCGTTCATAGGAAAGTTCCCCCACGGATGAGCCAAGATCGGAGCTCTGATCCTGTTGGGAATCATGATTTCTGTTACACCAATACCCACATGTGTTAGTCAACGATTGCATCACCAGAGATAAGGATCCACGAGAGGTGGTTAGTCCATGTCCCGAAACACACGGGGAGCGTTGGCTTATCCAATGTCCAACAATCTCCCCCCCAGTGCAAGCTAGGTGTGTATCGCACTCATGACCTACGCTCTGATACCTCTTGTTGGGAATCACGATTGTTGTTACACCAAAACCCGCAGGTGCTACTCAATGATCACATCGCCAGAGATAAGGATCCACGAGAGGCGGTTAGTCCATGTCGCGAAACATAGAAGGAACATTGGCTTATGCAAGGTTTGTCACAACACCAAGAGAGTGGTCTATCACACCATAAAAAAAACTCTGCCATAGAATATTCAACAATAAGCAGCTACAGGTCCGAATATTCTTCAGCAATGAACGTCAGTGAAGAAGTAAACAAATGAGCCACCAATTTGGGTCAGAACAGGTGTTGTAAGAGTATGTAGTCTTTAAAAAAGATTGAGGTCTGCAATGTTAATCCTGTAGTCTTCAACAAATCCGCAAGTCATCATTCTTATCACAGGTACATGGGGAGCCTTACAAGAGAGTCTACACACTTGTATCTACAGGTTCAAAAGGTAGATTGTTTGCAACGTGATCATCTGCATATACTTGAAGTTTGTGATATGATTCCTCTAGATTTCGTCTTTATAAGTTCACGAGATGTGAACTAATCTTCGTCGCTAAGATCTGTATTCTTCACCAAGATGCATTTATTGAACGAGTTTTAGTCTCCAATTTATATACATGTTCGACCTATAATGAATGGTCATGTCATATGAGAGGAGGCCGACATGAGGTGAGGCTGTATGTCGGCTTGCATAAAAAAAATTATATTTGATCTTTGTAAAATAGTTTTCTTCCAACTTATAGGGAGTTAACAAAAGTGTGAGAGCTCGTTGGAAAGGAGAAATTTCCCTCTACAAACCTATGGCAATTTCATTCTTAATTAAGGTCATTTCCTCATCAAGAAACTTAATTTTTGAGATTTCCATTTTAATTTTATTTACAACAGTTCTTAGTATCTAGGGATTTTGGTATTCGAGGTAAGGCTTCTTCATTTAAGGCATGACATTAGGATTAGGGCTTCTACTTTATAGACTTAGGCTTTCAATCTCAATAGGCATTTAGGACTTAAGGCATTTATGCATTTAAGGTTTCATCATCTTCAAATAGGGCATATTAGGGCATGCATCAACATTTGGCACCTAGGGTTTACTTTAGGGCTTTACCATTGACATATACCTCATGACCTTGTCATCACAAACAATGCCATATATTGACATCAATGACAACCTAGATTAACATATACAATTGTAATGTTCCTAATTCGGAAAAACAGTGATATGCAAAGCAAAACAACACATGCAATGCAAAATTTCAAAACATTCAGTGAACATCCATGTAAACTCTAGAAACGACAACCAGTTGAGCCATTTTATTAAGTAATTGAAGCAATAGTACAATAGTGTGGAAGGAGTGCACCCGGGTTTGCCTCAATGGCAAGCTTGACAAGACCCAAGTGATAAAATAGCAAGCCTAGATGACAGAATAAGTTGCTCCAATGATGCCCCGCGTTGCCCTAGAAAACTACATTGTCTACTGGAAAGACGTTGCTGGAAACCCCACTTTCGGTGCTTAGAAAAGTCTATAAAATTAGCCCCAATCTCCTCACAAATAACCCACCAAAACCTAGAAAGGGTTTGGTCTAGTTTTGAGCCTCGAAATTCAGCCCCAAATACCACGTCCTCCTCCAACAACTGGGAAATACGACTTGCCTGCAAACTCCCAGAAAAAGTCCTCCAATCACTCCCAAAATACTGAGTTACACTGCCTCAAAGTTTTTCTTATTTCTCCGACAAAACCCAACTCCAAAACTCGTCCCACAAACTCCCACGTGTGCCCAGTGAGTAGCTTTTGCGCTGGCCTTGGATGCACCAAATCATGCTACCTTTAAGCAACAATCTCCTGCTCCAAAACTCCTCCAATAGGTTGATCACTCCCTGAAGCTCCTATGCGAAATTTCTCCCGAAAATCACTACTCGGAAGACAACTGAAATGGACCAAGTGTATCTACCCTCTTGTGTCCTCTTGGAATACGCACTAGCTAAATGAGTGGCTGAGTGTTTAGCTTTGAATCCCTCCAAATTCCTCTCCAAAGTGGTACGATTTGACTTCCCTAAGGTGGCACTCGAAGTCCCTTGAAGAAAGGGTGAGCTCTCTGCTTGGAAAACTCGATGCTTAACAACAATGTGAATCGGGTAAGTAGCTCGAGCAACAAAAGTAAGTTCGATTGGCAAAAGACCCAAAATGAGGCTGAGCTTCTCCTATTTATAATTTGTGAGCTTCTCTTTCCCACGTCGGCCCCTCCATCAAAGTCTTCGACCTCCCTTCCTTAGCTATTCGAATTCCTTCCTTGGCAATTGTGTTTTCCCTTATGCGTGTGGCCCCCATGCTCCACTCACAAAATATTATGGCCTCCCTTTTTCTCCTAAGTCTTTCTCCCAAAAATTTGTGGGTCCCATGGTCACCAAAAATGTCAAAATTGTGGAAAATAAACTTGAGACAAATGAATTTAGGAAGTGACATTACACCCAAAGTCTTTTATTATGAATTTCAAACGTTTCCAGCAGAACAGTGGCTTCAAACCAATGTTACAAAATTACATTTAGACCAAAGTCACCATCATTGTCTTGAGAAGCAAATAATCCTCCAAGTGGAAAATAATGGTTAGTTGGCTTGATCCCCGTCAAAATATTCTCGATCGTCGATAAATATTTGATCATCTTTTAATCTCTGCCATCGAAAATACTTATTTTTGAGATATTTTCGAATTTCTCATTAAAACCATTTTTTATCAATCCAAAAATAATTATTTTGGATTAATTTCCTCAAAAAACTAACTTTGACTTAATCACCAAGGTCCAGGGGCTAAATTTTTCTTAAAATATCCATTTTTGCCTTGGTGGGGGACCTCCAAAAATTGACTTCTTCATAATCAACAAATTTCTTGGTCATTTTCCACTTGGAGAATTGATTTATCTAATTTTAATATTTTGACTCTAAACTAATTAAGTTTTTGGCTTAAGATTTAATTTTATTTTTGCCAGAAAAATTAATTAATTGACATTTGAGGGGATTAATTATTTTTCCACTCTCAAATAATTTAGCCATGGTGTCGAATTGCGAGGGATCTGTTGTCGCTCAAATTGTACAGGAACTGTGACAATGCTCCAGACAAGGGTTGTCACTTTGATCCCCGCCCACTTCGTTCTAGTTGTCTCCCAACAACAGGCTATGGGGGGTAGGCCCTATGAAATGAAGTGAAGGAAAGCAAGTTGAGAACCAACTTACTTGGAAGACATGGATGAGTGGCCTAGCCACTTGGTTGAAATTAAGCAAGATTATTGTTTAGATTAAATTTTCTATTATGAGACCAGTGTCGTAATGGAGTCACAAATTCTTGCTTCTTATAAATTGGAACCAAATGACTGGATGGACACCCGCTACTTGAATGATTGACTAATCTATATGATATGCAAATCCTAGGACCTATGTGAGATGCAGTGTTCTTGGTATATTTTAGTTAAATGCCTAGTCTAAGTGTAACCTTCCCTTCACTATTTTGAAGTTGGGCTCCAAGGTAGGTTGTGGGAAGGAGGCCAACAGGAAGCAGGTTAGCGTTTGATTGACGATACCTTCTGTTAGGCTCCTATCAGCGGATGCCTCTTGTGCTGCAAAGATTGTGGCTCTAACGACTGCAAGGTTACCGTGTTAACCACCGAAGACTTGTTGAGGCCCCTCAAGCTAGATAAGAAGGGTTGTCCTATGTGTCTATCAACCTAGCTTATTCTAGGAGGTAAATTATTAATGCAATCTAAATCTAATATGCTTATGCAATAGATTATGGGTGAGATTATCTTGAGTTAAGATTTGTTTGGGCTCTTTAAGTACTTAATGTAAATTATCTTATAGCATGAGTACTTAACAATAGTGATATGACAATCTTAAACAAGATAAATGCTTAAGGATACAAGTGCAAACTTTCAACTTTAGCTTAATCCACAAGATGCTTAGCCAATTTGTGATAAGAACTTAGAGCAATTTATCCAGTTATCAATTAACCAATGGTTACAAGATGTCAACCGCAATTACCAAGGATGGTTCTTAACAAGATATTTTGTGATCTTATTATTCAATGCTAACTATCGAGAGATGCTCAATTGGATTCAATCAATGCTTATAACCACAATATCTTAAACAACATTAGATAAAATTAGAAGATTTAGGGCTTGAGTAACCAAGTGTCAGGTTAACAAATTCTCAAATTCAACTCAAGACAAGCCAATGTTAGATCAACGGTAATACTTAAAAAATTCAGCACTTATTAGTCTTATCTCAGTAGCAGGAAAGTCTATTTAAATCATTAAATTTGCCAAGCATATGAAAAAAAAATTCTCAATGATTATCCAATGTAAATTTATGATTTTCAGACCTCTTAAGATCTAACAAATGACTGTTATGACAATGGTAAGAAAGTTATAACAACAGTTAGGAAAACACCTTGGATCCAAGAGACAATAAGCTAATGATGACTAGATATAATCAGTGAGATGTCCAACAACTTGCCAAAGTAAATATGAGCTTTAAACCACTTTAAGATGCAGTATCCATAAATAAATCAGGTCTGATATAACTTATTACAGCAGCAAGTAAATCAACAAATCAATAAGTTATTGATGCTACAACAAGTGCCAAAAATACTCAAAACTAGAAAAAAACTTGTCAAAATTGAAAATTTTAGTTTTTGAGTCTTTTAAGGTAAATTATTCAAAAAATTACAGACCTGATTCAGTGATTTACGCAAATAATTCTAGCATGCAAAATTTTAGATCTAAGCTAGATCCTTGATGCCCAAATGACCAAATTTCTAGAAAATTCAAGTTTTGCAATTTTAGAGTATTTTGACCAACTAAATGTGATTTTAGGGCTTATGTATCACTGTTATGAAACAAAAAATTATAGCAGTAGAAAAACAGTGAGATAATTAGGGTTTAGAGAGCAAACCCTAGACCCAAGGCCTTGTAGATCACTTGCCCAAATTTGCCAAAATTTCTTCAATGTATTTGGCACCAGAAAACACAAGATTTGAGCCAAAATTGTTGCAAAACAAATTGTTAGAGTTAAATTGCAATCCTTTGAAGAAACTCTTGTTTGCAATGAGATCTAGCCCTTGTAGGGCTTATGGACTTCTTAATGTTTGCAAAATAGATCCTAAACACTAGCCTTTTAGGTTGGGGAAGGGCTATGGCCTTCAGAAAATGGTTTTTCTCTGATTTGAAAATAAACAACCTGCAAAAATAGCCTAAAAACCCTAAACATCTAGGGTTTCGGAGGTCTCCAATGGAAATTTCTTCCTCAATCCTGAAACAAATTTAGAATAGAAACCCAAATACCCAATATAAAAAAATTAAATTTCAAAACCCCAAAACCCCAAACACTGTACAAAAATTCAAAATAATTTACAAGTTAGATCTACAAAATTATTCACAAGATTTACAAATATACAAGGGTTTTGAAAATTTTAACTTTTTGAGAAAAAAAAATTTATGGAGTTTTCCCTTTGAAGAATGGCTAAAAATACTTTAGAAACCCCAATGTATACTATAACCTTAGCAAAGATTTAATCTACCATATAAATATTTGGAATCCAAGCAATAATGATTATTGCCCAAGTTTGTGAACTTGGAAGCCAAGGACTGAAGTACCTACAAGCATTATGAATTTATCTCAAAAATAATTTGTTAGATCACATGGGGAATGAAATCATTGAAGATTAGTCCAAAACTATCAATAGTATGGTCTTATCTCCATCTAATGAAAAAAACAGATCTTACCAATATTCAGCACAATATAAAGTTGTTCATAGTTAGCACATACCACAAATCAATAAGCAAGAACACCTTGAATTGCACCCCAAAGTATTTATTATGATTGAAAAAATAGTTCCCAGCGAGACAATAGTTACAAAGCTGCTTCAACGGAAATTTTCTAGCGAGAGATCAAGATGACTAGAGACTCATCTGACTCTCTAATTTATAAATGAATCCTACAAATGGTAAAATAATGGCTAGTTTCTTTCTTCCTTGTCAAAATAATTTTGGCAGTTGATAAACACTTCAAGATCTTTTAATCTTGGCCTTTGATTTTTTATTTTTGAGGAATTTTCGAATTTATCATTTAATTAGCTCAAAATTAATGATTTTCAGCTAATTTTTTTAAGAAATTGACTTTGACTTAATCACCAAGGTCCAAGGATCCAAATTTTCTTGAAATATACAATATTCCTTTGGTGGAGGACCTTTAAAAATTGATTCTTTTAAGACCCACCAATTTTTCCATTTGAAGAATTTATTTTCGTAAGACAATTTAATTTGACTTTAATTAATTAATTTTCTAGCTTCGGATTTAATTTTATTTTGCCAAAAAAATTAATTTATACATGGGGGGATTTAATTATTTTTTCAACTCTCTAATACATAAGATTTTTCATTTACAAGACTCAGAGAGAATACACATTTGTCTTAGACCCTCAAGACACATAACCCATCTGCGACTCAATATGATCTAGCAAACCAAGTGATTTGTAATAAAATAATTCAGTCAATTAGCTTAAATTATTCCCAAATTACTTTTACATCAGACTCGATTAAAACATTGGAACTCATCTAATAATTCAACAATAAATTTCACCCTAGCTTTTGGGGTTTAAGCTAGAGGAAAAAGACTCTTCTGATTAGCCATGTCGAAAAACACAGGTAATCAGTGAGGTTAAAAAACCTCTTAGGATGGAATTCTTCATCAAATTATAGGCTTACTTAGGTTGCTATGAAACCAGATTCGTTCAAAAGGGCCGACGTGTCGTGAATCCGTCGAATCCGGATCGTGTCCCAATCGGACACGACGTGTCTCGATTTCCGGACACGAATCCAAAAAAAGTCACTTGCGCGGCATTAAAAAGGCGATTTTGTTGTTGTTTTGTTTCACTTTCACTTCTCTATTTTGCTATGGGTTTGTTGTGGGTTGGTTGTGAGTGTTTTGGAGCAAGGAGCAAAGGGTGGGGGAGCCTTTTCAAGGAGATTCAAGCAATTGATAAGTGCATTTCCTCTCTATTTTTTTTGCATTTTTATTATAGTAGTTTGCATATGCATTTCTTTTACAAATTTGTGCATTTTTGGTTTATTTTTTTACAGTATTCATGGCTCAATCAAGGGCAGTAAGGAAGGGGCAAAGAAAGGGGAAGAATTCCCCCATTGGAGATGCCCCTCCTCCCCCAATTTCATCAGAGTCTGTTGCAAGTATTCCCTCTATTGCAAGTAATGTTGAGGGAAGACTTCCTCCTCAATGTAACATTGAGAAATATCCCTTGTGGAAATATGTCACAAGAGAGCAAGGGCCAAGCAACAAGGTGAATTGGAGATGCAACTTTTGACGCAATATTTTCACGAGCACATATTTCTGTGTCAGCAAAGAAAGGGGAAGAATGTCCTCAGTGGAGATGCCCCTCCTCCCCCAATTTCATCAAAGTCTGTTGCAAGTATTTCCTCTATTGCAAGTAATGTTGAGGGAAGACTTTCTCCTCAATGTAACATTGAGAAATATCCCTTGTGGAAATATGTCACAAGAGAGCAAGGGCCAAGTAGCAAGGTGAATGGAGGAGGCTATGTGAATTGGAGATGCAACTTTTGACACAATATTTTCACGAACACATATTTCTGTGTCATCAAAGGAAGGGGAAGAATGTCCCTAGTGGAGATGCCCCTCCTCCCCCAATTTCATCAAAGTCTGTTGCAAGTATTCCCTCTATTGCAAGTAATGTTGAGGGAAGACTTCCTCCTCAATGTAACATTGAGAAATATCCCTTGTGGAAATATGTCACAAGAGAGCAAGGACCAATCAACAATGTGAATGGAGGAGGCAATGTGAATTGGAGATGCAACCTTTTCCACAGTATTTTCACGAGCACATATTTCCGTGTCAAAGGCCATTTGTTGGCTTTACCAGGTTGTGGAGTTGGAGTTTGTACAAAAGTGGCTTTACAAAACAGGGAACAAACGGAAAGAGAGCCCAATGTTGGTATGGAAAATGTGGTTGCAAAAGAAAAAATAAAAACCAAGAATGATGACTCGTGGTTTTTGGGTAGCATCGGATGTGCTCTAGCTCCGAAATTTTGTGGAGGGGCTAGAACACATGAGATCTCCAAGACCCAGAAATCGTTTGGTGAAATTCCACCTGGATTGTATTTTATTAAAATAATTAATATTTTTAATGGGGTTCCTAAGTCTAAACTTAGGAAAATTAAAATATTAATGGGTATTAATGAAAATATGGGTGAGAAGCTTCTAAGAGACGAGGATCAAGTCTAATTTAATCTTAGCTGTTGATTAGAGATTAGATCACAGTCGTTGATATCTCAACAGGAAAAGTATAAATGAAGGCTTGAGAGTCATTTGGAGATACACCGGGAAAATACTCAGTAACCCAAGGGAAATCGATTCTCAAGAAGTAAGAGTTCGATTTCAAAGGCAAAGTTGCAGGGTGAAGGAAGAGCAGGGTATCGGCATCAGTCGGAGACTGAGGAGGAGGTGACGTAGTACATCAGAGGGACAGTGCAGAGGGACAACTCAGAGAGGTAGCGCAGCAAGGGACGCAGTCCTCACGGAGAGATGACGCAGTGAAGGCTGGAGGGTCTGTTGGGTGTCAGAATTTCTCTGAAGGGTGGAGGAAAATTATCTCAGGTGTTTTCATAAAGGTTTCTCTATGTTCTGCAAATCATTCATTGTAAAGAGATTGTTGCTGAAGAATAATAAATAAACCCTCATTTGCTGCATCAGTTTTCTCGCATTGGGTTTTTCCTAGAATTATTGTCCAAAAACAATTGTGTTGATGTGATTGATTCTTGTGCTTGTATTTTATTGTTTTTTCTCTATGCTATTATGTGACAACTATAGTAGAATTTACTTTGATGTTTACTGAAGGGTTTTGTAAATAACTTATTGTGGAAAATAAGTAAGAAAAATAAATCAGTTACTGCAATAGAATTTCATGTTAGAAATTTTCACAATGACCCCCTTCCATTTTTGAGGAAAGGCAGCAACAAATTCCCATTTGAGAGTTCTAGTGGGGGACAAGTAGCAAAAAGAAAGGCAATTTCATTTGGTTCAATGGACAAGATTTTTCAAAAGGAGAAACGAAAAGAACTTGATCTCACCATTGCCTTTTTTTCTATCAAAACTTCATATCCTTTAGTGTTGCACGCTCACCTCTATTTATTGAGATGTGCCGAGCTCTAATGCAAGGGGCTCCATCAGGGTATGTGCCTCCTAGTTCGGAGAAGCTTAGAACCACATTGTCGACTAAGGCAAAAAAAGAGGTGCAAGAAATGCTTGAGCCTATTAAAGCATCATGGCCAACATCTGGGGTTAGCATTGTTTCTGATGGATGGACAGATCCAACACGGCACCCACTCATCGACTTCATGGTGTCTTCCTTGAATGGTCCAGTTTTCTTGAAAGCAGTGGACACACTTGGAGAATACAAGGATGCACAATATATGGGTGAGTTGTTTATTAAAGTTATTGAAGATGTAGGTGTTGATTCTTGTGTTAAAATCATTACAGATAATGCACCTGTTTGCAAGGTTGCTGGCATGATTGTGGAAGCTAAATATCCACAATTGTTTTGGACATCTTGCATTGTCCATTCATTGGACTTAGCACTGAATCCATTGCTTTTGATGTGCCTTGGATTGGTAACATTATTGAGGATGCACGACATATCTATAACTTTGTACAAAATCATACAAATGCCCTCACTATCTACAAGGAGTACAACAATCTATCATTGTTGAAGATTGTAGATACACAGTTTGCCTCTTCCTTCACCATGTTGAAGAGGTTGAGGGAGGTCAAGACCGCTCTTGGGGCCATGGTTATTTTAGAGTTTTGGTCCTTTTGGAGAAAGACAGATCAAGTAGCCTCTAAAAGAGTGAAGGATACAATTCTAGATGATGCTTGGTGGGAGAGGGTAGATCTACTTATTTAGATCATGGACCCTATCATTTCTTTGCTTCGATTTGCAGATACAGACCAACCCATCCTAGGAGAGGTTTATGAGGGATGGGATTCCATGATTGAGTCTGTGAGGAGCATTATTTTACAGAGTGAGTGCCTCGAGTATGAGACATCACCAAAGGCATTCTTCACCGATATAGATGATATTATTGTCAGCGAACGGGACAAGAATTGCACACCTTTACATTGTTTGGCTCACTCATTGAACCCAAAATACTACAACCATGAGTGGTTGAATGGTGGACCTTCCTGCAGATTCCCTCCTCACATAGATGGTGAAATCTCACAGGGGAGGAAAGATGCATTCAGGTGGGTTTTTCAGGATAGAGCATTGCTTGATGAGGTGGAGGATGCCTTTGCAGAGTTTTCCACTGGCACTGGTCAATTTGCAGGATATGATCTGATTAGAGACAAGGGGGCTAAGAAGCCCTATTCTTGGTGGGCAAATCATGGGGCACCAAGCCCTCCTCTACAGCAGTTAGCCATGAGGCTCCTCTCTCAAGTGATTTCATCCTCTTATTACGAGGGGAATGGGAGCACATATGGGAATTTGTATAGTGTTAAGAAGAGCACGCTTGAGCAGTCCAACGCAGAGACAATGGTGTATGTGCACACCAACCTTCGTCTTATTTACAGGCAGAGGGATGAGTGGTTGAAGGGAAAGACAAAGATGTGGGATGTCTTTCCTGATGATATGGGTCTGGACAACGGTGTTGAGTTGTCATTGGCCAGCATGGATCTCAATGATCCAGTGCTAGAGCCTGTCAATGATACAGTATGATGGTGATACTGTAGAGGGGTCATCCTCCACACCAGCAGATGCAGAGATGACTTTGGATACAGGGGAGGAGGATGCAGCAAAGGAGAGTAGTGGTGACCATGATGATGAGGACAGTAATGCTGATTTTGATGATGACTATGAGGATTGATGACTCATGAGTCATGAGATACCTACTGCCTTGAGGCTTGTATACTTGTAGTTGTTTTGTATTTTCTATTTCTATTTGCGATTGGCATTGCACTACCTATGTAACACATTTTGATTTTGATGACTTAATGAGAAACTACAATTGTCAGTATCTTTATCTTACTATCTTGTCTTTCTCCTATTGGAGCATTGATGAATTGAATATGTATTATGAATTCAGAATTTATGATTTATCATTTATGTGACATGTAACAAATTACAATTGTATTTGAATTTTGTATGTATTATGCATAATGTTACTTTGTAAACAGTAAAACTTACATGTAAATGAAGATCTATGTTTGAAATCAATGAATTCGTATCATGAATGAGAATTTGTGTAAGAAATATCTAATTTTTAATATATATATATATATATATATATATATATATATATATATATATAACATATCCGAACGTGTCTTGTTCCGGGGGGTCAACGTGTCCGTATCCGACACTCGAATCCTTGTATCCATCGAATCTCGAATCCACGTGTTAGGTGACTTAGCTAGGTTGTTACATAGACTCAAGGCTTTACTAAGATCATTTACAATACATAACTTGCATAATGGGATGACCATGACACATGGACTGCTGATATGTGATTCGATCCTTGTTGAAAAAGTTGGTACTTCCGTTTCCCTGGAACTTTGACAATTTGAGTGCAACATCTGGCTCCATATGGGGACACGTTGCTTCCAAGAAGTAACGTGAGAATCCCAGAATCTTGCATCCAAGGAAACAAAAGTCCATCAAATAGATATCCATTCAACATCGAAATCATCATGCATATATAGAAAATATTGTTGGAATAGAAAATCTACTCTAACAAATCGGAATATAAAAGACATAATATAAATGCGTGAAATAAGCTATCTAACAACATGAAATAAAAAGGGAATAGGGTTAGAGATATTTTACAAACAATGCCCATGGCATTAGATATCATTGGTGAGGAACAATCTCGGGCATCTGTTCGCTTACTAGTAGATCACTCGGTTGCTTTTCAGATGTCCCTTGCTGAAGTTTGACCCTCTTAGGTCGATGTGACTGCTCATCATTGTGCTGCATATCTCTGTCAATCTGAAACGTTCTTCTTTTTCTACTTGGCGGAGGGGATGGGTGGTGGAAAAAGTGACATATCTCTGATTCAAAATGAGGCGAATGTTCCTGTGGCACAACCTGTTCACCATTTTCCAACTTCTTTGGAACTTCCACGTGGTATCTTCTCTCTACTTCTCTGTACAACCTGACCATGCCACTTGTTGCTGCTGGAATAGTGGCATAAGATAAATCGATCTGAATGCATCCACTTAAATCAACTGCAAACTGTTGAGAGAGAAGCATCCCGCATACATTTGGCGCATCAATGACCGCAATATCCACAATCACGATCTTGTATAGATAATCTGCTAAGGAAACCTGTAAATCTTTAAGCACACCAAGGACTTCAACCTTTCTAGAGTCCATTGAACAAATGTTATGATTGTTGATTTTGGGTTGCATCGGATGTGCTCTAGCTTCGAAATTTTGTGGAGGGGCTAGAATACATAAGATCTCCAAGACCCATAAAATTGTTTGGATAAATTCTACCCGGATTGTGAGTTATTAAAATAATTAATATTTTTAATGGGTTCCTAAGTCTAAACTTAGGAAAATAAAAATATGGGTGAGAAGCTTTTAAGAGGCGAGGATCAAGTTTGTTTTAATCTTAGCTGTTGATTAGGGACTTAATCTCGATCGTTGATTCATCAACAGGAAAAGTATAAGAGGAGGCTTGAGGGTCAGTTGGAGATACATCGAATGATCAAATCAGTTTGATTTTTCTGGGGCGTGGTTTGTTGAGAAAATCGAACGAGTGATCTGAGTTGTAGTGAGAGGGGCAGAAGCAGAGATTTGGATCAGAAAGGTGTTCCGAGCCAAAGAGTACTAGGCAGAGAGGCAGGTGTAGCATCAGACATGCAACATAGAGGCCTACACAACCCAGGAAGGGGCTCACGTAGTGTTGACGCAGGCCAAGAGGGACTCTTGTAGTGCAGTGCAGGATATTCGTTAGAAGTTCGAGATTTTGTCGGAGAAGTGAGGTTCTAAGCCAGAAGGGATAAACAACTGTCTTCCTCCAGCAAATCGATCCAGTAGAAGGGGTGACACAGTCTCGTAGAGGCAAAACACCGGCCCAAGCAGTGATTGCGCTGGGATTTCGCAGTGTTTGCCGAAATCAGGGCACTCACTGGATCAGTTGTGACTTGGAGAACGAGGGAAACCCTCGTATGTATTTCTTGTTGCCAAGATTTCTCTGAAAGGTTAGCCGGTGTGGGAGGCAACCTATTGTACTCAGATTCTGCTTGCTTGATAATACAAACCCTCTATTTGTTGCACCAGTTTTCCCACATTGGGTTTTTCCAGGGACGTGTTGTCCAAAAATAACAGTGTCCCTTGTGTGTTTGTCTCATATTTGTTTCAGTTTATGATCTATATGTCAGTGTAGTCTGCAGTAGTGTTTTTCATCACTGTTTATAAATTAAATAACTTGTTGAATGTAATAACAAGTAGAAGATGATAAACCAGTGATTGCAGTAGGATTTCTGATGTGTAGATTCAGAAATTCTCACACCGGGTGGAATTTCTCCAAACAATTTCTAGGTCTTGGAGATCTTATGCATTCTAGCCCCTCCACAAAATTTCGGAGCTAGAGCACATCCGATGCTACCCAAAATCAACAGTGATATGGTCTAGAAATTCATAAGTTTAATTGCTCCATGACCTTCTTGGTCATAATATTCTTAGATGCACTAGAATCTAGCATGCAGTTGTGAAGTAATCTGTCATTGATGTCCAAAGTATGATTTTCATTAGTCATATAACAGTTGATATCCTTTAATTTAATTTCTTCGTCCTGATGATTAATTCCGTCATCTTTTTGTTGAAGCATACCCAAAGCCCTGAAGAAAGATGCCCTTTGAGATGGAATCTTTAAAAGTTCAAGTACAGGGACAGACATCTTAATATTATTTATCCATGCGGCCCAATCCATGTTCAAACCAGATTTGTATCTTTCGGCGGGAACCTGCTTGTTCTGACTTTGACCTTTACCCTTCCTTTGATATGTGTAGCCCTTACTCTTTGCAAGTTCTAGAACTTGTTCCTGAGTTGGTTTATCACCATATGCCTGAGTGATGGGGTCATTTTCTTCATTGAAAGTGTTTACTGCAAAGGTTGAAGAAATCATATTGGCACATGGGCTTTCACTTGATTCGCCTTGACTTGCATTATTACTTTGTTGATATCTACTTTCTTCTAAGATCCTTCTAGCAAAAGCACATGTACTTTCTTCATGAAAACTATCACAAGATCTACAAAAAGGAATAGACTCATCAACTACGTTGGCAGACTCAAGCAGTGTAGGAGGCCTTTGATCATTTGAGGAATTCCTTTTTGGCCACTGATTGTTATTGTTTCCTCTGTTATTATTATTGTTTCGGGGAGGCATACTTTGTGTTTGCATCTTGGTATTCCTCTTCATCTGTATTAATTGATTATGCATGTCACTTATCTGCTTGGCATGTTTAATTTCCATATCCCTAACCAATTTGGTTAATTCTTTGACCGTTTCTGACTCTTCTTTCATTTTGACTAGAATTCTTTCGTAACTAGGGATCTCAGATTTACCTGAAGCCTTTTTATCTTTTTCTAACTCTTTAGTTGTGTTTTGGGCAACAACTAAAGTGGCAGGGCGAGCCCGCCTTATCTCATATTGAACTTCTACATGGTAAGCCTAAAAAATTGTTTCCAAGACAATTTTGTCAAGAGGCTTGTAATCCCGAGTCACGTCCCTTAGTAATTTATTGAACCTCTGGTTAAATTCTACCACTGTTTCGTTTTCTTTCTTCTTGATGGTATTGAATTCTTTTACTAAGTACTTCCCTTGCCTCTTATCTCTGTATTTGTCTCGGAAAGCATCAAGGAGGGTCCTTAGAGAATCGAAAGCATTATTAGCCTCATGAAACCAGTCAATTGCATTACCCTGTAATGATAAGACAAACAGTTTCATCTTGACATCTTCATAATTATAGTCTGTAGAATGAGCATATCTATGGAGGAATGAAGTAAACTTCTTTATATGTTCTTCAACGTTGATAGCATTATTCTCCTCAAAGATTGGAAATCTGTTCATAGTTGACTCATTTGGAAAATCATGCGGATACCCCTGGATGTTGGTGAAATTGCAAGGACCATAGTAGTCACCCATGATGTTTTGATTCGGAGGATTGATGAAAAGCAAATGGAGATCAAGGAGAGCTTCCTGTCTGAGAAAATTTAAATGATCTCTAGAGTGTAACTTGTTTAACCGAGCTCTTAGAACCTTTTTAGGATTGGGAGTGGGTTAACCAAGCTACCAGGATTCCTTCTAGAGTACATTCTAGTGAATGGATGAGTAAGTGGAGTCGCCACCCAAACAGGAAACCAACCTAAATGTCCAGGTGCTAAATGTGAGAATGAACAAGATGAGAAGATTAGTGAGAGAAAAAATGATAAGGTGATGAGAAGATGAAAAATGATGAGAGATAGGTGCCAAAAAATGTTGTGGCGTTGGCGGGACAATGAATGAAGGATGAAAGATGACAAAATGATATAATGTCGTAAACCCCGGCAACGAGCAAACTCGTCCTCGACAACGACGCCAAAAAATGTTGTCACCTGGATTGTACAGGCACCGCGGCAATGCTCAGGACAGGGGTTGCCATTCTAATCTCCACCCACTCCGTTCTAGCTGTCTCCCAACAACAAGCTATGGTGGGTTGTTAATTTTAGATAACAATGGTATGTTCTATGCTGAAGAGCAATTTTACTTCAATTTTCTTATTAGCCCAATATCAATATCCAGATTAGCAATCACATCAACATGATAGTAAAATGCAGATAGAACATAAATAATAACAGTAGAAGACAAGCCAAAACAAGGGGACACAAGATATGGCACCAGCGAAGGACAAACCCCAATGTGGGGAAACCCTTTGATCAATTCTTCTTATTATTCTTCAAAAGTTCAGCAGAGAGAGAGAGAGAGTACAATATGCAATATTCACTTGCCCAATCACAGTGAAATTTGTCCCAACAAACAACAGCTACAGAAAGCCCTAACCAGAAAGTCAACGTTGGTCAACAAGGTAGAATTTGACCTCCAAAATAGCTTGGTCAAACTTGGTCAACTCGGCCTCCAACAGCAAGTCAAATCAGCCCAAAAACAGTTTGAAAATATCCAATCAAACCTGGTCAACAAAAGTCAACGCTACAGTCAAACCCTTTTGCAGTCAACGTTGGTCAAACAGTATGGTCTGCCTCATTTTTTGTGCCCAAAAATGCGGTCTTCCCAAACAGAGATAACCCTCACAAAACCACAATCAAACATGTCAACATTGCTAGTCAAAAACCCTTCCTGCAACTTCGGTCAATGCTGGTCAACGCAGGAACAGAACTGCCCTTCTTCGCATGTGTGGAGAGCCGCCTCAGAAATCCATACCCAATCAATGAAGAAGAGAGAGATATGTGAGTGAAGTGAAGTGACAAAATGAGGAGGAGGCTCCATGTATTTATATGCAACGTTGTGGCCTTGAGAGCCTAAATTAGATTGTTGGCCGACCTTGACAATTTGTCCATAAACAAAATAAATTCATAATTCCATTTGTACATGTCAGAATGAGATGATATTTAGATCAATCCTACACCTCTTACAGAGAGGAATCTAATAAAAATAGCAGTTGCCTCATATGAGTTGTACAAGGTGAAGTTTGGCCCTAGTTGCCGAATTTAACACTCCCTCTCAACTAGGGAGAACTTCACTTGCCAAACTGTCTGACAATATGTACCATCCCTGTCTCTACTCTGCTCTACTTTACTAAACCATGGAGAAAGAAGAAATGATCGAGAATGTATCATACCATTCTCCACTGACCCGAAGTTAGTCTCCAATAATCGAGAGTGTGTCATACCACTCTTAATTGACCCGAAGTCAGTTTCCATTGATCCCAGATCAATATCAAACATCTTAGGATAGGGAGTACAGTAGTACACAATGCGTCCATCGGTAGTACTATGGTCCCTATCCTCATTTCCCTACTCATTGGCCAGATGAGAGGTACTTCCCTTGAGTCCCAGATTGCATGGATAGGATGTGCCGACAGGAGAACGTGAACAACTCATCCTGCTCATATGCCATAGGAGAAGGTGAACCACTCATCCTATGCATATATCAACATGGGGTATCATAGAGGAAGGTGAACCACTCACCCTGTAAATAGCGCACCACTAGGGGAAGGTGAACCACTCACCCTTTGGTCGCTCATCGCTCCAAGAAGTACCCCAAGCCCCCCAGAGTTCCCAGAGCTCAACATCCATCTCATACAGGGCCCTCAGGGGCTTGGTAAGAATATTTGCAACTTGATCATCGGTCCCAATATGATGGAGCCTTATTGCTCCCCGTTGTACCATATCCCGGATAAAGTGGTACATGATATCAATATGCTTGGAGCAGTTAGTAAACACAGGATTCTCAGAAAGACGAATCCCACTTTGGTTGTCGCAATAGATCATGGTGGTATCCAACACATGTCCAAACAGCTCACTAAAGAGCTTCCTCAACCAAACAGCTTCACAGGAGGCCATACTAGCAACAACATATTCAGTCTCAGCGGTGCTCAAAGCAACCGATTTCTGCTTCTTGCTCATCCAGGATATCAAAGCAAAACTTAGAGAGAAGCAACATCCAGATGTGCTTTTACGATCCACCACACTGCTAGCCCAGTGAACATCAGAATAACCATGGAGCCTTACATTCCCGGCAGTGTATCTCAGTCCATAGGTGATTGTGCCCCGGAGATATCTCAAGAGATTCTTTGCAACAATCCAATGTATGTGATGAGGCTCGACCATAAATTGACTCAATGTATTCACTGCAAAACATATGTCCGGACGAGAGTTCACCAAGAACATCAGGGCCCCCACGAGTTGACAATACTCAGAAGGATTTCCCAAATCGGGCCCAACAACACTTCTGCATAACTTCTTGAAGTTAAGCTCCATCGGAGTAGTCACGGACTTGCAGTCCACCATCCCAAATCTTTCAAGTAGCTTCACGATGTATTTTCCTTGAGAAAGGAAAATCTCACCTGGCTTTTGCCAGACCTCCAACCCTAGGAAGTAATGCATCAGTCCTAGGTTCTTCATCTCGAATTCGGACGCCAACTCCCTCTTACATTGATCAATAAGAGGGCCCGCACCAGTCAGAAAGAGATCATCCACATAAAGTTCCAAGATGAGAGGTCTGTCATTCTCAACCTTAAAATAAAGGTTCGGATCAGCTTCACTTCTCCTAAATCCCAGCTTCATCAGATAGTTGTCAATCTTCATACCAATCTCAGGGAGCTTGCTTTAACCCATAGAGGGATTTCTTCAATATTGTTGATTAGTGGTTGTCATTGATGTCAATCTAAGCAGCACTAGGGGCTATCCTGATCTTTCATGGGCATTTTGACTTGAAAACTTACTCTATTATGAGTCAAGGATCTTCTAGATGGATTCTACTCGTCGAGATGTTTCCGTTGATATATGGCATTCCAAGTAATTCTTCATGTTTTAAGAGATATTCATGTTTGAAGTTTGTAACTCCAGTTAGTGGGCTAAAACCCTATGGGGTTGTGGCATGGCACTCATAATTGGTTGTGGTCATTGAATAGTCAATAATCAATAATGCTTTTTTTTTGCTCCTAAAATCCCTCCAACACTCACTTGTTGAGGACCCTCTCAACTCAAGACATTCATATAAATAATGACCCTCATATCCTCCTCTAGTAGGGATTTTGTGGTTTCAAACAGGTCATCGTGGCATTTTCTACATAACTTTTTTTTCTACGAAGCTTCACAAGCTGAAATTAAAACCCATTTGAGCCGAAATCTTGATGAACCTCGTGACCGAATTTTAGATCTTGGTTCGCTATATTTTCAGAGGTATGATCTGAGGAAGTTAGGGTTTTTGCAGGCTCTCGAATTCCATGTCAAACAGGTGACATTGGGAAAATCGTCATAACTTTCTCTTTGAGCATTAGATTCAAATTTCTTAAATAGTCACAAAAAGAGAACGAACAGTAGTTTGTTGAGTAGCGTTTTCAGGGCCGAAGGTCGCTACAGTGACACGTGGCACTTTGTACAAGTTCGCTCTACTCAACCAGTCTATAATCAGGTCATCGTGGGAGATTGGGCATAACCCTTTATTGAAGAATCCAATCTTGATCAAACCTGTGGGTTTGGAAAGAGGACTCAGAGGGCTACCACAGGAGGAAATTTTAGACCTTGGAGATCCGAAATTACATAGATACAACATATTCAATATCGAGCGCCTAGAAGGAAAGAAAAAACATGCATTCAAAGATCACTGCAGTAAGGACCACACATCAAGAGTCAAGGGTAAGTCTCCTACAGCAAGGTATGTATGATTAGTGTTTACATTTGAAATATGAGTATCATCTTTGACATATGTTTTTGCAGGACAACGTAAGTGTATACAGGGTCTCGGTTATATCTCTATGTCTCTATATGTCACAGTTAGTTTTGATACCATATTTTGGATGTCCTATTCTTGATACTACACATTTGATGCTACATATTCTTGATGCTACACCAAGTCTGCTAAATCTATATGATTTTGTAAGTTCATGTTACTTGTCTTTTCATAGTTGCTAGAATGGTCTCTGTTGTTGTACTTAGAACTTGGTCCATCACAAGTCTAGGGTCTGTCATCAGTTTTTATTGTATATATCTTTAGGTCAGTTTTGGATATAGTCTTGCATAGAGTCCAGGCCTATATCAACAGTGGAGTCTTTGTCTACTGCTGCAACAAGTCAACAACAAAAGTGACAAGCACACTTCAGGTACGCATTGTAATTTCAATTTGTATTTATTCATTATTATGCACTTACATATGTTTTGCAGGCAAAGGTAAGTTGAAGGGCATTTTGTTTTGTTTTGGGATTGGTTTCGCCGGGAAAATTTTGCATGCAGGTAGAAGAAGATTCAAGTACAACTTCAAGCAAGAATTCAAGAGCAGAAGTATCAAATCAAAGAAAGCTTTGCAGTAGGACATCCTTTGAAGACATGACAACCATCTGTATATTGTGAAGAAGTGTCAAGGCCAAGAGCCATCATTATAAAGTTGTAAAAGAGTCATTTGTAAAAGTTTCATCATTGGAAGAGTCATTATTGTAAAAGAGTCAATCTGCCTAGAGTTGAAAAAGCATTATTGGGAGGTATAGGAGTCTCTGTTGGGATGATGCCATGGTTGGGTTGCAGGTCATAGTGTGATTGGGTGTTCGGTCAAAATCATTGTAAATCATATTGTATCGTGGATCATTGTCCCTGGTACGAGAGTCCACACTTTTGTATTTAATTTTTGTCTTTATAGGGTGGTAGGGTGGTGCTAGGCAGGTGAATGAAGTCACCTACAGGTTGGGGCCTGTAAACACTTCACGGTGGTAGGGTCGTGCTAGGGCGAGTTGAGACTCACTAGGGTGTTGGGGCATCCATTTAGTTGACTACTGAAGAACCCAGGGCGTTGGGGCGTCCTTCCAGTGGGAGTTGGAGAAGAATGCTTTTCTAGAATTCCAGGAAGTTGTAACTGTAATATTCCTAATTAGCCATGGCTAATCGGAATATTCGATTTTGCTGAATTTTTCCTTATATAGATATTTATAAATAAAAGGGTGAGGAAATGGGGACATAACTCACTTTTTGAATAAAGTCACTCCCTAGTAGCACAATGTTGTAACTTACAAGGGGAGCCAAGGGGGCCAAAGGACCATGTAGAGAAGGGGGCCCATGTAGACACTTGGAGAGACTGCGCAGATGGAGAAGGAGCACGTGGCGAGAGAGAGGCTACGTTGGAGGAGGTGGGCCTTAGGGTTTTGAGAGAGGCCAGCGCTATAAAGGAGAGACGAGCCTCCTCATTTGGGCATTGGATTATGTTGCATTTGAGCTAGTCACTTCGACTTAAAGCACGCTGGCTGTTTAGCCTGTCTGCAGCTCTATTTAGTGCATCGAGTGTCTCTGTTTGGAGATCTCATCCTTAGCCCGAGGGACTTCGAGTGCCTGCTCGGGCAAGGTAGTTCCATCAGTATTTTGCAGGAGGAGCGATCTCTGGAGTTGAGGAGGAACTGAGCATTTTGATGCCTGCGCAGTTTTGAGAGGGGAGGACGCAGTCTCTTTTGGTAGGATCTTCGGATTGGGTTATGTGGAGGATTTGAGCTTGGAGATTGAGCAAGGGATCAACCCTTGCATATTGGAGGATTTTGGCAGAGTCTCGGGTAGAGTTTTGGAGGATTCTCTTCAGGGGCAGCGCAGAGCCTTGAGGGATAGCGTAGATTCTCAAGGGGGTGATTTTCGGGGGTCAACTATTTGAGAAAAGCATTTTGGGCTTTTCTGGGTTTATTGAGCAGAGGCTGATTCCAGAGTTTCAGCATTTTCTGAGGAGGGGAATAGCCCCAAATCCTCACTTGATTCCTGCAGTAGTAGTAGCATAGCAGTTCTCCGGCAGCTTGGATGCAGTTCAAAGAGAGGCCATTTCCTTACCATTCTAAGTGTATTTCTTCACTTGCCTTGTGCAAGTCGAGGTGCTATCTTTCTGATCACCTCTTGTACTCTTTCCATTATTCAGTATAATAAAATGGCTTAGCATTTCTCTCTGCATTTCTCGAGTATCTGCTTATATTCCATGTATACATTATTGTATGTTGCACTACTGTTATTTTTATCTCTTTGAGCTCCCCGGCTACTATACCACTTGTGTGTTTTTCTCCTATACTCTTAAACAGAGTTTGGAAAGGGCCAGGTAGCCTCCAGATCTCGTCCTCTTTTCAGAGGCGACATATCTGGTAAACGCCCTCCCAGTCCATCTCTGGTTGGAGTTTGCTTGTGTTTGAGGGATACCCCTGATAAGGGATATTACAGTGGTATCAGAGCATAGATTTGGCTCAGCCTGTGGAGCTAGCAATCTATGACACCGAGGGAGAAGCCCTACATCTGTTACAGAGGTAGGAAATACAGAGATATTGAGCGTAGGTTGGAGAACACCTATGGAGAGGGAGACTGTGTTCGGGTGGTGAACACAGAACAGGAGGAGCCTGTGGTGGACGCAGAGCAGGAGGATCCGATGGCAGATGAGGATGGGAAGAGATTTGTGGACATGCTCCTCAAATCAGTGCAGGATCTGTCGAGGCAGATAGAGGTGATGGGGCAGATATTCACGGCGGTGGAGGCTAGACAGCGTGAGAACCCACGGGTTTTCCAGGTTGGTGAGGGATCGGGTACATTCCACCATTTGCCAGAGCAGGGTGCCACTCAGCGTGATACTACTCAGCAGATGGCCTCACATGCCCCTACACGCTCTACTATGCTCACTTTCCTAGGAGCAGACACGGGGGCCAGAGCCCAGCAGGAGGCAGAGCCCAGTCATATGGGTGATTAGTTTGCAGAGTACCAGGCCTATGGGCAGGAGTTCAGGGATGCTCTCTCATTCAGAGACTTTGTCCAGCTCCAGCGGGGTAGTAGACCCCGTGACCATCACAGAGGATACCGGCATTATCATGATGGAGACACCCACCGCATAGCTAGTAGATTCCACTTGCCTATGTTTGATGGCTCATCAAACAGTTCGGCTAAGTCTTGGGTGGAGAAGATGGACATCTATTTCCAGCTTAACCAGATGTCGGAGACAGAGGCCATTAAGGTGGTGACATTACATTTGGATGGTGAGACCCAGGACTGGTGGTTCCATGGAATGGTTACACTCGGACACTCCACAGTGACGACATATGCCGAGTTCACCAGGAGATTGATAGAGAGGTTTGACCAAGGGGATCCAGAACAACACTTTGTTGAGCTGACGAGGCTCAAACAGACCGGGAACCCAGAGACCTACATTGCAGACTTCTTGAGGGTTTCAGTGATGGTGCCAGATCTATCCGCGGCACGGAGGATCTACATGTTTGTTGAGGGGTTAGCAGAGCCACTTCGGGGTCTAGTCAGATCCACTAGACCAGCCACACTCCAGGATGCTATTAGCAGGACCCGGGACTTACAGGATGCCTTACCCAGGACCCGAACACCTTACCCCCAGAGACAGGCTTTCCAGCCTAAGGGGAAGGATGTGAGGATTTCGCCTCCAAAGGGGAATCCAGGATGAGCACAGATTGATGATGATGCCAGGAGGGAGCTGAAGAAGAAGCGGTTGTGCTTTACCTGTCAGGAGTCGTGGGCACCGAGACATAGATGTGCTGCTGGCAAAGCACATTTTATTGAGGTCTTCTCTGAGAGCAGCGGGGAAGAGGATGAGGAGGATGATGTGGAGGCAGGAGATAGTCATGCCACGCAGGATCCTTTGCCACCTCCACCACCAGCAGCAGGTGGTGCAGCTTTTGCACCTACCGGAGGGGCCCTTGCAGCATTGCGAGGAGTTCCCAAGTATTTGACGTTGCGCGTATGGGGGATAGTACGTGGCCAACGAGTATCAGTTTTGGTTGATAGTGGGGCAACCAACAACTTCATCGATGCACAGATGGTTGAGCGGAGAGGTATACAGACAAAGAGCTTCGATGGCTTTTCAATTTTGGTCCCAAGAGATCAGACCATGGTGTGTGCTCGTTATGTCCCAGAGTTATCAGTGACGATGAGCACCTACACACTGACTGACCACTTTTTCGTGGTCAATATTCCGGACACCAACATGATACTGGGTGTTTAGTGGCTTATCACTCTAGGGAAGGCCACGACAAATTGGAGGGCCCTAGAGATGGAGTGGGATGATGAGAAGACAGGGAGGCATGAGAAGATACGGGGACAACACACATATCCGCCTCAAACTGTTTCGGCTCATCGGATGGAGGCAGTCTTCCGGAAGGGAGACGTAGAGTGGGCAGTGGAGCTGCGTGCATCAGTGGCCGAGACTACAGGGCCGACGGTGCACCCAGAGATACAATCCATCCTTGACCAGTATGCCACAGTGTTTGGGGAGATTCCGCCGGGACAGCCACCGGACTGGGGGTTTGAGCACACCATTGAGCTTGAGCAGGGCATACAGGCAGTGATTACTACCCCCTATAGGCATCCCAAGGCCTATCGGGATGAGATTGAGCGGGCCATTCAGGAGTTGCTGGCTCTTGGGCACATTCGGCCGAGCACGAGTCCTTTTGCTTCTTCCGTGGTGTTGGTGAAGAAGAAGGACGGCACATTGAGGATGTGCATTGACTACAGGGCCCTGAACAAGAAGACCCTGAAGAACAGGTACCCCATACCCAAGATTGATGAGTTGATGGATGAGTTGAGAGGAGCACAGTTCTTCTCAAAGATTGATTTGAGATCTGGGTACCATCAGATTCACGTGAGGGAGCAGCACATTCCCAAGACTGCCTTCAGGTGTCACTATGGGCACTTTGAGTTTTATGTGATGCCCTTTGGGCTAACCAAAGCCCCAGCTACATTCCAGTCCTGCATGAATCACATCTTCCGTAGTCACTTAAGGAAGTTTGTGTTGGTGTTCTTTGATGATATTCTCATTTACAGCAGGACTTGGGAGGAGCATCTCCAGCACATTGAGACAGTGTTGCGCATCTTGGAGGAGCAGCAGTTCTATGCCAAGCTCTCCAAGTGTGAGTTTGGGTTGACGAAGATGTTGTACTTGGGACACATCATAGGGGTGGACGGAGTGAGAGTCCACGAGGAGAAGATCAAGGCCATTAGAGATTGGCCGGAGCCGAGGAACGTGACAGAACTTCGGGGATTCATTGGCATTTGTACTTACTACCGAAAGTTCATCAAGAGTTTCTCACAGCTTGCTGCACCCCTGACAGATCTGATGAGGAAGGGGGCATTTAGTTGGTCGAATACAGCGCAGCGAGCCTTTGATAGGCTCAAGGAGGTTATGAGCAGTTTCCTAGTGCTTGCATTGCCAGATTTTTCGCAACCATTTGTTTTGGAGTGTGATGCATCGAGAGAGGGGATTGGTGTAGTGTTGATGCAGGGAGGTCACCCTATAGCCTTTGAGAGCCGGAAGCTCCTTCCGCACGAGAGGTTGTATTCTATATACGACAAGGAGATGCTGGCCATTATGCATGCATTGGCCAAATTCCAGCAGTATTTAGTGGGTAACAGGTTCAGGGTGAGGACTGATCACAACAGCTTCAGGTTCTTTTTGGAGCAGTAACAGCGACAGGAGAGGCAGCAGAAGTGGATCAGTAAGATCCAAGCGTATGACTTTGACATTGAGTATGTCAAGGGTAAGAACAACGTGGTAGCAGACGCCCTTTCATGTAGACCGGCCACGTTGTCTCTTATGAACTTGTACACAGACTAGAGGGCTTGACTCTTAGTAGAGTACTCCAAGGACAGATTTGCATGTGAGGTTCTGGATGGGCAGGTGGCAGATGATAGGTACAGGGTAGTCGATGAGATCATCTACTATAGGGACTGGATCTTCTTGACTGAGGGATCTCAGCTTAAGAAGAAGATACTTCAGGCATCACATGATTCACCATTGGCTGGCCATCAGGAGTTTACCAAAACCTACAGGGCCATTAGAGAGAGGTTCTCATGGAAGGGCCTCAAGGAGGACGTACTCCAGCATATCCGGGAGTGCGATATTTGCCAGAGGAACAAGGGGGAGATGAACCATCCCGCAGGATTATTGCAGCCTCTTCCCATTCCAGAGGGGAAATGGGAGTGTATTTCGATGGACTTCATCATAGGGTTTCCCATGGTGCAGGGCAAGGATTGTATCTTTGTCGTCGTTGATCGATTGACAAAGTACGCACATTTTTTCGCCATATCCGCACACTACACAGCAGCGTAGGTGGCCGAGCTGTTCTTCAGAGAGGTCTTCAGGCTACATGGTCTTCCTAAGTCCATCATTAGTGATAGGGACAGTCGTTTCATGGGCGGGTTTTGGCAGGAGCTTTTCCAGTTGGTGGAGACAAAGTTGACACCGAGTACCAGTTATCACCCACAGACGGATGGGCAGACAGAGATAGTTAACAAGTGGCTGGAGGGCTACTTGCGTAACTATGTCAGTGGGCAGCAGCGAGCATGGCTGAAGTGGCTGCATCTGGAGGAGTATTGCTACAACACTACACATCACATGTCCATTGGTATGTCACAGTTCTATGCTTTGTATGGATATCATCCTTTATCTTTTGCTGACGTGATGTTTGGTGCTAGCAAGGCTCTGAGAGCTAAGATTTGGATCCAAGAGAGTCAGGATATTCTACGAGCTCTTAAGGATAATATGGCTACAGCACAGAACCAGCAGAAGCTGTATGCTGACAGGGGTCGGGTGGAGAGACAGTTTGAGGTAGGGGACTTGGTCTACCTACGATTACAACCATACTGACAGTCGTCACTGAAGTAGAAGGGAGCTGAGAAGCTCAAGCCCCACTTTTGTGGGCCATACAGGGTGATACGCAGGATTGCACAGGTTGCGTATGAGTTGGAGCTGCCCTAAGACAGCAAGATTCATAACGTTTTTCATGTATCATGCTTGAAGAAGGCATTGGGGCAGCAGGTGACAGTGACAGATGAGCTACCACCCACGGATGATGAGGGGCATTTGGTGTTGCAACTAGAGGCTATTATTGATACCAGGGAGAGGCAACTGCGGAGCAGGACGGTTCGGGAATTCTTGGTGAGGTGGAAGAATTTACCAAATGAGGATGCCACTTGGGAGAGTGAAAAATTTTTGCAGCATCCATCACTTCAGTTGCTTGACGACAAGCAACATTTTGCTGGGGGAGACTATAATATTCCTAATTAGCCATGGCTAATTGGAATATTCAATTTTTCTCAATTTTGCCTTCTATAGTTATTTATAAATAAAAGGGTGAGGAAAGGGGAACATAACTCACTTTTTGAATAAAGTCACTCTCTAGTAGCACAACGTTGTAACTTAAAAGGGGAGCCAAGGGGGCCAAAGGACCACGTAGAGAAGGGGGCCCACGTAGACACTTGGAGGGACTGTGCAGATGGAGAAGGAGCACGTGGCAAGAGAGAGGCTACGTTGGAGGAGGTGGGCCTTAGGGTTTTGAGAGAGGCCAACGCTATAAAGGAGAGAGGAGCCTCCTCATTTGGGCATTGGATTATGTTGCATTTGAGCTAGTCACTTCGACTTAAAGCACGCTGGCTGTTTAGCCTGTCTGCAGCGCTATTTAGTGCATCGAGTGTCTCTGTTTGGAGATCTCATCCTTAGCCCGAGGGACTTCGAGTGCCTGCTCGGGCAAGGTAGTTCCATCAGTATTTTGCAAGAGGAGCGATCTCTGGAGTTGAGGAGGAACTGAGCATTTTGATAACTGCACAGTTTTGAGAGGGGAGGACGCAGTGTCTTTTGGTAGGATCTTCGGATTGGGTTATGTGGAGGATTTGAGCTTGGAGATTGAGCAAGGGATCAACCCTTGCATATTGGAGGATTTTGGCAAAGTCTCGGGTAGAGTTTTGGAGGATTCTCTTCAGGGACAGCGCAGAGCCTTGAGGGATAGCGTAGATCCTCAAGGGGGTGATTTTCGGGGGTCAATTATTTGAGAAAATCTTTTTGGGCTTTTCTGGGTTTATTGAGCAGAGGTTGATTCCAGAGTTTCAACATTTTTTGAGGAGGGGAATAGCCCCAAATCCTCACTTGATTCCAGCGGTAGCAGTAGCACAGCAGTTCTCCGGTAGCTTGGACGCAGTTCAAAGAGAGGCCATTTCCTTACCATTCTAAGTGTATTTCTTCTCTTGCCTTGTGCAAGTCGAGGTGCTATCTTTTTTATCACCTCTTGTACTCTTTCCATTACTCAGTATAATAAAATGGCTTAGCATTTCTCTCTGCATTTCTCGAGTATCTGCTTATATTCCATGTATACATTATTGTATGTTGCACTACTGTTATTTTAATCTCTTTGAGCTCCCCGGCTACTATACCACTTGTGTGTTTTTCTCCTATACTCTTAAACAGAGTCTGGAAAGGGCCAAGTAGCCTCCAAATCTCGTCCTCTTTTTAGAGGCGACATATCTGGTAAACGCCCTTCCAGTCCATCTCTGGTTGGAGTTTGCTTGTGTTTAAGGGATACCCCTGATAAGGGATATTACAGTAACTTTCATTTTAGTTGGCGCTGAAGATTAAAGAATTTATTAGAAAAATGTTCGGTTGTTTTTTAACCGGAGGGGGTTTTCCACCTAAAATTCTTGTGCCTATTGTGCTCTATTTTTACTGCATAAACATTAATAATAATTGAAGATTAACTAATGCTCTGAAAGATTTAAAAAGTGCTAATTGCGAAGGAATACTGATTCACCCCCCCTCTCAGTATTTCTAACAAATATGCATACATGTGTTTGACGATCTTGAACTTCGAACCCCTCAGGTTGTTCTACATAGACTTCCTCCTTAATTGAACCATGTAAGAAGGCGGTCTTGACATCCATCTGATGGAGATTCCATCCTTGCTAGGTAGCAAGGGCTATAATCGAACGGATGGTGGTATATCAGGCAACAGGTGCAAATATCTCATTGTAGTCCACACCTTCCTTTTGAGAGAAGCCTCAAGCAACAAATCTAGCCTTGTACTTTTCAACACTTCCATCAGCGCCATGTTTGATCTTGTAGAGCCATTTCGAGGTGACAACGGATTTGTCCTTGGGTCTAGGGACCACATCCCAGACATCATTATTCATAATCAACTCATACTCTTCGTTCATAGCATCCTTCCAAACATGGTGCTTCACAGCTTCTTCGAACGTGCCAAGCTGAGATTGAACAATGGTGCTCATTGCAGTTAAGTATCCTTGGTACCTATTCGGATTCTTGCTTTCACGGAATGTTCCCCTTGGTGTAACATGCTTCTTGGCATCGTCGAGAGTTTCCCTAAGCCATGAGGGTCTTCTCTTCGAGGAGGGCTCATGAGGGGGTGGATCAATGGGATCCATTGGTTCTTCAACATCGGGCATTGGCTCATACTGCGGTTCTCCCTGTTTTCCTGAATCTGCTTCTTTGTCCTTCCTTGGAAGAGGAAGGTTACTAATCTTTCCAAGGGTAGCATCCTCATCGAAGGTGATATCATGACTTATCTCTACTTCTCTTTGACCAAGCACATAGATTCTATATGTCTTAGAAGTTTCACTGTAACCCACAAATGTTCCTTTTTTCCCAAAATCATCCAATTTGCTTTTCTTTTCTTTTGACACATGAAAATATACAGGACTACCAAAAATTCTAAAGTGAGAAACATCAGGTTTCTTACCGATGAAAACTTCTTCGAGAGTTTTGGAGTCCAACGCTTGATGAGGGCATTTATTTTGAACATACATGGCAATGTTTGCAGATTCGACCCATAAGAACTTCAAAAGGCTTTGATCATGAAGCATGGCATGTGTGGCTTCTACGATAGAACGGTTCTTCCTTTTAGCAACACTATTTTGCTCGGGAGTATATGCGGTAGTAGTCTCCCTCTTAATCCATTATCGGTCCTCAATATTTTGATCTTCTTCCCGGTTTGATTTTCGACCAAAGCTTTGAAAGAATGGAACCATGAGAATACTTCGTCCTTCTTCTTTAAGAAATAAATCCAAGTTTTACGAGAGAAATTATCCATAAAGATAGCATAATATAAATATCCTCCCAAAGAGTTTACGGGCATTATACCAAATAGAACAGAATGAACCAATTGCAATATGTTGGTGGTCTTGCTATCACTTGAGGGGAATGGTCCCCTTGTATGCTTGCCTTCGGCACACCCTTGACAAACACCTTCTTGTTCTACTTTAAATTCGGGCATACATGTCACCATTTTCCTCACATTGGGTAGAGCCTTATAATGTAGATGGGCAAACCTTCGGTGCCATAATTCGGATTGAAGTGATGTGTCGCAAGACATAGCTCCCGATGGACTTCCTCCAATTTGATATAGGTTATCAACCCTAAATCCAAGTGTAAATGCATCTTTGAAATTTTTATTCCACACACGACCTTTCCATTGATGAATGCCACCTTGAATCCTTTGTCCTCCATCGTTGAGATAGATACCAAGTTCTTCTTTAAATCGGGTACATATAGTACTTCTTGTAGATGAATGGTGTTACCTTGATTCAATTGAAGAGTAACATTCCCAACTCCCTTCACAGGATAGGTGGCATTGTCTCCAAAGATAATTTCCAAATTTTTATCATTTTCAATTAGATTTGAAAGAGCTTCCTTATACCTAGTGAAGTGCCTTGAGGCACCACTATCAATCAACCAATTTCCCAAGGTGTCCGGAGGAGAGGCAATAGAGAGGGTAGATATAAGATAAAATTCTTTTTACTTGTTATCAACAACATTAGATTCATCATACTTGGTGTTTCTTGATCTCTTGGGAGGGCGACCATTTCCTTGTTGAGGAGAGGGAGCATTGCTTTTTCCTTTGTTGTTGAATCTATCATTCCTTTGATTGTTGTTGCCCTTGAAATTGTTGTTTTTGTGGTTGTCATCATCATGAGGTGTATCCCTTCTATTAGGACACTCCCTGGCATAGTGGCCAAACTTGTTGCAAATGAAGCATCTTCCCTTCCTTCCATTCTTGACACCCAATCTTCCTTGACATTGCTTCTTTGAACCTACATTGTTCTTCTTTTTGGCATGAGCAGAGAATGCAGTAGGATCATTCCTATTGGAAAGCATATCTAGTTCCATCATCCTTGTTTCTTCTTGAGAACATCTAGTCAACAATTCTTCAAAACCTGGAATCTTATCATTGTTAAGAATAGTAGTGTTGAACACGTGCCATTCACGAGGGAGTCCTCCAAGGGCAATGAGAGTGAGCTCCCTATCAGCAATAGCTTCTCCAATCGAAAGAATATCATTTTTGATCTCGGTAATCCTCATGAAGTAGGATTGAATATCTTCACCTCTTCCCTTCTTGATGTCCTTCAGCTTGTTCTTGAGAAAGAGAACTTGGTTTGCATTGTTAGCTTTCAACATGCCAACCAACCTATCATATATCTCCTTTGACGTGTTCAAATCGGAGACGTAAACAACTAAATGCTTATGAATAGAATCCCTAATGATCTTCTTTGCTTTGACTTCACCCTTCTTGTACTTTGTCTTAGCAGCAGTCGATGCATTAGGAGGTTAAAAAATCTTTCCCTGCACATAGTCCATAACACCTTGTTTTTCTAAAGTCAAATCAAAAGACATCTTCCATGCATGATAATCAGACTTATCATGAAGCTTGTCATTAGAGTTGAAGTAGGATGTGGAGGCCATTAACTCTTGTCCTTGTCCAACAAATCTCAGTGATTGCTCTTTTCACTTTTGCGTGGGCTTTGTCTTCACCTCAGCTCCGATACCATGTTAATTTTAGATAACAATGGTATTTTCTATGCTTAAGAAAAATTTTACTTCAATATTCTTATTATCCCAATATCAATATCTAGATTAGCAATCACATCAACATGATAGTAAAATGCAGATAGAACATAAACAATAACAGTAGAAGACAAGCCATGACAAGAGGACACAAGATATGGCACCAGCCAGGGACAAACCCCAATGTGGGGAAACCCTTTGATCAATTCTTCTTATTATTCTTCAAAATTTCAGCACAGAGAGAGAGAGAGTACAATATGAAATATTCAGTTGCCCAATCACAGTGAAATTTGTCCCAACAAACTACAGTGACAGAAAGCCCTAACTAGAAAGTCAATGTTGGTCAACAAGGCAGAATTTGACCTCCAAAACAGCTCTGTCAAACTTGGTCAACTCGACCTCCAACAGCAAGTCAAATCAGCCCAAAAACAGTCTGAAAATATCCAGTCAAACTTGGTAAATGAAAGTCAATGTTGCAGTCAAACCCTTCTGCAGTCAACGTTGGTCAAACAGTACGGTCTGCCTCATTTTTTGTGCCCAGAAATGCGGCCTACCCAAACAGAGATAACCCTCACAAAACCGCAATCAAATAGGTCAACACTAGTAAAAACCCTTCCTACAACTTCGATCAATGCTGGTCAATGCAGGAACAAAACTGCCCTTCTTCGTACGTGTGGAGAGCTGCCTTAGAAATCTGTACCCAATCAATGAAGAAAAGAGAGATGTGAGTGAAGTGAAGTGACAAAATGAGGAGGAGGCGCCTTGTATTTATATGCAACATTGTGGGCTTGAGAGCCTAAATTAGATTGTTGGTCGACCCTGACAATTTGTCCATAAACAAAATAAATTCATAATTCCATTTGTACATGTCAGAATGAGATGATCTTTAGATCGATTCTACACCTCTCGGAGAGAGGAATCCAATAAAAATATCAGTTGCCTCATATGAGCTGTCCAAGGTGAAGTTTGGCCCTAATTTCCAAATTTAACATGGGTAGTCCCTATGGAATGAAGTGAAGGAAAGCAAGTTGAGAACCAACTTACTTGGGAGACAAAGATGAGTGGCCTAGCCACTTGGTTGAAATTAAACAAGATTATTGATTAGATTAGATTTTCTATTATGCGACTAATGTCGTAATGGAGTCACAAATTCTTGCTTCTTATAAAATGGAACCTAATCACTAGATGGACACCCGTTGCTTGAATGATTGACTAACCTATATGATATGCAAATCCTAGGACCTATGTGAGATGTAGTGATCTTGGTAAATTTTAGATAAATGCCTTGTCTAAGTGTAACCATCCCTTAACTATTTTGAAGTTGGGCTCCAAGTTAGGTTGTTGGAAGGAGGCCAACAGGAAGTAGGCTAGGGCCTGATTAACGATACCTTTTGTTAGGCTACTATCACCCTATGCCTCCGGCGCTGCAGAGACTGTGGCTCTGACAACTGCAAGGTCACCGTGTTAACCACCAAAGAGTTGTCGAGGCCCCTTCAAGCTAATAAGAAGGGTTGTCCTATGTCTCTATCAACCTAGCTTATGCTAGGAGGTAAATTATTAATGCAATCTAAATCTAATGTGCTGATGCAATAGATTGTGGGTGAGATTATCTTGAGTTAAGATTTGTTTGGGCTCTTTAAGTACTTAATGTAAATTATATTATAGCCAGAGTACTTAACAATAATGATATGACAATCTTAAACAAGATAAATGCTTAAGGATACAAGTGCAAGCTTTCAATTATAGATTAATCCACAAGATGCTTAACCAATTTGTGATAAGAACTTAGAGCAATTTATCCAATTATCAATTAACCAATGGTTACAAGATGTCAACCGCAATTACCAAAGATGATTTTCAACAAGATATTTTGTGATCTTATTATTCAATGCTAACTATCGAGAGATGCTCAATTGGATTCAATCAATGCTTATAACCACAATATCTTAAGCTTTAGACAAGATTAGAAGATTTAGGGCTTGAGTGACTAAGTGCCAAGTTAACAAATTTTCATATTCAACTCAAAACAAGCCAATGTTAGATCAGTTGTATACTTCATAAATTCAGCGCTTATTAGTCCTATCTCAATAGTAGGGAAATCTCTTTGAATCATTAAATTTGCTAAGAATATGAAACAAAAATTTTCTCAATGATTTGCCAACATAAATTTATGATTTTCAGACCCCTTAAGATGTAACAAATGACTGTTATGACAACGATAAGAAAGTTATAACAGCAGTAAGGCAAACACCTTAAATCCAAGAGACAATAAGCTAATGATGACTAGATATGATCAGTCAGATGCCCAACAACTTGCCAAAGTAAAATGTGTTTTAAACTACTTTAAGATGCAGTGTTCATAAATAAATCAGATCTGATATAACTTATTACAGCAACAAGTAAATCAGCAAATCAATAAGTTATTGATGCTACAACAAGTGCCCAAAATGCCCAAAACTAGAAAAAAATAAATTGCCAAAACTGAAAATTTTAGTTTTTGAGTCTTTTAAGGTAAATTATTCAAAAAATTACAGATTTGATTCAGTGATTTACGCAGAAAATTCCAGCAAGCAAAATTTTAGATCTAAGCTAGATCTTTGATGCCCAAGTGGCCAAATTTCTAGAAAATTTAAATTTTGCAATTTTAGAGTATTTTGACCAACTAAATGTGATTTTAGGGCTTATGTATCACTGTTATGAAACAAAAATTACAGCAGTAGCAAAACAGTGAGAAAACTAGTGTTTGGAAAGCAAACCCTAGGCCAAGACCTTGTAGATTACTTGTTCAAATTTGTCAAAATTTCTAAAATTGTACGTGGCACCTGAAAACATAAGATTTGAGCCAAAATTGTTGCAAAACAATTTGTTAGAGATAAAATGTCAATCCTTTGAAGAAACTCTTGTTTGCAATGAGATCTAGCCCTTGTAAGGCTTATGTCCTTCTTAATGCTTGCAAAATAGATCCCAAACACTAACCTTTTAGGTTGAGTAAGGTCTAGGGCCTTCAAAAAATGGTTTTTTCCCCGATTTGAAAATAAATCTAGGGTTTCTGAGGTCTCCAATGCCAATTTCTTCATCAATCCTTAAACAAATTTAGAATAGAAACCCAAATACCTAATATAAAAAATTTAAATTTCAAAACCCTAAATACTATACAAAAATTCAAAACCCCAAATATATACAAAACACTAAAAATTCTCGAAACCCAAGTTAGAAAAAATAATTTACAAGTTAGATCTACAAAAGTATTCACAAGATTTACAAATATACAAGGGTTTTGAAAATTTTAAATTTTTGAGAAAAATACTTTGGAAACCCCAATGTATACTATAGCTTTAGCGAAGATTTAATTCACCATATAAATATTTGGAATCAAAGCAACAGTGATTATTGCCCAAGTTTGTGAACTTGGAAGCCGAGAACTGAAGTACCTGCAAGCACTAGGAATTTATCTCAAAAACAATTTGTTAGATCACATGTGGAATCAAACCACCTAAGACTAGCCCAAAACTATCAATAGTATGGTTTTATCTCCATCGAATGAAAAAAACAAATTTTACCAATATTCAACACAACATAGAGATGTCCGTAGTCAACACATACCACAAATCAATAAGCAAGAACACTTTGAATTGCACCCCAAAGTCTTTATTATGATTGAGAAAATAGTTCCCAACGGGACGATAGTCACAAAGTTGCTTCAGCGGAAATTTTCTGGCCAGAGATCAACATGACTAGAGACTCAACTGATTCTCTAATTTATAGATGAATCCTCCAAATAGGAAAATAACGGCTAGTTTCTTTGTCAAAATAATCTTGGCCATTGATAAACACTTCAAGATCTTTTAATATTGGCCCTTGATTTTTTGTTTCTGAGGAATTTTTGAATTTATCATTTAATTCATTTTTAATTAGCTCAAAATTAATTGTTTTGAGCTAATTTCCTCAAAAAATTGACTTTGACTTAACCACCAAGGTCCAAGGGTGCAAATTTTTTTGAAATGTACAATATTCCCTTGGTCGAGGACCTTTAAAAAATTATTCTTTTAAGATTTAATTTTATTTTGCCAAAAAAATAATTGATTTACACATTACGGTATTTAATTATTTTTCCAACCCTTTGATACATAAGATTTTTCATTTACAAGACTCAAAGAGAGAATACACATTTCTCTTAGACCCTCAAGACACATAACCCATCTACGACTAAATATGATTTAGCAAACCAGGTGATTTATAATAAAATAATTAATTCAATTAGCTTAAATTATTTCCAAACTACTTTTACATCAGACTTGACTAAAACACTAGGACTCACCTAATAATTCGACAATAAATTTCACCCTAGCTTTGGGGGTTTAAGCTGGAGGGGAAAAAACTTTTCTGATTAGCCGTGTCTAAAAACACAGGTAATCAGTGAAGTTAAAAAACCTCCTAAGATGGAATTTGTCATCAAATTATAGGCTTACCTAAGTTGTTACATAGACTCAAGGTTTTACTAAGATCATTTACAATATATAACTTGCAGACTGAGATGACCATGACACATGGATTGCTGATATGTGATCCAATTCTTGTTGAAAAAGTTGGTACGCCCGCTTCCCTAAGACTTTGACAATTTGAGTGCAACATGACCATGCACTAAAATATTTTTACATTAGATAATTTACAAATTCAACCCTCAAAGTGGGAATACCCGTTCGTTATAGACCCTCATAATTTTTACACAATTTTGCGATACAATATGATCTAGTAAACCAAGTGATATGTAATAAAATAATTTAGCCAAATAGCTTAAATTATTCCCAAATCACTTTTACAATACACTCAACTATGTACACTAAGACTCACCTAATACTTCGAAAATAAATTCCACCCTAGCTTTGGGGTTAAGTTGGAGAGGAAAACTCTATCGATTATCCGTGTTTAGAAACACACATAGATCGGTGAGACGAAAAACCTCCTAGGATGAAATCCATTGCCAAAATCATAGGCTTACCTAAGTTGAATGGTTGTACTAGCATCCTTTACATTACACTTTGCAGAAATGGGGTTTACAATGACATAAGAACTGGTTGGCTGCTGATTTTGAACTTTGAAAATTTTTGTACAACTGCTTCCTTGGACTTGTGACAAAATAGGTGCAACAGGACCCTTTGAACTCAAATCTGGAATTTAGTCTTAAAACCACCCTAAACCTGGATTGCCTAACCTTACTCCTTGGTGGTAAATCATTGTAGACCCCTTAGGGGACACTTAGCTTAACTTGATTGGGTTTTTTATTCCTAAGATCTACTAGGTAAGCCTCGTTCATGTTAGATTGTGTCCATTACTATAACAAGGGGAGTAGATCCCTAAGATCTACTAGGGAAGTCTCCCTTGTTGGATTGTGTCTATTACTAAAACAAGGGGAGTAATTGCTGAGGTGATAATGGTGACACTCCCACTGTTCCACACAGTCTAAGTCACCTATTGAGGCTTTCAATAAAGTGCTAGATTTTGTTGTAAAAATGAGCACTATACCAGGAGTTATTGAATAGGTCCATTTAGATGTTGAGCCTCCTTAATACTTTTATCTGAAAATTCAATCTTCAGAGGTAAGGAGATTGTTCGTATCATGGCAGCGAGCTATTTATTTAGAAATAGCAAGTTGAATCACTTCCATATCCTAAAATCTTGTCTTGTATTCTCTTAATTCTATTCCTTATCATGTGGAAGTGATTCAACCATAGAGTTTTGATTTTTCTTTTTGTTGCACAATATGATATATAAATTACCTTAACCTGTCAAGTAAATATCCTACTTGAAAGCGTTGAACCGACATCTTTTTTCAGTTTGTTAATGATATATGGCATTGATGATCCGGATTATTATTATTGAGTTTTTCATGGGTTATATGTCTCAACTGTTGCTTCAAGCTTCAATTGCAATTATTAATATGGTTGAATATATGTAGTCAAAGGGCAGAAATCACAGAACTTGAAAAACAGTTGGTAGAAGAAAGAAGACAATGGAGGGGTGAAAGAGAGAAGGCCGAGTCACACCTGAAGGCTGCTGTAGAAAGAGTTCTTGCGGAATCTTCGGAGAAACTGAAGCAACAATCTGAGTCAGCAGCTCAGCAACAGAAAGAGCAGCTTCTTGTCATGAATAAGCTCCAGGTGCACCAATACTTTTTATAATCTTTTATCAAGAGAAATGACTATACGGAAATTTCATTTTACATCATTTTTGGATTTTGTTTCCTATTGCATCATGGTTCATTCTATTCCTTATATCTGGATCCATTGTCCCTGCTTTATTTTTCATATCTTTGCTTGTGCTAATGCATCATTGACTATAATAGGTTAGATTTACATTGAAAATTCTTCTACATAATTCAGGAATCCGGCAAAAAAAACTGTATGTTCATGGAACCTTTAAGATTTAAATTTGTATGCCTCTAACATTAGATTTAGCTTTCTCTGGAATTCTATGAACTTCCAAAACTATGAACCTTCTTTTACATGTGCTTTCAATAGAAAGCCTTGTGAAAGCAGAGAAAAAGGGCCAACAACTTGAAATCCAACTTCATGACGGGGAGTTTGCTTTACCTGCTGCAAGAGAAGTGTGGATCATACATGACAATATAAAGTCCCCACATGTCGTGTATGTGCCGTACTGTCTTCAATAAAATTGGCACAGATAGTCACGTGATACTAGTAAATTGAACTAAAATAGAAAGCTGCTGAAAAGGAGGATGATTGCAGCAAATCAAAAAACAACTTGAAAATGAAAAGGTAGTAATGATATTGTTTGTTGGACGGTATTCTAGTATTATACATGGCCACCTTTTCCATTGTGCTATTCTGATGTCTACGCTATCTGTTCCGGCTCTGGGTCAACTATGCTTTCATCAAACATATTTTGTAAGATTGAATAACATGAAAAAGGCTCTGAAGCCTGCACTGTACGTAATAGTTGTCTGAAGGTAGTAGTTACAGAATAAATCATCCACATTCCCATCTGTTGGGTAATCCAAACTCTATCTTCAATTAATTCACACCCCTAAAATGCTAAGTCACCAGACACGGGGACACGGGACAGTCAGGACACTCAAATTCGAGTGTCCAACACGGGGCACGTAGAACCCCGGAACAAGACACGTTGGACACATTATATAATACTATATATATATATATATATATATATATATATAAATACTAAATAGATATTTCATATTACTCAAATTTTCATGATGATACAAATTCAGACATACATCTAGATTCCACATTGTAAATTTATAACATCATGCAAACAAATATGATCGTGACAGATTCATCAGTGATCCAATACGAGGAAGACAAGAAATTAACAATAAACTGCAGTTTTCTCATTAAGTCATCAAAATCAAAATGTGTTACATAGGTACTGAGTCTTGAGGAATCCTGACTAGGAATGCCAATGACAAATAGAAATGGAAAATACAAAACTACATGGTAGTAGGTAGCTCATCAATCATCATCATCAAAATCAGCATTAGTGTCACGATCACCACCGCTCTCCTTTGCATCCTCCTACTCTGTATCCAATGTAATCTTTGCATTTGTTGGTGTGGAGGATGACCTCTCAAGAATATCACCATCATCAAAAGTAGCAGGGTTTAGCACTTGCTCATTAAGATCCAAGTTGGCCAATGCCAACTCAACACTGTTGTCCAAACCCATATCATCAGGAAACACATCCCACATCTTTGTCTTTCCCTTCAACAACTCCTCCCTTTGCCTGTAAATAAGATGAAGGTTGGTGTGCACGTACACCATTGTCTCTGCCCTGGACTACTCAAGCCTGCTCTTTTTCAAACTATACAAATTCCCATATGTGCTCCAATTGCTCTCGCAATAAGAGGATTAAAGCAAAATGCACTTACCGGTTGCTTGAATTACCTCCAAAATGCTCCTAAACTACTCGCTCCCACACACCCACAACAAGAGAGACACATTACAATGAAGAGAAAGCTACCCAAATCGGGATTTTAAAGAGCTGCGACATGCTTTTCAAGAGGGGCATGTGTCCCAAAATCATCACATGCTACTTTGGGGAATCAAATTCTCTAGGTCCACGAATCCCTCATGTTCGAACACGCTTGAGCCACGAATTGGACACATGTCCCTTGAGAATCGTGTCCAACATGCGGGATTCAGGACACATGGGGGGAGGATGAATCCGGTTACGTAGCTAAGGTGATAGCAAGAAATATACTTCCCTGTTCTTGAGAAAATATTGAAACATAGAAGTCTTCTTGTCATTAGAGACATTGAGAATCAACACACTAATTAAATCTAGGCCTCTTACAGTGAAGGACTCTTTGCAGATTTATAGCATTGATATTTACTTACCTAGAGATATTTTGGAATGATGCTAGTGCTAACTCAAATTTTGGCTTATCAACCTGTCCCTAAAGTAAACCCCTACTTTCTCCTCTAAAACTAAAGTGTAATTCAAATCTTTCCAATTCTTCATGCAATATTTCATGTGTCACAAACTATTGAATGAAAGCCTCTTGTTGACCCCAACATATGTCAAGTAAAGGTGAGAATTAAAATAGATCAGGAAATGTTCATTAATGAAAGATTGAAGAGATCATTGAGAGTTGAGATATGTTGGGGATTGTTCTCATAATTTTAGATGTGCTTTATATGTTGAAGTTTCTAAGTCTACCAGTTAGAAACCCTCCATGCACTTTACTGATTTATTCCTACCTACTTGTTCTGTTACTTAACAAGTTATTTACAATGTAAATACTGAAAATAAACACTAGTGCATGCTCAACATATTATAGATCAACAACTGAAGGAAATAAAAACAATCACACCAAATGACCCTGTTATTTTTGGACCAATGTCCCTAGAAAAACCCAATGCGGGAAAACCGATTCAGCTATCTGAGGGTTTTCTTATTAAGCAATTTCAGAGTACAATCTGGGTGCCAAATCCGGCTTACCCAACAGAGAATTTCCTTGGCAGTACTACCTCTCAGTCTGAGACAAATGTCCCGACTGAAACCCCGAATAAACCTTTTGCAGCTCCTCAGCTCCAATCTGCCCCAGAAACCCCAGCATCTGCCTTTCTGGACTACATCAACCCCTCTCTGCCCAACACTGGCCCTCCGTCACCCTAAATGGGTCTGCGTCAGCCTTAGGAGGCCCTGCGTCAGCGTTCTGGCCCTCTACGTCAGCGACGCTGGCCTTTCTAAAGCTCTGCGTAGCTCCCGGCTGCCTCTGCATGGCCCTGCATGAGCCCTGGATGCTACTGTGTCACTCTCTCTGGCTCCTGCGCTGCTCTCTCAGCACTATCTCTGCCTCTCTATCTCTCTCTACTCAATGCCCCTCAGTTGCAACTCCGATCACTGATTCTATCTCTCTTAGCAAACCCTACTCTAGAGAATAGAATAACTGATCATCTGGTGTGCTCTCCAAGTGACCCTCAAGCCTCCTCTTATACTTTTCTCGTTGACATATCAATGGCCGAGATTAAGTTCCTAATCAACGGCTAAGATTAGATCTAGCTTGATCAATGTCTTTTGAAACATTCTATCACAGTTTTATATTAATCCACATTAATATTTTAATTTCCCTAAGTTTAGACTTAGGGACTCCATTAAAAATATTAATTATTTTAATATCTCCTGAACTATTTAGAATCTGCGCAAACCCTTTCTGGGTATTGGAAATCTCATGTGCCCCAACCTCTCCACCAAATTTCGTGGCTAGAGCACATCCATGCTACCCCAAATCAACATTATACACAGATCTGCACAGGGCACACAAAGAATTTGTCTTACAACTCAAACTACATAGAAGTGTGTTACTTCCCGTTTATGTCATCTTAGTTTGCTATTCATGGTGACTTAGACGAAGACTCTTATAGGGTCCTATATGCTGGCATCACTCAATACTCGATGATGGGGGATGTCATTTTATTGGGAAACTTCACCCATACCTGTTCTCTTCAGATCAACGTTGCAAACATCATGATTTTATTGCGAAAGAATCAAGAAATCACAATTTTTTTACTAGGCCAATCTTTTTGACCAAAAATATCAACGATTTTTTCAAGGGAAAAAAAATTCTCGATTTTATTGTAAACCGTGCTAAAAAATCAATAGTCATTGGAAAAAATTGTCGAGTCACGGATAAGGGGGGTGATTTAAGCAGTGTTATAAGAACAAGATTGAATTGGACCCTTGGAATGCAATTTAAAAATAAAACAATAATTTATGAGTTGGGCAGCCTAATATTCAACAATGGGGCTTGCTACCCACCAAAATGGGTAAGCTTGTAGGGAAAAAAATTCTCCCACATTGGATAGCCAACCAACAGCCTCTACCAACCACCGTTAGATGTTGATATGCCATGTGCCTCCACCACTTGTATCAGCCATGTGCCTCTACCACTTGCATCATTCATCTGCTTCTCACCCATCTGACATTAGCATATGGACGAAGTTGGGTTGCCATTCAAAAGGTACTTTGATCATTTTGCAATCGGGTGCTTCTACTTGTTTTTTTTGGGAATTTAATATGGATTATGGGGTGATCTGGAAGATTGATACTCCTTGACCATATTTTTGTTCTCTCACCTTACTAGGGTGGTTGATCTTTGACCCTAGTCTAGTGGACCTCCTTTAAGGCCCTTTCAGTTACAGGAGGGGCACTACCTAGGAAGCCATGATTGAGATAGTGTGTTCCATCTTCCCTATATCATAATTAACACTTTCCATCATACATTACAAGCCCCATGCCTCACCTCCATTCTTCGGGTACAACTAGTCATTGGTTCTTGGGGATTTGGCACTCACATGTTCACATACCTTGAGTAGAGCTCGAAAATTTTTCCCTAGGAGGTTAATGCAACTAAAAGAAAAGGAAAAAGCATATCATGGCCATAACAAAACAAATAGAGAAAAATCAAAATGTAAAAGATGGTCGGGACATAAGAATTAGCCCGTGGACAAAAGCCTAGCATAACCTTTACCTATCTCATATGGCCATCACCTGGTTCTTGAGCACGTGATGTTCCTTTACATCAAAGAAGGAACCCTTGCATATCCCAACCCCGATGAGTGATAAACTAACTCATCTTAAAGTGGTAATAAAATTGCTACATCGTACAAAGCAAGCTCTAACCCTTGAGCTATAAGTTGTAATACAAGGAATAATCAAGAAGTAAAAAGCGCACAAGAGGGAAGGAAAAACCATGGGTGAGTTGGTAATTGATGCATCCATGAATGCTCCCTCCTCACATTTATACACTCAGGATGTGGACATTGTTAAATATTGCAGCTCAGACAGGTGTTCTAGTCTTGAGAGGTGTCGTTGAGGCTAGGACCATGGAGGACTTAATTATCTTCAAGCCCATGTAATTTTTCTTAATGGAAATATCTTAGTTATGTCAATTAGTGATTTTTTAATTATTTCCTAAGTTAAACTAGGGAAAGTGAAAAATTAATTGACATTAGTTGGGATAAGATCAATTTACCTCTAGAAGGTTGTAGAAAGTTTCTAAGATGATCTTAGCCATCGAATGGATCATGTGAATTTCTAATCTTGGCCATTCATTTGTGAATGAGAGATTATAAAGGTAGATCAATGAGATGCAATGGAGACACATAGAGTGGGTGAATCTTCAAAGAGACACTAGGAGGGTTTTAGCAACAGTGATTGAGAAGAAATTGCCAGAGTTTATTCTTAATAAAGGTTTCTGGTTCCTCAGTGACAGAAGGAGGCCGAGTTATTTTTGTAGAAGGAGGCCGAATTTGCTAGTTTGAGTTTGCCAATTTATCAGTACGATTTTCCAGAGCAAATTCCCAGAGGTAGTGCGAGTTGGGGGGGAGCCCAGATCAAGTTTCCAGTGCTAGGGCAAATTGCAGGAAAGATGAATTGCAAGAAATGAGAATTGTAGGAAAGGAGGATTGAATTTCTGGAGGTTGTCAGATTGACAGTGTGAATTGTTGGAGGTTGCCAGTGTGGATTCCAGAGGAGGTGCAAATTGCAGGAAAGGGCTATTATATACCTAGGGGGGATAATATGGGGTACCAAGGGAGGTACCCAAGGTAATAATGTACTAATGGGATGGGCCATAGTAATGAATAAGGTGGTTAACCCATATCATGTAAGGGACCACAAGTAGTTAGTAATAATGTAATGGGCCCATGGTATTAGTTTGATAGTATGAGGGAACCATGGTAATGACCCATGGTATTGTATGTATGAGGCCTATATAGATGCTAGAGACTCCATGGGAAGGAATTGTCAAGGATTATTGTATGAACAGGCATATGGCCTGTGGAGTGTTCTCCTTCCTTAAGGAGTGAATGTATGGTGTTGCCCTACTTTAAGGGTTTGATTAATAAAGAATCACTTCATATTATTTCTGGGTTTATTTACATTGTCATATCAGATCTATAATATTTCTGGGTTAGATCTATAACAAGTGGTATCAAAGCACTTTCTTGGGCAAAAAAGTGGAGTTTTTTTTTTTTTTTTTGCAGGATTTCAGAGGCGGCGAGTTTGCAGATCAGATCTGTATGTTTTGGTGCAAGATCTGCAAAATCTAATTGCAGATCTGGATTCTATGTGAAAAAATACTCGATTTCAAAAAAAAAATCAGTCGAATCGGAGTCCGGATGAAGGAGATATCGCTGATTTAAAAATCAGTGGGGTTGCAGACAATTTTTTGGGGTAGCGAGTTTGCGGCGTAGATCTGGACATTCTGGTGCAATATCTGCAAAATCTAATTGCAGATCTGGATTCTTTGTGAAAAAATACCCAATTTCAAAAAAAAAATCAGTCGAATCGGAGTCCGGATGAGGGAGATATCGCTGATTTAAAATCAGCTCTTTTTGCAGAAATTTTGGTGACGGCGGGAGAGTTGCAGCGCAGATCTGACATTCCAGTGCCTAGATCAAGATTTCTATCACATGGGCAGATGCAGAATGATTGTTCCATTTCTGAAAACAGGTCATAATAGGGATTCTGAGCAATATTGACTAAACTGTGACAATTTCAAATTTTCACCAATTTTTTTGTGATGGCGGGCCTAGCTCAGAGTTTGAGGGACTTGTATAAATTTGATGGCTCTCATCCAGCCAAATGGCTAGCACAAATGGAGAAATGTTTTAGATTGAATTACATCATGGATGATGAGACTCAGCTGCGTATGGGAAAAATGTACTTGGACAATGAAAGATGGCAATGGTGGCAAAGGCATCAATGTTGCTATCGAAGGCCCTTGACTTGGGAAATATTCACAAAAGCTCTTATGGACCACTTTGACCGTAAAACTAATCTTGTGGATAAGCTGACACAGACAAACACACAACCTAGCAAAGATTTTATTTTTACAAAAAAGAAGGAAACCAAGGAACCTAAAGGGTTATTTTCTGCTGGTATCTCCTTATTGCAGGTTCATGGATTGATTCAGAAAGAGAAGATCATTGTTTCTATAAATCCTAGTTGCAAGCATAATTTCATCAATGTTAAAGTGGCAAAAAAAATTGCAAATTCCAGCAAAACACATTGAAAACACACAAGTGGATGATGAGGATGTTCAAGTGTACAAGGATTTGAAGATTTCTATGGATAAGTATGTGTTGCATGGTGATTTTTATACTGCAGAGATGGATAATATGGATGTTGTTTTGGGATATTCTTGGATGGAATCTGTGGGTACTATCAATATTAATGTGCAGAAGAAATTCTTGAAGCTCTGGTATAAAAAGAAGAAAATTACATTACAGGATATTTCCATCAATAAACAGGTAGAGTCCAAGGAGGCTGAAGCAGAAGATGTTCTAGAGACTGACATATCAGATGATGAGCCAGTGATGATCGACAATCAAACACCTAAGTTACCGGATCCGGCACAGCCAGGTGGAGAATCGCCGGATCCACGGATCTGAACCGGATCCGGATCCGGATACTCCAAAATACGGTGAAAAATACATATTTTTAATAACGCAGATTTTTGAAACGGCTCGACTTTACCGGATACGGATCCCGCCGGTGGCCGCCGGAAGCGGTAATAGGTGGACGAAAAGTCAAAAAGCAGATATTTTTTTAGGTTTTTGTGGTCCCGCACCCGCATATTGTTTAACCTTTCTTTTGTCCGACTCACTGTTTCTTTTGTCGCCATTCCTGCACAAACTGACTCGTTCCGACCGCCGGCCCCTCCTGCACAGTAATTTTTGGTTGCGGGCTTAACTCCGGCCCCACTGCACGCAGTGTTATCACAGTTCCCGGCGCCGGTTCCCCTGCACGCGGTGTTAACACAGTCGGGCAGACTGTTCACGCCGGCAAAAGTTTTAGAAGCGAGGATTTAAGCGGCGTTAACAGGTATTATTCATGGTTATTATTGTTAATGTTTATTGTTACTATAATACGCTAACAGGTATTATTCACGGTTATTATTGTTAATGTTTATTGTTACTATAATACGCTAACAGGTATTATTCACGGTTATTATTAATGTTTATTCGTTATATATATATGTTATATGTTCGTCGTTCGTCGGTATATATATTCGTATATTCACGGTATATATATATGGTATATATATTCACGGTATATATATGTTATATATATTCACGGTATATATATGTTATATTCACGGTATATATATTCGTTATATATATATATGTTATATGTTCGTCGTTCGTCGTTATTATTTAATATTTATATTATTTAATATTTATGTTTATTATATATATATGTTATATGTTTATTATAATATTTATGTTTATTATATATATATGTTATATATGTTATTATATTTACAGTCCGTTTATATAATACATAAACGGTAATATATGTATTATATTAATCATAATGTTTTATGTTTATCCGTATGTTTATTGCTGTTTAAACTTTAAAGTTTAATGTTTAATATATTAAATAATTAACGTTTAATAACAGTTATAATATATATTAAATTTTAATATAACAGTTATTTGATTTGTTAATTTATTTAATATTTATATTTATATGTTATATTAATATAACATAATAATAACAGTTATATTAAAATTTAATATTTAATATATGTTATTTAAATTTTTTAAATGTATTTAAATTTTAAATTTAATTTTTTTAATGTATTTACAATTTAATTTTTAATTGTTTATAGATAATATTAATATATTATAATTTGATTTTTAACTGCAGTTGCAAGTAACTCTATACCATTATCATAATGGAACCATCACAACATGAGCATGGTGAAGGGGAAATCATCAAAACAGATCCAAAATCTCCTCTGTGGCAGTATGTGGAGATTATTGGAAAAAATCTCGGAGGTGGTTCATTTAAATGGAAGTGCAATGAATGCCAAGATATAAAAAATGGCTCATATACTAGAGTGAAGGCCCATCTCACCGGTCAAACTAACACAGGGGTGCAAGTATGCACCGGGCCAAAAGATGCAAATGGCAAACCTGGCCAAGGTTTGAGTCCTGGAAAAATGAAATTCTATGCATCTTTGCAAGAAGCTGCTGATAGGAAACTTGCTAAGGGAAAACACCCTGTGCAAAGTTCTACAACTAGGGCTCCATTGCCATCTAGGCCTGCTGCTACATCTAATAAAAGGGCCACTCTAGGCCCTCTTGAAGCGTGTTTCAATAATCAAGGTAGAGACATCGCTGATGAACATGTAGTTCGTTGCATCTATGCAAATGGGCTAGCATTCAATTTGGTGCGTTCCCCTTACTGGCAACAAATGATTAAGGCAGTTAATGAAGCGCCAAAGGGGTACAAAAGCCCTGGATATGAAAAGGTCCGCACTACCTTGTTGGCATCAGAAAGGCAATCCGTGGATAGACAGCTACAGGCAATCCGGGATACATGGGCAGAAACAGGGGTGTCCATCATTTCTGATGGATGGAGAGACCAAAGAAACCGCCCATTAATTAATGTTGTTGCAGTATGCCCCCAAGGGGCAATGTTTTTGAAGGCTGTTGATTGCAGTGGAATAGAGAAAGATGCATCTTTCATATCCACAATTCTTATTGATGCAATAGAAAGTGTGGGGCCACATAATGTTGTCCAAGTCATTACGGACAACGCACAGGTTTGTAAAGCTGCAGGTTTGATTGTGGAGGGTCGATATGACCACATCTTTTGGACTCCATGTGCAGTCCATTCATTGAACCTGATGCTTGCCAAGATTGGTGAGATTGAATGGATTAATGAAATATATGTAGCATCAAAAGAAATCCAAATGTTCATAACAAATCATTCAATGTCCCAAGCCATTTATCGGGGTTTTGCAAAGTTGGAGCTACTGAAGGTAATTTTTTTAATCAATACTATTTGTATTAGAAATAATGAAATTCTTATTTTGAATTACAAATTTATATATGTTTCTCATTTGAGATTTGGCCTTTTGAAACTTATAGGTTGCTGAAACTCGTTTTGCCTCCCACACTCTTGTCATAAAGAGACTTGTGGAGGTGAGACAAGCACTACAAGCAATGGTCATTGACCCTCTTTGGGAATCATGGAGGACTTCCACTTCTGATAGAGGGCAAAAAATCAAGTCCATCATTCTTGATGATGCAGGTGGGACAAGGTTCAATATCTTCTACGGTTCACTGAACCAATCTTGACCTTGATCAGGGCATTTGATACAGATACACCTTGCTTGGGGGAAGTTTATGAAAACATTGATAGTATGTTGGAGAGGATAAGGGAAATTATCAGGGCAAGTGAAAATGACCCTCATGAAACATTCTATTATTTAGTGAAGGACATAGTTACAGAAAGGTGGAACAAAATGACCACGCCATTACACCTTCTGGCATATGCATTGCACCCTAAATACTATCATTCTAAAACTTTGTCTTTACCTGGTAGAGCAGCACCAAACAAAGATTCTGAAGTGGTACAAGGATACAAGACAGCCTTGAAGAAAATTTATAGAGATATGGGAGTTGCAATGGAAGTCCACCAAGAATTTGGAGGGTTTGTACAGTCTACTGGTAGCTTTTCAGATCCAGTAGCTATGGATGATCGAGGACATCTTGATCCTATTACTTGGTGGGGCTTCCATGGTGGGGATAGCATTCATCTCTCTACTCTAGCCACTAGGTTGTTATCACAGGTTGCTAGTTCCTCATCAGCTGAGAGGAATTGGAGTACATATGGCTTCATCCATTCAGTGAAGCGAAACAGGTTGGGAGCGACAAAGGCTGAGGACCTTGTTTATGTTCATTCCAACCTCTGTCTTCTATCACATGTTGAACCAGAGTATAAAAAAGGTCCGAGCAGGATGTGGGATGTGGAGCCTGAGATCTCTGACTTGAACCTGACACTGAATGCCATGACTCACCTCAACCTACTTGAGGATATTGTTCCACCACCAGTCCAGCCTACTGATGCAACTTCCTACATTCCAGGACCCCCATCATCTATTCATGATGTAGAGTTGCAATATGCAGAAGATATAGATCCATTTGAGGATATGTAAATGTATTTACTATTATCATTCATGATATTATGAATCATGATCCTTGGACCTTTTTGTTACTTTGTATGAGGGACGATGCACCATTTCAATGTTTTAACTTTTAATCTTCATATTTATGATTTTATGATTTATCATTCAATGTTCTAAAAATGTTTGATGGTTTCATGGAGTATTTGATTTTTTAGCTTTAAGGTGTTTTTTAAAAGTTTAAATATATATATATTGATTGTACGTGACGTATCCTTGCCGTATCCGGATCTTAGATTTTCAAAAAACTAGCGGATACGGATACGGATCGGATAGCGGATCCGTATCCGTATCCGTATCCGTATCCGAATCCTGGTAACTTAGTCAAACACAAACAGAGGTTAAAGCAGAAAAAGTTACAGGTGCTGATACATCAGATGAGGGTTCAGTGGTTGAAGTAATATTAGAAGATAAGACACCACAACAAGCACCACAACATGTACCAGATAACAGTCAGGCTCCAGTAAGGGGTGAATTAAAGAAAAAGATATCGTGGGTTAAAACTTCAACATATCATCATCCACATCACCCCGCAAGACAACCATCAAGATGGCAACCAATTAGCCACAAGGACAACAACCCCCGCAGGACAAATAAAGAGGAGCGAAGATCCACCTACTACACATCAACACAGAAGAGCTACCACGATCAACTTCCATCTCAAGCGAGCGAGGCACCAGCGAGACCGAGGGTTCACCTTTCTCTTAGATGGCTAGATGCACGTGCATGGTACCAGTGGACTACTCTTTTGAGTAGATCTTATTATTTGTGTTCTTCCCATGTTTCGGGGACGAAACATGCTAAGGGGGGTGGAATGTTATATACCTAGGGGGGATAATATGGGGTACTAAGGGAGGTACCCAAGGTAATAATGTAATAATGGGATGGGCCATAGTAATAAATAAGGTGGTTAACCCATATCATGTAAGGGACCACAAGTAGTTAGTAATAATGTAATGGGCCCATGGTATTAGTTTGATGGTATGAGGGAACCATGGTAATGACCCATGGTATTGTATGTATGAGGCCTATATAGAGGCTAGAGACTCCATGTGAAGGAATTGTCAAGGATTATTGTATGAACAGGCATATGGCTTGTGGAGTGTTCTCCTTCCTTAAGGAGTGAATGTATGGTGTTGCCCTACCTTAAGGGTTTGATTAATAAAGAATCACTTCATATTATTTCTGGGTTTATTTACATTGTCATATCATATCTATAATATTTCTGGGTTAGATTTATAACAAGGGCTGAGTTAATCTACAAAGGGAGATAGTAAAGTTTCCCAGTCGATTTGTTCAAAGGTGGAGATAAAAACATTGCCAAAGCTTTGTCAGTGTCAGGCAAGCAGTTGTAATTTCACAATAGTAGTTTTTGCTAAAAATATTAATAAAAGCCCTCAGATATGAAAATTGGTTTGCCCACATTGGGTTTTTTCTTGGGATGTTTGTCCAAAAATACTCATTTTCGTTGTGTGATTTGTTTCTCGCATTTTTTGCTGCAATTTTTTTTTGTGAATGTTGTTGTTCATGTTGTTATTCATTACTTCTAGCAAAAAAATTAATTTATCATGAACAATAGGAAATAATTAAATGGGTTAATAGCACCTTTTGGGTAATCTGAAATTTCAAATGGCATCAGAGCATTGAAGCGCCAAGGGGGTTATCGATGATATGAGCACGAGGGTTTCGAAGGAGTAATCAAAGGTTTTCACATAGTCAAATCTCTTCAAATTTATTGGAATTTATTGTTCGAGGGTTTTAGAAATGGATTCAGTTGGATTGAGGAATTAGGACAAACTTGATAGAGCATCAAACTTTGGTATTTGGAAATCCAAAATTTTATTATTGGTTGAGCATAGACTAAAGGAGCATGCTACGACAGTTGTTTTCATACCAATAGATCTCGCGCAGTTAGCGGCCAACTGCAAGGAAGTTCCTAAGGCTAGGCATATTATCCAAGACGGGGTTAAAGATCATATCGCTCCCCATATTGCAGAATTGGATACAACCAAGATGTCGGATGCCATCCTAAAGTTGTTCCATAATGCTGCTGTAAACAGAAAGTTGATCCTCAGAGAGAAGCTAAGAAACACTAGAATGAACAGGGGAGAAGATGTAGTTAGTTACCTCACCACGATCAGACTTGGCAACGACAAGTTAGCAACTATTGTAGAGAATATAGATGATGACGAGCTTGTGAGAACTTCTCTAAATGGGTTCTCAAAGGAATGGGACACGTTTGTCCAAGTGATTAATGGACGTCAAGACCTACATGACTAGGATCGTTTGCAAAGCGATTTCACTTCGGAAGAGCTTAGGTTGAGTTTTGTCAGTCACGGCAATAGTACAATCCAGAAGCATGAGGATGTGTAATGTTCCCATTTTCTGCTTTCCCTTATGATGTAGTTAAGGTGGATTTCCGAGGTTGGTGTCAGTGAAGTCACAAGAGCGAGATTACATCATTGATGGGCCCAGAAGAATTTGGAGTTGTTGTTGAAAAATGTGTAACTAGGTTCTGTCTTCATTAGTATGAAATCTATTCTTGTATATATAAAATGGAAAAGAAATTATTTTTATCATTGGAGCATGGGTTTCATGCTAAAGTTCTTTTATTTTACAGGTCAAGCACCTGTTGAGTGCTTCTAGGGTTTGTCCTAGGTATAAGAGTCATTGTCATATATGGAAGACCCTATGGGCACATTGTAAATTGTAAAAGAAAATCTATTTTGTCTTGAAAATGTCAAAATACTTCCAAGATCAAGTCGGCTTACATAAGCTGTCAAGTCGGCCTTCATGAAGAGCCACGTCCACCCTTGAAGGAAGCATATATATAAGAAGAACGTGTCCTCCATTTTGTTCATTCACTCACTCATCGCTCATACGAAGAAGGAAGCAGTAGAAGGAAGAAGGAAGTGCGAAGAAGAAGGACAAGAAAAGTCGAAGTGTTTTGGGTCTCTCTACTTTCTTCTGGGAGTGCGAAGTTAGGGTTTCTGCACTGGGCAAGTCTAAGGTTTGATTTTGAAGCAAGAAGAGAAAGAAGGCAAGCGAAGGTCTCTTAGGGTTTCCTACTAGCCCTAAGACTCAAATCAAGGCAAGTGAGGTCAAGGGAAGAGCAGTTAGAGGGAGATCGAAGTCTCCTAGAGAAGCAGCAGCAGTTGTTGGGGGCAGAATTTCGGATTTACTGGGAGGTCGAAGATATTGCAGTAGGAGGTTGAGGAAGACTTGATCTTGGAGGGTATTTGTCTGAGTCTAGGTCATGGTATTCGTCAATTGAAAGATCTGAAAGATAAGAAGAGATTTTACGAGTTTTCCACTCAAGAGGGGTTTTGGCCCTGGCTTGTAGCCTACATACTGTGTCATTGTTCTTACTGTTTTGGTAGTTGTTTGATGTATTGCACATTGAAATAAGAAAGATCAAAGCTAATAAGTAAAAAGCTAACACAAGCAGTTATCAAGTTAAGAGAATTAACATATACATTGCCCTATTGAATTCTCAACATGGTATCAGAGCTTTGGTTATCTAAGGGCATCATGAAGATCTCCTCTACAATGAAGAAGGTCATCAAAAGGATTGCAAGCCATCTCAAGAAAAGCATCAAAAGGGTATGGAGTCTCATATTATCTTCAAAGAAGGAATCAATCATAGAAAAGGATGAAGGACTCTTCTCTGCTCTCTCTAGGACATTTCAAGACGAAGACATCTGGGTAATTGACAGTGGTGCATCAAGGCACATGACTGGTCACTCTCGCCAATTGAAGACCTCATCAAAAGGAAAATCTACATACTCTGTGGAACTTGGAGACAACAAGAGCTATCATGTGAAAGGCATTGGATCATCATCCTTAAAGCTAGAAGATGGAAGCAACATCCACCTCAACAACATTCTATTTGTTCCAGGTTTGCACAAGAATCTACTTTCTATTTCAAGCTTAGAAGATAAAGGAGATAGAGTAGCCTTCATTGATGGAAAGGTAGTTGTATGGGCAAAAGACTGAAGCATAGAACAAGCTAGAGTGATTGGTATCTGAGAAGGAAGGCTCTACAGATTAATATCTCCTGTAATTCATGCCCTAGTTCATACTGAGGTTAGTCCATGTGAACTTTGGCATAGAAGGTTTGGTCATCTACATTTCAAAATTCTTCCAACCCTAAATTCCATAGTAGATGGAATACCAAATCTAAAGGAGGATCATGAAGGTGTCTACAAAGGATGTGCATTAGGCAAAAATACCAAGAGACCATTTGGAAGCAGTGCTTCATGGTCAAAAGAAATCTTGGATCTCATTCACTCTAATGTATGTGGCCCAATGACTCCAAAATCACTTGGAGGACATCTTTATTATGTCACATTCATAGATGATCACTCAAGAAAGACCTGGGTTTACTTAATGAAAACCAAGGATGAAGTATTTACTAAATTTCAAGAATTCAAAGCCGAAGTGGAGAACCTTACAGAAAGAAGGATCAAGATACTAAGATCTGATAATGGAGGAGAATATACATCCAAGGAGATCATAGCATTCTGTAAGGAATCTGGGATTAAGAGGGAGCTGATAGTTCCATACAATCCCGAACAAAATGGAGTTGCAGAAAGAAAGAATAGGTCCATTGAAGAAAGTGTAAAAGCAATGATACACGATCAAGATCTACCGAAGTTTCTGTGGGGTGAGGCAACTAAGACAACAGTCTACATACAAAATCGATGTCCTCACAGATCTCTAGACAATAAAGCTCCAGAAAAAGTGTTCACTGGGAAGAAGCCATATGTCGATCATCTATGAATCTTTGGATGTCCTGTGTATATTCATATACCAAAGGACAAAAGAAAGAAGCTAGATCCTTCTAGCATGAAAGGTATATTTGTTGGGTATAGTAACTCATCAAAAGCCTATAGAATCTATATGAAAGATGGACATCACATTGAAGTTAGCTGTGATGTCATATTTGATGAGAGCATAGCATTCAAGAAATCAGAAGAACTTCCTATGTTTGAGGAAGAAGTTGACAAGGAAGAAGGATCTCACCATGATGAAGAAGGACCTAGTGAACCTGTCCAACCCGTGGTCATTCAAGAAACAAGGAAAAGACCTAATTGGTTGAAATCTACATTACTTGATGCAAAAGGTCATGGGGCAGCTCAAGGATCCTTTAGAGAAAGTAAAAGACCCAAGAGATACTCTGGGTATGCTGCATACATGACAAAGTTAATAGAAGCAGAACCATCCACTTTTGAAGAGGCTATAGAACATCGAGAATGGAAAGATGCCATGAATGAAGAATATCAATCTATAATGAAGAATGGAGTCTGGGAGATCGTACCAAGGCCTGAAGACAAATCTGTAGTTACTTCCAAATGGATCTATAAGATCAAGCATGCAGCTGATGGAAGTATAGATAAGTATAAAGCAAGATTTGTGGCAAGAGGGTTCTCTCAACTTGAAGGCATCGACTATGAAGAAACTTTTTCTCCAACAGCAAGATATACAACAATTCGATCATTAGTCTCTCTGGAAGCATCAATGGGATGGAACATCCACCAAATGGATGTCAAGACCACGTTTTTTGAATGGCACAATAGATGAAGAAGTCTACATAGAACAACCCTTGGGATTCGAAATCAAAGATAGGAAGGCATATGTTTGCAGATTAAAGAAAGCATTATATGGCCTCAAGCAAGCACCAAGGGCATGGTATGCTAGAATGGATGCATACCTACAAAGACTAAGCTTCACAAAGAGTTATGTTGACTCAAATCTCTATATTAAGGTTGTAAACAATGAACCTGTAATTATTCTTTTGTATGTAGATGATCTTCTCCTTACAGGTGTAGAAGGTCGAATTGAAGAATGTAAGAAGCAATTGGCAGCGGAATTTGACATGAAGGATCTGGGGTTGATGCATTACTATCTGGGACTAGAAGTCTGGCAGGAACATAATGAAGTCTATTTAGGTCAAGAAAAGTATGTGATCGAGATTCTGAAGAAGTTCAACATGATCGACTGTAAAGAGATGACCACTCTGATGATCACAAACTTGAAAAGACTGAGGAGTTTTGAATCCAACCATGTTGATCCTTCCAGATATAGAGAATTGAGTGGCTCATTAATGTACTTGGTGAATACTCGTCCGAACATATGTTTTGCAGTAAATGTACTTAATCAATTCCAAGTGGAGCCAAAGCATGATCATTAGATAGCAGCAAAACGTATCTTGAGATATCTACAGGGAACCATCAACTACTACCTGAAATATGATAAAAGGAATGATGTTCAATTGACTGGTTATACAGATTCCGACTGGGGAGGCATTGAACAAGATGGGAGAAGCACTACAAGAGGATGTTTTAGTTTGGGATCATCTATGGTCTCATGGATGAGCAGAAAACAAAACACCATTGCTTCGAGTAGTGCTGAAACAAAATATGTTGCAGCATGTGAAGTTAGTCGGGAAGCAGTTTGGTTACGTTGTTGTTGTCTGACTTATTTGAAGGACCGATGAACCCTACAGTGATACGTTGTGATAGCAATAGTTGTATTCGTTTGTCTGAGGACCCAATGTTTCATGGGAAGACAAAGCATATCAACAACAAGTATCACTATAAACGAGAGCTAGTGCAAAATGGTGTGGTGCAACTACAGTATGTTGATTTGTGGTAGCATCGGATGTGCTCTAGCCATGAAAAGTGGTGGAGAGGCTAAGGCACATAAGATCTCCAAGACCCAGAAATCGTTTGGGGAAATTCCACCCGGTTGGAGAGATATTAAAATAATTAATATTTTTAATGGGGTTCCTAAGTCTAGACTTAGGAAAATTAAAATATTAATGAGTATTAATATATAATTGGGTGAGAATGTTCTAAATGACGAGGATCAAGCCAAATCTAATCTTATCCATTGATTAGGGACTTAATCTCTGCTGTTGAATCGTCAACAGGAAAAGTATAAGAGGAGGCTTGAGGGTCAGTTGGAGACATACCAAGTTGATCAAGAATTTGTTTTTCTGGGGCAGGGTTTGCTAAGAAATCGAGTTAGTGATCTGTTGCAGGAGGGGCAGTTCGGCAGAAGACCGAGAATACATATTAGAGAGGCAAAGAAAGTGCCAAAGAGACAACACAGAGCGTTGGTGTTGATTTGTGGTAGCATCGGATGTGCTCTAGCCATGAAAATTGGTGGAGAGGCTAAAGCACATGAGATCTCCAAGACCCAGAAATGGTTTGGCGAAATTCTACCTGGTTAGAGAGATATTAAAATAATTAATATTTTTAATGGAGTTCTTAAGTCTAAACTTAGGAAAATTAAAATATTAATGGATAATAATATAAAACTAGGTGAGAAGGTTCCAAATGACATGGATTGAGCCAAATCTAATCTTAGTCATTGATTAGAGACTTAATCTCGGTCGTTGAAGACTCAACAGGAAAAGTATAAGAGGAGGCTTGAGGGTCAGTTGGAGAAATGCAAAGTTGATCAGTCAATTCGATTTTCTGAAGCGGGATTTGTACATAGCAGAGAGGCAAATATAGTGCCAGAGGGCCAGCGCAGTGATTGAGGAGGCTACACAGAGCCAGTAGGAGCCACACAGAAGCAGCCAGAGACTGCGCAGAGGCTGAGGGGCCTGCGTGGGTGACGCAGAGAGGTAGAAGGCTGACGCAGAGGGTTCCAGAGCTACGCAGAGGCTAGCAGGGCTGATGCAGAGCCTTGGAGAAGCGCCAGAAGGATTTTTGTGGGGCAGACTAGTGCTGAGAAATTGAATATCTGCTTCTGAGAAGAAGTATTACTACCAAATAGAAATCTTTGTTGGGTGAGCTAGTTTGGCACCCTACTTGTACTCAAGAAAGCTACTTAATAATAAAACCCTCAGAACTGTTGCACGGTTTTCCCAAGTTGGGTTTTTCCGGGGACGATTGTCCAAAAATAACGATGTCCCTTGTGTGTTTGTCTATTATTTCAGTTAATGATCTTTAGATGAGTTGAGATTGCATTTGTGTTTATTTTCAGTATTTGTATAGTTAAATAACTTGTTAAGGAATAAACAAGTAGGTGAAATAAACCAAATAATGCAGGAAGAATTTCTGACGTGTTAGACTTAGAAATTTCAACATGGTATCAAAGCATTGTAGATCACAGGAGAACTGAAGGCACCAGCAGAAATCAGAAAATTTGCAGTATAAACAGCTATCCCTAGAGACAGAGTTGTTCCTAAGCAGAAGGCAGCAAAGGAGTGACGCAGTGGGCCTACATCATCATTTCGAGCCAAATAGAGGGCCAGCACAAAGGCAGTGAGAGGCAGAAGAGGCTCACGAAGAGCCATGTCATCCTACTCAGCCAGGTAGGAGTGACGCAGTTGGTCAGAAGAGTGATTCAGCCTTTATCAGGATTGCGCAGAGATGGAAGGCTCAGTTTCTTCAGTTGCTGGCAATGTTGTTAAAAGCGCGATCGGGATTAAATCGGCGCCGGGAAAAAAGCGGAAAAAATCGGCAAAAGCGGAAAAAAGCGGAAAAAAGCGGGAAAAAAGCGTTTGGCACAAAAATATTCATTTTTTTTCATTTTTTTTTGATTTTTTTAATAAAAAATCGATTTTCATAACTTAAAGCCCGCTGCCCCGCGCCTCGGCGCTTTTTTCAATAAAAATCGCGATTTTTTCGGAAAAATCGTTATAAAAAAAAGCCCGCGATTTTTTGGGATAAAAATCGCGATTTTAACAACACTGGTTGCTGGGGCATAGGGAGCTATGGGCAAATTGTGGATTAGGAAGCTGGTGGGGTGTTGTTGATGTCAAAGAAGAACAGTACCTAACAAAACAGAACCAAGGTAGAGGGAGTCGCTGCCTTGGCGGATTTCTAGCCAAGAAATCCAGATCTGTGTTGTAGGTGCAAAGAGGATCGGAGAGGAGCGGTTCGACAAGTGGCAAGAGGATTTCCAGGAGGGAAATCGAGACTCAGAGGGAGTCTAGGAGAGAACTTCCAGGAGGGAAGTCAAGACTCAGAGGGAGTCTAGAAGAAGAGCGGAGATGGCAATGAACAGACTGAGGGATCAGGACAGGTTGGATGGGGCCTCCAACTTTGTCATCTGGAAGGCCAGGATCTTGTCTGTTCTGGATAGACATCGCATCAAGGGCTTCACCTTGAGAACCGTGGCTATCCCAATCAACCCAGCTGATAACGAGAGGTATGAGGATGCAATGGCGAAGGCAAAGTGCATAATCCTTGATGGGGTCAAGGATCATGTCGTACATCATATTGCTAAGAAGAACACGACAAAGGAGATGTGGGATACCTTGACGACATTGTATCAAGGCACTTCCATGCAGAGGAAGATGTTGTTGGAGAATCAACTGTAGTCGTATCAGATGCAGAAGGGGGAGCAGATAGATCTATACCTCAGCAGATTGCAAGAGATTCGGGACCAACTTACTTCCATAGGGGCCACGTTAGATCAGGAGTTCATGGTGAGGACCGCCCTGAATGCAGTCTTCGAGGATTGGGAGACATTTGTCCAAAGTATTTTGGGCAGAGCGACTCTTCCAGGATGGGAAGAGATGTGGGCAGCTCTTCGCCAAGAAGAGATCAGATGGCTGACCAAGGCAGGGAGTAGTAGCAAAGGAGGTCGAATCAAGAAAGAGGAGGAGGAGGATGCAGCTTTGGCATCTGTGGGACAGCAGGGGAAGAGGAAGAAGAAGGACATCTCCAAGGTAAAGTGCTTCCATTGTGGGGAGCTGGGTCATTATGCAACCCAGTGTCCCAGGAAGAAGAATAAGGGAGAGGCTTCTGACTCCAAGGCAGCTCCAGCTAAGGTAGAGAAAGAAGTCGAGACGGATGACGACTGTGCCATGAGTGCTCATGCACCTCTAGAGAAGAGGTGGGGAGACATCGAGCTGTAGTCAGGAGGACTACAGAAGATGAAGGGCAGGATCCTTGAGGTACCCAAACTCTTGGATCATATCCGGCTACGGGAGCCCTGAATGATAGTAGCAGGATGACGGATGTTGGTAGAAGCAAGATGCGAATGGAGCGACAAGGCAGTGCTAGAGTGCAAAGGTCTATAGCAGCACAGTGGGGGTTGCAGCAGTGCGAGAGGCACAGAGATGGTTGCAGCAGTGCAGAGAGGCACAGAGGTGGTTGCAGCAGTGCGAGAGGCACAAAGGTGTTGCAGCAGCGCAGAGGCAGCAGAGGGAGCACAAGATAGCAGCAAAGGTATCTTCAGCATCAGGGGGCTTCTAGACTGACAAGGATGTCAGTAGTTGGGTAGATCAGTTACTTACTTCTCGGTAACTGAGTTGTAATGCAACAGTTAGCAGTGGTAGTGCTATGAAAAACACGATACAACATGTTGAGAGAGAGTTGCAGTGCAGATACGGTGTTGGGAGGAAGGACAAGCAGCAGCAGGGATGCAGAGGGAGCTGCAGTATAGATGTAGCAGTGGCAGTGGTAGAGCCATGGGCAGCAGTACAGGAGGCAACAGTGCAGTGGATGTAGGGCAGTAGGCCTAGCATCAGCACAGGTACCGGTGCTGGAGGATCAATGTGATGTTCAGTGGTGGAACATTACTAGAGCACATTCCTCGCTAAGAGGGAGTGTTGATTTGTGGTAGCATCGGATGTGATCTAGCCATGAAAATTGGTGGATAGGCTAAAGCACATAAGATCTCCAAGACCCAAAAATGGTTTGAGGAAATTCCACCCGATTAGAGAGATATTAAAATAATTAATATTTTTAATGGAGTACCTAAGTCTAAACTTAGGAAAATTAAAATATTAATAGGTATTAATATAAAACTGGGTGAGAAGGTTCCAAATGACTTGGATCAAACCAAATCTAATCTCAGTTGTTGATTAGAGACTTAATCTCGGTCGTTGAAGACTCAACAGGAAAAGTATAAGAAGAGGCTTGAGGGTCATTTGGAGAAACGAAAAGTTGATCAGTCGGTTTGATTTTCTAGAGCAGGGTTTACTGAGAAAATTCGAACAAGTGATCTGAGTTGTAGCGAGGGGCAGTGAGTACATAGCAGAGAGGCAGAGATGGTGCCAGAGGGCCAGCACAGTGATTGAGAAGGCTATGCAGAGCCAGCAGGAGCCATGCAGAGGCAGCTAGAGACTGCGCAGAGGCTGAGGGGCCTGCGTGGGTGACGCAAACAGGGAAAATGCTGACACAGAGTGTTCCAGAGCTATGCAGAGGCTAGCAGGGCTGACGCAGAGCCTTGGAGAAGCGCCAGAAGGATTTTTGTGGGGCAAACTAGTGCTAAGAAGCTGAATATCTGCTTCCGAGAAGAAGTATTACTACCAGATAGAAATCTCTGTTGGGTGAGCCAGTTTGGCACTCTAGTTAACTCAAGAAAGCTGCTTAATAATAAAACCCTCAAAACTACTACATCGGTTTTCCCAAGTTGGGTTTTTCCGGGGACGGTTGTCCAAAAATAATAGTTTCCCTTGTGTGTTTGTCTATTATTTCATTTGATGATCTGTAGATGAGTTGAGACTGCATTTGTGTTTATTTTCAGTATTTATATGGTTAAATAACTTGTTAAGGAATAAACAAGTAGGTGAAATAAACCAGATAATGCAAGAAGAACCTTAGAGAAGCACCGGAAGGATTTTCGTGGGGCAGACTAGTGCTGAGAAGCTGAATATTTGTTTCCGAGAAGAAGTATTACTGCCAGATAGAAATCTCTGTTGGGTGAGCCAGTTTGGCACCCTAGTTGTACTCAAGAAAGTTGCTTAATAATAAAACCCTTAGAACTGTTGCACCGGTTTTCCCAAGTTGGGTTTATCCGAGGACGATTGTTCAAAAATAACGATTTCCCTTGTGTGTTTGTCTATTATTTCAGTTGATGATCTGTAGAAGAGTTGAGACTGCATTTGTGTTTATTTTTAGTATTTATATGGTTAAATAGCATGTTAAGGAATAAATAAGTAGGTGAAATAAATCAGATAATGCATGAAGAATTTCTGATGTGTTAGACTTAGAAATTTCAACACTTGGAACGCTGACACAGAGGTTGAGGAGGCCAGCGCAGGTGACGCAGAGGGCCAAGAGGTGGACGCAGAGGCTAGCAGAGCTAGCAGTGGGCTGAAGAGGCAGCGCTGAGGAACTTTCATGGGGTAGACTGGGAGCTGAGAGGCAGACGCAGAGCAGAAGAGGGTGACGTAGTTCCAGAGAGAAGCTTGTAGCAGCTTTCGCTGTCCAGTTAAGGAACTGTCGAAGTTGTTGTGGGATCAATCATCTGATTGCTGATCAGCCAGAATATCTGTCTCTGAGGAGAGGTACTTCTGCCAAGGAAAATCTCTAAAGGGTGAGCCATTTTTGGCACCCTAGTTGTATTCATAAACTGCATAATAATAAAACCCTCATATGTGCTACACCGGTCTTCCTGCATTGGGTTTTTCCGGGGACGATTGTCAAAAAATAACGGTGTTCCTTGTGTGATTGTCTTAGTTATTTCAGTTGCTGATCTGTATGTGTTAAGGCTGCTTTTTTGCTTATTTCAGTATTATATTTATAAATAACTTGTAAATGGAAAGAACAAGTAGGAGATAAACCAAATAATGCAGTAGGGATTTATGATGTGTCAGACTTAGAAATTTCAACATGGTATTAGAGCATTGCAAATCACAGGAGGACTGAAGGCACCAATGGTAATCTGAAATTTGCAGCAGTAGCGGTTGTCCCGAGAGACAGCGTTGTTCCAGAGCAGAAGCAGCAAGAGAAGAAGTGACGCAGAGCTTGCATCATCATTTCGAGTCAGAAGGAGGGCCAGTGCAGAGGCAGAGACTGGCAGATTAGACCTACGCAGTCCTCGGTCATATTTCTTAGCTAGGAAGGATCGACAATGTGGCCAGGAGGGGCAGATTCAGATTTTGCCGAGATTGCGCAGAGCCTGGAGGGCTCAGTTTCTTCAGTTGTCAAGGCTTGGGGAGCTGTGGGCAGATTGGGATTTGAGGAGCTAGTGGGATGTTGTTTTCGTCGAAGCAGAACAGTGTCTAAGGAGACGGAACCAAGGTAGAGGGAATCACTACCTCGACAGATTTCTAGCCAAGGAATCCAGATCTGTGTTGCAGTGACAAAGGAGGATTGGAGATGAGTAGTTTGATAGTTGGCCAGAGGATTTCCAGGAGGGAAATTAGGACTTAGAGGGAGATTTCCAGGAGGAGAGTCAAGACTCAAAGGAAGTCCAGAAGAGGAGCTGAAATGGCAATGAACGGATTAAGGGATCAGGACAGGTTGGATGGGGCTTCCAACTTTGTCATCTGGAAGGCCAGGATCTTGGCAATCCTGGACAAACATCGCATCAAGGACTTCGCCTTGAAAACCGTAGTTGTCCCAGTTGACCCGAATGCTAATGAGAAGTATGAGGAGGCCGAGGCAAAGGAAAAATGCTTGATCCTAGACGGGGTCAAAGATCATGTCATACCACATATTGCTGAGAAGAATACAGCAAGGGAGATGTGGGAAGCGCTGACCACCTTATACCAGGGCTCTTCCGTGCAGAGGAAGATGCTATTGGAGAATCAGCTGCGGTCATATCAGATGCAGAAGGGAGAGCAGATAGATCCGTTCCTTCTCAGGTTGCAAGAGATTCGCGACCAGCTTACTTCTGTGGGGTCTACACCGGATCCAGAGTTTATGGTCAGGACTGCCCTGAATGCAATCTCCGAGGAGTGGGAGACATTTGTCCAAAGTATTTTGGGCAGGGCTACTCTTCCCAGTTGAGAGGAGATGTGGGCAGCTCTTTGCCATGAAGAGATCAGGAGGATGACCAAGGCGCAGAGTAGTGGCAAGGGAGGTCGAATCAAGAAAGAGGAGGAGGAGGATGCGGCTCTAGCGTCTACGGGACAGCAAGGGAAGAGGAAAAAGGACATCTCCAAGGTTAAGTGCTGCCATTGTGGGGAGCTGAGACATTATGCATCCCAGTGTCCTAGGAAGAAAAACAAGGGAGAGGCTTTCGATTCAAAGGCAGCTCCAGCTAAGGTGGAGAAAGAGGTCGAGACTGATGACGATTGTGCCATGAGTGCTCATGCACCTCTAGAGAAGAGGTGGGGTGATATCGAGTTGTAGTCAGGACGACTACATACTAGGGGCAGGATCCTTGAGGTTCCCAAACTCTTGGCTCACATCTGGCTACGGGAGCCCTTAAAGACAGTAGCATGATGACAAGTGTCAGGTGGAGCAAGGTGTGATGGAACGGCAAGGCAGTGCTAGAGTGCAGAAGTCTATAGCAGCGCAGTGGAGGTTGCAGTAGTGTGAGAGACACAGAAGAGGTTGCAGCAGCACAGTGACAGTAGAGGTAGCTTCAGCATCACGAGGCTTCTAGACTGACCAGGATGTCAGTGTTTGGGTGAAGTCAGTTACTTACTTCTTGGTAACTGAGTTGTAGTGCAACAGTTAGCAATGGCAGTGTTATGGGCAGCATGTTGAGAGGGAGCTACAATACAAATGTAGCAGTGGCAGTGGCAGTGTCATGGGCAGCAGTACAGGAAGCAATAGTGTAGTGGATGTGGTGCAGCAGGCCAAGCATCAGCACAAAGGACCGATGCAGAGGATCAATGTGATGCTTCTATCGTGAATCATTGCTAGAGCACATTCCTTGCTAAGAGGGAGTGTTGATTTTGGGTAGCATCAGATGTGCTCTAGCCATGAAAATTGGTGGAGAGGCTAAGGCACATAAGATATCCAAGACCTAGAAATCATTTGGGGAAATTCCACCCGGATGGAGAGATATTAAAATAATAATATTTTTAATGGGGTTCCTAAGTCTAAACTTAGGAAAATTAAAATATTAATGTGTATTAATATAACATGGGTGAGAAAATTCTAAATGACTAGGATCAAGCCAAATCTAATCTTAGCCATTGATTAGGGACTTAATCTCGGCCATTGAATCCTCAACTGGAAAAGTATAAGAGGAGGCTTGAGGGTCAGTTGGAGACACACCAAGTTGATCAAGAATTCGATTTTCTGGGGAATGGTTTGCTGAGAAATCAAGTTAGTGATTTGTTGCAGCGAGGGGCAGTTCGGCAGAAGGCCATGAATACATATCAGAGAGGTAGAGAAAGTGCCAGAGAGACAGTGCAGAGCCTTGGAAGGCTGATGCAGAAGCATCCATGATTGACGCAGAGGCTGAGGAGGCCAGCGCAGGTGACGCAAAGGGCCAAGACGCTGACGCAGAGGCTAGTAGAGTTGATGTTGGGCTAAAGAGGCAGATGCAGAGTAGAATTGGAGCTGAGAGGCAGATGCAGAGCAGAAGAGGGTGACGCAGTTCCAGAGAGAAGCTTGGAGGAGCTTTCGCTGTCCATCTAAGGAACTATCAAAGCTGCTATGGGATCAATCATCTGGTTGCTGATCAACTGGAATATCTATCTCCGAGGAGAGGTACTTCTGCCAAGGAAAATCTCTGAAGGGTGAGCCATTTCTGGCACCCTAGTTGTATTCAAAAACTACATAATAATAAAACCCTCATATCTGCTGCACCGGTTTTCCCGCATTGGGTTTTCTGGGGACGATTGTCCAAAAATAACGGTGTCCCTTGTGTGATTGTCTCAGTTATTTCAGTTGTTGATCTGTATATGTGTTAAGGTTGCATTTGTGTTTATTTCGGTATTTATATTTATAAATAACTTGTTAATGGAAAGAACAAGTAGGAGATAATAAACCAGATAATGCAGTAGGGATTTCTGATGTGTCAGACTTAGAAATTTCAGCACAGTATATCTCCACCTAAGTCACATGACACGGGGACACGAGACACGGAGGACAAGTAAATACGAGTATTCAATACGAAACGCGGCAACCCGGAAACAGGACACGGGGGACACGTTTTATATATATTTAATAATAAAATATATATATACCGAAATATTATAATTTATAAACTTATAATTTATAGTTTATAAACTTATAAAGTTAACGCAGAACTGTTATATGATTCAATATGTGCACACAGACAGTGAATGGGCAGTGAGTAATGGTATATCCACAACACTTAAATATTGGGGAAATATACCAGCGTTAAGGCTCATTTTACCACAATAATTCAAGAGCAGATTTGTAATCAATGACATGAGTGAGCACTGAGCAGTGAACTGATACAAGCACATTTACCACAGTAATCTAGGACAAATTGTTACCATGAATAGTATGTTATCAAGAGTGTAATCACCACAATTAGTCAGTGATGTAATGATGAATTTCCAGCAGTGAAAGGGCCAGAACTAATTTCTGTCATCTCTTAAGGAGGCCACTTCATTAAAAAGGGGAGCTATCTAATATATGTTTACAGTCAGCTTCAGATGCAGGTTTGTCTTGGCCGAGTTCATAAACCAAGCGCTGTAGCAGCTTGTTAAAGAGGACAGAATTAGAGTAATCATCGGGTCTGGTTTCTTTTTACAGTAGGTAAGTGTTCCAATATATTCAAGAGAATTATCATATTCTTGTAGCAGCCTGGCAGTTAAGGAGGCCACATTGTACTCAAGGGAATTATCAATTCTGATTTTTCCTATCAGTTTCGAGGTTATCCCAGGTGTTGTTCTTCCATGGCACTGAAAGGTAGATTCAGGGAGCAGTGAATAGTACTTACAATTGAATGAAATGCACCAGCGTGACATGCCAGAGGTCTATTGTCAAACAATGATGAGATCATGTGATAATAGAGTGATATGATAAGTTAGCACTAGCAGCCAATCAGCATGCCTATAGTGCTCTAAACAAAGTCAAGACACCAACATTCAAACTGCAGTCCAATGGCTAATCTTGCAATGCTCCAACTGACAAAACTGCATGAAATAGATAGTGAACAAAGGCATCCACAGTGAAGTTTAAAGAAAGATAATATATGTTAGGATAATAGGATTCAAAGCTTTGTCAACTGTGTTACCATCGGACAATGATGCACAGTACCCCAAACACTGGTCAAGATAACTGAAGTGTAAATAGAGCTTACCCACAATGAACGCTGCACCGGTTTACGGGCCGGTCTTGAACGCTGCACAGCAATCGCACCAGCCGCACCACAATTTGCTCCAGACTCCTCCACACGACAGCTCCAGACAGCGCAGGACGAAAATAACCCGCAAAAATCCATCGCGCGGCCTTTAAATTACACTTTTTGCAGCGTACATATTCAACCAGTCGAAATACGTTAGGGCCACGTTTTCAACAAACGAAATACGCGTTTTCGAAATTCAGGACACGACGAAAACCATAGAACACGTATTCAATTTTCCAGGACACAATAAAAACCGTATTCGACACGTATTAGGGCCGTTTTCGTGTCCAATACGTAAAATACGGGACACGGGACCCTGGAGGACGTGTCCTGTGACTTAGATCTCCACTGAAGAGCAGGTAGCTAACATATTGACAAAATCACTTCCAGACAAGAAGCTTGTATACTTAAGGGACAAGCTTGGTTTGGTGGATTTATCCTCCCCGATTGAGAGGGAGGGATAGACACAACATTCTTGTCTTCACTTGGGAAGAAAGAATGGAGGATTGGGTAACCATATGGCATTCGATACTCTTTGAGAATGTGGTAGGGCATTCAACACAAGAGTAGTCATGGACCGATATTCTTTGAGGATTAGCTACCCAAGATAAGAATAGTCCAATGAGAGGTCATACTGTGGGAACACCTAGGTGGGGTGTGTACTTTGGAGAGACAATGATGATGGTGTCTACACATCATTGGTCTCGCCAACATTGTGCTCTGATCTTGTGGAGAGATAGAGCTATTAATCAAGGCCTTGCTATATGACAATGTTGGTTATTATGATGCTAGACAAATGGGTTACCAATCTGACTCTTCTTATGAGATCTCTTTAGATTGAGAATGAGCATGTACCTACTATGAATACCTCCCTAGTTAAGAGGGGGTGTTGAAAAATGTGTAACTAGGTTCGGTATTCATTAGTATGAAATCTATTCTTGTATATATAAAATGAAAAAGAAATTATTTTTATCATTGGAGCATGTGTTTCATGCTCAAGTTCTTTTATTTTATAGGTCAAGCACCCATTGAGTGCTTCTAGGGTTTGTCCTAGGTATAAGAGTCATTGTCATATATGGAAGACTCGAGCACATTGTAAATTGTAAAAAAAAAAATATTTTGTCTTGAAAATGTCAAAATACCTCCAAGATCAAGTCGGCCTACATGAAGAGCCATGTCCACCCTTGAAGGAAGCCTATATATAAGAAGAATTCATCCTCCATTTTGTTCATTCACTCACTCATCACTCATACAAAGAAGGAAGCAGTAGAAGGACGAAGAAGGAAGTGCGAAGAAGAAGGACAAGAAAAGTCGAAGTGTTTTGGGTCTCTCTACTTTCTTCTGGGAGTGCGAAGTTAGGGTTTCTGCACTGGGCAAGTCTAAGGTTTGATTTTGAAGCAAGAAGAGCAAGAAGGCAAGCGAAGGTCTCTTAGGGTTTCCTACTAGCCCTAAGACTCAAATCAAGGCAAGCAAGGTCAAGGGAAGAGTAGTTAGAGGGAGATCGAAGTCTCTTAGAGAAGCAGAAGCAGTTGCTGGGGGGGTAGAATTTCATATTTACTAGGAGGTCGAAGATATTCCAGCAGGAGGCCGAGGAAGACTTGATCTTGGAGGGTATTTGTCTGATTCTTGGTCATGATATTCGTCAATTGAAAGATTTGAAAGATAAGAAGAGATTTTACAGGTTTTCCCCTCAAGAGAAGGGGTTTTGACCCTTGCTTGTTGCCTAAATACTATGTCATTGTTCATACTATTTTGTTAGTTGTTTGATGTACTGCACATTGAAATAAGAAAGATCAAAGATAATAAGTAGAAAGCTAACACAAGCAGTTATCAAGTTAAGAGAATTAACATGTACATTGCCTTATTAAATTCTCAACAAGCGTATGGGGTCTGATGGGATTCACTCACTGTATTTCATCATCAGGGTCAATTCCACACTTTTTGTTCTTAGTTTCATTGCATTTTGACAATTCGTGAAAACAGGGATATTATCATCATATTTTAATTAAATTTGCTAAAGGTGTCATTTGGGAAGGATTGTTTGGAAAATCACCTGTATAACAGCTCGTTGGAATCAAAATGAAGATATATACATGATGGGATGATGAAAAGTGACTTTTAGTGGCGGGAGAGATCGTAGAGGCAGATTTACCATTTTTCGGGATTAAAAAGTCACTTAAATAAAATAAAAAAAGGAGAAGCCTTGAGAATTAAAAAAAAAAAAGTGCAAGGGGAGAAGCTTCTAGAATGGAAATAAAATAGTAAATTAAACGCTTCCATAAGATTATAGAGATATCCAATCAAGTCTTTATAAGGATGGGAAGCAACTCATTTAGGCATATCTTGGATTTGAAGTATTTTCTTGTGGAGAGTTTCTGGGAACTTGGGTTTTCAGGATTGGAGAACCCTAAGACGAAAACACCTGGGTTTCTTGGTGCGTTGAATGAAACCCCAAATCAATGTTGAGGAGATTTCATCCAGAGTTCTCACAGAGCTTCATCAACATTAGTTGTGTGTAGATCTAGAGCAGATAAGTGGACTAGAGTGGGGATCACACAAATATCCAATTTGGGTGTCATTTCCAATTGCAGTTTTGGGAGGCCCAATTCAGAGTTGTAGTAGATATTTTGGGAGGCTGTATTGCTTATTTTGGAGCAAGTTTTCTACTATTATCAACCATTTAGCGATTTGTTGAAGTTGTAACAAGTTTTGATCCAAATTTGTCATGTAATATCTTATTCCAGTAAATAAAATAAGGTTGATTTTCTGATCAATATTGTTTTTGTTTTCCTTGCCAAGTTTTTGCGAAAGTCCCATTGTGTTAATTTTGCGGCAAATTATTTATGTAAATATTTGGAAGAATTCTGAAGAAGAAAATTTATCAAAATTTTAGAAAATAAATTAAACAAGATATCATAGTGGTATTAGAGCTGGTTTTCCTACTATTCTAAGGGATTCTTGTTAAATTTGTTGGGCCAGATTTATCAATTCTTGTAGGAGCCAAAGTCGTCATTCCACAAAGTGAAAACTCCACAAATTATAAGGGTTGAATTCAAGGTTATTACAGAAGTCGTGTCCCTTAGTTTTTCTAATGCCAAAATTTCAATTTTGAAGTTGAATTCGTGGGATACTCAGCTGAGGACAAGGACACCATTAGCAAATTTGTTGAGTTTTATAATTTTGGATCAAGTTTCCAAATTCGCCCAAAATTATTGAGGATCGCATTCATTATCACTAAGGAACAAAATATATTGGGGAAATTCATGGGTATTTGGGGGCCGCACCCCAAAACCTAACCAAGTTATTTAGTTGTGAGGGTTGGTCAGCTCAGTGGGAAGGTCAAAAATTCCCTTGCATACAAAGGCCATCATTTCGGGCCGAAACTCTACGTATTGGAAGGCCAATTTGTAACTCGTGTCCTTGTACATTCGAAGGCCGAGAATATAGACTGAATTATTCTGCAATTCAATTTGGCTAGGTGAGTTCATTGCCCAGATGAGTTTGAGCAAGATTTGTTCAAAGGCAAAAATCTTGTGTGGTCTCAGGAGCTAGATTATAGCAAGTTCTACTGTGCATTGAAAGTCGAGGCCAATTCATCCTTGTGCTTAAGTGAATTTGGCAGTGCATCGAACCATTGTTTTGAAGGAGTTGTCTTGTAGCTAGAACCACTGGAGCATAAGCCAAATTTTTGAAGAGCGAGGACCCAATCGAGTTCCCACTATTAACCAAGCCACTTGGGTTCAGTCACGAGAAGATTGAATCGAGACTAAATCCTTGGGTGGAGTCATGTCAGGCAGAGTTTAATCTCGTGTGTGGTCGTTACATCCAAGACGGAATTCGTAATTGCTACGTCGGGGACCAATGTGAGTATCAATTGGACCAAAACCAAGTTTTAATTGTTGAATGTTGATGCGTATGGCGGAGTTAGTGTGCATAGTCTTGGTACCAGTGCATTGAAGCTCCTGTGCAGCGCTTTGTGTGATAACGTTCAGATCAGAAGGATTGCTCTACAAAATACATGAGTGATGTGTATGATCTGTAGTTGCAACAAAGGCTTCGTGACAACCTGTTCTGAAGTTGATCCAAACTTAAACAGGAACGCAACAAATTACAGATATAATCATAAATACAGAGATGCGGCAAAAAAACACTTCATTTCATTAATAGAAAAACACTGAACTATGCTTACGAATAGAATGGAAATAAGATAGCACGGGCGATAGTAGTTTTTCTTTGAGAAGAAATGTGGCAGCTACATGCCTCTAAACTATGTTACAATGAGGCTCAAGGGCCTATTTATTATTGAAAAACATGAGAAAACCCTAAACAACCAAAACCCTAACCCCAGGAGATGTAACACCAAGAGTTTGTCGGCCTCATTGGGGTTAGTTGGGCAGCCAACTTCCCGGGGTCATAACTTGGTCATATTATCTCTGTTTGGCATGTACATTACCTTCTTGGAAAGGTCTCTCCGAGTACTACAGATTTCGCTGTAGGCCCTTGCCTATAGCTACAGGCCTACAGTGAACCTCAAAAAAACGTCGTTTAGGGGTTCAAAACTGCTCTAGAAGTTTAGGACCTGAAAAAACTGCTAAAAATAGTAAATGCTGAAATAAACAAGGAAACATATGAAACTAATTGGAGGGTCTAGGTGGAATAGGTCAGTGGCCACCAATATCCACCTGGATCAGAAGTGAAAATGGTGTGAAGGGGTTGACTCATATGTTTGATTGGTTCGATCTATAGTGCACATAGTATAAAATTTATACACTTGTAGCATTGTGTTGTCCAAATTCGTGAGCACTATGGAGTAATCAGAAGTGCGATTGTGATGTGGTCGACTGTGTGACTGTCAAGAATTGTTTTGCATGAGTATGGATTTGAAGTGCAAAGAGTGATTGTGCGATTAGAGGTTAGAAGGAGCATGCACCTGAGCATTTATCGACCTATTGTTGTATGATGTGTAATTTGCAGGGTCAATGGTAGCCAAAATTGAGTAAACAATGGTGGATCAAATGTATTGAATTATTGATATGTGTAACATAGCCACAAAGGATAGAGTTTCCTGAAGAATTTTATGCTTTTATTAGGCCGTGATGAATTTTGGGTTACTGGGTGTGAAAATTCCTAGATCTAATAATCTCAGGAATCCTATTGCAACCAACAGAATCTACTTCACCTAGATCGTAAATTACATTAAAAACTTATTTCAAATTTCTTTTTGAAACATTGAAGTAAATTACTGAACCAGCCTACACCAAATTAAATATGATTCTGAAACATAGAAACTGAGCAAGGAAATACAAACACATAGGACACCGTTATTTTTGAACAAATGTCCCCGGAAAAACCCAACTTGGGAAAACCGGTGCAGCAGTGAGGGTTTATTTTATTATGCAGTAGTGAAATCTGAGTACATCTATGGATGCCCAACTGGCAATCCAAACAGCAAGAAAATTTGGCAGAGATATTCCCTAAGCAACCCCGGCACTCGTGTTGCCTCCACTCGCATTCCTGCACTTGTGTGTTCCTGCACTCGCTCATTCCTCCACTCCCACTTTCTTGCACTTGCGAGTTCTTGCACTCGCGAGTTCCTGCACTCGCGAGTTCCTACACTCGCGCGTTCATGCACTCGTGAGTTCTTGCACTTGCGCGTTCCTGCACTCGAGCGTTCCTGCACTTGCGAGTTTTTCCACTCGTGCGTTCCTACACTCACGAGTTCCTGCACTGGGAATAACTTAGCCTCTTGCCACTGCCTCTTCGGATCTGGAAATCTTCCTCTGGATCATTGTCCTATCCTGAGAACTTCTCACTTCATAAATTTGATCTTTTGGTCTCGGTGTATTTTCCAAATGACCCTCAAGCCCCTTCTTATATCTTCCTGTTGGACAACCAACGGCCTAGATTAACTCCTAATCAAAGGCTCACATCATTTTGACTTGATCTTCGTCTTTTTCTAGAAGTTTCACCCACAATTAGATTAATACCCATTAATATTTTAATTTTCCTAAGTTTAGACTTAGGAACTCCATTAAAATATTAATTATTTTAATATAATTGACTCTGGGTGGAATTTCCCAAAACACGATGGATTTTGAGGTTGGGGTGGCCAAGGTTCCCAAGGCATAGGTGCAGTCCAATTATTTTGTGGTTGTGCATATGATTGGTATTGAGTGTTGAGACCTTGTGTCATACCTGGTTGTTGGGATTGCCATGGTCTTTTAGCAATAAAGCAAAGTGATTCAGCTTGGCTTGGTCCAGCTTCATCCTGAAAAACAACTTTAAGTCCAAGTATTGAAGGACATTCCCTTGTATCATGATTTTCAACACATATGACACAAATTTCTACACTATCAAGAGGACATTCTCTCAGAGCATTCTTTTTCCTACACCTAGGACAGAAGATAGATAATGCAACATTCTCAGCTTTTTTCTTGTTTTGTATTTTGAGAGTATCTAGTTGTTCACTAAGATTCCCAAGGATATTTGTTTTGAAGTTATCAAGCAAATTGCCTAATTCTTCTCTATTGGCTATTCTAGTTGCAGATTTACTAACTCTTGACATGGTTGGATCTCTTGGATTCTTACCATATCTAGCCTTACCTCTCGAAATATGTTTGCACAAATCACAAGTTTCTCCAAATGAAAGTTGAGAAACATCTCCTTTGCCCATTAAGTTGAGGAGGTCAATCCACTCATCTCTTATAGCTTTTAACAAAAGAGCTTTCAATTTTTCTTCATCTAAATCATGCATCCTAGCCCTTTTAACATTATAGGCAAATCTTTCCACTAAGTTTTCAAGGCTTTCATCCTCTTTTTGCATCATCTTAAAGACTTCATCCTTAAGGTTATGGGGCATACAATAATATTTATATTTTTCTAGGAACGCTCTTTTCATTTCTTCCCATGTTCTAATACTATGTGTCCCTAGACCCATAAACCATTTAAGGGCTCCATCTTTTAGAGTAGCTGGAAATAGTTTCAATTTTTGAGTATCAAGTAAATAGTCATAAGATCTACATAATACTTCAAACTCAAAAAGAAATGTCTTTGGATCCTCAGTTCTTAAGCCATGAAAATTAGGAAGAATGGAAGGTGAGATATTCTTCATTGTGGCTATGGTATCTTCATCAAAGATAGAGAATCCATAAGGATCTGGTTCTCCCCTACCTCCTCTACCACCTCATCCTCCACCTCCTCCTCTATTTCCTCCTCTACCTTTTCCACCTCCAATCCTAAGTTCATCATTTACATTGTGTACTTCTCCTCCCCCTTACCCTGCCATTGTAGATTCCTTAGAGCTAATATAAGGTTCAACAATAGGATTTTCTATCTCTTCCTCTGGTTCTTCTACTAATGGTATTTTGGAATAAATCTCTTCCTCTTCTTCAGTAGGCACTTCCAACTCTTGTCCTAAGAGTTGTTCTCCTGTTGAAGAGAGAAATATAACTCCTTCAATTGGGGATAACCTTCAACTACAGCTTTAGTGGAAGAAGTTGGTGAGTCCCTAGGTTGGATTTCAGATCTATGCACCTCAGGAAGTCCATGTCTACATGCTATGGATGGTATGGCACTACATGGTCTAGCGGGGGTGAGTGGTGATGTTGGTATAAAACTTTGTCCTCTACTTTTACTTACAAATCTACCCCTAGAATCTCTTTCCCTATTCATGCATCCTAGATGATTTTTAACATGCTTTAATTATGCATCTACAAGATTGAATGCATCTAAAATGATATGCAAACCAAAAATAAAGTTGTATATACACTTCCCCGACAATGACACCAAAATGTTGGGTAATTTAGTTGATGGTTAAATTACTTCATTAATTGTCAACCAAGGTTCATGTGCTTATGAAGTGCATGTGCACAATATATGCTAGGAGTTCTATTTTTTTATTTTAAAGGATGAAATTTAACTAATTATAAATGGGACTAGATTAACTTATTAAAACATTTCTACGCACATGCTTTTTCCATCAAAATTACACTTTCCAAAGAAAATCAAACTTCAAAGTGAAATTGATTGAAAATTCTATTTATCAAACTGAATCGAAATTTAAGCTATTGCAACAAGAACCAAAAATTACTCTATTTGAACTGAATTGAGATTTAATCTATTGCAGCAAGAATTAAAGATTATTCTACTTGAACTGAATTGAAAGATCTATTATAATGGCAGAATTGAAAGTCTAATTCTACTTGCAGGAATTTAAAATATTCTAAGTGCTCTTGAAAATTGAAATTCTACCCAGCAGAAGAATAAATTTAAATTGAACTACTTCAGCAAAAACGACAAGTTAAAATGTAACTAAGAGGGATTACTAATGTGCATAGCTATGGTTCAAGATTTCTCTGTCCATTTCTCGTGAAATCAGAATGAAGACAATTGAATGAAATAAACTATGAAAAGAAATATTTTTGTCTTTTTATGAGCATTCAGCCTGTTCCAAATACTTGAAAATTAAACTAGCAATCGATGGACAAAATATTAATCAAAAGCAGTGAAGAAAGATTACTTAACTAATGAATTGAAATGAACATAACCATAAACTAATCTAGTCTTACAGCTCTCCAGGGAGCCCTCCTGTTGAGTGTAAGCACGAGATTGAATGTCAAACTACCCAGCCACATATTGGTCACCAAAGAGCAGAATATTTATATTAAATGCTAAAGTCTTCAACAACAAAATGATTGCAAAATTAACAAGAATAAGTGTGTCCATTACTTTGCCTTAGGGCCTTTTATAGTCCTCTTTTAATTAACTGTCTTAAGAGTCATAAGTTGAGAGGCAAGTTTCTAACTTGAGAACTAAGAAATGAAATCAAATTTGGAGTCTTTCTTCTCATGATTTGCTACTGAAAGAGAAAATCATGAGAAGATTCTAATTTGACACGTCGGCTCCAGATTCTTCTCGTCCAATTCCACACTCGCTTGATATTGCTACAAACCGCCTTCAAATCCTGTACATCGTTGGAGTGTTCAAAGTAGACCTGACTTTTAGTTTGACTATCAGATCTCTTGAACCGGGTGACTTGCCAGATCGATGTCCATGTGTCGACCATTTTCCATCAACCTTTGTCCTTTATTCCTTCTCCAACGTACTAGAACCTGTCTAACCATGGATGTAGCTGCAGAATGAGTGCAATTTGGTAGCTTTAGGATGATTTGATTAAATTTGATAACGAAACAATAGATTATAAACTATGAATGATTCATACCTTTTATGATGTTTGAGCATAACTGAGGTGACCTTTCAACTGAAAATGTAGCAAACTATCATGAAAATGATGAAAAAGAAAGCAAAAAGGGTTGTCAAAAAGAAGACAATTTTGGACTTCAACAAGGCCATTTAGAGCCTCATTGATTATCTATTTTGTTGTTGATATGTATTGCACATAGTGCCATTTGATATATTAACCTTTATATGGTATATATATGAAAAAACTTTGCATATTTTGTGTCTATTGGTTTGGAATCATGGTTTTAAATCTTAAAAATATTTTTTCATTAAAAATTAATTATTTCATGTGTTTTTTTTAAAACAAGTTCATTGAGATCTAATTAGTCCCGGTTTGATCGATTCTGGTTTGAAACCCTGTTTATTTTGTGGACCAATGCGGTCACCAATTCCGATTTTAAATACTATGATCTAGAGTGCAATGATTTGATTCTTCAAATGTTCCAATGCTTCTTCAACATTAAGGAACATCATCCAAACAGTGTCAAAACAAACATGCAATGTATTTTGTCTTCAGTTATGGGAGACCGTGATGCTTGTTGCTGCACAAACTCATAGTCATAGTTAGTAGGCTAAAGCTAGAGGGAACTGCTACCGCTCAAACTAGCAGGGGGTCCTAGAGGGGCACTTGCTAGGTCAAGAGCAACAATGAAGCTAAAGCCCACTGTCACCATAGCTAAAGCTTCCTACTCTTTACAGACTTTCATCGATGGGAGGAGACCCGATATATAGAGAATCACCTATAAAGGACAGATCAACTAATATGGGTGTGAAGTGATTTCGGGGACCCTTTCCTAGTGGAGGCTCAAGAATGGGACTTGCTTGCTTCTTAAGCAATGTACAAAGTTTTCTAGGAAAAAGGGATGAGGATTTAAGGGCTAGGTTCAAGGAGTGTGAATTGTAAAGGAGCTTCCAAAACCCTAAAATCCTTTATGAACTTCGTTTCCAAAATGGTTTTGGAAGAATTGACTTTTCAAAGGTATGGGACTGCACGGGGCCAAGTGGACCTAGGTTAGGTTAAGGGGACGGCGTTTAGCAACCAATGATGATCTTAACCTAAACAAGGAAGGGGAAAATATTAAAACAAGAGTTTCCACTTATAGATGCCAAATTGATCCTATGAGGTGCTAGCCTAGGGAATACCAGGGCAAAGTTTGGTATCAGGGCTAGGGCTTGAGATATCTCGCAATCCCACCATCGGAATTTCTTCAAATTTGGTGGATACCTTGAGGACACACCAACTTAGTAGAGGCCAAGAGATCAAAATTTTTCAATGGCTACTTTGTCGGGAAAATGATGCCCTAGGTGGCCCAACATGGCTAGTCCTAGAAAGGAGGGGGGGAAGGTGAAGAAAAAGAGGTTTCAAGGTGATCGCCTTATGGTGGATCAGTGCCTAATTCCTTTGGCGATATGGAGTCAAGAAGAATTATGAGAATGTATCTCATTTCTAGCTCAAGAAGGCTTTAAGGGCAACTTCGTTTAGCATTAGGGCAAAAAGAGAGTGACTTTAAAACATTTATACTTTGTTTGCAAATCAAGATGGCTTATCAAGATAACTTCGATCTCTAGGAAAATTTGTTCAACAAACATGGTGCATACATAGAGATATGCTATATAGAAACATAATTCCACAATGAAGCGGTAAATGCATGTAGCAATTAGCCCTAAAATAGCGAAAATCTCATGATCAATGTATGTGACAAAGTAAAAGAAAGTAACATCAAAATTGTACTTACATGTAAGAGAATATATTCAACCATCAATACTATTAGGTCCCTATACTATTAGTGTAACCCCTTATTGTTATTAGTGCAACCCCCTTATTATATTGTTGTTCCCATGTAGTCCCCATATTGTTATTATTGTGCCCCATAGAAGCCCACTATTGTTATTATTGTGCCCTTACATTATTATTGTTATGTTGGCTCTGATTATATTATGAGCCCTTAGACTCCTATATATAGAAAGAAGGTCTTGTCATTTGTGCAATGTAAAGGAGGTTGCCCCCTCGAAGAGAATGATTTATAAGTCATTGATCTATCTTTTCTATCTTTTTGTGAGCTGGTTTCATAACATTTGGTATCAGAGCTTTGGATTCTAGGGTTTCGCTACTCCAAACATGTCTTTGTGGCATTTTCGCTATACCTTTTTTCCGCGACATTTCAAAAGATAAACAGAAAACCCATTTGAGACAAAATCGTTTTGAACCTCGGGTCCGAATTTCAGATTTTGTCTCGCTATATTTTCGGAGATTTGATCCGAGAAAGTTAGGGTTTTTGCAAGCTCCAAAATTCCATCTCAAACAGGTCATCGTGGAATTTTTGCTATAATTTGTTTTCTACGAAGGTTCAGACTCTGAAATTAAAACCCATTTGAGCCGAAATTGTGGGGAAGCTCAGGCCCGAATTTCAGATCTTGTTTCGCTATATTTTCGGAGATACAGTCCAAGACATTTAGGGTTTTTGCAGGCTCCCAAATTACATCCCAAATAGGTGACCTGGGGAAAATCGTCATAACTGTCTCTCTAAGCATCAGATTGAAATTTCGTAAGAAGTTATAGAAAGAGGACAGACTGTAGTTTTCTGTGTATCTTTTTCAGATCCGAAGGTCGAAACAGTGACACATGGCACTTCGTACAAGTTCGCTCTTCTGAAAAGGTATATAATCAGGTCATCTTGGGAGATTGTGCATAACTCTTTCTTGGAGAATCCAATTTCGATCAGACTGGTGGCATTGGAAAGAGGACACAGAGGGCTACCGCAGATCGTAATTTCAGAACTGGGAGATCCGAAATTACAAAGTTACAGTTGTTTCAAGATCGAGCTCCTAAAATCAAGAAAGGGCGATATGAAGAAGTTTGATGGCAAGGATCCGGTAAATTGGATACTACAAATGGAGCAATATTTTCATCTACATGGGGTGCAACTGTTACAAAAAGTACGTATTGCATCTTTATATTTAGAACCGAATCAATTTTTATGGTATGAAGGGCTTTGTTCTCGTAAACCACTTGTCACTTGGTCAATTTTCACGAAGGAAATGATAGCACATTATGCAGATAAAAAGAGAAACACCTTCTTTAGCCAATTGATAAATCTCAAACAAAAGGGATCAATGGCAGAGCACATTGAGGACTTTCAAAAATTGAATATAAAGGTAAATGCTATTCCAGAGAAGCAAAGGATTGATATCTTCATAGGGACTTTAAAGGATGACATTCAACATGAAGTTCGTCTTTGGGAACTTGATTCATTGGAGAAGGCATTCAGGTTGGCAAGAAAAATTGAAAGCAGAATTATAGAAACAAGGAATCCCAACACTCACAACTATAAATATGGAAGTGTTTTTGCTCCTAGCCTTCCACAACCTACAAGGTTTACACCACAACAATTGGAAGAAAAAAGAGAAAAAGGGCTTTGTTACATTTGTGATAGCAAATACACTAAAAGTCATAAGTGTGCTGAGAATAAATTATTTTATATAGATTGTGAAGAGGAGGAAGAAAAGGATCAAGAAACATCAAAAGAAGAGGATATACACCAGGAACCAACCCCAGAGAAACAAGAAATGAATCCGACCATATCTTGTAAAGCATTGGCAAGAATTACCACTCCTCAAACTCTCAAGATAGAAGGACATATCAAGAAGAAAAAGGTTCAAGAAGTGAAAGAACACATCGAGAAAGAAGAAATGAATCTGATCATATCTTGTAATGCATTGGCCGGAATTACCACTCCTCAAACTATCAAGATAGAAGGACATATCAAGAAGAAAAAAGTAATAGTGTTGATTGATTTGAGCAGTACCCATAATTTTATTCATTGTAAGGTAGCCAAGGAATTGTATTGTTTCCTATATCCAGCACCAAAGTGTCAAATGATGGCTGCAAGTGGAGGAACCATAAATTGCTCCGGAAAGTGCCATAATATCAAGCTATCTATGGGAGAATATGTATTGAATAGCCCAATGCTTTCCATTCCAATGGGTGGTGCTGATGTTGTACTAGGAGTCCAATGGCTATAATCCTTGGGTACAATATCTTTTAATTTTCAAGAACTTTTCATGAAATTTTCTTCGGAAGGAAAGGAAGTTGAATTAAGGGGTATCACAAGGAAACAGGGAAAGATAATCAGCTTTAACGGAATGACAAAGCTTCTAAAGAAAGAAAAACGAGGCGTAATTGCACAATTATGTTAGCTAGAGTTTCCCAAATCGAAATCATTTATTTCTCTAGATCTCCAAAAACTCTTGGACAATCATTCCAAGGTATTTGGGACTCCCAAAGGCCTCCCACCTATTCATGATCATGATCATTCTATTCATTTGATTCCAGGAAGTGTTCCTCCAAACATCATGCCTTACAGATATCCCTATGCCCAAAAGAGTGAAATTGAACGTATGGTTGCAGAAATGCTAAAGGCTAGTATAATTCAACCTAGTCAAAGTTCTTTCTCTGCTCCAGTAGTATTGATGCACAAGAAGGATGGGTCATGGCGCATGTGTCCGAATTATAGAGAGCTCAACAAACTCACTATTAAAGATAAATTTCTCATTCCTTGTCATTAATGAATTATTGGATGAATTGCATGGATTAATTTACTTCACCAAGTTGGATCTTCATTCAGGATATCATCAAATAAGAATGAAGACTGAAGACATTCCAAAAACAACATTATTGAAGAAAGATGCATTTTCATGGACTCCAGAAGAAACGAAGGCCTTTGAACATCTTAAAGAGGCAATGTGCCAAGCACCAGTCTTAGCTACGCTAGACTTCAAAAAAACCTTTATTGTGGAATATGATGCATCAAGAAATGGAATTCGTGATGTTTTAACACAAGAAGAAAGACACATTACTTTCGAAAGTCGTCCAATCAAAGGAAAGTATTTACACAAAGCTATTTATGAGAAGGAAATGTTGGCAAGACTACATGCACTTAAGAAATGGCGACCTTACATAATGAGAAGATCCCAGTTCAAACAATATTTCCAGAACTTAACGAGGAAGGAAAAATCATGTTGGAACCTAGAGCAGTGACAGAAAAAGAACCCGACAGCTACGAAATCGATCAATTTCAGAGTATCTCATCAAGTGGAAGAACTTACTCTTTGAGATTCCATGTGGGAGGACAAGAATTTTATACAAAAGCATCCAGAACTACTCAAGCGTTGAGGACAACACTTTTTGAAGGAGAGGGGCATGTTAGGTCCCTATACCACTAGTCTAACCCCTTATTGTTATTAGTGCAACCCCCTTATTATATTGTTGTTCCCATGTAGTTCCCATATTGTTATTATTGTGCCCCATGGAAGCCCACTATTGTTATTATTGTGCCCTTACATTATTACTGTTATGTCGGCTCTAATTATATTATGATCCCCTAGACTCCTATATATAGAAATGAGGTCTTGTCATTTGTATCATCCAAGAATTGTTCATTTGTGCAATGTAAAAGAGGTTGGCCCCTCGAAGAGGCTGATTTATAAGTCATTGATCTATATTTTCTATCTTTTTGTGAGCTGGTTTCATAACAAATACATTTGCCAATTAAGAAGCTACAAGATAAGAAAATGCAATCCAAACATCGAAATTCATCAATGCTCCAATTTCGTCCACCAAAAAGGAAATGTGAAATTCTCAAGAGAGAGAATAATACAATCCAAGTGATGATACACAATGTATTCATATCTCTCATATTTATACACTCATTGGGAGTTCGAATTACCTAATTTGGGCCTACATTAGCCCATCAAATAAAAATAATGTGCAAATAACTAACTTTTGGTGACAAGCCTACCAAACTAGCTCATAAACAAAATAACAATCCTCCCAAGAGGTTGAATAATCAATAATGCATGTCGTAAGGCTTTCTATGAGGCCTCATGAAGTCCATAAGTGCCAAAATGATGAATTGGGCTTCCAAAAGTAATGGACAAGGGGTTGGCCTCTTGTTCTCCATACAATAAACTTGTGGTGCTCTGTTATGAAACCAGCTCAAGAAAAGATAGAAAAAATAGATCAACGCCTTAGAATTTAGCCTCTTCGAGGGGGCAACCTCCTTTACATTACATAAATGAACAATTCTTAGATGATTCAAATGACAAAACCTCCTTTCTATATATAGGAGTCTAAGGAGTCACAATATAACCCAGCCGACCTAACAATAATAATATAAGCCACAAAAATAACAATAGAGGGATTCTATGGGGCACAGTAATAATAATATGGGGATAATAGGGGCACAACAATATTAATAAGGGATGTAACTACAATAGTAATGGGGTAATTACTAGTATTATAGGGACCCAACATGCCCCTCTCCTTCAAAAAAAGTGTTGTCCTCAACACTTGAGTAGTTCTGGATGCTTCTGTATAAAATTCTCATCCTCCCATGTGGAATCCTCAGCGGATAAGTTCTTCCACTTGATAAGATACTCTGAAATTGATCGATTTCGTAGCTGTCGAGTTCTTGTTTCAGTGACTGTTTTCGGTTCCAATATAATTTTTTCTTCCTCGTCAAGTTCTGGCAATATTGTTTGAACTGGGGGCTTGTCGCCTATAACCTTCTTTAAACATGAAACATGGAAAACTGGGTGCAATCGAGAAGTTGCAGGAAGCTCCAATTTGTATGCCATAGTACCAATCTTTTGCAACACCTTGTACGGACCATAATACTTTGGTGATAATTTATTATCCTTCTTAGCTTGCTTGAGGGACATTTGCTTATATGGTTGTAGCCATAGGAATACCCAATCACCTACATCAAAACTTCTTTTGCTGTGATGTTGATCTGCCTGTTGTTTCATTCTATTCTGTGCCAACACGAGGTTATCCTTTAAGAGTTGGAGGACTTGTTGTTGATGTTCGATGTGATGTTCCACTGCTTGAACCTTAGAATTTTCTCTTAAATATGATGTGATGGATGGTGGCTGATATCCATAAAGTGCCATAAATGGGGTCATTTTTGTTGCTGTATGGAAGGAAGTGTTATACCACCATTCAGCCAGAGGCAACCATTTGACCCATTGTGTCTGTTTATCTGATACAAAGCAACGAAGATATCCTTCCAAACATTTGTTTACTATCTCAGTTTGCCCATCAGATTGAGGATGATAAGATGAGCTATGAGCTAACTGAGTACCAAGACAAGAAAATAATTTTGTCCAAAAATTTCCAGTGAAAATGGGATCTCTGTCACTTACAATAATCTTTGGGTTTCCATGTAGCTTTTGAATTGTTTTCATAAATGCAGTAGAAACCATACTGCCTTTAAATGGATGTGATAATGCACAAAAGTGTGCATACTTGGTAAGTCTGTCAACTACCACCATGATGACACTCTTTCCCTCAGACTTGGGTAAACCTGTGATAAAATCCATTGAAACCTCCTCCCAACGTTGGCTTGGAATGGATAAAGGTTGTAATAGACCCGGTGTCTTAATTGTTTCAACTTTATTTTGTTGGCAAACCAAACATTCTGCCACAAATTTTTGAATATCCGATTTAAGGCCATCCCAAAAGAATTCCTTCTTAACCCTGTGGTAAGTTTTTAAAAATCCTAAGTGCCCTCCTAAGGGAGAAGTGTGCAATTCCATAAGAATCTTTTGTTTTAGTTGGGAATTCTTACAGAGGTATAAGCGATCTTTGTACCATAAAGAATCATTTTGCCAGCTAAATGTATCAGACGTACTGGAATCTTGTTGTAACTTTCGAATAAGTGCCCATACTTCTTCGTCATTCTTCCATTCCTCCCTTGCTTCGTTTATCCAATCTGGTTGGATAATAGAAATGGCACACAACAATGCTTCCACATCCTCATCCTTTCTTGAGAGTGCATCTGCCACCACATTTTGCTTCCCTTTTTTGTAGATGATTTCAAAGTCATAACCCAACATCTTTGTGACCCACTTTTGTTGCTCTTCAGAGGATAATCTTTGTTCTAAAAAGTATTTAAGGCTATCATGATCCGTTTTTACCTTGAAGTGTCTTCCCATTAGGTAGGGTCGCCATTTCTTAAGTGCATGGAGTATTGCCAACATTTCCTTCTCATAAATAGCTTTGTGTAAAAACTTTCCCTTGATTGGACGACTTTCAAAAGCAATGGGTCTTTCATCTTGCATTAAAACAGCACCAATTCCATTTCCTGAAGCATCGCATTCCACAATAAAGGTTTTTGTGAAGTCGGTGTAGCTAAGACCGGTGCTTGGCACATTGCCTCTTTAAGATGTTCGAAGGCCTTTGTTGCTTCTGGAGTCCATGAAAATGCATCTTTCTTCAATAATGTTGTTAGAGGTGCTGCTATTCTCCCATAATTCTTAACAAACTTGTGATAATACCCTGTCAACCCGAGAAATCCTCGCAGATGCTTTATGGATGTGGGGATTTTCCATTCCTTAATGGCTTTAATTTTGCTAGGGTCTACCTTAACTCCTTCATGAGATACAATATGACTCAGATATTCCACCTCTTGTACTCCAAAGAAACATTTGAATCTTTTTGCATATAATTGTTTCTCCTCCAATAGTTGTAGCACCCTGTCAACATGTTCAACATGATCCTTCCAAGACTTGCTGTAGATTAGTATATCATCAAAAAATATTAACACAAATTTTCTAAGGAATGGTTTGAAAATGGAATTCATCAAACCTTGAAATGTTGAAGGTGCATTAGTAAGGCCAAAAGGCATGACCAAAAATTCATAATGACCCTCATGAGTTCTAAATGCTGTTTTCGAAATGTCTTCAGTCTTCATTCTGATTTGATGATATCCTGAACGAAGATCCAACTTGGTGAAGTAAATTGATCCATGCAATTCATCCAGTGATTCATCAATGACGGGAATGGGAAACTTATCTTTAATAGTGAGCTTGTTGAGCTCCCTATAATCCGGACACATGCGCCATGATCCATCCTTTTTGTGCACTAATACTACTGGAGCAGAGAAAGAACTTTGACTCGGTTGAATTATACCAGCCTCTAGCATTTCTGCAACCATACGTTCAATTTCACTCTTTTGGGCATAGGGATATCTGTACGACCTAATGTTTGAAGGAACACTTCCTGGAATCAAATGAATAGCATGATCATGATCATGAATAGGTGGGAGACCTTTGGGAGTCTCAAATACCTTGGAATGATTGTCCAAGACTTTTTGGAGATCTGGAGAAATAGATGATTGCAATGTGGAAACATCTAGCGAACATAATTGTGCAATTACACCCCTTTGTTCCTTTTTTAGAAGCTTTGTCATACCATTAGAGCTAATTATCTTTCCCAGTTTCCCTGCAATACCCCTTAATTCAACTTCTTTTCCTTCCACGGAAAATTTCATGAAAAGTTCTTGAAAATTGAAAGCTATTGTACCCAAGGATTGTAGCCATTGTACTCCTAGTACAACATCAGCACCTCCCATTGGAATGGAAAGCATTGGGCTAGTCAATACATATTCTCCCATCGATAGCTTGATATTATGGCACTTTCCAAAGCAATTTATTGTTCCTCCATTTGCAACCATCACTTGACATTCTGGTGCTGGGTATAAGAAGCAATTCAATTCGTTTGCTACCTTACAATGAATAAAATTGTGGGTACTTCCTGAATCAATCAACACTAATACCTTTTTCTTCTTGATTTGTCCTTCTATCTTGATGGTTTGAGGAGTGGTAATTCCCGCCAATGCATTACAAGATATGGTCGGATTCATTTCTTCTTTATCTAGGCTTTGTTCCTAGAGTATATCCTCTTCTTTTGACCTTTCTTGCTCCTTTTCTTCTTCCTCTTCACAATCTATGTAGAATAATTTCTTCTCAGCACACTTATGACCTTTAGTGTATTTGCTATCACAATTGTAACAAAGCCCTTTTGCTCTTTTTTCTTCCAATTGTTGTGGTGTCAACCTTATAGGTTGTGGAAGACTAGGAGCAACCACACTTCCATCTTTATAGTTGTGAGTGGTATGCTTCCTGGTTGCCATAATTTTGCTTTCCATTTTTCTTGCTAACCTGAATGCCTTCTCTAATGAATCAGGTTCCCAAAGGCGAACATCATGTTGGATATTATCCTTTAAAGTCCCTATGAACACATCAATCCTATGCTCCTCTGGAATATCTTTTACCCTTATGTTCAATTTTTGGAACTCCTCAATGTGCTCCATTATTGAACCCTTTTGTTTGAGACTTATCAATTGGCTAAAAAAAATGTTGCTTTTTGTATCCTCATAATGTGCTATCAATTCTTCCGTAAAAATTGCCTAAATGATAATTTGTTTACGAGAGCAAAGCCATTGATACCATACAAACCGATTTGGTTCCAAATATAAAGTTGCAATACGTACCTTTTGTGTGTTTTGCACATTATTGAGATCGAAAAATTGCTCCATTTGTAATATCCATGTTGCGGGATCCTTGCCATCAAACTTCCTCGTATCGATTTTTGGAATATGGTGGGTTTTCGATTCCACATTAGAGTCTAAGAAATCATGATTAACATTTCTTTTGTTCGCATCATGAGTTTCCTTTACTACCTTTTCACCATTGGTAAGTATTTCTTGTAGAAAATTTGTCAAATCTGTCTTCAAATCTGCCATGCTTGTCTTCAAATTTGTGTTCAAAACTATCTTCAAGTTGTCCATCTTAGCTTCCATGCCATTCATCTTAGCTTCCATGCCATTTATCTTAGCTTCTGTTAGCTTTTGTGACAGTGACATTTGTTGCACTTGTTCTTGTAATTTTGATATATCATGTAGCATTTCTTCCTCTTCTTCATGAGTCATGCTAGAGCTTTCAGGTTGCTTACTAGGGGTTTGCGTTTTCTTTCCTCGGGGCATCAGTTACCGATAATAATGCTCTACTATGCCCTTTGAATTCCTTCAAAATAAATTTTCAAACCAAGCTCAAGTAAAAATTTAAGAAAATCTACACACCTTTTTTCACTTTGTAAGAGCTCGATATTGCCTCTGATGTATCTCTGTACTTTCCGATCATCTAGTTCTGAATTTGTCACCTGCAGTAGCCCTCTATGTCCTCTTTCCAATGCCACAAGTCTGACCCAAATTGGATTCTCCAGGGAAGAGTTATGCGAAATCTCCCACAGTGACTTGATTATAGACTAGTTCAGTAGAGCAAACTTGTACGACGTGCCACTAGTCACTGTTTCGACCTTTGGATCTGAAAAATGCATACAAGAAACTACAATCCGTCCTCTTTCTGTACCTTCTTACAAAATTTCAATCCGATCCCCAGAGAGAAAGTTATGACGATTTTCCCCAGGTCACCTGTTTGGAATGTAATTCAGGAGTCTGCAAAAAGACCAACTTCCTCAGATCATATTTCCGCAAATATAGCGCGAAATGCTCTGAAATTCGGACCCGAGGTTCAGAGCGATTTCTTCTCAAATGGGTTTGTTTTGCAACTTTTGAAACGTCGCAGAAAAAACGTTATAGCGAAAATGCCACGATGACCTGTTTGGAGCAGCGAAACCCTAGAATCCAAAGCTATGATACCAAATGTTATGAAACCAGCTCAAGAAAAGATAGAAAAGATAGATCAACGCCTTAGAATTTAGCCTCTTCGAGGAGGCAACCTCATTTACATTACATAAATGAACAATTCTTGGATGATTCAAATGACAAAACCTCCTTTCTATATATAGGAGTCTAAGGAGTCACAATATAACCCAGCCGACCTAACAATAATAATATAAAGCCACAAAAATAACAATAGAGGGATTCTATGGGGCACAGTAATAACAATATGGGTATAATAGGGGCACAACAATATTAATAAGGGATGCAACTACAATAGTAATGGGGTAATTACTAGTATTATAGGGACCCAACATGCTCCCAATGGTTGTGGTGCTCCCAACGTGGCCAAACTTGGGAGAAGGTGAAAGAATAAGAGTTTTCGTGACCACCCTTGGTAGATCAGTGCCTTAATCCTTGGGAGAATGGAGTCAACGTTGATTATGTGTAAGATTTCTTGGTTCCTAGACAAGGAGGCCTTAAAATTACTCCACAAACACCTCTACGTCAAGTGAAAGCAATCTTGCAGCTTTTATACTTCAAATGCACAAGAGGAATGGCTTATCAAGGTCAAATTTTATCCCTAGGAGATTTCTCTCACACTACATGGCCCATACATGGAGAGAACGTTATAATAGAGACAATTCCACAATATCAAGCAATAACTGCATGCAGCAATCAGCCCTAAAACAACGAAAATCCCAGTCGAGCATATATGACAAAAAGTAACAAAAATAACATCAAAATTTCGTACTTACATGTAGTAGAGTATATCCAACCATTCACAAATGACAATAGAGAAGCTCCAAGAGAAGATAGACAACCAACCATACATCAAAATTCATCCATAAAAGCTCCAAATCATCCTCTAGAAAAAAGTGTGAAGTTCTCTAAAGAAGAGAGATCAAATCCAAAGTGATGATGAGAAATGATCTCACCTCACTTGGGTTTATGCACATATTAGGAGTTCAAATTAGCCTCCTTGGCCTACATAAGCCCCAAAAATAAAATAATGTGCTAATAATACAACTTTTGGTGACAAGCCCACCAAACTAGCTCATAAATGAAAAAGTAAGCCTCTCAAGAGGTCAAATAATAAACTATGCATGTCGTAGGGCCCTCTAAGAGACCTAATGAGGTCCATGGGTGCCATAATGCAATGTTCCACCAAGACTCCGGTGTGGGGAGGCGCTGGTGCGTGGAGGCGCACAAGGGGGACGTGTGGGAGTACCCTCAAATTTTAGGGAAATTTCAGGGGTGCGGGGAAATTTCGGGTATATAATTTTTAATTATATATATCTATATATATATATATATATATATATATCTAATTCAAGTTCATATTCATTGTTCAATAATGAAAGGAAAATATTAAATAGACTAATAGTAATATGGATACCAATACATTAAAAATTGAAATTTGATCCACACATAAAATTTAAATTCATAATTGAATTAAATAATGGCATACATTGATCCATCCTCATCATTCATTTTGATACATACATCATTCATATGACATACTCATTATTCATCCATACCATGAGATTCAATAAAAAAATTCAACAATGAAATATTCAAATACATTGATCCATATCATTCATCATTCATCATTCTAGAATCTAAATTGAAAGAAAAACATACTAGTATATTACCATATACTATATACTAGATACTGAAGTTTTGAGGGGGGACGCCTAGACGCACCCCTTTTGGGGAGTCTCATCCCCCACACTAGGGAAACGCACCCCCTTGCGTCTCCCCAGGACACCCCAAAAAGAGTGCGTGGGGAAACACACCCGCAGTAAACTCCCCGTCCCGGGTGCGTGGGGTGCGAGGGGTGCATGCACCCGACCCTGGGGGACACATCCCATTGGAACACTGCCATAATGAAGAGAAGGACCTTCAAAAGCAGTGGGCAAAGGGGTGGCCCCTTGTAATAACCTGTGGTGCTCCAAATGACATTTGGGGGCACACAAGTGTCCTCATGGGTCTCCAAACAAATCGAAGATGCTTGTAGGTTGCCCTCAAAGGCTAGGATGATGGTGTAGGTGATGCCACATTATCGTGGAAGTCTTGGATCATCTGCCAAGTGTATGGTGTAGATCTGGGACCAGTTGGGCATGATGGATCAAGTGCATCCTCCTCTTCCAATAAGTGAACCATGAGCAATCTCTGAATGGTTGTGGGGATCCATGGAGTGCAATCTACTGCTGTGGAAGCCCACGGCTCTCAACGGTCACCCTACTGTTGATTTTGGGTAGCATCAGATGTGCTCTAGCCATGAAAATTGGTGTAGAGGCTAAAGCACATGAGATCTCCAAGACTCAAAAATGGTTTGGACAGATTGTACCCGGTTTGGGAGATATTAAAATAATTAATATTTTTAATGGAGCTCCTAAGTCTAAACTTAGGAAAAATAAAATATTAATGGGTATTAATATAAAACTGGGTTAGAAGGTTCCAAAACTCATGGATCAAGCCAAATCTAATCTTAGCCATTGATTAGAGATTTAATCTCGATCGTTGAAGGACCAACGAGAAAAGTATAAGAAGAGACTTGAGGGTTAGTTGGAAAACAAACCAGAGTGATCAGTCATTCATTTTGCTAGAGCAGGGTTGGTAAGAAAAGTTGAATAAGTGATCAGCAGTGAGGGGTAGTGAGTATGAGGCAAAGAGGCAAAGACAATACTGGAAGACCAGCACAGAAGCAGAGAGAGCGAGAACAGCAGCCAGTCCAGGCTATGCAAAGCCTAGAGGGACTGCGTCATCCACATAGAGGCAGAGGAAGTGACGCAGAGGGTCCCATAGGTTGCGCAGTGCCTCAGAAGGCTGATGCAAAGGGTCAGAGGGCTGATGCAGAGCCCAAAAGGGCCAGCACTGAGCTTCAATTGTGTCAAAGAGGGTTTCATGGGATAGGTTTTCTGAATACTTGTTTCCGGATATAGAGGTATCGCTGCCGTGTATTTTTCTCTGTCGTGTGAGCCAGTTAGGCACCCAGTTGTACTCAGAAAGACTGCATAATAATATAACCCTCTGAATAGCTGCACCGGTTTTCCCGCATTGGGTTTTTCCGGGGACATTTGTCCAAAATTAACGGTGTCACTTGTGTGCTTGTTTTCTTTCAGTTGATGATCTGTAGATGTTGTGACTGTATTGTGTTTATTTCGGTATTTAAATGTTTTAAATAACTTATTCGAATTTAAACAAGTAGAAAAAATAAACCAGCAGAATACAGATTAATTTTCTAACGGATAGACTTAGAAAATTCAACATGGTATCAGAGCGTGGTTGCAGATCAGCTTAGCGGAGCATTTGCAGCAGATTCTGTTGTCCCAAGTGACAGAGTTGATCCTTGCAGAAAGCGATAAACGGAGTGACGCAGAGGGACCGCACCATCAGTCTGGGCCAGAGAAAGGAAGCGCAGAGGCTGAGGAGGGCAAAAATAGGCTCACGCAGAGCCACGCAAAGGCCAGGTGGGCTGACGCAGTTACCTGAGGGAGTTGTTTTGCCGGCGTCGGGATTGCGCAGAGTCAAGAGGCTCAATCCTTCAGTTGTTGGGGCATAGGAGGTTGTGGGTAGTTTGTGGAGCGACACTGATGGGGTACTGTGGTCAGAATAGTACCTAACAGGGAAAGACCAAGGTGGAGGGAGTTGCTACCGAGGCGGATTTCTAGCCAAGGAATCCAAATCAGTGTTGCGGTTGCACAGACGATCGGAGTGGGGCAACTTGACGTTGGCAGAAGGATTTCCAGGAGGGAAATCGAGATTCAGAGGGAGTCCAAAAGAGAACTTCTAGACAAGAAGTAGAGAGACTCGGAGGAGTCGAACCGAGAACTTCCAGACGAGAAGTAGAGAGACTCAGCAGGAGTCAAACCAAGAATTTCCAGACTGGAAGTAGAGAGACTCAGAGGAGTCGACAAAGAAGCACAAAGAGATGGCCGTGAATGGGTTGAGAGATCAGGATAGGCTGGACGGAGCATCCAACTTTGTGGTCTGGAAGGCCAGGATCTTGCCCATTCTAGACAAACATCGCGTCAAGGGCTTTGCCTTGAGAACTATGGCTATCCCAGTTGATTCGATAGCAAATGATAGGTACGAGGAGGCAATGGCTAAGGCAAATTGCATCATCCTTGATGGGGTCAAGGATCATGTGGTACCACATATTGCCAAGAAGGAAACGGCAAAGGAGATGTGGGACACTTTGAAGACATTGTACCAGCATACTTCCATGCAGAGAAAGATGCTCCTGGAGAATCAGCTAAGTTCATACCAGATGCAGAAAGGAGAGCAGATAGATGTCTTCCTCGGTCGGTTGAAGGAGATCTACGACCAGCTAACTTCCATAGGGGCCACGCCGGATCAGGAGTTGATGGTAAGGACTGCACTAAACACAGTCTTTGAGGATTGGGAGACATTTGTCCAGAGCATACTCGGCAGGACTATTCTTCCAGATTGGGAAGAACTGTGGACTGCTCTTCGTCAAGAAGAGATCAGACAGCTGACCAAGGTGGGAAGTAGCAGAAAAGGAGTCAGGATCAAGGAGGAAGAAGAGGACGCGGCTCTAGCATTTGCGGGAGAGCAGGAGAAGAGGAAGAAGAAGGACCTCTCCAAGGTCAAGTGCTTCCATTGTGGGGAACTGGGTCACTATGCAAACCAGTGTCCGAGGAAGAAGAGTATGGGAGAGGCTTTTGACTCGAAGGCAGTGCCAGTGAGGGTGGAGAAAGAAGTCGAGGAAGATGACGATTGTGCCATGTGTGCTCATGTGCCACTCGAGAAGAAGTGGGGAGACATTGAGTTGTAGTAAGGAGGACTATAGGCAATGAGGGGCAGGATCCTTGAGGTACCCAACCTCTTGGATTATACCTTGCTACGAGAGCCCCGAAGAGGAGTAGCAGGACTGGCAAATATCGGTAGGGACGGATGCGGATGAAGCGATGAAGAGTGCTATAGTGCAGGAGTCCCCGGGAAGCGAGAGGCTGTAGCAGTATGCAATAGCACGATGTAGCATGATGAGAGGGGGATGCAGTGCAGATGCAGTGTTGGGAGGATGGACCAGCAGCAGCAGTGGCAGTGGCAGGGCCATGGGCAGCAGTACAGGATGCAATAGAGCGGAGGATGTTGGGTGGGGAGGCCTAGCATCAACACAAGTACCGATGCCCAATAATCAGAGTGATACTCAATGAGGAGTATTACTAGAGCACAATCGTCACTAAGAGGGAGTGTTGATTTCGGGTAGCATCGAATGTGCTCTAGCCATGAAAATTGGTGGAGAGGCTAAAGCGCATGAGATCTCCAAGACCCAAAAATGGTTTGGACAGATTGTCCCTAGTTTGGGAGATATTAAAATAATTAATATTTTTAATGGAGTTCTTAAGTCTAAACTTCGGAAAAATAAAATATTAATGGGTATTAATATTCAACTGGGTTAGAAGGTTCCAAAAGTCATGGATCAAGCCAAATCTAATCTCGGCCATTGATTAGAGATTTAATCTCGTCCATTCAAGGACCAACGAGAAAAGTATAAGAAGAGGCTTGAGGGTCAGTTGAAGAACACACCAGAGTGATCAGTCATTCATTTTGCTAGAGCAGGGTTGCTAAGCAAAGTTGAATCAGTGAACAGTAGTGAGTATCAGGCGGAGAGGCAAAGACAATACTGGGAGACCAATGCAGAAGCAAAGAGAGCGAGAGAAGCAGCCAGTCCAGGCTACGCAGAGCCCAGCAGAGGCAGCGCAGAGCCCAGAGGGACTGCGTCATCCACACAGAGAGCAGAGGGAATGACGCAGAGGGTCCCAAAGGCTGCACAGTGCCTCAGAAGGCTGACGCAGAGGCCAGAAGGGCCAACGCTGAGCTTCAGTTGTGCCGGAGAGGGTTTCGTGGGACAGGTTTTCTGAATACCTGTTTCCAAATATAGAGGTATTGCTACCGTGTATTTTTCTCTGTCGGGTGAGTCGGTTAGGCACCCAGTTGTACTTAGAAAGACTGCATAATAATATAACCCTCTGAATAGCTACACCGGGTTTCCTGCATTGGGTTTTTCTGGGGACATTTGTCCAAAAATAACGGTGTCTCTTGTGTGCTTGTTTCCTTTCAGTTGCTGATCTGTAGATGTTGTGACTGTATTGCGTTTATTTCGGTATTTAAATGTTTTAAATAACTTGTTCGAATTTAAACAAGTAGAAGAAATAAACCAGCAAAATACAAATTAATTTTCTAATGGATAGACTTAGAAAATTAAACACCTACATATGCCAATGTAGCCCTCTAGAGAATTAGGACCCCGTATAGGGAGGCCAAACCCCAAATGGAAACCATTTACAATCTTGCATAAGATCCAATGCATCCCCTAGCCTTCCAGTACAACAAGTCATTAGATAAATCGAGTAAATAAACTTACCCAATCATGGACCACAAGTGGGGACTTCATAATGGCCTGCCCTTCCATAATGGGCTTCGAGATGTGCCAATGTCTTCTAAATTCCAAATGGGTTAACCAAGCACCCTATTAGGTGGTTTCTACTTCTAAAGGGGACAATATTCAAGGTACATCCTTCAAAAGGTGGTACAAGAGGGTCAGCGCAGAGACTAGCACAGCGATAGTCGAAGACAGTTGGTTTAGCTGCTGGATCAACCAGGGACTTGTCAGGTAGAGTGAGGTAATCTTACTAATTTTTTCTGCCAATTTATTTCTCTGTAACTAGATTGCCAGAAGGGCATCCAGAGTTGTATTCAGAATATTTCTACATAATAATAAAAACCCTCAGATCTGTTGCATCGGTTTTCCCGCATTGGGTTTTTCTAGGGACATTTGTCCAAAAAATATTGTGTCACTTGTGTGAATTTTTCTCTTTTGTTTTGTTCTTGTTTTGGGCGTATAATTTAATTGGTGTAAGATGCAGTGCGTTAGCTTCAATATTTGTTGTAGTAAGCAGTAAATAATCTGTTTCAGAAATTAGCAAATAGGAGAAGTTTAATCAGTTGCTGCAATAGTTGATTCGGGTGGGATTCTCGAATTTTCACATAAAGTAAGGGATGAAAAGGGGTAGCCCTGGGTCACATGTCGGGTGCAAGGGTAGCTAATAAAAGGGAAGCCCACACTTCGGTTTATAATGTATAGGAGGGAGTAATCGTGGTACATGAGGTGCCTCGGCCTTGATTTTTCCATCTTTCTTTTATGCCTTTTGCCTTTTTGTGATTTTCTTTGATTAACTGCTCGGGGATCGAGGGTTTAGAGCATGATGTGTAAGATATAACAGTGGAATCCCCTTTTAAGATGGGGCGGTTCATCACCCGCCAAGGGTTGGGACAATCATGGGTTCCTATATGATGAAGAAGGCTCATAGAACTTGTAGGAACCAAGGTGATGGCCATGATAATGGGGTAGAGCTCACGTATTGGCTTTTGCCCACGTGCTAAAAATAATTTGTCCCGGCCATCTTTTTCATTTTATGGTACTTTTTCTGTTGAATGTGGCCATATATGCTTTTAACTTTATTTTCAGCTGCATCAACCTTCAGGCTTCATTCTAAGCCATCACCCAAGGTGTGGCCAAGGGGAAGGGGCAAGCTAACCCTATGTGGTGTTGAAGAATCTAGGGCAATGAAATGTAGAGTGATTCTTTGGGACTAGATAAAAATTTGTGAAGTCTTTTACCAATTTGTCTTTGTTAGCTTAATCTTCTTCTTCTCTTATTAATGCATGTGTGTGTACTTCATCAAATTGCTATGAAAAACATAAAACAGGAACACAAGATATTGGCTCTCTGCCAGGGCCAAAACCTCTCATCTCTTGAGAGGAAAACCCTTCGGTAATTTTTCTCTTATTGAAGCTTTTTTCTTGATCAATGCCAAACCCTAGACCCTTGACTAGAAGATCCTCCAAGTGCAAATCAAGTCCTTCCTTTTCTCTGCACTATTTCTCCCCGACACTTTGTCTACCTTCTTTCGGCACTTCGTCCTCCTTCCGGCACTTCGTTCTTCCTTCCACTGTTAGTAGTCCTTCTAGAAGAGACACTTATCTTTTGTACTTAGTGAGATCCTTCACCTAAGGATACTCCTTCCTTCTCTTGACCAACAGAGCTCCTTCTTGATGTATAGTTGTAGGCTTTGTATGACAGCACTTTTGCCCTAATTCTCGCACGTGTGAGAGGTCTTGTTGATGTTATATGGCTCCTCTTTCCTTCGCTTGAGGTCCTTCCTTCTTCGCTTGGATAGGAGGCCTAGTAGGCCTAGTTTGTAGCCCAAACGATGAGAGATGAGCAACTTTGATGTTGCTGCTGTAGTGACCGCAGACAACCCTCCTTTTCCTCGCACATGTGACTGCAATTCACCCTAAAATAGTCCTTTAGACTTCGGTTATATTTCCTCCTTCGCTGCACTAGAGGCTCCTTTAAACTCAACTTTTCCACCTTTTATTTGACTTCACTTGCTCGCTGATTTCAGAGATGATTGTGTTCTCTTTGGAGGAGTGGACAACCTCTATATATAGAGGATTGTCCCTCCTTTAGGCCGATTTGACTTCCTTTGCTTTGATGGGTGCTTTTAATGGTGCCATTGATCCTTTTGATAATGTCTTTGCTAGGAGGAGACTTGACTTTGCTTGGAGGTGACTTCTTTGACTCTTATACATAATGTAACATACCCTTAAGGTCTTCAACATAATTATTTTGACTCTTTGACTCACCTATAGCACTTTAACATGTGCTAGACCTACTTCAATGAGCAAGAAACTCATTGACATATATTATAAAAATAATATTTCTTTTCTTGAATAAATACAAATATCAAAAGTGATTTTATGAAGACCGAACCTAGTTACATTTCCTTCAACATGTGGACCCAATGGAGGAATGTGGACCCAAGTGGGAAAAATGATGGATGGGGTAATAATGAATGGAAAGAGGGTAATATGAGCGGATAAGGGAGCAGGACCTCGCAACCAAAATCGAGGTTTCTCATGAAATACCATCCCTGAAACCAAATGGTCAATAAAAGAGATCCCACAGGACTAGAATCGAAGGTTAATTCCTAAAAGGGGTCTAGGGGACAGAAGCACAAACCTAGCCCATCCTTTCCGCCTAATCCCCCCATTAATCCATGCCCAAAAGTGTTCATGATAAGCAAACTACAATACTCAATTTCAAAATGACAAGGCATACTTTAGATTCGGGAAACCCACCTTCAAACATACGATCATGGCAAATGGGCGAGGGACCACATGGTTGGCTGAGGTGGTGGAGAAATGGCACAATGAGCTAGCTGATGGCTGCAAGGGGTTGTTGGCTAACGGTTGAGGACCATCTTGGAGAAAAATTTATTCCTAGGGATATTACCCACAAAATGGTGGGTAACCTCTGGCTCCTACTGGGACGTGATCTCTTGATGAAGTGGGCGAAGCTACTCGAACGAGAGATCACGAGAACTCCAACAATCTCTTTGTTACCGTAGACCTGTCACCTGCACATATGCTAGATCGAAAAACACGGGGCAGCATGCTTTCGCAGCGTCTCATGATCGCACATGCTAATATGTTAGGCCATAAAATCAATAGAAAATAAAATATGCATCTATCTATCATGAGGAATATCATATGATGTTATTTCTAATGCAAAAATCAGCATGCAATGCATCCTACTCTACCATGCATATGATACAATGTCAACTGCTAGGTATAATCATAGACCCAATGCAACCAATTTGTCAATTGATCAATACAAGAATGCATGCTTCCATGATTATTTTTGCAATGGACTCAACAATGGGAATAATAATATGAGGGGTTGTGAGGGAGGGAGGTGGGAAAACAAGAGACACATATGTCATAGAAAGGGATCCTGGAAGAAGGACAAAACAACAGTTGAGAGAATTGGGTTTGACCCTTAAACTAGGATATGGAAATGTTAGTAACCCACTAAGTCACCTGACACGGGGATTCGGGACACGTAGGATTCGAGATTCGTGGTGTCGGATTCGGACACGCTGACCCCCCGTAACAGGACACGTTAGGATTTGTTATATATTATTTTATTAAAAAATATATATATACATATATTTAAAATATATATATATATATTAAAATTTAAAAATTAGATATTTCTTACACAAATTTTAATTAATGATACAAATTTATTGATTTCAAAAATAGATCTTCATCTATAGCTATTAGCATGCATAGTACATACAAAATTCAAATAAATGTCAGTGGTACTGGTCACATAAATGATAAATCTATTAAAAATTTAAATCATGATTCATAATTCATAGAATCATAACTGAAAGACAACTTACAACTACAAGATAGTAAGATAAACACACTGACAACTGTAGTTTTCTCATTAAGTCATCAAATCAAAATGTGTTACATAGGTAGTGAACAACTACAGGTATACAAGCCTCAAGGCATCAATCAGCATCAGAATCAGCATCACTGTCCTCATCATCATGGTCCCCACTGCTCTCCTCTGCATCCTCCTCCTCCCCTGTATCCATAGTCGCCTCTGCATCTGCTGGTGTGGAGGTTGACCCCTCTAAGTCATCAAATCTAACAGGCTCTAGCACTAGATCATTGAGATCCATGTTGGCCAATGCCAACTCAACAATGGTGTCCAGACCCATATCATCAGGAAAGACATCCCACATCTTTGTCTTTCCCCTCAACCACTCTTCCCTCTTAGAACAAAGACAGTTTTAGCATGTCTTTTGGAAATTCAAGGTTGCCAGAGTATTCTAAGAAATTCAAGGTTACAATACACATAATTAAATAGATTCCACTGTCCAGATATAAAGTTATTTGAATTTCATTACAAATCGACCCCATTCATAACAACTGCAGGGTCCATATTATTATAAATTGGTAGCTATTCAGGTTCAGAACAGTCTGGCATGTTTCATGCAGGTTAACTTTCAAAAGCATGGCACTGGATTAACCTTTCACTTTCAAAATTCAGGCATAGCCGCATAGGTTAGTTATCTGAAGTCTGGTATCAAACATAATAAGCACACTTCTTGGCAATGTGTAGTTTGAATGGATATGAACACCGAGTTTTAAACTTTTACCAAGTCAAGTCATTGTTCAGTCATTGATACAGGCAAGTGCATTTAATTAGCATTGAGCGGTCAATGATGGCATCGAAGGCCTGTCTTGATTTATTTAAGGAAATGTTATAAGGCATAGCGAGGCATGGAGACCATTTTGCTATACAGTCCATTGTTCTGGGATATACTGATGACGAGATACAATTTAAAGATTGAGTTTGGAATTCATTTTGAGTTGGTGAACTGATGGACAGCATGAGGGGCCATAATGTAAATCGTTAAATTTTAATGGTTCACCACCCCATTCATTAGTTTATGGAAGAAATTGCATTCTACAAACACTGAACAGTGAGATCAGAAATGTTGCAAATGCACTTACCTGGTGGACCGGTGGTCGATTCTCCTTGCTGAATGCTATACTCCCTACTGCAACAGCACAAATCACTTGCCAAATGAAAATATTAATGAGCAAACACGCCCTTTTCATACCTGCGCTGAGCTTAGCGAGTCCTGGAAACAGGACACGATTCCCAAAATCGCGACATGCTTTTGAAAATCGTGACACGACCTCGGATTCGACGTGTCATATGATTTGGACACGAATTCGGACCGAATCGTGTCAGATTCGCTGGATTCGGGATTCGAGGGGCCTCTAGGGCGAATCCGGTTATCTAGGTAGCGCAGTATATGAATCTTTGATGGAGAACTATCTCAAGGTTATCATCCTTGGGGCAAGAAGGGGTGAAAGACTCAGACATATTTAGGATGATACTGTTTCTGTCATTGGGAAAACAAGAAGCGGGCTCATCATTGTATTTGGGGAAAAGCCATGATTCTTGGTTCTTTATAGGGGAAATCAACTCTTCATCAAAACTAAGGGGATGAACATCATCACAAACATATATCTCCAGGGTAGGGGAAGAACACTCAAACCCTTTATCGGTGGCATGGCCTAGGGAAGCATCCTCCTCAATTTCTTCTATATTAGAGTCATCATAATTTCCCACAATCTTGGAAGGCTCTTCTTTTATTGAATCATCTTGGAACATAAAGAAAAGACCTTTCCAATCACTAGGAAGGGCTTCATAAGGACCAACATTGTTATTCGGAAGGGGCGGAGCATTTTCTTCTTCCTTGAGCTCATTCTTATGGACTTGAGGAACCATGGGGTCTTCATTTCTATAATCATACCTAATTCCCCAATCAACAGCCCCAAAGTCACTCGTAGATTCTCTGTTTATTTGACTATCATGATCTTCCTCAGAATCCTCAAATTCTTCACTATATATTTGGTGTTGGTTAGAATGCCATTCATTCCCTTCTTTAGACAGGGAGGATTTTTCCTCCTTCATTCGTTCTCGAAGAATGATCTCCAAGGTATTTACTACATGATTTTGAATAAATGCCTCAAGAAGAAGGTCATCGATAGGATTCTCTTTATATATACTTTTCGTGTTACGGAGCCTTTCTGATTGCTCACAATAGTGGGAGAAAATCTCTTGAGAGTCATATGTGGCCATCAGTTTCCTGCAAAACTTTTCACATTCCATCATCCATTCTTGCAATATCTGAGGGCTCTTGCGGTTGAGATCTTCCTCATTTCCCTTATAGAATATGCTTTTCAATTCATGAGTCTCTCCCTTGGCATTATTATTAAAGTATGCATAAATAAGAGGCCCTTCTTCAAACATAAAACCATATTCAATAACTTCCTCCTCTCGAAGGGCCATATCTAACATTTGGGATATGTCTTCATGAGATTGGAAACTCGGCCCTTCATGCAACAAGAACTGCATAGTCAACATCGAAAGAGAAGGAATGCTTTTAGGTTTACATGATTCAAGCCAATCAGTACTTGGGGCAATGGATAGGTCAAACAATTCCATTTGGTTGAGTTATATTTTGCTTTGAAAGGTACCATATGAACCTTACCACGTGGTTGGCTGCTGAATGTGGATCCCCATCAAACATTGGCATATCCTTCGTGGATTTTGATGAAGGGCATCTTAGGGTCCTTGTCATATCTATGGCAAGAAAATATGTGGTCAACGTGTTGTTGGGTCCTTAATGAGATGGGAGTCGCCAGGGTGAATGAAATTGCCTTAACAAATGCTTGCTTCACCCTACGAGCATTAACTTTGAAGTTCAATGAAGAACTAGTGCTTTGTTCTTCCAATGGAGTCACCAATAATGATATATTAATATGCCGTATAGGGAACAAAATACATGTTTCGTTTCCCCGGCAACGGCGCCAAAATGTTACCGCTCAAACTAGAAGGGGAATCCCTAAAGGGCAATTGCTAGGCCAAGGGCAACAAATGGAGTCTTAGCCCACTGTCACCTCAACTAAGACTCCCTTCTATTTACGGACTTTCACCGATGGGAGGAGACTAGATATGTATAGAGTCACTAATGAATGATAAGTCAATGGATATGAGTGACCCAGACCCTTTCCCAGAAGGTTTTGAAGGATGGAGCTTGCTTGCTTTCTAAGCAAGGTACTATGTACTTCTAGGAAAGGAAGAGGATTTTGAGGGTTAGATTTATGGGATAAGGCGTGTGAAGGAGCTTCCCAATCCCTAAAATCCTTGTTAGAATTGGTATCCCAGATGGTTCTTGAAGAATGGCCTTTCAAAGGAGTGGGACCACACAGGGCCAAGTGGACCCAGCCTAGGGTATGAGGAAGGAATGTAGCAAGTAATGATATTCTTAACCTAGACAAGGCAGGGAAAGGATCAAAGAAAATACAATTGCTCAAAGATGTTGGTTTGACCTTGGGAAGTGCTAGCCTTGGGGATCGCAGGGAAAGTTTTGGTCCTGGAGCTAGGGCTTGGCTTTTCTCCCAACTCCACTGTCAAAATGTCTTCAAATTTGGAGGGCTAGAGGAAAGGCCAGCACAGGAGATCGAATTTTTTTAGTGGCTAACTTGCTAGGGAATTGATGTCCTAGGCACCCCAATGTGGCTAGACTTGGGAGAAGGTGAAAGAATAAGAGTTTTGGTGACCACCCTTGGTAGATCAGTGCCTTAATCCTTGGGAGAATGGAGTCTATGTTGATTATGTGTAATATTTCTTGGTTCCCAGTCAAGGAGGCCTCAAAAGTACTTCACAAACCCCTCTAGGTCAAGTCAAAGCAATATTGCAACTTTTATACTTCAAATGCACAAGAGGAATGGCTTATCAAGGTCAAATTTTACCCCTAGGATATTTCGTTCACACTACATGGCCCATACATGGAGAGAATGTTATGATAGAGACAATTCCACAATATTAAGCAATAACTGCATGCAAGCCATAAAACAACGAAAATCCTAGTCCAACATATATGACAAAAATTAACAAGAATAACATCAAAATTTTGTACTTACATGTAGTATACTATATCCAACCATTCACAAATGACAATAGAGAAGCTCCAAGGAAAGATAAACCAACAACCATACATCAAAATTCATCCATAAAAGCTCCAATTCATCCTCTAGAGAAAAGTGTGAAGTTCTCTAAAGAAAGAGAGATCCAATCCAAAGTGATGATGAGAGATGATCTCACCTCACTTGTAGTTATACACATCTTAGGAATTCGAATTAGCCTCCTTGGCCTACATGAGCCCCAAAAATAAAATAATGTGCTAATAATACAATTTTTGGTGACAAGCCCACCAAACTAGCTCATAAATGAAAAAGTAAGCCTTTCAAGAGGTCAAATAATAAACTATGCATGTCGTAGGGCCCTCTAAGAGGCCTAATGAGGTCCATGGGTGCCATAATGAAGAGAATGACCCTCAAAAGCAGTGGGCAAGGGGGTGGCCCCTTGTAATAACCTGTGGTGCTCCAAATGACATTTGGGGGCACACAAGTGTCCTCATGGGTCTCCAAACAAATTGAAGATGCCTGTAGGCTGCCCTCAAGGGCTAGGATGATGGTGTAGGTGATGCCACATCATCATGGAAGTCCTGGATCATTTTCCAAGTGTATGGTGTAGATCTGGGGTCGGCTGGGCATGATGGATCAAGTGCATCCTCCTCATCCAATAAGTGAACCACTAGCAATTTCTGAATGGCTATGGGGATCCATGGAATGCAATCTACTACTGTGGAGGCCCATGGCTCTCAACGCTCACCCTACATATGCCAATGTAGCCCTCTAGAGGATTAAGACCCCATATAGGGAGACCAAACCCCAAATGGAAACCATCTGCAATCCTGCATAAGATCCAATGCGTCCCCTAGCCTTCTAGTACAACAAGTCATTAGAGAAATCGAGTAAATGAGCTTACCTAATCATGGACCACAGGTGGGGACTTCATAATGGCCTGCCCTTCCATAATGGGCTTCGGGATGTGCCAATGTCTCCTAAACTCCAAATGGGTTAACCAAGCATCCTATTAGGTGGTTTCTACTTCTAAGGTGGACAAAATTCAATTACATCCTTCAAAAGGTGGTGGCATGAAGTAGGGGATGAAAATGGGTAGCCCTAGGTCACATGTCAGGGTGCAAGGGTAGCTAATAAAAGGGAAGCCCACACTTGGGTTTATAATGTATAGGAGGAAGTAATTGTGGTACATGAGGTGCCCCGGTCTTGATTTTTCCACCCTTCTTTTATGCCTTTTGCCTTTTGTGACTTTCTTTGATAATTGCTCAGGGCTTGAGGGGTTAGAACATGATGTGTAAGATATAGCAGTGGAATCCCCTTTTAAGATGGGGTGGTTCATCGCCCACCAGGGGTTGGGACAATCATGGGTTCCTATATGTTGAAGAAGGCTCATAGAACTTGTTGACCTTGCCGCCTACACCTAACAAGAAGTCAGTGAGAAAAGCCTTCAACCCCACAAGGTGTGGTTGGTGGCAGGGAACTCAAAGAAAGGGTTGTCACACTAATCTTGACTCTCTCCATTTGAGCTATCTCCTAGGTTAGCTAAGGGGGGTGGTCCCTAATGAAAAGTTAAGTTAAAAGATGTGAATTTGTAGGAGAGTGTTATAGTGAAAATGGATTACTCTTGAGGATTTATGAGCAAATATGAAGTGAGCAACTTGAAATAACAATGCCAATCATTAATATGATTAAAAACCATAAAACCAGTGCCTTATAAGGAATTTGCTCAACAATTTAAAGATATATTTGCTCAAAGTAAAATGCAATGCTCTCAAAAGAGAAAACAACGTAACCCTGAAATGTAAATAAGAATAGTTAGCACAAGATATGTAAAATACAAAATGATTTTGAGATAATCAACTTTATAAATCAAAACATGTGAAACATATCTTGCCAAAACCCAAAAATTAGTAATTAACTTGGAAATGTAAAAGAAAGGAAGTGCTAAACCAAGACATCAATAAGCAATTAGACGTGAAACATGAAAAGAAAACACTTGTTTGAAATGATTACAATACTTGCTTTTGGAATAGACTTTGCATATGAAAACTCAAACCATCAAGAGACAAGTAAAGTAAATGTAATGGAAAGTGCTCTTGGTTAATTTTATTAATTAACTCTACAACAAGACTACAATTTAACTCTTCAATCCTCAGACCTCACCCTCGCCCAATGATATGGATCTCACAGTAAGGAGTAAATAGAGGAGTAGAGGATCCCTAAGATGTCTACTTCAACCAACTTATGTTGGAGGTAAGATTTTAATGAGGCTTGGGGCCTTCCTACACTAAAATGCCTATATGAAATGCAAATTTTGTTAATTCCCCAAATTAAAATAATGATACATGCAAATGTTTCAAAGAAATTGATTTGCAATGCTTAAAAATGAAATAGTGTTCAACATAAGTTGCAATTATAACTTCAATTGGAGGAATAAAATTAGCTTACAAGTGTTGCATGTGTTTCATCAATGAATTAAAATGATACAAGTAATTTGCTTGAAAGTAAAATTTGTTTCAAATAGACAATGACAATAAATTGCTCCAATATTCAAGATAACAATGTACCATAAAATTGAAGCATGTATTCAAGTGCTCATGAAACAATTTACCAAGGTAAATGGAAACGAATCAAAGTTTGTTAAGAATATAAAATGCTTGCATGTAAAGGATGAATTGCCCAAAGTGAAGTGTAAGCTTGTAGCTCCAAGCAACAATGATGCAAAGCTCAAATGAAATTGTAACAAACTTTAACTTAATGAAATGTGATAGTGAGGTTGTGTTAATTCCCAATTAAAGCATGCATGTAAGTGAATGAAGTATGAAAGCTTAAACCATGCAAATGTCAATCCACCCAAGAGAAGCCTCCCTCTAAATGGGGAGATAGGATACCATGGGAGAAATCCCAAGCTCCCACAAGCAAGTTAGATCTTTTATTAATATTACAATGAGAAGAGGGCCCTTCAAAGTTCTCAACTATACTTCAAGGAGAGTCCTCACAATAATTGCTTGAAACTTGGACACTAGACCTCTTTTCTTGAGAAAGTAGTGACAAGATCTCACAAAACTTATGCAAGGGAAACAAGGTGTGAGTTTCCTCCAAATGCCCACGGCTTAAAGAGGAAAATGGGCAGCCCTCTAGTGAACTCGACTTGGCCAAAATAAACCTCAAAAGGGCTCACGACATCCTTGGAAATCGAACTTTCAACACTTGCCAAAGGTCCTGCAAACACTTGTTAGATGTTGCGGGAAGTTGATCTTCAAAATCTGCCACAAGAGTTAGCAAACAATCCAAATAATGGCTGCAAAATAAGTTAAGTATTAATGGAAAAATCAGCAAGATAAAATGTATATGTACAATTATAATTTACAAAAGTCTAAGCTAAAGAGTGAGAGTAAGCTCTCGTCTTTGCTTAGTCATCTTCAACCTCTTAGATAACAAATGAAAGAAATGAAGTACAATGTTTTTTTTAAAAGAGATTTAAATTTAGAAGTTCTCGGCTTGTGTACAAGCTATGTGCCGAAATCCCTGCAAAACCACTTTGTAAGATAAGACTATGAAGGTTCAAAGAACAAATGAGAGCTCCTTTAAGAATGTATCAAAAGTGGGTTGGTCTCTCCAAAGACTTCCCCTCACGCTTGATTCTGTAATCCCAACAAGATGTTCCCTCTACAAAACTTCAATCAAGAATTAGTTCCATATAAATTTAACAATAAACAATGATAAGAAACTCTAGAGATTTATTTAAAACCAACTAGAACATTCTATACCTAAAGCATACTTCTAAATCAAATGTCAATGCAAGATAGCTCTACATTAACAAATCTACAAAAGCATATGGAAGCAAATTAGATCACAGCGTGAGTAAAAGGAATTATACCAACGCTCAACAATTCATCACACTCGAAAAAGAAGAAAACCTCATGAATAAAACCCCAAAGTCTTTATTGATATTTCTGAAAGTGTACAAGGCAGCAGCGCTTCCACAAGCACAATAGCTAGTAACAATATTATTCAATGTGAGAGCCCATGGCTCTATTATATAGAGAGTTGGGAGCAAATCCCAATGAAGAATGACAATGACAAATGGCATTGGAGCCAATCCCAATGTAGAAGTGATTAAACAAGTGACATGAGGTGACAATCCCAAAGAGAAATTCGAATTTGTTGAATGGAGCTCCAATGCCAAGTGTAAAAATCAAATTCTGGCAAGTGGACATCATTTTCTTCTTCCCTTATGTGCCAAATTCGAATTTTATAGTGGAATGACAAGTGTATATGGGTGGTAACCCATGTGAGCACAATTTCCCACAAAAATCTCCACCAAATATTCTCCCAAATCCTCCCAAATGTGCATTAACTTCACAAATTCGAATTTCCAAGTAGCTTTTTCATTTAATGCCAAAAATTAGATTTTATTTGAGCACATGTCCTTTCCTTGATTTTAAGAGTCCACATCACCTTGGGACTTCACTTTAACTCCCCCATAATTTTCCACCTCATTTCCACAACATTTAGCATGTGTGGATATTTATCTTTCTCCATTTATTTAATTTATGGCTTAATTAATTGCCAGATTTCCCACTAAACTTAGAAAAAGTGGATTTTGAGGGTCCAAAACACATTATTAACTCCTCAAAGTGTGTCATAGTAGAAAGTTGAAGGTGAGGTGTAATTTTGATTACTCATACCCCATACAACTTCTCTAGACTACACTTATTACAATTTAAATACAATTTTATTTGCAATTTTTGACCTGCGATAAATTTAAAAAATTAAAAAATGACTACCTAGACCTAACCAAATTCCACAAAATTTTTTGTGTGATCTAGTATGGTAATATACATCGACTCTAGACACTAAGATGTGTTAGGGGCTCAACCTTCAAACTGTCACCCCGGCTTTGGGGTAAAAAGTGAGTGAAAAAACCTAAAAAATTATCTGCCTCTGAAAAAGAAGGGATAATTAACCAGATAAAAAAAACACTCCAAGGTGTACTCGTTTGCTGATCGAGTCCCAACATCCTAGGCCTGTTACAGACTCAAAACTCATCATTATTAGTATCACTTATTACAATTCCCCGTAAGGTGTGGAATCTGGATACAAGAAAGATGATGAGAAGATAGAAGTAGGGTTAAAAAACTTTGTTGATTGACGATATCTGATGGTACAAGTGTCCTCTGCATCATTCTTGGGCATGGAGTCTTCATGTAATCATCAGGTGCCACTCCAATGGTCAACAGAACCCATAGGAACCAGGGTGATGGCCACGATAATGGGGTAGAGCTCACGTATTGGCTTTTGCCCACGTGCTAAAATGTTTTCGTCCCGGCCATCTTTGCATTTTGTGGTACTTTTCCTGTTGAATGTGGCCATATACGCTTTTAACTTTGTTTTCAGCTGCATTAAACTTTGGGCTTCATTCTAGGCCATGACCCAACGTGTGGGCAAGGGGAAGGGGCAAGCTAACCTTATGTGGACCCAATGGAGGAATGTGGACCGATGCAGGAAAAATGATGGATGGGGTAATAATGAATCGAAAGAGGGTAATATGAGCGGATAAGGGAGTGGGACCACGCAACGAAAATCAGGGTTTCTCGTGAAATACCATCCCTGAAACTAAATGGTCAGTAAAAGAGATCCCACGGGACTAGAATCCAAGGTTAATTCCTAAAAGGGGTCTAGGGGACAGAAGCACAAACCTAGTCCATCCTTTTCGTCAATCCCCCCATTAATCCATGCCCAGAAGTGTCCATGATGAGCACACTACAATACTCAATTTCAAAATGGCAAGGCATACCTTTAGATTCGGGAGGCCCACCTTCAAACATACGATCATGGCAGATGGGCAAGGGACCACATGGTTGACTCAGGTGGCAAAGAAATGGCACAATGAGCTAGTTGATGGCTGCAAGGGGTTGTTGGCTACCCGCTAAGGGCCATCTTGGAGAAAAAAATTCTCCTAGGGATATTACCCACAAAATGGTGGGTAATAGGACCATCATGGAAGTTGCCCGAGCTATGTTGCACAGTAAAAAATTGTCAAAGTTCCTTTGGGGAGAAGCCACTAATACAATAGTATATGTTCAAAACAAGATTCCCCATCAAGCCTTAGGTGACAAGACTCCCAAATAAGTGTTCACAGGTATCAAGCCATGTTGGTCATCTAAGGATCTTTTGCTGCATCGTGTACTTTCATGTGCCAAAGGACAAGAGAAACAAGTTGGAAGCCACTAGAAAGAAAGGTACATTTGTTGGATATTGTGATAATTCTAAATCTTTTAGAATATATGTTCCTGGTCAAAGGAATAAAGGAATATCGAGTTTAGTAGGGATGTTACTTTCAATGAGGATGTTTCCCTTGGAAAAGCAAGGGATATTCCTCCTCCTGTTGAAAAGAAGGATGATGACATGGATCTACTGGAAGGTTCTTCTATGCCTGTACCTGAGGAAGATGTTTTTGATGATCCCATGGAACCTATGGACTGTTTGGATCCTCCTCCAGGTGATCCTATTGCCAGGAAGAGACCACTTTGTCTTCGTGATACTTACAAGATGCTGAAAGACATGTTGTTGCTAGAGGAACCTTCAGGGAAAGTAAGAAGCCATGCAGATACTATTGAAAAGTGTAACTAGTTTCAGTCTTCATAATGACATGTAATTGTGACTTTCGTAAATGATGTAATAAAATTATTTTTGCAAGCCTTGCTTCATGGGTTTCATGAGCAAGTGATTTTATTTTAGGTGGCTCCCATTGAGAGCCTTAGGATTTTCTATTAAGGTCAATGAATTAATGTCATATATGAAGAGCTCTTCCTGAGCATATGTAAAATATATGTGAGTCAATCTTGCATCTAGAAAGCTCTCCAAAAAGACAAGCACAGTCCTCTTGATGTCGGCCTACAAGATGAATTAAATAAACTTATGTCGGCTCACCCGAAGTGACACATCGGTTCACTAGTTCATGTCGTCTTGAGTACATGGACGAACTACTATAAATACCCATCTAGGATCTTCGCATAAGCATAGTTCAAAAAACTAAGATACCTCTGCAATTTCAGTGGATAATTACAGTGACAAGTTCGAATGGAAAATCCCAATGAATAAACCTCGCAAATCTGAGTTCTTCGATGTTGGAATCAGAAAACAAACTTCGCATGACTGAGTGGAGAAGACAGAACAGAATTTGGAAAGTTTTCGGATGGGTACAATTCGGATCCCTCTATGATTTCAAATACCTCTATATTGCAGTGACAATGTTTCGATGTTGAAAAGAGTCTACAGTTCAATAATCTATGGTTAGGTGTAATTTCGGATGGATAAAAGAACCTCGGTGTTGCCACAGGAGGAAGATCCAGTGCTAAACACAGTCTCAATAATGATGTAATTCAAACATGCTTACATTATCGTGATATTACAGTGGTGAATTTCAAATTGCTCTAGTAATGAAGCCTCAACAGTGGAAGAAGAATCTAGAAGACAGAAGCAGAAGAGGACTCGTGTCTTGTTCTTGGAGTGGCTAATAGGTCAAGGGTCTTGGTCTTGGTATTCGTCAATTGGAATCTATATAAGAAAAATTTGTGTGGGTTTTCCTCTCAAAGAGTGAGAGGTTTTGACCCTGGCTCATAGCCTACATGATGTGTCTCTTGTGTATTTATGTTCATGCATTGGTTACTGTTTGATGAAGAAGAACACTAATAATCTAACGTGAAGAAGATCCTAATCTAAAGAAGTAAAAAGCATTCACAAGCAGTCACTAATGAAAGAGAAATCCCCTAATGCTAATGCCCTAGATTTCTCAACATGGTATCAAAGCTAAGGTGTTGAAGTCAAAGGAAGGGCATCTAATCAAAAAGACATTCAAGGATCAAGTTTCAAGGAAGGCATCAAAGCAAAATATCAAGATCTACATTGAAAAATCAAACCCTAGATCGAAGAAGCAGTCTACAATAGCAAGAGCTTTTGTTTCTATAGTTATCATCAAAAGGCCACAAAGACCCTCATCAAGTTGTCTACAAGGCAAAATAGCTCGAAGGACTTTAAAGATGAAGATCACATCATCTTGGAGAAAGTCGAAACCCTAGAAGCATTTCTGATCTACACTACAAGAGAAGTCAAAGTATATTGAAGGAAAGAAGGCATTGTCATCATTTTCAAGGTTATAAAGTGAGCAAGGGTCCTCTCCTTGACCTAGAAGAAGATCATCCAAGGAAGCAGCAAATCATCCTCATCAAAAGAAGCAACCTTTTCTATTGAAGAAAGGCTTTTTCATTTGGAAGAAGATCATCCAAGAGGGAGCTCTAATACATCTTCTTCAACCATCATCAAAGTGATCAAGGTGAAGATTTCATCTTCACTTGTCAAGTAAGTATCTTTCATTCTTTAATCAATTTGGTAAAATGACTTCATGTTTGCAAGGAGATCTATAAGTTGGATGGGTCATCGAAATTCCTTGCATGAAAAAGAGGATAGACATAGTCCTCTAAGAAGGTGAAGTCATTGAACATATTAAAAGGTCTCCTCTAAATTCATGGAAAGGGATTCTTATGAAAGATCCCCTCATATAGCAATATTGGAGACATCAAAGAGATGTATATGATAAACTCGTAAGAATACTCTCTGAAGATGCGGAAAAGGTCACATGACTTATATCTGATCGACACAAAAGTAAAGATATCAAAGGATGAAGGATATCTTCATAAGATCTCATCTACAAGATCTAGGAAAGAAGATAATCATCATTGATCTATAATGCACTAACTGATAATCAAGGTAACATATATCCATGGGATAAGAAAGTTACCTCATTCAACAACTTGTGATTTCTATGCAAGATAGAAGAAGACAAGTTGAGGGCAAAAGTGTTGAAGGTTAAGGACTCAAACATTTGCTGGAAGGAAAGGAAGTTTGGAAAATTCTGGTTCTTAGAAAGAAAAGAAGAGCATAGCTGAGATTCAATGCTATGGATGCAAAGACTATGAACATTACAGGAAAGATTGTCCTTAGCTTAAGAAGGACAATTACAAGGATAGAGAAGAAGTCCATTTCATCGAAGAAGTGGAGGCTGAAAGAAGAAAGTCCAAGGAAGAGAAGCATTAGAAGCAAGAGCTCGTGACATCACCATAGGGAAACATGAAGGACCGCTGGAACAAAATCTATGGTAGTCAACTTTGAAGGATATAGCTCTTGGTAACCTCATTGGAAGATCAAAGGAAGAAGTCATCCAGGATAAGTCTCATCATACATCAGTTTAAAAGGGAAACATCTGTTGAATAAGGATATGCGAGATGGAATCCTCATTGAAGGATTCACCGATCTAGAAAGGAAGCAAGGTTTTCATCAAGAACTCCAACTTGTGGAGTTCATGGGATGATGGTATGATGACATGAGAGATGAAGCAGATCAAGGGGTTGAAGATCTTTTCAATCAAGGAAGCTGCTGAAAGAAGCCTAGATGACCTAAAGGTAAAATGAGGTATGTATGCTTGTATTTAATATTATAAAGTCATGTCGTATGGTTGCAGGTAACAAGGATCACTACTTCTATTTTGAGAAGCATGATCAAAGGAAAGGAATCTCCTCCTATGAAAGAATGTTGGAAGGCATGAGTCACACTAGATGAAATCAACATAATATGTCCTCATATGAAGTATGAGGTGGTTGACTACAATTGAGGAACTCTGATTGGAAGCCCCTGGGAATGAAGTGTGTGAAAAGGTAGGAAGAGATTGTGATAATATGCAACGAAGGTAGAAGGCATTCAACATCCGAAGTCCAAGAAGATTTGACTAGAAGATCTCCCGAAAGAATGTGAAGACTCTGATGGAAGTCAAAAAAAGATAGAGACCCTTGACACTGAATATATGTGGGAGATGTGTCAATCTGCATGCAGGATGCTGACACTTACAGGAAGATGTCATGGTGAAAGATTAGAACAAAGGTAAATCTGATTTGAAGTGTTCAGTGATTATTTTTTAACTAACATCTGGTTGGGCTTATGTAGGACTGTCAAAGGGAAGATTTGTTAATGACTTCCAAGCAGACCATATAGACGAATGTAATGTCCTTCCGATAAATATGGCATGAAAGCAAAATGACATGAAGCAAAGCCAGATGGAAAATCTGATGGATCACTTTCTGATGAGTTAAGGACATGACTAACTCATGGACAAAAGTGATGAATGATCTATGCCCTATATATATAGAAGTTCCCAAAAGGTTGAAGACTCCTTAAAAGAAATTCATGACATCGAAAAAAAGAGTTCTTATGCAGCTAATTGTTGCTATAAGTCCCTAGTCAAGAGGGAGCATGAGAAGAAGTTTCTTACTTAAAAGAAACTTGGAAATTCCTAAGCCGAAAGCTTAGGTACATTCCTCTGTGATAGGAATGAGTACATTCCTTTAATGGAATAAAACCTCTTGGTATAAGGAGCGATAGACATGTTGTTTTGTGCTTCACTTGAGAAGACAGAATGGAGGATTGTGTAATCATTTGGCATCTGATGCTCTTGTGGGATGAGATAGGGAATCCCATGAAAGAGTAGTCGTGGAGGACCGATATTCTTTTGGGGACTAGGGAGTCCAAGAAAAGAATAGTCCTTATGGAGCATATCCTAAGAGAACCCGGGTGGGGTATGTTCTGAGAGAGACCATGATGAGTATGTCTATAAATCATTGGTCTCGCCAGCATTTTGCTCTGATCTTGTGGAGAGATAGAGTTGTTAGTCAAGGCCTTTCTATATAAATGTTGGATGGTATGATGCTATAAAAATGAGCTACAAATCCGAATTCTTCTTATGAGAAATTCTTCAGATTGAGAATGACCAAGTACCATTATGAATACCTCCCTAGTTAAGAGGGAGTGTTGAAAAGTGTAACTAGGTTCGGTCTTCATAATGACATGTAATTGTGACTTTCGTAAATGATGTAATAAAATTACTTTTGTAAGCCTTGCTTCATGGCTTTCATGAGCAAGTGATTTTATTTTAGGTGGCTCCCATTGAGAGCCTTAGGATTTTCTATTAAGGTCAATGAATTAATGTCATATATGAAAAGCTCTTATTGAGCATATGTAAAATATATGTGAGTCAATCTTGCATCTAGAAAGCTCTCCAAATAGACAAGCACAACCCTCTTGATGTCGGCCTGCAAGATAAATTAAATAAACTTATGTCAGCTCACCTGAAGTGACACATCGGTTCACTAGTTCATGTCATCTTGAGTACATGGACGAACTACTATAAATACTCGACTAGGATCTTCGCATAAGCATAGTTCAGAAAACTCGGATACCTCTACAATTTCAGTGGGTAATTACAGTGACAAGTTTGGATGGCAAATCACAGTGAATAGACCTCGCAAATCTTAGTTCTTCGATGGTGGAAACAGAGAACAAACTTCTCATGACTAAGTGGAGAAGACAGAACAGAATTCGGAAAGTTTTCGGATGGGTACAATTCGGATCCATATATGATTTCAGATACCTCTATATTGCAGTGACAATGTTTCGATGTTGAAAAGAGTCTACAGTTCAGTAATCTAAGAAGACTATGGTTAGGTGTAATTTCGGATGGATAAAAGAACCTTGGTGCTGCCACAGGAAGATCCAGTGCTAAACACAGTCTCAATAATGATGCAATTCGGACATGCTTACAGTACAGTGATATTACAGCGATGAATTTCAGATTGCTCTAGTAATGAAGCCTCAGCAGTGGAAGAAGAATCTAGAAGACAGAAGCAGAAGAGGACTTGTGTCTTAGTCTTGGAGTGGATAATAGGTCAAGGGTCTTGGTCTTGGTATTCGTCAATTGGAATCTCTATAAGAAGAATTTGTGTGGATTTTCCTCTCAAAGAGTGAAAGGTTTTGGCCCTGGCTCATAGCCTACATGATGTGTCTCTTGTGTATTTATGTTCATGCATTGGTTACTATTTGATGAAGAAGAACACTAATAATCTAACGTGAAAAAAATCCTAATCTAAAGAAGTAAAAAGCATTCAAATCAGTCACTAATGAAAGAGAAATCCCCTAATGCTAATGCCTTATGTTTCTCAACAAATACCAGGGATATGTTGTGGCTATGAGCTCCATCATACATGTTGAACCACGCACCTTTGAAGAAGCAGTGAACAAGCAGGTTTGGAAAGATGCTATGGCCGAAGAATATGAATCTATTATGAAGAATGATGTGTGGGAAGTTGTTTCGAGACCCAAAGGGAAGTTTGTTGTGACTTCTAAATGGTTGTACAAGATCAAACATGGAGCTAATGGAAGTATTGAGAAATATAAGGTGAGGTTTGTGGCTAGAGGTTTCTCCTAGAAAGAGGGAGAAGACTATGATGACATATTTGCACCTGTTTCCCGCTATACTATTATTCGATCTATTGTTGCCCTTGTTGCTAGCCAGGGATGGACACTTCACCAGATGGATGTGAAGACTGTGTTTCTTCATGGCATACTATAGGAAGAAGTATATGTTGAGCAACCACAAGGATTTGAAGTACATGACAAGAAGACTTACGTTTGCAGGATGAAGAAGGCACTTTATGGATTGAATCAAGCCCCCAAAGCCCGGTATGGTCATATTGAGAGCTACCTTGTGAAGCTTGGATTCACGAGAAGCAATGTTGACTCGAACCTCTACTTCAAATTGGTCCAAGGTATGCCCCTTATTTTGGTTTTGTATGTTGATGACTTATTCTTGACAAGTAGTGAACTTCTAATGCTCGAGTGCAAGAGAGAGTTGGCCTCTGAATTTGAATTGAAAGATCTTGGATTGATGTGCTACTTCCTAGGCTTAGAGGTGTGGCAAAGGCCCAATGAGATTTTCCTTTCAAAAGGAAGATATGTGGTGAAACTTTTGGAAAGATTTAGAATAATAGAATGAAAGTCCATGGCCACATCGATGGTGATGAACTTTAAGAAGTTGCATGGAGAGGCTGTAGGACCTGACTTAGCGAAACACTTTGAGTATTGATAGTTGATTGGGGCATTGATGTTCCTTGTGAACACCTGTCCGGACATATGTTTTGCAATTAACACTTTGATTCAATTCATGACTGAACCTCTTCATGCACACTAGGTTGCTGCCAAGCATGTGTTGAGATAGTTGCATGGGACGACTAATCTTAGTCTGAGATATACTATTGGAGATGTGAGACCTCATGGGTACACTGATGTTGACTGGGTTGGAAATGTTATTGATAGGAAGAGCACATCAAAGTGTTGCTTTATTTTGGGTTCTACCATGATATCTTGGATGAGCAGGAAACAGAATTTCATTTCCCTTAGCACAACTGAGGTAGATTATATTGTTGCTAGCATGGCTAACTGCGAGGCAATATGGTTGAGGAAACTCTTTGGAGAGTTGTTTGAGTAGGTACTAGATATGATAGTGATATATTGTGACAATAAGAGTAGGATTTGATTGCTAGAGAATCTCGTGTTTCATGACAAGTCCAAGCATATTGAGATCAAGTATCATTATATACATGACATGGTGCAGAGAGGAGTCGTAAGACTCCATCATATTTCGACTAATGATCAAATAGCAGACATTCTCACCAAGGCTTTGCCAAAAGAGAAGTTCTTGGTCTTTAGAGAGCAGCTTGGATTGATAGATGTGACCCTCCCAAGTAAGGGTCTCGGCTGATCGAGGACACTGAGCTATGCTCTTCCCCCCTGTTTGAGCTCCCAGGGTGAGGAATTAAGCCTTAGAGCTCCTAGCATTGAGAGAACTCTGGACAATAGGATCGGGTGTGATCCATACCCTTGTGGTAAGTAGATCGCACCTATTTTCACTGCAGTGTGTGTGTGTGTGTGTGATCCATGTCATTTATGACAAGTGGATATCTCCCCCTACCATCAAGTCTGGGACTTGGTAAAGTATACCCCAGTTTTCATCCTACCCACAAGCTGGGGATGTTGGGATTGTTCCTCCCCATCTAGCCAATGGGTTGAGGTGACTTGGGCATGTGTGTGATCCTTACTATTTATGGTAAGTGTGTATCTTCCCCAAGTCGATGGATGCAAGTGTTCTACCACTTGACTCTTGAGGCTCCAAGTGGGAAGGATCAACAGACAATAGGACATAGTGTGATCCTTACCTCATGGTAAGTAGATATCATCTATTGTCACATGTCAATAGGATAGAGTGTGATCCTTACCCTTGTGGTAAGTGGATCTCGCCTATTGCCCTTGGATATAGGGTGGTAGTTGGAGCTCCCCTATGATGATGATTCTTATTCTTTAGATTCGAGAGTGTTCAGCAGATGAGCAGAGACGAGATATGACTTGATTCAATGATGACGATGACAAGATTTTTGAGATGAGATTCATGATTCAGATTGAATTTTTCCCTAGCTAAGAGTGAGTGTTAATTTGGCAACTCAAGGATAAATTCCCTCCATGGGAGAGTCTTCTTTATCTAGAGAAACCCCTCCTAGCCCTTGTAAGAATTTAATTTGGTCAAGGGAAAATATTATTTTCAAGGTGAAACCCACATGTGCACAAATGTACAAGTCGGCCTCGGCAAGCTAATTTGACCCCTTGAGACACATATAAATAGAGCACATGTCACATCACTTTGGAGCATCATCACATCATTCATTTCTTCTCTTCTATAGTTCATATAGCTCTGAAATTGTAGCTTTGAGGCCACATGTGTGAAAGAGAGAGGAGCATCTATTGAATAGTGTTGACTTTTTGTTTGGGACTGTTTGACCAGCCTTTGACTTGGATTCGTTTTGGATATTTTGACTTGGGTTGACTGAATTTCAGATCTATTTGGAAGGCCAAATTGACTGAAGGGTTGACCAAACTTTTCCAGGGCACTTTGACCAGCATTGATCAAAATTGCAGACCTAAGGTTTTCACAAGTCAAAGTTTGACTTTGACCAAATTTGGAGGGACTGTTTTGGGACTGTTTTGACTGAACTTTGACCAGCATTCAAGGCCACATATTTTGATTATTGACCGAGCTAATTCGGAGGTGTTTTGACCGTTGACCGTTGACTTGCTAGGGCTACTAAAGTTGATGTTGACTTTGACCAAAATTGCAGACTTTGACTCTGGATCAGATTTGACTTTTGGGTTCATCTCTCATTGGATATTGGTTAGTTGAATCGGATAGTCAAAGTTGTTGACCTTTGACTCTTGACTAATGAATTGGAACATTGTATCTCTCTACTAAACATTTGTCTAATAGAAGAAGAATTTTGAAAGGGTTTTCCCCCTAGTGGGGTTTTTCCTTGGTCTTTGACCAAATCTTGTGTCTCTCTTGTTCTTTTTCTTGGTTGTTTTCTATTGCATTTGAATTATTGTTCTATCTACAATTGCTTACTATCATTGGAAGATTGAATTTATTTGAAAAGTTATTGCTAATTGAAGAATAATTGGAATAAGTGATTGTGCTAACACAAGAAAATTAACAGGAGGGTATAGATTATGAGGAGAATTTTTCTCCAGTGGCCAAGCATACTTCTATTATGGTTGTGATCTCACTTGCAGCACAGTTGGGATGGCAGATCCATTAGATGGATGTCAAGACGATGTTCCTCAACAAAGTTATAGAAGAGGGGGTGTACATTGAACAACCAAAAGGTTTTGAGATGCATGGGAGGGACACCCATGTATGCAAATTGAAGAGAGCACTATATGGACTCAAGCAAGCTACTAGGGCGTGGTATGGTCGGATTGACAACTAGTTGTAGCAGGTGGGATTTGTGAAGAGTTCAGGCAGATTCCAACCTCTACTATCTTATGGTTGGAGGTGAACCACTCATTCTCATGTGTGGATGTGGGTCACCGGGGCTCATAGAGGACTGCAATAGGGACTTAGCAACAGAGTTCGAGATGAAGGATTTGGGGTTGATGCATTATTTTCTAGGTCTAGAGGTGTGGCAGACAAATGGGTAGACCTTCCTTGGTCAAAGGAGATATGCTATGGAGATCTTGAATAAATTCAGGATGTTGGATTGTAGACCCATGTATACACCAATGATAACCAATTGGAAGAAGATTAATGTGTCAAAACAGTGGGCAGTGGATCCCACCTTGTATAGACAGCTTATTGTCTCTCTCATGTATTTGCTCAACACAATTACAGACATTAGCTTTGCGGTCAACACTGTTAGTCTGTTCATGGTGGAACCAAAGAGGGTGCATTGGACAACAATGAAGCATGTGTTGCAATATCTATGAGGTAGAGTTGAATATGGGTTGAGGTATACTTAGGGTGATGGTGTCAGGTTGATGGGATATATTTATGCAGACTAGGAAGGTGATGCAGTGGAGTGGAAAAGCATTTCACGATGTTGCTTCAGCATTGGATCAGGAGTTGTGTCTTGGTATAGAAAGAAGTAGAAGTCAGTTGCATTAAGATCTGCAGAAGTAGAGTACATGGCAGCAAGCATGGTTGCATATGAGGCCATATGGCTTTAAAAGTTGTTAGTGGCATTGTTTGGTCAGAGGATGGAATCAACCATTATCCACTGTGATAATCAAAGTTGTGTCAATCTATCTGAGAATCCAATATTTCATGATAGGTTGAAACACATCAACATCAGATACCATTTCATCAAGAACTATGGATCAGTTCGACTACAGTATGTTCCTATACATTAGCAGGTTGCAGACATTTTGCGGAAGGCCTTGGGTAAAGCAAAGTTTGTTTTCTTCAAGGATGAGTTGGGTGTTGTAGAGAACACCTTCCTCGCTAAGAGGAAGTGTTAAATATTGTAGCTCAGACAAGTGTTCTAATCTTGAGAGGTGTCATTGAGGCTAGGAACATAGAGGAATTAATTCTCTCCAAGCCCATATAATTTTTCTTAATGGAAATATCTTATGTCAATTAGTGATTTTTTAATTATTTCCTAAGTTAAACAAAGGGAAAGTGAATAATTAATTGACATTAGTTGGAATAAGATTGATTTTCCTCTAGAAGCTTGTAGAAAGTTTCTAAGATGATCTTAGCGATCTATTAGATCAAGTGAATTTGTGAATGAGAAATTATAAAGGCAGATCAATGGGCAGCATTAGAGGCACATTGAGTGGGTGAATTTTCAGAGACACCAGGAGGGTTTCAGCAGCAGTGATTGAGAAGAAATTGTTGGAGTTTATTCTTCACAGAGGTTTCCAGTTTCTGAGTGACAGAAGGAGACCAAAGAGGTTTCCAGTTTCTGAGTGACAGAAGGAGGCCAAATTTGCTAGCTCAAGTTGGCCAGTTTATCAGTGCAATTTGCCAGAGCAAATTCCCAAAGGCAGTGCGAGTTGTCGGGAAAGCCAAATTGAGTTTCCAGTGGCAGTGCAAATTGCAAGAAAAGGTGAATTGCAAGAAAGGCAAATCGAATTTCTGGAGGCTTCCAGATTGCCAATATGAATTTCATGTTGTTGTCTCTTGGTCTAGTAATAGCCTTGTAGGGTACCCCTCTCCAAGGCCTACTAGATTTTGCAGCAACACCCTCAATTTTACCTTGCAGAATATATATCCAAACATCATTGTATCTTTTTACAAGTTTTTTTGATGTTATTACATAGATAATTTTGTAACTACTTGTTTGCAATTGTAATTTCGCTATGATACATTGGAAATGTCTTTCTTTAGGTCTCATCAAGCTGCTGACATCTTGGAATTGTATATTCTTCTCCCTTCTAAAAATTCAACATATTCTGATATTTTGGCAGTCTTTTTATCGAATGGTCTCGTTCCAAAAGTTTGACTAGAAAGGCCATTTGGGCGTCATTTTGAAGCCATAAGAAGCTGAATATGGAGTAATTCAAATATTTATTTTTATGTATTTTACATAGATATTGCTTTACAAGTGACAGTAATTTATGCCAATCATAGCAGGCAGCACAGGAAGATGCATGGGCCAAGGTTTCTTCACTGGAATTGGAATTGGCTGCTGCAATCCGAGATCTAGAACTTGAGAGGCAGCAGTTGCAATGTGCTCAGGAGCGTTTTATTCTTCGGTGAGTATATATGTTTCCAAATTTCCTCTCTCGAGTATTAATGTCTGAAATATTACAACATAGATGTTTGTTCTTAACCACACCAAGTTCTAAAGTCATATATCATTACTCTTCTTAGATAACTTTTGCTTCTTTTAATAAAGGAGGAAAGTTCATTTGATAGTTTATTTCAGATTTTGTTGTTCTGAATTCGTTCATGTTTTCTACAATGTTCAATTTTGCAATTGCATTTCACAGTGAAACACAGCTACAAGCATTTCATTCTGCAGCTGAAGAGATTGCTGCATTGCAACAAAAGCAGCAGGAACGGTTGCAAGGGATGTCCATAATTCTGGAAGATGGTAAAAACTGTGAGATCACAAAAACAAACAATGATTTCGAGGCAAGGACAGAAAATCTTTACAGGAAAATAACTAAAGCAAGAGAAGAAATCATGGCAGGCAACATTGAAACTCGTAGAATGCAAAGGGAAGAAGCAGCTTCTGATCAAGCACAGACACTAAAGGAAGTGAGAGAAACTGATTGTGCTGATGATTCTGGTGGTGTTGAAAAGTGCAATATGAATAAAACAAAAATTGGAGATGCACTCAAGGCCTGGGAAAATGGTGACACAGAGAGAGAAGACTGTGCAAACATACTGTGCTTCATGAGAAATAGTGATCGTGATCATGATCATATTGGCACCAAACAGGTGCTTGCAACTGAAGCAGAGGCGACACAATTGCTTGAAAACAGAAATGGAGGCAGAAGGATCGAGTTTTCTACATATGCTATGGGGAGCAAGCCAACCAGAACAATCAAGAATACAAGAGAAAGGATTTTGGAGGATGGTAAAGGGGTTTTGGGAGGAAAAATGATGCAACTTGAAGATAAAGGCCAAGCTCCAACAGATTGGGGGAGGACAGACTTAGCAGGTGAAAACCGAGCGATATTGCATACAAGGGATGGTGTTGAACCAGAAAGACTACCTGATATGGGTAACAATGGACAGTGTTTGGCAAGAACAAGCCATCCTTTTGAAAATTCATTGAATCAAGATAGGCCAAGTCCCCTTCCTGTCAATCAGCAGTGTAGAGGTGAGATGGATTCTAGAAACATGGAAATGGAGCATACAGTAGCAACAATTGATCTATTAACATCGGAGGTTGCTGGTAGTTGGGCAGTAAGTACAGTTGGTTCAGTTCGTGGAGACAATGAATCCCTTGGAAGTGAGGACAGACAACCAGGTACTGGAAGGATTAGTGATGAAGGAATTAATCAAGATTTTGATGGTAGTCAGGTTGCAGCAAGTGACAATATCAGGTCTGTGCAAGATTCACACAGCTTGAAATATCAGGACACGCAGCCTGAAGATGCAGCTGCAGGAACTCAAAATCCTGAAGATGCAGCTGCAGGAAGTCAAAATTCTCCAGTTGCTAGGTTAGCCACTCAAAGAAGATATGAACAGCAAGCTTTAAATGAAATGCACAACATTGTTGACCCTGATTTCAAGCAGCTTCATGGACCTAGAAGAAATAATGATTATGCCCAATGCCAAAGAATTTACAGAAGGGAAGGAAATGAAAATCACGATGATGATGACACTGAGGAGGATTCAGGCGGGCCAGATTCTGAATAGGAAGCTCTGCCTTAATAATAACCGAAGATGTGTCAGAAGTAGAACACAAGGAAGTTTTAGTGTTCTTTGGTAATCCATGTAGTTATTTGGTGTTTTTATGACTTCCATGCATAATGGTTTGAATGTTGACAACTGCAGTTCGTTTGAAGCAATGAACCATGAATCATAATGTGCATTAGAAGTATAAGACTGCAAAGCTTTTTCTCAGAAGACTGCATAGCAATATTTTGGCTCTGTGACTCTGTCAACGTTACCATCACTTTTGTAACCTGTATATGTGTTCCTATTTATCAACTGTTGTTATACAGAAGCAGAGTATGTTTTGGTGCTTATGTACACAAATGCCTTGATTCTCCTTCTGTAATATATAGTTGTAAAATTCAAGTACACAAGATGTGGGAATTGGTGCAAATTTCCAGCAGAATGTCATTATGATGTGATACCATTGTGAATGAAATTAGTAGCGATGTAGAGGGGTGTTTTCTGAGGTAGACAGAGCGCAGAGATAGGGTTTTTCTTCTGCTCTTTCTGCTGCCGTTGAGAAAGAGGCGGCAGGGCCACCCCTGGTTCTGGCAGCCCTTCTTGACGCCATTGTTAGGAGCTTCGACACCATTGCCAAGCTGCCGATGTCTGCAGTCTGATTGGGGTTCGAAGTTTTCAGTTGGGGTTTTGAACGATCCTATTGTTTTATCGGTTCCTGCACAGCCTGAGGCGGAGCTACATCTTCGGCCCCCGCTTCCCCCATTCTTGCAGGCCTGAATCCTTTTCCTCGACTTCGGCTCTGAGATTCCGGATTGGAGGTCCGCTCGTCTTGGGCTCTGAACGGAAGAGTACCAGGGCGACTTGCATCGTTTAGTGTCGAGCGGCTGAGGCGAGAGTCAGTGCCTTGAATTCGGCGGTCCACTGCTCGACCCTACCGTGCCGCTCTGCTTGGCGGTCAAGCAAAGGAGTAGGTCTTTGGTGTTTTTGAACTGAGCTGCGGAGCGGGAGCGGGGTTTATTTTGGTCTTCAGATTTTACTCTTCGTGGGGGCGAGGTGGCTGCCCTAGCCGCCTCTGCCCCCGGACTCGCCTCTGCTCTGGTTGGGACCGGATGGGTTCCTTTGCTGTGGCAGATGGTGCTTTTTTTGGTGGCTCGCTGGCATACCACTGCGGTTTTTTGAAGCGTTGAGGGAACAGGGGTGTGGAGGTGCTTTTCTCTGCATTGTTTCATGCCGCTTCATCATGGTTGTTTTTTTGCTGGGGTTTCTGCAGGCGGCTGAGGAAGCTTGGGGCAGTTTGGTCTCTACCTCTGGTTTCGTCGGTTTCAGGAGGAGAGTTTGAGGGGGCGGGGGAGGAGTGGCTACCCTGGCTGCTCTTTCCTCATTTCGTGCCTCTCCTACTTGTCTGGGCGGCCAGATTTAGAGTTTTACTGTTCACTTTTTCTCTCCTCAGGAGCTTTATTTTGCTTTCTTTGCTATTTGTTGTGATGGGTATGGGTATCCTCCACAGGTTTGTTTTCCGCAGACTGGTTTGGGGTTTGCATACCCATCTACTTGCTACCCACTCTGTGGGCTTTACTGGAATACTTCTCATGAAGTATTGTTATTGTAAGTGGCTTTGCTCACACTTCTGCATATGCATTTTGCATCTACAACATGTAATTTTCTGAAATTAATGGAAATTACGGATTTTCTTCATGGAAAAAAGATGTGATACCATTGCATAGTAATCTGAAGACAAATAGTTGAACTTGGATCTAATTACAAAAAACAGCCAAAGCAATTACAATTCTTCAACCCAATCTTCCAACAGTGCATCTAAAGCAACTATTTATTTGTAAATGGTCATTATTTCCTTTTTTGTCCCACTCGTCTTGTTTTTTTATTTCTATGCATAAATCTTCATTTCCTTGCTCAACTTGTTATATTAATTGCTCCTAATCTCCTCCTTTTCTTTTTGCAAGATATCCAATGCTTCGTTTCAATGAAATTCCTACTTATGGTAGCAAAACACCTAGTTTGGGGAATAAGTCTTTCAAAAGGGGATCATGTCCTAATATAAAACCAGACATTCTCCTCCACAGGCTTCACTTTTCTCTTATTATAATCACTTTTATGCTCCTAATAATAATCAAGTACTTCTGCTAACTTGCCTAGAAACATACCTAAATCAGTTTCTACAAGTTCCTCTCGCAGTCTGTATTGATGCCAAGTGTTTAAATCGCCACATACTTCCTGAAGATGAGTTAACTCTGTGGATTCCTCTAGGGCACAGTACCCCTTTAGAAACTTAGTTGATACCAAAGCTGCATACTTAACTTGACCAGAGTCCTCAAACATGTGGTTTCAACCATGCAGGATTTCACTTTGGAGTTGGCTATGACCTTAAAACTTAGAACTCCACCCAATGGTTCTAGAAACCTGTATAGACTCCAATGTTATGGTAGCAAGCAATGTTACCAGACTCGGAATCGGCAATAAATCGACGAGGCAAAAGAGCGAAGAGTTTTAATCGGATCGGGAAAAAATGAGGAAAAAATCGGTGAATTCAATAAATAAAGATATACACATATATTGAATTTAAAAAAAAAAAAAACATTTTTCATTGATATTCAATAAATTCATGTCCAAACAATGCATAATATCAATAGATGTCCAAAATATCATGAATGAATAAGTATCTCATATATGTTACGAGTCCAAACATGATCCAAAGTACTGAGTCTTGACTCCTAACCAGTGACTACATAGAACCAAAAGCACCTGCTTCTAAAAGTTTATAAAATACTGCATACTAATCAATTAAAAAGCAAGAACTAAATCTCTTGATTGCTGCTAAAATGATATGATAATGGTTTGGTACTGAAATCTCTGACAAAGCACACATTGAAGCTAACACTTGAGCACATTGCACACTATGCCTCTATTACACTATGACTCTATTACGCAGCGTAAACTGAAACTGAAACCATGCCTCTATTACCTTCTTAGTGTATGAGTTGCAGGCCTGAGCAGTGAGAAGAGAGTTATGGACCGACGTTTAATTTTTAGCCCAACTAAACCATGCAACGAAAAATGTGGGAACCCTAAAAGTTAAAACCCTTGCTCACCGAGTTGAGGGCTGAAAATCCCCTGAGTCGCTTAAATCACAATTAATCAATGAGTTGCAAGTCAAAATCGTGTTGACCACGAGTCAAACTTGGTCAACGCGAGTTTGACTCACCCAAATTTGAATCGGATTGTTTGAGGGAAGAACAGAGTTTGACTCGCGAATAATCGCGAGTGATCGAAGATTCATGTTTCACTGGTAGCAAGTGTTAACCCTAATGGGGTTGCAAAGAGTGTCATGGTTAGTTCCACAATGAGTTGGTTTAATGAGTGGCATTAAATCTTCTCCCTACCCACCTTAACTTGCCCACTAGACTCAGTCCTCATTAGTGCCTCACAATCTTATTAATGTTTATCCACGTACTTCTAGTTTGTGAATTCACTCTTGAGGTCATTATTGACCCGCTTGACTTAAAGGTTGCAAATGTATTTTTTTGGGGCAAATACTTAAGAGGATATCTCAAGCCCTATCAATGCAACCCCTCACCTGTTCTATTATCTTAGACTAGATCTTGCCCCATGCATGGACTTGCAGCTATAATTTCTGAAAGGTATGTCCTTTCTCTCTCTACATTGAGATGTGTCAGAGCAATTTTCTTAGTAATAATCTTGGCACGCTGATTCGACTTCCTCCTCTTCAAAATTATCTTCTCCTTATAATTTATCCTTTGAAGCAGCTTGCCATTAAACCTAATCATTGTCATTTCCCTCCAATGATTCAACCTCCTTTTCTCCAATCAACGCTGGCTTTAATGAGGGCACTTAAGTTCCTTGGATTGCGTAAATTTTTTTTTATTAGGTGTTATAAATCCCTACTATCATACAATAATTAGTGGGTTTAATTTATTCTTATTCGCTTACACTATCTCATAATAAAATGACTAGAAGTTTAAGAAGTTGATAAACATAAAGCAAGTTTACTTGCTGAGGGATGTTCATGAAAAGTAGAGATTGACTATAAAGAAATATTTTCTCTGTTTGCAAAATTGAACACCATAAGAATATTTTTTCCTTGATAGCAAGTGCATATTAGCAACTTTGTCAAATGAATGTTAAAAACACATTCCTAATTGGTAATCTTCTCGAGGAAATGTATATACAATAGTGACTTTGTTTTATTGATGAGAAAAATCTTAAGTATGTTTGCAAGTTGAAGAAATATTTATATGGTTTAACACTCAAAGCATGGAAACTAAAATTGATAGCCATTTTTTGAAAATTGATTGCAAAAAATGTAAATCAAATACAAACTTTATATGAAGAGAGAAAATAGTGAAATTTTGGTCGTGATTCTTGATGTGCAAATTTAATAACTATTACATCAATATCTAGCACCTAGTGCAAAGCCTCACACAACACACAACATACAAGGGTGTCACCATTGTCACCTTAGTAACCAGTCCCCTTGTTTTATTGATGGACAAAATCCAACACAAGGGAGGCTTTCGTGGTAGGGGTTAGGGATCAAGCAATCCAAGGAACTTAAGTGCCCTCTATGGATCTTATAATCTAGCTAACTTGGTCCAAAGCTACTTTATGAGAATAGAGGTCTTGAGTTCAAGTCTTTCTTTTTGTTGAACTAATTAGATTAAGTTTGGAAAGGGGGCGAATTTTTTTTAAATATAACATTATCATTCATTTCCACACATTCCTGCACTTCGTCGGCATCTTCAACAACTTTTTTTCAAAAAGCCATAACTTTTTCATCCGGAAGCTGTTTTCAGAGCCGTTTTTTTTTAGCCTAATTTTTCGAAATCTTTCCATTGGAACACTTAGTTTCAGCATCTATAGCTTCAGTTTTTGTTAAAATGGAAAGTCCATGCCAAATTATTTTTGACAGCACCAACTACTTCCAATGGTGGTTCTACATTGTGGATTTACTTAGAAGTAAAGGTCTTTACAGAATAGCCTCAGGGCAAGAAACCAAACCGAAAGATGAAGATAAGGCAGCCAAATGGGAAAATAGGCAAGATCAAGCACGTGGGTTGATAGGGATGTCTATTTCTCCAAACCTTAGATTCCATATCGCAGAACTTGATACTCCTAATGAAGCAATGAAACAGATCACTAAAGTTTTTGGAATTAAAAATGAACTTAGAGCCCATCAACTCGAAAATGAGTTGCTTACATTGGACTCCAATAATTTTTCTTCCATTGAAGATTTTCTATCCAAGTTCAAGACCCTTAGACTTCGCTTGGAAGGTGTTAAGGTTAAAAAAGAAGATGGTAACCTTATCTATTTCATTCTTACTAAGTTGGGACTAACCTACTCTGTGTTTGTTTCCACCTTCCATTCTACAAGAGAAGCCTTCATTTCTCAAGGACAAGACTATAAGTCCCCTTCCTTTGATTCCTTTTGTGATTCTTTAATAAGAGAACAAGAAAAACTCTTACACCTTGGTCTTCTTAATCTTGGAAACTCTTCTAAGAAAGCCTTAGCCGCCCAGCAGCAACCAAATTCAAAGAATCCTAAGACGCCGTATCTTAAAAAGAATGGTCCAAAACCAAACAAGGGTCCTAAGCAATTTCAGCCTCAAAATGAAAAATCATTTCAACAAAATGATAAGGAAAATAAAAACAAAGGGAAGAAGACTGATAGACATTGCCACTTTTGTAATTGAGATGGCCACTTAGAATCCAAATGCTTTAGGAAGATGGAAGCCTTGGAAGCAGTAATGAAGAAGCAGAACATCCATTTGGAGCACTCTTCAACTTCAACTTCATTTTCAGGAATAGCACTTTCTGCTTGTGGTTGTCAAACATCTCGGTCTGGATATGCACTAAATGTATCTTCTTCTAATTCTCATGAGTGGCTCATTGATTCTGGAGCTTCTTATCACATGGCCAAAAACAAAGCCATGTTTTCTTCTTTAAATGATTGTAACACCAAAAATATATATGTTGGTGATGATAGATCTCTTAGTGTTGTAGGGACTGGAACTGTTCATATAGACAATGGTCAATTTAATGATGTATTATGTGTTCCAACCTTATTCTACAACCTTCTATCTGTATATCAGATAACTCATTCAAGTGAAGGTAAAATCGTTGAATTTTCACCTCACGATGTTGTAATTAAGGACCTAAGCGATCATAGACAGATTTTAGCTACTGGCATTGCTGATGATTCTACAAGGTTGTATAAGTTTAGCAACTTTGGGTCATCAAATCTTCCCTCGGTATTTGTTGCTCATAATGATGAAGTGAGCAAACTTTGGCATGAGCGATTTGGTCACTTAAACTATCGCTCCCTTCAGAATCTATGTAAAGAAAATATGGTGACAGGTCTTTTAATGGTATCTTGCAGAGATGGTGTTTGTTCCGGATGTGTACTTGGAAAACATCATCGGGATAGTTTTGAAAAACGTGCCTCTTGGCACACCTCAACCCCTTTATAGCTTGTGCATAGTGTTTATGTGGTCCACTTCCAGTTGTTTCATTCTCTAGCTACAAGTATTTCTTAACTTTCATTAATGATTTCTCCAGACGCACTTGGGTATACTTCTTAAAACTCAAGAGTGAAGTATTTAACATGTTCTTGGCCTTTAAGGCCTTTGTTGAAAAAGAATCTGGACATTAAATTCTTAAGCTAAGATCTAATAATGGCGGAGAATATGTTAACAACAAATTCATCAACTTTTGCACTGAGAATGGAATTCAAATGCAACATACTGTTCCATATACTCCACAACAAAATGGTGTAGCTGAAAGGAAGAATCGCACCTTAAAGGAAATGACTAATTGTATGCTTCAATCTAAAGGACTTAGTCTTAATTTTTGGGCAGAAGCAATTAACTGTGCAAATTACATAATAAATCGCACTCCTACTAAGGTTTTAAAGAATATCACTCCAGAAGAAACATGGAGCTCAATTAAACCAGATGTAAGTCACTTCCGTGTTTTTGGAAGTGAAGCATGGGCCCATATTCCAGATGAGAAACATAAAGCTTTAGAACCTAAGAGTGAAAAATGTATTTTTGTTGGATATTCTGAAGATGTCAAAGGATATAGACTTATTCCACTTAAGTCGAAAAATGTTATCATTAGAAGAGATGTAAAGTTTTCTGAAAATATATCAGCCTACAAGCCTAGTTCGGCAGATGTGCCACCTCTCTCTATCTCTTCTACTTTTGAAAATATTTCTTCTTCCTATGATGAAAGCGAGGATGACAATCCTCCCCCACCTTCTCAGGGTCTTCCTTCAACTCCTCAGCTTCCAAAATGGGTCTGTACTACTCGGGATGCAGCAGGTGCTCTTGCCGGTAATCCTACAGATCAGCGACGTACACGTTCTCAGTTTGATAGAGCCTCTTCTTTACTGGCTCAAGCTTCAGCGAACTATGATCTTGACACCTTTGCAGAAGCTTTAGGCCATCCAGATTGGGACGTAGCTATGAATGAAGAATATCGTTCATTATTGGCAAATGATACGTGGGATCTTGTTCCTCTACCAAAGGGATGAAAACTTGTTAGATGCAAATGGGTTTACAGAACCATGGACCAGATGGAAAAGTTGATAAACATAAAGCTCGTCTTGTTGCTAAGGGTTTTTCACAAGTTGAAGGCATTGACTATACTGAACCTTCTCCCCTATTGCCGAAATGAACTACATCCGCCTTGTTCTTTCCCTTACTGCCTCTTTCAAATGGGAAGTCCATCAGATGGATGTTAAATCTGCCTTCTTGCATAGGGACTTGCATGAAGAAATCTATATGGAACAACCTACTGGCTTTATACAAACAAACTCCAGCCTTGTATGTCAGCTTAAGAAATCCCTTTATGGTCTCAAGAAAGCTCCTCGGGCTTGGTATGCCAAAATGGATAGCTTTCTTTTAGAAACTAGCTTTTCTAGGTGTCATTCTGACAATATTGTCTACACCAAGAAAGTGGGCAAGTCTCTTATCTTTTTTGTTCTTTATGTTGATGATCTTATCTTTACTAGTAGTGATCCCAACCTTATAAACCATGTGAAGTCCAGCCTTAAAAAGAAGTTTGAAATGACAGACTTAGGACACTTGCATTATTTTCTTGGTCTTCAAGTCTTGCAATCCAAGGAAGGTATTTCCCTTTCCCAGTGCAAGTATGCCTGTGATCTTCTACGCCATTTTCACATGGAAGACTGTAAGCTAGCCCCTTCTCCCTTTCAGTCTGGAGCCAAACTTTCAGTCACTTGTACTTCCCCTGAAGTTGATGCTACCTTATACCGTCAACTTGTAGGAAAAATTTTGTATCTGACCCATACTCGTCCTAACCTTTCCTTTGTTGTTGGCCTTATTGCTCGGTTTATGCAAAACCCACATGAAAGTCATTGGAAAGAAGCTAAAAGAATACTTCGTTATGTTCGAGGTACAGTTCAGTTTGGGATTCATTACAGTGCAGAAGCATCTCCTCTATTGGTTGGTTTCACTGATTCTGATTGGGCTGGTGACCCTGATGATCGGAAGTCTACTGTAGGTTATGTGTTCACTCTTGGTTCAGGACCTATTACATGGGCTTGCAAGAAACAAAGTGCCATTTCTCTTTCTTCAGCAGAAGCAGAGTATCGTGGTGCCGTAGAAGCTAGTAAGGAAGCCCTGTGGCTTCGTCAGATCCTGTCAGAGTTTGGCTTTCAGCAGCAGCATCCGACTACACTTTGGTGTGATAATCAAAGTGCCATTCAACCATGCAAAGATCCAGTCCAACATCAGCGCAGCAAACACATTGAACTGCACATGCACTTCATCAGAAAGCTCATTCACGACCATGTTCTTGAAGTGCAATATTGTTCAACAGATGATCAAGTTGCAAACATCTTTACAAAGGCTCTCACAAAGGCGAAGTTTACTAAACTTCGATTTATGGTTGGAGTTCAGGAAGTTGTCACTAAGGGGGGATAGGCTCTAATGCCTCCTTCCTTCTCCTATTGTGTCATATTTGTACATCCTTCAATCCTATCCCAAGTTGTTCTTAAGGGGGGATGTTAGGATATTCCGATACATAGGAAATAGTTAAGTATAACTTGGTCTAGTGTAGAGTTAGGTAAAGTGTGTTTCTTTACTATGTACTTTTGTAACTTACAATCCGACAGTCACGATATGTAGTGATCCGACGGTTCATTCTCTCCTCGGTATTACTGACACTTGATTCGTGGCTTAACACCCGATTGGTCCATGATCTCTATTTAAAGAGCATGGAGGGTCATTTGTAGGGTAACCGTTCATGAGAGAAGCTTATGTAAATTTTCATTCTTTTATTAATAAATTGTCTGAAGTGGCTGCGTTGGCTCAGCCCGTGGACTATTTCTCTCTTTGAGGGTTTTAACCACGTCAACAATACTGGTGTATTGATCTGTGATCTGTTTGTGAGCGGTGTCCTTTGGTGTTCTATCTGAGGAACTTACCTTGTAAATTCCTATAGAGAAGTCACTTAACTAGGCCTCCAAAGAGCACAAGAGAGAAGAATATTAATCAAGATATAAATGATCTCAAGTTGTGAGAATGATTCAAGGATGTATATTACTCCTCTAAATATATGAGGGCATTAGTTCAACAAGGACATTTAAGCAAATACCAAATAGACTTACTTAGTACATGAACATTCATCCAATGAAACACAATACAAATATGAAGCAAATAAACTAAATTACTCCACTATGCATCATCCAAGATCCACCATAAGCATCCATGAAAAATTATCATATTACATTCCAATTCCACCCAAGAGAAGTTGCTCAAATAGGGCTCAATTGTGCACAAGGGAGAAGAATGCTAATCAAGATACAAATGAGCTCAAGTTGTGACAATGATTCAAGAATGTAAGTTGCTACCCTATATATGTGTGTGTGTGTGGGTACGGAGGGGAGGGGGTTGTGTGGGGAACCAAGTGATATAATACTCCAATTAGCCTAAAAGCCCTCAAAAATACCAAAATCCATGATACAAGGTGTATATCTCATCAAGTCGACTACCATAAAAAGCCTTTGTAATGAAATAACATGAAAATAGCCTCAAATGACCCACACAGAGTAAAAATGCTTTCAAGAGTGATGTCATCATAAAAAAGGCATGTCTCTTCATGAAAAGGTGTAATGAATGGCTTGAGGGGTTTGTCTCATCCTATATGTGATGTCTCATCATCCAAAAGTGGCACCTCATCACCAAAATAACCCTTTTAATCCAATGTCATCATCAAATGCAAGCTAGGGCATCACATCATCATGGTACAAGGTGCCAAATTCCCTCCAAAGGGATCCCAAATCATCATCATCATCATCATCATCTACCATCATTAAGAGAAGGGCAACATCTATCAATAAGATGCAATGCCAACATGGGGGTGTCTTGTCATCTCACAGGCACATCCTACTCTGAAGGCAATGCCCTAGATCAGAAGGCCAATGTCCAAAGTCCTGAGGATGGTGAAGGACCTCATCTATGCCAAGTCATCATCAAGGTCGACATTCCTCAAAGGTGCCCCAATGTCCTCCAATGAAGCGACAAAACTTGTAGCTTGTTGTGCTTTAAATGTAAAATACACAATGTATTGTAAATCATGTTTTTATTAATAAGATAAATGTACAAGAATGATGAATGTTACAATGAGGGCCCGCTTATATACCTAGGAAGGTGCCCCTTCATGAATGGCCATGTCCTTTAGAGACACGCATCTTCATTAACTAATCATTAATTAATATATATGTGTATGACTTTATAAAATTTAATTATAAGTTAACTTTATAATTAATAAAGTTACCTTATATTTACTTTATAAAGTGACTTGAATAATTAAAAGTTGTTTTATTTTTATTTTATTTTTTAATATATACCAATGGTCATCGTATGGATTCATATGATTATGTCCAACCAGGGTTTGTTTGACGGAGGCGAGTTCCCTATTCAAAATATCTAACTGGTATTTACCACAACACCTTGAACATGAACCTTATGTTTCACCTTGTGTTTTTCTCTTACAATGCCTGGAGTGAACAAATATAAGCTCTCACCATCACACATAAACACAGCATCAAATGGCTCTTTAATATTAGGGATCAGAGGTGGTGGCAGTGTGTTCCCCATACCACAAGAGGGATCCCACACACAGAGACTAGTCTTTGAAGCACAATGCATGTTGTGGCAATCATATCGCCTCTTCAACTCATATGGGAATACAAAAGCATGCAATACAATGAGTTCGCCACTGGAGACAATAGTAGTCGCGTTATAAACACGATCATACAACAATGGGGGATGTGCCACCATAGCATTGGCCCATGATTGACTCAACATGCTGAGGACCCACTGCTTATCCCATGGCATTGCCCGAGATAATCAAGGAGTAACTTCCTCGAGAACAACTTCATCACTAAGTCTAGAAACTAAGTCTCTTTTTGCCATGGATGTCGAAGATGTCACATCAGCAGTGGTTTCTCTGTGATTTTCTTTTGTTGCGTCTAACTTGTTCACAAGATTTTCCATTTTTACTAATATTATCGGTTGAGTGTGCACATCTTTGTAAATTGGTTCCTTGTCAAAAATAGGATTGGGTTTACCGTCATTTTTCTTATTCTCATGTTGTTGTTTCCAAGTATGCTCCATGTTCTTTTCATTTGCTTGTATAGACTTCTGGAGGGTTTCTTTTATCGCGCATAGCAATTCAATGTTATGTTTTAACACAAACTCTATGTCACACGACATGGGTTGAACATGTGGAGTGCTTGTTGCATCAGCATAAGCCTTCTGACCCTCTAGTTGCTTCATTATTTTCATCCCAAGCTTGATATATTCTAGACAAGTCTCCTTGAATGAAGGAGAAGTAGCTAATTTTTTTGGGTTTTTAGCATCAGATGCAAAGATTTTAGGTTTTTTAACATCGCATGCTAATTTCTTAGGGTTTTTAACATCACATGCTAGGTTCTTAGGGTTTTTGACCTTGCACGAAGGTTTTGAATATGAGGTTAGGGTATTAGGAATAGGGTAAGCAAGAACGAAGATGGTAATAAATGCAGGGAAAATATATGGTGGGTGAGGATGATGGAGACGAAGGAGAAGCACTTGGAGGGTAGTGAGGGGATGGAGGACCATCTCTATTTGTGCATTCAGTTGTGTCTACAGACTCGTAGAAAGAGTTTTTTTATTCGTCTAGAAGTTTATCTATGTCTTCACCCTTGAAAGTGGTTTCCGATTCGTGCAAGAGTGTATCTATGTCTTCATAGTTTTTTTATTCGTCATGTTCACGTGCTAACTTAGGATCCACAAAATTATTATCGGATTGTTCTGTTTTGTGTGATTTTATAGGAATCTACGGGAAGCGTTGAATTTGAGCATACTCACTTCGATATTTATCCATCTCCAATTGAAATGTATTTGATTATAAGTGTTGAAAATGTTTTGACAATTGAAATCTGAGGGTTTGCCCAGTGATCTGCTTAGAGAGATGTTTTAATAAAATATCCTCTAATTGGTCTTCTGTGCAATACCCTCAATCTGTCTCTTCAGGTTGTTCCTCAAAATCCTTTTCTTTAGTAACATCTAGTTCTTTTCCAAGAATACCATCTTCATAATTATCTTTTTCAAAAATATCATCTTCTTTCTCTCTTTTTATTTTGACATGCTTAGTGTTATCTTCAACACTTAGGTCAACTGCAATTTTTGTACCTTCAAAATTATCATCGGATGATTCTGCATTTGAATCAATGTCAAAGTCACTTTCCTTCTCTATGACATATCCTTTCCTAGTTAGAACATTCATTATTGTTAGTTTCTTTCATGTCAATGTTGACTTCCATTGTAGGTGTTGAATCTGGTCTTTTGAAATCCTTTAATGATTATGTAAATGATCTTTTTATTTGTTGTAGTGATTCTCAAATTTTACTTAAGAGTTCAACTGGAGATTTATGATATTCACTTAATTCCATGATTTCAAGGCCTAAACTTAATGGCATATTTGTGCAACGGATAATGTTTAAAGGCTCGAATGGCTCTGATACCACTAAAGTGACAAAACTTGTAGCTTGTTGTGCTTTAAATGTAAAATACACAATGCATTATAAATAATATTTTTAAATAATAAGATAAATGTACAAGAATGATGAATTTTACAATGAAGCCTGCTTATATACCTAGGCAAGTGCCCCTTCATGAATGGCCATGTCCTTTAGAGACATGCCTCTTCATTAACTAATCATTAATTAATTATAATTTATTTATTTGTATTTATTTTATTTTATATAAATTATATTCGTAACATCCAACTAGGGCTCTGCATCATCACGCAATGCAATTGGACATCCTCTATGATATGCTAGAGAAGTAACACATCATCCCTCAAGGGATCTTGGATGCACCTGGAATAAACATCTAGCACATATTCAAGGAATCAAGTGAGATTAGCATCATGGGTACAAGAACCATAAGAACATTGAGGTGGACCATATTTAATGTCAACACCATCAAAGTACTTCCCACAACTATTATCTTCAAATGTCTCACTAGTTTATAAATATATATAGGTTGCCATATTTAAGTATGGGAGGATTATCAGATGTCCCTATTAGGTGCTTCCAACCCTAAGAGGAGGAAAAATTTTTAGACAAACCCTTTCAAATGATAGGTGCAAGTGACATGTATTATGGCTTGGGGTTTATTTCATGAAAGGTATCATAGTTTTATACATCATGCTAATTCTGAGGTAAAAAATGGGTCTTGTTACCCACCACTTGTGGGTAGTATCCACAAGAGAAATATTTTCTCCTAGATGGTCCTCAAGCTACATCTAGCAACCCCTTGCAGCCACGAAATAGCTCAATGTGCCACTATCTCTGCCACCTAAGCTAGCCATATGCTCCCTCGCCCATCTATTATGATCATATGTTTGAAGGTGGGCCTTCCAACCCTGAAGGTATGGCTTTTCATTGTGTATTTGGGTATTTTGTTTACTTATCATGGACACTTTTTGGGTATGGATTAGTGGGGGGATTCGGTGGAAAGAGTGGGTTTGGTTTGTACTCTTGTCTCCTTTGTCCAATTTGATGGTTAACCTTGTATCCTAGTCCCATGTGATATCCTTTATTGGTTACAACATTATAAGGTCATGGGAAGAAATACAGTGCAACAAAAATTAACATGGTTTAGGATATGAGAAATATGACAAAAGTGATTATCTCAACTTTATTGAAGGATACAATCTTGCATAAAGAGAAATCTTGCAACTAACATTAACAATTTATTATAACTTAAGGGGGGAGTTCAAAAATCAAGTGAATATGGTTCGTGGTAAACTAAAAAGCACCTTTTGTGTCTCCTTACATCTGATAAAGAGGGAAATTGAAGATGGTTGACAAACTTAAAGTTTCAACAACAAAAACATAAACAAACAATATGCTAGATGGGCATCTAAAATTCCAAATAGGAAAACAAAATTTCAATATGGGCAAGATGGTTGTCAGATTGATAGTTTAAGCAAGAAAAAAAAACTCATTTAATCGCAAATAAACAATATGACAAATGGGAAATAAACAAATCACCAGATGGGAAACAAAAGTCTATAGATAGAAAACTTTGAGATTCAAGATTTGAGATTTTCTAAAGGGGTACTTGTTGTACTACTCAATAGAGGTGGTTCAATGTCTTGCAATTGAATCATACACATGAGACAATATTGAGATGTTGAATTTGAGAGTGATATTGTGGACATTATGTTTACCTAAATGGTCATTTGACTTAGCAGAGGATAGTTGAATCCTTTTGCATTACAACTTGGCATGTGATCAAGTTGTCAGGCATTTTTAGTGATGTGTCAAAATTGTAGATGATACACTTCTCTCGGTTCACTCTGATTATATTGGAGTTCAACATCTATTTTTGGAATTTTTTCAAGTAGTTCTTCATTGAAGCTCAACTGAGGAGTTTCAACATAAGACTATGAGATGATACCAATTCTTATTGTTATTATTGTTCAGATTTACAATTGAGGGGTAGAATATTAGCCTATGACTCGTATACAATTATGAAGTCTTAATACACCACCTTTATATTTCACATCCTATGATATAATTGTTATCCCAAGTATGTTTCTAGATTCATATTTTTCCTCCCCTACTTTATCTCTTGATGGTGTGTTGAGGTGAGAGAACTTGAGGTAGTTTCAATCATGTATCATATATTGTATCATAAGATGAATACGATCAGTGAATATGGCTTGAGGCCTTTTCCCACACCTCTTGTGTCTCTTGTCCTTCCTCACACATTTTTCTCTTAACATAAGAAACCCATCATCATACAAGATGGGACAATGTAAAGGTCAACAATAATCAAAATGTATCTAATATGTAAGTGTTACACTTATTGCTAACTTATCGACATCCAATTGGGACGATATGTCCAATACATTAAACAAAATGTCAAATACATGTAATTGTTGTACTTATCGATAACATGCCATCATGCAATTGGAACAATATGGAAAGTATATTAAACAAAATCCCTTATTTTTATAGACAAATATTCCAAAACATACAACTTGCAGTAACATTTAATTATATTGATTATCATCCGTCACTTGAACTATTGTGATTGCTCAAGTTGCATTGTTATACTATTATTGTATTGTTACAAATTTGAAAAAATTTATTTTATAAATTGATATATTAACTTGGTGCCTTAAAACTAGCCTTGGAGGAAAAATGGAGTTGACTTTCTCATGGGGTCTAGGAATGGTCACAAACAATCAAGAATGTTATGGGATTATCAAGGGGCTTGACTTAGCCCTATAAACGGGAGTTAATTATCTAACATTTATAGGGGATTCTCATAATCTTATCTGGCACATTGCTCTAAGCAACATGCCCTCGAATTTTTCATTTGCTTCAATCTTAGCTAGGATTAAACTTTAGATCTCCTTCCTTGATAGGTTCAAATATTTCCACATTCTTAGAGATCACAACTCCACAAATGGATTCAATGGAAAACCAAGATACTCTCTTATCTCCAGGAACATTAATTATTAATGGGTCACTTATAGAGGCCCCTGTCCCTTATTCTTCTATTATGCACTACTTAATCAAGATTATAATTTTAAATCCTTTTTCTTAGGGTGAGGCGCGTGGCCTCCCCATCAAATTATGTTGAACCCAAATGACGATCAATGTATTAACTTGCACAGGCACCTCCCTCATATATGTTCCCCTCTCCCTATACAGAGTGCATTTATGTTTAACTCAAGGTGAATGATAGTGTATGTACTCGAATCCACAACTTATGTCAATCACCCATGTCAAGTTTGGGTTCTCGCATCTATTACCATGAAGAAATATTTGAGTAATGGTGACATGCGATAGCCGAGGCATGAGAATCCTTTTGGATCATAGTTGTTCGATCAAGATGATTGGGGCAACTACTTCAATGGACTCCCAATTTGGCTTCTTTATTGAAATCATTTTGGGTGGAACTTTGGGTGGTGATCACCTTGGAAAACTCGTAGCTTATTCTAGTTTAGACTTTCAGATTGTTTGATTTATCCGGTTCTCTCAGACGCGAGCTTGTCAGCAAGGTTTTTTTATGTAGCTTTTGTCCTCTTTTCTAATTCCCTAGTCAACTCTGGGAATCTCCTTGATTACTTTATGCTCCAAGGTCATTGCTTGTCTGTTTGGTCTATGTTGAGTTGGATAGGCCTTAGCCTCAATTTGAGTCTCTGGCCTAGTCTGGTTTGGAGTGTTTGGTCTATTAGATTGCATATGCACATGTGTCTTGTTTATGTTGGTTTAGGAAGTTACAAGACTATGAGAGCATTTCCACTCTCTCGAGTTATTAATGATCATGTGTCCTTTGAATTTTGAATCAAGGCTACTCCTAGGGGTAAATGGTCTGTGAAATTGTTTGTCACAAAGGACAAATGAAAGGTGGCTTGTGTATTTTATGCTAGAAGAGCTTGTGCAAGGGGTCATATTGATGATTATAAGGTAATGGTTCCACTCAAATATCTATGACACCAATCATATTCCCCTCTATAATTACTATTGGTGGAAAGAATGGTGTGACCATTTGATACTTGGGATCCTTTTTTAGGTGAATGGGTTTTGCGTTGGTATTTCTTGGTGGTACATACTGTCTCAAAAGTTGCACTACTATTGGCCTAGTTGACCTTTTTGCTTGTGTTGGTTATGTTGCTTTTGTCTGTGCAAGGGGCGTAGGCAGCCCTGGTGTCTTAGTCCTAGCCTTTCTCTTGGGTGCAGAGGCTCCTCCTCTTTAGGTTGTCATCATGGTAGCTTTCTAGTTTTTAGCTCTGCAGCTATGTTTGGTTTCATAGCATTAGCTCTCTCACAGTTCTCCAAATGCCTTAAAGAAAATAATCTTCTCTGACTATTTTTGAACCATTATACGCCCTTGTCTTACTAAGCGATTTTATAGTCACCATAACTCCAAATATTTCAAACATGATCTTATATTCTTTCACATTTACTTCTCGAGGTAGCACTTACATTGGTGCGAGACTCAGGTAGGTGGATGTCCTATTAGTTTCTTACATGTGGTTCTATATACTAATATAACTACCGGAACCCTTATATATCAATCATGTATGTTTATATTACATGTTTGTTTTAGAGTGTTCTCTAAAATCTTGTTGAAGGCTTCGACATTGCCATTTACTTGAGGATGATATGGAGTACTCTTTTGATGCTAAATTTTAAATTCTTTCATCAGGGAAACAATTACCTTATTCAAAAAGTGAGTACCTTGATCACTCATTAGTATTTTAGGACATTCAAACCTTATCACTATATTTTCAAATAGAAACCATGAAGTTCTCTATGTGTAGCAATCTCTAACAGTATATGTCTTGGCCCATCTGGTAAGGTAATCCGTCGCAGTGATGATATATTTGGCTCTTGATCTTCTTATTGGTGGATTGATTGGTCCAATGAAATCCACTTCCCACTTGTAAAATTATTGTGGTGTTACTTGTGGAAATAATGGCATGGAATCCCTCCTGGATGGTTTCCCAACTCTTTGACATATGTCACAATTCTGAAAAAATTCTTTGGCATCATTATAGAGAGTGGGCCCCTAAAATCCAGCGCATAAGATTTTCTACATAGTAGCCTTTCCTGTATAGTGGCCTCATGTGCTTCTAATAATATTAGGTACCTTTCATGTTCTAACACAGAATGTCGAAGCATGCCATCTACACCTAGCTTGTATATACATCCTATTGTGAGTTGATAATCTATTTCCTTCACCATTAATTGTTTCTTTTGTGCAACTGTATAATCTATTAGGGCTACTCATGTGATAAGAAATTGGACAATATCTATGAAGTAGTCACCAACAATGCTTATTGTGAACAAGTATGCTTCTGGTAAATTGTCATCAATATCTCTTCCATATTCTCTTGTCAAAACACGTGACAAATGATTTGGCCTTGCATTAAGCCTTCCCATTTTGACAACAACCTTAAAATAATATTCTTGAAAAAACAACAAACATCTGCATATCCTCCTGCCCCCCCAATGCTGGCTTGTTGGCTAACTACCTCAGTAATAATGGTTTGTGTACATTTTGAAGTGTGACCCAAGAAGGTAATGTTTAAACTTCTATAATGCATATACCATCACCAATCCTTCTTGCTCTATAGTGGTGTAGTTTTGCTCAGTTATGGATAGTTTCCTGCTATAAAATGCAATAAGGTAATTTGTATCCCCTTCTCTTTGGGTGATCTAAAACTACACCCAAAGCTATGGATGATGCATCTACATGTACATAGAACTCCTTCCTCCAATCCAAAAAAACTAGAATTGGCATAGTAACCAGTTTTTCCTTCAAAATATCCAAAGCCTATTGAAATTCATCATTTCATTGAAACTCAATCTCCTTCTTCAACAACGTTTCTAAGGTAGTTGTGATCTTCGCATATCCCCTTATGAAATTTTTGTAGTACCATGTATGGCCCAAATTTGTGTGCAATTGTCACACTAATGTTGGTGGAGGTAAGTCTTCTATGACAGTAATATTTGTAGGGTCAAACAGCATACTTTGCTTGCATACTACATGGCACAACAAAATACCAAATGGAAAACAAAAAATACACTTCTTTAAGTTTAATGAGATTTATAATTGTCTACATCTATCAAGTATCAAGCACAAAACCTCAATGTGCTTCTTTTAGAGACTAAATACTATCCAATCATCTAAATATACCTCCAAGGATTTATGCATGAAGTCTTTGAACATGGCTACCACCACTCGAGAAAACATTGCAAGTGCATTTCTCATACCAAAAGTCATGACAGTATATTGGAAAGATTCCCATTCCTTCATAAAGGTGGTCTTATGTTTGTCTTCTGATGCAATCTTAATCTGATGATATCTTGAAAATCCATCTATAAATAGTAGGCCTCTTGTCCTCCTACATTCTCTAGTACTTCATATATAAATGGGGTAGGCAAAGAGTCATGCACACAAGCATCATTTAGCTTCCTTAGGTCCAAATAAATCCTTATTTCCACTATCGTCTTGTCTTGCACCAATGATTGGAAATATCCATTCGAATTCTTCCAATAGTTCAATAATCCCAACTTCTAACATTTTGTCTAACTCTTTCTTCACTTTTTTCTTATATATTGGATTCAACCTGTAAGGTATCCACTTAATTGGCTTGCACCTAGCTTCAAAAGGATATTCATTTCTCCTAGCTCCCCAGTTATACCTTTCATCTCTAAAAAATTGTTTGGAAATAGGTCTTGATATTCGTGCAGTAAATCAGCAATCTTCCCTATTGTTTCTCCATCCCAATAATCTCCAATAATAACAAGCTTAGGATTTTCTTCAATCTTGATGTTCATTTTGTGCATTTTAATAGGTTTGGAATAATCTATAGATTCTAACTCTGGACCTGCAATTGCATGATCCCCTTCTGTTTTTGGTACTTGTAAATTCCTTGTGTCATCCTATTCTTCACATTCCTTAGTGACGTTATAGCATTCCATGAATTGTCTAACATTCTGAGAATGTTTATGCATGAAGCATACGAGTATTGACTTCTGCGCAATCTAGCCTTCTGGTGCACAAATATTTTCTTTGACAATTTGTAAGGCTACATAAATTGCAGGATCATCCAATTCAAAACTAAAGGTCACCTTGAAATTTTGAGCCATTTTTGTCTAGTTTGTTGTTCCTCTGTGAACTTCTAGTTTTGTATACCATTTCCTAGGAATGGTATCTAATGTATGGATGATCAGATGGACCCATTCTTCCTCTAGTACCTTCTTCTTAGTCCAATTTTTGATGCATCCCTTGAGATCAGTGGTAGGGAAGCTCTGTCTCTTCTACTTTAGCTTAGTATTCCCAGTATTTAATTCGAACCTGATCTGCAATAAATGTCTACAATTCTAACAATTCTCCATTATGTCTTTATGTGTAGCCCACCATTGCATAGGATTTTCTTTCAAGGCCACATCTAAGGCTCTCAATATGAGTTATTCGGGTACTTGTGACTAAAATTATTTCATAAATGCATATACATATGTTACACCATCAAACTTCAAGGGATCGTGCACCTCTATCCAAATCTAGTGTATTGTATAGGTAATCTGAGTGCATCTTCTAGTGGATACTTCATGCAACTTCTACTATCAATTTTCAAGTGCTTCATCTAAATTTGAGGCACTCTTCCAACTTAACACACAATTAGAATTTGGATTGACATAGTGTTGTAGTGGTTGCAACACCCTCCAACATTTTGGCCTGCATCCAATTTCAAAGCCTTCGTTGGGTTTTTCCTTGATGTTTGCAAGCACTCGGGCTCAACCCGTGAGCTCATGTTGAGTCTTTGCACCCTCCTCACTTGACCATTCACTGGACATCTTTTAGCATGTTGGTCACAATTTCATGCTTGCAGCCATGTTCTGGCTATGCATAAGGTCCCTCTTCATGTGTGCAAGTTGTATTCGCTATGTAAGAATATGTCGCACTCACACACAAAGTTGTATAAATTGTCGCGCAAGCATCATCGTGGTCGTTCAATGATCTATCACAAGTGTCGCTCATGTCACTCGCACCATCGGTCAGTCACACTGAGTGTATGTTTTCTTGATGGTTCGAGGTGTCTTGTTGTCAAGTCATGTTGAGTGTGTGTTCGCAAGGTCATGCATGTATGAAGTCACTCATTCACACACTTGGTCATTTTGTTGAAACTCTATCGACCGGACCATCCTCCAACAGTCAAACCTTCGTTGAGCTGCACTGCGCATTTTCAGATCTCAGTGATCATGTACTGCTACCCAGAATTGCGCAAAGCTTGAGGCTGCCTCCCAGGCAGTCTGCACTGCGCAATCCTGGAGTTGACCCAACCGACTATTACCTAGAACAACACAGAAGTTTCTCAATGAGCCATCTCAATTTGTGTTTCCTGCAAGCAAATCCATCAAGCCTCTAGCTGGTCAACTGGAGAGTTTGACCGGGTAGTGACCCCGGGCCTCACTCCAAAAAATTACGCAGAAGCTGCCAAGCATGTCCGCTTCTGTTGACTGAAGAAACTGTGCAGACATACCAGACAGACACCTACTTCCTCTCACTGCATTGCCCTCAAAAATTGTGCAGTTTTCTCATCCAGTCACCCTATTAGTCGCCTGCTGCTCCTCCTGAAAACTGCATAGTTTTCATGGGTTGTCTCCTAGCTGCCCAGCATCCCGCTCAGCCCAGAAACTGCGTAGGAATGTCCTGCAGGCTAGCCTCCCAACTGTTGAAGGAAATGTAACTAGGTTAGGTCTTCATAAATATACTTTTGATATTTGTACTTATTCAAGAAAAGAAATATTATTTTTATAATATATGTCAATTAGTTTCTTGCTCATTGAAATAGGTCTATCACTAGTTAAAGTGTTATAGGTGAGTCAAATAGTCAAAATAAAAAGGTTGAAGACCTTAAGGGCATGTTACACCTTGTATGATTATGTATTAAGGTCAAGAGAATACCTCCAAGCAAAGTCAAGTATCCTCCAAGCATAGACACCATCAAAAGAAGCAATGGCACCATTAAAAGCACCTATTGCAGCAGAGAAAATCAATTCAGCCTCAAAGCTACAAGTTGGCCTAAAGGAGGGACAGGCCTCTATATATAGAGGTTGTCCACTCCCTCAAAAGACAACGCATTCCTCTTTGAAATCTGCGAAGGTAAAAGGAAAGAAAGAGTGAAGGAAAATGGTCTCCAAGTGTAGCAAGGAAGAAGGGTATACAACCAAAGTTAAAGAGGTTTGTTCTAGGGCAGCTGCAATCACACGTGTGAGGAAATAGAGGATTGTCCCTACGGCTAGGAAAATGGCAATTCATAGTTACCCATTTATCTTTGTTTGGGGCTAAATCTAGGCCTACAAGGCCTCCTACTCAAGCATAGAAGAAAGGCACTCAAGCGAAGGAGAGAAGGGCATATAACACCAAGTGAACCTCCCACATGTGTGAGAAACTAGGGCAGCAAAACAGAAGTACAGTCATACACCCATATCTCAAGAAGGATCTTGTTTGGTCAAAGAAGAAGTCTACTTGAGCAAGGGAGAGAAGAGGAACACCTCATCTAGAAGGCTCACTCAAAGAAGGTCTATCTCTAGACAAGAAACAAAGAAGGAAGATGAAGTGCTGAGGAGAAAAGTGTCGGAAGGAGGAAGCCTATGTGTCGGGGAACAAAGTGCAGAAAAGGGGACTTGACTTGTGCTTGGAGAATCTTCTTATTAGGTCTAGGGTTTGCCATTGATCAATAAAAGCTTCAATTAGAGAAATTCATGAAAGGGTTTTCCTCTCAAGAGAAGAGAGGTTTTGGACCTGGCAAAGATCCAACCTCTTTTGTTCTTGTTCTTATGTTTTTGGTAGTAGTTTGATGAAGTACGCACACATACATTAATAAGAAGAAGAAGAAGAAGGTTAAGCTAACAAGAAAAAGTAAAAAGACTCCACAAATTGTTATCAAGTTAAGAAGAATCACATTACACCTAATTTCCCTAGATTCTTCAACACCAACTCTCCGCAGTTTTGGCCAGCAGCCTTCCACAACCCGCTGCCAGCCTCCCCATAGAATCTGTGTTGTTTTCATTGCCAGTCTCTCGTAGTTGCCTGCACTGTCTACCTGGGAAAATTGCGCAGATTTTCCCTCCAGCCAAGCCAGATCCCACAGACAGTCACTGCTGATCCGGACTACCCCATCTCAGCCTCCTAGTGACCTCTACACAATTTTCATTGACAGTGCCCAGAGCCCGCATCCCAGCCTGAAATGTGCTCTCCGCAATTTCAGAGCCTTGTTCTCTCTCCCGCTCCCCTGCATCCGAAAGAGAAAGATAATGCATCATGGTAGACTAAGACATTTCTGGATTTGATGGCATCTCGTCATGAATGATTACAGATACAAGTACATGGATGAGACAGCGCGCGACGACGAATGGGATGAACAAGGAGCGCATGCAAGGAGACTTGTTCACAAACGGACGAACACATGTAGCATGCCAAGTACAAGCGAAGGAGAAACATGCATATGCAACATCAAGTGAACACCAAGACCATCGAAGACTCTGCACACCTTTCCATGTGGAGGTGAAGCTATGATACACCAAGAGCACATCCATCACTCAGCAACACTGCAGCTCGACATGGACACCAGCAACAGCATGAACATACCAGCTTTGTCGTGTCGAGTCATGTCATGAGTCATCTCGGCCACATCACTACTGTGGGCCATAATGTTGTAATCAATGTAATGTAACGTGGAAGTCCAAGAGACCCACATGTAAAGTTGAAGAGTCATGTAAGTCAAACAGTCATGAGGGAATTCGAACAGTCACAAGGGTCAGTTTCACCCTTGGGTATATATACCCCTCATTTATACATGCAACAAACTTTTCACCTTGGCTCCTCCCATATAGCCTTGAGAATCTGTAGTCTTTTCTTTGAGGAGCGAGCAGTGGCTCCAATGCCCCACTATCAAGGTTAGTGATGTAATGGTGTAACGATGTGTCTTGGAACTTTCGCTTAATTCATAAGCCTGATAACAAACCAACACATTTCCACACATGTATTATATTTGTTTGTAACATTATTCTTTGGACACTTGTAATGCATGTTGATTTAACTTGTATTAAGACAATTGAACTATTTTTGTTGGTCTAATACATATGCTTACAAAATTGTGTTGTATAAGTTGTTAATGTTGTCTTGCCCATTTGGCTATCCCGTTGGACACTCGACAGAACCATTCTCATAAACTTGTTATAACGACCATCGCACTCATGTGGACTATTCTGCTGGGTGTTGTATGTGTTATTTGTTCACTGTGTGTTTGTGGTTGCAGCTTCCGTGTGGACTACTCCGCCAGATGTTGCGCATGTCCTGTTGTGTTGTGTGTCTCTGACAGAGTTGGGACTATTCCCTTTCGACTTGAGATTCACTTCCACCCTCTCCCTCTGCGGTGAAAGGACCTTGACCCAAGTAACACTAAGCACTCACCAAGCACGCAAACCTCATTGTTCGAAGACAAAGCAAACCACTCTCATGTGCTGACAACCAAGAGATAAGGAAAATCGTTAAGACAATGGCAACCGGGCCATCATACCAGATGGGACTCCTACACCAAACGGTGTGAGGTCTAGTTGGGACTTCATACCAAGGAGATCCCCCGAATTTTGGCGGGTCCAACACAGTCAACATTTCTGGCACTAGAAGGAGGGCCACCAGTTTTTAATGGTTGAATGTCCTCTCACCCCCACTCATTAATCATCTGGTCAAGGCAATAACTTGCACTCCCTCTCACCTATGCATAACTCTGAAGTTGGTTACTCCTCACCTCCCAGACGTGAACACGAAATTTTGTATCAGCACCTCTGCTCTGTCCATCCCATCACCTGTCAGTTCACGAAAGTAGTTGGACTGATCTCAGGAATACAAGATCATCCATGCACATCAAGAAAGCCAAAGACCACTCCCACAGGAGTTGTTGTATCATCGGTGGAAGAAGAAGTTCTTTCCACAATCGAAGGTCTGCCAGAAGCTATTGAGAACGGAGAGGAACCTCCAGTCTTCTAGTAGGGAGAATGAGACACCCGCGTGATCTTGGACTCTGATTTCAATACAGGAGGTGGAGGAGAAGGTAGCAAAGGAGGTGGAGGTGGAGACGAACCAACAGACTCAGAGTCGGAACCGTCAGATTCTGAAGAAGAGGAGGAGGACGAAGAAGAAGAAGACATGGTTGACCAAAACTTGGAATGGATGACTTAGGGACCATTGGCTCTCTCAGGTGCTTTGCACAGGATGCCAAAGCATTCGGAGAGAATGCTCACAAAGTATGACCCTGATAGCACAATGAAGGCAGAATACCACTTGGACAACTTCTACCTATAGTTGCAGACACTCGAGGTACGATACAACGACGTTGCATGCAGATTGTTCCAGTATACCTTGGATGGTAGTGTAACAGTATGGTATCCCAAACTTCTTGTCAACTCCATCCATAACTGGGGTATGTTCAAACGCATGTTTTTGGAAAAAATTGTTGATGACAAGACCCTGACCATGTTGAGCAAAGAGTTGGGCAGCCTGAAGATGGAGGCGAAAGAAAAGGTAAAAGATTTTAATCAGAGTTTTTTTCACATATTGAACAATTTTGCAGCGAACACGAAACCTCATGACTCCATCGATGTCGACTACTACATGTCTGCACTGCCAACCAGTATTGCGTAGTTCGTCAAGCATGTTGTGAAAACAACGTTATTAGAAAACAATGAAGAGGCAATCATTGTAGAGAAGGAATTGCATGCGATTGGAGTCATCAAGGATGATGAACCAACGAAGGACTCTAGAGATGCGAGCAGGAAGCCCCAGGCTACGGCGAGCAAGGGTAAAGACAAGGAGGCAAGTGATATTGAAACCCTTACTTGTCTTGTTAATAACTTGACAATAGAAGTGTCTGAGCTCAAACAACAAACGATCGACACATTTGCGAGCAGTCGGCCACCCAGACAACAAAAAGGAAGCATGTCATCAGGTAGCAATCGCTTCTCGGCTAAAAATGCACAGATCTCCAGTTCAGTGTTCTAGTTAGAATAGTGAATGAATAATGAATTTTTCTCTTTCCATGAAGATTATCACCCGGAAGGGTCTTGTTCAGAATGGAAACGAGTTGCAGTCTCAGTATGAAACCATGCACTAAACATAGTGAGCAATACACAGTTCCAACCGAGAGACACAGATGACGACGAAGATGTTGCACCTGATGAGGCACCCATCATTGGGCAGGTAATCAACACGTATCAGTGCTTGCAAGTAGCAGAGAAGACAAACACCGAGAAGCAGCCCCAAAAGAAAAATGATCGATACAATCTTAGAATTCAAGGGGCTCCCCTACATTTGGGGAAATGTAAGAAAAGCTTGAACTGTTGAGGAAGGTTGATCCACCAGCCGTCCAAAAGCAGAAAACACAAAGCAAGCCTTGGAATATAGTGGCGAACAAGAGCACGTCCATGAGTAGCAAACTACAGAACACTCCACCAGACAGTACGAACACCAATCTGACCCCAAACACCTCAATGAGTCTACCCGCTCTTGACTACAACATTGTGGAAGACATGAATAAAACTCGCGCAAACATCTCTTTGTTCGAGTTAGCTAAGATTCAGAGTGATCATGATATTCTGTTGCGTGCACTGGGGCAAACATCTACAGACAACGCAGCCTCTGCCAGCAAGGGAGCAAGCACATCTCCTGGTTCACTCACAATTGTGCTCAACACACTCTGGATGGAAGAAGAAAACTATGTTTGCCTCCATTCTTGCTTTCATTCGAATTTTTTAACTGTAATGTTCACAACTTTTTGGTTGATTCTAACGCATTGGACAACGTCATGCCACTCTCCATTGCCAAGAATATCAATGCGCAATGGAGAAAGACATCCACGCAGATCATCCAACTCAATTGGACATGCGTACCGGCCATTGGTGAACTTTGGGATATGATCATCTAATTATCTCATGACGATCGAGTTCGGCAGTGCATAAACATTGTTGTTGTGGACATACTGGAAGCATATGGCTTACTACTCAACAAAGACTAGTCTAGCAAGTTGAATGGGTACTTTGCTACAGACTAGTCACACTTGTGGCTTCCATATCAGGGAAAAAGCAATCGAATCCGAGTGTTATCCAAGAGATACATGAGGCATAACATCACTCCCATCAATGGTGAGAACAAACCGTTGACTTTCGCAGAGCTCATGTTCGGCAACTTCCTCTTGGAAACAACGTTGGGGTGTTACCTCGCACAACCAGCCACAGCCCCACTAGACATGCAGTTGGGTCTTCTTCCTTGCGCAGCTGATGGAAATGAAACTTGTACAATATATTGTAACACTAGTAGTAGTAGCAGCAGTAGCAGTAGTACAAGCGTGTCAAACAATTTGTGTACAGATGAGCTATGGACCATGTATTTTGACGGATCAAAGACACAGGATGGCCCTGGAGCCAGGGGTGTCTTGATTGACCCAAAGCACAGGAAACACTTAATCTCGAGTCACTTGGAGTTCGAGTGCACAAAAAACATTGTTGAATACGAAGCACTCGTGTTGGGCTTGCAAAAGGCCATTAGCCTCAACATTGTTGTGCTCAAAGTGGTAGGTGATGCAGAAATCACACTATGACAGGGACGTAACACCATACATTGTTTATCACCTCATCTCAAAAATTACCAGCAAGAGGTATGGAAACTAATCTCTAACTTCCAAGCATTAAATATCATTGGTGTGTCGCATAATGCAGTTGTCGATACCTTAGCAAACGTAGTTGCTAGCATGTCACTGCTTAGGGATAGATTTACTATTGAAATTTTGTATAAGCCTTCTATCCCTGATAACATAACTAATCTACGCGATTTTGACGACGATCAATAGATATTGCACTTCGTGGACAACACCGATGCCTTCAAGGATGCAGCGGTTGATGAAGATGAGCACGAGCAGTCCCTACAAGCTGCAGTGGATGACAAGAAAGGAAACCTCATCCCCAAGGGTGTGGTTTCTCTCAAAAGTATCTATCACTTGTAGAAAGAATTGACTAAGTTATTGGATGCTCGGATCACTTACAAAGTTCTTTATTTTACATGGGTTTCTAATCTAAGTTTTGTACGTAAGAAATCTGGTTGAATCCACCTATGCATTGATTTCCAAAACTTGAACCGCTCCTAGAACAAAAACAATTACCCTGTGTTGTCATTGAAACCTATGTTACACGCAATATCTAGAGTAGGAATGTTGTCTTTGCTTAATGATGTTTCGAGATACAACCAAGTTTTGGTAGCGAAACCTGATAATTTAACATTGGTCCATGAGAAGCTTGGCCCACACACGTATCATCTGCAGTCACTTGACGGGAGGGTTGAAAACCTTCCTGTCAATGGACAAGATCTCAAACGCTATTTTCAGTAAGCCAGGGCCACGCCTCGCACCATGTATATAGTCTGTTTACTACTGGTTGTCTTTTCGTCATGCCTTACTATTTTTTATTCGTTTTGTTTTATTTCCTTAGTGTTATACTATTTTTGGTTTTGTAAATAAGTGCTGCAATCTACTGAGTTTTGGCTTTTGAATGAGTATGTGGTTGAGATCTAAAGAGTCTTGTGACACTACAGGACTTGGCTAGTTCTGTGTCCATCTTCTCTATGCTTGGCTATAACCTTCGATTGATGAAGTATTGACGGAAAATACGAGTCGTCTGCAAGGGAACCTTAGGTCCAACCATGAACCTGTGTCCACACTAGGAAATCCCATGCATGTACTCAACCTTCTGCTCTGTGTGTTCAAGCTCATCCAACTAGTAGAAACGGAGAAGGGGAAAATCTAGACGAGAAAACCTGTGTCAGAGGTCTTACATGCTTCTTTAAAGGAACAACATTTTACGCTCTCAATAAGTCGGGATCCCTCTTCTGCCCCAAAAATAAATAAGTTCCTATGCACAGTCCTCTTAAAAAATACAAAGGTGAAAGAAGAGAAAGGCTTCCTGCATAGAGAGATGAAGCATGCAACTCCACCGGGGTATTGACTAGGCTTGCTGGCAGTTAAACAATGCGTGTGTTCCTCCGTGACTCCGTTGGGGTACTGTCCAGGCCTTCTGGTAGCAAAGAAACACCAGAGATGAAAACTTATACTCTGAAAATTTTTAACTCGCAAGCCAAACTACCCTTCCCAATTTCGAAACACTGTGATCAAGTTGAAACTTGTGTTTTGTTTGACTGAGATAGCGAAAGGTGAATCATGTCTTTCCATGGGGTAAGTGGGGAAGTCGAAGTAACTCGCACAACGATTCAATACTCCCTAAAAGACCAAGGCCCTGTGTTGTCAATAAACCAAAATAGATAATTTGGAATTCAAACAGTGTGTCGCCAAGTGTTGTAGCGGCTGCAACACCCTCCAAAACTTTGGCCTCCATCCAATTGTGGAGCCTTCCTTGGGTTTTTCCTTGATGTTTGCAAGCACTCGGGTTCATCTTGTGAGCTCGTGTTGATTCTTTTCACCCTCCTTGTTTTACCATTCACCGTACATGTTTTAGCATGTTGGTCACAATGTCATGCTTGCAGCCATGTTTCGGCTATGCACAAGGTCCCTCTTCGTGTGTACAAGTTGTATTCATTATGTAAGCATATGTCACACTCACACACAAAGTTGTATGCACTTTCGCGCAACAGTTGTCCCAGTCGTTCAACGATCTATCACAAGTGTCACGCTTGTCCCTGGCACCATCAGTCAGTCACACTGAGTGTATGTTGCCTTGATGGTTCGATGTGTCTTGTTGTCAAGTCATGTTGAGTGTGTGTTCGCAAGTTCATGCATGTAGGAAGTCACTTATTCACACACTTGGTCATTTTGTTGAAACTCTGTCGACCGGACCATCCTCCAACAGTCAGACCTTCACTAAGTTGCACTACGCAATTTCAGCTCTCAGTGATCATGTACTGCTGCCCAGAATTGCGCAGAGCTTGAGGTTGCCTCCCAGGCAGTCTGCACTACACAATCTTGGAGTCAACCCAACTAACTGTTACCCAAAACAGCATAGAAGTTTCTCAGCGAGCCATCTCAATCTGCGCTTCCCGCAAGCAAAGCCATCAAGCCTCCAACTGGTCAACCGGAGAGTTTGACTAGGTAGTGACCCCGGGCCTCACTCCTCCAAAAAATTTCACAGAATCTACCAAGAATGCCCACTTCCGCTGATTGAAGAAACTGCGTAGACATGTTGGATAGACACTCGCAGCCTGTCACTGCATTGCCCTCAAAAAATGCGCAGTTTTCTTAGCCAGTCACCCTGTTAGTCAACCTGTTGCTCCTCCTTAAAACTACTCAATTTTCATGGGTTGTCTCCCAGCTACCCAGCATCCCGCTCAGCCTAGAAACTGTGCAAGGATATCCTACAGGATAGCCTCCCAACTCTATGCATTTTTGGCCAGCAACCTCCCGCAACCTGCTGCCAACCTCCCCAGAGAATCTGTGTAGTTTTCACTGCCAGTCTCCCCCTGCTTCCTGCACTGTCTCCCTAGAAAAATTGTGCAGATCTGTCCTCCAGCCGAGCTAGATCCTGCAGATAGTCGCCACTGATCCGGATTTCCCATCTTAACCTCCCAATGACCTCTGCACAATTTTCATTGACAGTGCCCGGAACCCGCATCTTGGCCTGAAATATGCTCTACGCAGTTTCAGAGCCTTGTCCTCTCTCTCAGTCACTTACATCTGAAAGCGAAAGATAATGCATCATGGTAGACTAGGATATTTTTGGATTTGATGTCGTCTCATCATGAATGATTGCAGATACAGGTACATGGATGATACATGGCACGATGATGAACGGGATGAACAAGGAGCGCATGTAAGGATACTTGTTCGCAAACAGACGAACACATGGAGCATGCCAAGTAAAAGCGAAGGAGAGACATGCATGTGCAACATCAAGAGAACACCAAGACCATCGAAGACTCTGCATACCTTTCCATGCAGAGGTGAAGCTATGATACACCAAGAGCACATCCATCACTCAATGGCACTGCAGCTCGACATGGAAACCAGCAACAGCATGAACATATCAGATCTGTCGTGTCGAGTCATTTCATGAGTCGTCTCGGCCACATCACTATTGTGGTCCATACTTTGTAATCAATGTAATGTAACGTGGAAGTCCAAGGGACCCACATGTAAAGTTGAAGAGTCATGTAAGTCAAATAGTCATGAGGGAAGTCAAACAATCACAAGGGTCAATTTCACCTTTGGCTATATATACCCCTCATTTGTATATGCAACAGAATTTTCACCTTGGCTCCTCCCATATAGCCTTGAGAGTTTGTAGTATTTTCTTTGAGGAGCAGGAAGTGGCTCCAATGCCCCGCTATCGGGGTTAGTGATGTAATGGTGTACTGATGTGTCTTGGAACTTTCACTTAATTTAGAATCCTGATAACAGGCTAGCACGTTTTCACACATGTATTGTATTTGTTTGTAAGACTATTCTTTGGACACCTGTAATGTATGTTTCTTTAACATGTATTAAGATAGTTGAACTATTTCGGTTGTTCTAATACATATGCTTACGAAAATATTTTGTATAAGTTGTTAACGTTGTCTCGCCCGTGTGGGCTATCCCGCCGAACACTCAACAGAACCATTCTCATAAACTTGTTATAATGATCGTTGCACTCGTGTGGACTATTCTATTAGGTGTGGTATGTGTTATCCATTCATTGTGTGTTTGTGGCTTCCGCATCCGTGTGGACTACTCTGCCAAAATTGTGCATGTCATGTTGTGTTGTGTGTTTCTAACAAAGTTGGGACTATTCCCTTTCAACTTGAGACTCACTTCCACCCTACCCATCTGTGGTGAAAGAACCTTGACACAAGTAACACTAAGCACTCACTAGGCACGCGAACCTCATTATTCAAAGACAAAGAAGACCATTCTCATGTATTGACAAGCAAGAGCTAAGGAAAACCTTTAAGACAATGGAAACTGGGCCATCATATCGGATGGGACTCCTACACCAAACGGTGTGAAGTCTAGTTGGGACTTCATACTGGGGAGATCCCCTGAATGTTGGCGGGTCCAGAATCGTCAACACATAGTCATCCCTTCACATAGTCACATTGTAGATGTTGTCAAGGTCCTCTATGCTTAATCCTTCCCTCATAGGTTCTTGCATCGGTCTCCCTTTGTTGGAACTAATGGTGCAGTGACTCTCAAGTATCATGACTCAAACATCATTTGTCTTTTCTTCAAGTTGATTATGACCTGATTATTAAAATCCCAATCGATTCCTAGTAATGCAAGGTATGGGTTGGCATCATCGACATTCTTTGTGACTTCAAAATCGGCAATACTTCTCACTCCATCAATGTTGACCTTTACCCCTGTCAATCTACTAATAGGGAAAATCATGTAATGGTTTTCTAACCTTAACTGAATAGGTGACCAAGTCAACATTGGCCTCCCCATCATCTCTTGTGTCTTCTCAAGGAGAATATTTACATCCAACCCTAGGTCCAAGATAATGTTGCCCATGTCATCATCTCCAATCTATGTGTTAAATCTAAATTCTCTATTTTCCCTTTTCTTGCACATAACCTGCTTAACTATTCATTGGGGGGTCTGTGCAATAGGGAATTCCCACTCATGTGCACACTGATCAATGATTTTGTGTGAAACTTGTCAAGGTTTGATTCATCCTTTATTAGTTCTAAACAACTCTTCAAAACAAATTTAATGGGATTACCCCTTTGGTAGTTTCCCTAGATGCAGACTTGTTCTAGACTAGTGGCAGGTCAAGGAAAGGTAGTCCTTGTTTCACAATAGAGCTTGATATACCCCATTCTATTGCTACCAAGTCCCTACCATATTTTTTGAACGTGTCTTTTTCTTTCACTGGATCATATTGGACTCAATTATGCGTCTTTCTGTACTTGTTGGTGTGGTTGGCCTCCTTGTATAACTATATTTTCTCTGGTCCTCGTCCCTTTGCACATAACCACTCCAACCTCTAGATGGTCTATGCACACTTTGGCAACTAACATTTGTACATTTTGGCCCCTCTTCTTCTGTCACTTCGCAATAAGTTGAGGAAATTCTTTCGTAGCATGATACAATTCTTTGCAATAGGCACATGTCATGCAGGGGTTACGAAAATCCCACAAAATGCTTCTTGGTTTCCCATAGTTATAGTAGATTATCGAACCCCTGCCTATTCCAAATCCTCCTCTACACCGACCTTGGAATCCTTGTCCTCTTCCTTGCACCACTTGGCCTCTGCCTTGATATAAGCTTTGGGATTGTTATAGTTCCATGCTCTTACTTCATATCCCTCTACCTCCTATACCCTATATGCATTAGTATGTTGACGGGTTGGAATTTTCCGCCAACAGCAAAGGGATATCCTCGGTGCAAAATCCCAACTAGACCCTACAACTTTTTTTAAGGGATCACGTCCAATATGTAGGCCTGGCTACCATACGAGTGATTTAAATTCACTTCGGATGGAGGTGATATACCGACTAGGCAGAACACATGAACTTCAAAAAACACAAGGGAAATAATCGATGAATGTTCATAACACGAATACCATAAATAGCAATATTATAACTTTACAACATGAACCTTCATAAAATCATTGTTAGCAAAACTTCAAATAAGGTCACGCATATTTAAAGAATACGCTTAACAACAATAAACAAGTCCAAAGTAGCTAAGTATCAACTAATGCAAGTGAATGCACAGCCTACAATATGATTATGCCAATACCAATAAAACAGTTCATCAATATAAGCATAACGTTAGCATATCATATACCATCCATGTGTTGCAAAACAAGATTCATAGCACAAGAATATACACACAGAGACTACACATAAAAACTCATAGGAACCTTTGATCCATCAAGATAATAATATCCATGACATTGCAACATAAAGTATTCATTGAATCCAATAGTGGAACACAACTATTACTCCTTGTATCTATTAGAAAGGCACAAGTTCTCTCTAAACAATATGTACCAAAATATTCCCAAGCTAAAGTCCCTTACAATATGCCATGAGGGTCTATTTATAAAAAGAGAGTGACCTTTGGTCTAGCCTTGATCGTTGGACTTTCCTCATGACCTTTCAACTAACTCATGACCTTTAGACTTCCTTATGACCCTTCAGATTTTATTATTGTCCTACTCTATTCTAGTTTGCTAATTTCATAAAATAAACAAATTCTATCCTATCAACTTGACAATAGACAGTTCTAGGACGTCTAGGTGTAGCTACTCCATTAGGTAACTGCGCCAAAGCTTGTACTCAGCAGCTATGGGGGCTATCTGCAGTTGTTCCTCGTCATGTCTGTGTAGGAACTCGAGGGTGTCCAGGATGAGAGTGTTTCTTTTGGCATTCACCTAATTGGCTAGGGTCACCAACTTTGTGTACATTCTCACCAGTTCCACCATGTATTGTGTGATATTCTCCTTTGTAACATGTAGGTTGTCTGAGTCGGTAGCATGCCTGAAAGTGTCGACAAATGCCTAAACTTCCTGTGAGATGTCTTCCTGCTTCTTTACTTTCTCGATTTCCCCGATAGATGGAACCCCATGGTTCTCAATCATCGACTCCAAACCACTAAAAAGGTGCATGTAAGAAGTCAACACTTTGTCCACATCCTTGGCTAGTTTATCTCGTGATTGGATCTTGATGCGAAGCTAGACTTTGGCATTTTGCGTAGTGATCCAGTCCTTTTTTGGGATTACTGTCGGCACACTTACATACTTGGTGGACCACTCATGCATGTTATCCAAAGATAAAATGACTTCCTTTAGTGTAGTAGACCTTTCCTTTGTGTTTGTTTGTATCGTCAAGATTGGAGCTACCATATGATGTAGTTTTAACATTTCTTCATAGACCATTGCCATGGCTCCACTAGGAGTTTCAACATCATCCTTCATTGTAGCTTGTAGCTCTTTCGTACTAGAGTGTACCAAGTGGAGGGCCGCATTTTCTTCTTCTACCTTATTTCTATCTTCTTCTTCTTTAGCGGCCTTCTACTCGGATGCGTAAAGCTTGTTCTAGAGTTCTGCAATTTGTTTGCTCATCCTAGCAACATTTAGTTCAGTCGTGGTCACAAAATCAGTCTCGGCTGAGGTGATCATCTCAGGGTTAACTGTAGTGTCGAGAACAATTTATTTCTACTTGGTCACTGATAGGGTTCTGTAAGGTTCTTGGCATAACATTTTCTTCTCCCGTGCATGATCTTGAAATTAACCTAATCAAAAGTGAACTTGGTTAGATCCAACACTACATCTTCTACTTCCTCAGGGATGTCCATCTCTTTGAGAGGGAGATGTCCTCCGGTGAGGGGAGTGGATGGGGGAACATCCAACGGAGGCAGCTCAACTTGATCAGATTCATTTTGAGCTTCCTTATCAACCTCTTCTTGTTTCTTATTTATTCTTTCCTCCTCTTCTCTCATCTTTTCCTCATCTTCTCTCTTCATTTGCTCCTCCTCTGGCCACTTCTTTTCTTGCTCTTCCTACTCTTGCTTCCTCCTGAGCTCCTCGGTATGCCTACATATATCTTCTTATTCTCTTTGTTCTTACTCTAGTATCTTCCTCTCTTCTTCTTCTTTGGCCTTTTTCACTTCCTCTTCATTCAATCACTTCTGTTCTAGCTACTTCTTCTTTTCTTCTTCTTCTAGATGCTTTCTTTTCTCAAGTTGGTCCTCGGAGTGTGGGCCACCTGAGTCTTGCGACCGCTTGAGCTCTTCTTCTCTTTTCCTCTTGATCTCTTACTTTTTCCTTGCCATGGTTTCATTTCTCTGCTCTAATGTTTCATCATCCCCGCCTGCCTCTTGGTCGCTTTAGGAATCTTCTACCTCTTTCACCTTATGTTTCTTGAGTTTCCCAATTGCCTTCTATAGTTATTTCTTCCTCTTTAGAGAAGTTGATCTCTATTGAAGGCTCACATTTTCTTGGGAATGTTCAGGTTGATCATCATCTTTTGCTTGTTTCTCATTGGGGCTGAGTTCCATGGTAGCATTGTACCAGTTCCTAATCCCATCTTCATGATCCTTCTTAGAATGTGGGTATGACTAGTTGAAATTGGCTCTTTTGCAGTGAACCACTACTACCCTCTCTGGATCATATGTGCAATGGTTCAGAGTCACAAAATGACATCCCTTTAGTTTTTATTCCTTTTCTTCCACTTCCTTGAAATTTTCCACTGTGTAGGCCCTAATAACGAGAGGGAATGCGGACCAAGGCTTCTTCTTCCCCTTGCTTAGCATCTTTGAAAATCCCTAGGTCATCTGATATCCCCTCTTGGATTGGGAACCAGTGCGCTAATTTGATGATGGTCTCCATGGCCCTCTTTAACATGCAAGGGAGTTCTTCCCCGAAAAGTGCCTGATATAATGGGGAAATAAATGATTCAGAGATGGTGTCTAGCATACCCTTGTAGTCGAGGTTTCAGAATATCTTGTAATGTTGATGCATTGGCTCTGTTGTAGTTGTGGTCCAATTGTAGCTCCAATGATCAAACTGGCACCTTGCACAAACCGCATCTAGGAGGTATGAGGCCATGTAGAACTATGACGGATAGTATGGCTTAGGATGCTTAGCCGCAACTATGTTTTTTTTTAGTGCTGAAGCTAAAAGGTTGGCCGAGTTGAAAATCGTGCCCCTGATGGCAACGGCGTTCATGATAGGGACCCAAGTCCCAAGGAAAACATCAACGCGGGCCTGTCATACAACCGGTTCATCATGGGAGTGATCAGCCTATAAGCCTTCTTTAGTTTGTCCGTTCTATATACTTGATTGCTTTTGACCCGGGATGGATATTTCCACCATTCCCTCAATATGTCCTTGGTCAGAATCACAAAACTTGATAGCCAACAGGTATTAAATGCCTCCTCCTTTTCAGGTAACCTACAATATGCAGCGATGTCTGTAGAGGAGATAACTGCAAACAGTGCACCTTAGTGATCCCTTACGACCCATTGATTCGTGTTTGTATTCCATAGGATCCACTCAATGGTATTGATGCATGGGAAAAATGGGGGATGTGAGGCCACCTTATGGATTCTTTACCTCTTGACATTTATGTATATTGGAAAATCCTCGTCGTCCTCTAGGATATCCTGTTTAGTGAATTCTGCATAAATGCCAAACCATGAGACTTGGTACTTTTTTTTATATTGCATGTGGTATGCCCACAAATGGGGGGTAGCGAGTCTTGTTGAATCTCCTGCACACTGCTTTCGGAACTCCTGCAGGTAGATTTCGTTACTAGGGGTGCCATCTCGTTGTCGAAGGAGGAGATCGAGATACACTCGAGATCAACGTCACATTGCATGTCAAAGAAGAAATCCCATAATGAGAGAGATGGCCTGAATAATAACTCCTAGCAGCAAGCACAAATTATATTTTCCAGATCCCAGGAAGATATTTCCTTGGAAAGTTGCAAGGTCGCAGGGGTCAAGGGGTCGCAAAGGTCGCAAGTGTGAGTGCGCGACTTGGCGACTGGCAAGTCAGTAAACAAAGCTAGGTCACTGATGAGCCTCATAAATGGGTAATTATATGGGCTCATTTTACCTCCTAACCTAGTCAAATCAACCATTCTCTTAGTTTATTGTATGATTTTCTGGTTATATTTATGCTTATGGAATGAGTTGAGTTAGTTATGTTGCCATGTGGTCTAACATGTGTTTAATGCAGATTATTGTTGAATTTCGAGGTCAAAGTCAAGGATCCAGTGGACAAATGGCAGCAATAACTAGAAGTGGACAAATGAGAGGACTTATAGGAGGGAATCCTCCTCATTTATTACTCCTCACTTCGAATTCCCCTTCATTTAGCTCGGAGTACAAGCAGCCAAATCATGTACTAGAAGGCAGCCGAGCAAGTGGAGGATGACTGATGATTATCTTGAGTTTTGGTAGCCAAGCCTCCCTGATTTTAAGGAAGCTGTTGGTAGCTTCATTTGTATAAGTAGAGAGGCTTAGGGCCTCACTAGGGTCGGATTTTTGTTGGATTTTTGCTTATGTAAACTCTGCTCCAACTTCGAGCTTATTATTTTGTGACAGTTTCATGTAATCTTGTTATTGTTTTGGAAATAAAGATGGAATCCTTTTTGAGCTAGCATTGAGTTACCTCAGAGGGCTGAAGCTCTTGGGTTAGGGCCCAATCCAAGCAGCCAAGCTCCTCTTTACTTGTATTTGTATGTTTTATTTCAGTTTGTAGATTAGGTTGTTGTTAGATGTATTTCTTTTATGGTTAAGAATAGGTTGCTTTTGATGATTCAGTAGTTTGCTTCCATTTGTGCTTTCTGTAGCAAGTTAAGCAATGATAAAGAGAATATTCAAAAGGCTAGCAATAGTGCCTTGGCCTCTCTTCCTCCCTTTGGGACCATGATTTGAGGCAAAGACCCTCTTGCTGCCCCAAAAACACAGATTTTCCTCATTCATAGGACTTCTAGTGTTTGCAGCTTTTTAGTAGGTGAATAGTCCAGTTCTGCTTTGCTTCAGATCTTCTTCATCATGCTCACTTCTTTATTTGCAATAGTCTTCTTTCATGCTTTCCTTTCTTGCAGCATTTCTCAGCATTTCCTTTCATAGATCATAGTTTAGACTATTTTGATGCAAAACTCTGTTTTTCTAGATGCACTCATTTCATTGCTTTTTTGATCTTATTGGTTGGCTTCCAGTTCCTTTGTAGTAGATCTCTTCCAGCAATAGGCCAGCTTATCAGCAATCACACCCTCCATCTGATCCATGCCCTATAGGTCTCCCAAACCTCACCTCAATTCTGCCTTAGTTTCCTGCATTTTTCCTAGAACTTCTTCCTCTCTCCTTGAGCAAACCCAATCATCTTTCTCTCTCCTGGTGATTCATGGTAGACCCTAGACACCCTAACACCTCATTCCAACCTTCATCCACCTTTTCCACCCACTTTCACACCCTCAAAACAGTGGAAACTACTCTCGGCCTCCTCTTGTAGGCCTCCTGTAGATTCCTTGTTTTCCTCCTATAGATTTCCTGTGTCCTCCTGTAGATTTTCTTGTAGGATTTCTTTTGAAGGCCAAGTGTGGGAAAAGACTCCAGAAGGCCACCTGAGACCTCCAGGACCCATCCACACCATCCTACATCCTCTTAAGTCCCAAAACCGCCCTTCAACGCCACCTATTCGTTGCCACATTCACACACAATAAATTACATGCATGTCAATTTCACATAAAAATACAAAAATATGTTTTTGCTTATTTACTTCCATAAATAACATAGTTAGATGTTTTTTACTTCCTTGAGTAGGTAATGGCATTCCTTTCATGGTTTTCATAGTGCTTTCTGCAAAAGTAGAATTAGTTGGTTAATTAGGGTTTACTAGGTTTGCTTTACATTTCAGTCTTTCTCCTTTCTGCAGTTAGAATAGCATATGTAGAGTAATCTTTCTTTCCTTTCATCACATACAGATCTTCTTCTGGAATCCATAGAAGTTGGCTTGAGCTCCTAGTGATCTTGCGTCCACTGACCAAGTGACAACCTGCAGTGAGAACTAGCACTTGTGCATACAACACCGACGCTTCCAAGTTTGTTATGAACTACCAGGTTGATAAGAGTAAAGTAGGCAGCCGACGAGTTGCAGCATTATTGCTGCAATACTGGTGCTCACCAGTCACAGATCACATAGGTCACTAGGGTTGCAGGGTCACAAATATTAATGGGTCACAAGGGTCGCTGATGAGGAAGGGTTGCAGGGGTCGCGAGGTCACATGAGTCACGAGGTCATGCCCATTAGCCTATCATGGATTTTGGTCATGCAACCTGTTTCCTTGGGTGCTTTTGAAGAGTGAAATGAGGCTTAGGATGGGTTCTTGGGGCCTCTCAGGAGCATATGGCTTGGTCCTCAGGGAATGAAAGCCAATTTGGGATGAGAATGACCACAAAATATGCTCAGAGGGGCTCATGAAGAACAAAAAAAAGTTATCAAGGATTTATGGTTAAAATGAGCTTGAAACATGATAAAAACCCCCCTGGTCTGGAATGTACAGGGTCAGGGCAGAAGAGGGAGACAATTGGTGGAAATAAATGATTACTGAGGTAGGGGAAGAGTCACCTACCTGGAAGGGTCACGTGCCTTTTCCAGACATTGGGCTTCTTTGTTCTTCGTTTGAACAGATCAAGTTGTTCAAATGATCGATCGAGGCCGATATTTATAATTTCGATTGCATATGTGGAGGTCACAGGGGCCGCAGTTGTGTGATTTCAAGCATTTGTGACCCTTATGACCTCAAGGGGTCGGTAAGTCCCGGGGTTGCATAGGTCACAATTATTTGACTATGAGACATTTGCGACCATGCGACCTAGAAACCTTTTGGGTCGCAGGGTCGCAAGGTCACATTCAATCGCACGATGCACGGGATATGGACCTTGCGACCTCATGACTTAGAGAGTTCGCACAGTCACAAAGGTCACATGATCAGGGAAATAAGTCGCAAATTTCCACTACGACTTAGCGACTTGACTTGATCATAAAATTGGTTAGGTCGTAGGGTCGCGCTTTCTTCGACTTAGGAGGATTTTTTTGATGTGACCTATGACTAGTACAAAACCTCAAGCTTTTGAAGACTTTCAGGAGTTAGGTTCGTGGGATGAAGAGGTTTTAAGGCTTCCAAATAGATCCCGAGAACCAGTGATAGCTACGGGAATGGTATAGGGGCTCTGAAATTTTGAAGGGTTAGAAATTTTGGAGGGGTTGTTGCAGCAGCTACAACAATTGGTGATTCACCAGTAGGACTCCAAAATATCTGGTTGCCCCTGACCTTGGGTAAGGCGGACCTCAATGAGTGTTCTACCTTAAATTTGTGGGTCCCGTTTATGCCTTCACATTTTTCTCTAACATTGATTAGCAATCTTAAGCTACTAAGACTCGGCTTATTGACACACGCAAGATGGGACCATCCCTACTGGCTTGACATGGAGGAATCGAATAATTATATGCGCCATAAGGACTTTAGATATAGTGGTTACTGATCTCTGGTGTTTCTCTGCTACCAGCGAGCCTAAATAGTACCCCAGCGAAGTCACTACCTAGAAATCACACACGTTGCTCTGTTGCCAACGAGCCTGGTCAATACCCCAGTGGAGTCATTGCGTCACCTCTCTGCGCAGGAGGCCTTTCTCATTCCTTTTGTCCTTATTAGTTTAATTCCTGTGCGCATTGGCACTTGTTCAGATGTGCTTATTTTCACTTATTTGTATGGCACTTGTTATCCTGGGTGAATGAGGGTCCCGACTTATTTTACTTGCAAGAGAGGTTGTTTCTGGTTTTTCAAAGATCTTATTATTTTCCTTAAATATGTATGCACGTTCTTGCCTTCCACTTTCAAGCCAGCCAGATAAACCAATTCGTTCAAAACTCCATCCAAGTCAGCAGCTAGGATTAACTGTTGAAAGATAGGGCACCGCGGATGACATCGAGTTCCCCACTACAGCAAGGTTCAACACCCATTTTGGTCACAACTTAAGCTCCACTCAATGGAACACCCAGAAAACACATATCTCAGCCAAAAGTGTAGGGGCTATCTCAACTTTAGAGTGACATCCCATAATCTTTTTTCAAGGCAAAACAAACTTCAAAACAAAAGGTAAAGGCGAAAGAAAAACTAACGGAAGGAAAGGATAAGAAAGAAGTTATAGTACAAGGTGTGTGAGAAATCCCGAGGGCTGCTAGGTGAAGTAGAATTTAAGGTCTTGGCCATTAACAGGAAGGGGTTCTACCCTCCCTCCTAGAGTCTACAATCTGTAGGTGTGCTGACCAATTTTTTATTTTACTTGGAAAGGACCGATCCACAAGGCTTGGAACTTGGTGTGTTTTCCTTTGTCCTCATGGGCCTTGTCCCATTTGAGAACTAGGTATCCCACACTGAACTCATTGGTCCCTACGGATTTCTTATCAAACCATATTTTGATTCGGCTTTGGTGAACAACAAACTTTTCTCTAGCCTTTTGTCTCTCCTCTTCCAATTTAAGGAGGGTGTCAATTCGGTTTTGAACGGTAGGGCAAGGGGTGCCTTGCGACTCCTGCGACAACTGAAGAGCGGAAAGGTAGAGGTTTGGTGGTAAGATGGCTTCTTTCCCATAAACTAGAAAATAGGGAGATGTTCCGAGAGATGGTTTAGGTGTAACCTGATCAGCCCAGAAGGCATTGTTGAGGGCATTGTGCCAATTTCTTTGGTAGGATAACAAGGTTTTCTTGAGGATGCGGATCAGGTTCTTATTGGTGGATTCTGCTAGGCCATTCCCCTGGGGGTAGTAGTTAGCTGAATTTTTTAAAACAATGTTATTTTCCAAAGAAAAATCATATAATTTTAAATACGAGAAATACATAGCATTGTCAAATACAAGTGAGGTTGGAACACTGAACCTGGCCATGATGTATTGATTGACAAAATATATTACCTCTTCGTCATTGATTTTTCGCAATGGAATTGCTTCAACCCACCTGGTGAAATAGTCTGTGGTGGTGAATATATACTTATGTTGTTTCGATGAGTTTGGCATGATTTCCCCAATAACATCTAGTCCTCATTGCTAAAAAGGTTATTCCACTGCTATAGAATGGAGGGGAGCGGTTGACCGAATTTTTCTTCCTGCATGCTTTTAATAAATGGGGCAATTATGAGCATAAGCATGTGCATCTTTGAAAAGAGTGGGCCAATAGAATCCTACCCTCATGATCTTATGGGCAGTGGTGTTTCTAGCATAGTGGCCCCCCGCCAACCCATCATGTAACTCCTTCAGCACCCGCTGGGTTTTGTCATATTCCAAACACCTGAGTAGCACGCCATGGTGGTGCTTACGAAATAGATTACCTTGTACCATTTGGTAGGATGCGACTTTGAGCCTCACTGCCCTCTTTTGCTTTGCGGACAAGGTAGGAGGTAAAGTCCCTTGCCCTAGATACTGCTTCAAGTCAGAGTACCATGGTGAGGAGTCATGAGTGTTGGGGAGTTCATTTTGATACATTTCAATCTCATGATCCCAACCTTCTGACTCTTCGTTTTGTTGGTATGTGGATTCAGCGGTTAGTTTGCATAGCCCATTCCCTTTAACTGTATGTGCAGGCTTGAACTCCAAGTCATATTCTTGGAGGCAAGTCATCCAGTTGGCTCTTCTCTTGCCCAACTCCTGTTGAACGAAAAGTGACCTGACAGCAGGGTGAGGCACAAACACTGTGACACGGTTCTTTAGAATGTATGGTCTAAAATGTTTCACCACTTTGTAAATTGCATACACATGCTTATCTATGTTGGGGTAGTTGAGTTATGCACCTTACAGCCCCGTGCTCATAAAGGATATGGGACGCTCATCATTGTTGCTATCTTTCTGTGTAAGAACTGCGGCTAAGGACGAATCTAAGGCGAAAGTGTATAGGATGAAGTCCTTGCTGAAATCGGGGCTATAGAGGGAAGGAGCTTCAGCAATATATTTCTTGATACGATCAAAAGCTTCCTTTTCTTCTTAGTTCCATTTAAACATTGAGTCCTTCTTTATCATGTTCTGCAAGGGCTTAACAATCTGGGCAAAATATGAAATAAACTTGTGAAGGAAATTTATTTTACCAAGGAAAGATTGCATACCTTTTTGCTGTTGGGAAGAGGAATTTGTGCTATAGCTTTCACGCAATCAGGATCGACAGTGATTCCTTCCCTGGTGACTTCTTAAACTGCAAATATGTTGTTCTTGGGGTTAAGTGAAATCCCATACTTCTAGCACCACTCAAATATTTGTTTGAGGTGGTGAAGGTGGTTGGATCTCTTCTTTGAAAATACTGTGCCATCATCTAAATAAACGACCATGCTCTAACCCATCAACCCTCTAAAGCCGATGTCCATTTCCCTTTGAAATGTTGCCCCTGCATTGATAAGCCCAAAAGGGATACGTCGGAAAGCAAATGCTCCCCACTTTGTCCTAAAGGTTGTCTTTAGCCGGTCTGATTCGGCCACCAGCACCTGGTTGTAGCCAGAGAAACCATCGATTAAATAAAACATTTCTGACCCGTAAACCGTTTGGATAATTTGTTCCATAGAGGGAACTAGGTAGTTGTCTTTGTCTGACGCCCAGTTGAGATTCTGAAAATTGACGCACAAACGGATTTCGCGAGATTTTTTCAATATTGGAACAAGGTTTGAAACCCACGTAGAATTCCTAACTTAAGATAATCCGTACATCCAGTAATTTATTGAGCTCCTTTTGAATGAGGGGCTCCAATGTGGGATGCACCTTCCTCAACTTCTATTGAATTGGTTTGACCCCTCCTTTCGTGGGAATAACATGTCAAATGATTCAGGTGTCGTAAGTCTTCAAATCATTGTATGTCCATGCAAATATGTCGTGATACTTCTTGAATAAGTTGATGAGGGACTTCCTTTCCTCAGGGGAACATCCCACACCTAGGTTGATGAATTTGGGGTCGGCCTTAGTCCCAAGGTTAATTTGCTCATGCGAAAGCGTGGAACTTTTTGTTTTGGTGTTTGGTGGGCCTCGGAAACGGTTCTATAGATCGAATAATATTTCTAGTGTGACCACTCCTTTAGGCATGGGGTTTCCCTTACGCTCATTCGCCTCTTCTTGCAGGGACCTTTCATGTTCTTCTTCTTCAATTTTCGCGTCTTTAAACACCTTCGTGTTTGCCATGAAATCTAGTATTTGTTGGTCATCATTGAAAACATGTAAATTAGTTACATTATCAAGGACAGCAAGTTTATAAACAATTTCAATTGAAAATCCATCCCTAAGAGGTGTAAACCCAGTTGTAGCATTTGCCAGAGTATTAGCAATTGCATTATTGAATCTAGGAACAAAATTAATATTGAAAGGTTCAAAAGAACCAATCAGACACCATACCTCATGCTGATAATTCTTCAGGTGTGGTGAAAAGCAATGAATTATGTTGCGTACATGTCTTGTAATGATTTTAGAGTCGCCAATCACCTTCAAACATTCTGCTTTCAGGTCAATAGTTGCCTTCAATCGATAGTTGCATATATATATTGAATCAAGAAGATATTACAACCATTATCTTGACGTTTCCGTTCTCCTCCAACAAAACCAGGTTCCCACACACTTCTACTAGCATTCCATGATGACCTCAACAATTATAGTTTTAAGGCTCTTCCCTTTAGCTTTCACACTAAACCAAATTCACACTTCTCCCTCACACAACTAGAGAGATACAACTATGAATAGCTTGTTGTTTACTCCAAACTTAATTAGCACTAGCACACCAATATTAACACTTCAACACTAACACTAGCTTGTGCTTGGGAAAAAGGGAGTTTTATATAGCATGAATGGATGGGAGATGGATCCTCTTCTCATGGGAGAAGGTCTTATCTCTTGAGGTAGTTCCATCCTTATAGGGGAAAGGAGCCCAAACTGACATCCTCGACCCCATTCGGCCAAACCATTTACCAGACTTCTGTTATGAAGCTTCTAGAGCTGGAAGCTTCGGCTCCTTATTTAAAAAACTTTCCATAAGATGACCGGCACGACTGGAACAAAGCTCAGTTGCTCTGGTCGGCGCTAGGGACAGTGTTAATCCCTGCATATCAACATGAGGAGGACAAGGGTCATAAGTTTCGGTCTTGTAAAACTGGGAAAAACAAAAGATTTTGGGGAAATGGTGCAAATGGGAATTGTCCTGCTCATGAAGAGAGACACAATGGGAGTTTCTTCATGAAGGGAAAGCATGTAGGGTTCATTGTAGAGGTCCTCCGGGATCAAGGAACAGGGAGTACAGGGACAATGACGAAATGTTGTGTAACAGATGCCCCCTAAAATGTGAAGGCCGAACTAGAGTGAGGGATGAAATGCTTTATGAATCAGTGAGGCAAACCGGAGTCTGTCGTCAGAAAACCTGCAAGAAAGTACAAATGCATATACATAACTAAAAACTCTATCAAATGATACATGAATCATGGTATGGATGCAGCCACCCAGAGAATGATCATGTAAATGGATCCAGGCATGGGCGCATCCATCCTATAAAGAGGATCATATTGAAACCAAGGTATGGTCACAACCATCCAAAAATGAGAAGGATCACATATGATAACTCATGGTATGCTCGCAGCCATCCATCTGAGAGAGACATGTATATCAACATAACCATGTCACACCGCTTCACAACTTGGACTTTTGTAATCTGAGCCCAGGGTCTTATGCTCCAACACGACCCGATCGAAGTACAAATTCTAACATGTGATTGGATGTGTTGACGTCAAACATGCTAGAAAGTCGCTTGATTACCACTCAATGATGTAAACTGTTAACAAGTGCGAGAGAAACCACCAATAATGACAATGGTCCTCAAGGTACTATCAGTACAATCCACGGAATGTGAAGAGAGGAACCGAAGTCGAACACCCGTGAAACCACTCGATCGAAAGCCGATGATGTGAACTTATCGTCGAGTGAGAAGAACTTACCATTAGGGCATGCAAGCTCTAAGGTACTAGAATTGAGTCTCTTGATCAACTTCCCGGATAATGAGCTGAAGTTGACAGGAAGCGACCGTGTCGAAGGAGGGCCATAATGTATCCCACATCATCGACACGAGACAAAGGGATGCAAAATGATTTTGGATGATACAAAGAATCAGAGGTAAGTGTAACTGCAAAAGGACAACTCTTAAACATATCGGCGACACAACTGGAAGTTTGGCAGCTTTTGGATCCATAGGATCAATAGTCATGACGACGTGGCAAAGATCAAATGGAAGGCAAAAATGAATGGCCCAACCCAGGAAGGTCAACAATACAAAGGAGGATATCCCAACCCGACGTGAAGCAGAAAGTGTCATGTTCAAGAGTGAGTTGTCGACACAACTGATTAGATTTCTAAATTTTCCCCCACCATTTCTGGTAGGTACCCCAATTATTTTTTAATCGCAAGCTTGAAGAGGATAGCATATGCTTGCATTGTAAGTTCATCCTTCGAACGAATCCGACCTAGTAAGTTTAATGAGCCCTAGGAAGGAGAAGCTCATGTTCATCATGGTGACGAATCTGATTTCGTTTAGTATTTTAACAAGTCCGACAAAGGTTTAAATCGGTATCTTTTTCATGTTTAGAGAGTTTGAAAAAGACACAGAAAAGAAAACTCCACATGGTCCATTTTCATACATTTGTCTCTCTTGAGCCCGAAAAGGTAGAAAACGATACTTGAGAGAACTGCTTGACCATTTCAGTCAAGGAGTACCTTTTTGTAAATAGTGCATCCCAGCCCGAAAAAGGGGTAAACTTATATTGGGCGCATGACATTTCATATCCGTTAACGAGTTCGAAACGACAACTATCTTTTCGCTTTTAAAGGGGCGGAAAGAGCTTGAAAGCAGACCCCCCATTTTATTATCTTTTACAACTCAAAAGGGAAAAATACTCGGCAATATTTTTATATGAGTTTTACGAGTCGAGAAAAGAGCTGAAACGTGACTCGACATCATCATCGAACATCCATCACCTATCGCTGCGCAAAAAGGTAAAGTGCATTATCCAATTCTTGAGGCAAATAGGTCAAAATATTTACAAAACCTAATATTTCATGAAAAACTGAATAAAAGGGAGGAAAAGTAAATATTTTTTACCATTTACTATTTTACCTTGTTGTGAAAGACTTTTTACTCACTTTTGCCCTAATTGTTCCAGAGCATATTGCGAGAGATCCAGGAGGTCATTTGTCGAGCCGCCAGTTACAGGTAAGAGCCAAAGCCCTAAGCTTCATTTTCATATCATTTATTCCTATTTTTAACCATTTTTGGGATTTTAGAGGGAGGATTTGTCAAAAAAAAATTGCCCTCGTTCAACACAACTTCCGAGAACAGAATCACGCTAGCTGAGGGTAATTAAAATGGCCTATTGCGTCATCGGCGCAACTATTTTTAAAACATGCGTGTTGGTGCCATGAATAGGGAAAAAACCTATTTCCCCTCAAAACCACCGTTGGAATTTGAAATTTATGGGTCAAAAATGATCATTGACTTAAATCTATGGTTTTTGCAGGAAAGACTCGTCAAAAATCAGAGACTGGAAAGAACGTGAGCAAGAGGCTGTGGACACCCAGGCATTGAATGATCCAAATTGCCTGGACGCTTTGAGGGCTTGTGGGCTCCTCAAATTCTTTCTCACGCCAGGGATGCGAGCCAACCTGAGTTGCTTCGGTACCTAATTAGTCTCTGGGACATAAATCGGGAAATATTCGTCATTGGTGACCAAGAGTTGGAGTTAGAGACTTCGAACATATATTTCATCACTAGCCTATCCCAGAGAGGGGAACCAATCAACTTATATGGTCCATGACCGATTGGGGCAAGCATATCCATGTTTCTTTCCGAACATTTCCCTGAAGCCCTCAAATCCAAGAGTGGCAAGATTGAGATTGCCATCGTCTGAGATCTGACACTGAGAGTGCTACTGTTGACTATCAACAGAGTGGCGGGGTCCCAAGTAGTGCATGAGACTAACAAGTTGAAATTCTTGTATGCCATTGACTGCACAACATCGACGATCTTCAATTGGGTGGAGGCCATGAAGATCAACATAAAACGCCAGCTGACCAAACATAAGGTGGGGAATCTGAAGCAATTTTGCTTCGTATCCGTACGAGTGACCTTTTTCTTGGAACGGGTGTTGTTGTTACAATACTAGTTGACTGAGGTAGATCCTCCCATGCCACGCGACCCACGAATGCCCGCTGGAGTAGTTTGATGCCTAGGATCACTGGGGGCCAACATATGTCGTACAGGCCTACCTTCTTTTCATGGCTACGATGACAGAAGATCATCGTGGAGGATTGGCCATACAGTGGTACCAACTTCCGTGGAGATCCGAACATGCCGCTACCAGATGGAGAGGATTTTGATGACAAAGGTAAAAAATCAATTTTTTTAATTTTGTGATTTTTTAATTGTTATATATATATGTTTATAACATTTCACTTTGTTAATGCAAATGTTGGACTAGAGTGTCCTGCGGGGATATCCGCGATAGCCAGGAGCGTCGCCCGCCAGTTTGATGTTGTTGCTCCTTATCAGGAGGGGAGTGACAACGAGGAGCAGATCGCGATGAACCTTGAGGGGTTGACTCGTGGTATCCTAGAGTATGCTCAGGTGGGAGACATTCCTCGCCAGTACCAGAGACACACGGTGGGAGTATCGGATCAGATCCGTCGATTGTTGACTCGGGTTGTATGAGCTGTATCATGCTACCACGATCACCATGTTGATTAGTTCCTAGGTCCAGCATTTTACATTTTTGAGGCCTGCGAGCCGTCGATGTTATTTTGGATACACATATTATTTTTTGGGGTTTTGATGTATCAAACATCATCACCATATATATATATATATATATATATATATATATATATATGTTGTATTTTCTTGCTTACTATGGTACAAATGATTTGTTTTGGTTTTTCACATGTTTCGTAAATGTCTATCCAACACATAATTAGCTAATGCATCTATTAATGTATTCATGCGTCTAGGAATATGATGATATGTAATATAATCAAAATGCATTTCCAGTAGACAAATACGAAAATGCATTCTCAATATAGGAGGGTTTCTGATGGAATATTGCCCGTTGAGTTGAAGGACGACAAGATTTGAATCCAGGTTGACAACCAACTCTCGAATGTCAAGGGAAATGGCTTCTGACAACAGTTCGATGATCGCACTGTATTCAGCAATGTTGTTAGTTGTGTGACCTAAACATATACCTTGAAGATAAATCAACCCATCATGAGGGTCATAAATAGCCCATGCTGCGGATGATAAGTTCCAGGTACTACAGCAAGCACCATCAGCAAAACCGATGTGGGGAGTCACAGACATCTGCAAATAAAGGAAGACATAGTAAACAGGAAAATTATTTGAAAACTAACACACCAAATCACACTACACAAAAATGAATGACACACTAATGTACACAAGTAACCATGCAAGATGACCTAAGCATAGTACTTCTTGAGGTAAAGCCCGTTTTGAGGCTTGTCCAGAGGATTGACTTCATAATCAATAAGCTCATAGGCCCCTTTTTGAAAAACACGTTTCACAATGTAGGGCCCATGCCACATGGGCTCGAACTTGCCTGCCCCCAGCTTATCATTAGCTTGGTCGTATAGTAAAACCAAATCACCTTCAGAGAATGCGCGAGGGGAGACCGACTGATCGAAATGGGACTTGACTCGTTTCTTTTGTGCCTCGATAACCAAAGCAGCAAGACGACGAGTTTCATCCAGTCGCTCTAAATATAAGACAAGCTCTTCCCGAGGGGATGTTTCGGGGAGAAGTTCGATAGCTAGCTTGAGTGAAGGAATCTCGCATTCAATCGGCAATGTTGCTTCCAGACCGTAGACAAGTTGGAATGGTGTGAAACCAGTTGTGTCTTTGGTCAAGGTTTGGTAATCCCACAGAGCTGCAAAGAGCATGAGATGCCAATTTGACTTGTGCATCCCAATAGCATGCTGAAGCATTGTAACGAAAACCTTGTTCACAACTTCAACTTGGCCATTGGCCTGAGGGTAATACGGGTTTGAACCATCGTGGCATAAACCCAACACGGATGTCAGCTCAACCATCATGTAATCTCTGAAATGGGATCCATGGTCTGTGACAATGGCTTGAGGTACGCCGAACCTGGAAATAACATGATTGAAAAGGAATTGAGTCATCGTTTTACTGTCTGCAGAGTATGTAGGCATCGCTTCGGCCCATTTGGTGAAATAATCCACAACAATGCTAATATAGCCATGCCCCCCAACAGAATGAGGATTACATGTCATATAATCGATGCCCAATTTTGCAAAAGGACCAACGGTAATGACGGGGTGAAGGTGAGCGGGTGGGGCGCACATCTTGCGTTGGTAAATTTGGCATTCATGACACTTGCGAATAGCAAGGATGCAGTCCTTAAAAATGGACGGCCAGAAATAACCAGCACGAAGGATATTTTGAACAGTAGCATAGTTGAACATATGACCACCACATGCCCCAGAGTGGCAGTCATTGAGAACTCTCTCATCCTCGTCGAGAGTAAGGCATCAGCAAAGAACTGAATCGACACTGACACGGTATAAAGTATCGCCAATAATACGATAGGGTTGGGAGTGATGCCGAATCCTTCGGCGATCATCCTTAGTCAATGCAGACCAGAACGTGGATGTCTGGAGATACACGATGATATCACTGTACCATGGATCAAGGGTGCTGATCAGGAAAAGAGTCTCATCTGAAAGTTTTTCCAGTAGGGAGAGACATAGAAGGAAGGGAACAAATCAACTCGGCGAAAACTAGTGACTTCTTAGATTTGGCAGTAGTAAATACCAAATCGAATTCTTGTAGGATGACAATCCATTTAGAATACTTGCCCCCCAACAACTGACGAGTCAGGATGTAGGTCATGGGGTTGCATTCAGAAATCACAGTAGTAGTGTGTAAGAGGATGTAGTGTCGAAAGCGTTGAACAGCCTGGACGGTAGCCAAAGCCAACTTCTCGACATGGGCATAATGTGTTTCAGTGTCGAGGAGATTACGACTAAGGTAGTAGATAACATGTTCGTTTCCTTCATCATCGTCTTGGACCAAGACCATAGCAATGGTGCTAGGGGCTACAACTAGGTAAAGGAAGTAATCTCAATGATAATCTGTGGGATGCAGTAAAGAAGCATTTACAAGGATAGCCTTGAGATCAGTGAAAGATTTTTGGGCAACCTCATCCCAGACAAAGGGCGTTCCTTGTTTGAGCAATCGGGTAAATCCTGTAGCTAGCCCAGCATAATTGAGTAAAATTGCCTTTCCTTGCAGGCTCTGGAGTTGGTGTAATGAAGATGGAGGGGGTAAATTTACAATGGCCTTGACTTTAAGTGGATCAAGGTGAATACCGTCCTTGGAAATGATAAAGCTGAGGAGTCATCCGGATTCTACGCAGAAAACACATTTATGCAGGTTTAACCGAATGTTGTAGTGTCTACAGTGAAGAAAAATATGTTGAAGATGGTCAAGGTGATCTTGGCGCTTACGAGGATGAACGGGAACGTCATCCAAGTAAGGCTAGACGATGTTGTGAATATCGTGAAACGCATAGGACATTGCCTGCTAAAATGTAGCCCCAACATTTTTGAGGCCGAAAGGGAGATTTTTGTACGCGAACGTACCCCATGGACAGATAAAAGTTGTCTTTTCTTGATCGGCCAGTGCAATTTTGATCTGGTTGTAACTAGAAAAATCGTCCATAAAGGAAAAAATTTCACTTCTAGCACATTTGGCAATGATCTGATCAATGAAGGGAGTAGCGTAGTTATCCTTAGGACAGGCACGATTGAGATCACGATAATCAACGCAAACGCGGATCGGGCCTTGTTTTTTCGTCACTAGGACAATATTGGACACCCAATCTGTAAGAGGGATGGGATAGATGAATCCAACCTTGAGAAGTTTTTCAACTTCACCCTTAATAGCGGCGGCCTTCCTAGGGTGCATTGGACGGAGCCGTTGGCGAATGGGCTTCGCGTGAGGATAAGTTGGTATTTCGTGCACAACAATGCTAGGATCAATGCCAGGCATTTCTTCGTAGGACCACGCAAACACATCACGGAATTCTTGAAACAGACGAGTATAGGTCTTGATCTCATCCGAAGAACAAGTTACCCCGATATGGACATGTTCAACGATACCAAGCTTGATAGAAATATCAATTGGCATTGTTTGGGTAATATTACCCAAATTTCCTTCTGACCATACTTCATGAGTCATGATCGGTGGCGGAAGCGGGAGGGAAGGAAACGGAGAAGAGAACTCTTCGAAATTGGTAGACGTGACCGCCAGGTGAGGCAGGAACGAGGAACGATGATGAGTATCGGTCCAAGGTGGTTCCTTGAGAGACATTACTTCCATGATACCTTCGTCAGCAAGAAAAGTCTTGGCTAAGGGATCAAGAGATTCCAAAGTGCCAAGCCATGGGGATTGAGAATACGTATCAAGAGAGGTCTTCGAAACAGAAGAATCAAAGGATGTGGAACTTGAGGCCGAAACAATTTCCACGTAATTGATTTCGGCAGGACTAAGTGGCATAACCTCGCCCCAGGTATCAACAAGATCTAGTGAAGGTATGACCCAAGGATCAGATTTGACCGAGATCATGTTGATAGAGGAAACATGAGGAGGTGGGAGCGGAAAAATTCCCATTAAGGCATAATCTTTAAAAAGACCTGCCCCCACACTCTCATAGGGAGCGCCAGTGTGCTTGACGTATGGAACATTGTTGGGTTGTGTTATATTCTTTCTACAATTAGCCCACGTAGTTAACCAGGGAGTTAGAGGGGGGACAGAGCCCCCCCCCCCTTCATTGCGTCGATTGCGTAGCGGGGGGTCACAGGGGGTTTGAGGGGTGCAGGTAACCCCAAAAATTTTGGTTTTGGAACCTATGTTAGGTTGGGCGGACCCACCTATGGTTTTGTGCATGATATTCACACATGTTTTTTTGGACCCAACGGTTTTCGGTCCATGGTATTGGACGCAATGGTTTTCGGTCCATGGTATGATTTATACATTGAAAGGAACATAATGAAAAATCAAGCTGGTAGTCCCGGTTTTGGCATCCAAGGGAAAATATCTGTGTATATGTGTTTTATGTGTTATGCTCTCGCATTGTTTATTTTATGTGTTTTAGAATTCGTATGCAGGTAATTTCTGTACGGGGTTAAAACCTACAAACATTGTCATCTAAGGAGGAAGAGGCAAAGAAGGACACCTGGTTGACAGTGACAATCTTCCCTTGATGGGGAAAACAAATCACGCGGAATAGGGAGGAGGCTACAGCATGCATAGCATGGGTCCAACTCCGACCAAGTAGAAGATTATAATTGAGATTAGCGTCAACAATCTCTACCTCGACTTGTACTGTCTTGCCCTCCAGAGTAATGGCAAGGTTAGGTAAGACACCGAAGGGTCGCGAATCGCGCCCATCGAAAGCTTCCAAAGTGTTCAGGGATTGGTTCAAAGCAGGAGAACCAATGGCCTTCCAGCATGCGATTAACATGATGCAGGTGGAAGCACCTTCATCGATGACAGTCATGTGGATGGTCTTCTCATTGATGATTTCCTGAATGAGAAAGGAAATATGATGAGGAAGACATGGAACATGGTTCTCTAGATCAAAACATATCAAATTGGAATGAGTGGGATCAATACCCTCGATAGCCGACAGCAAATATTTTTGCCGTGATGGGTAGCTTTGGAGCACCTCGAGAGCCAACATAGCTGACGGCGCCTGGGCCAAGTCCTCAACAATGCTATAGTGTTGAGCGGCTCGAGCGTTGGTATTGTACGAGGATTTCCTTAGCACGCCTCGAGAGGGTGGTCGTATAGCAGAATCAGGGTTAGGGTGCTCAATATGAAGAGCACCAAAACTCGGGGCAGAAGAAGAAGGGGTGGCTTCTTTCTCTTTCCCGACTGTCGGAGTAGGATTTTGGTAATCTTTTGATCTAGTAGCCACATTAATATGTGTACTCATCATGAACACTTGAGATCTTGAGGAAGCAGAGGATTGGGGTTGGTCTACCATTTGGGTCTGCTAAGACAGAAATGGCTCTTTTAGGACAGCGGGGGTCCCTTTGAGAAAACAACTAACTTCGGACCATCGAGGACAATCCTTGGTATAGTGATCTTCCTCGCAAATGAGGCAGGGATACTTAGGTTTCTGTTGTGAAGACTCACCAGCAGACGATTTAGGAGGACCCTGTTTTGGGGCATCAGCTTTACCCTTGCCTTTGCCTTTCTTCTTACCTTTCGAGGATTTGTTTGCTGTGGTAGACTAGACAGCGTGGACCTCTAAGGTTTTACCAGGGCCAGGTGGATTCTGGGAAGAACTATTGGGAACAGTGTTTGAGACCAAATTCTGTTTGGAAGAAGATTTAGCAGGGGTCTGGGACACTGAACCAATGACTCCATCAACAGGGGGTGTAGCCTATGACTTCGATGCCATGGGATCGGATGATGGCCACGGAGCATCGGGTAATAACTCATACAAAGTGCCAGACTGAGAGTAAACTAGATCAAAGTATTGGGCACAAGCAATGGCGTGTTCTTGAGTAATGCACCCACCCATAGCTATATCGCAAGCAATTGGGGCCACGAATGACTTAGTGAACCATTCGGTGAGCAACTAATCAGCAATCTCGAATTTGATCAGGTGACGTCTACGTCTCCATTCATGGTTGTGGTCAAAGATGTGTGTCGCAGTATCTTGCTTAAGTGATGTAAGAAAATAGGTGCCAGTTTCATAGCGGACCGGTAGTTGGAAATGCGTGAGGAAAGCCATGGCTAAGGAGTTAAAGTCGTGGTAAGTACTTCGAGGAAGCTCAATGTACCACTTGGCTACAACACCTATGAGGGTTCGTTAGAAAAGACGTAGACGAATGGAATAATCTACGTAACAATTCGAAGAGCACCAGAGGTGATATGTCATCACGTGGGCTTGAGGATCTTCTTTTTCTTTCCCATCGAATTTCGAACAATCACTCAAGATCTTGGACGGAACCGAAGGCCAGTATGGCGAATGAAGAATTGGATCATTCGTAAGGCGAGACACATCTGGCAACTCTAGTGTGGCCAAGAATGGCAATTGAGTATTAAAAGGCATTGGAGGTCGGTAAGTGGGTCCAAGCAGAGGAGCCCATCCTTGTTGGTAAGGATTTTGGCCCCACAGTGGGGGATTTTGGCCATATGGCATTTGATTCTGCCCCCATTGTGGGTTACCTTGGCCATAGGGAGGATTTTGACCTTGAATACCTTGGAACTGTCCAGTCATAGGTTGTTGATAAGCAACGTACGGGTTAAGAGGCTGTTGAGCCTATTGACCTTGGACATATGGGTATTGTACCTGTTGTCCCTGAACATACGGGTGGTGAACCTGTTGCCCCTGAACAAGAGGATTTTGGACCTGGTGCCCTTGGGCATAAGGATTATACACTTGTTTCCCTTAGACATAGGGATTTTGTACCTGCTGCCCTTGACCAAAAGGATTTTGGACCTATTTACTTAGGACATTAGGGTTCCATACCTGCTACCCTTGGCTAAAAGGATTCTGGACCTGTTGGCCTATGACATTAGGATTTTGGGCCTCCTGCTGCAGGACTTGACTCTAGCCTTACCCTTGCAAGGGTTGACCCTGCTGATATGTATATAAGGGTTGTTGCTACCAGGGTTGGTTTTGCTACTGCAAGGGTTGGCCTTGCGACTGCAAAAGTTGTCCCTGGGGCTGCAGACGTTGGCCCTGCAAGGACATGGGCTGGGAGGTTTGCGGAGCATACTGCATCTGCTGCTGCAACAGTTGTGAGGGTTTCCCCTATGGTTGTTGCAATTGACCTTGCTGCAGGATCATTTTCCCTTTTTGTTACGCGGATAGCCCTTGCTGCAAAAAAGGTTACCCTTACTATAACAAAGGTTGCCATTCTTGTTGTAGAGGCTATCCTTGCGGTCACAAGGGTACTGGAACAGTGCCCGGAAAATTTCCAAACTGAATCTGGCCATAGCCACCCTGGAAAGTGGATGAGCCAGGCTGAACGTACTACCCAGACTGAGGGGCATAAGGCAGATTAACCATTCCTTGAGAACCATATGGAACGTAAGGAGTTTGGCATTGGACCTGAGCCTCATAAGGCTGCTGATACATTGTTTGACCTAGACGGACCAACGGGATTTTGAACCTATTAGTACTAGACATTGCTCGATCCAGCAGGACCAGTAGGTTTTTGAATAATGCTAGAAGAAGGTTGGTTCATACCAAGCATGTGAGCCTATGATCCATTCACATTGGTGGTGCCTGACACCATAGAAATATTCAGATTCTACCCCCCAGGCAGTGGCACAGCTTGGCCACTGACTGGAGGGATTGGTTAACTGACAGAGACATTCTTCGAGACCGTCAGTTGAACCAGACGGGTGACTAGGATGGACAATACAAGAGGGTTCGGAACAGTGGGTTGCACCGGGACTGAGGTAACGACCTGTTGGGAGGTTGAGTTCGCAATGAACGGACCTGTCGTAGGCATGGTGTCGGACGCCCAAACAGGTTATGGTAAAGTGATGAGGCACTAGGTGTACCTAAAACCAATTGTGCCAAGGATACATAATTAGGTGGAAATTCCCGATACACACTGATGGGAATTCTCCCTATATAGGGAAACCTTTAGGAGGAAATGGATGTTCTTCCTCCTCGACAACGTGTGGAGTAGAAACTTCTCATTCCTCTGGAGAGGTGACTAGAACATCACCTTCAGGTTGCATATTTGGGAACAAACGATGATGAACAACCGAAGAAGTACGAGTGGATAATTCCAAAGGAACACCCGGTTGATCGTACGGACTGTACGGACGCTGCAGTGATATCACAACAGGGTCAAACAAAGGATTTGGAGGATAGATAACCAGTCCAAGCTAACTGTCAATGGTCGGCAAACTCTTAGGAGTTTGAACGAGATTGTCCGAAGATTCCGGGCCAAAATCAGCAGGTGACCCAGTATCTGAAGTAGGCGGAGGATGTGATGACAAAGGTTGAATGCTCAAAACGATTCCAAGTTCAACACCTCGATCCTCGAGTGACTCTGGTAATTCAGGAAATGGCTCTTCAGGCAATCTTTCAGACAGAGGAGAGGAAGATTAACTCGGTGAACCAGATGGTTCAGCCACGATGACCTTATCTTAGTTAACAGGAAAAGAGAGGGATAAACTTCAAGGCTTTAAAATTTTCCTTATGGGAGACTCACGATTTGGTCTAGAAATGACTAACAGGGTGCTATAAGATCATGGGCAATCAATTTATTAAGACGCATAAATAGACTAGTGCTCTTTCATTTTTTAAGAGTCGAGAAAGAAACAAAGATGACTATCGCTTTCGATTGGAAACGAGCTCAAAAGGACAAGTGCTTGAATGATATTTTAAGTTTAATGAGTCAAAAAGATCAAATGACTGCTCTGGATGATCTAGGTAAAAAGGATTATCAGGCAACCGTGAACTGCAGAATACCTCCCAGCGAACCAAGAAGTACGGGCAGGCAATCTCCCTGAATGTTGTGTTTGGTGTATCATGTTTGCAAGGCAACCGACTCGACTTCCTATGGATAAAGGATTGCAGCCTAGAGGGGTCTCCCATTATATACTCGACGGTACGGGGAGCACAAATCCATACTAGCGTTGTCTAGTGCCGAAGCTAACGACAGCTGCTAGGTTTAAAGACACCAAAACATGTCTATAGCCTAGACCTTCTAGATGTGATCGTTAGATTTCACATGCACCTTATGTTAATTGAGTTTGTTTTAAAGTTTATCTTGAGTTATGTCTCAGTTTTCAAGCCTTAGAGATGTGACTCGAAAAACAAAACCCTAAATGCAACTAAATGAGACAAGACCCTTTCAATTCGATGAATTGTCTACACTAGAGAGGGTAGGAAACACAATCAAATGAAAACAACCAAGCAACTGAAAGCAAAATGATTTTTCACTACTTCACTTTTTGAGAAAATAAACTAATGAAAAATACATTCCAATTCCTAATTTCCTAACAAGTACATTTCTAACAGTCCTTCCAAAAGCAAAAAGAGTTCTTTTTCTTTTCAAATGCCAATGCAATCCTAGTCTTTAATGATGCTGACTACCGTAGCATACTAATGCAACAAACTAGAATTTCATACTTTTTCATGAAACGACGAAATGAATTTTTCGCATACAACACTTCAATGAAAAAGTTTTGAGACAATTAGCTCTTCAAGCAAATGAAAACACGAAAAGAGAAACTCGTTCAGACTAACAAAAAACTGAATTTACATAAAACAAGACAAGCACTGTAATCCATGCCGAAAAAGAAACGTTTAGACAAGCAAACGAAAACTTTTCAAACTTGTGTAATGGAGGTCAAAGCCATAACAGGACCACAAACGAAATGCAAGGAGTAAATGCACCAACAACTCGACTCACTGAGTTCACAATCAACTGAATGGATGACAATCTAGATGACCTAGTGCCACTAACCACCCAATGACCCAAGAAATCAAGCAGAAATATGACAAACCAACAAGCAAAAAAAACCAAATGAAAAGCAACTTTCTAGTCAGGGAGAAAATAGTCTAAAAGGCTTACGAGGTCAAAATCATGAGAGCAAAACACACTGGCCAAGATTTGGGACAAACCCTAATCTTCACTTACAGGCATCAACACGACTGCCTAACTGACAACAAGCACCAGAAAGAGGTCAGCGCAACTATTTCTCAGCATATCGCGTTGATCGGTGCGACTGTCAGCGAATTAAGCGCGTTGAGCGAGGAAGCCAAGAAAAAAATAAAAAAAAATTAAAGCTGGGACCAGATTTGCTACTATGAATTTCAAACTCAAACCAGTAAGCAAAGGAAAACAAACAAAACCAAAGGGAAAAAGTGGAACTAGAAAAGTTCACACAAAACCATGAAATCTCAAACAAGACAAATAGAAGGATTAGATTCCCCAGTATGGTCACCAATTTGTGGTGAAGTAAAATTATGAGTGCGGACACAAACAATTCCTCTAGCCCGATAATGGGTCTAGCCACAACCGATACATTCTATGGAAGATTTCCTTAGGTTAGAACCAATTAAGAGGGCCTACCTCTTAGTACGCTTATCCTGTTTGGTGATGACCTTGCTTGCTCGCTCCAGCTATCTCTCGTTTCCTTCTTCAAACACCTGAAACAAGTAAACAACAACAAACAACAACCGTGATAATAGACAAATTGTAATTCAACCTACTTAACAAGTCAAGAAACATTAAGCCATGAACATGTAAGATGACACATCATGTAGGAAATCAATCAATAGTTGCATATATATTGAATCAAGAAGAGATTACAACCATTGTCTTGACGTTGCCATTCTCCTCCGACAAAACCAGGTTCCCACACACTTCTGCTAGCATTCCATGATGGCCTCAACAATGATAGTTTTAAGTCTCTTCCCTTTAGGCTTCACACTAAACCAAATTCACACTTCTCCCTCACACAACTAGAGAGCTACAACTATGAATAGCTTGTTATTTACTCCAAACTTAATTAGCACTAGCACACCAACATTAACACTTCAACACTAACACTAGCTTGTGCTTGGGAAAAAGGGAGGTTTATATAGCATGAATGGATGGGAGATGGATCCTCTTCTCATGGGAGAATGTCTTATCTCTTGAGGTAGTTCCATCCTTATAGGGGAAAGGAGCCCAAACTGACATCCTTGACCCCATCCAGCCAAACCATTTACCAGACTTCCGTTACGAAGCTTCTAGAGCTAGAAGCTTCGGCTCCTTATTTAAAAAACTTTCCATAAGAGGACCGGCGTGACTGGAACAAAGCTCAGTCGCTCCAGTTGGCGCTAGGGACAGTGTTAATCCCTGCATATCAACACGAGGAGGACAAGGGTCATTAGCGTCGGTCTTGTAAACTGGGAAAAACATAGAATTTTGGGGAAATGGTACAAAAGGGAATTGTTCTGCTCATGAAGAAGGACACAATGGGAGTTTCTACATGAAGGGAAAGCATGTAGGGTTCACCGTAGAGGTCCTCCAGGATCAAGGAATGGAGAGTACAGGGACAATGACGAAATGATGTGTAACACTTCCCCTATGGCCTTATCTTCCAAGAGTTAAGACACCACAACAGTCATGATGTGGATGCATTGCGAGCAAGTCTTCTTAGAGTGAGAGGCTTGGTGGAAAGTGAAAAGTTTATCTTTTCCTAGCTCTTCCACATTGAAATTTGTATTGGAACCTTGAGACGACTTCGTGGGTGGATTATTGGTCTTTCAGAAGAAAGGTTTGGTTGATTTACTTCCCGAGGAGGACTCATTAGTCTTTCTTTTCAACTCAGAAACCTCATTCGTCAATTGTTTCAAGGATTTGGCTAACCCCTCGAAATTGAAGGAATCCTTGTCCTTATCACTAGACTTGCTAGTCGAGGCTTGAGTTTTCTTGCCCGACGACTTAGTTTCCTCTCGGGAATCATGCTCAAGGGCGCCTATGGATAGCATATCTTTCTCTACCACAAGATTTGTCACAAAATTCTCCACTAAGGTGGCTTTGGCTTCACGTTTGACAAACACAATGATGTCCTGTGGGAGGGACCTAGTATAATAGTCAACAGTAGTAGAATCGTCCAAAGCCACATCCATCGGAAATTTATTCAAGATGGTGGTGAATCACTGGTTGAAATCCTTCACCTTTTCCTTCTTATGACACTTCAACGTGCTCAACTCAGTCAAGAGCATGGAAGACATCTTGTCTTCTGAAAACTTATCGAGGAATGTCTTCCGGAATTCTTCCCAAGTTCAAATTGATTCCAAGGGTAGCGAGCGATACCAAGTTGCGACTTTATTTTCAAAAGTTTGAGGGAACAGTTGGCAAGCCACATCGTTGTATTGCACTCTCATCATTTGTAAGGCTAGGTAAAAATTGGTGATATGATTGTTAGCTGAGGCTCCCTTTTCAGGGTTGAACTTCGAGAGTTTCTTTTCGGGGTGGCAAGGAATATCGTGGAGGGGGCCTCGGATACCCAAAGGGGACTAAGCCATCCAAGCCAAGGGTTGTCGTCGGTTTCATCTCGGTGGGGGAGGGAAAAGGGGGCGATTGGAATTCCCCTCATAATCACTTTTCATGTCTGACCCCTCACTGGTGTGGGGAGGTTGTCTACCATTACCCCGGGGAACTCTCAAATGCCCTAAGTCTTGAAAGTTTCTTGTATTTATGAAATTTCCCAGGTTCCTAGGGAACCTGAAAAACCGCTCGTTATTGTAAAAATTAATGTGGTCTCTAATATTGTCTTCATTCCCATGCCCTAGGGGTACTTCCATGTTCCCTCTCAAAGGTTGGTTGTTGGCAGGGTTATCTTCCGGGGGCGGTTGATTATTTCCCTGTGTCTCCTCTTGCCACAGTTGATTGTTTCCCCCTATGACTGTGCTCCTTAGGCCTTCTCTTTTAGATGTTGAGGGACTTTCCAAACCCTCAATCGAGAGCCTTTCAACAGCATCCGCATAATCATCCAAAATCATCCTAATTAAATGTGGTACAGAATTAACAAGGATGATTTGACACGTGTGGTGAGGCCAAGAGGTGCGCTGGTTAGGCAAGGAGTTGGTGGCGAGAATGCACTTCAGACCCTTAGTGAACTAACAAGTAATCAGGTGCAAAGCCCTCAACTGATCATCCGTAACTTCAAAGAGAGGAGGCTCTTCTCCTACCGGGGCATCTTCAAGTGGAGGAGGTTGGGAGTTTCCAAGCTGGAGATTCCCAAATTGTGGGCCAAAAGAGGGGTGATAAGGCATTCCAAAAGAGGGGTGATAAGGCATTCCAGGGGTAATAGGATGGGGTTGATTACTAGCTTGATGGGAAGTTTTTGTCTGAAGGTGTGTATCGGTGTCGGCCATCAAACCCTCCTTCTAGCTCCAAATCTATTAATGGTCTGGAATTCTCTGCCAATAACAAAGGGATCTCCCTGGTGCAGAATCCCAACTAGACCCTACACCATTTTTTTAGGGATCTCGTCCGGTATGTAGGCCTAGATGTCGTACGGGTGATTTAAATTCGCTTCGGACGAAGGTGTTATACTGACTAGGCAAAACACATTAACTTCAACAAACACAAGGGAAATAACTAATGAATGTTCATAACATGAATATCATAAATAGAAATATTAGAACTTTATAGCATGAACCTTCAGTAAATCATTGTTAGCAAAACTTCAAATAATATAACGCATATTTAAAGAATGAGCTTAACAACAATAAATTAGTTCAAAATAGCTAAGCATCAATGAACGCAAGTGAATACACAGCCTATAATATGATTATGCCAATACCAATAAAATAGTTCATTAATATAAGCATAGAGTTAGCACATCATATACCATCCATGTGTTTCAAAACAAGATTCATAGCACATGAAGATACACACAGAGACTGCACATCAAAAATCATAGGAACATTTGATCCATCGAGCTAATAATATCCATGGCATCGCAACATAAATTATCCATCCATCCAATAGTGGAACACAACTATTACTCCTTGTATCTATTAGAAGAGCACGAGTTATTTCAAAACATTATGTCCAAAATAGTCCTAAGCTAAAGTCCCTTACAATATTCCATGAGGGTGTACTTATAAAAAAGTGAGTTACCTTTGGTCTACCCTTGACCCTTGGACTTCCTCATGACCTTTTGACTACCTCATGACCTTTCGACTACCTCATGACCTTTATACTTCCTTATGACTCTTCAAATTTTATTATTATCCTACTCTATTCTAGTTTTTTAATTTCATAAAATAAGCAAATTTTGTCCTATCAACTTGACAATAGACAGTTCTGGGATGTCTAGATGTACTTGCTTCAATAGGTAAGTGCGCCAAATCTTGTACTCAGTGGCTATGGGACTATCTGCAGTTGTTCCTCATCATGTTTATGTAGGTACTTGAGGGCGTCCAGAGTGAGAGTGTTTCTTTTGGCATTCACCTTATTGGCTAGGGTCACCAGCTTTGTGTACATTCTTACTAGTTCCACCATGTACCGTGTGATATTATCCTTTATAACATACAGGTTGTCTGAGTCGGCAGCCTTCCTGAAAGTGTCGACAAACACCTGAACTTCCTGTGAGATTTCTCCCTGCTTCTTTACTTTCCCTATTTCCTCGATAGATGGAACCCCATGGTTCTCGATCATCGACTCCAAACCACTTAAAAGGTGCATGTAAGAAGCCACTATGTCCACATCCTTGGATAGTTTATCTCATGATTGGATCTTGATGTGGAGCTGGAATTTGGTATTTTGCGTAGTGATCTAGTCCTTTTTTGTGATTATTGTCAGCGCACCTGGGTACATGGTGGACCACTCATGCATGCTATCCAAAGCTGCAATGGCTTCCTTTATCATAGCAGACCTTTCCTTTGTGTTTGTTTGTATGGCCAATACTGGAGCTACTGTATGATGTAGTTTTGAAATTTCTTCATAGAGTTTCAACCTCATCCTTGATTACAGCTTGTACCTCTTTCGACTAGAGTGTACCAAGCGAAGGGCTGCATTTTCTTCTTATTCCTTCTCTATATCTTCTTCTGCTTTAGCAGCCTTCTGCTCAGATGCGTAAATATTTTTCTGGAGTTCCGTGATTTTTTTCCTCATCGTAGCAACATTTAGTTCAATCGTGGTTATAAAATCAGTCCCGACTAAGGCGATCATCTCAGGATTAACTGTAGTTTCGAGAACAATTTCTTTCTCCATGGTCACTGATAGGGGTTCTACAGGGTTCATGTCATAGCACTTTCTTCTCTCCTGCATGATCTTGAAATTAACCTGATCAAAAGTGAGCTTGGTTAGATCCAGTACTTCATCTTTCCCTTCCTCAAGAATGCTCAACTCTTTGAGAGGGAGAGAGAGGGGAGTGGATGGGGGAACATCCAATGGAGGCAACTCAACTTGCTCAGATTCTTATTGAGCTTCCTTATCAGCCTCTTCTTGTTGCTTCTTTCTTCTTTCCTCCTCTTCTCTGCTCTTTTCCTCCTCTTCTCTCTTCCTTTGCTCCTCCTCTAGCTGCTTATTTTCTTTCTCTTCCTGCTCTTGCTTCCTCCTAAGCTCCTCGGCCTGCCTGTGTATCTCTTCTTGTTCTCTCTGTTCCTACTCCAGTCTCTTCCTCTCTTCTTCTTCTTTGGCCTTTTTCTCTTCCTCTTCCTTCAATCGCTTCTCTTCTAGCTGCTTATTCTTTTCTTCTTCTTCTTCTTCTTCGGCCTTTTTCTCTTCCTCTTCCTTCAATCACTTCTCTTATAGTTGCTTATTCTTTTCTTCTTCTTCTAACCTCTTTCTTTTCTCAAGTTGGTCCTCGGAGTGTTGGCCACCTAAGTCTTATGACCGTTTGAGCTCTTCTTCTCTTTTCCTCTTGATCTCTTACTTTTTCCTTGCCACTGTTGCATTATTCTACTCTAATGTTTCGTCATCCTCGCATGCCTCTTGGTCACTTGGGGAATCTTCCACCTCTTTCTCCTTATGTTTCCTGAGTTTCCCAGTTGCCTTTTGCTGCTCTTTCTTCCTCTTTAGATAATTTTATCTCTCTTAAAGGCACACGTTTTCTTGGCAATGTTCAAGTTGCTCGTCATATTTTTCTTTCTGCTTGTTGAGGTTGATTTCCCTGGTGGTATTGTACCAATTCTTAATCCCATATTCATGATATTTCTTAGAATGTGGTTATGACTGGTTGAAATCGGCTCTTTTGCAGTGAGTCGCTATTACCCTCTCCGGATCATATGTGTGGTGCTTCAGAGTCATAAAATGATATCCCTTTAGTTGTTCTACCTCTACTTCCACTTCCTTGAAATTTTCCACTGTATAGGCCCCAATAACGAGATGGAATGCGATCCAAGGCTTCTTCTTCCCCTTTTTTAGCATCTTTGAAAATCCTCGGGTCATCTGATAGCACACTTCCTGCGTGAGTACTATGTCTGTGGCTAATCAATGGAGTTTGTGAGGGATCTTGTAAGAACCAAAAACCTTGATGAATGTCCCCTCTTGGATTGGGAACGAGTGCGCTACTTTGATGATGGTCTCCATGGCCCTCTTTGACATGCAAGGGGGTTCTTCCCCGAAAATTTCCTGATATAATGGGGCAATAAATAATTTGGAGATGGTTTCTAGCATACCCTTGTAGCCATGGTTCTAGAAGATCTTGTAATCTTGATGCATTAGCTTTGTTGCAATTGTGGTCCATTTGTAGCTCCAGTGATCAAACTAGCACCTTGCACAAACCGCATCTAGGAGATATGAGGCCATGTAGAACTCTGACGGTTGGTCTAGCTCAGGATGTTTAGCTGCAACTATGTTTGTTTTCAGTGTTGAAGCTAGGATGTTGGCCGAGTTGAAAATTGTGCCCCTAGTGGCGATGACATACATGATAGGGACCCAAGTCCCAAGAAAAACATCAGCATCAGGCTTGTCATACAACCGGTTCATCATGGCGCGATCAACTAATAAACCTTCTTTAGTTTTTCCGTTCTGTATACTTGATCGCTTCTAACCCAGAACTTGGACAGATCTTGCCACCATTTTCTCAAGATGTCCTTAGTCAAAATCACAAAACTTAATAGCCATGGGGTGTTGAATTCCTCCTCCTTTTCGGTAACTGTAATATGAAGCAATGTCCGTAGAGGAGAGAATTGTGAACAGTGCACCTAAGTGATCCCTTACCACCCACTGATATATGTCTATATTCTGTAGGATCCACTCAATGGTCTCGGCACATGGGAAAACTAGGGGATTTGAGGCCACCTTGTGGATTCTTGACCTCTTGACATTTATGTATACTGGGAAATCCTCCTGGTCCTCTGGGACATATATTTTTTAGCGAATTTTGCGTAAACGTCTAACCATGAGAACTTGGTGCTTTTGTTGATATTTCATGTAGTATCCCCATAGATGGGGGGTATCGGGTCTTGTTGAATCTCCTGCGCAATGCTTTCAGAACTCCTGCGGTTATATTTTGCTAATGGGGGTGCCATCTCATCATCAAAGGAGGAGATCGAGATACACTCGAGATCAACGTCACTCGGCATGTCAAAGAAGCAATCTCACAATGAGAGAGATGCAATGAATAATAACTCCTAGCAGCAAGCACAAATTATATTTTCCAGATCCCGAGAAGAGATTTCCTTGGCAGGTCGCAAGGTCACAGGGGTCAAGGGGTCGTGGAGGTTGCAAGTTTGAGTGCGCGACTTGGTGACTGGAAGGTCAGTAAACAAAGCTAGGTCATCGGTCACATAGGTCGATGGGGTTTCATGTTCGCAAATAGTAATGGGTCGCAGGGGTATGTGATGAGGAAGGGTCGCAAGGGTCGCGAGGTCATGCTTGTTAGCCTATCACAGCTTTTGGTCATGTGACCTGTTTCCTTGGGTTATTTTGAAGATTGAAACGAGGCTTATGATGAGTTATTGGGGCCTATCAGGAGAATATGGCTTGGTCCTCGGGGAATTCAAGTCAATTTTGGATGAGAATGGCCACAAAAGATGCTCATATGGGTTCATAAAGAACAAAACAAACTTGCCAAGGGTTTCTGGTTAAAATGAGCCTAAAACATGGATTAAAACCCCCCTATTATGGAATGTACAGGGTCAGGGTGGAAGAGTGAGACAAATGGAGGAAAGAAATGATTATTGGGGTAGGGGAAGAGTTACCTACCTGGAAGGGTCGTGCACCTTTTCCAGTTGTTGGGCTTCTCCGTTCTTCGTGCGATGAGAGCTATTTGTTCAAATCACTGGTTGAGGACAATATTTATAATTTCGGTCACACGTGCGGGGGTCGCAAGGGTTGTACTTTTTCTATTTCAAGAATTTGTGACCCTTGTGACCTCGCGACCTTGCGACCTCAAGGGGTTGCTAAGTCGTGGGGTTGCATAGGTCACACTTGTTTGACTATGAGACCATTGTGACCTAGCGACCTTTTGGGTCGCATCGGTCGCATGATGCATGGGATATGGACCTTGCGACCTTGTGATCTTGCAACCTCACAACTTAGAGAGGTCGCACAATCACAAAGGTCGCATGAGGGAAATAAGTCGCAAGTTTCCACCATGACTTAGCGACTTGACTTGATCATAAAATTAGTTAGGTCGCAGGGTCACTCTTTCTTCGACTTAGGAGGGTTGTTTTGATGCAACCCATGACTAGGACAAAACCTCAAGATTTTGAAGACTTTCAGGAGTTAGGTTCACGGGATGAAGAGGGTTCAAGGCTTCCGAACAGATCTCGAGAACCGACCATAGCTACGGGAATGGTATAGGGGCTCCGAAATTTTGAAGGGTCAGAAATTCTGGAGGGGTTGTTACAGTAGCTACAACATAGTATTACTCTCTCTCGTCAAATCTAGTGTGTGAAAAGTATGGATGTCACATCTTGCTAACTTGCAAAAGTCGTAGAATAGATTTTTCATTGAGCTTTAGTACTTTTTCATCATAGTACAGGTTGTCGGTATATGACCCCATACTCTACAAACTTCGCACCATAGTCCCCCGCCTTGACCCAAAGGATTTGCAGCCCCTATGGCCATGTATTATGTCATAGTTGACTATTCATTCCTATGATGTCCTTCTTTCTTGTATATAGTACACCAAATTCCTCACTCTTTTCCTTACCTTTTTCTAGATCCTACAATTGTATTATTAAGGTTGCTAACTATGATTGAACTGTCACCATTTTTGCATTGTTTTCATTTCTTGCAAGAGATGCTTCCAACTTCATGGCAATTTCTAGGGCCTTAGACAGGGATGCAATCTTGTGTTGTACTAGAGGGGTGTGTATATGAGGAAGTAATCCTACAATAAACGATTCCTTATGTTTCACATCTAGAATTTGAAATGTTAGTCAATCTAGCAAGACTTTCAACCTCTTATTGAATTCCCATACTGATTCCAATTTACCGGATCCTTGCCATCAAACTTCCTCATATTACCTTTTCTTTATTTTAGGAGCTCGATCTTGAAACGACCGTGACTCTGTAATTTCAGATCTTCCCATTCTAAAATCGCGACCTGCAGTCGCCCTCTGCGTCCTCTTTCCAATGCCACCAGTCCGATTGAAATTGGATTCTCCAAGAAAGAGTTATGCACAATCTCCCAAGATGACCTTATTATATACCTTTTCATAAGATCTAACTTGTATGAAGTACCAAGTGTCACCGTTTTAACCTTCGGATCTAAAAAATATAGACAGAAAACTACAGTCTGTTCTATTTCTGCAACTTCTTACAAAATTTCAATATGATGCTCAGAGAGACAGCTATGACGATTTTCCCCAGGTCACCTATTTGGGATGTAATACGGGAGCCTACAAAACCCTAAATGTCTTGGACAGTATCTCTGAAAATATAGTGAAACATGATCTTAAATTCAGGCCCGAGCTTCCCCATGATTTCAGCTCAAATGGATTTTAATTTCAAAGTCTGAACCTTCGTAGAACAAAAATTATAGCGAAAATTCCATGATGACTTGTTCGATATGAAATTTTGGAGCTTGCAAAAACCCTTCCTTCCTCAGATCATATCTCTGACAATATAGAGAGACAAGATCTGAAATTCGGACCCAAGGTTCAGACCGATTTCTTATCAAATGGGTTTTTGTTTTAGCTTTTGAAACTTCGTAGCGAAAAAGTTATAGTAAAACTTCCACGATGGCTAGTTTGGAGTAGCGAAACCCTAGAATCCAAAGCTCTAATACCAAATGTTATGAAACCAGCTCACAAAAAGATAGAAAAGATAGATCAATGCCTTATAATAAGCCTCTTCGAGGGGGAAACCTCCTTTACATTACACAAATGAACAATTCTTGGATGATACAAATGATAAGACCTCCTTTCTATATATAGGAGTCTAACGGGTCATAATATAATCAGAGCCGACATAACAATAATAATGTAAGGGCATAATAATAACAATAGTGGGCTTCTATGGGGCACAATAATAACAATATGGGGATACATGGGCACAACAATATAATAAGGGGGTTGTACTAATAAAAATAATGGGTTACACTAGTAGTATAGGGACCTAACATCTCCAGTAAATTGTTCAGCGATCTTCTTTATTTGCTTGGAGATTCTTGTGGGATCATGGGTTTGAAATAGGGTGTGGCCTAAGCAGGGTCACTAGGATACACTAGATCATCTTGTCTTAGACTGAGCTAACAATTTCCTTCCTTATTCTTTTTGTTTCCTTCCATGCATGGTACTTCATGTAGGTGGCTTGCACTAATTTCTTCTTGGTTGTTGTACTCCTAATCCTCACAGTTGTGTTTCCTTATCCTTCTTTTTATGCTCTCTCTTACTGTATTTTTATCACTCGCAAGCTCTTATGCAGATCTTCTCCTTATCCCACTATTGTGCTCAAATCTCATTCCATTGTGAAACACTTCGTTGACTTCTTCTGTCTTGCTTTCCTCTTGCGTTGTTGTGTGCGCTCTCACTCTCCTCAAATTTTCTTCACTTTTATCTATGTGATGCCTTGACATCCTTAGCTCATCTATTCTTTCCTCGTTCTTTACTGTATCCCTCACCTTTTTTCCCTCAAGCCACCCTTTGATCATACACAAAGAGATTCATTCATTCGTGGTGTCAGATTCCAATGACATAACTCCTTTGTCACACAATAACATTTTAATCCAGGTAAACAATGATCTCAGGTACCTCCTTTGTGGACCCTTCAAAAATGCTCTCTTGGCTATGTTGTATGACTGACTACCCTCTATAGAAAATTCAACAACATAACCTTCCAATAATCTATTTAGCCAAAAGTCTATTGTGCGTGAGACCTTGTTACTTACAGAATTTGCCCTTTGAATTAATTTTGGGTCTAACTACGCAATATTATAGGGCACGAATTTCTGCTTTCTTTTGCCAATATTTGCAACCACTCGGCCAGAACAATCAGGAATTAAGTGAAGAAAATTTCATGAAAATCAGTAAAGACATACCTTTGCATCCATTTCTTTGGCTTGAAACACTAATTTTTGGTCTATTCCACCGCAAGTTCATATTCCTTCGTTTGCACCAATTGTTGTATTTCTTTCATAGTGGGCCTACACATCCCCTTTAGTCTCAGATTGTGATCCCAACAACGGAACCATTTGTTAGCACACAGAGGGTAGACCCAGGTTCAAAGTGAATTTGCAAATAAAACCCCTCAGACACCGCCCCTTTTAGCAACACCTGCGAGCATGTGAGGTCTCACCTAAGGCATCTACGAGGGGCTACAAAAACCTGGACAATTCTACAATAATGAAGGAGACATAAATCCTACACTATCACTATTATATTCAACATATTGTTACTTCTTATTATTCATAAAAATAAATTGAGGTATACCCCTATTCTATGTAGTAAATCTATCATTCATAAGTAATTAAAAAAAATCATGATATAGAAAGTAGACAACCCATTGCATAATGCGCAAACATAGAAAATAATCTAAAACATGTTATTCTATTATCATTGTATAGTCTTCATTACCATTCCAAATGTTGCGCCTCATCGACCTAATAGGTCAACTCCTTATGGCCCATACATGAAGTTAAGTATATGCATAAGCATCCAAGACCATATATTCCACATCACAACTTTATCTATTTATAATTTTACATTTAGGTGCAAGCCTACCAAAAACCCTTTTTTACTATAGGCAATAAAAATTACAATGGGTAGAACATACAACTATACCTAATGAATTTCATTATTCCTCGCATTCTTGTGCACTAATTGTTGACCGACCTTCCTGTGCAGTGCTCCTTTGCACAAATCCAAACACTTGTACCCAAAATGTTGCTCCAACAAATAGAGTGAAGTCACATATATAAAATTTCTCCTTTGCATATTTTTGTGTAACCTGCAATGATCCCTTACAAATTTGTCTCTTCAAAAAATTCTACCCATTCAAAAGTCTTTAATGGTAAATCTCTCTTCTAGAAATCTCCCCTCCAAATTTTGGTAAAATAGGAAATAAGAATTATTATTTTAATTTATTGATGCATATCTACAAAAATGAAATTCCTATTCATTTGTCATTGTATATTTTGGCTCATTGATGATAAATTACAGTGTTGTTTTCATTTTCTTACTTTTTTTCGGTGTGCTCTTTAGTGTAAAGTGCACCAATGTGTTTGTTACATTAAAAAGAACCAATAAATAATTTAATTGACAAAACATAAATGTATACTTATGAAATTAATATTTTATGGAGATTTTTCTTTGTAGGGGTGAAAACGGAGATCACATTTTAGTGCATAACATTATTTAGAGCATTAGTGGGTGAGTCATTAGATAATATAGTGCATCAGTGAATTTTAAAATTCCTTCAATATTTTAAGATGAAGTTGATAATATATATTTGATCTCATATTATTTGTTTTGAATTCTTGCATACACCAAAAAATTCATAAATTGATGTCATCAATAAATTAATTCTTTACAATGTGGAGGAACACAGCCATGGTCCATCTTGTATGAAGAGAAAAGAAGGAAATGGGACAATGACGGGAAAACATTCAGATAGTTTAATGGTAGAAGCATACCTTTCCCTCATCATTCAAAAGAAAATATATGAAATATATATCCCAATAGTTGGGCATTGACTAAATCATAAATATGGCATGTTCAATTGTCACCCACATGGAAAAGAGGATGCAACAAGCAAAGTGATCATGTATGATAACTCTATAATAATCTCTCTAAGCATCATGTTCACGTTATAATGCACATTTGAATTGTAACATGTATTATGTTTTTATTAATGCCCGAGTTATTAGGCGTATGACACAATCCTTTGTCCGCACTTTTATAGGTTCATTTGTTCTCATATATGTATGCATATGGACATCATGTTTGCCTTGAGAATGCAAATGATAGATAAATCACACAATATTGTGGAGTGGTGGTTGAGTTCAATCAAGCTAGTCATGTGAGCCACTATGATCAAAACCTAAATAATGGGAAGCTATGTTACATTGGATAGATTCATGAGATTATGTAAGTGAACTTCTCATCTTTTCAATGTGTTATTTTTAGTTGCAAATGGTGGGATATGTTTGACCCAAGAATGTAAAAAGAAGATTGTGATCTAATATGTATTAACTCTTAAAAAAGTGTCTAAGGAGCCTTATGTTTCTCAAAACACTACAACTAAGTGTTATTTTGCCTAGGTGTGTCGAATAGGGATTAATGATTCATACTGAAACATGATTTGAGATCAAAACATTTTTTTCATAACAACAATGTTATAATGCAAAACAAGGAATATAATTAGGGTGATGGTAATGAGGAATGATATGTAAATGTTTTGTTTGAACATTTGAAGATCTCAGTTCGTGATTTTTTTTTAGAAACGCACTAGATTGAGTTACAATTTAGTAGACAAAATTTATCTTAAGACATAGCACAATTATTGTGATGCTTTAAAACATTTACTATAATGATATTCTTTCTTATGCAATCCATGATGTTGACTACTTTTTATTTTCATTTATGTTAACTTTTCTTTTATATCAAGAGTTCGTAGTAGGATTTGTAAAATTATGGTGGACACAAGATCCCTTAGTAGCCTATGAAAAAATTAGCTACCACCTAAAGAAACTTAATGAAAAAATTAGCTTATGCTTTTTGGTGGAAATATAATCCTTGGGGTTGTGTTAATTTGGCACATTCACTTGAGTGGAAGGAAAAAATCCCCAAGTGAATGCCAACAATTATGAAAATTCCCATAGACCTATGGGAAGATGAAAACCAAGAGTGAGAAACATGTGTATTAATATGTATATTATGTTAATAATATACATCTCATGTTTATCTTAAAATGTTATCTAATTTCATAAGTGAGTTCAACCATGGTATCAGAACTAGGTTTTCTTTAGAAATCCAAAAATATATGGTTTATTTTTAAGTTTTTTATAAAATTCTAAATATTATAGAAATATTGTTATATATAATAATATTGCATATAATAATTTTCTTATAATAATATAAATATTTAAAATTATAATAATAATAAATTGATAATTGATTTTAATTGATTTTTACTATATAATATATGATGATATATATAAATAATAATATAAATATATGATAATTTCTATATTTTGTTTTTAATTGATTAGTTGATTATATATTTTTTTTAATTTTATTATATAATATAATAATTGTGTTCAAAATGTTTTTTTTCTTTATTTATTCTTTAATTATTATTATTTAATAGATTAGTTGATTATATATTTTTAAAATTTTTATTATGTAATATAATAATTGTGTTCAGATAATTTTTCCCACCATTATTATTATTATTATTTAATTGATTAGTTGACTATATTCTCTTTCTAAAATTTTATTATATAATATAATAATTGTGTTCAAATAATTTTTCCCTTTATTCATTATTCTTATTATTTTTTTAATCTTTTAATTTTTTATTCTATACCGACCAATTTTCTTGTTTTTATTTATCTCAATAACTAAACATCTATTTTCTTATAAAATAGAGTCATTAATTTCTTAGTAAAAATTGAACGAAAAATATTTATTGCCTAATGTTTATATTTTAATTTAATAAAAATAAAAAATAAAAATTGATTTGACTTTCTCCAACATTTATATTTGGAACATGATGCATCTAGTCTATTTAAAACTATGGATAGATCAGATTTTTATCTCTGTGATAAACCACAATAAATAAGATGAATGACGATAATTGATTCGGACGTGGCCTGGTAAATAACTGATTATGTAATTAATTCGGAAGAACAATATGAAGAACAAAATGGATCGCAAAAGATTGAAATCCAAAATATGTGAGCCACAAGTTTTGTGTGGCCTTCGCTGACATGGGCGATTTTCATGGGAAATAGTGCTTGATTTGGTTGTTTGCACCATTGTATCTTAGTGTCCAAAATTGTCTATGATCATACCGATTTCCTTCTACTCAGCTATAACTTCTCCTTTGCTCAACTGTGTTGTTCATATGCTCAACACCCATTTGCTATGCCTCGTAGCTACTACACTCTGTGCACTACATGTAGTGGATTTGGCCCTCTATCCGTACTGCTCTTTTCAACAATAAGCCAAATAAAGAATCAAACCTTGATAGCCTTTGTGATCTTCTTCTAAACTGTAAATTATAGACAAAGTGTTGGTAGAGGGTGATCTCGAATGCCGTAGAGATTTATGCAGCTGATAGATTCCCTTTTCCAAGATGCTTAAAACGATTTTATCTCGAATGCCGCACACTAAAATTATGTTTGTTGATGGTGATTATTCTTCAACCAAAGATTTTTTCATTTCCCTTCGTTCGTGAAGGTAGGTAAGTAGATTAGTGGGAGAGGAATAAGAAGACTCCAGCTAGAAGAATGTAATATCTTATGGATCACTTCAAACTCGTTCTTTACAGGGGAGTGGTGCATTGCAGAGATCTATAATAAGGCCAATCCAAAATTATGGGAAGACAGAGTTGGGTGGAAATTTTGATGGCGAAATCTGATGAAAGGGATAAAATCAGAAAAAGTGTAGGAAGTTAAATGTATTTTTTGTTTTCTTTTTTAAAATCCTTCCTCGTGTCAAATATCCAACAAGAGTTCTTTAATGGTCGAATATTGGACGGAATGTCTTATCCCATCAATTATCTGACATTTTTCCTATAATCCCTCTTATTGTGGAATATCCTAATCTCTTATTGTGGAATATCCAACGTGGGTTCTTTTATCATCGGATATCTGACGCTATATCCAATATGAAAATGTGTTGTCCAATTTCCAACAAATGGCAAATAACTGTTGCATAACTTTCAATTCCACCATTAATAATTTTTTACCCTCACAATGTCTAATATGAAATTGTTTTACGTTGATCAGCTGAACTAATTAAAATAAATATAACATAAATATTATAATTAAATATAATATATATATATATATATATATATATATATATATATATGATTATAATATAAATTATATATAAAGTTGTTAAATATATTATTATAATTATAATATATATTTGCTTTAACATTATATAACTTTGACATAGTTGTTATATATATTAGTTGATTGCTTTGAAAGGATGTAGGCATATTTTGAGGTTAATATATGAACAAAATTATCATTGGATGTTTGGGGACAAAAAATGTCACATAACATTCTTCAAGGAGACCAAGGATATGCGGGTTCGGCATCGAGGGCTTATGAGAATCGAAAATGTTATTGCCCCTGTAGAAATTGCAAGAGCTTGAGGCCAAGGAGAATTCTAATCCAATCAACTAAAAAACATAATAGAGACTATGGACATGCTGAAGGTGGACATGAATATCATCCATTTGTAAGTTATTTATTATGTCTTTGTATAGTAGATTGTTTTTGTAAATGCTTATATGTATATTGTATTTTAGATTTTATGTCTTTCTATTGTAAATTGCGTTATATTCCTATTGTAAATGTATTTTTTAATATTATTTTGGGAGGTGTTTGAACTATGTTGTCATCTTGATGTGGACTAGAAATATTATTTGATTCTTTTCGTCAGGGTCGATTAAGGGGTTAAGTCGAGTTAGGGGTTAATTACTTTATGGGATTAGGGATAAGGAGTTATTGTTTAAGGGTTTAAGGGTTTAGGGGTTAAGGGTTAAGGTGTTAGGGGGTTAATTTTGACCTAGAGGATTTAGAGGTTAATCATGAGTTTTCATGGAGCATTATTAGTAAGTTTTTAAAGTATATTATGAAAAATATGACATTATAATGATGAATGCAAAATAAGATCAATATGCTTTTTATTATGGTCGTGACTATATATCTCAGAAAGTGTCACACTTCCTACATCTTTCTTAGATTTTTTCAGCATATTCTTAAATATCTTGATAGATTGCGCAAGCATCATCATTGATTTGTTGTCTTTGTTTCTTGATCTCACCTAAGTTGTCTTTATCTTTGTCTTTGTTATCTTTGTGTTCGTTATATATTATATTTGTAAATTGTTGTTATATCGGTGTTTCAATATTTCTATCTATAATATTATTACTTTATTGGTTGTAATTGTATAGTATGGTCCCCCTAGGGAATTGCTCGATGAGGAAGAGGTGGTTGTAGTACAAGCTCATGTTCAAGAACCTGGAGCGATTAATATTGAGGATCAAGACAATGATCCTATGGAAGAAGATAATGATGCTAATAACATATTTGAAGGAGATGGGACAAATATATTGATCTAGGAGACATTTAATTGTTGGAATGGATTATGATGACAACTAGTATGATGACTGTGCTTTTGATTTACCTGTACTTGAGAGGGAAACTAAACCTCTTTATGAAGGTTGATAAACATCTTTTCTCTTTGTTGTATTGTTGTTGTTCAACTTAAAAGTGGTGAATGGTTTGTCAAACACATGTGTGACATAGCTCCTAAGATATGTGATATATTTTGTGACATTTAATACTATATACATGATAAAAATAATTATATTTTTCATTGTTTTTAATGTTAGTACAGTGATCTGCATCATTTTTTTAATTTGTAACATTTGGATGTAATGTGTACAATTAATATTGTTTAGTACATTAACAAATACTATTTTTCCTTATGTTTTAGATTATTAGGTGAATTTGTGTTACCACCGTCAAATGATTTACCTTATATGCACCGATATTTACATGCCATTATGAAAGATATTGGAATGGAGCATCAAGCTATTCATGCATGCCCTGATGATGCAATTCTCTATTATAAAGAACATGTGTTGAAATACAAATGCCCAAAATGTGATGAGAGTAGATATCAAATGGATAAAGTAACAAAAAAGGTGCATAGCAAGGTTCTTCGTTGTATTCCCATAATTCCACATCTACGATAATTTTTCAAGTGCAAAAGCATAACAGAACTTATGGATTACCTTGCAACGAATAGAAGTGAATATGTTGTTCTTCGAATGCTTCCAGATGGATCTGCATTTACGAATATAGAGGAAAAGTGGCCAAAAGAGAACCTTGTAGTCGTAGGCTTTCATTAGCAGTTGATGGTGTCAATCCATTTGGAGAGCCCAGATCTAGTTATTCGAAGTGGCTCATTTTTCTGATCAACAATAACATTCCCCCATGGAAGTCAATAAAGAGGGAGCACATAATATTGGCAATGATTGTTCCAGGTATTAATTTGTTTAGAATATTTTTTTTTAGCACAATAACATCTTAATTGTCATATTTGTTTTGTAATTATTTCCTATATTTTTTTGTTAATTTACTCATATATGTTGAATTATGCCTTATAATTATGGCTTATGAATTTTTTTATTTACTCATATATGTAGTAATTATGTATTATATGTTCAATCAATTAGGTAAGTACTAGGTCAAAGATATGAATGTATATCTCTAGCCTCTTATCGATGAGTTAGTGGAGTTATGGAACGGTATCACTATGTATGATATCTCTCAACTAGTAGTTTCACAAAGGGAATTTGAATTCCATGTAATACTTGTATGGACAATTCATAATGCCCCGGAGCTAACACATTTATGCGATATGTTATAATGTTACCCTGTACTTTAATAGTGTTTAATTTTATGAAGTTCATTTCAAGTACTTTTTTTTAAATAATTTGACCTTCATTGTACATACTTAAAATAATTGATATAAAAATTATTCAATTTCTTAGAGGTCTTCAAACAAAGGGTTAATTTGTTTATCCAGTTTTTTGTCCTAAGATGAAATCTTGTCATTCAAGAAACTTAGGAAATGAGGTGTTTGATGAGTATATGCACTTCCTTTCTAAGAACCATAGGTACTAAAGTACCAAAAAAACATATTTTCAATGGGAAAGAAGAGATTGGATTAAGACCGTGGAGAATGACACCTCGTGCATGGAAGTTACAATATAATAGAGTCTCTCAAGGTATGGATCGAATTGTCTATGTATCAATATACATGATATGTTTGGATTATTTTATATTTTTATGGAATTTTCTTCATTATACTAATTGACAGGTTATATTGTTGTTATAATATATTTAACTATGATTCACGTTGTAGGTCGTCAAGGCATTAAAAACAGGACACTTCCACAATGAATGAAAAGTTATCCGAAGCAATTCAATTTACTCCCATATTATGAGCACCTATAATTTTTTCATTTGTGTGATACAATGCACATCAGGAAGAATGTGACAGGGACCTTATGGTGAATCTTAGATGGAATGAAAGATAAAGAAAAAATTATCAAGATTTTTAATGGCATTAAAGAGGCCGACCATGCATTGCAAAGTGTGATTCATTCAAATAGTGATGGAGATGGCCAAAATATAAGCACCCTTCCATGGTTATTAACATAGAAACAAAGCAAACATGTTAAAGAGATTATTGAAAAAAATAAATTTCCAACTGGATTTTCTTCAAACATAAAGAGTATCCTAAAAAACAAAGGTGAATTAGGTGGGGTAAAAAATCATGATTGGCATGCATTATTTAAGGTAATTATTTTTGTGTATGTATATTTTATACATTAGTGAAACATCTTGTTAATTAGTGTTTTTCTTTTCTACTAATTTGGGAAAAATTAATGATCAATAATTATTTTTGTTACAGTATGTTCTACCTTTATCTCTCCTATAAAACTATGACAACAATGTCACACAAGTTATATATGATCTTGGAAAATATTTGAGGTAAGTGGATATTTATGTGCAGAGTGTGATTTGTTCAATAAGTTGTTGTGTCGCATATTTTTTATTGCATGTATTTTTCTTGTCATCGTGTACTATATTATACTTTTTTTGTTGAAACCTGTGACTTTCTTGCTTCATTTGTAGATGGTTTTCATTTAAAGAAATCAATAAAGAAGATATAAAGTATTAGAAAAAACAAATTCCTCATCTAATGTGTGAAATGCAAAAGTATCTACCTCTAGCATTTTTCAATGCACAAGAACACTACCTCATACACCAAGCAGAAGAGATTGAAAAGTGTGGACCTGTACACACAAGATAAATGTGGATGGTTGAGAGGCACTTGAAATCACTAAAGGCTTTGGTCAAAAAAAGAGCATGTCCTGAGGATTCTATGGTAGAGTGATATATGGTATATCAATCCATGGTTTATATTTGTCAATATAGCAGTGAAATAGGAAAAAGTATTAATATATTGGATCACATTTGGGATGTCAACTCCGTGGACAATTTTGAAGGGGAGAACCTATTGGGGAAAGGTAGAATGAGAAAAGTGAGATGTAAGTAGATAGTGGAGATTTATAGCACATTTGACTTTTTTGTTTTTATGTATATCGTACTTATTTAATTTTTAGTCTTCATGCATAATCCATTATCAGGAAGGTATAACATGGTGATTAATTATATATATGTGAATTATTTTATTTTAATACAGACAGTCGAGTGTGGGATGCAATAGATTTATACATTACGAACAATAAAGATTGGATGAAGGTATGGATTGAACGATGCAAAAAAGCTAATAATGGTAGGTTATCATGGTATGGTGTGTCTACATTGTTCAAAGAAGCTCAATGTAGTGGAGATACCAATCTGACACGGAGGGAAATTGATTTATCATGTGGTTTAAAAAATTATCAAGCAAGCATATTCACCTACACTAAGTTTTTTTACAATTATAGAGATGCATATGGCATGTTTTTTTCTTGATTTCCAAATTTTGCAAGTATAAATATGCATGTTTATCAATTGACAATGCATTTTTTATGTGTTTGACCTATTGCAGTTGAAACACCACAACAAATTGTGGTGTAATGGCCACCAATTTCTCATCAAAAGGTTGGATGAAAAGATGAAAAAAAATTATAGTCGAATAACTATAGTATTTCAAGTTATCAGTGTTTCCTCTAAAGTTGATAGATATCCAGAACTATCTGACAATTAATATTATGAGTATTTGCATGATATACTTGAGTGTGACTTTGAATGCTTGAAAATAGTTGTGTTCAATGTCAAATGGTTTAGGCTACGAATCCATGAATGTGACCCTGATAGAACTGTTATTGAGCATGTTAACAGATTTACCATGGTTGATACAAGGAATCTTGAGCTAGGATAAGAGCTATATGTTCTTCCAAACCAATATGAATAGGTATTTTATGTAGACATTCCAAGTAAAGTGGGTTGGTCATATGTTGTTAGATATGATCCCAGAGGAAGGCCCGTAAAGTATAATGTAGCAGAAGAAGATGAAATTGAAGAAAGAGATGATGTAGAGGAGCAGGGGGTTCATGCAATGTCAGACGAAGATGTCAAAGAAGTTCAAAGAATATATGTTAATCAAGAAGCTATTAATTTGGATGAACAATATGATATTGGCGTTGTGTTGGACGAAGAACTTGAATAAGTTGAACGAAATGCAAAAGAGCATGTTCCAGATGATGATGATGATGATATGGTGAATCCTTAGTACATGAATTCTGAACTTAATGATAAATATGATGAATTAGATTAGGAATAAGATTAATGATATCAAAATGTTGAAAAGTATGAGGTATGTATTTATATGTTTTTAGTTGGTTTGTTCTCTTTCGTTGACCTTAAATTTTTATTTTTCTAATTTTTATATTTGAATATTATTGTGTTTCTTTAAAATATATTATAATAGATAGATTGTGTATCACGAATTGAGAGTGATGTGGTGCAGGGGGGGAGGGGCCATATGAGCTTCCACCTTCACATGGTTTGCCTTGTTAAGTAGAGAATATATTATTTCTTGAAACGAAGAGAAGCTCATTTACATTTATACCAGCATTTCCAAATTTGACTTTGGTTCATTAAGCAGACATAACGGGCGAGTTTGGCCACAGGTGAACCAAGTGACACAACGGTTGGGAAGACATGAGAAGTAAGGTCGGCCCATGCTTTCCCATGAATTGAGTTCCCACCAGGGTGTCTCATAATGATTTTTAGAAAATTGACTAAATTAATGTTTAGGTATTAAAAGTTGGTTTATAATTGATTGATTATGTAGCATGGACATACTAACAAATGATAATATTTTGTTGCCATTTATGAGCTAATGATTTTTGTTGACTGAATTTCACAATAGGGCAAACGCCCGTCCTAGATGCACCTGCACAAAGGTGGAGCACATGGGCGCCCTTAGGGGCGTCACGTGCTGGGCACACCAGGACGTCTGCCCGGTAGGGGCGCTCGTGCAACAAGTTGGTGGGTCAACCCGACTTGGAAAGGGGTGCCTGCATAAAAGAAGTAAGGTTGGCCCATGACTGCCCATGAATAGAGTTCCCACTAAGGGGTCTCATAATGATTTTTAGAAAATTGACTAAATTAATATTTAGGTGTTAAAAGCCATTTTATAATTAATTAAGTATGCAACATGGTACTAACAAATTATAATATTTTGTTGTCATTAATGAGCTAATTATTTGTGGTCACTAATTTACACAGCGGGTTGAATGATTGTGCCCTGGACGCATCTGCAGAAAGGCGGGGCGCCCTCGTTACGTGATGGTCGGCATGTCAAGGCGCCCGTGCAATGAGTTGGTGGGTCATCCCGACTTGGTAAGGGACACCCACAAAAAAGAAGTAATGTCAGCCCATGACTTCCCATGAACAAAGTTCCCACAAGGGGGTCTCATAATGAATTTTAAAAGATTGACTAAAATAATGTTTGGGTGTTAAAATTTGGTTTATAATTGATTAATCATGTAGCATGGAAATCACAAATGATAATATTTGTTTGTAATTAATGAGATAATGATTTGAGTTCACTAATTTCCACAGCAGGGCGAATGCCTGCACCCTAAGCATGCCTGTACAAAGGCAGGGTGCCCAGGCGCCCATGGGGTGTTACTTGCTGGGCATGCCAAGGCGCCTAACCGACGAGTTGGTGGGTCGAACTAACTTGGAAAGGGGTTCCCGCACAAAAGAATTAATGTCGACCCATGACTTCCCATTAACAGAGTTCCCACAAGGGGGACTCACAATGATTTTTTAAAAATTAACTAAATTAATGTTTAGGTGTTAAAAGCTGGTATATAATTGAATATTGATCATGCAACATGGAAATAACAAATGATAATATTATGTTGTCATTGATGAGTTAATGAATATTTGTGTTCACTGATTTTCACATCAGGGTGAACATCTGCGCCCTAGGTGCACCCACATGAAGGTGGGGTGCTTAGGCACCCATTGGGGCATCGCGTGCTGAGAACGCTAGCGCTCCTGCCCTGTAGAGGTGCTCATGCGATGAGTTGGTGGTCGACTCACTTTGGCAAGGGGTTCCCGCACAAAAGAAGTAATGCCGGCCCATGACTGCCCATGAACAAAGGTCCCACAAAGGGGTCTCATAATGATTTTTAGAAAAATGACTAAATTAATGTTTGGGTGTTGAAATTCAGTTTATAATTGATTGATCATGCAAAATGGAAATAAAAAATGATAATATTTTTTTGTCATTGATGAGCTAATGATTTGTTTTCACTGATTAGCACAAGAGGGCAAACGCCCGCGCCCTGGGTGCGCCTACACGAAGGCGGAGCGCTTGGGTGTCCATGGGGACATCGCGTGCGTGGCACGCCAGGGCGCCCACCCAGAAAGGGCACCCATGCGATGAGTTGGTGGGTCGACCTGACTTGGCAAGGGGCACCCACAAAAAAAGAAGTAATGTCGGCCCATGACTACCCATCAACAAATTTCCCAAAAGGGGGTCTCATAATGATTTTTAGAAAATGAACTAAATTAATGTTTAGGTGTTAAAAGTTGGTTTATAATTGATTAATTATGCATCATGGTACTAACAAATGATAATATTTTGTTGACATTGATGAGCTAATTATTTGTATTCACTTATTTTCACAGCAGGGTGAACGACTGCACGAAGGCAGGGCATGCAAGTGCCCATGGGGATGTGGTGTGTTGGGCACGCCAGGGTGCCCGCCCAGTAGGAGCGCCCATGCGACAAGTTGGTGGGTCGACCTGACTTAGCAAGGGGTGCCCGCACAAAAGAAGTAATTTCATCCCATGACTTCTCATGACTTGAGAATGGGGCCAATGTTGAAATTTTTTCAGTTTATGCTAGTATGCACTGAAATTTGACACGGTTATGGTAGATGCATGCATTGATGATATGGGATAGTTTTGATACTCAAATATGACCCACAGAAATAATTTGACAATCAAACGACAAAATTATGGCATATATAAATGTCAAGGAGATGAAATTATTTATTACTATTTATCAGTTGTGGGCTTATAATGTAATCCATTGCCCAAAGGTTAAGAAAACTCCTTACCCTTCCATTTGAGAAAAAATCTTACCCTTCATCTTCACCTTTGCAATCATCGTTATCATCGCCATCATATTTGTACCGGACGAGTTCGGAAATGGGTGAACCGAGCAACACAGCAATTAGGCAGACATGGTTTAATAAAGATTTAATAACTAAGACTTGATATACAATGTCCCACAAAAAATTTCATGGTATGAAAACTTGTATAAATATTTATTAGTATTATCCTATTATATATAATTCTAGTGTTCACTCTATTGATCACGTAGAATATTTATTCAAGGTTTCATTAAAAGTCTTTAAAGGTGACTTACCTCTTCTTATCATTACTTGCAGTCATAAAATTCCTTGAACAAACTTACCCTCTAAACTTGTTTGGAGTTCTCCAAATACACACATAGTTGATATGATTCACTTAGTTTCCATAGGATTTAGGAGTTCAAGTGGAATTCCCCCCAAATGTTGATCTTAAATTATACCCATCCTCAATAAACTCCTAAACTTGACATGTTATAAGCTAAATATGGCATATTCGAAGCCTAATATAACCTATTTAACAACTCATATTCATTCACAAACAAAAATTATTTATATACCCTTATAATTCATAAACAAATGTAAACATAAATATAAACAATTAAATGGCCATAAATAATTAAGACATCGATTTCTGAGGAAAACTCACCATAGAAACACTATAACACTTAACTTATTAATCACAAAAGCTTTTTCGATCCATGGTGCTATGTAAACATTCTTGAATAGAATGAGTTTCCTCTCAACAAATAGCACACAACTTTGGCTTTGCATTGTTTAAATTATGTGGACAATATTTTGTTCTGTGACCTGTAATATTTGGGCATATCTTGTAGAAATATACAAATTTTACTCAGGCTAACATTTGGGTCTCTATTAGTCAATTCTATATTTGCAAAAGTCTTAATTATAGTGACCTTAATTTGTACATATTGTACACCATATCCCACTTCATTAAAGGGTCAAGTATGTAAGTCATTTTTTAAGAATCTCAAGCTTTTATTCAACTTTTCTATCAAATGATGATGGGATAGACCAATATTCATATGATTCCTTATGTTATTCTTTCTTTAGGGCATCTCAAAAAAAATTTATTTCACGTATTCAAAGAGTACCCCTTATATTTTATAGAAGGCATGATATGAACCATTCTATGAGAAATGATTATATATGGGATATGGCTAAGAAGATATATAAACCTTTCGTTGTATTCCAATACAAGTTCACAAGGCATCTAATTAGTGTCTTTTATTGTTTGTGCTATTAGATGTTTGACATATTGAGTTTTAAGGAATGATAAAAAGTTGTCCTTCACTTCTAGTTTTGTTTTTCTTTTTGTTTAATTCTCCTTAAAATTCATAAATCATATTAACGTTCTTTTATTTAATGCTCCAACACACTTTGCAATTTTCTTTTCTTTGTGTGTGGTATATCCATCACAGCCCAATTTTTCTCACATATGAACCATTGATTTTTCATATCTTCATCATCCTCGTAGAGGGGTAGATAGTGGTGCAACATTTGTTTGAGGAGGGTTTTTTTACTATATTGTAGTAGGTGGAGCTAGCCATAGGATAATCAATGGTTTCTTAGTGTTTAATTGATCAACTTTGGTTGATTTTACTAGAAGGTTTATTTCATCGATCTAACAATTTTGATATTTATAGTATGTAAAATGTCTTATTTGTGGTTGCATCACTTCCTTGCAATGTTTGAAAAAAATTGAGGTATCCTCCTCAAATAGTAAATCATATAAGGGGTACAATTCTAATATCTTTTATGTGGAGTAGTATGTTATTATCTCTTTCAATACTTAACCAATTTCACTTTTTTGGGGTATTCCAAGGAACAACATATCTCTCACATTTACATGGTTGTCTAGTTGATACCACTATGAAGATCGTCAAGAACATACTTGTAAATGTTCCCAAAAGAATTCTTAAACACGAGGAATTATTGAACATAGATGACTTGTTACATAAGGATTTGGATGATTACGTATCATATGTCCTAACTCTCAACCTCTATGCTTTCAACATTCTCTACCAATCAAAGGGTGAAAATGCCTACCTCTACCAACTTTATATCTTCATTCAACTCAGGAATCGTCAAGGATTCTTCCCATGTGACATCTATATAATCATCAAACCAATTTATCAGTCCAATGACTTGCCACTGTTGAGGACTTTTTCTTTGGGATTTGTTTGTCAATTTAATTGTCTTAAATTGCTTACATAAATTATCGACCAGAGTTGGTAAACTTGTGAAGTGCAAGTGCACTATATATGCTACGAACCTCTTTTTATTAAATCGGTTTATCAATGTGATGATTGAGTTGGTAGAGATTAATTCTAAGGATATTTTAATTTTTATGTTCCAAATGAAATTATTAATTTTAAATCTAGTATTCTCTCTTACTTCTACTGAAATCGGGATGTTTTTTATTCTTTTAAAATTACACTGAAGCAAAAACTCTTATAAACTAACATTGATCTCTAAGAACAGAATTGTTGAACTATGGTTCTATCAATTATTGCATAAAGTCAGAGATGAAATCAAATACTAAAAACCATGCTTGAAAATGAAACTATTCTGAAAATCAAATATTGAAAACCATGCTTAAAAGTGAAACTATTCTTAAAATCAAATACTGAAAACCATGCTTGAAAATGAAATTATTCTGAAAATCAAATACTAAAAACCATGCTTGAAAATGAAACTATTATGAAAATCAAATACTGAAAGCCATGCTTGAAAATGAAACTATTATAGGAATGAAAATTAAAACACACACACACACACACACTCATATGCTAGAAAGGAAATTCACTCATTATGCTGAAAGGAAACTATGAAGCATTCTATGATAAAAGTTATTACTCTGCATCTATCAATCCTATCTACCTAAGAATGATGAAGGAAAAACATGTGAACATAATTTAAATGACTATAACAATTGATGGAAGGAAAACATGTAAATGACTGTGTCTAAGAAAGCATATAAATGACTAAATCTAGTGATCAGAGTAAGCATGTAAATGACTGAATTGAAAGACAATTGAAGTTATATCAAATGTTTAGATGAAACTACATCAAATGATAAAGAAACTTAACAAAAACTATAGCAATTAATAAACGGAAAACAAGCAAATGCAAAACCTTCACTGTTTGTAGGGGCCCTCCACAAACAGGTGGTATCAAAGCTTTACTCCAATAGCTAGTTGTGCATCAAGTCTTCAAGTACTTCTTCATTAAAAATGAATGAAAATAGAGTTTTTAAAAATGTCACAGTCACCTCAAAATTACACCTTTTTCCTTTGCTTCAATGGAGTGTTTATATATGGGTTACAATGTAACTTCATGGAGATTCAAATGGCTAAAGACCAGAACTGAATGGACACCTAGTTGCAACGAATTTGATGAATCACAGTCCATTCCAACCTCTATTTCCTTTACTGGGTGTTTATTGGCACATGGGTGCACTATTTGCTCACGCAACCTGCAAAATAGGGCTCTAAAGAACCTCAAATATCTCCCAAATGGTAACGAATTCGGGAAAACTACTCATGGAGAACTTAATTGGGCCCGTTATGAACAAACCCGTGTTTTTTTCCGATAATCGTTTTCATTTTCTCTGAAAACGCGTTTGAAGTTGACTGGTCAAAACTGCTGCGATTTTCCCTTGATCTTTGCCTAGAGGTCCACATGTGCGAGTTGGGTGGGAGTTGACCAATACAATTCCATATTGGAGTTTCTAGAAATAATGTCCAAGTGTCGGATTTCATTTTAGAGTGGTTCTACTACCTCAACCATGGAGGTAGCTACGGAAACTTGATAAATCTGCAACTTGTTAAACTGTCATTAGTTAAAACCATGCAAAATTCTTCTTAATCTACTAAAAATAAAGGAAAACTATGTTAATCAACCACTTAGACATATAGATACACGTCATGAAGAATTATGGTAAAAATGGTGGCAAGTGAGTGAAATGGTGCAATGGATGGTTGGAAGTAATGGCTTAATGAATGACAAAGACAAGTGAAAATGATGACAAATCAGTGACCCAACATCTCCCCCACACTGAGATCTTTGCATGTCCTCATGCAAATTGAATCTCAAAAATGAACTCATATACCTCTTTTCTTTATCCACACAAAGTTGTCTTATTTATTTGTTGGAGAGTGTTTCTTTAAAAGATGTTGGTTAATATTATCAATGAATTTATTCTTATATCACATGTCCTTTCTCCTTGCTAACATCACGAGAGAATGAAACCTTAATAATTGTTTGATTACTTCCATAAAGTAAACATTTTTTTTTAACACTTTACTAAAGTCCACACCAAGCCTCATCTCCGAGGAATAAAGCTAATTTCCAGCACCCCTTCTTTTGATGCCTAAATCATATCCAATGCTTAACTCAATTCTTTGCAATGTGAATCATATTCATTATCATACTTTTGGAGGTGTGCCTTCATGCTGAAATAGGGTATCAATGTCCTCTGCATGAGTCTTGATGAATATGTGTTGAATATGTAAAGAAAAAAAAGCATTTTGTGTTGTTGCTAAACTCTTGTTGCATTTGCTTTATGATATGAAAAGAACCTACTGCCAATTTTTTTACCTTGTGCTCAACTCTTGTTCTTGTTTGCTGCATATATTCTTGCAAGGTAGCATTCTTGTGATATCATACTCATGATATTTGCATGATGACTTTTGAATATATTGCACACTATTTCTTGATGATAAGGCTTGTGGATAGGGCATGAATTTGGTATGAGGGATAGATCAATGATGGAAAAGATGGTTGAGGATTAAGTCAATGATGAAAATCATGGTTGAGGGCTAGGTCAATGATGGAGAAGATAGTTTGTAAGAATGGTAATTGAAGTGGTTATTTATCACATTTTCCTAAATTTTTAATAAACTAAAAAAACATATGCAAGTTTTTACCTCAAGTTTACCTTTTGAAGAACTTGAAATGTTGAAGTAGGGGTTGTAGATGTTGGAATAAAATCATTCTACCGACAAATAGATTCTTGAATCTTGAGCTTTTGAAAATTCTGAAAATGACTTTTCATGCCATCCAATATTGCACAAAAACATATGCCACGAACTCATTTTAAGGCCAAATTGAGTGCTTCAAAAGGAAAATGGTGTATTTTTACCATTTTTACCGCCACATGCCTTCAGAATCCCATTTTGAAGAAGAAAAACGTTGTTGTGAAAAAATATCAAATTATGCCCTAATCTGTCCACAATGGTGAAAAATGAAAATCTGCCTTAAAAACCCACTGAAAAATCCTAAAAAATTGAACTTTTTTGGAATTATGCCCACGTCATACTCAATTTACCATATTCTGAGAAAACCCAGAAGTTAAGAATTTTTTTATTTCTGCTCCAATCTCTTGAAATATTTATGCCAAAACTACCTTTGGAACAAGCTGCTACAGCAAAAACAGGTTGTTACAGCAATAGCTGCAGAAATTGCAACTTTCCGTAGTTATTGCAGAAAATGTCAATTTTTGTAGAGAGTTGTTTTCTCCGAGTTTGAACTGCTGATTTGGATTGTGTACTGCATGTTGAAGTAGAAACCATGAAACATAATGCATATTGACTGAAATAGGCTCAATTTTATTGTTTTGCTTGAAAATGAAATGAATGAAAATGTGTTGTAGTGGTGCGATCATGTTGTTGTTGAAAAACAAGATGAACATGTTGCTACAGGAAACCAATAAAATGTATTGCTGCAAGTTGTTGTTGATTCCATAAAACCATTAGTCTTCATCCAAAACCAAAATTCATGGTACAACTCTTACCATGTGAATGAATGTGCCGAAATCGAGCATGGAAAGAAATCATTGGATTACTCATGATATTTTCATGATCATGATGGAAAAGATGGTTGAGGATTAAGTCCTAATCTGTCCACAATGGTGAAAATGAAAAATCCTCCTTAAAAACCCATTGAAAAGTCCTAGAAAATTGCACTTTTTTGGAATTATGCCCTCGTCTTACTCAATATACCATATTCTGAGAAAACCCAGAAGCTCAGAATTTTTTATTTTTGCTCAAATCTCTTGCAATATTTGTGCCAAAACTGCCTCTGGAACAAGCTACTATAGCAAAAACAGGTTGTTACAGCAATAGCTGTAAAAAATGCAACATTCCGTAGTTGTTGCAGAAAATGTCAATTTTTGCAAAGAGTTGTTTTCTCCGAGTTTGAACAACTGATTTGGATCGTGTACTGCATGTTGAAGTAGAAACCATGAAACATAATGCATATTGACTAAAATAGGCTCAATTTTATTGTTTTTCTTGAAAATGAAATGAATGAAAAAGTGTTGTAGTGGTGCCATCATGTTGCTATTGAAAAACAAGATGAACATGCTGCTACAAGAAACCAATAAAATGTACTGCTGCAAGTTGTTGTTGATTCCATAAAACCATTAGTCTTCATCCAAAACCAAAATTCATGGTACAATTCTTACCATGCGAATGAATGTGTCGAAATTGAGCATGGAAAGAAATCATTGGATTATTGATTACTGATGAAAATCATTAACCAATGCGAGACAACTCACCAATAATGTAAATGATTGTCAAGGTACTCGAGTGCATCTTGGTAGGGACGAATGAATGTGTTGAAGTCGAGTCACCTACAAGATCTGACAATCAAGAGACATTGTTGTATTTCCATTGTTATCAACGAGGAGATTGGCCTTTGATATATGCAAATTCCAAGGCACTCCAAATAATCTCTAATCTTGATCCTGGATAAGGTGTTGAGGTCGATGGGACAAGATCTGTTAGAAAGTGGCCTTAAGGAAACCCACATCATCCAACTCGAGCATAGAACCAAAAATGATTTGAAGAACCATAATAAAATATTGAAACCATCATAAAATTGCAGAACTTATTGTGAACTTTGCTCGCCAATTGCATGGTTTTCAAGCAAAGCTCATGTCCAATTGTGCCAGCGAACTAGTTTTCACAACAAGACTTATTTTTCTCTTTACGTTTTTTATTTTTTTATTTTTTATATTTCCTTCTCTACTTGAAAAAGAAATCTCATTCAAGTATATGAATACTTCCAATGGAACCCTATGCGTAGCAAGATAATAGATAAACTCATATGCAAGTTTGAAAGATACGCTTTGATATGTACTAGTATATGAGAGACCAACTGCCTTGATTGAGATAATGTCAGAAAATAATGAATAATTGGGTACTGGGATCCAATGACTATCCTAAACCAAGATTCAATGTAATCTTGTCTTCCTTGGCTTCTTGCTATCATGTTATGCAACTCTTCAGAGATATGATCTCTATTCATAGAATCTGGTGATAAGCATGCAAGAAACTTTTCAATCTCAGGTTCCAACAACTGCTCTTTATCAACAGGCATCCATGATACTTGGACCTTATCTGAATCTTCTTCTTTTGGTTGTTGTTCTTCATGTCCTTTGCCTTGATTTCGATTCATGTTGTAGGGTTGTTGGTGTTGTTGGTCAGAAACTGAAAGAAAGCTTTAAGCTTTAAGAGTTTTGAGTTTTGGAATAACTCAAATCCTTTGAATTCCACTTTTCTTTGACTTGAATATTTTCATTTCATATCCTCATATATGAATTTTTAAATATTGACTTTGAAAATCCTTCATCCATGGAGTTGACCCCTCAAATCTTCTTGGGACCTGCAAAAACATAGCACTTGCCTGCAATACAATATTAGATGATGGAGGAAGAGAGGTGTATAGTCTTTCTTCTTCCAATAAATATGTAAAATAATTACAAGAAATGCTTGAAAAAAATTCCAAATATAATATACAAATAAGATGCATTTATTTACCTCTTGAGGAATGGTAGCCAACCTAGACCTCCTAGTGGTATTTTGTTTGCAAAATATTTGTTTTATGTCCAATTAGAGTGATTCAAAAACCATGTTGGAGTGAATTCATATGTCTACTTCCAGTATAAACAGGTTTTCAAAATGTTTTATAATATGTAAAAAATGATGAAGAGTACCCTGTCTGATAGAGTTGCTTGTGAATTTTTTACGAGACCAACATTCACTATTTGGAGTGTAAAATTTTCGTTAAAGGTCGGATCGATGTGATTCCACTTGGAGATTAAAGTATATTTTTTTTTTTATATCCAAGATAAACATGTTTTTAAAATTCTTAGGTTTTATATCACAAAATTGCTGATGAACAGACCTAAGAGGCAGAGTTTCACTTTGTTAATTTTAAGACATGCAGTCACTAAATGTGGCATAGATTTTTCATTTGACCTCCAAATGGGATGATTCAAATTTTGTATTCAAATCTACTTTAATATATATATCCCTTAGAAATATGTTTTAAAAAGAATATGATTTGGTATGTTCAATATGCCAATGAAAAGCCAAGACCTAAAATTGTCACCATGCAGATTTTTCGACAAGCCGTTAGTATTTTGAGCATAAATTTTTCATATGATGTCGGATTGAGGTGATTCAAATTGATTTGGAAACTATATTCCAAGGGATATCTTACCTATACATATCACTTAAAAATGTTTCCATTATACCCCTCAAATAAATGTTGTACTAACTCTGTCCTCAAAATTTCTCTTGAAATCTAGTGCTTATTTCAACCATAATTTTTATTTATGATCCAAGTTGAAAAATTTTAATGGGTTTAAAAACTAGATTTCAAGATATTATTTGTTTAAAAACATGCTTTGAAAATGATACTATGTGGTTACCCAAAATAGGATTGTTCTTAGTGCATTTTTCCATAAAATCCTTCCAAATGAGTATTGAACAATGATTTGAAAAATTATTCATGAGGGTTTGAACCAAAAGTCTTATTGTGAACTCATTTTACCTATTTATTTATTTATTCTATTCTATCCTACTCTATTGTAGAAAAATAAGTTATTCTCTCAAGTATAAGAGAATTTCCAATGCATCCATTTGCGTAACAGGATCATAAGTAGACTCATATCCAAGTTTGAAAAATATCCCTTAATGAATGTTTGGACATGAAAAATTAGTTGATCATAAAGATTTGATGCTAATGAATGTTGAAAAATGGAGTGGTGTTGTGGCCTAATGACTAGTTTAAACCAAGTTTTGAAATGATCTTTGTTTTCTTGGCTCTCCTTGATTGTCATATCACAAAGTTCTTCTTGTGAAATTTGTTTAAAATCATGAATGCACAAGGGATCTTGTGATACATATGCTAGATATTTTTTAATTTCTAGCTCTATTGTTTGAACTTCATCGCATGTGATCCATAACTCATTGATCTCCTTACAAAGATAACTAGAAGAAGCTTTTAGATTCTCTTCTTGTGGATCATCTTCATGGATGCTTTGTTCCTCTTCTATCTTTTGAAATGAAGATTCATCCCTGGTGACCATTCTAAATTGTGGACAAGGATTTGAGAAGATCCTTGTGGTGGCATACCCTCGTTCTCTAAATGATGTCTTTAATATCATGTTTTGTAGATCTTGTTTTGCAAATGGATTTAGTGAGTTTTTGTTAGTGGTTGGGGGTTTTGTTTTGGGGATCTACATTTCCAATTTCGATGTTTAAGCATGAATAACCATAATGGAAAGTGTATTTTTTTTAGAATGCAAAGGGAAAAGACTCCTATTTACACTTCCTCAGTAACAGCGCCAAAATGTTTTTTAATTTAATTGTCTTAAATTGCTTACATAAATTATCGACTAGAGTTGGTAAACTTGTGAAGTGCAAGTGCACTATATATGCTAGGAGCATCTTTTTATTAAATCAGTTTATCAATGTGATGATTGAGTTTGAAGAGATTACTTCTACCAATGTTTTTATTTTTATGTTCCAAATGAAATTAGTAAGTTTAAATCTAGGATTCTCTCTTACTTCTACTGAAATCAAGATGTTTCTTATTCTTGTAAAATTACATTGAAGCAAAAACTCTTATAAACTAACATTGATCTATAAGAACAGAATTGTTGGACTATAGTTCTATCAATTATTGCATAAAGTAGGAGATGAAATCAAATACTAAAAACCATGCTTGAAAATGAAACTATTCTAAAAATCAAATACCGAAAACCATGCTTGAAAGTGAAACTTTTCTGAAAACCATGCTTGAAAGCGAAACTATTTTGAAAATCAAATACTGAAAACCATGCTTGAAAATGAAACTATTATGAAAATCAAATACTGAAAACCATGCTTGAAAATGAAACTATGATGAAAATCAAATACTGAAAACCATGCTTAAAAATGAAACTATTCTAGGAATGAAAATATAAAAAAAAACACTCATATGCTAAAAAGGAAATTCACTCATTATGCTGAAAGGAAACTATGAAGCATTCTATGATAAAATTTATTACTTTGCATCTATCAATTCTATCTACCTGACAATGATGAAGGAAAAACATGTGAACATAATTTAAATGAATGTAACAATTGATGGAAGGAAAGCATGTAAATTACTGTGTCTAAGAAAGCATATAAATGACAATCTAGTGATCAGAGCAAGCATGTAAATGAATTAATTGAAAGAAAATTGAAGCTATATCAAATGTTTAGATGAAACTACATCAAATGATAAAGAAACTTAACAAAAACTACAACAATTAATAAACAGAAAGCAAGCAAATGCAAAACCTTCACTGTTTGTAGGGGCCCTCCACAAACAGGCGGTATCGAAGATTTACTCCAACATCTAGTTGCGCATTAAGTATTCAAGGTACTTCTTCATTAAAAATGAATGAAAACAAAAAAAATTAAAATGCCACAGTCACCTCAAAATTACACCTTTTTCATTTGCTTCAATGGAGTGTTTATACAGGGGTTACAATGTAGCTTCATGGAGATTCATATGGCTAAATATCATAACTGAATGGACACCTAGTTGCCATGAATTTGATGAATCATAGTCCATTCCAACCTCTATTTTCTTGATTGGGCATTTATTGACACATGGGTGCACTATTTGCTCACACAACCTGCAAAATAAGGCTCCAAATAACCTGAAATATATCCCAAATGGTAACGAATTCAGGAAAACTGCTCGTGTGAAACTTAATTGGGCCCATTCTAAACAAAACCCATGTTTTTTTTCCTAGGATCACTTTCATTGGCTCCGAAAACGCGTTTGAAGTTTACTGGTCAAAACTATTGCGATTTTCCCTTGATCTTTGCCTAGAGGTCCACATGTGCGAGTTGGGTGGAATTTTACCAATACAAATCCATATTGGAGTTTCTAGAAATAATTTCCAAGTGTCGGATTTCATTTTAGAGTGGTGCTACTACCTCAACCATGGAGGTAGCTACAGAAACTTGACAAATCTACAACTTGCTAAATTGTCAATAGTTAAAACCATGCAAAATTCTTCTTAATCTACTAAAAATAAAGGAAAACTATGTTAATTAACCACTTAGACATATAGATACACGTCATGAAGAATTATGGTAAAAACGGTGGCAAGTGAGTGAAATGGTGCAATGGATGGTTGGAAGTAATGACTTAATGAATGACAAAGACAAGTGAAATGATGACAAATCAGTGACCCAACAAGATGGATGATTGTTTGCAACATCATGCATCACTATGATTTTCTTTTGGCTTTTATCCCTTCCAACTTCTTGAATATTAATCGTTGTCTTGTATGATTTCATTCTTTTGAACATCTTTTTCTTGTTTTCTTCATCTAGTGCATACTCTCACTCTCTTATAGTTAACTTCCTCGTTTTCCTCAGCATAATGGCTCTTCAATGTGTATCAACTAATTTTATTCCATTTTAGGCATTCTCACAAATTGTCACCCCCCACCATAAAGCCAAAATTACTTTTACTAGTTGAGAAAGGCACCACAATTGGCCATTCATTTCTATAAGTATTCATAAGCTTCTTCAGCAATTTTTCAACTAGCATTCAAAAAATACTCCCACATACATTTTCATTTTTTCTATTAGGTACTAGTTAGTATTGTTAGTGGATATTGGGGTTCAACAATGTTCCAAATGCCTTGGCCAATCAAGAATTTGTGAATTAAAGTGGGTACTATGTAGAGGAACTAGTCATACAATTTTTCATAAAATATTATTTTAACATCATCAAGGGATGCCTCTCTTCTATTTCTTTCTTCTCACAAAAGTGATCTACGATTTTTTTGACCCACTAATCTAACTAATCAATTTAGAGATAATTCATTAATCTTAATTAAGATTAATCATGTGCACCACATTCTATAAATTTCTTAATTTCTTTAAGAATGGATATGAGGAATTTTTCATGTGTTTTTGTGAAAATTTGTGCTCTCACCTATGCAAGTGTGACATAGTTTCATCTAGGATCATTTTTTAAATAATTTTAGAATTTTCTTTATCACCACTCTCATGACATTGGAATCTTCACTTCCTTCCTCCCCTAAACCTCTTTCAATCTGGTGGGCAACTAGGCGAACGAAGCAAGGATAAGCCTTGAATAAGCAATGATAGTTGAAATGGCTTCCTACTTCCTTTGAGTCTCATATCTACATGGGTACATTCGTACTTACTAAATAATCATGCACTAGCATGTCGCTTTTACTATGTGGTCATGTTGGCTTATTGGTTGCCCAACTCCCCTGGCTTAGTACTCAATGTGAGAAAGCATGGAATCAATCTAAATTCCATCCACCGGTTAGGTGAAAATGGACAAACCTACTTCTGGGTATTGCACCACTCATAGGAAATATATACTAATATATAATATTATTATAATATTATACATAATATATAATATATATTATATAATAGGTTATATATTAGAGCATTATATAGGTTATATAATCGAATAATCAAAAGGTCAGGTTCACAACAGACCGAGAAGGGCATAATCAAGTTCACAGAGTGAGAAAGAGGGCATTTGACATGGTGGCATGAGGGCATTTAAGCAGTAGGCACAAGGGCATTCAGCAAGGCAACATTGGACACATATCTTCAATATGGCAGTAAGCTCGAAACAGGGTTCCTCTATTTGCTATTTTTTTTAAAGAAGGACTTTCGTCAACTCTTCATAGAACTAGCTCACAGACCTTAACCCATGATTGTAAGCTCGAAACCCTTACCCTTGATTGTAAACATGAAACCCTAGAAGGTTTAGCTTGATTTGTATTGCACAGTAGTCTTGTTCAACCTCTCTGTATTACTTACGCTATTATGTGTTATTGAGTTTGTAAGTAAATTTGGAGGAACCTTTGCTGGTAGGAAGAGGAAGAAGACCGATTCAGTGATAATTCCCCTACAGCACGAGTTAAAGCCTTCCAAATCGAGTGCTTGTTTCTTCGGTTGAGTGATGGTGGATGGAGAAGGAGGTTTCTTATTTGTTAGATTTAGATTTGGGAGACGATATTGAGGTAAAAGCTCACTACTTTCCAATAGCAGATAAAAGTAGGATTTGCTCTAGTTGTAAGTGATAAGTTCCCGAGAAAAGTGAGGGATGATGCACAGTAGTTTTTCACTAGCTATTGTTTTTCAAAATTCTTATTGATAGAAATATGGGTTAGAAAGAGGATCCTACAAGTTTTTCTTATTTTTGGATAGTGTCCTTTAACCATCAAGACGACACCACTTTCTGGGTTTCTTGCACTTATTAGGGTTTTGAATGATAAGGGTTCCTTTAACTAGTTTAGCCAAGCCTTGTTATGGTAGGGTACCAACCTATTTATTTGAACATATTTAGTTGTAATTTCTTGTACCTTTGTATTTTTTTAATGATTATGACTAGTTGTCCAAGTACTTAGTTCCTCTATCAACATTGTTTTAGTTTCAATATGATTTCTGACTAGAGCTTTTACTCATATAGAGAAAGTTTGGCACTTGAGTCCATTTTTATTAAGAGAACCCTTAAACTTGAAAAAAAAAAAAATTTGTTTGTTAATGTTTTGAGGACCACTAGAGAGAGTAGCTCCCCTATAATGCATGATGGATATTTATTGTTTAACTACTTGTTTGTATTATCACTATGATACTGATTTTATAAAAAGATTTATTTCCTCTCCATTTGGGAATTTTTGTGTCAATTTATACTATACATTATATGGTAATTTCATGTGTAATTTCCAGCAAGATAAAGAATGTTTCAGCATGATTTCTTTGTGTTCCTTAGGTTCTTTTTCAACCAGAATACTCATTTTTATTTCTTTCCATTCTTTACAAATGTTACCCAACTACTACAATTTTTTTTTGTTAATAGAAATTAATATAGTCAATGTATAATAACTTATTGGCACACAATCTATGTTGTCTATTTATTGTTCTTTATTAAATCTTCTTTTGTACTTTTTTTATACACCATGTGATTTATTCATACCAAGATTAAGTTACACATATGAATAAATATATATAGCTCATATACATACTAAAACTACCCATATATAGTCTAGGTGGCTTAGGCAGGGCCTATGGGGGACATGCCTCCCCTTCCTATCACTTATTTTTTTGAGAACCTGAGATTGTTACTTCGTTAAGAGTTAGGGTGCATAACATTTCCACCCCCCTGTGGAAACTAGCCTAGGTAATTTCTTTTTTACATTGATTCTATGCTTGTATATATCTATAGTCTTATGAGTGTGTATGTATGCTTAGAGTGCTCTCTTGAGTCACAACGCCTATTGTAAGATTTAATTATAATGACTAGAACTCAAACTAAGAACCAAATTACGAACACCATACTCTATTACTCTATTGTATCAAGAGTCTGTACCTGTGAAATATACTTTCAAGATTCTTTGTAACCATTTACCTTACACACACTATAGTCTCTAGTTTAGTTGATAGATATTTACCTATCACAAGTTAGTGTTGTACAATTTAGGAGTCACCAATAGAAAATCCTCTACTTTAAGTCTTAGATAGATTCTCATATATTCTACTCTTCTTGTGACAATTACATATAAACTAGCTTGAAATTAATAGAATACATTCCTAATCTCCTCGTGGGAATGTATCAAGAGATATTACAGTCCTCCCAACCATAAGTTGATATCATCAACCAGCTACCCCTGAGCCCTACTCGTCAAACAAAATGTTACGTAGAAGTGATGGCAGCACCCCAATCGCCTACGTTTTCATTTCTTGTTGGACATGCTAGATTTAGGTTATCTATTGGCACATAAATCCACTCCATAGAAAAATGAGTAACTTAATGAACATGTGGTGGAAATTTCAGCGCAAAATCTAGAAGAATATGTCAAATAATGCCACATGCAAATTCTTCTCTTCATTTGAGTTGGTGCTTTCCATCCTTAGGGGGGTGTATGGAGAGTTGCACGTGGTGTTTTCCCTGTATATTTGCAAAATGGACACAAAAAATAGTATACAAAAATTCCTCTGGTATACAATCAAGTTGTCAAAGTGGGTTACAAAATACATTTTGTAAATAGTTGTGGAGTTCCCTTCAACATTAGCTTTAATTGCCCACGGGGCTTTGGAATGACGGTGAATGGGTGCGCTGTTAAGGCACTCCTTGCGATAGGTCACCGGTTCAAATCCCCTATGGGTACTTAGGTTAGTCTAATAGATTAAAAAAAAAAAAAAACATTAGCTTTAATTGACGAAAGAAAATTCAGAATAAAAACATTTTAAAGTAGTTTTGTTACCAAAATAAATGCCTATGAAATTTTAAAACAATGCATCTCAATCATGAAATTGCCAATGAAATCTAAGGGCTAGATAAAAACATAACTAAGGTTTATTCTGCATAAATCAAAAGCCTTTGATTGCATCAAAGAGATAGCTATAGATATAGTGTAATGATGTTTCCTACATAAGAATATAGAAGCTAGAAGATAGAGAGAGAAAGTGAGAGAGAGAGTAGGCTATTATTAAATAATATCCAAGTAAATAAGGAACAAATAATTCCCTCTCCCAAGTAAATCTACTTCAAGTAACAAACCCTTTACAAAACAATTTAAAAAAAGAAGGCCAATTAAAATAATTTTATGTGACACAAAGAAAGAAACCCAATATGGGTTTGTAGTTGTTACAAACTTCAAATCCAGAAAGCCAAAAAATTTCAATTATAAACTTGTATCAGTCATCTGTTGACTAACCAACTCGGGATGATAAAATAATGCCCACAATCAAATCATATAGGGCAAGCACCTCTGTAAAAATGAGTATGAGGATCATGCCCACAAAAAGCTTAGGCTACTAGGCATTTTCTTTGTAACCAAAAGGAAAAGTAGCCATAAGTAAGAGAACATATAATATATTTAATTTTAATATGACTGTCAATTCTCCTCACCTATTCTATCTCAGTATTAGGTACACATGCACAAGAAAAATGAGAATTTCTTTCTAGCATCACATAGACATTCAAATTGTGGCAATCAAAAACAATAATTCTAATGAAAATTTGGATAGAATTTGATCATGTTTTATGTGTTATTAATTTTAAAGATAGAAAATTTTAAACATGCTCAATAAATCGCTCTCCTTATTAGGAGATAAAGAATTAAGATTTTAAATCATCGCGAGGCCTTCCCAAGACCAAGTTAGCCACCAAACAAGTCAGACAAAGACTTCCCAAGACCAAGCCAACCACCAAACAATATTCCTTGAAAAAAAACAAGATCTCCAACGAGTCAACAAGGTTGACCTTACCAAGAATGTAACTTCTCTAAATTTTGGCTTCATCAATTAGGTCTGCAACTTTGGCTTCCAAAAACTCAAACCTATAGTAACCCAAGAATCACATAAACTCGCACAAGTGGGCCAATAATAGTAGGAGATCAAACTTATTTCTTTTGTTGAGATTCTTATTTTCTTCGCTAGGGTGATTTCTTTTCTTCTAGCCTCCTCACACTACTTTTCTATCGTAGATCAAATGCCAAGATGTGTGTCACTAGAGGAGGTCGAATTCCTCTTATTTATAGTCTTCACAAGGGCTAGAGTGGGCCTCTCTAGGCCGACTTTATCATGGATGGCTGACTTGGTCATGGGGTCTTTCTAGACTTTTCTAAACATCAAAATAATATTTTATTTCTTGATACAAGAGCCCAATCAAGTCTATTACATCATGACATAAACTTTGACTCAAGACAAAAACCCTAGAGAACTCAATGGGTGCTTAGACCTAGGAACCAAAAATTTTGAGCATGAAATCCATGCTTTAATAAAAAAATTTCCTTTTACAATAATTTATTTTTCTTTTGATAAGTACATAAGAGATACATCATGTCATGAGCCAAATACAATTATGAAGACCAATAATAATTACAACTTTCAATAGGAACTTCGCATGTTACAGACCTTCAATGTCTTCTAGGGCATATTGCTCCTCAACTAAACTTGTCTCTCCTTCTTTTGTACTTCACATTTCTTCTTATTTGTAAACTTGCTTTGAAATGAAGTGCATGTGTGATGTCTCTCAAAGGAGGTCAAATGTCTACTTTATATATCCTTCCAAGGGCTCTTTAAGCCCAATGTGAGGCCAACTTCAGCTAGCTAGCTGACCTATTCTTGGGAGCACTATAAACATTTTTCCAAAATAAAAAATGATTTTTTTCTTTGATACACGTTCCCAAATGGGTATTTACATAATTACAATGACCTTTTGACTCAAGATAATCATATAGGCATGTAGTGGATGCCTTACATATTGACCAAAGAGTCAAGCATGAAACCCTTGCTTTATAAAATTTTCTTTTTACAATTTTCTTTCTTCTTTTGATCAATATATAATAATTACATCATGACATGAGAGAAATGACAATTATGGAGATCGATACTAGTTACATTTCCCAACAGATAGGAGCATGTTGATTCAACTAAGCCAACACCAATTATGTTTGCATTTTGATTTTCTCGCTCAGTTTGGGACAAAGTTTCATTTGATACACAATGAAAGAAAGAGAACTATGGTTCATGATATATGTTGCATGATTAGTTTTTACATTCTTCCAAGTGCAGTGAAACAAGATGTCCAAGGGCAATGAAACAATATCTCTTCAAGATGATGGCTCTTATAGCCTTTAATGCTCACCAAGGCAGCCTACAACACCTCCTGCAATTTTGGACCTGAGGAAACCCTAGAATGTTATGCAACCGACTCACAGAAAAGATATATCAACGACTTAAAAAATATCCCCTTCAAGGGGGAAACCTCCTTTACATTACATAAATGAACAATTCTTGGATGATTCAAATGATAAAACCTCCTTGGTATATATAGGAGTATAAGGGGTCACAATATAATCAAAGCCTACATAACAATAATAATGTAAGGGCACAACAATAACAATAGTGGGCTTCTATGGGGCACAACAATAATAACATGGGGGATGCATGGGAACAACAATAACAATGGGGAATACACTAATAATAATAAGGGGAATACACTAGTATTATAGGGATCTAACATGCCCCTCTCCTTCAAAAAAAAATTGTCCTCAATGCTTGAGTAGTTATAGATGCTTCTGCATAAAATTTTCATCCTCCCATGTGGAATTTTCAGCGGGTAAGTTCTTCCACTTAATGAGATACTCTGAAATTAATCAATTATGTAATTGTCAAGTCCTTGTTTTCATGACTGCTTCAGGCTCAAATATGATTTTTTCCTTCTTCGTCAAGTTCTGGCAACACTGTTTGAATTGGAAGCTTGTCACTAATAACCTTCTTTAAGCATCAAACATGGAAGAATAGATGTACCCTGAAAGATGCAGGAAACTTCAATTTGTATTCCATAGTACCAATATTTCGCAACACCTTTTAAGGACCATAATACTTGGGCTATAATTTATTATCCTTATTATATTACTTGAGGGACATTTGTGTGTATGGTTGTAGCCATAAAAATACCCAGTCACCTACATCAAAACTTCTTTCATTGCGATGTTGATATGCCTGTTGTTTCATTCGATTATAAGTCAGAGTGAGGTTATCCTTTAAGAGTTGGAGAACTTGTTGTTGATGCTCAATGTGATCTTCCACTACTTAAACCTTAGAATTTTCTCTTAAACATGATGTGATGGATGGTGGATGATATCCATAAAGTGCCATAAATGGGGTCATTTTTGCTGCAATATGGAAGGCAGTGTTATACCATCATTCAGCTAGAGGTAACCATTTGACCCATTGTGTTTGTTTATCTGATACAAAGAAACAAAGATATCCTTCCAAACATTTATTCACTACCTCAATTTGTCCGTCGGATTTAGGATGATAAGATGAGCTATGAGCTAGTTGAGTACCAAGACAAGAAAACAATTTCGTCCAAAAATTTCTAGTGAAAATGGGATCTCTGTCACTTACAATAATCTTTGGGTTTCCATGCAGCTTTTAAATTGTTTCCATAAATGCAATAGCAATTGTACTGGATTTAAAAGGATTATATAATGCAAAAAAGTGTGCATGCTTGGTAAGTTTATCAACTACCACCATGATGACACTCTTTCCTTTAGACTTGGGTAAACCTGTGATAAAATATATTGAGACCTCCTCCCAATGCTAACGTGGAATGCCTAAAGGTTGTAATAGACTTGGGGTCTCAATTGTCTCAACTTTATTGTGTTGGAAAACCAAACATTCTGCCACAAACTTTTAAATATCAAATTTAAGGCCATCCCAAAAAAATTCCTTTTTAACCCTGTGGTAAGTTTTCATAAATCCTGAGTCCCTCCTAAGGGGAAGGTGTGCAATTCCAAAAGAATATTTTCTTGAGTTAGGAATTCTTGCAAATATATAAGCGATCTTTGTACCAAAATGAATCATTTTTCCAGCTAAATGTATCAGATGTAATAGGATCTTGCTGCAAATTTTGAATGAGTGCCCACACATCTTCATCATTCTTCCATTCATCCCTTGCTTCAATTATCCAATCAGGTTGGATAATAGAAATAGCACAAAGCAGTGCTTCCACATCCTCATTATTTCTTGAGAGTGCATCTGCAACAACATTTTGCTTCCCTCTTTTGTAGATGATTTCAAATTCATAACCCAACATCTTTGTGACCCATTTTTGTTTTTCTTCTGAAGATAATCTTTGTTCCAAAAATTATTTAATACTATCATGATACGGTTTTACCTTGAAGTGTATTCCCATTAGGTAAGGTCTTCATTGCTTTAGTGCTTGTAATATTACCAACATTTCCTTCTCATAAATAGGTTTGTGTAAATCCTTTCCTTTGATTGGATGACTTTCAAAAGAAATAGGTCTTACTTCTTGCATTAAAACGACATCGATTCGATTTCCTAAGGCGTCATATTCCACAATAAAGGTTTTTGTGAATTCAGGTGTAGTTAAGACCGGTGCTTGGCACATTGCCTTTTTAAGATGTTCAAAGGACTTTGTCACTTCTGGAGTCCAAGAAAATGCATCTTTCTTAATTAGTGTTTTTAGAGATGTTTTTATTCTCCCATAATTCTTAACAAACTTGTAATAATACCTTGTCAACCTGATAAATCCTCAAAGATGCTTTATGGTTGTGGGGATTTTCCGTTCCTTAATGGCTTTAATTTTGTTAGGGTCTACCTTAACACCCTCATGAAATACAATATGACCCAAATATTCCACCTCTTGTACTCCAAAGAAACATTTGGAGGCTTTTGCATATAATTGTTTCTCCTCCAATAATTTGAGCACCCTATCAACATGTTGAACATGATCCTTCCAAGACTTGTTGTAGATTAGTATATCATCAAAAAATACTAACACAAATTTTCTAAGGAATGGTTTGAAAATGCAATTCATCGAACCTTAAAATGTCGAAGGTGCATTAGTAAGGCCAAAAGTCATGACCAAAAATTCATAATGACCCTCATGAGTTCTCAATGATTTTTTCGGAATTTCTTCAATCTTCATTCTAATTTTATGATATCCTGAATGAATATCCATATGGGTGAAGTAAATTGCTCCATGGCATTCATCCAAAAATTCATCAATGACAGGAATGGGAAATTTATCTTTAATAGTGAGCTTGTTGAGATCCCTATAATCTAGACACATACGCCATGATCCATCCTTCTTGTGCACCAATACTACTGAAGAAGAGAAAGAACTTTGACTAGGTTGAATTATACCAATCTCTAGTATTTCTACAACCATACGTTCAATTTCACTCTTTTGGGCATAGGGATATATGTAAGGTTTGATGTTTAGAGGAACACTTCCTGGAATCAAATGAATAGCATGATCATGATCACAGATAGGTGGGAGGCCTTTCGGAGTCTCAAATACCTTGGAATGATTGTCCATAACTTTTTGGAGATCTGGAGAAATAGATGATTTTGATGTTTGAACTTCTAGTGAGCATAATTGTGCAATTATGCCTCATTTTTCTTTCTTCGGAAGATTTTTCATGCCATTAGAGTTGATTATCTTTCCTAGTTTCTTTGTGATACCCCTTAATTCAACTACCTTTCCTTCCCAAAAAAAATTCAAGAAAAAATCTTGAAAAATAAAGCTATTGTCCCCAAAGATTGTAAACATTGGAATCCTAGTACAACATTAGCACCACCCATTGGAATGGAAAACATTGGAATATTCAATACATATTCCTCCATGGTTAGTGTGATATTATGGTAGTTTCCAAATAAATTTATAGTTCCTTCATTTGCAACCATCACTTGACACACGGGTGCTAGATATAGGAAGCAGTTCAATTCTTTGGCTATCTTACAATGAATAAAATTATGAGTACTACTTGAATCAATCAGTACTATTACCTTTTTCTTCTTGATATATACTTATATATTGAGAGTTTGAGGAGTGTTAATTCTTGCTAATGCATTGCAAGATATCGTCAGATTCATTTCTTCTTTCTCTGGGGTTGGTTCCTAGTGTATATTCTCCTCTTATAATGCTTCTTGTTCCTTTTCTTCCTCCTCTTCACAATCTATGTAGAATAATTTCTTCTCGGCACACTTATGACCTTTAGTGTAGTGTTTATCATAACTGTAACAAATCCCTTTTTCTCTTTTTTCCTCCAATTGGTGTGGCATCAACCTTGTAGGTTGTCGAAAGGCTAGTAGAAGCAACACTTTCATCTTTATAGTTGTGAGTGGTAGAATTCCTTTTTTCCATAATTTTGCTTTCAACTTTTCTTGCCACCCTAAATGACTTATCCAATGAATCAAGTTCCCAAAGGCTAACCTCATGTTGGATTTTATCCTTCAAAGTCCCTATGAAAACATCAATCCTATGCTCTGGAATATCAATTACCCTAATATTCAATTTTTGGAAGCCCTAAATGTGCTCCACCATTGAACCCTTTTGTTTGAGATTTATCAATTGGCTAAAGAAGGTGTTTCTCTTTGTATCCTCATAATGTGCTATCATTTCCTCCGTAAAAATTTACCAATTTAAAAGTGGTTTACGAGAACAAATACATCAATACCATACAAATTGATTGGGTTCTAAATATAAAGATGCAATGCACACCTTTTGTGTGTGTTGCACATCGTTTAGGTCAAAATATTGCTCCATCTGTAGTATCCTTGTTACCTGATCCTTGCCAACAAACTTCCTCATATCTATCTTTGGAATGTGGTGGTTCTTAAACCCCACATTGGAGTCTCTAAAATCATAATTCATATTCATTTTTTCCTCATCATGATTTTCATGGATTACCTTGTCACCATCAGGAATCCTTTCTTGCAACAACTTTGTCAAACCTTCCTCTAAACCTTCCATGTCTTCTTTCAAAGCATTCATGTCACCTTTTAAACCATCCACGTTGCCTTTTAAACCATCCATGTCATCTTTGGTTGCTTTTTGTGAAGCAAAATTTGTTTCACTTGGTCCCGTAATTTTGATATATCATGTTGCAATTATTCCTCTTAATGCATCATAGTAAAGCTTTCTGAGGGCTTAATGGGTGTAGAATTATTTTTTTTGGGAAAAATTTTAGAACCAAATACTGATATCTATGCTTCAATATGCCCTTGGAATCATTTCAAACTGATTTTTCAAACAAAAGTTATGCAATTTAAAAAAAAAAAAAATACACACATTTTTCTTGGTTTTAGGAGCTCGATCTTGAAATGGTTGTAACTATGTAATTTCAGATCTTCAAGGTCTGAAATTTGTTCCTGTTGTATCCCTATTAATATTATTTCCAATGCCACAAGTCAGGCCAATATTGGATTCTTCAATATAGAGTTATGCCATATCTCCCAACATGACCTGATTATGGACTGGTTCAATAGAGCGAACTTGTACGGAGTGCCACGTGTCATTGTTTCGACCTTCGGCCCTCAAAATTATATACCAAAAATTAGAGTTTGTACACTTTCAGAAAAATTTTATGAAATTCAAATCCGATGGTTAGATAGAAAGTTATGATGTTTTTCCCTAGGTCACCTGTTTGATATTGAATTATGGAGCCTACAAAAACCTTAAATTCCTCAGATCATATCTCCGAAAATATAGTGAACCAAGATCTGAAATTTTTACACTAATTTTGCCAATATTTCTTTTTCACGTGATAAAAATTTGAGCTTCTAAAGCCTCGTAGAAAAAACATTATAGCGAAAATTCTAGGATGACCTGTTTAAAGAAGCGAAACCCTAGAATCCAAAACTTTGATACCAAATTTTATGAAACCAGCTCATAGAAAAGATAAATCAACGAATTAAAAAATATCCTCTTTGAGGGGGAAACCTCATTTATATTACATAAATGAACTATTATTAGATTATTCAAATGATAAGACATCCTTGGTATATATAGGAGTCTAAGGGGTCATAATATAATAAGAGCCTACATAACAATAATAATGTAAGGGCACAACAATAACAATATTGAGCTTCTATGGGGCACAACAATAAAAATATTGGGGATACATGGGCACAAAAATAACAATAAGGGGCTACACTAATAACAATAAGGGAATACACTAGTATTATAGGGACCTAACATAGAAACCCTAGGGTATTCACACATGTGAACATTAGAAGACAAATTACAAACTTTTGAAATCTTGATGTGTCTCTCAATAGGTCAAAGATTGAACTTTATATAGAATTTCCCAGAGGCTCCATTAGCCCTCTTTAGGCTGAATTTTCCTTGGCTATCCAACTTAGTCTTTGGAGCCTTCTATACATTTCTAATTTCAAAATAATTTTTATTTCCTTGATACAAATTGCTAAAAGGGTATTTTACAATATGACAAGGACTATTGACTCATGAAAAATCCTAGGAGCATTCAATGGATGCTTGACCTAATGACAAAGTGACTTGAGAATGAAACCCATTCATTAGAAAAATCATTTTCTTTCTTCTTTTGATAGATATATAAGGACTACATCATGACATGATTCAAATGACAATTATGAAGACCATAACTAGTTACATTCTTCAACATATCAAAGTATCTGGGTAATTTTTTGTAATGGAATATTAAATGCTATAAGATTATGTTGAGTCTCAAGTTATCGAGTGAGTTTGTTGGTTAGGATGAATGGGTTCTCAAGTTCTCAAGTTTTTAAATATTACTTGAATATTTTAAACATAAAGAACTTCCTTGTAACTCACTTGTCCTATTATAATGTTCTTGTGGTTTCGGCAAGACGTTTCTCAATATCGCTTATGAAACTTACTAACAGTTTCTCTCATTTAATGGAGTTTTATAGGACGTTCAACCAAACAAGTATTTTTCAGATCTATCTTCATCGAGTGACAGAAGTTTAAGTAGGATAGAATAAATTGACCAAACATCTTCTACGTCATCTAGCAGGTGAAGATCAACTAGAGGTGAAAATATTAGAATAAAATTCCATAGACGCATGAAATTTTTTCTCGCTAAAGGGGGGTCATGTTCTTATGATAATGAGAGCATAGATGACATCGAGGTGCCCTTGAGGTACAAACATCTAGTGAAATATTGGGCACCCAAGGAACTTCCTAAAATAAACATTGATATTTCTATCAATGAAAGGATATACCACATTTGTAGGTTTTAACCCTATACAGAAATTACCTGCAAACAAATTCTTAAAACAGAAAAATATATGTGTGTGTGTCGAAGCATTCATAAACCCCAATCCACTAACCCTGGATTAGAACATAACCATAACTCTTTGACAAAATCTACAAAATACCATGGGAAAACAACCTTCATGCCCAAAACTATGTGCAAAACTGCCCATACCCTAAAAAGTTATTCCAGGGCCAATAGTGGAAATAATATAACACATACCCAACATTCTCCCACTTTTTGTTTTCTTTCCACACACGGGGTCACAAGAGAGCTTAGTCATTGGTCCAAGCCTGCAACACCCATTGTTTCTATACACCAAGAAAAATTCTCAGAGCTCAAAGGCTTCATCAATGCATCTACAACATTCTTTAAAGTATCCACCTTTACCAGCAACACATTTTTATCCTGAACCATATCCCTAACAAAGTGATATTGAACATCAATTTGCTTTGTCTTTGAATCATAAGCAAGGTTCTTTGCCAAGAAAATTGCACTTTGTTTGTCATATTCCATCCTTATAGCTCATTGTACCAACCCCATACTTGAACACAATCTTTTCAACCAAACTATTTCCTTGCTTGCATGAGTAGTTGCCATGTATTCAGCCTTTGTAGTTGAAAGTGCCACTACAGACTATCTCTTGCTCATCCAACTGACTACTCATCCAAATAGGTTAAACACATACCCACTTATAGATATTCTTTGGTCCATATCTCCAACTTAGTTTACATCAACAAAGCCATGAATGTCCAAAACTCTATCCAATCTTGGTTTTCCTTGGTAACACAAACCTTAATCACTAGTGCAACGCAAATACCTGAAAACCCACTTCATTATTGTCCAATGCTCCTTCCTTGGTTTTGACATAAACCTTCTCAATACTCTCATTTCATGTGCAATCTCTGGTTTGGTGCAAACGATTGCATACATCATGCTATCAATTGCATTCGCATATGACACGGGACATGTCCTTTTCCTCTTATTGTGTATTGGGAAATTATTCAGTAGATAAATTTACACCTATAAGAATAAGAACCTTCACCATTTTACTATCCTACATATTAAACCTCTGCAATATTGTCTCAACATACTTCCTCTGGTTTAACTAGAGCTTCCTCTTTGCACTATCTCATTTAATTTCCATGCCCAAAATATAGTTTGCGGCACCAATAGCCTTCATGTTGAATTTGGAAGAAAATTGGGTCTTCAAATCCTGGATAATTTCTTTGTCATTTCCAATTAACAACATATCATCCACCTACAAGACCAAATAAATAACATGATCACCAATTAATTTAAAATACACACAGTGATCCTCTTTGCTCCTTGTGAAGCCAAGTCCCCGTATATATGTATCAAATTTCTGATACCGCATCCTTGGTGATTGTTTTAACCCATATAGAGACTTTTTTAACCTACATGTCAGTTATTTCTTACCCTTCACTGCAAAGTATTCGGTTGCTTCATGTAGATCTCTTCTTCCAGATCATCGTGAAGAAATGTTGTCTTCACATCCATCTGTTCTACCTCAAAATCAAAAGTAGCAGCAATAGATAAAAGCAATCTAATAGAATCTAACTTAGCAACAGGAGAAAAAATATCACCAAAATCAATTCCTGACACCTTGGAATAACATTTCTCTATTAACTGAGCTTTGTATTTATCCACCTTGCCTTTTGCATTCATCTTCTTCTTAAACACCCATTTTCTTCCAATGGGTTTCCTTCTAGCCGAAAACTCCACCAGATTCCAAGCCTCATTTTTTTCCAAAGATGCCATTTCATCAACCATGGCCTCTTTCTAGAGTTTTCCATCCTTTGAATTCACTGCTTCCCTGACAGTTATGGGATCATCATCAGTAATAGATAAAGCAAAATTTGAATAGAAAGCAGATGATTGTACCTCTTTGGTTTTCTTCTCTCTCCAGCTAATCTTCTCGAAACTGGAGTCTATGACTCTTCCTCTTCGGATTCATGTTCTACACAGAGTCTAATTATTCCTCCTTCATTCCAAACTCTATATTTCTAGGTTCCTTTAGTAGGAGTTCATGTTTAAGAACACCCTTTACCTCTCTAAACACCACATATCGGTTGTACACAACCTTCCTTGTTCGTGGGTTCCAAATATTATAACCTTTTAAATCATCCTTATACCCAATAAAGATGCACCTTTCAGAGTTACTATCAAGCTTGGTTATTTTCTCCTTTGGAACATGTACATATGCATCATAGCCAAATACCCTAAGATGTGAGAGAGAGAGGGTTTCTTACCAGTCCATACCTCATGTGGAGTCTTATCCTCCAACGTTGATGAAGGTGATCTATTAAACAGGTAACATATAGTATTCATTGCCTCTGCCCAGTATTCTTATCCCAACCTGGTACCATTGAGCATGCTTCTTTCCTTTTCCATCAACATCCTGTTTGTTCTTTCTGCATCTCCATTTTGTTGAGGTGTGTATGGAGTAGTATTATGTCATGCTACAACACACTTCTTACATAACTCTTCAAATTCCTTCTTGCAAAACTCTCCACCATTATCTGTCCTCAACACCTTAATCTTCTTCTCTGTCTGATTTTCCACCAGAGCCTTAAATTCTTTAAACTTGTCAAAGACTTCATATTTCTTCCTAAGGAAATATATCTATGTATTCCTTAATAAAACATCTATAAATGAGACATAGTACACATAATTTCGCAGTGATGGAACCGACACAGGTCCAAACACATCACTATGCACAAGCTCTAATATCCCTTTCGCCCTCTTGGCACCAGAGGGGAAACTCACCCAATTATGCTTGGTATACACAATGTTCACATAAATCAAAATCCAGAGAGAAATTATACATACCTTCTACCATACCATTACCATGCAGTATTTGAAGGCCCTTCTCTCTAATATGTATAAATCTTTGATGCCACAGCATGGTATTTTCTCCAGATACCACTAGATTTTCAGCTCCACTTTTAGGAACCACAGAACTGTTCCACCCATCAATAGCAGTGCTACCCAAAAGCTTGTACATAGTTCCAATTTGAACTCCCCACATCAATGCCAGTGCTCCCCAAACCATCTTGCAAGTATCTTTCTCAAACATTGTTTTTACACCTGCATCATCCATCTTGCTAAAAGAAATCGGATTTTTGGCCAATGCAAGAATATGCAGAACACCATGAAGTTTTCTAATCCTTCCACCTTGCAACTTCAGCTTGACTTTTCCCTGTTTGATGATTATGGGATTCATGTCATCCCCTAGGAAGACATCACAACCATCATATTTCTAGTACTCGCAGAACCACTCCCTATGAGGAGTAAAGTGAAAATATGCACTTGAGTCAATCAACCATGCCTCATGATCTACATGTGTACTTGAAGAAGAAGCCAAGTACACATCCCCACCTTCATCTGAGGTGGTTTTCACCTCTACAGAAGGAGCATCATCGGATCTCTTTCCTTTCTTAGGAGTTTTAGATTTAAAATCCTTTTTGTAGTGCCCTTATTTTCCACATTTCCAACATACCTTTACAGTTTTTCCTGGAGATTTAGATCTCCCTCTAGATTTAGATCTCCCACTTGAGGACTTATTTTTGTTTCTATTCTGGGACCATCCTCTTACAAACAAGGCATCTCCATTTTGACTCTCCATATTTTTCTGTCTCATCTCTTCTGACAACAAGGATGAGACTATTTCATCAAACTTCAAGGTAGTTGTATTTCTACCTATAGCAACAACCAGACTATCCCACAAATGTGGTAGAGAACACAGCAAATTGATGCACTTATCTTTGTCTGAAATTTTATATCAACGGATAACAACTAGCTTACCACGGTATTAAAGGCGTTCAGATGCTCTGTCACCGAGTTTCCATCCTTCATCCTCAGGTTATACATATTTTTCGGCATGAACAATTTGTTCACCGGAGACTTAGCTTGGTACAAAGTCCCTAACTTGTCCCACAAAGCCTTCATCATAGCTTCCCCTAATACATTCAACAATATTGAATCTAAGAGACACAATCGTATTGTTCTCTTTGCCTTCTGATATAACTTCACCCAGTCTTTTACTAACATTCATATTGGTGTCATGCTTGGATCTACAATAATCCACTAATCTTAGTCTACCAACAGATTCTCCATATTGAGCTTCCATAGCTCAAAATTATGATTGTTAAATTTCTCGATCTTTATCTTTCCACTATTTTCCATCTTCTTTCACCACAAGAATTGATACCGTAGATCTCCCACAGAACAGGGTCTACCACAGGCCCGAGAAAAACCCCTCAACAGCAAAGGTGTCCCCTTGAAGCCGAAACTTATTTGATACCAAATGTAGGTTTTAACCCTGTACAGAAATTACCTACAAACGAATTCTTAAAATAGAAATATACCATGGTGAGAACATAAAACAAATATACACAAATATTTTCCCCTGGATCCCAAAACCAGGACTACCATATTGATATTTCATTATATTCCTTTCAATGTTACAATACATATATATACATGTCGAAACATTCATAAACCCCTTTCCACTAACCTTGGATTAGAACATAAATGTAGTTCCTTTGACCGGATCTACAAAATACCATGGGCAGAAAACCATCATGCCCAAAACCATGCATGAAAACCATGTGCAAAACTGCCTGGACGCCAAAAAAACTATTTTGGGGCCAGTCGTGGAAATAATATGACACATATCTAACAGCATTGTCTCATCGTCATTACATGGTTTGGGGATATTTTCCATGGATGGCATAAAGTTTTGTTACATAGGATTAACTGAATTGATGGAGTATGTCGAACCCTGTTACAACTATAATGATTGGGTACAGCTAGTCCAATATACCAAAGTATGTGAAGATATGGAGTGGCCGCAATGAAGATAGTTAATAAAAATAAAATAATATCAAAGAGACAAAAACATGGTGGAAAATGTTTTAAGCCTGATTGTATATTCACAAAGAATGATGATACAATATAAATACATCAAGTTATGTCTCAAGATAGTTAGTATATCTTGGACACGCAATCTCTTCGTTGAGTGAATATCTCAACCACACACTTATCTAGGAGGCTAACTAGTTGGAGAGAATCTCTCAACAACTATACCTCAACAAACTCCCAAGTATTAGGAACAAACTCATTATAGAATTGATGAGCACATCAAAGACAAGTAGGAATTATATTTTCCAAGTTTCATAATTTTATTATTTTGGACTTATTGATTGTGAGTATGACGCTAACATTCCCCCCCAAATCATAAGTCCACAGTAATAACCTGATACCATCTCCAAGTCTTCATTTTGAAACTATTGAGCTAAGGCTCAATGAAAAATTGCCTGAAAAACCACCAAAACTGGATGCCGAAAACTTCAATATGAAGAGAGTGAACCAAGAGAAGTGAATCAATTACAAGTCTAACACATCCCTGAAAATGATTGAAAATGCAATCTAATTCCAAGCTACAATGCAAAAGGATCTATCTATCCTTTGTTGGGTCCAATGATCATCTGAGTGAACAAAAATTCCCACATTTTCTCTCAATCAGCATCACAATCGCTTGTCCACTGAAAAATTTGATTCCACCTGGAAAATTATGATGTTATCAAAAATTTCAGTCTGAAAACCGTCATCATCAATTCCCCCCTTTGTCAACTGAAAGGAGATACCATAACCATCTACATTTGTTTTGAACTCCCTCCCCCCCTCAAATGTAGGAGAGTTTCTCTTTTTAATTTTTTTCAATTCTTTGGGCAACTTTATCTTTACCTCTGTATTGAGTAGATTGTAGGACTTATGCAGCTTCTTTACTTCTAGATTCCATCTCCAAGGGTTTATCCATCCATAATTAACTGTCATTTTAGTCTTCTTCTACACTCAAAAATTTTTTGATAGATGATTTGTCTTCCCACAATGAATACAAGGATGGAGGTCGAAACATTTACTCTCCATATGACCATTTATTTACAATGGTTACACTTAATAAGATTTGGGTTTTTCTAGAAAACCTGCACTTAAAAACTGAATTGGTTTTGATAAATCTGGAACAGATAAATTGTTTGCTTTGTTGTATCCTAATCCATGTCGATTTTTGTTGAATGAAATATCATCCCAAGATTTGATCACCATCTTGGAAAGACAATTTTTTTGTTGTTCTTCACACCTGTTACTGTTGTTGGTATTTTGTGCTTGGTTCATTAAGTCACTTGTATCACACTGCGCATCAATCATCTCTATTAACAATTCATCTGTATCACATGTTACATCAAACTTTTCAATTAGATCTTTAGTACAACTAGTTGTTTCGTTTTTATTTAGTTGCATAACTTGCTGGATGAGATCATCTGTGTCACACTTTCATCAACCTAGTGGATTAGATCATTTGTGTCACAACTTTCATCAACATGTTGAATGACGTCATATGTTTCATAAATTGCATCTGTTGTAGGTCTTCTGTGTCACAGACTGCATCTATCCTTTTTGTACATCTTGCATCAAGTAGATCTTGTTTTTGCCTCAATTTTATCTGCAGTGTATTAATGATTTTTTCTTTTATGTCTAGTTTATTTTGAAGATCTTTTGTTGCTTCTAATGTGTTATTAATTTGATTAATTATGTTTTGATTTTTCTTTAACTTCCACTCAATTACTTCAATTTTGTTGTGAAATTAATGATTGCACTCTTGCAATTCTTTAATTTCTAGCTCTGTACTTTGAAAACGTTTTCCTCCTTTACCCATTTTGGTCTTTAACATGTTTGCTTGTACTAGCTCACACTCGCTTGATTGTATGTCACCTTAGGGTGTCGAGTACTACCAATAATGCACCCCAAAGTTTGATTACAATCTTGAATTTAATGATTTAACTCACCCTCTCTAAAAGTAAAACATTACTTTGGATTAGAACAATGACCTTCCATTAAAAGAAAATTCGCTAATCACTCCATATTACAAATCACTCCAAAATTTAAAAAAATTACACTTATCACTCCAAAATTACAAAAAGAAATTACACCTTATCTCTCCAAAAAATTACAAAAATAATTACACCTTATCACTCCAAAATGACAAATCACTTATCACTCTAAATATTACAAACTATACCTTATTTCTCCTTTAAAATTGCAAATTTCAAGTAAAAAACACACCTCTCTCAATTAACTTTTCCTTTTAATTCCTTTTCAAATTCCATTGAAAATATTTTATGAATTCACTATGAAAAGGTGAATTTTCCTTTCAAAGGTCAAAGCATACCTTAAAATAATTCGTTGGAGAGATCACATACAGTAGCAAAACTTCTCAACGCATCCACTCATTAACATAGTCCTTTACGCAAATGGCTTTCGCGCTACTATTGTTGATTAATAGAAGGTCCTTCAAAGCTGGTCACCATGACATGGTTTGGCCAAAACACAGAGATACATGGCCTTGCAACACTCACGGCCAACTCAGAGATAAATTAATGCAACACTTCATACATTGTTTAATGCCTTCTCATAGAAGCCTATCATGGAAATATCATGCCCGAAAGGACTATGGTGACTTTGATCATAAAATGTTCTTTAACCGGCTTCAAACATGTCACCTCAAAGTCTACATAAGAAGCAAACTTTGAACTTGAAACTCCCATAATCTTTGACAAAGTCTTGCTCTCGTTACTAGTTTTCTTCAAAAATGACTGAATGCCACAACCAAAGGCTTTTTTTTGTTGTGGTTTACATATCCTTCCACTCAATTGAAACCTATTTAAATAACTCTATAACAAATATGCTCAATCCACTAATATCCCTCGAATAAAGATTTCACATACTTATCGCACTTGGGACGTCTCCTCTTTGACGAGGTGTTTTGGTAAAAACACAACCCCCCCATTATTCACTTAATTCTCATTATGGGGACCCTTTGATTGAATGGTTGATCATATTAGTATTTGATTTTGAGTATTTGGATTGCTTCAATGAGTTCAATACTTTCCTATCTTCCTATCATAACTTTTTGATCTCATTTACTTTGTTGGTTTGTAAATGGTGCCTAATTGAAGATTGGATATTTTTCATTGCTTTGGCCTTATATAATGTTGTTTACCTTTTATTTTATAAATTTGTTTCTTTGTAAATAATTAATTTTCAATTGTAAATATTTTATTTTTATTTTTATTTTATACATAGCCCCCGAGACCAAGAATCATTCATAGGCTTTAAGTGGTGCGCATATTAATATATCGGAGCTTTGATATCGGAGGAATTCATTTGAAATCCCTGATATTCAAAGTCCAATCCATAAAGTGGTTGTCGGAGGACCCACCTGCCACATCATTACTCCCGCTCCCATCAGGGTCAACACTTATCGGATATTTTCAACTGAGCAAGCTTTTAAAAACTCTGATATCCATGCCACTCTGACTTCCGATATATCACTCCACCAATACTTCGATAAACATCCATCGTTGATATTGCAACATCTCTGACCTCTAATATATCACTTTGTCGATACTCTAATATGATTTTGTTCTGATATCCCAATGTGCCTCCCCCTCCGACTTCCGATATCTGCCAAGCTCTGATATGTCAGACCCGATATGGTATTGATTATGGTCTATAAAGATATTGCATCTGCTCCATATTGGAGCCTCCCAATATCAGCGTATCAGTGATTTTTATTTGTGCACATTATAAAAATTTTCGATGGGATTACCTCTGATACCACTCGGATCTTGCCACGTGTCACTCCTACTCTAGCTAATATTATTATTATAAATAAAATTCCTCTTAATTAATTTAAAAAGGGTCTCATGGAATAAATGAATTTTTATATGTATTATAGTGTTTTGACATGTTTTCACCACTTTAATAAAATCCTCTATTTGCAACTGATTTTATTATCTGTTTTAGCAAATAGGCTTCCATGGATGATGATGGAAAATAGATCCAGTCAATATTCTACAAGTAACCCCACCAAGTGACATAATGTTGGATAAGAATATATAGAGGTGGTTGAAACAACAAGGCTAAGGTTAGACTTCACCATGAAAAGTGAAATTCTATCATGTCAGAAGCAAATCAAACTCATCAGAACGTACCAAACAAGGGGATTTTTCTCAACTAATACAATCTATATTTGGCCTGTGATCTAACGGAAGCAAAACCACCATATTCATTTACTTTTACTGCTCTGATTGTTGAGTAATAGAGGTGGGCTGTTAATATTTACATTATGTATAAATACCCCTCTCTAAGATAGAAGAAAGTGGATTTGAATCTAGGAGAAGAGGTAGAATAATTTAGGAGCTTGCACACTATTTGTAGAGGAGTTTCAGATCTCATTTGCACTATTGTAGTGGGACTAAAGTCTTCTTTACAGAAAGAGATCAAGTTGCTGGCAGCGAGGGATTTGCACTACTGTAATCTTTTGAGGTTCTGTAACTTGATTCATATTCATAATAAAGTTTATTTATGTAATTGTTGTATGGCACTATTGTTTGCATCGATTATTGAAATAAATGTTTTCAGTTTTCAATTACATTTCTATTGTATGAGTTATTTTTTGGCTTTAGCACTATTGTTAAATGTTAATTTTTATCCCATTTAAAATTCTGATCAAGCTACCTTGTAGAATTAATCAGAAATGCATCTTGAAAACTGGAAATTGTATAAGAACAAACATTTATTTCTTTAGGCTGGCTAGCTATCTAACAGTTTAGAGTTATAGATGTTTTGCTTTTCTACATGGCATTTTATTTGAACTACTTCAGTACTATGACATGAATTTCTCATTCTTATACATATTTTTATTAGGAATTGGAGCTATTTACAGTTAAGTGTCTAGTAACTATTTATTAGGAATTTAGTTGTTTGTATTTGTTTTAACAAGGATTAGATCTCATGAAATATTTACTTGTTCTATTTCCTTCATTCCAATTCAAATTCCTACATGCTTCTTTTCTCGTCCTTTTAGCTTGCTCTCGATTGAGAGAAAGACTATTATTTCCTTCAATCAAGATAGGTCTAGGATAAGTGCATCATAGGTTAAGTTTTTCATTTTAATTCTTGTTTCTGCATCTTAGAAGTCCTCTTCCCAAAGAGGCAAAGTTTAGAGTGGTTTGGCTGAGCCACAAAGTCAACTTAAGGATCATTCTCTTGCCTGATCAACAAGGAGAATCGATCTGATGTCTCTTATCTGTTGGTAATTAAAAGACATACCTTAAGCCAATAGAGAAAGAGAAAAGGTAATTGGACCTAGTCTAACCAATCGGAACCACCATTTCAACGGAAAAGGAATTGCTTTAAGTTCCTGACCGGGTGGTCTCCCTTAGAATGTTGAAAGGGTCATTTTTCTCAATCAACATTTTTGGCACTAGAAGGAGGGCCTAGTAAATTGTTCTCTTTGAATATTTTATGCTTTAATATTTTATCTTATTACTATGGCTCCACCTAAAAGACCTCCTTGGAGTTTCTTTAGTAGACCTAATCCAACGACTACTCCGATAAAGGTAGTCAAGATCCTGTCTAAGGTAAAATATAATGGTAAGAGTTATGCTTATAATCATCTCCTTCAATTTATTTTAAGTTGCAATAATTTTAATATTGATGAAGATAATATTTGCAGTATTTTTACTCTTACTTTGACAAAAAAAGCTAAGGACTGGTGCTTATCACTTCCAGTTGCCTCTGTACATAGTTGGGATGAATTTTCACAGATTTTCCTTCATGCCTTTCAACAATATGATTATGAAAAGGTGTGTAATCAATTAGATGAATTATGTAGGATGGAAGGTGAGTCATTGGACAATTTCCTAATTAGATTCAAATTTATTTTAATGCAATTCTAGTCCAAATATTTACCTCCTTAATTTCAATTAATGGGTTGGTTTAAACATTTTATATCTCTCCCTTGTATTCCTTATCAAGAATCAGAAAATTCATTTATTTCTATTGAAAAATCAATTTCTCAAACTATCAATAATGATCCTCTTCTAGAAACTACAATTGCCAATGGACAATTTCAGGAGAAAAAGGATTCTGCCCAAATAAATAATGTTGTTTTGAATGAACAATTACAACCAGAAATGAACAGAAATCACTATTTTCCTCTTGACAGTCTTTTAAGAAATGAAAAATCTAATTCTTCCAGCAATGAGGACATGGATCAACATCCCAAAGTTTACAATCATGCAAATCAAGAAGATTTTGAAACACACAGTTTGGGAAATGAGCAACATTTTTCTAATAGAGAAATTTACAGGATTGTAAATTCAAATTCTTACTTTTCTTTGTATCCCGATTTATTTGATAATTCATTAAATAATAATGCAGTTGCTCCTTTCAATATTGATAACAGTTCTAAAGATAAAGGAGTTACCATTTACGAATTATCAATAAGTTCTGATAGGGATAGAGAAAATTTAGTCACTTACAATTTTGCAAATTCTTTGTCTAATTCTGATTTAGGTAAATAGGATATTAATTAAATGGTTCATAATGATTAAAACATTGGACCTTATTATTCTTCTTCTTCAAAAATTGTTAATTCTTTAAGTAAATCTGTTTTTGAAGATGAAAAGAATGTTAATTTAAATGTTTCAATAAATTCTCAATCATTCAATCATTATGATGATTTCAGCAATTATGAATCTACCCCAATTTATGACTCCTACAATGATGACATTCCTTTTTGGGATCATATCTAGAAATTTTCCCATCTCTACTAGTGAATGGAAACAAAAATGATTTTAATTTTCTAATCACTTGTGAGAGGAAAATATTTACAAACAGACTCCTGCTATGTTGTATCATTATCTGTAATATAGATGTAAATTATAATTTTGATTTTTCTCATTATTCCAGATTTCAGTTTGTTTCTTTTTAAAATTTTATTTTTGACTTCCTGAACATACAGCGTCGGTAGTATGAGCATTTAACTCTAGTCTCTCATCTAACGCATAATTAGCATAAATGAAAATAAATTTCAGAATTTCAATTTTGAACATTTGTTAATTCTTATTTTGAAATTCTATTTGATGATTATGATGGCCAATTTCTCTCAAATTTTCAAATTAATTTTTCATGAATGTTGACATTTGAGAGCCCATTATTATATATTGGCCAATCATTAATCCCTCTATAGATTTTCTATATTACTACCCACGATTTATCGATTCATCTGAAAAGAAAGTTTCTACTCATGTACATATAGTTTCTTATTTACAGCAGCACTCAAAGATTTATTATATAACACGGGCATGTTGTTTCCTCTTTCCCTGAATATATTTCAAGCAACAATTCAAATACATCCTCAATTCTATGAACATATAGGCAAATGTTTGGAAGAATTTTAGGGATAGGATTTTGTAAATAAGTTTTGGACAAGTTTAGATGTAAATAGTAGGCTTAGTTTAATTTTCAATGATCTGGTTATAATTTTATTTGTTATGACGTTTGATGTATTTATATATGCAGTAAACAAAACACTTGAATGGTTGCACTGGAATTTTGATCTTACTTACTCATAATCTACTTTTTAGATTAGGATTAGGAATATATTAGATTTCTTTTTGTTAATGTTTTGTAGATTGAATAAAAATATTATTTTTAAACATTTTAAAATACATGGAATAAGATGAAGGCTAATGAGGTAAACTTATTATCAAATTCTTTCAGGTACGAATTTGCATTTTTATTATCATCTATTAGCAATTTGTTCTTTTTTACATTATTTCTTTCTTATATTTTTGTTGTTCTTTTTGTAGGTTTTGGTTTGATCTAGCTTTTGCGAATAAAATAGTTGTGATAAAAGGATCATTTTTCAAGACTCACTCAGGGAGATTTCCTTTACTTAAAATTTTCCTATTCATTTCCGTGATATGTTTTTAAAGCAAATCTTGGTTAAGGAAATAAATCCCTATTAAGCCCTCAAATGCAATTTTTTCATAACTCTTCATTAGGTAGTTTTTAACAAAATCATGAATAAGAAACTTATTTAACAAGACAACATTTTCCTTGACAAATAAATAACAAGATCTTAAATTCCTTATGTCAGGATATTGTCTTTATCTTATTTGAGTTGTGCCTATTTCATGGTTTTGCTTGTAATTATTTGCTTTATTTTAGTTTGGTTTTCATTTCTCTTTGCTCCATCTTTTGGATCCAATTTCACGACAATACATTTTGTTTCCTTTCGAAAATCCCCTTGTGTGTGCTTTTGGTGATATTACCAACCTTTTAGTTTGAGGGCATTTTCCACCCATCTTTGGTCTTATACGTGGGAAATATTTACTCTTATTTATTGGAATTCATTGGTAAAAGGAAGGATATCAAGTTAATTATTAAATTGTTATATTTCATATTCAGATTTGAAACTCTTATTATATTGTTTTTCTTTATCATTTTGATAATCTCACTTTATAACATAAGAGATAATTTTGTTTTTGCAACAACTTGTATTATAAACAACCCTTGCTAAAGCAACAAACAGGTTTAGTATTTTTATAATTCTTCTAAGTCATCCTAATCTCTTAAAGAGAAGATTTGTCTCCCCATTTATGATAAAAGTATCAGAGTGTAAATTAAAATTTGTGTAAAATACCTGAAAAATAGGGGGTCTCCGTAAAGAGCCAACCTACCATGATCATGGGTCTTGATGGTTATGACATTATCATATCTAGTCACCAAACCAGGATAATGGCTTATTGAAATTTGCATAAAGACGAGAGATCTCATCACGAGCCGACTTGTTCATGACTATCAATGCTTGTGAATGGCATTGTCAATATCTGGTTACCAAGCCGGGACAATGGTTTTCAGAGTTATTAATGAATTATGTCTCCTCTAAAATATTTAAACATAGATGGGATACTGACATTTCTTTTGGGCTAAGAGGTAACCATGTCAAGGCTATGGACGCCTGCTGGCAGTAGTGGCTCTACCTATGACAACAAGAGTTCATCTTTCTTACTAAACACAATGATAAGCTTTTGTTCTTTAAGTTTAAGTTGTTATCAATTAAATAATTGTTGTCAAACATGACTCTTATAATCAATTTTGGAGATATACAAAATGATAAAACTTTGTTATTCGTTATTGGGATTTCATTGAAAATCTGAATCCTAGCACTTTGATTGATTTAACCTTATTCCTTTTTCTTAGAGTTTCATCATTTTTCCAGAGATAATTGTTTCTTCCCAGTGTGTCGCCATTGTTGTGGTAAAAACACAACCCCCCCATTATTCACTTAATTCTCATTATGGGGACCCTTTGATTGAATGGTTGGTCATATTACTATTTGATTTTGAGTATTTGGATTGCTTCAATGAGTTCAATACTTTCCTATCTTCCTATCATAACTTTTTGATCTCATTTAGTTTGTTGGTTTGTAAATGACGCCTAATTGAAGATTGGATATTTTTCACTACTTTGGCCTTATATAATGTATTTTACCTTTTATTTTATAAATTTGTTTCTTTGTAAATAATTAATTTTCAATTGTAAATATTTTATTTTTATTTATTCATATCCCCCCAGACTAAGAATCATTCATAAGATTTAAGTGGTGCGCATATTAATATATCGGAGCTTTTATATCAGAGGAATTCATTTGAAATACTTGATATTCAAAGTCCAATCCACAAAGCGGCTATCAGAGGACCCACCTACCACATCATTGGTCCCACTCCCATCAAGGTCAAGACTTATCACAGATTTTCAACTAAGAAAGCTTTTAAAAACTCAGATATCCATGCCACTCTGACCTACGATATATCACTCTGCCAATACTCCGATAAACATCCATCGTCGATATTCCAACATCTTCGAACTCTCATATACCACTTCATTGATACTCCAATATGATTCTGTTCGGATATCCCAATGTGCCTCCCCTCCAACTTTCGATATCTGCCAAGCTCTGATATGTCGAACTTGATATGGTATTAATTATGGTCTATAAAGATATCATGTCTGCTCCATATCGGAGCCTCCCAATATCGATGTATCAACATTTTTTATTTGTGTACATTATAAAAAGTTCCAATGGGCTTACCTCTGATACCACTCAGCTCTTGCCACATGTCACTCTTGCTCCGGCCACTATTATTATTATAAATAAAATTCCACTTAATTAATTTAAAAAGGGTCTCATGGCATAAATGAATTTTTATATGTATTATAGTGTTTTGACTTTTTTTGCCATTTTAATAAAATCCTTTATTTGCAACTGATTTTATTATTTGTTTTAGCAGACAGGCTTCCATGGTTGACGATGGAAAATAGATCCAATCAATATTCTCGAAGGAACCCCACCAAGTGGTATAACACTGGATAAGAATAGATAGAGATGGTTGAAACAACGAGGCTAAGGTTGGACTTCACCATGAAAGTGTAATTCTATCCTGTTAGAAGCAAACCAAACTCATCAGCACGTACCAAACAGGGTGATTTTCCTCAACTAATACAATCTATATTTGGTCTGTGATCTAACAAAAGCAAAACCACCAGATTCATTTTACTTGTATTGCTCCAACTGTTGAGTAATAGAGGGGGGCTATTAATTTTTCTTTTGTGTATAAATGCCCATCTCTAAGATAAAAGAAAGTGGATTCGAATCTAGGAGAAGAGGCAGAATAATTTAGGAGCTTTCAGTCTGTTTGTAGAGGAGTTTCAGCACTCATTTGCACTATTGTAGTGGGATTGAAGTCTTATTTGCAGATAGAGATCGAGTTGCTAGCAGTGAGGGATTTGCACTACTGTAATCTTTTGAGGTTCTGTAACTTGATTCATATTCATAATAAAGTTTATTTATGTAATTGTTGTATGGCACTATTGTTTGCATCGATTATTGAAATAAATGTTTTTAGTTTTCAATTACATTTCTATTGTATGAGTTATTTTTTGGCTTTAGCACTATTGTTAAATGTTAATTGTTAGCCCATTTAAAATTCTGATCAAGCTACCTTGCAGAATTAATCAGAAATGCATCTTGAAAACTAGAAATTGTATAAGAACAAACATTTATTTCTTTAGGCTGGCTAGCTATCTAACAGTTTAGAGTTATAGATGTTTTTCTTTTCTACGTGGCATTATATTTGAACTACTTTAGTATTATGACATGAATTTCTCGTTCTTATACATATTTTTATTAGGAGTTGGAGCTATTTACAGTTAAGTGTCTGGTAACTATTTATTAAGCATTTAGTTGTTTGTATTTGTTTTAACAAGGATTATATCTCATGAACTATTTCCTTGGTATATTTCCTTCATTACAATTCTATTTCCTACATGCTTCTTTTCCGGTCCTTTTAGCTTCCTCTCGATTGAGAGAAATAGCATTCTTTCCTTAAATTGAGATAGGTATAGGATAGTGCATCATAGGATAAGTTTTTCATTTTAATTCTTGGTTTTGCATCTTAGAAGTCCTCTTCCCAAAGAGGAAAATCTTAGAGTGGTTTGGCTGAGCCACAAAGTCAGCTTAAGGATCATTCTATTGTCTGATCAGCAAGGAGAATCAATCTGATGTCTCTTATATGTTGGTAATTAAAAGACATACCTTAAGCCAATAGAGAAAAAGAAAAGGTAACTGGACCTAGTCTAACTAGTCGGAACCACCATTTCAATGGAAAAGGAATTTCTTTAAGTTCTTGACTAGGTGGTCTCCCATAGAATGTTGAAAGGGTCATTTTTCTTGATCAACATGAGGATAATTCCTTCAACCTGTATGTCTCATTCAAACTTCTCAATTTCAACGAAAATGTGTAAAAAAACTGACTCTCAAGAACAAAAAGCCACATTAAGCCTCCTTTTATCCACCGCCTCCTGCTTCCCTGGCTACTGTGACTGACGTTTATAAATGCCCAAAACCTAACAACACTGGGACAAATATCATAACTCGGTATGCTTAACAACTCTGAACCTAGTACGCCTCTCAATAGCTCGATTGTGAGACGTTGGTTTCAACCTCGTCACCAACAATGGCACAACGGAATTGAATATATATGCTCTGGATGAAGCCAAAGCCAAGGGAACGGGAAAATTAAAATAATGTTTTGGTCCCGAAAACAAATTTAAGCTCCTAGAAGTCTTGTATGGTCGTTTAGGATTTTTCCCTAGTGGTCAAGAGCGGACAAAAAAGGACGAATCGATGCAAGTTATCAATGGCGATGGGGACTCGCAGGCTGCAATAATTTTGTGCAATAGTAACTAAAGCAAACAATTCCAATGTATTATCGTCGTATCTTTCTACATTTTCCTGCCCTATTGCCTTTCATACAATTCTTACTCACTCGCCAATAGTTCATTTATCCTTGCTAACCTAGATCTGATACCAATTGAAGATAATTAATAAAAATAAAATAATATCATGGAGACAGAAACATGGCAGAAAAGGCTTTAAGCCTAATTTCACATTCACAAAGAATGATGATACAATATAAATACATCAAGTTATCTCTCGAGGTAGTTAGTCTATCTTAGATATTCAATCTCTTGGTTGAGTGAATATCTCAACCACACACTAATCTAGGAGCTGAACTAGTTGGAGAGAATTTCTCAACAACTAGAACTCAATGAACTCCCAAGTATTAGGAACAAACTAATTCTAGAATTGATGAGCACATCAAAGACAAGTAGAAATTATATTTTCCAAGTTTCATAATTTATTATTTTGGACTTATTGATTGTGAGTATGAGGCTAACACGCAAATTATATACAATTAAAAGACAATGATGAAAATAAAGGCACAACTATGCATATTGATGAAAGGCCGAAAGTAGCAGGGAATATTATAGGGTTTATAAATAGTACACATCCCGTCACCACAAATAAGAAACCCAATTGCATATTCGAGGGACGTGAAGGAAATTGTGTATTCTTATGTGCCATTAAATCAATAGTTGTAGGGGAAGAGTTTCTCATTGATTACAATTTGAATAGAATAAATACAAGTATTTCTATTATGGGGTGATATGTATTTAGTTTTACCTAACTTGTAAGCAATATCTATTGTATGCTATGATTGTCATTTACTACAATATATTGTTAGACTCTTGTAAGTTAAGAAAAAAATTTAGTACGTCATGGTTAAAATATTGTGTCAGGTTTATCAAGGTCAAAGGGAACCAGCCTCACAATAGGTAAACATCAATGTAGTTGTATGTAAAATAATATAACCATGAGTTAGATATACAAGTACCATTTTATCTGTTATAGAGTAAGTCAAATTCATATTTTTAGGCATCATATAACTAAATGAAAGATTCACTATGCATATGACCAACTTGAGCAAATGCATTCCTTCATCCTTTTCAAAGTATTGTTTCTATACAATATGGAATATATATTGATCCTGTCATAATGCCTCTTGCAAGAGCCTTCCAAGATGATGATTTTTTTATAAATTTAGAACCTTTTATATTGGCCATGATATAATGTGAAGTTTCTATATAAATTTAGACATATGTCAGTAGTGGTTTTCTTATTAATATAATGATGATTAATTGTGGATGAATTGCAAATTACACTTATTTGATAAATAGGGTGATAAGGGGAAAGCACCAGCTTTAGAGAAATCCACATATGCTCGTGAGGAAGAGGTTACTAATGAAGCAATTTTTATGTCTAACGATCCAATCCAAACAATAAAGAAGCTTAAAATCAAAGCAAACAAGAAACTTAATTCTTTAGTTTTGATTGAGCCTCAAACAGATGAGATAAAAGGTGAAATCAAAACCTTGCTGCAACAAGTTCATTGGTATGGGGTGAGAAACTCATTTAAATATCCATTTATTTGTTTATGATTTAGTTATCTCATCCTCTATATAAAAAATTAAAATTAAAATTTAAAAAAAAAAAAAAAAAAAAAAAACTCTTTATTTTATAGGAGTTTTTGGTGCAGTACGATCCTCACGCTACGACTATGGGGGTCGGTGTTGGTAGCAGTGTTGATGATCCACCTGTGAGTGAGTCACCAGCAATTGGTATCGGTACACCTACTCAACCACCCACTAAAGTATCTGCACTGCCTAAACAACATGCATCAGTATCTACACATGATGTTGTGGATTCAGAGCATGATCCGATTACACAATTTGAAGTGAGATTTCCTAGATCTTCCCATGTTACTAGCACGGGATCACTATCGATCATGTTTTTGTTAGATGATGACAATTTCCCCAGGAAAATAGAAAAACTTCCAGGTATTTAAGAATTGTTTTAAATATTAAGTACAACCTAAATGAACTTAATGTATAGTATGTGATTAGTTTAAACTAATGATAGTAACATTTTACAGGAAATGATGTATCTTATAGGCGTTTGTATGACATAATCTTGGAAATATTTGGGCCGACCATTCACAAAAACTAGAAATCCCAAAGTTCTAAGTTAAAATCCCAATGGTTCTCCTATTCATTGAGGGTACCTTCAACAAATCCGGAGTTACCTCAAAGGTAGGCCTACATTTAAAATATTTATGGGACTAGTATAGGTCTCAATTGCAAAGTGCCAAGTCGCATGAATTCCCTTCATCAATTCCATAGATGGAGTGGAGAGCACTCGTGGCAGATGCACACAAGAAGGCACCATGAAAAGCAGGGAAGACTCCACCCGGACCAGGAAGGTATGAGGCACTTTTAACAATGTAATTATGATGCTTTATCATCATTGCAACATATAATTATGTTTTTCAATGTTTTAAATATAGGCTCCCAGATACTTCCAAAGCCACAATGGCTAGAATAGTGATTTGTAACTGAATGTTAGTTTTGTTGTGCTAATTTCAATTACAGATTTATATGCACATGATTATCTATTGCTTCATGTGCAGGGTTCTCTTATGTTGTTTGTGATTGGAAACAGGTAAATGTTATGTCAAGTTTTATGTGAATGTAGAAATTTTGAATAATATAACACTTATTCACAGAGATTATCCTGATTATACACTATTTGCGGAATGCATGCATAATACATAACCTCCTCTACTATTGATCATCAATTTTGCGGAATCAGAAACAATCGCATGCGCACATAGAAACATCAATCACACATATCAACACAGTATGTACCCGGGGAAAGCATACAGCTGAAAACCCCCAACTATCTGTATATTATATTGATTGAGAACATGTAACAATACATAGTACAATACTCCTCACAAGTACTCAGTGCTATCTCCACCTGTTACACACAAACTAGCTCAGATCTGAATCAATCACAGGTTCAAATCTCCTCCGCTGCTTACCTGCCTCCACTGCGCAATCCTGCATGAGAATAGATGAGAATGGCTGATACAAACTCGTATTTCCCTTGGCTGAACCACGAAATCCTCATTGGCAATACTCAATCCATTGATTGTGCAAATCTCATGCACAACTATTGTCACAACTGACAGTTGTCTTGCCATTTCACTCACCTCTAACACTTGTCTCCACTGAACTATCCATGCACTGAGTTAACTGATGTATTCTTTAGTTGCTTTATGAGTTAATAATTAGTGAATTAATTAATAATTAATTCACATCACTCATCACTAGTGTATTCTGCAGTTAGACTAAATACAACTAGTTCAACCAAGTCAAACTGAACACAACTCCTCAATCAACTCCACCAAACTCAATCACTTGAGTTCTAACTAAAGTCCATCATGCATGCTCAACTAACCCATAATAAAAGCATATTTCCTTCTGACAGTTGCATGTGCCACATCTGTAGCTCGAACTGAAGTGCTGCAAGAGGATAAGATAATGTTTATAGTCCAAATATTATTAAGAGCTAATAATATTTGACTTTTCTATTTTTAGCCTGGCAGTCTAAAAATAGACTCCGCCCATATGTCTAAAAATAGAAGTCCATCTATTTTTACCAACATGACCAATCATCCACAAATAGCATCCTGCAACTCATAGACCATGATCCATATGTCTAAAAATAGACATAGTCTAAAAATATACTTTGCGCCAAAAATAGCCCGCGTGCCCACTTAGTGAAGGCGACTTCTTTTCACTAAGCTCCATCATCTTGTTGCATTTTCAACAGTGAAATCATGAGTAGACTAGCATGAAAGTGAAGTGTTGAACAGAAGCAAGTAAATGAACAAAAAACCATCAAGAATAACACTTAACACAGTGTTTGATAAAGGAGTTCACCCCTCCTAGGCTACATCTCCTTAGTCCAGCTATCATGGCTTGGGCCTTTATATTTGCTCAAAATGGAAAAAATTACAGTTTATAATTCTCTTCAGCTCCTGAAACCTTCTTCATTGGACTCAGAGCATCCAAAAACCCCTACGATGACTCTTCAAGCTCTGCAAATGGACTACAGTTGTTATGGGCTTGACCTCCTCCCTGGTGGTCCTAGGCTTCATAAAACTTCAACATGGAAATATCGTGCAAAAAAGTTCCTCTCAGCCTCTACAACCTGCTCTAATGAGTTCAGAATGTCAAAATTAGCTAGGAACACCTTTTCCTGAGCTCAATTTGGTCGAAAAATGCTCCAGTTATGGCTCAAACAGTGTTTTCCTAGAAAATCTCCTCCAAATCTGGAAAACTTTAGTTATGGCCACTAAATTTGGGGAAATTGTCGGATTTAGTGAGTTCTTCCAAAACACATCATTTTAAACTTAGAGTTAATTTAATACTAAACCAGGATTAGTTGGAGGCTTAGTGCTAATCGCGCGGATAACTCTGACTGCTCCAAAACCGTTGGTGGTTTTGTCGGAGGGTTCACATGTCATGGTTACCGTCGCACTGTCTGCCTGGTTTATAAAGCACCACCGTAACCATTAACCCTAAAATTTTCACATGTTTTTCTTAACCGTCGCGGTGTTGGTTTGTGGAGTCGTTGCATAACTGTTTGCGTCACTGTAATGGTGTTCACATGGCGCTAACCATTGGGGTGATGGTTTATGGAGCCACCCACTTTAACTTATTGATGTAACCGCAATTACGTTCACATGGGGAGGGCTGGCCTACAGGTTGACCCTCCCCTAACTGCCAACCCAAAACCTTGTAAATTTTAAATATACATGGTGCGTTATAGAGGTTAAGTCATAACGTAGCGGAGTTGGTATGTGTTGTGGACTGTGTGCCGGAGGTCGCGGGGACAAACCCCTATGCCTCCATATAATTTTGTTGAACTATGCCGAAGACTGCCTAGGCCGTTGGGAGGTGCCACGTGGCAGCCTCCGGGCTTGCCACGTGGCATTCTCTCATTGGTCCAAAACTAACCAATAGAATTTGCGCTAACGCACCTGCCACATCACCAACCTGTTAGCCAATCAAATCATGACACTTAATGAACCCTCATTGGGCGTTGACTTCTTTGACTTGCCCATGTCACCTGCCACGTCAGAAGTACACCCTGCTGACTAGGTAGTACCTGCAAAAAAAAATTGTTGTTTGGTGAAATGGTCAGTGGGCTCTAACTTCCTCATACAAACTCCGTGTTGAACAAAACAAGTTGCATTGGGATCATTTTGATGAGATAGATGTGTCGTTCAGGTTTTGCACGATTCTAAGCACTTTGATTTTTGAGCTAATTTTTGCCCCTAATCTAGATTTTGATCACTCCTTCCCACTGACGGGCTTTTGGACCCACAAAAGCTAGTTATCTGATGAGAGATGAATACTCTTCTCCTTCCCAAGTTCTATCAACTTATTATACCTTTAAAAGTCTCCATGACAACCACTTGGGTGCACTGACATGCCTTGCATTGCAACTAACGATGTCCCTCAACCATTGTTCTTCTTTTGCTGCTGACCCAATACAACACTTGCTAGACATTTTCTGGTTGCAAAATACCCTTTTTGTACCACATCCATCCCTCAGTGCTTGGGAAACTGATACAATCTGATAGCCTTCCCACTGAGAATATTGGCGTCAACACATACAAACGGTCTACAATGGCTGCAAATTTTTGGCATATCGTCCATTTTCGCTTCTTGCCTCTATCATCATCCAGTTCAACATGTTGCTCATGTCATGATTTGAGAATGAAGGCTAAGCATGATCATCTTGCTCAAGAATGGACCTTCCAAAATCCTGCAACATCTTGTCACAAATACAACCATTAAATGGAAAAACACATTATGCAAGAAATGCAAATCAACGACCTCTTCTTTTGCTCCTTCAAAGCAACAATTGTCACATCATGTAACATTGTCATGTACTCTTGCATCTTGGTGTACAAATCATCTTGATGTGTAGTTGATGGTTTACTAAACACAAGTTGACAAAACATCATCGACTAAACATAAGTCAATAAAACAACATCGACTAAACATAAGTCGATAAAACATGCTCCAACAATTGACTTGACTTGAGAGCCAAACATAAGCATGTACAGCAACTTGACGATTCTTTGCATAAACAACAAGAATTTCACATCTCATGCAATAATACGTCAACATCTCCCTTTCATCTTTGGAGATAAAATCAACTCTTCCAAGTCGATATGATATACATGTAACAACAAGCAACACAAGTCGACTCTCATGCATGTATCCAAACATAATGAAACTAGCAACAATTCCATTGTTCACACACACAAACTCTCATGTATGTGTACAATTCTTCAACTCTCCCTCAAGTACAAACACAAGTACAATAAGCCCAAAAACATGTATGGGTACATAAAGAGCTGAATTGAAAAATTTGCTACAAATGAAGTGAGTAACACCCCACTTTCACACACGTTCCTGGCGAAAATATGCAACATCAAGAATACATTCAAAAGAAACGCATTCACATACAAAATTGTAACCACAAATTGCCTTCTTTGTTGCATTTAAGCGAGTCAAACAGAACTCCACTTTCAACATCTTGCATCATACAAGTTGCAGAATACTTTCAACAGAAAAGTAATGCATTCATGAGGCAAAGAAATGCATTTTTAAGGAAAATAATTGCATCTATCAACAAAAGAAATGCAAGCCTTATTTGGATAAGAAATCAAACCACCTCTTACCAAACCATTTCAATGGTGATTCTTGTAGCTGCACATCATCTTGTGAATCATCTTGACCCACATCAATTATGGAATCCTCTTTTCCATCTTTGACAAAATCTCTCTCCACATTCTTTAAATGTCGTGGATGAGTTGTGGGATACAAAGTCCAACATTTGTCTATGAGATGACCTTTCTTATGGAAATGAGTGCAAAACAATTGCATCTTCTTTGCAACATGGTTTCCATTGTCCAATGGACCTCTGGTTTTCTGTCGCTTTTGTTTTGAAAGTTTCCTGTATGTGGCCATTTTCTTCCAACATCTTGAAACATTATGGTTATTCAAACCACAAAAATAACATGTAAATTCTCTCCAATTCTTATGTGAAGATTTACCATGTTTATCATAATCAAAAGAAACTTGATTAAAGGCAGATTTATACCTTGCACATTCACCTTTGTCACCTTCTTGAGGAGGTGAATTTGATGAGGTAGTGGCTCTCTTCGGAATACCAACAATGGTTTCAATTAACTTATAGCTTTCAACATCATCTTGTTTTCCCTTTCCACTTGTTGCATGCTTATGAGCATCTTCTTGTAAAGTGGGTATACAACTTTTGCATTCCTCATGAACACACTCTTCACAAGCTTGAGGGTATGAACATATAATGAAATTCCCTCTTGGAACACCTTCATGTGCCTCCTTGGCTTTGGATCATTCCCCATCATGTTTTCCATAAACAAGACCCAAATACCTAGGCCTTTCCTCAACAATAATTGGCTCAACTATGCCTTGTGCATGTGTGCCTAACCCTTTACCTTCATAGCCCATTTTCATCAATAATTTGGACCCTATTCCTCTAGTGTGTCTTTCAAAAGCACCAAAACATTCATTTTGAGAGGAAATTGAAGATAAACTTTAATTGCATGACTCGTGTTCATGCACATACTTGGCTAGGGTTTCCTTGGCATCATGGAGTAAAAATATCCATCTCATGCATATTTTCAAGAAGCTCTTGCTTCTTCTCCTTCATGGCCATTAAATCCTCTTGAAGTATAGTGTTCTCCTTCCTATATTCAATCATATATTGCACCATATCTCTCATGATGAAAAAATCCTACAACATCTCTTCATCAAAGAATCTTGCTAAGGAAGAGAGATTAGAGACATCACTTGTTGAAGCTGCCATCACATAAACTTGCACATTGTTAATTCTCCTTGCACAAATCTCAAGAAATCAAGCACATAAACCTTTTCTCTGATGCCAACTTGATCTGTAGTTGTATTTTAGTTTTGATGTGCTAATTTCAATTACAGATTTATAAACACATGCTTATCTGTTGCTTCATGTGCAGGGTTCTCTTATGTTGTTTGTGATTGGAAACAAGTAAATTTTATGTCAAGTTTTATGTGAAATCATGAGCAGAATAGCATGAAAGTAAAGTGCTAAATAGCATCAAGTAAATGAATAGCAAACCATCAAGAATAACACTTATCACAATTTTTTGATCAAGGAGTTCACCCTTCCTGGGATACATCTCCTTTCCAGGTACCATGGCTTGGACCTCTATATTTGCTCAAAATGGAAAAAAGTACAGTTTACAATGCTCTTCAGCTCCTAAAACCTACTTCAATGGACTCAGAGCATCCAAAAACCCCTAATATGACTCTTCAAGCTCTGCAAATGGACTACAGGTGTTATGGGCTTAACCTCTTCCCTGGTGGCCCTAGGCTTCATCAAAATTAAACATGGAAATATCATACATAGAAGTTACTCTCAGCCTTTGCAACCTGCTCCAATGATTTCATAATGTCCAAATTAGCTAGGAACACCTTTTCCTGAGCTCAATTTGGTCGAAAAATGCTCCAGTTATGGCTCAAACAGTCTTTTCTTAGAAAATCTCCTCCAAACCTGGAAAACTCCAGTTATGGCCACTAAATTTGGGGAAATTGTCGGATTTAGTGGGTTCCACCAAAAAACATTGTTTTATACTCAGAGTTAATTAAATACTAAACTGGGATTAGTTGGAGACTTAGCGCTAATCGCGCGGATAACTCTGACTACTTCGAAACCGTTGGCGGTTTCGTCGAAGGCTTCACATGTCGTGGTTACCATCGCACTATCCGCTAGGTTTATAAACCACCACCATAGCCATTAACCCTGACCTGTTCCCATGTTTCACTTAACCATCGCAGTGTTAGTTTGTGGAGCCGTTGCATAATTGTTTGTGTAATTGTAATGGTGTTCACATGGCGCTAACCGTTGGGGTGACGGTTTATGGAACTGCCCACTTTAACTGTTTGATGACACCGAAATTGCCTTCACATGGGGAGGGTTGGCCTGCGGGCTGGCCCTACCCTAACCACCAACCCAAAACCTTGTAAAGTTTAAATATACATGGTGCGCTATAGAGATTAAGTCATAACGTAGCGGAGTTGGTATGTGTTGTGGACTATGTTCCGGAGGTCGTAGGGTCGAACCCCTACACCTCCATATAATTTTTTTGAACTATGCTGAAGACTTCCTAGGCCATTGGGAGGTGCCACGTGGTGGACTCCGGGCTTGCCACGTGGAATTCTCTCATTGGTCCAAAACTAACCAATAGAATCTGTGCCAATGCACCTGCCACATCACCAACTTGCCAGCCAATCAAATCATGACACTTGGTGAGCACTCAATGGGCATTGACTTCGTTGACTTTCCCATGTCACCTGCCCAATCACTTGCCATGTCAATAGTACGGACTACTGATGGGGCAGTACCTACAAAAAAAAATTATTGTTTGGTGAAACGGTCAACAGGCTCTAACTTCCTCATACGAACTTTGTTTTGAATGAAACGAGTTGTGTTGGGATCGTTTTGATGAGACGTACATGGTCGTTTAGGTTTCACATGATTTTGAGAACTTTTATTTTTGAGTTAATTTTTTCCCCTAATCCAAATTCTGATCAAATAGCCAAACATGGGGAGCATCATCTTGGCCCGTGTGGTTACCCAAAAATAGCCACAAATATTGTAAGTATATAAAAAAAAATTGCATCCAAATTATAAATTGTTAACAATTTTAATTTAAGATCATAGAAGAAGAAAAATTCATGTTCTAATGCAAAATTACAGGGGTCGCAATTCAAAGAGGCTCCCACGGAGGAAGACCTAAAGCTTGCTTTCAAGTACAGCTATCAAGTCGTGATTGAATAGAGGAAAAACTTGGCGTCTTCACAGTCTCCCACCACCCAACCTAACACTCAAGGAATAAAAGCAATGAATAGAATTTATAAATCATTACTTCTATAATATATTGGTTATTATCTTTGGCCATAAATTAATGTGCTTGATTGTAAAAAGGTAGGCAAGCAATGTAGATACAACTCATGATCCTACTGACGTTGTAGTGCCTGAGCTTGAGACTGATGTTCAGCTCAGTACTGGAGCTATTTCATGTGTTATAAACAAATTATAGTGTGGAATACAATTAAAATATTTAATTGAAAATGGTGTATTAATTATAACCTTTCTTGTTACTACACCAAAGCATGTACATGATGTGACCAGAGAAGAGGAGGAACATACGGCTACATCCAAAAGTATTTTTCTTCCCTCCACTACTGAAGAACATAACGAAAACTCTACTACTCTTTTTATTAATAAATCATTTGTAATAATAATAACTATAAATATGAATTTAACATTTCTTTCTTATTGCAGTTGATGCTCGACCCCACTTGCAGCAGCATAGTCGTAGGATTAGGTCAACAGCAAGACATATTAAATTAGAGACCACAACAATTGAAGGGAGCCAAGATCAAGACATCCTTGCTAACTTCATATTAAAAAAGAAAAGAAACTTGATAAAAAATGACAACACCTTTTTACTTAGAGCCTGTCTTTTTTAGTACCACATTTTTTACTGAGCTTGAATTCCTCATGGCATGTGCACATATAACTTTAGACTATCTTAATGTGATTTTTCCATTGCACAAAATTAGAATGATTTTGTTTCATATTATGTAAACATATTTTTTGTGATACAATTTATTGAGATAGAATATTTTATGGAACGAATGAATGAATGAATGACACCCTTAAAGGCATCATATATTTCTAATCTTTATTCATCCAACTCTATTTTGAAGTTATGATTAAATTATAATGCAAGCAATTGTTTATAGAGGCTCAACCAAAACCCATGTAAACTGAATAAGGGGAAATCCTAGAAGACGCATTCTAATATTTTGTCTCATATAAACTTTGTGTATTTTAAACATCTTGGTATACAAGTCATTTTGAAATATGTACAACCCTTATGACTACTAGGCAAACCAAGGAAGCTTTCATAGGTTATAACATTAGTTTCCATAAGCTTTATAATTAGAGCTACCATGCATTGAACTGTTTCTAATGTACCAACATTTGTTAATTAAGCCACCCATTTTAGTCTTGGGGATGAGAGACTTATAAACATTTTCCTAGTGAAGGATTTGAGTAACTCCAAATCTGAGTTTGTGGACTAATGGATTATTATAGTGCAGTATACATGACCTTTAGGATTTTCCATCCACAATATTTTGTTACAACACTTCTAACATTCTTGTTAATAAAAGAGTCGATGCATTCCTTTCCTTGAATAATACCTTTCTTCTCTTCTCCCTGAACTACTCCCTTAGTTGTGATGCCTCAATAAACCTTCCAAATTGATAGTTAAGGGTTTAATCCTCTAAGTTTCAGTGATTAAATTGTTCACCTTCATGTGCCCCTTTCAGTTACATAACTCATGTGATAATTAACTAAATTATCTAATTGAAAAGATCATGATCAATGAAAGACGAACTTATCATTGAAATATACCATTGACTCCCTTAGCACTACTAAATAGGCCTCCTAATCTATAACTAATCCAAGGAAATTCAATTAACAAAAATATTATAGCCCATTGTCTGGTTCTCAGCCAAATGATTCCCAATCCAATTGAGCTAACTCGTTAAATTGGAATTTTTTATTGATCTAAAATGTTTCATCAAATTCAAATATTTGAATGTTTATAGCTGAGTATGGTGGAATAAAATTACAAATTACACTCATTTGATAAACAGGGTGATAAGGGGAAGGCACCATCCTTAGAGCAACCCACAGATGTTGCTGAGGAAGTGCTTAATGATCCTGATTGGTTTGATGATGATGAGTTGTACATGTCTCCTGACCCAATCGTAAAATTCAATAAGCTTGTGGTTAGAACGAACGAATAACTTTCTCATTTGATTCACATTAGAAATAAAAGTCTTGATATTAAAGATAAGATAAACATTTCCAACAAACATCTTTAGAGATATCAGGTAATAGCCATATTTTAAAGTGATTTTCTTTATGTCATAAGTTCAATTATGAATGTTTGTTTTTTAACTTTTACATTGTCTAATCGAAAAACCATTTTCTTTCTTATATAGGATTTTTTGACAGAGATCACACCACAGAATACAAAAACCACAGGCCAACCAAAAGAGGAGCACAGGGTGGCCATTCCAACAGTATTGGATAATGCACGAGGTAAAGAAAACTCTAATGCTATTTTTATTAATGAATAATAACAAAAAATATCAATTTAACATTTCTTTCTTGTTACAGCTAAAGATCCACCCCTCTTGCGGCAGCCTCGACAACGTCATGAGTACAAAACTAGGCCATCAAAAATAAAGTAAAAAGAAAAAGGAATGATTTTACTAGTTATATCATTAAAATCATCACGTACCATATTATGTAAACATATTTTTTATGATAAAAAAAAATTGGGATGAAGTACTTTGTGTCTATGATTAATGAATGAATGTTATATGTTAATAAATAGTCATTATATGTCTATTTATGTGCTTATAATTTCGGTGTCTTGATGCACAGATGTGTAGTATGGTTTTTGGAATTCTTTCAACAAGGCTTAAGCTCAGAATGAGGTCATCGATACCATCAATCTTGGATCTCTTTTATGCACAAGTGTGTCCTCTTTCAATACTTCTTTCACCTCCCTTTAAAAAGGTGACAATGGAAAACCTTTTAGGGCTTCCAAAATAGACTCATGCACATGCCTTCTCAACTTGAGACTATGATCGCTCAAAACTTGTCTAGAACAAATATTTGATAGACGGATTTTGAAGACTTCAAATCTTGTAAAATTACCTCACACCTTCACTTAATTTGTTAAGGTTCTTGGCATTTATTGAGCTCACCAGATATCCTTTAGATATGTCAAGATCAGATTCCTTAAGCTCTCGCTCTTCTTGAGTAAGTATAAGGTTATGGCACAGATAAGAGGGCTAGTATAATGATCCCAGAACTTCATTTTCTTGCTTGATAGGTTTGGTCCAGGGAGAGATGGTCTTCTAGCTATTCGGCCATCAAGAAAAGTGCTTATATCCCTCCAAAACCCCTTGCTCCTTTCTGTGTATACTATCAACCTTATCTCTGCAATTAGGGCTAGTAACTATGCCCAGATTTTTTTCCCTGTTTCCTTCACAAATTCAGATTAAGGAATTCGCTTCTTGAGATGAGATGGTGCCAAGTTGATCTTCATTTCTTCCCTCGCTTCAAAACCTAACTTTGCTACCATGTTGAGAAATCTAGGGTAGAGAGTTCGTTTAAATATTATCTTGATTTATCTTTAATCTTTAACACTTTCTTGAGATTCAGATCCTTCCATGGCTTTGGCTACAGATCAATAGGATGGGTCGTTCATAGATTTATAGCCCAATACAATCATCACAAGTTCATTGTTGATCAATCTTGGCTAGCACAGATAGGCCGGTAGATCATCACTTTGGGCCATACATATTGAGAGATAGGTAGGGTTAGGTTATACATGAGGGACGTGATATCCCACCTGGGCTTCATAACCCTTGTTCACTAACCTCAAATACAAGGAGGCTATAGAATACCATATATTTGATAAATTTGTGGTATAAGTCAATTAACTCTGTTACAAACACCAAGAGCCTATAATCATATTCCCGTGTTAAACTAATCCTTTACACAGTATGTGCCCATGATAAGTCAACTATCTACTACTTTGTATCCCTATCCCACTCCACCATACACTCCCACACTCATAATTTAGGTGCTAGCTACTCCTTCGATGACTAATCGCAACAATTTGTGATTATGATGACAATTTAAATACATATGTGTAATGTCCATGATGGGACATATGAATTTTCCTCCCTGAATTGCCCGTTAATGATTATAACCTTAAATGGGATAGAACCAATCTATCTCGTCATCTTAAAATGACCGGGAAAATGAAAATTTACAATTTTTGTCATCATCACTTCACACTATCTCATGGATGACCCTTTCTACATATTATGTGATGAATTTATGGAAGGCCGTCCCCTCTACCTATCCTATGATTGATTGTGACAGCAAGTGAATAGAGGACAATTGATGGATCTTTGTTGACAAGATCCCCTACTTGTAAATTTTACTTTATTCACTTGTTCTCACAATCAATCATAGGCTAGGTAGAGGGGATGGCCTGCTAGAAATTCATGCATATAATTTATATAAGGGTCATCTATGAGATAGTGTGAAGTGATGAAGACAGACATAGTAAATTTTCATCTGCCAGGTCATTTTAAGATAGTGATGACAGACCACTACTAGCCCATTCAAGGTTATAATCATTGATGGGCAATGTGTGGAGGACAATTCATACATCCCATCATGGAAATTACACTCATATGTACTTAAATTGTCATCATAATCACAAACTATTGTGAATTGAAATCTAATATATGTTAGAATTTAGTTAGACTAATAAATATTAGAAAATGCAACCAATATATAGATTAGTTACAATAAATATAGTAGAAAATATAGTAGCCATTCCAAAAATGTCAACTAGTGCACAAGGTAAAAAAAACTCTAATGTTATTTTTATTAATGAATAATAACAAAAAATATCAATTTAACATTTCTTTCTTGTTATAGCTTATGATCCATCCCTTTTACAATAGCCTCGACAATGTCATGAGTACACGATTGGTCCATCAAAAATAAATAAAAAGAAAAAGAAATGATTGTACTAGTTATATCATTAGAAACATCATGTACCATTTTATGAAAACATATTTTTTATGATAAAAAAGATTGAGATGAAGTATTTTGTGTCTATGATTAATGAATGAAAAAATGAATGTTATATGTTATTGAATTATTGCTATATGTCTCTTTACGTACATGACCTTGTTTCATATTATGTAAACATATTTTTTATGATAAAATTTATTGAGATGAAATATTTTTGGATTTATGAATGAATTTTTGCTACTTGTTTATTTATGTATTTTAATGTCTTTCTTTCAACTATTTCCTATATAGTAGATAGATTGGGTACTGGGTAATTGAGAGTGATGTGAGGTGGGAGAGGGGGCAAGAGAGCTTCCACCTTCATGTGGTTGACCATGTTTAGTAGAGAATAAATTAGGATTTGGATAATATTGGAGCAAAACAACCTCAATCCAACAAAGCAACAACAAAGTCAATGTTGACTCTGTTGTTGCTTCATCGAGTGGAGGGAGGTTTTCTCCAAGATTAAACTACTCCAACAATTTATTCTCCAAACCAAGAGGAGCTCATTCAGGTATTCATGCACACAAATCATTTTAATTATTATTTATTTAGGCAATTAAATTTAATATTTCTTCAAATTTAATCTAAGTTTGCTTCATTGATCTCATGAATGTGTGTAGGACAACTAGTTTCAATTCGGATGTTGAAGTGGAACAACTATTTGAAGCAAATAGCTCAAAATGGTAAGGGTTTAGGTGAGACAACAATTTTTTTTTTATTTTTGTGTTGTATGTCTTGGCCGACTAGGAGTTACATAAAGATTTATAACAAATAACAAACTTCTCCATGAAAAGAATCATGTAGTATTTTTCTTTCTTTGACAATTGTGTTTGTATTTGAGTGAAAGACCATAAACTATCATTTTTCATGCAAGGCAGTAGGAGAAACTCTTACTCTATTAATTGGGCATAAGGCATTGGTATGATTTTTCTTCTATTTTATTAATTATTTATCACATCTAATTTCTCCTCCTTCCTTTGTTTTACAGGTACTTTAATTCGCATATCTGGATTTGAAATATTAACTAGGGTTGGAGTCATATACGTGAAATAACTCATCAAAGTATTGTTCAACTTTATCCCAGAAAGCGCTTGGCTAACACGTGTGTGATTTAGTTTTGCGTTGCATTCGATTTCAAGCAATTTTTTATTTCTACATTGCAAATATTCCAAGACCAAAGATGTTGAGAAAACTAGGGCAAACAGAATTATGCTTTCATTTATAATTTTTTCTCTTGTTATATTGACCATTCTTGTGATATAATGTTAGTTCGTCATCATCATTATTATTTTGTGTTCATCATCAAGACAATGTCAATAAAGAATATAACAATGCAAACAAGGACACTAGGAATAGGCTCTAGGCCAGGGCAAAACCCCTCCATAGGGGAAAAACCCAAAAAGTTATCTTACTATAGAAATTTAGGGAAGAATTCCAAGACATTTGATCATGACAACTCACCAAGTGATAGGCCATCCACCCAAAAGCTAATGCTTCTCTCTATAACTCGATCAGTTTCTCTTCTCTAGCTCAAAATCTGAACAGAGATAGTTTTCTTCCCATATGTGTGAGCTTGCCAAACAAAGAATTGATGCACAAGTCAAACAAATAAACCTTCTTGCTTTCCTTGTTATCCTTCACCTCTTTCTTGCTCTAAATTTGCCTCAGACTTCTTGAAGAGACTGAATTACTTGTGTGACTCAAATGAGATCCAATACCCCTCCTTTATATAGTCTTTTGGTGGGGTTCAAGTGCCTCTTGTGGGTTCGACTTGATGGGTTGGTTGACCATACTCAGGGAAAACATTTTTCCCTTAAGCACACTATGTTATGTGGGTCAACAAAGAACTATAATAAATCCAACAATAGAATATGTTTTAGTAGATGGTTTTTCTCACCTACTGTACTTTTCATCCTTTGACAAGGGAGTTTAGTTTTTAATTACTCAACCTCCTTCTAGAGTTAACTAACATAGTGACTCAAATTCACTATGCTTTAATAGAATTTAAATAGTATTTCTATATAATATTATTTCCCCATCCAAAAGACGTCTCATTTGTATGTAAAATATATAAGTCTAGCAATCTAATCGCTCACAAAAAAATACATTTTCTAATTTCCTAAAATTAGTCATTATTAACCACCTATGTGGCATACTTTCCTCTTTTCCAATGTAATTTTTTAACAAAGGATTACTCAACATCCCTATGTGTCACCTTTTGGATATTTCTAAATAAATATTCTTCCTAATTACCAAATTAAATAATAATATATTAATTTTCACTCCAAAAGTGGGTGATTTTTTAGTGAATTAATATCAACAAGTCCACTTACATTTGTACTCGTTTAATTATAATTTGGAAGGATTAGTGTTGGGGAGTAAGGATTACACACCACTAACTCATGTCATATATCATAACTATGAAATAAGGACTTCGTCCCCTTACTCCCATTATTCCCAAGGTGGAGGTATTCAACTCACATATTTTACAAAGTGAGACTATTTCACTTGATATCCCATTACATTACCTATCAACGTTGTCACTATCAATGTCACAGTGAAATGAGTTAATTCAAAGAAAGAAACTCATCATAGTACTTGTCATGGTAAGGCATCAATGTTAGTTCTATTAATTCATATTTGCATACCTCAATCTTCTATATTACAACATAGTCCAAAGGTGTTGATGCTTCAGTCACTATGGTTGTCACATTAACACAAGACCATGTCAATATACCACTGTCCAAGACGATGTCATGATTGCATATCTATACTCAGAAACTACTTTTACAACTCATAAGGTCAATATGTTAAGTTAGCAATTGTCTTCAAGTCATTGTTTCTATGTCAAGTTTAATATATCAAGGTCATTGTACAATAAGTCAAACTGTCAAGTCAATAGTAATGTATCACTGTCATAAAGTGTCAAATTCAAACATCTTATCATAGCATGCTCACTATGTCAACCAAGGTGTTGTTTGTAACCTTGTTATATTACAATAATGAGCGTAGGTATAAGACAGAACTGAGGTCTTAACAAGATGTAGGATATAGTAGGTTCGCTAAGATTAGAATACTAGTCAATATACTACATCAGCAATTAGGATTCAAGGTCATGTAATTGTTTTATTAATATTCAAGTCCTATGAGTCAAACTAACATGTCATGTCATTGTTTTCACTGGGACAATACATCACTTGTTAAGTTAGAATACATCACATAAAAAATAATGTTCAAAGTAAATGATGAGGTTATTGTCTTTGGTTCTTGAAGTTATTCAACTTATTCAAAATGAGATTGAGGCATGAATTTTTGTCATATATTGACAATTGTTGGTGAAGATTATATTTTTTTCAGCACACAAAAAGTATATAATTATTTTATTCTATTTGTTTGTATGTATTTTATAATTATGATATGTTTTCTTTGTTTTGGAAAACTTACATGCATGGCACAGTAAAATGTTAGCTTGTATTGTGGCACAAGCCTATCCACTCTGCTATAGGAACATATACACAAATCTCAACATTAGGTTCAATACACTCATTAGGATGATGGCTATTGTTACATCTCTAGTTTTTATTGAATTTTACATTTGTGGGAGAGAGATAAACACAAGCATGCACCCATGGGGCATATATCAAAGACCTGATCTAAAGTGGAAATCCATAGCGGGGAAAACCACACAAATATATATTCATTTCCCTTGGCCAATCCAGTGAACACTAGTCACTTGAGGGTCTTTACAATGGAGACAATATGCCAGTTAAATAGGCCATCTTCACATGAAAATCATGTGCCACCATAAACCACTTACAATAAACTAACCCTTGATTGAAGTGAGTTAACCTAAGAATCCCACCTTTGAGTTTATCTGAGAATCTGGGACTGTTATAATATCCCATTACTTGTATCACCTAAATTCAAGTCTCAACCTTAATAGATGAATCCTTAAATCAAGGTCTTCACATGCAATATTTTCATGGCATTCCATTGGCCTTGGTGTGCTTCTGCTAATGCTTGCTTCAACCATTGTAATTTTGTCATCATTGTGTGGGAAATTCTCCAGCAAAGACTGTAGGATGAACCCCAGTCTGTAGGATGGACCCCACAACAACAACAACTACAAATTTGCTGCCTCTTTCATTCGTCATTCCAACCTACTGGGAAATTGTCATGCTTTCTGCATTAAATTTTAACCTAATGAATTCCATACACTTTCTCCATGGCTCCCATTCTCAGATCATTCTCATGAGAGAGTCTAGGTATACTTGGGCTTTTATACCCTGTTAAATTCACAAGAGAAAATAGCATAAATAACAAGCACACATAAAAGCCAAGATTTACATTGGAAACCCTTTAATCAAGAAAACCGACTTCCAATAGATATATCTATTATCCTTGGCCAATATGGCCATTCAATGCACTTTACAATGGAGACAATAAGCCACACACATTAAAATGGAGACAAGAAACCACTTAAATAGATGACCACGTGCTAATACTATGTGCCACTGTAAACCACCTGCAGTAAACCCGCCCTTGATCATGTCAAGATAACTAAATAGTTTTGATGTCAAAGAGAAAAAATGAAGGGAAATTAATTTGATGCATAGGTTCTTATTGTTGTATTTAGGAATCTAGGATAATATGTAAAATTAAATAATGAGCAAAAGAAAGTTAGAAAAAAATTTAAGCACCTCTCTTTTAAATGGCAATGCCACCTAGACAAGAAATAAGGTAGCCAATTTAAATTAGGGGGCATGCTAGCCATATTAGCATGCCCCATACTAGACCAACTAGATGAAATAATGAATAAGTAGTAAGTTAGCATAGAGAAGGTTGCATGATTCTAACACAAAAATGGTATAAAGAATTGGGACTCTCTCCTTATTTTTTCATTGCCTCATTATCATTGATCATTTCCATATATATTTTGCCTCATTTTCTGATCTTTGGGTTGAATTGAGGTGATCTTGTAGCAAAGAGTAGGATAATCTTGAGAAGAAGTGAGACATTATTGTCTAGAGGAAATATTTCATTAGTTTGGGTCATTTATGGTTGAATTTCTCCAATATAAGGAAATTGTCTTCCATTGTAGCTTTGCAGCCTCTTGTATGTCTTAAATTTCAGACATTAGATTATGGTGACTTACATATTTTAGCATAAAAGGAGAATGTTTCATTTATGAGGTAACCTTATCGACTTTGTCATACATTGATGAATTTTTGCCTCATAAGGAAACTACCCATGATTTTATTACAGGAAACCTAGTTTATGGGTGAGATATATACTCGTAGAGAGGGTCGTTGAATTATTCTATGTATTATTAATAGTGTTTAAATATGAAGGGATAGTGATTTGCATATCATGTTAATGCCTTAGCAGAAATTGATTCTAAACATAGAACTTTTAGAAATCATCAAGGTTCTTTACCTATAACTTGGATTGATCATAACTTTAGCATTTGAAGTTTATAGCATATTGTCTTATACTTAATTTTGGGGTATCTCAAAATATCTACACATTGTCATAGTCAAAATTTAATTTAGGCAATTCTACTAAAAGATTGAACCTAATGGTTTGTGTGTGTGATAAAATGGAAATTCCATTAGCCTACTGGTATATTTTTATGAAAACATTACGACTTAAAAAAAAATTGATGCCAAAAGCATAAAGTTGTTAGAAGTTATACATTTTAGCACTTTTTATCCTTTTTGGAGGGTAGATGTGAATGATAATGTGTCCACTTTTAGTTTCACGTATGTGAGCTAAATCAAAACAACACAATAGATAACCCAATACATTAGTTATTCTGGGCTTATTGGTGCACTTAAACTAAGAGATAAGAAACAATCACACAACACATAGATATTTCTTACTGCCAGAAAGTCGATAATAATCATTCCACTAATTTGATACAGAGAAATAGATCCAAACTCTCACTTGGTTGCCTCTTATTCATGCCATCAGGTATAAATAACTAACTTTTGTAGCGAGTTATGCTACTTCGGTCCACAGGTTGACCCCCAAGCTAGTGTACTACAAATTACATTATTTTACATTACTTTTCATCACATGTCAAAGTATAAGCAAGAAACTAGCATGTTTAGCATGATACAATCAAAAATCTACTAAAAGACAGAGATATGTGGGGTTTCTCACTCAAGTTATCAATCCAAGCTCAATTGTGCCCATTATTTTCCAAAATAATGCACCAAGAACTTGAATCTTTATCAGTATTCTTAAGTTAATGTGGAGTATCATTAAGACAAAGATCTTCAACATCTATTTCATCAATTGATCTATTCTCATCCTCGCTTGTAACTTCCACTGTAGATTCCTCAAGTTCCAGGGGTTGCCACCTCTTATCTTCTCCATAGTGCTGAAAATGTTCTTTAAAAGAGAGATCTTGAGGAGACTTTTCAACATAAATTTACCATAAAAAAATTTAAATTAGATATTCATCAATGAGAACTAACAAACTTATTACTTAACGTGTGACTTGTTTTCATATATTGACAATTGTTGGTGAAAATTATATATATACATATAATACGGAGAATTTCGTTGAATATTCGATGGCACAGGCTAGCCATCGAATATTCGACTCTTATCAGTCGGTGCACTTGTCGAATAATAGACGCCACAGCTGACAGACAGAAGCATTGGTTGTTTGACACTCCCATCGAAAAAAACTCTCATTTGTTGAATATTTGGCACATCACCATTGGCCTATGTGCCCTAAACTTATGGAACCATGCATCTGATATTCAAAACTCCCGTCGAACTAATTCAATTGGACATCAGTTAGCCGATGCTTATACATCAAACAAGCCGCTCAAGATCAATGGAAGGGAGCATCAGACTGATAACACTCTCGTCGCACAATTTACATATACCATCGATTACCCGACGCATAAATGTCATTTTTTCTCGTCGGACAAAACTAACTATTTGTCGAATATTGGACGACCAACTGTCACAATTTTTCATGTATGAGTTGATGGAATGCAATGTGAAACCTATCAAATATTTGACATTTGGTGTGTCAGATATTCGACGATTTATAGTGTCGCAAAACCAACTTCAAGACATCCGTTTTTTTATGACAATTTCAGTTTTTTTTTTGTCGGATAATCGACATATGTACCGTTGAATATATGACGTTAATTAAGTTGTCAACTATTCGACAGAATGCCCACAACAATTTAATGAGCACCAATGTGTCAGATAGCCAACGCCAATAAGTTTCATATTCGACTAATAGTCATCGAATTTTGGCCCCATTTGCATTAGTGCATTACTAACAACCAAGCTTCAAATTTTGGTATTTCTTGTGTGGATAGAGGAAGATAGGAATATAATAGTTTCGTTTGTCCCAGAAAAAATCCTATGGATTTGACCAACATTAAGACCAAGAAAACATGAAAGGGTATCAGAACATGGAAAATCCCTAAGGGTATGAATATTATGTTGATCTCAAATCATGATGCTTTTTGTTTGATGTAGTGATTTGGAATGGAATACCAACTTTATAGTCTTAATTAGCAAGTGGATGAGCACACTTATTAGTTGATGTGTAAAGGACAGAAGCATCTGCATCAAGCATATCATGTTTTGTTAACTTAGATGATATATATCTCTTATGATTGTCTTCCACAAATCATGGACGGTTCTTGACATAAATCAATGTACTCTCTGAATTAATAACATTGCAAATGAAGCAGAAAACAATGACAAGTGGTAAAGCAATGATGGTGGCAGTGTGCAGTCTAATAGTGTACATTACTTGGATTCCTTCCACCTACATATTAAACTCATGACTCTGTTGTTTGGTATTGTGCCTACATGGTTGATGGGACATGTTGTAACCTTATAGACAACCTCTGGCTGAGAGGAGGTCAGTGCCTAGGACATCTATGCAGAATAGGTAAAAAAATTATTGTCATCCTGTTAATGGTTTCCTAAAGATGCTTTATAAGGGTGTAATGCATGGGTAGATCTTGGAGAGAAAACAAACCATCCCAGGTGGCCACACTATTTGTGAAAATGATTTTGAGGTTGTAATAAAGCAAGGGAAAGAAAAAGTGAAAGATTCAAAGTAAAAGGTTGCTCCAGTTATAGAATCTTATACACCAAATCTTAGAAGAAACCATGAAAGATTAAAGAAATGGAAGTATGAAAATGTGGAGCACGGTTTAATGTTATTTTAATTAAATATGCATAGGTATTGTAAGTTATTCAAAGCAAAGTAAATTTTTTTAATGAAAATAACCAGCAGCTTCTTTACACATTCTGAAAAGAAGAATAACATATAATGACTTACAGTAAAGGAAAGAACACATATCATACACAATAGACAATTGGAATCACCCATTATTAATTCTCCCGGAAAGTTCAGATACATTACATAAAATTTTCTCTCTGAGACCAAAATTTGAAACCCCAAAACTAGTCCCTTCATGTCTTTTTAAAGAAAAGTTTTACACTGAAGACTGTTACAAAATTGCTAACAGTCAAAATTGATTCAAAACTACCTCTAACTTATTTGGTCTTTATGAGCACTTAAAAGAGTAAACTTAAAAACTAAACTATTTTAACTTTAAAATTACAAAATATAATGTTTCCTCAAAATTAAAAATAACTGCATTATCATCATTCAATCACTTGAGACTCTTGTGCAGGCTCACCTGATAAGGCTCCAGTTTCCACCACTTGGATCTTTGATGGTGATATTAAATCCTGACATTTCTTCCATAGTGCTAATGCAGGAGTTGGGCATCGTACCATTCTGTCATAATCCATCTTTAAATTAGTTATCATGTTGTATGTTGGATTTTCAGTAAAAAGGGTTTTAACTAACCATAATAGACGAAAATCCCTCTGTAAGTAATTCACAATTGTTGAGCCCTTGAGAATTGGTGTTCTTTTATGGGAACATGTATGTTAATCTTAGCCTCAAGCTGATTATCAACATTTACTTTGATTTTCTTATTTATTTCCTCAATTTGTTCATGAGAATCCTTCAAAACACTTAAGGAACCATGTTCTTCTTCTCCATGAATAGTAGATGAGGGTGCACACTTTACTCCTCCTATTTGCAACTGGAATCCAATTTCACTAGAAGGTCTCCCCCCGAGATCTTCAAGTTTTGTTTCTCCCCTTTGTGTTCACAGCCTTTTGCTACTTTGATATATTTTCCCCTCAAGATCAATGACATCTATGGTCCCTCTTTTCAATCCCTTTTCAAAAATGGGATGAGTTTCAACTTCCATACTTCTTTATGCTTCAACCAAGCCACCATTTTCCAACTTCTCCAGCTTAAGCCTTGACTCATGTGCATAAGGGGCATAGGAATTCTCTACTCTCTTATTTGAGATGACTTGATGTGGATCATAGTACCATTTTTCTCCCTACTATAAATTCATTGCTTGTAACAATTTTTCAACCTCCTTAGTTGCTTGTCTATTATTAACAATGAATGGTCCAACAATCTTGGGAAATTTGAATAAATATCCTTTTTTGGCTAGAACAAAATGTATTTGTTCTACATACAAGCTTTTCCTGATGAATTCCAATGAAAATATCCCCATAGTCACGAAAGAGGGTGGCCTATAAGGACAAACCTCTACCCAATAAAATTTGGTTTCTACATAATCCTCAAATGAAAACCAATCTCAAACCTTCAAATATTTTATCAACTGCAAAAGGGATTGAGCTTTTGGAAAAATCTTAGAAGGAATGGAATTATTAACAATCCTATAGACAATTGACATAAAGGAAGCAATATAGTATGAAAACCCATCATTGTTTAGTTGACTTCAGACCAAATCAGTCCAATTTACAATTGTTTGCTTCTTTTTGTTTACATCTATCACATTCAGGCCTAAGTCCATAAATTGTTCAACATGCACATATAGGAAGAGATACACTAATAATGAAGGAAACCTAAAACACCCAGTAATGTTGAAATTAAGGAGTTGTGAGTTAATGGCTTGCTCCCAAAAGGTAGGAATATCCAACACCACATTAGGTTGCATCATCAAGTGAAATATCCCTATAGCTTGACAATCTATTACTGAAGTCTCATCCCTCCCCAAAATTATCGTGATCAATTACAACAAAGGTCTGGCACTTTCAGCAAAACAAGTTATCAGAAATTGGACACACTCTGAAGGTAGAACTGCATTTGGAGGCATAATAAAAGCATATAGTTTGATGCAGTGTTCTGTTGACAAATTTTGAAAGGTTGACAGGAGGGTTTCATCAAAGAAAGAAAGATAATGGTATGATTGTGGAAAATCCAGAGCTTGGTGAATTAATAGTGAAGAAACTTGCAAAATATTCTCTCCTAAGGAATTCATAACATAACATCACTGAGGATATAGAGATGAGGTCAACCAAGTGACAAACTCTAGGAAAGGATAAGTTTGTGGGATAATTGTAGAAAACATACCCGACTTAACCATTCTAGCTGATACTTCTGACTCATTTTGGTTAACCAAGACATTTTGATGAAATTCCATTAGATTAACAGGACAAACTGGGTCAAAAATATCACACTCCATATCCATGAGGGGAATGTGTGTTGAAGAACTAGATAGGAGAGATTTCCTTGTCATTTTGAATTTCCTTTCAATAATTCATAAATTAATGGATGGCTTAAATACCTGGTGAAATTTGTAGAGGATACAGTGACGGAGTTGACGTTGCTAGAGGCAATAGTGGTCGTCGTGAGAATAGTAATAAAAACAAGCAATTCAGGTGAAAACGGGCTTTTTATAGACAGAGGATGGGAAAATTGGAGTTATGTGAAAATGGACAAAAAGTGAGGAACCATGACGTGGTGGATAATCGTGGAAGATAACATGGAAAGGTTGGATGAGGTGGCGTGAAGGGAAGTGATGTGATGGTGACGAGGATTTGGTGACAAGGCACACGCTTGCTTGAATACATGCTCGCTTGTCGTAGACGAAGTAGAAACCGCTTACCGCTCATGGGAGCACCTCTAGTGGTAAGCAGTATCCCAAAGGGGTGCTATCAAGGTTAATCTCAACCATAGATTTCCTCGACAGTAGTTTTTCCCCAAACTTCCTATGAGATAACTTCCTTCCATAACAATTGATCAACTTGTGTTGTTGGGTTCATTATGAGTGAGGTCCCAATGCAAGCGACGTCAATGCACCAAGGGAGTTGCACATTATTTAATCCTTTCTCCACTACACTGTGATGGGGTTGGACCACCTTTGTGGATGAAATATATTTAAAATATTATGGTTAATTTAATCCTTTCCTCCCTTGTAGCGTGCCTGCACTGTCTTTGACCAAAACATTATATTTTTCAAAAATATTACATATAAGAGTCCCATGACCTTTAATGTAATTATCCTTCTCTCTTTTTTTTCTTTTCCTATACACATGTTTTTTCATATATGATTTTTTTTATTTTGGAATAAAAGAAAACTGACTACAATAGGACACAAAAGAATTAGTGTAATGCTCTCATCGCTTCACAATTCAAACATCAAGCCCACATCTAGTGACCATACATAGTTTCAATTATAAATTATTTTCCTCTAAATTATAATAGATTTCAGGATTATATATATCCATAAGTTTTGAACTTGGATTTCATATTTCATATAAAATAGTATATGATAGTAGTAGTCAAGGAAAATATTGCACAGATGTTGACTATATTTTTTCCAGCACAAAGAGGTTAAGGACAATGTTCTTATATTGTGTATATTTGCATATACACAATGGTGAATTCTTAGAGTGAGCATAAGTATTTTTACTTTGTGTTGACATGATATGTAGGTTATGATTTTTTTAGTAGAAATTGACACCCTTAGTTTGCGGAGTTTGAGCTGTTAAGAAATGATCAAAATTAATGAGTTATTAGAGTTGTTAGATACTTTGATAAACCCCACTATTAAGTTTGGCATAATGAAAATCAGCAAAGCCATTGTCATTGATATTCAAACCTATTTACACGATGCCCAAGACAAAATTAAGTTTATTCTTCTTGAGTCACAGCTTCAACGAGATGAACTAAAACAAAGGAATTAACATTCTAAACCGGTTCTTGTTCATACTAACTCTTTTTTTGAGTTTGAGGTTAATTCTCATCAACATCCAACACTTGATCATATCGGTGAGGTCACTTCAAAAGTATATTCACATGAATATGTGGAAGTTTCACTTACACTTCCTAAGCCCATCATCAAAACTTGGGAAAAATTCATAAATAAATAGCACAAAACCAATCTTCGATATGACAAAGGATGTCACCTTTCACATTCCAGACTACTCCAAACCAATATAGTTTCAAAGTGTTGGGTTTCTTCGAGGAAGTTCATCTTCACCTTCTCTAATGCCACTTCAGATTGTCAAATGCCAACATATTAATCAGGTTGGCCGTGTGAAAGATTAGTGTTTTGATCTTCAAACTTGTGAGTATTGTGGAAAACATACTCATCGTTCAAAGAAATGTTCCAAACACAAGACTCATGCAAGAGAAAAGATTCACCTTGGATGGATCGCTTCTTAGAAATGGTCATCAACAACCAAGAATATATATAGGTAATACCATAGAGTTAATTCTTGAATATTGACACATATTGCTGTGGAGAGATCTTCATGTTCTCACCTTGTATCTAACGTGGGGAGGGGGCGATTGATAGTCATTTACTTTATTCAAACTTATATCAAGTGAGCCTAAGCCATGTCCTGAACCAGAGCCTAGATCCAGAGTTATATTTGTATCTGGACTTAGACTTATGTTCCATGAACATCATTTGGTTTGTGGCATACCTTAAACAACCAACGCCAGAAGACTTCGGCTTCTGCTACCCATATCATCAGTTTGTGGTCATATTTAAACCATCATCAAGGAGCACTTCCACTTCACAGAAGACTTCAACTTCTAACCAAATTTGGAATTGTTTCAGGAACTTATTTGAGCCTACTTCCAAAGTTGGTGGTCAACCTTAAATCAACACCAGTAGAAGACATCAGCTTATGCTACCTCATTTGGTTTGTGGTCTTCCTTAAACCACCATTTCAAAGAGAACATCTAGCCATTAGCTATTATCCACATTTTTATTCCATTCCTCTTCTTAGACTCATATACACCCCTTTAGACTGAGTGGGGAAATGTTCAAAACATAATCCTTGGGGTTATGTGAATTTGGCACATGCACTTGAGTGGAAGGGGAAAGCCCCAAGTGAAGGCCAACAATCATGAGAAGTCCAAGAGACCTCTTGGAAGATGCGAAAAAAGGGTGAAAATGTGTATTAATATGTATATTTTATTAATAATATGCATCTCATGTTTCATCTACTATCCAATTTCGTAAGTGAGTTCAACAGTTTTAAATGTTTCCTATCAATGATATTATTTCTTGTTCAAACAATAATGTTGAACTTATTTTTATTTCTATTTTTTTATCATTTTATTATTTTTTATAAATGAAGTGTCCATAATACATTTGTAGAGCTAATAAAATTAAATAATAAGTATTGATATGAATAAAATGATTACAAAGCACACATATTAAATATTTATCATTGTGATATTTTATAAATAGTATTAATTAACTAAATTAGATATAATGGACATAGTTGCGAATTTGTATGAATTTGAAGTTGTTTGATGAACATGTTTGTTATATTTGCAATGTAATAATATACCAACTAGAATATCCCAACTACTGATAGATTCAAGCTTACTATTTGTAACTCATCTTAGTCACATAATTCAAACCTATAAGACATGTCATAATTTTAAAGAACTTTGAAATTAATATAACTATCCTAGATCCATCTTAACTCTAGATCTACCAAGCGAATCTCTTTTCACTCTAAAATAGGTTTGTTGCTTGGTAGATACAAAGTTAAGATGGATATTGGATTTTATATATATATATATATATATATATATATATATATATATATATATATATATATATATATATATATATCTTCTTACATAAGAATACCATTAGAAAAACCATGGGTTGTCAAAACCTGGAGCCCAAAAAAATGCCAACGGTAAATTGACTATTTTACCTCAATTTCATTTTAATTATTAATTTTATGTTTTTATTTTATTTTTATTTTTATTTGTATGTAATTTGGTCAATTCAAAATTTTTACATAACAGGATAGGACAACACATTACATCTCTTCCATACTAGGCTAGAGAGCGAGAGATCTCGGTGCAGCAAGCATCAAAACCAAACACATTTGTTGCAAGTGTTATTTCTTTAGGTAGATAAAAAAGATTCAACATATTTTAATGTACATATAACATTCAGATAGAGTTAAACTATACAAAATTGAAACATAAACCCTTCACAAATATGCAAGCTAAGTTATATAAATATAAACAATCATGCTAAGTAATGATAGCATGAGCAACCCAAATCAAAAGCTTATTTGGGTTCTTCTTCCATAAGGGGTAGTAATTCAAATTTTATTTCCATCATGCATTCTGTGTTTATAAAAATGCCACAAATTACCTAATGATACAAGGAAGACATCCATTAGAATGATATCACACAAAACCTCATCCTAATACTCTACAATGTTAAAAGCTACCAAACATTGATTTCTCACAAACATGTCACACCACTTCTTGAACCAATATTCTTGATGTTTCTATTGCATACCTAGATGTTTTTTGTCATATCAACCCTGGTTTCTCCACCATCTCTAAAACTACCATGTTATATATGTTATTAAGATTATGAAAATATTACAATATCTATCTATGGATTTGTGCTTGGTTTGGAAAATAATTTTATATAACCACTTCTTCTGCATAGAAAATGGTTAAGTTCATATTTTTCTCGTTACCATATTTTCTCCATATTTTAGTGATACAAGTAGAAGGATTTAACTTTTTATTGGGTTATTCTACTCTTGCTAATTATTTTCATTATTCTCTATCACATGCTACTTCTCTTTATACATTTGTATTGTTTTAGGATTGTTTCCATCATTTAATATGCAAGATCTTATCATTGTATAAAATTGGAGGCATAATTTTATTTCTTAATTTTAACTATCATATAATTTAATCTTGTTAATATTATTAAAATTTCAATAAAAATAAAAATAAAAACAATTATGTTTCCAAGGCTCTAAGGGTTTCTGACGTTGCTTGTGATTATTTAGTAGCATGATGGCCATTAACTCGAGGGGATTTTCACCTATGCCCCCTCTGCCTGCTTTGAATATAGATTCTTTTAATTCATTAGTTGTGAATGGGTTAAGGTATCAAAAGGCAAAGCCTTCTTGATTTGTCTAGAATCTAGAGGAAATTCTAAAGGTGGAGGTATTTGCACCCCAATCGAGAACTCAAGCTCTACAATTAGTAGAGCGCGGCTTGGTCGGCTAGCTCATGTCGATCTAACCCTAGGATCGAAGATGCATCCTAAAAAAAAAAAAGGATCGAAGATCAAAGTTCAGGGACAAAAGGATTGAAGATCAAAGTTCAGGGAAAAAAGGATCGAATATGCATGCTAAAAAAATATAAAAAATAAAAACTGATGGTACAAGGGTCAGACTGTGCTTGGTGAGGATGTGGGTAGAAAAAAATGGAAACTAATGATTAATCGTTTTTTTTCTTATACCTTATGTGGGAAATCGTTTTTTGCTTTTTTCTCTGAAAATAAGGCAAATTGAGATCTAATATTCAAAAGAATACCTTATTTTATCTATGCTCAAGTGTTATATATAGACCGTTGGAGTCCAAACTTCACCCCTAAAAGTGATGTGTCATCTGTAATTCCAATATGGGTGAACCTCCCATTTTTTCCTCTACATAGTTGGAATGGTACAAGTTTCAAAAGTATTGTCAATGCCCTAGGTGTATATATTGTTTGTGTTGAGCCATAAGAGGGGTAACTTTCCTATTTCATGATTTTTGTGGAATTATATCTAAATAAGGGACTTCTAGTGGAAATAAATCAGAATTTGGATCGCTGGTCTCACATCCAAGAGCTATACTATGACTAGCTTCCATTTAAATGCAAATTTTTCCACAAATATGGCCACTTTGCGAGCAGCTGCAAAAAGAAACAGAAGAAGCAACAAAAGCAAGGGGGGCAAGATAACAATGGAAATAATCAAAAAGAATAAGATATCCAATGAGACAATAGAATAATCTACCAAGGCAGCCTGATCAAAATGGGAAAAAAATTGAAAGGACCAGCATCCCCCAAAAAAATCAGTCCAATAAACATTGAAGGATCCAGAAAAGTAATGGGAAGAAAGAAAATAGAAACTATTATGAGGCATTGAATATGATTGATGAAGAGGGAGAAATCCCTCAAAACAATCCTCCCTCTCAAGATAAAGAACCCAAAGTGGCATGAACTCTAGATCTAGAAGGGATTATGAAAATATGTCGCCACTAGAAGAAGATCGAGCCCCAAGACAACAAATTTATGAGTCTTCAATGGATGAGGAAGAATTTATTTCTCCCAAAAACATTCATATGGGGCCTTCCTTTTTTGATTTGGATAATGAGAAGTCAGAAGCTAAGAAGGAAAAATATCAAGAGAGGCTCTACAAAAAGGCGAGAAGAAATACTAGTAGAGAGGTAAGAATGGAGAAAGCATAAAAAGACATGGAAATGGGAACTCAGACAATTCTACATCCAAAACTTAAAGGATATAGAAAGACTAGAAAATGAGGAAATTCCACCTCCCATAAAGGGGCAACCCATACAAGTAGTAAATGATGAAGGTACTCTCCTGAAACTATAGGGGATTAGGGTTGAAGAAAAGAATGAAGGAAGTGAAGTCATTAATCAAGAAAGAAAGACTGTTAGTTCTCTTACTCTACGAAACAAAAATGGGGGATCAAGGGATCCATAAAGAAAATAATAATAAATAAATAAAATAAAAACAAGAATTGGAATGGTAGTGAGATCCTATTAGTAAGTTCAATAGGGGCCTCAGGTGGAATGTGTACCCTTTAGGCTCAATCAATGCTCAGGTTTCTTGAACATAAATCGTCCACCCATTCATTCGCAACCTAGTTTTTGTGCATCCCTTCAAATCAGGTATGTTCTTTTATTAATAACTATATGCCAATTCAATTTAGATAATAAAAAAGAATGTCGGGCCTCGTTGTTGGCCCTTGGAGACTCCATTTTGGGCTCTAATTGTATCTTTGTAGATGATTTTAATACAACCTTGCATCAGTAGGAAAAGAAAGGGGATCTCAAGTTAGAGATCAATTTCCAAAAAATATGGAAGGTTTCATTTAGAAATTAAAATTGTTGCACATTAAACCTTCCTCCAACAAGTTTACATGGAGCAATAAGAGATCTAGACCATGACATATTATTTCTTGATTAGATAGATTTCTAATAGAAGATACTTTCTTATCCCAACATTTCTTGTTTTGTTCTTGAATTCTTCCTTGGAACAATTCGGATCATAGACAAATTAAACTAGAGATAATTGAAAATATTGATTATGGTCCCATTACCTTCCTTTATTTTCCAATTTAGACAAGGATTATAGGATTCAGCGATTTTGTGAAGGGAGTATGGAGCGAGTAGGTTCCTAGCTACCCAATCGCAATGGGAGTAAAGGATTAAAAGACTTAAAGAAGTGCTAAAAAGTTGGGCTCATGAATAGAGTTCAAAAAGAAAATAAGTTATACAAGCTTATGAAAAGATAATGGACACCTTAAATCCAAAACAGAGGAAGGTCCTTGCCAAATGATCTACTTAATGAGGAAAGGGAAGAGTTTGCAGCTTATCATAAACCATTAAAAGAGGAAGAAGAAGTTTGAGAATTAAAGTCCATGAGTCTTTGGTTAAAGGAAATGGACATGAATTCTAATTTTTTTCATAATCAGTCGATAGATCAAGTCTAGAGAAACAACATCAAAGAAATTGTGGTGAGAGGTAGGAGAGTCTCGAGCTTTTTGCAACTTAAATATGAGGCAGTCTTCCACTTCAACGAACCATATAGGGTGAAGGAACTAGCAAGTGCTAAATCATAATTACCAATGTTTGAACATATCCTGGAATTATATATCCTAGGAGGATAATCTTTCTCCAATAAAATACCTCACTGAAAAGGAAACCCATAAGGTGGTATTCTCTTTCAACTCCGATAAATCCCCAATACCGAATGGGTTCTCTGCCCATTCTCCCTCAGTGTAACTCGAGCCTGCAAATTGAGCTCTCCGCATAACCTCCAATGGTTGGGTTATGCCTTGTTTATTAACACCAAGTTCTTTTTCCTCCTCGTGCCTCGTCCTGGTAAGGAGCCTCATGTTTGTCCCTGTAATTGGGATCTCAAAACATCCAACAGAAATCATACTATGTGATGACGAAACCGAAAGAAAATCAACATCTTTTACCTCCTCTGTCGATTTGGAAAGAAATGATGAGGGTTGCTCATCATTTGTTGTTGGTGGTTCGCTAACTGTCGTGGTGCATTCCCCAACTTCCTTTCTGACATACCCAAGTCCTGTTCGACACGGTAAATCCTTTACTTTGATGGGGTTGACAATGCCTTGGCCATTGATGCCCAAGCCTTTTCCTTCATACCCCATTCTCTTCAACAGTTTGGAGCCAATTCCTGTGGTATGATTTTCAAAAACAGCGAAATCATCATCAGGACACATACATGAATTCGGAGAATTACATTTTACCTCACATGGGTCATGCTGCAACTTTTCCAAGGCCTCGTCCTTTGCTTGCAGCTGTCGTAGCAAACTATGTTTCTCCTCTTTCTCTTCATGTAGACGCATCGTCAATTCAGCGTTCTCTGTTTGAAGATTCTAATTGTTGTGCTTCAGTTCTTCCAGGGCCTCTTCCGTGGCTTGCAACTAAAGCTGCAATCGCTCCTTTTCCTCTGTCTCTTTCTGTAGAGTTTCATACATTATTTCCACTCTTTTGGAAATTTTGAGCATGGTCTCGTACATCGCTTTTTCATCCTCTGTCGTTGTATCTTCCATTGTTCACGCTGCAATTCACATCCACACAAAGACTGCTCTAATACCACTTGATCTAGGTCCGGGGGTGACGAAGGACCCTTCCATGACCTTTTACTTTCGTGATGTGTTAAATTACATTTTTAAAAGAACATAAATGAATACATATACATGTTGTAAAGAAGAGGAACATGACAATCATCAGCACATGAAAACATAAGCCGTTGATAACTGAGTTCATCCAGGAAGGACTACGTCTCCGGGCCCCGGCGTCAAGATGGTGTAGGCTGCTGCATTAAGTGTTGTCAATAGTGATGATGTACATAAGAGATGATGTCGCTATCATACAAGGAAAATTCCCTCACGCAGGAGTGGCTCGAAGAGATGTTCCGCTACAGGAACTCTCAGTCAAAATGACTCCTATCAGTATGACACAAACTCATGCATCATGAGCATCCGGCCAACATGGAATAAAAGGGATCTTAATGCAAACATACATGACGACAACATAAGTATCCCATCAACATGAAGACAAAGGGATCTCAAATAAAATATGACGAATCATGACAATAAGTACATCCAACAAATGATTCCGCATCACATCAATCAGGAATCATGAAGCAAGTATGAAACAAGTAAGAGACAAGATCCCACATCAAACATAAAACAGGGATCTGTGCAACACAATGCATAGCAAAAGAAGTACATGAACACATTGCATATACCTCACATCCAGGGGTTGTCTGAAGAAGAGGATGTCAAACTGTTGAAGTTGTTCGGACCATCGATCTTACGGCGTCGAATCGCATGGAAATGACTGCTCACACATGAATGCTGACACCTACATTCCACTTAGAAAATTGGTCGAAAAATAGAATGATCAAATGGAAAGTATGAACGCACCATCAGATTTGTGGCGTCGAATAGTGAAAAATCGATTGTCAAATTTCTGAATTCTGAGAAAGTGGAAATTTGGGGCTCAAGGAATCTTTTAGATTCCCCCTAGATTCCTCAAAGATTCCCTCCTCTAGGGTCTCTACAAATCTGCTGCTCAGATCAGGAAACTGACTGTGCCATCGGGTTCGTGTCGTCGAGAGGTGTAGGATCGACATAAAATTTATCCAATTTGGACACTGCAAAAATTTCACCCTCCTGGAAATTTCGCTCAGTCATGGGTCCGCCTGCATTAAAAAATTAATTAAAAATATTTTGCCTCGTTTTTCGTGCCTGCTCCTGGTTCCTCCATCTGCCCTCCATTCCATCATTTTACACCACAGTTCCGTCCTCCAAAATCCTCGTTCTCCCCCTCACGCACTAATAGCATGTGTTTATAAATGATTCCATGGGCAGAAGTATCAATGAGGACCCTTGTGGGTCGTTGGTATGGTTGGCGGATAACGTGGAGGTGGATCGGGTTCAAACCCTGCCCACTCCAAAATAGCATGTAATATATACAGTTTTGCATTGATGCGGTATGGAACCATTATGGTGGAGTTTTATTAAGCGTTTTGTTTTTAACCGTTGCACGTTATATGAGGCCGCCCGGTGGGTTCGGCGGGTTCGATCTTCGCCGGCCTCGCACTGTACACACCACATATATGATGAGTTTTGAGGTGTGGGCCGGGTCCACCAAAGGTGGCCCACCCACGTCGTTAAGTGTTATGTTTAAAATGTTGGGCGGCTGAGGATTGGGGGTCCGAGCTCAAATTGACGAACCGTTCACACCACCGCGATCAGGATGACGAGATCTACGCTCTGGTCCTAGTTCAAATCCATTTTGATCACTTTGATTTTCGAGCTTCCATAAGCCCTCCTTGTCCTGTGTGTGTCTCTGGAGCCACCGGGATCATTTGACTAGGATAATTATGGTAATTTGATAGGCTAGAACTTTAGAAGTATTCCATAGAACCTACAACATGTAGCCTCATAACTTTGAGCTAGACTAGTGGAATCCACATTATAGTGAATAGAGGAAGTGGATTAGGTGGGATGGAATTACTCGGTATATTCAATAAAGGAGGGATACATTGCACTTCTCTTCTAGTCTCGTGCTACATAAAAATTACACTCTTCAAAAAATATATGGAAGGAAAATTCCAATCTAAAGGTAAATTCTTTTTGTCGACTTTTGGATCATCAAAATTTTTTGACAACTGAGAATTTGTGAAACAGCGGAAGCCATTTTCCATATCTTTCTAGATTGTACATATACTAGAGCGGTATGGATGGAGGAAATTGCTCTGCTCTCCAATCCATAAAAATGGTCCATTTCTCTTTAAGAATTATTTTCTACATCGTAAAAGAACTATGCTGGTATTTTTTTGCATAAACCTCTATTCAAGAATCGTTGGGAAAACCTTTCAAAATTTATAGGTTGGAAAGTATGGTTAGCACAAAATAAAATAGTCTTCAATAACATAAATACCCTTCCTCACTTCACAACGATGAAATTTATCTTCCTATGTGTTGAGTTTGAAGCTCAAAATTTAGATAAGGATTCTTCTCAACAAGGTTAGACCAGTAGGTAAGAGATTGGTTCAAGAAGTTTCAAGTTATGGACAATCCTTCCCAAAATTCAGGTTGGACCAAGAATGTAACATATGTAAGTTGGAATCTTTTAATGACAAATATAGAATTAAGATAATGGAAGAGTTGGAAACAGGGATGGTTCCTATATTTTGATGGAGACTCAAAGTGAAATCCAGGGGTGGTAACAGAGGGAGGAGTGTTTTATGGCCCTGAGGAAGACAAAGTATTTAAGTACTCATGGGGTCTTGATCACGGGACAAATAATGAAGGATAAGCACATTATCTCTATTAGGGTATTTTGTTAGCCAAATAAAATTAGGTCAATACACTCACAGTATTAGGAGACTCTCTTCTTATCATGCAACATTTGATCAAAGGATATTCCTTGAAGGAGAAATCTCTAGAGAATACTATAAAAAGGATCAGGAAAATTGCTGAAGAAATCCCATCTAAATCATATTTTCATGCCTTAATAGGCTTCAACAAAGAAGAAAGTATGTATGCTAATGAAGGATTTAAATTGAAATTAGGAGAGTTAAGGATTAACAGTTAACTTAGGCCTTCCATAATCCCTTAATGGATGATGAAGTTAAATCAAAAAAATAAACATTATTTGGTTCAAAAAATAAATAGGCAAAAACAAAAATTGGAGGGCCCAAGGGGCTTAGTCACAACCCTATGGAGTCCAAAGCATGCAAAGAATCCAAGCGCTAAATCTCAAATCATTCCATAAGCTATGAAAATTAGGGTGATAGAGACTCGAATTATAATGTACCTATCCTTATAGATATTGATTCATAAATCCATTATCATGATTCAAAAAGGTTTCATTATGAAGTGTTATGAGGTGCATAGATCTATTGAATGTGTTACACAAGTGATGGCCTTGCTAAGGGTAACTATGTTGCCACCCTTCCTTGAGCCTCTTGTTTCAAAATTATTTAAATGGAAAATGAGCTGATGCCACTAGGAATTCTTGGTAGATTGGAAAGTTTACAGGGTCTTAAATTTTTTTGGTCGTGGAAGTGATTGTTTCCCTTTGATCTAGGGGTGGACGAGGGTGGTGTGTCAAGGAATTCATGAAAATATGCTCATTGATGTCTATTTCCTCTTAGTAAGAATGGTTTAAAGGTTGGTTATCTATCTTAATTCTTATCTATAGACACGTATGTTTATATTTCGAGAGTTGTGAATTTTTCTTTAGAGAACTTTTTAGCAATTTGTGTGCCAAGAAATTGTTTTAGTGAAGTATTTTATGTGGCACTGATTGGGGGATTCCACTTTCCGAATTATTTTCTGAGGTTGAATCAAGGAGGTGTTAGTGAACTATTTGACCTTCACTTTCCTTGGGAGTTATTGGTTTAGTTTTGGGAATTCTTTATCCCCGCCCTCAAGCCTATAGTGAAAGTCCTCTATTTTAGTGATCTTTGTATTTGTGGTTGGTATTTTTTGTGAAGTGTTTGTTGTTGGAAAGGGGGCCATTTGTCCCTACCATTTGGTTGTTTCAGGGTTTGGCAGGGATTTGTTAAGTACGTTATAGGTATTGTGTGCATGTTACTTGTGTCTGTTGTGGTGAGGAGTCGAGTGGTCTCTGATTTAATTTGGATTACTCACGAATATAGTCTTTGTTGTTTTGGTTTCACTATGGAGTATCCCAAGATTAGTGGTCAGGAACACAAAATAGTAAAGAGGTGCAATCACAAAGTGGCACTAACTCATTGTGCAGAGCAATTCAATGCTCTTTAGTTGGATATTTTTACCATCAAACTGAAAATAATAATAATAAAAACAAAACAAAAAACAAAAAATAATGATCACTTAACTTCAACATTTGAGTTGGATTATATCCAAGGATTGAAGACAAGAGCATCCAGACATGAGGATGAAATGGATGCATTGAGAAGATAGATTGAGGAGCTTAAAGAACATGTCAACAATGTGACTCTTAGCTTAAGTGATATTGCAAGTTCAAGCACTCCAAAAATTATCAATTGTTTAGACTTGAATGAACATCTCTAAAACTGCAACAAGTTCATAGTCATGAAAGACTTTATGATCAATCAATAGTGAAATATGGTGTAATATTTGTTTTTCTTGGTCAATTTTGTATGGTATATACCTACAAAACCCCCCATTTTTTTTGCTCAACAATATTCTCCTTAGGATAAAATTGTAATCCTCTTGGACAGGAGAGATCAGTTGGAAATTTAAATGAACTAGATATGTAATACCTTATGTATTTGCTATGAACCAGGCACAAACTTGAATATAATATAAAATACTCATTCTGGTTAAAAGAAGAAAAAAAATTCAATAAAAATATTTAAGAGCTATGAAATATCATTTAATCGAAGAATTTGATTAAAAATATTAATCATTATATGACATTAATAATCCTATTTTTTTGAAATAACCACTGAATTAATTAAAAAATATAAAGCTAAAGTTAAAAATTATATGATAACTCTAAATTTATATCAGTGATACATCTTAAATTTAATTTGAAAAAATAGAAATCATTAATAACATTAAAATACAACGACATCAACATGATGCGGAAAAACATAATATACATGAACGATATACATATCAAATATGCATCTCATCAAAATTAACAAACATTTCATATATCATATCAAATCAAATATACAACAATTAATATACATGTCAAGTACAATTGATAGCTAGATCTACGACCATATCCCAAGGCATCAGTGCCTCCGCTACTAGAGGCAGGAGGTCTATTAATATTATTAGTCATATTTATATGATGTAAATAGATTATGTATGTCTTTATCAGGAGATATAACACTCGATGTGACCATAGCCTAGACAATATCATGAATAGTGTTGGATATGTAGCAGATGTGGAGGAGAGGAGAGCAATTGATGGATCGTTGGAATCTAGTGTAGCTGATGAAACAAATGGAGGAGGAGGAGGAGGAGGTGGTGGATCATTGGATGGTCCAAGGAGGAGGAAGAGGCAGATGGATGGATGTTCTATTTGTTGATCATGAGGAGGGGGAGGTGGATGGATGGACGCTCAAATTATTGATGCATGAGGAAGAGGTGGATGGGTGGATTGTTCTAACTACTAATACATGTGGAGGAACACAAGGGGATGCCAATTTGTTTGGTGGAGGAAGATGAGGAGATGGCATTGATTCAATGGAATGTCAGGTGGTGGTGGATGACAAGGGGATGTCAATCGATCTAGTGTAAGACTAGGTGGGGGGGTAGGTCAAGGGAATCATCCTCATAAGATGACCCTAATGAATCGTCGAATGATTTACATGCATCAACCTATAGATGAGGTTAAGGGCATCAATAACATGACACATCAATGATTTCATGTCACAAGGAAGGGTCACCCATATGTCAGATAACTCTAGGTCATGTAAGATTCATTAGATGTGCACAAATATCACTCCTTGTCTAAAAATTAGATCGCATATGAGATCCACCACTTGAGCTTCAACTCTATAGTCTGGCTTATGTGCATGCCATGCTTATGTATTGGAGGTTTTTGATCTTCCTCATTCATTGCCTCATCATGTTGGGGCAGCTCATTCCCAACATATGTGTCAATGTCTACAAAACAATAAACAATAATAATAAGATAATTGAAACAAAATATTGCAATAAATTACATGTTCATTAAATAAGAGAAAAAATATATATATGCTACGGATTTATCAAAACATAACAATAATATGACTTGACCAAAGTAAATAGGGTGTTTGTACATCCTCTCCAATTGATCCTTGCATATGGGCATTGTATAATATCATACCATCCATCTAAAAATTACAAATCCCTCTTTTGATTAGCATACATGACCACTCTGCCTAGCCCCTCTTGGGCAACAACAGCCCCCACATGTGCATACATGCATTAGTTATGGGCCTAGGAGTCAAGTGGCATGAAAACCCTAAAAAATAAAGTAAATATCTTTAAAGAAAATAAGAAGAATATCCTCCCATCAACAATAGAGCAATAAAAAATCCATAGCAAAACAAAAATCTCACAATAATATCTCAGACGACCTAATGAGTTGGGAACTCTAAAGTAAGTTATCTACATAGTAGATCAAAGGGAAACCGTTGAAGTTACAAGGTTTTTAATTTTAAATTTTTTTAATTGAATAGTCTGAAAAAACTATATCCTAATTAAATGCATTCTTGTCAAGCATACCAATGCTTTTAATTTACTTTGGAGAATCACTATAAATTTGTGTATTTTTTTAAATTAATGTATGCAGTGCATCAATTTGGTGTATGCACTAGGGTGAGAGGTTAGTAAAGTGCACCATTAAAGTTTTATAGTTTTTTAAATTAATTTTATATTAAATAATCAAAAAGGTTCTATCCTTTTCTGATGTGTTCTTGTCAAACACACTCGTGTTCTTAATTTACTTTGGAGCATCAAAATGCATAATATTTTGTTTAAATAAAAAATGATATCTTAATATCTTATAATAATAATAATAATAATAACTATTGGTATGACTTATTATTTAACCACTTGCGCATTTTTTTTTAACACTGGGGCGTCCTTACGATTAAGAAGAAATGATAAAAAGACCTCTCCAAATACCTTCAGTCACCTACCTCTGCTAGTAAACCTCCAATATAAACAAAGAATGGATAAGTTTTTTGGGGAAGTTTTATAAAAAACTATACTACAAGTTGTTCTCCTTGCAGTGGCTAGATGAATATTCTACACACATACATCTGAAGAATATAAACATAGTGGGGCCCTTAAGGAACCACAATGTAACTTATGTTAATAAAGTTCCAAAAGGTGTTCCATCCTAAAGGGTGGGTTTGCCTAAACAACAATCTCAACCTAAAAAAAAAAGTATTCCCATCAAGTTGACACATGTCAAACAAATAATTTTAAATTTTAAACATATTATATATGTTTTAAGCCCCAATGGATAGCTCACTTGGTCGATTTTCTGTTGTTAAGTACCTCTCTTATAGGGAGGTCACGGTGTCAAATCTCCTCAACACCCTTGGGGTTAAGCCTTGTTAGTTTGGCTGACGGGTAGATCCCTTTGGGTTGATTTACCTGGATTTTCCCGTGGATGTAGTGGCCACTCAGTTTCCGTGAACCACCCTTAAAACAAATATTAGATATGCTTTTAATTTAGTTGAAGTCATTGCCAAATTTTGCAACAACAAATAGTAGATGCTTTATGTCAAGAATTAGATGGTCTCAACCAACCACAAAAGAAAGAATAAATAAGAAAGAGGAATTCCAAATTTATTTTCTGCCATTATTTCTATTGTCTTGTGCCTCATGTCATTCCTTAATTTTTTTGTTCCCTTCACTTCTTATAGCATTCAATCTCTTATAATTACCTCCCTCCTTAAGGTTTCCAATTGTTGGAATATAGAGTGAAAGACTTATACCAATTCACCTACCTAAGAATCTTCTATTTTTTATCTACTACAATATTTTGCTTCTATTTGATTGCATAATTATCCATCTCACCCCATTATAGTTCTATTATATCCTTTTGTTTTTCTCTCTTTAAAACTCTTTGAATATTCCTCACTTGGAACTCTTTCAAATTTTAAGGGAAGACTACTAGCATATTTATTAGTATTGTGTCTCATTAATGGAACAATTAGTATAACTTATCTAAAAGGTTTAAGAATATCCACGAATGTATTGATTTGTAAGATGATTCATGTATATTCCAAATATTTGCAATGAATTCAACTCCATAATTTATTGATCCATAATGAACAAAGGGAACCCATAAATTGTTTTTCCAAATTATTAATTTTTTTAACAATAACATAATTTTTTTGATATTATAAATATGTGCATGGAAATGTAGCATAGATCATCAATACATATATAGCAGGATTAGCCCATTTATTACAAAAAGGTTTTTCTCCTCAAGCTATGAATCATACCAAAACATTATGATGGGCACTATAAGCCTATATGTGTAAACTTTACAAAACACACTTATATACAAGGAATGCTTAACTTGAATAAAAAGTATAGTAATTAAAGATTTCCACTAGCCTTTGGATCCCTCCCATGTTCAGTATTGACTATTATGTTGAGATGAGGAACCACAAAATTAACTTCACTTATAGATTTTTCTAAGGGAAAGGATCCTTGTTGACCCTATGTTATTTCTTGCTATAGTTCTTCAATATGCCTTCTCGGACTTCCCATTTTGTCCTCTATCCTTTGCATGTGAGACCACTAGAAAATGAATATTTTCATGGTGGATGCCAAAGTTGAGGCAAGATAATTGTACCTCAGCTATAATTGTAGAATTTCAGTCTAGATCAAGTGAGTGCCTTTTCCCTCCCTATTCTACATGTCATTGACTTCCATTAGAAACTAACAAAATTTCCTACACAGAAATAGAGGAGAATCCCCTATCCAATCACTAATACCCCACTATCCCACATCTAATAGGTTAGGGCCATTATTGTTTAGCCCATCACCTCCACTCAACATATGGAAAGAATACCACTTGTTGAGTTATGTTGCCCTTTTTTACTCCATATACATTCATACCATGGTCGAACATACCCAATTCTATGCCCCTTACCCACTTTTCCTCCCCTGAGATGAAGCTACCGCATTCAACCTCTAGAATCATCAACAAAAATAAGGGCTAGATAAGAGGGGGAAGTTTCTAACAAATATACCACTTAAATTCTCTGCGCAAAAGAAGAGTGGATGAAGAGAACAAGAAATACTTGAGTCCTTCCCCACACTAGACTAAAAGACATTATGGAACACGAGAAACCAACATTTGGATAGGAATAATTCCCTCCTCCCCCTTCCCCCACCCACCCCATCCCAAAACCTGGAAATCCAATCCAATGTCATTTGTAGCCACCATACATTGTGATGATTGTACTAATTCTTTACCAAAAATGAAAATCACCTCCACACAGATTAACATTAAACACATTTGTTGGCAGGTACAATGCATAAACCAAATTACTAAATCCATACTTCCCCACCCACGAGAGAATATCTTTCTCTGATCTCTACCGCCATCACCCATAACTAAATGTGATTGCACTACCTTGTGTCACACTAGATCAACATATAAATTTCAAAAATAAGGCTTTTGTGATGAGAAATGATTAAGAATTTCTTGTGCCAATGTTTCAAACCTTTAAATGAGGTTCATCATCAGGCAAAAAATAAAAATGAAGAAAATTTGATCAAGATTGTGAATAAATAAGGGAGGGGAATCATAAAATCATGGGGAAAATTCAAAGGGTAAAAAATAATAATATAAATATAAATATAATATAATTGATAAGAGGTCCATGGAGTCTTAGATAGATGGTGATTGAGTGCTCTGGTAAGACACTCCTTGATGTGAAGTCACCAGTTCAATTCGCCGCCCCAATTGGGGTGATATATTGGACATGATGAAGATGTAGTCCTACAAAGCTTACAAAAAAATATATAATTGATAAGAGGCTAAAAATGGGATGACAAGAAAAATAAAAGCTAGAAAATTTCCAAAACTTAATTTCTCTCGCCTTTGTTTTTCTTGTGATCATATTTTTCACCTCTTACCGGTTTATTTATTTATTATTTTTTACCCTTTTACTTGTTCCCATGATTCTAGGACCCCTCTCCCCGATTTTTTCACATGCATGATCATATTTTCTTCGTTATTACTTTTCATCCTGATGATGAACCTCATTTAAAGGTTCGAAACATTGCTAGATCAAATTATTAATGTGATGGATCTAGAAGATGGAACTCACAACACATAGTTATTTGGTCAAGATCCATCACATCACTAGATAGATTGGATCGTCTTTCATATTCCACGTATTCCAGAGCATGAACTAGAGGCTAACTTAGTCTCCCATCCCCCAGTCCTTCCTCCTACATGCACTTGAATGTGCATGTCAAATGTGTGCAATCGTGCCCCCCACCCCCTTGAGTTGACATAATTAAGGGATTACATATTTTCTTTCATTTCCATTAATGTGGAGGAAACTATGAACCAACACAGTTACTCTTGTGTTGAAGAGGTCATCCTCCTTATTATTATGTCTTAACACATGGCATGTTGAATAACTTATGAATTCAGGCAAACATGAACCCAATTCTCTTAAGAATAATTTATAATTTCAATTTCTGCAAAAAGGATCCCATTTTGAGATGTTGAATTAATATATGCGAGTCTCCCACAACTATTATTCTCCTAACAGTGAGTGTATAATCTTAGATTAAACCTTGTAAGAGGACATAGGCTTCAACCTGAATCTTGTTGGAAGTAGTTACTAAGCTCCAAGAGAAAGAGAGTTCTAGTTGTCCTCCAAAGCCTTAAATCACCCCCTTCATCATACCACCCCTTGCATTTCCAAATTATTTAATCATAGAAATTATATGATAAAGAAAAATAATTAATTTAATTTTATAAGTTTGATCAACCAAAGTTTGTCTAAATAGACAACCATCGTCATCAATGTGTTATAATTACTCAGTTTTTGTTTCCATGAGATGAAGTTTTATTGGTAACTATTTATAATGGCAAGTGACTTTGGACGCCACTTTTGCTTAACATGAGTACCTCCACTCATCTTCCCCCTTAGTTTTTTGCCGTTTTCCTTCAATGTCAATCTACTTTATGAATTTTTACTTCCATGTACTTAAATTTTCAATGGAATGAATGAATATCACTTAGAAAGTAGCTAGTAGTGTGTAGTTTATCCCCTTGAAACACATTTCAAGGATTTGCCCCATTTAATAAAGGTCACATTACTCTCGTAAGTTTGATGAATGAGAAAATACACATCTCTGTCCTCATCCCATGTTGACATTTTTATGCTTTGTTTTAAACATCAATAACTAGCTAGTTAACATAATTCACTCACAAGAACAAAATAATCAACATCTTAAAAATAAGAGTATTATCAAGTAATATAGTTATTTACTCTCTCTCTCTCTCTCTCTCTCTCTCTCACACACACACACACACATAAATTTTTGCAACCAAACATTACAATTTTGTTATTTCATTTACAATATTTAAAATAATCTAGAATGATAATAATAAAAAATAAATCCTTAATTATGGTGTTGTGTCTATATTTAATAAATAACACAATTAATGAGAGTTAATTTAATCATTTAATCAACTGGATCTTGTCTAGTTGGTTAGAAGAAATGGTTGTTAACTTCCTGCCCAGGTTCAACCCTCAGGAATGACCATGTTTGAGCTATTAATTGAGATATTGTGGCACTAACAAGGTATTGTCAACCTTGAACTTTCCTTCAGGCTTAGATAGAGGCCAACTTTCTCTGTAACAAACAAGTCATGTTTGTACATGTAGACAATACATTTGCAATTGTATAAATGAATTGATATATAAATCATTGATATAATAAATAAGAATGATTGAATATTATAATGAGGTCCCCCATATAAATACATAGGCAGGGTGCCTTTTCATTAATGGACATGCCTTTTGATAAGACACATATTTTAATTAACTTCTCATTATTTATTATTTATTATTTATTATTTATTATTTATTATTTTATTATTATTATTATGCTCATAACATTGTGATCCTCTTAAAATTGATTTGTCCTCAAAGTAAGGGTAATAAGGATATTATTGGCAAAAAAATTATATCTTCAATGATGAACCTTCTTCTCAATTAGTAATAATTGATGTACCAATTTAGTGTTAATCTAATTTCCTTGAATGTTCCAATTTAGATTAAATATTCCACAACATATTGTTGGGCAACCATTACAAGAGAATCTCCCTTCCTTTATCCCATTAAAACCAATTTTTAGATTGACTTTTTTTCTTCGTGGAACCACTTTTGATTCACTTTACAACTAGTATAAAAATCCAACTTTGTGTATAAATTTCTCTCATTTTTGTTTGTTTGTTCTTGTTTATATATATATATATATATATATATATATATATATATATATATATATATATATATATATATATATATATATATATATTAAATTCACTTCATAAATTCAAAAACGGGTAAAGAGGTGCAACCTTTTAATATATCCCTCGATACCAATCTCCATCACAAATAACTCTTGCGGATTTTCTATTCTCATCAACTGTAGCATCTGTGTCTTGTTCATATCTTTCTTTCCCACAATATATGTTATCAAAAGATTTCTTCCTCCATGGAAAAGGACAAAATCTCTTTCATTAGACAACAAAAGAAACTCTATAGTGTGTGCAACATTCAGCTCATCAAACCTCACTACAATGAATGGATATCCCTTGACACACTATTTTTCAATGATCCTCGCACCTTTAATTATTGGATCTTGATCATCTTTTTCTAGAACAATAAGCGATGGAATGTCATAGCGATGAAGAAAATCCTAAACAAGCTTATCCCTTGTATTTTCATATGAGAATGGCACGACAAACTCTCTTCTTGCACCTACCCCAAAATCGACTAACTTGAGGTTTATGTTCTAATCTGAGTATTTTCATGCTTGATGTATTTATGGTAAATTCCCTTGTTGTGACAAAAGTCTATATGGTTGATCAGCTATTGGAAGAATATCCTCAATGTATGTTATGGGTTGGTCTATTTTGCACAGATAGCAAACTTTATTTTATTCAAAAGGGTTATGTTGCTAACATACTCCATCACAAAATATATATTTTTCTTTGTTAGCCATGAATGCATCGAGTTACATGATGTTGGGATGCTTCAGTGTTCTCGTAATGGAGATTTATGTCTCAATCTGATTTACTAATTCCTTCTTCTCACAAAGTTTTATTTTGTTGATGACCTTGATGGCCACTCTTTCACCAATTTTAGGATTTTGGCATGGTATATCTTAGCAAATCTCCTTGTTCCCTGTAGTATGCCCAATTTATACTTGGCCAACAATACATTCTCTTCTTTAGCATGAGTCATTGGGAGTTGAAGAACCTTTTATGCATGTAACTCTCCATCTCCAAAAAACCTCCTAATCAGTCGTCTAATTATTTCATTGTAATCTTCACAGTCACAAAATGCCTCATAATTATCGATTTATCTGGATGATCCTCAAATTTGTCTCTCGTGCTTGAGGATTCAATATAGATTGGTGCTTTATCTTTTCATTCTTGTCTAATATCCAACCTTTTTTCATCTCCATAACTTCTCTAGTTGATTTTAGAGTCTTTGGGCATCACACATTCATTTCTAAACTTTTTGTAGTTGAATTGATCAAATATGAGAATTGATAATACATCTCTCCAACTAAATTTAATCCTATTTACAAAGCCTCTGCATATGATTTTTCCTTTGCTACATGAACTTTTCCTATTGCTTGTTTCATTATGCCTGTTTGTTTCATTATATCTAATAGGCATTGGTATTTCAGTACTATGACTCTTGTGGTTGGTTTTAGATTCTCCTTGTCTTTGTTTCTCATCTCTATAACTTTCATGGTTGATTGGTATTTCAGTACTATGACTCTTGTGGTTGGTTTTAGATTCTCCTTGTCTTTGTTTCTCATTTCTAGCTTCATTGTTGGTTTTTGAATCTCTACTTCAGGGTATTTCAATGATATAGCTTCCATGCAGGTTGATTTTGGATTCCTCTCCATCTTATTTATTCATTGTATAATATTCATTATTGTCACTTTGATTTCAATCTTCGTTGCTCATTGTTCCAACCCAATCTTTAGTGAAGGGGTTTTCCTAGCCCTTGCTCGCAACATTCAAACCTACCCTTACAATATATTTACCTTGAATACTCCCTTTCTCTGATGGCAGTTTCAATTACAAGTGTTAGATCTAGTGTTTTAAGTTCCTTTAGCCATTTTGTAATTAATTATTTCATTTCTTGAAGTAATTATTTTCTTGATTCATTGATTTCCCTTAATTCATTGAAAAATGATTGAGTTTCCCTAATTTCATGATCTAAAAACATAATGGTGCCCAAAACTTGTCTATAATACTAGTGTAACAAACAATTCATCTTTGTATGTGTGTAGACAATATGTTTGTAATTGTATAAATGTATTGATATATAAATAATTGATAGAATGAATAAGAACAATGGAATATTACAATAACGGCCCCCATTATAAATATCTAGGTGGGGATCCTTTTCACTAATGGACATGTCTTTCTAATAACACACATCTTTTCATAAACTAATTAACTTGTCATTATTTATTATTTTATTATTATTATGTTCATAATTCTCCCTCAAGCAATACCCCATGCTCAAAATTTTACCTCAGAAAAAGTTAATTTAGTCAATCTAAAATTATTTTAAATATTTGTAAATGAAACCACTTTTAATCTATAAAGTTTAGTTGTAAAAGTGTACACACAAAAAATATTGAAGAAATATATTTATATTTCATGTGAAGAATATACATGTTTTAATCCTCGAGGGACTCTTAGACAATAATACTCGAAGCCATTTTAAGGATATAAATATTATGAGCTTAACATGTCACATGCGGGAATTGAACTTGGGTGGTGAGGATAACAACATTTCTCCCAACCATCCAAGCTACATCCAATTGACATGTTGTTTTGATACTTAATGTCCACTCACTTTTTTCCTTAAGAAAATTTTAAAAATCATATATTTAATACAAGATGAAAAGAAACTATGCTACATTTGCTCTAAGCATTTCAAGGGTATCCTTTGCAACAATCTTCTATCAGCAATAAAATCTAAAATTATCCCAAGGTACGATCCTTGTCTTGTCCATACAAATAAGTGTGTATGTTCCAAGGGATGTATCCAATCTCACAAAAATTCCAATAGTGGAACAACATCTCATATTTTTTCTTTAAAAGAGTATTTTAAAATTACATTATCCCCATCATATAACACCCACATAATAGGAGAATCATTTCCCAAAAATAAAATTGTGAATCCTTCCACATATCTAAATCCATTCAACCTTTACTAAAGAGAAATAACCAGCCTACCATGAGCCAAATACTATCAACATAAGCTTCTTTCCATAAGCATATATGCAATACATTAAGGACCAATAAGTAAGAGGTATCCAGCCACTATTAGTTAAGGACTAAAAGAATGGATGCATTGACAATTTTCCCATCCTTGATTTATGATTTAAAAGTCTCCCACCATCCATATGGAGTCACCAACACACCCATGATACAACCCTCCACAAAATAGGAGAATCATTTTCCAAAAAGCAATCATGATTTTTTCCACAACATATGTGAAGGCATTTAGCTTGTACCCATTGAAATATAATCTATTAATCATGGGCTAAAGACTAATAAAATAAGCGTCTTTCCATAAGCATATTTGATATTGATTAAGGACCAGTATGTCAAATATGTCCCATGACTGTTAATCAGAGACTAAGAAGATGGATTCAGAAATAGTATGTCAATGCTTGAAATTTTAAACAAAACAACTTCCAACATCCATCTTGAGTCATTAACATCCCATTGTATAACCTCAACATAATAGGAGAATCATTTTCCAAAAATTAATGATGAATCCTTCCACAACATGTTTGAAGGCAGTCAACCTCTACTAGTGAGAAATACCCTACCAATCATGAGCCAAAGTCTAATAACACAAGAATATATTATAATAATTAAGTACCAATATGTAAGATTTCTTACAATTATTAATGAAGGGTTGAAATAATAGATTTTAGAAATAGTATGTCCATCCCTAACTTTTGAAACAAAAATAACTCCCACCATCCATTTGGAGTCCATCTTTGGAGAGAGAATCAATGTCTAAGTTGAGTTATTTGTAGACACAATAAAAAGAGAATGAGTTAAATAAGATTTCAATATTTTAACTCAAAAAAAACAAGGCCTAAGTCTAATATCCCCATTCTAAATCCACCCTTCATTCAAGTCGTTACCACCAATGAGTCACCACAAATATGAAGCTCGGACACCCTCTTTTCAGTGGATAACTTAAAAAGTAAGTTCAAACAAAGGAGCTTAGCATAATTGTTAGTTCCCCCTCCCAACCTAACCTTAAACCTAAAAAGGTGGGAGTCATTTAAAAAAATAAGTCCACTTACTCCACATTTAGGAGGAGATCCTTAGCTTACTCCATCAAAATACCCCCATGCCTTTGTTTTGTCAAAGGGCACATGAGAGAGATACCTTCAAGAGACTTCTTTTTGGGGATATATTTATAACTAGAAAACATAGGTATACACCAATAAGCACACTCGGGTGGTGGGTTGAAACTCCCCTCAAAGAAATCAACATTCCTTCTAATCCAAATTCCCCTTGTTAATATCCAAGGTAGAGCTTTGAATTCTTTTAAATGTAGCTTCTTCCACCATTGAGTAAAACATGTTACTATAGTTTCCCCTTGCCAAGTACCTCGTACCCTTATCTAACTATCCATTTCAGCACACACTGAGGAAGAATATGTGCACAATATAAGAAGATGTCTTATAGTTTCCTTATTTATTTGACATAAAGTACATGGACTTGGTCCACATGTATTCCTCTTTTGAAGTATTTCTTAGGTTAGAGAATTGTTCATTATGGATAGCCACTTGAAGATACTTCCTTTCAATGGGGAACTAAAAGTGGTTTCCACCACCATTGGATGTTGTCAAGTTAATCATTTACAAACCTTACTTCATATTTGAGTTTATGGCTATAAAACCCTAGAATGGGGTTCTTTGACTAGACCAACTCATCCTCTACCTCCTTAAGTCAAATATGACTCATTTTTAATTTAATTGTGTAAGCCTTCCCTCCTCCCTTTCATTCCCTTTAAACCCTAAAATATTTTCCTTTTTCCACTCTTGTTGTCAAAAGGTAGTGTGTTTTGGAGAGGTTGCTTAAGCTAGATTCTATACACCTTCCCTTATAAGGTGAGGATGAAGTTATCAAAAATATTTTAACCCTATGCACTACCAACACAAGGGTCAACCCCCATTTGGACCTTTTCCACATTCCCAACCTTCTAACCCAATAAGGTTAAAATAATGGCCTTCCATAAAATAACATGTTATGGATATTCTTAGATAGGCTTCTAATCTTGTCTTCTATATAATACAGTTCAATATATTTTTAGATAAGGACCTCGTTCTAGAGAATATCTCTGGAGATGACCCTGCATAGGCTAATTGTAACCAATGTCGTTCCAAAGTGATAAAATTTCTATAATATTTATTCATTTATTTATAAAATCACTAATCATTGACAAAAATATTATCACCTAAAATGATTTTGATTGATTAAATAATCAAAACCTTTTCTTTGTATCTAACAAATCATTTTTACAATTTTGCAAATTTGACTTAAAAAATAATTAATATTTATTATTAATTTTAAAAATAATTTAGATTGTTTTATTTCATTATGTCCATAGGCATGTCTAGGCACAATTTTTAATAATCTAGTAGAATCCTATGTTCTACTCAGAGGCATTCAACTAGCCAAGGAATTAAGGATCAAATCATTGATTATTTTGGGAGACTCTTTACCTGGCAAAGTTGTGCTTCAAGAGCATCAAACGACAATGGGAGGTCAACCCGTCACCGTGAAGTCGCTTGTGGTTAGCCAAGCGCTTCCCACTCATCTTGTTGTTCAACATGGTGTCCACCATTCTGCCTATGCATACGAGCACCACGATGGGCCCAACCTCACTGGCGGTGCATCAGACCACGAATTTGCAATGGAATTTCCCCCATGAACAATGTGGCCCAGATCCCTTCCAGCCAAGAGGGAAAGCTCACCTAGACCCCCTGTACTCCCTAGGCCCCCTACTAATTGGACTAGTCTCCCCCCTCACAAGCAATCTCATAGCTAGAATTTGCCCACCGTAACCCACTCTCCTCACCAACAACCAAGCACAATCAAGGTCGCCTCGCGAGAGTGAGGTGCCAAATCCACTCCACCCCCACCAAACTTAACAACCTCTAGCCAATAACAATAGAAAGAAGACAAAGACAACTAACTAGATATGTCGTTGCCCCGACTGGTCGGGTAGACCCAGCCCCCACGCACTTCTAATCCCACACAAAAGACCCCCCAATGATCAAACTAGAATGCGACATAGAAACGACAAAAATCATGTACCTTTGTTAGCACAAGTTAGAACGGGTGAAGCCCTGTGCGACTACCAAACACTGTCGAGAGGTTACCTCCACCTTCAGCAGTTATCCCTCTAAGGAGCTAGCACCCCCCATCACCCGCACCAAGCAGCAAAGTCTTACCCCTCCCTGTCAACACAAGAAAAATGTAAGGCCCTTTCAAACGTCATGCCCCCGAACCCCATATAATAATCCTTTACGCCACACAGGGCCATCGGACCATCCAAATTCTTGCATACATAGCATCCCATCGATATCGTCAACCAAGAAGCGACAAATGGCTCATGTCTAAAGCTACCCAACACACCTATCAACATTCCTCTCTCCAAAGACCTAACTTTCATCTCCCACCTCCCACAAAATTGCCTTGCAACGAGATTCATTGCAATTAGACAACCCCAGATCTCTACAACCTTTCTTGGACAAGCGCCCAGTGAAGTGTGTCCAACGACCTTAATACGCATTAATGTCGCATAAGTGAAAGTTGAAAGTCACCTCTCAAGCTACTCATTGGCATTCTATCACCACCATCAAAATAACTTGGTTAAATAACAACATGAATAAGGATTTAGGTGATATCATGATAACTTTGTGTTATATATATATATATATATATATAGAAAAATAATAAAAATATAAGATATAGTAATGTTTATAAAGATAAAATAATAAACAGCGTGAAGTTTGAAATTTTTAAAAAATTAATTGTGAAAAACTAATGCGTAATTTGTTATTCAATCATAAAATTTATATGTTAATTGTTTTTCTTTACGTCAAGTTTGACTATTTTTTAAAATCATTTATAAATAATATTAAAATTTAATAAAAACATTTAAATTATATAAAATTTAAATATTTCTCAAATTTATAAATCTAATAATAACCCGTGTGCGTAATTATTATGATAATTAACTCAATTTTGATCACTAACAAAAAAATAGACATGGATGTGTTTGACTTGTATGTTAATATAACTCAAAGCACTACATAAATGACATCCAAATTATAATATCACAAGGGTTTTTTAAGTTTATTAAAATGGAGCGTCATTATTACACCAAACAAAGTTTGAGTCTCATAAGTAATGCATTAGTTCCTTACAAGTTGATACACCATCGCAAAGGGGTTGTGTAATTAACTAACATAGCTATTAAATTAGGTAGGGGATCACACATACTTAATTATCAATACAATATCTCATCTCAGTGTATTCTTTTTTTTTTAATTTAAACCATTATAAATAAATTAATATTTGCTTATTTTAAAATTGATTTTTATGTGTTTACTGGTGTAGAGTAGATGATTGTGGGGTATATTGTTAAATCATTTTGTAATGTGAAAGTTACCGGTTTGGAATTTTATGAGCAAAAATATAATCATGTTAAAAGCTAGTATGGCCCAAACCGAGTGCGATCCCCAAAATTTTAACAACGTAATTACTCCTAGATCATAATTTCTCAAGCCAAAAATAAAACATATAATCATAACTAAAAAACACAAATAATTTGACAAACAAAAAACTTAATTTATTATAAATTTAAAAAATTAAGCAAAATAAAATGTGAATATTAATAATTAATAATGATATTTGAAAGTATTCACAAACATAAGTGGGATATTTGCCCCTCATGGGCTAGTGTGCTTTCATAAAGGGTCGTCATTACCATTAAGTAAAATTGGAAGATCAGATGCTATTAACTACAATACAAAGTCTTATCTCTTGTTTTTTTTAATGATTATATTTAAATAATATTTCTAAACAAAATAACATAACTTTATTTTAAAGTTAGATTTTTTTTCAGAAGAAAAAAGTTGTATATTTTTATATTATGATAATCATCATGTACAGAATAGTGTAGAGGGAATATTGACAATATTTCCAGTCATATTACAAAAAGGTACCATATATGCATCTACAGAAAATGTTAATCTGTCAACCATGACTGCATTTACTGATAGATCTAAATAACTTGACTGATAGAGAGATAGACCCTTATACAGAGAATAAGGAAACTAATACATGATACCTGAGCATAAGACGATGATTAAATGACGGGTTCATGATACATACCAGGATAGATAAGTATTCCTATATACCCGGCATGGAGAATGGCTGAATTTGATGTGTGATAGACCCCACAGTGATGCTCAGATACCATCTTCCGCATTGAGTCCGCAAGCCCCTCTTAGATAGCGCATCAGCAATCATATTCTGTGAGCGTTTTACATGTGAAATGGAGAAAAGAGAAGTCTTCCAAATTGATGATATCCTATGCATCCATCCAGAAAGATTGGCGTTTTTTATTGAATGTTTTCCAGTCACATGCTCGATGATGATTTTTGAGTCGCCGAAGATCTATATTGGGCCAGTATTCAAAAAAGAGAAAAAAATAAGGAGACCATATAATGCCATGGCCTCCGCTTTGTTGCTTGTCCCTGGGCCACCATTCCAGTAAATTGAAAAGTGCTGGTCTTTGACGATGTTGATATAAATTCCGCATGCACACAAACCGTCTTTTGCAGCCCCATCAAAGTGAGCCCTCGGATAAATTAACTGAGTAGGGGCAGCTACATTAGATTTTTGTTTCATTTGTTGGGGAATATAAGGGAGGATAGAGAGATAATAGGGGATTATCTTATCATATATGAGCTTGAAATCCTCTTTGCAGTTTTGAAAAATCACTCTATTCCGCCATTTCCATACAAACCAGCACACTATAAGGGGAATAGGTCTCCATATTACTTTCTGGGAGCCCCACCATTCAAAAGCGTCCATAATGGATGAATGGGATATGTCGATGAAACCGAAGTGTGAAGCCAGCTTCTTCCAAAGGTCCTGTGTGTGGATGTAGTTAAGAAATATATGCATATTGTCCTCTGTCTCAGATAGACAGATTGAGCAGATAGCGGGGCCGTGCCAATTCCTTTTTTGTAGATTGGTCCATGTGAGGTTTTTGTTATGGAATACAAGCCACGAGAATAGAATTATTTTTAATGGGCATCCAGATTTCCAGAATGCAATTGGAAATATTTTCCCGGAATTATCATGATGTTCTTCAATTAAGGAGAGATATATATCTTTGACCAAAACATTTATCCTACCTCCCATACCCCGCCAAGCGATGCTATCCATTTCCTCGGTCCTGATTATCCCACCACTCTTCATATTCTAGATTACCTTATCCCATTGGACAGCCATTTGATCACGAAGGCCCAGATCAATAGCAGATTTCCATCTAGGAATGGCACCCTGCCATTCCTGAATGACCTGAGCCCAGAAAAAAATACCTTTTTGCTGAAGGAACAGTAAAAGTTGTTGAGGGATAGGGAAACCTTCCTCTACACCCATGATAGAATCAAGGCCGATGAGAATGTTGTTGCCAGATTGAAATTTCCAGACCAGATTATTGAAAAAGAAGTGTTGTATCTTTTGGAAACTCCTCCAAATAGCCGATCCACGAGCGGGTCCCAATGATCTGTTCCTGAACCAATATGTAAAATCTCTGTTCCCCAGATATTTTATCCTAATAGCACAGCTCCATAAACTATCTCCTAGTACCGCTTTCCATAGTGATTTACATAATAGGGCCAAGCCAAAACTGCGAAGGTTCATAATGCCCCAACCCCCCATCTTTTTAGGGAGGGTAATATTTGTAAGTTTGGTAAGATGGAATTTTCTTTTTTCCTTACAACCCCCCCATATGAAGATTGTCGTTAAACTATTTAATTTTTTAATGATGCTTGACGGAATGTAAAAAAGGTGTGCCCAATAGACAATGAGTTGTGCAAGTACTGATTGTGTGAGAATCATCCTACCAGCCAATGATAGGCATTTGAATTCCCAACCTGAAATCCTTTTGTAATATCTGTTGAGGATCCAAGACCAGTCAGTTATGGAATAGCCCGAAGGCTTCAAATGATAGCCCAAATATTTCATTCCCTCTTTGATTGATATTGCTTGTATCTTGAAGAGTTGAGAAATATATTCCATATCTTCCATATTGACTTCCCCATAGTGAAAAGATGATTTGCCTTCATTAATACACAAACCAGTCGCCCTTTGAAAGGATCTTAAAATTTCATGCAAAATTTGCCAAGACTGTCTACTTAGAGGCTTTAAAAATCATGGTGCAAATCAACATCTATTAATGATATTTGAAAGTGTTTGATTTTGTAAATTATATGTTTGCTTTTTGTAGGTTGAATTTTGAAAAGAGAATTTTTTATTTTTTTTATTTATTTTTATAAGTTTAGCAATATTTTTTTATTTTTTTATTTTAATAATCAGGCAGGTTACAATTATATAAATTGTTTGGTGGCCTTGATTTGTCTAGTGGGAAACTAGGTATGTTGGCCACCGAATCGCATTATAAGCCATCCAAAACATAAATAGTCTGAGTCTGTCTAACCAAGCCTTAAAAGACTTATAATCTTGAAACCAACTAGTAAGCATAAAACTATAAACATAAATGTTACCTCATGTATACAACAACAAAAAGGCGGCTATTTGTTTAAAACTAAAACAACAAAATATTTTATCATTTAAAATGCTATAACTAGTGCTAACAATGGTGTACATAGGTTTTGATTAATGATTCATAGTCTAGTGTTAAAAGGTTTTTCATGACACATAACATTATTTATTGCAAACTACAAAAAGTACACCATCATAGATCAATCTTAAATACGAATCTAACATGAGCTGAGAGAGATCAAATTTCTTCACATGCAAACTTTTTTAGAATGCAAAATACAATGTGTAATTTGTCATTATTTAAATTGTATTTTTGAATGCTATTTAGAATATATATTGGATCAAATAAACCTTTTCACAATAAAAACTTTTATTGTCTGGATATCTTCGGCAAAATCACATAATCAATCTTTTGTCGACGCGTTTCGAACCAACCAGTGTGGTTCATCGTCAGGACAAGTTGAAGAACCACACTGGTTGGTTCGAAACGCGTCGACAAAAGATTGATTATGTGATTTTGCCGAAGATATCCAGACAATGTTATGGATCACAGAAGTCTAAATTCCTTAAAAACTTTTATATATATATATAACTAACATTAAAATGTTTTCATAACATGTAAATCGAGACATTTTTATTATTAATATATTTTTAAGTATATGTCGATATTAATTTCTATTAAAATATTTTATTGATAACCAACACTGAAATATTTTTATATAAAGCATTAAAATATTTTATTTTAACAATTTTTTTCTATATATAGATATATATATATATGAAGTTGATATCAACATAAATTAGTTAACATAGCTTTTCAAATAGTTTATTTAAATCTCATGTTGAAATATTTTTGAAAAGTATACTCACACATTTTTTTTAACTTCTAATTACTTTACAACATATTCTTTTTTTATTATTATAGCTTACATTATTGTAGGGGCACGTGTCCACTAAATGAATGGACGGACGAATGAAAAGACTTACACATCCCCATACTGGGTTGTAGAATGAGCCTGTCAGTGCAATTATAGATTTTACTTCATGTTGCTACCTTGACAAAAACTCTTAAAATTCTTATGACTCTATAAAGCATTTCACTTTAACAAAATGCATGAAAACTGTTGCCTTCTTTCTAACCAACATTTGAAAGCGGACATTGTTGTTGTCAGATGTTTATTGGTTCCTTGAGTTGATGCACCATTTGTTCTTCTTTTAGTTTAGCTTGAGCATAGTCAATAGGGTCCTTATTAAATAAAATTACTAACTTAGATGTCCCAAAAAATCATGATTTTCATGCCGATTTTGAAAAGTGTTGATACACCATTAACCTTTTTTTCGGAGCATATTTTTGACACTTCAAATTTTCATATGTATTAAGTATGAACATTTTATTTCTAAATGTTTGTGATTTTCATGCTGATTTCAAAAAGTGTTGATGCAACATCAATCCCTTTCTTCGAGGGCTTATTTTTTACACTTTAAATTTTCTAAGGTATTAAGTATGGATAAAATAAAATAAAATGTTGGTGATTTTCATGCTAATTTTGAAAAACTTTCATGCAACATCCATGTTTTTTAGCATCTTTTGGACACTTTAAATTTTCTTATATTTTAAGTATGCAAAAACAAAATTTAAATGTTGGTTATTTAACCATTTTTCAAGTTGTCTTCTTCTTTTTTTTCTTTTTCCTTTTCTTCTTGAGATGTTTGTTTTTTTAAGAGTTTTTCAAGTTTACTATTTTTTTCTTTGAAATATGTTTTTAATGAAATTTTCGATTTTGGCTGCAAATTTTAAAAATAATAATAAAATTAAGATTTTGAAGGAGCTTTTTTATATATTTATGTATAGTTACTTAATACACATAAAATAATTGTCAATAATAAACAATAATTTTAAACACTAGACAAAAAAATTACACCTTTTGCATATAAATATAATAAAACAAATATACATTCTGGGATTTTTCCGCTAAAATGACATGTTAATCAAAGGAATCTTATGGAAATTTTTGATCTTAAATTTTTTTTTTTAAATGACAAGATTTTATGAATTTTATGTCCAAAGATGATAATATTTGAAGATTATTTTCCAAAAAATGATAACTCACATAAAACTTCAAGTAGAAATAATTAAAAAATAAAAATAAAACATAGCTTCAACAAAAACAACAAAATTTAAAAAAAATTAAAAATGAAAAAATATATTAAAAAAAATTAAACATTATTAAAAATTTAAAAATTAAATTAAAAAAATAAATAAACAACCTACACATATGAAAATGAAAACATAATTAAAAAAACAAAAACAAAATTGAAAAAATAAATAAATAAAAAATATGACACAAATTTAAAATAATAATAATAATAAAATAAAACCGGAAATATAAATTAAATAATAATAATAATTAAAACTTATTATAAATTAATTTTAAAAAATCTAAAAAATGTTTAAAATAAATTTAAAAATTAGAATTAAAAATTTTAAAAACAAATATTTTATACTTTTTTTTCTTTTTTTCTTTTTTTCCGAATCACCGTTGATTCCTAGAAGTGACGGGCATGTGCTAACATAACCCCTCTGGCACATGCCCAAATAGATTCCGTGTATCGAGAAGAAAGTGATCAGGGCTATAAAAACAAGTTATATATATATATATATATATATATATATATATATATATATTTAATTATTTTTTTTAATAGCTTTTTATATGTTCTTTGTTTTTATTTGTTTTTATTTGATTTTTTTATGGTTAGCGAGTGCCAAAAATTGCAGTGGTTATGGTTAGTACATCGCCCTCTGTAGCTATAGCCTTAACCTCAACCCAAAGCTTTGTTGTAGGTTCTACCAATCCTACTGATCGCATATTCTGAAAAATGATTCTCTTATGGAAAAAGTATTGTAACGATTCGCATATTGCAGCCGTGATTTGTTAGATAGGATCATATATTTACATTTTTTGTCAGCGGAAGAAATTAGGAGAGAGAAATAAAGAGTAAAGGCCCCACGTAGAAATGCGCTCATGTCCACGTTAGTACCGGGACTAGGAACGACAAATAAACCTTCACATCACCTGTAATTTTCCTCGCATTTGGTGGCGAATCGCCTTCTTTTTGGACAAAATATGAAAAAGCTCATTTTTGTATTTTCTTCTCACCGATTTTCATTTTGAGGATTCTGAGGGTTTGCAAAAGTGAAAACGGACGAATTTGGGCTTGGATTTTGGGTGTTGTTGTTGCAAATCGTGGGATCGTTGAGGAGCGAGGGTTAAGAAGGATGGATGCCGAGCTCTAGGCCGCCCGATTGGCCGTGTTTTTATCTTTGAAGTTTTTTGTTGATGAGCAGCGAGCAACGTGGACAGCAGTGTGAACAGCATGGTCAGCAGTGAGAGCAGTGAGAAGTGAACAGTGAGCAGTGTGAGAGCAGGGAGCTTTTATGCAACATAAGTATCGAGCAGCGAGCAGGGAGAAGCCTGTAGCATAAGCAGGGAGCAACGATAACCTGCACAGCGGGGAGCAGTGCAAAGTAATCTTGGCATTTTATAAACCAACATCTTTCTTGGAATAGGTTGGGCGACAGATGCATTCAAACATGACATCAGGACAAGAAATTTCAGAACATGTGGAGACAAATGATTTAGGACAAGTGAAAATTGCTTCATCCACCAAAGCTGGGAAGTGGGTTTGGGTCAATGCCAAACAATATCAGGGCATTTTAAAACGAAGACTATCCCGTCTAAAATGGGAGTAGATAAGGAAAAAACGATTTCAAAATGAAAGTACTCGATCCCTTCACAATAAGCACTCAAACAAGTCCCCTCTACAAGCACGTGGCAACAAGAAGTCCAGAGGAAAATTCATTGATGATTATGCCTTATATAGTCCCACATCCACACCTCTCACCTGGTCATCTGATCTTTATGTGAAAGAATTGCTAAATGAAAAACAAAGGTTGGATGTTTTAGAAGCTAAAGAGCAGGAAAGAGATCATAAAATTCACATAATAACAGCTAAGAACAAGGCTTTAGCAGAAAGCAATAAAGTTTTGAAAGAACAAGTGGCATTGCTACAAGAAGCTCTCCTGATCGGGAAGACAGAATGGCAACTCATGAAGGCGGATGTGAAAAACATAAAGAAATCTGTAGTGGAAAGTACATAGGGGGTGAATGCGAAATCATCCCAGGATAAAGGGAAAATGATTGCCTAAATAGACAACCATGAAGAGAAAGCAAGAGAAGAAAGAAACGGAGATTCCACCAAAGTTTCCAAAACTTGGACTCAAGTTATTAGAAATTATGCTAATAAGGAAGGAGAAACAAACATTCAGGTTGACAACATGCAAGAGAAAGAAGGCAAGGAAAGACAAAATAGAGCAACAAACATAATTCTTAAAGGGGTGAAAGACTATGGAAAAAATGAATGTACTCTTGACCTTGCAAGAGACTTCTTGAAAGACAAGTTGCTATGGTAAGGAAAAATATGCCAAAAATGGAGGGCAGGTAAGTTTAACGGTGAGAGAGCCAAACCCATAAAATTCATCATGCCTAGCTTGCATGATAAATATATCATTCTAAGCAAGAAGCATCTCTTGAGGGGTTCTCGCTTTTTCCTATAAGAAAATTTAACTGTAAAACAATAAGAGGAAAGGAGGGAGGAAATGCTAAAGGTTAGGGAAGCAAGAGATGAAGGCAAGAGAGCATGGATTTATAAAGACAAAGTTGTGATAGCACGATTTGGACCTCCTTCCAAAATAGAGAAGCAAGATGGTAATAAAGAAGAGGCAACAAACTCTTCAACAGGAAATCAGGTGGTTAGTATGGGAAAGCATGGACAAAGACTCAAATGTGAGTCTTGCATGTCAAAATAAATAGCAATCAAGTCATACCCCAAGTTTCCTTAAGATTAGTTTGTTGGAACTTCAGAGGTTACCCATGGAGACGAGGACCTAGGCTAGGGCCTATTGTGAAAGATAGAGACATAAATTGCCTCATAGAAACACATTAGCATGAAGGGCGCAAGACGCCTCTGTTTGAAGGATACTGGAAGATGGCAGTGTGGAACAAGGCAGTAGAGAATGGCAAAGGGCACGGGGGATCATGGTTTTAGTGAGGGAGAAAGAAGGTCGTCTCATTCAGTTAGAAAAAGAAGACTCAAATAAGTAATTCATTGGTTTAAAATATCAGAAAATGGAAACCACATCAGAATTGCAGCATGCTATTTTGCGCTGCAAGTTTCAAAAATCTACAAAAGTAGAGGGCTTGACTACAAAGATCCATTTGCAGCTTAAAAGTTGATATTGCAACATATTCTCAGTTAGGTGAAGTCCTTATAGTGGGTGATTTCAATGCTAGGACTGCAAGTGAGCAAGCTAGCATTCTTTGTTGTAAAGATTATTGCGGCCCTATTTGGCGTACAGAAGAGAGTAATCATGAGTGGGAAAGAATTTTAGAGGACAAGGGTTGCAATCTCTTTGGTGAACAAATGCTTACTCTATGTGGGGCCTTTGATTTAGTCATTTATAATGGCTTGACTAGATGGGCAAAGTCCGGTAATTTCACTTGCAATACTTACAATGAAGAAAGTGTAGTAGATTATGTAATTTGCTCGCATGGTTTGTTTGAGAAAATGGAGGAAGTTTTGATTGAAGATCAGTTGTGGGACTTAAAATCAGATCACAAGCCAATTTATTTATGTTTCTCTTGGACTGGAAAGAAACAATTAGAGTCAAAAATTCAGCATGTCCAACAAAATCTCCCACAGGGCAGAATTCTTTTGACTCCAGAAAATTGTAATACCTTCAAAATGACGCTAGAGAGGCTCTTCGAGAAGGAGAAAATCACAATTCACGACCTTCATCGTCATGAATTAACACATTTAATTCAATGCGCACTTACAGAGTGAAAAAGAGCAAAAATTAGCCCACGGGGCTTTGGATTGACGGTGAATGGGTGCCTTGTTAAGACACTCCTTGTGATAGGTCACCGGTTCAAATCCCCCGTGGGTACTTAGGTTAGTCTTAACATAGAAAAAAAAGAAAAAGAGAAAAAATTAAGAAGTTTGAAACAAATTGCTTTTCGGTTAATGCTTGGTTTGACGAGGAATGCAAAAAGGCAAGGAGAATGTGGAAAGATTCAAACAAGGATAACATAAAGCTAAAAACTTACAAGCAGTTATTAAGTAAAAAAAAGGTTGATTTCATGGTTTCAAGGAGGGAAGACCTAATCTTCCTTGCGAAAAATAATCCCAAATTATTTTGGAAGGAGCTCCAATCGAGAAAGATACAAATTGGAAATAGTATTACAGCTTCTAAATGGTTTGACAATGCAAGACAACTCTATGAGCAGTGTTGGGTGTGAGCTTGATTATCTTCTGTATTCAAAGGTTTCAGTTGGATGTATACCCCAGTAAGACTGTACACCCCTCCACGCGGGGGGGTGCGGGGGGGACTTGTCCCCCCCGCGAAGGGGTCCGGGGGCCAGCGGTCCCCCAGCAGGGGTTCGGGGGTAGCGCCCCCAAAGCTAAAAATAGATGTAAAATTGCCTTGTAAAAGTCTAGTAGTTTCTAGTCAATTTGGGTCGTTCATTAGGCGGATGATCTGATGGTAGAAGTTATGTTTAATTTAGGATTTTTTTGCCCTAGAAGGCAACCCCTCACTATATATGAGGGAAGTGTATTGCGTCTATGCAGATCTGTATTCTGAGTGAGGAAGAGAGAGGAGATTGAGAGCGAAGAGGGTGTTATAGCGGATCTGTTGTAGGTTGTATCTCTTCAGTTTGCTAGATAATATAATAAAAGAAGGACTGGCTGTTTCTCCGTGGACGTAGCCCAAACTGGGTGAACCACGTATATCTGTGTCTCTCTTGTTTTATGTGTTTTCTATGTTTATATTTCTACAATATTTTATGTTTTCCATTGCTCCGTAATATATAATTTTCTAACAACTGGTATCAGAGCCAAAGGTCTATTTGGCTGATAAACTCACAGGAGAGAAGGGTTCCTAGTTCGAGTGGGAGCAATGGCGGAAGATGGTAGGTTTAGGGTCAAAAAATTCAACGGCCAAAACTACCAACTGTGGAAGATGCAGATGGAAGATTATCTGTATCAGAGAGATCTGTACCTACCATTGAGCGGAAAGTCAAAGAAGCCGACGAATATGACAGACACGGAATGGGATATTTTGGACAGAAAGGCACTTGGAACAATACGGTTGTGCCTAGCGGCGTCGGTAGCGTTTAATATTTCAAAGGAAACGACAACACAGGGTTTAATGTCGGCATTGGCCAAACTATATGAAAAACCCTCGGCCTCAAATAAGGTATTTCTTATGAATCGTTTATTTAATATGAAGATGTCAGAAGGTGGATCTGTTGCAGATCATTTAAATGATTTTAATACAGTTACAAGTCAGTTAAGTTCTGTAGGGGTAAATTTTGATGATGAAGTTAGGGCTCTGTTATTTCTGTGCTCATTGCCAGAAAGTTGGAATGGCTTAGTTATGGCCGTTAGTAACTCTGTCTCTGGATCTAGTACTTTAAAGTTTGATGATGTTGTCGGTGCAATCCTTAGCGAGGAAATGCGACGGAAAAGCTCCGATAAGACATCAGGTAATGCTTTGAGTGCAGAGTCTAGGGGAAGAAAAATGGAAAGAGGAAAGAGCCCCGGATATCGCAGTAAGTCAAGAAAAGGTAGATCCAAGTCCAGATCGGGGATAGTGTGCTAGAAATGCAGGAAGAAAGGACACCTGAAGAAAGACTGCAAGTCTCGGAAGGGAAAAGAAGGAGATGCGCAGCAAGAAACTAATCATGAAGCGAATGTAACAGGTGATGTGTTGCAAGATGCTTTGATTCTTTCATTAGAAAATATTCTTGATGCCTGGGTGGTAAATTCAGGGGCCTCATTCCATGCCACACCTGATAAGAAATATTTTCATGGATATGTTCAAGGAGATTTTGGACAAGTTCGTTTGGATGATGATAAACCTTGTAAAATTGTTGGAATGGGTAAGGTTCTTGTAAAACAGCAGAATGGAAACCAATGGCTACTAAAGGAGGTAAGGCATGTTCCAGATCTGAAGAAAAATCTGATTTCAACAGGGCAGTTGGGAGGTGAAGGTTGCGTAACTACTTTCACAGATAAAACCTAGAAGGTCACTAAAGGATCCCTGGTAATAGCGAAAGGAGAAAAGGTTGGTACATTGTATTTATGCAATGGTATTTCTAATTTTGTTAATGCTTTAACCTCTACAGGAGAAGATACGGCATTGTGGCATCATAAGCTCGGGCACATGAGTGAGAAGGGGATGCAGATTCTTCACTCAAGAAAATTGTTACCGGGTTTGAAGCATGTTGATTTAAAATTCTGTGAGAATTGTGTTTATGGAAAACAGAAGAGAGTCAGATTCCTTAGAGTTGGGAAAGAAAAGAAGAGCGAAAAATTAGAGCTTGTGCATACATATGTATGGGGACCTACTCAGGTATCATCTCTTGGTGGCTCTCGTTATTATGTTACTTTTATTGATGATGCAACCAGAAAAACCTGGATTTATTGTATTCGAAATAAATCTGATGTATTTGATACTTTCAAGAAATGGAAAGCTTTGGTTGAAAATGAGACAGGAAAAAGGTTGAAGTGTCTCAGATCAGACAATGGAGGTGAATATTGCAGCAAAGATTTTGATAGGTATTGTTCAGAGAATGGAATTCGCAGAGAGAAGACAGTTCCAGGAACACCACAAGAAAATGGTGTGTCAGAAAGGATGAACAGGACAATCATGGAGCGTGCAAGGTGCATGAGATTACATGCAGGATTGCCTTTACAATTTTGGGCAGATGCTGTAGATACTGTTGTTTATCTAATAAACAGAGGGCCTTCAAATTCCTTGGATGGTGGTAGTCCAGAGGAGGCATGGAGAGGTAAAAAAGTAAACTACTCATTTTAAAGACTTTTGGTTGTGAAGCCTTTGTCCACATTAACAAAGAAAATAGAACAAAGCTTGAGGAAAAATCAAAGAAATGTACCTTTATTGGATATGGTGTTAATGATTTTGGTTATCACTTATATGATTATGAAAATCACAAAATCATTAGGAGCAGAGATGTAATATTCAATGAAAAGGTCTTGTATAAGAATCAGTTGCAGGAAAAGAAAACAGAGAATACACAGTGCTTGACGTATCACAGGAAAACCTGAAAATCATAATGATCAACAGCCAGAACAACAACCACAACAGCAACAAGCACTTCAAACACTTGAAATTGGTGTTAGAAGATCTACCAGGATAAGTAGACCCCCTGAACGATACTCTCCTTCATTATATTATGTATCGTTAACTGATTCTGGTGAACCAGAATGTTAAGAAGAAGCAGTGCAGGTAGAAACCAGGAAGAAGTGGGAGCAAGCCATGAAAGAAGAGATGGACTCCTTAGCACATAACCAGACTTGGGACTTAGTCAGGTTTCCTGCAGGTAAAACAACATTGCAGAATAAATGGGTTTACAGGCTGAAGGAAGAAGATGGAGGAAAACAGAGGTACAAAGCTAGACTTGTAGTGAAGGGGTTTGCACAGAAGAAAGGTATTGATTTTGATGAAATATTTTCTCCTGTTGTTAAAATGACTTCAATCAGAACTATTTTAAGTCTAGTAGCAGTTGAAGATTTGCATCTTGAGCAGTTAGATGTAAAGACAGCCTTTCTCCATGGGGATTTGGAGGAAGAGATATATATGCAGCAGCCACAAGGATATGAGGTAAAAGGGAAGGAGAAACTAGTGTGCAGGTTGAAGAAGAGCTTGTATGGCTTAAAACAGGCTCCAAGGCCGTGGTATCTAAAATTTGACAGGTTTATGCTTAAACAAGGTTATACTAGATGTCACTCTGATCATTGTGATTATCTCAAAAGGCAAAATGATGGTAGCTATATTATATTGTTATTGTATGTAGATGACATGCTTGTTGCAAGTTCTAACATGCAGGAAATAAATGTGCTCAAAAGGAAATTGGCAAACTCATTCGCAATGAAGGATTTGGGTGCTGCAAAACAAATCCTTGATATGAGAATAACTAGAGATAGGAAGAATTGCAAATTAACATTGTCTCAAAGTGAGTACATAGAAAAGGTGTTGAAAAGGTTTAATATGCAGAATGCAAAACCAGTTCGTATACCTTTGGCTAGCCATTTCAAATTAAGTAAGGAGGTGTGTCCCAAGACTCAGGAAGAAAAGGCTCATATGTCTAAAGTTCCATATGCATTAGCAGTTGGAAGCTTAATGTATGCAATGGTCTGCACAAGGCCTGATATTGCACATGCAGTGGGAGTTGTAAGCAGGTACATGAACAATCCAGGAAAAGAACATTGGATGGCAGTGAAGTGGATTCTCAGGTATTTGAGAGGTACCACAAATGAAGCATTATGCTTTGGTGGTTCAAACATTGCTCTACAAGGATATGTTGATGCAGATATGGCAGGTGATAGAGATAACAGGAGGAGCACAACAGGGTATGTGTTTATTGTAGGTGGAACAGCTGTCAGTTGGGTTTCAAAAATCCAAAGTGTTGTTGCACTTTCAACAACAAAAGCAGAGTATGTTGCTGCTACAGAGGCTAGTAAATAAATGATTTGGTTACAAAGGTTTCTGGATGAATTGGGCAAGAAGCAGGAGTTGGGCAGGTTATACAGTGACAGCTAGAGTGCCATATATCTTGCAAAGAACTCTGCATTTCATTTCAAGACTAAACATATACAGCTTAAGTACCATTTCATACGGTCAGCATTGGATGATGGACAGTTGAAGTTGGAAAAGATACACACTAGCCAGAATCCTACAGATATGTTAACAAAAGTTGTAACCAGGGAGAAACTGAGAATCTGCTCAGTTTCAATTGGTCTTCAAGTATGATGAAGAAGATGAGAAACAACCAGGTCCAAAGTGGAGTTGTTGTCTAGCAAATGAAGCAGCGGTGGAGTTGCTATAATCAGTCTCCAAGTGGGAGATTGTTGGGTGTGGAGCCTGATTATCTTCTGTATTCAAAGGTTTCAGCCTGATGTATACCCCAGGAAGACTGTACACCCCTCCATTCGGGGGGGACTTGTCTCTCCCGCGGGGGTCTGGGGCGGATAATCCCCCCTGGTTGGGGGGTCCGGGGGCCAGCAGTCCCTCGGTGGGGGTTCGGGGGCAGCGCCCCCGAAGCTAAAAATAGATGTAAAATTGCCTTGTAAAAGTCTAGTAATTTCTAATCAATCTAGGCCGTTCATTAGGCGGATGATCTAACAGTAGAAGTTATGTTTAATTTAGGGTTTTTTTGCCCTAGAAGGCAACTCCTCACTATATATGAGGGAATTGTATTGCGTCTATGCAGATCTGTATTCTGAGTGAGGAAGAGAGAGGAGATTGAGAGCGAAGAGGGTGTTACAGTGGATCTGCTATAGGTTGTATCTCTTCAGTTTGCTGGATAATATAATAAAAGAAGGACTGGTTGTTTCTCTGTGGACGTAGCCCAAACTGGGTGAACCACGTATATCTGTGTCTCTCTTGCTTTATGCGTTTTCTGTATTTATATTTCTGCAATATTTTATGTTTTCCATTGCTCCGTAATATATAATTTTCTAACAAGCAGGATCCCAAGGTTGACCCTCCCCCCTTGGTCAACACTGATACTGAACTCTTCACAATGCAAGAGGTCGAGATGGGTATCAAGAAGTTGGGTGTTGGAAAAGCAAAAGACTTAGTTGAACTCCAAGCAGAATATCTAAAGTGAGGCTCAAAGATCCTTCACCTCACATTACAAAAAAAAATTCAACAACATCATACAACAGGGGCTCCCCACAGATTGGACAACTAGTCTGGAAATACCCCTTTTCAAGAGCGGTGACGTCAATAATCCATCCAATTATAGGACCATCATGATAAACCCTTTGTTTAAAAGCTATTTGGAATCATGCTATAAAATAAAATTAGCAAGTGGGAAAAAGAAAGAGATAAGTGTGCTAAAGGGCAAGCAGGTTTTAGACCTAAAAATTCCACAGTTGATCATTGTATAAATTTAAGGCACATCATTGAAAAAGTCTGGGAGAAAAAGGAAGAAGTATTTTGTTGCTTTGTTTATTTTAGAAAAAGCGTTTGACACGGTTCCTAGGGATAAGCTTTGGCACAAAATGGAGGAACTTGGGGTTCCTAAACATCTGAGAGCAACTGTGCATGGGCTGTATGAAGAGGTGAAAGTCAAAATTAGAACTTCAGCAGGCATTTCTGAAAGTTTTAGAAGTGATATGGGGATCAAGCAAGGTTTCACACTGTCTCCTACCCTTTTTGATTTATATATCGACAGGCTTGAGGAGTGGTTAAATTCGCAAGGGGGTGATGGTATCTATTTGGGCAAGTTTGTTATAAGGCTTCTTTTGTATGCATATGACCTTATTTTGATTTCTAAATCGTCTCTTGGTTTGCAAGAGAACTTACTATCCCTTGAGCATTTTTGTAGAAGTGTGGGGATGCAAGTCAATATCAACAAAACGAAAGTAGTGGTTTTCTCTCAATAATGAAAACATAACCAACATAAGTTCTACTTTGAAAGCAACATTCTGGAAGAAGTTGCGGATTACAAATACCTCGGAATTGACTTCAACAAAAATCTAAGCTCGGATGGTTGTAGAAAGAAAAGAACTTTGGGGGCTTGGAAAGCATTTTATGCTTTTCAAAATAGGTGTAGAGAGGCAAAGTTATGGGACTGGAAAACCACTCAAACTCTTTTTGGGCTTCTAGTGATTCCGATGATTCTCTATGGTTGTGAACTATGGGCCAGTAATACATCCGAGATGCAGTGGAGACAAATTGAGAAAATTCATAAGCGTTTGATTACAAGCAAATTCAAGATTAAAAGTGCAGTTCCTTATGCTATCTTGTTAAATGAAACAGGGGCTGCTCCTATTGAAACAATTACTATGGTGCGATTCATAAGGTATTTAAAAAAATTGAGCAAATGGAAGAGAGTAGATGGCCTAAGGTTGTCTTTAATGACAAATTGTGCAAAAAAAAACAAAAACAACAACAACAACAAAAACAAAAACAAAAACAAAAAAACAAAACAAAACAAAACAAAAAACAAAAAACTTGGATGCAACAAAATAACAAATGGTTTAGTAAATGGGGTATTTGCTTGAACACGTGTCCCATAAATAGCAAAGAGATAAAATCTTTTGTTATGGATAAGTTCCACAAGTGTACTTGGGATAAGGAGCTAGGAAGAAAGAAAAAGTACTATATTGAAGTGTTTAATCCCACTCATAGTCATCAACCAAAAGCATACATAGAGGCCAATATCTCTTGGAGAGCCAAAATTCTTATTGCTCAGTTAAGGACTAATTCTCATCAACTTCGTTGTGAAAAAAGGTGCTGGAAAAGGCCAAAAGAAGTGTGGGAGGAAAGAGTATGCATTTTTTGTTCTTCCAGAAAAGTGGAAACAGAAAAGCATTTCATTTTAGAATGCGAAGCCTTCAAAGACAACAGGGAAAGTTATGCAGATATGCTGGCAACTAGCTCTTGGGATAATCTATTTAGCAAGGGGTTTGTCGAGAAGCTGGGAGCATTTATTGTGAAGCTTCACAAAAAAAGGGTCGAATACATCAAGCAGATGAAAAAGCAATCTATCCCATAGGCTATCTTTAGCCTCGTGGACGTTAAAATAATTTATTTCTTCTTTCTTTCTTAATTTATGTTTTTAATTATTATTTTTATTTGTTGTTTTTTCTTTTTTAATTTTGGTCTTTTAGTGAGATATTTTTTTGCTTTTCATTTTTTTAAATTTCTTCCTTTTTTAAATTTTTTTTTTTTTTTTTTTTTTTTTTACATCGAAGGTGTTCCTCTAGGGGTTTTGTTTGGGAGGGTTTGGCCAATCAGATTCTTCGATTTACATCCTCTTCTATTGAATCATTTTTTACCATGTGGCAAGATCTCACAACTCCCAGAATTCGTCTCCGAGCTCCCAAGACTCAAGCATCTTGATCTCTCAAGAAATAACTTCAGCGATCCGGTTCCCACCGCCTTCGGCCAATTACTAGAGTTGCAAGTCTTAATGTACTCCATCAGCATCACCAGTGAACAAATGCCCCATCTGTTACAAAAAATGTTTTTGATTCAATGGCACTGATACAAGTAATATGACTACCCCACCAAGACAATATTTCTTTGTGAAGTTACTCGTTTTGTTAACTTGTTAAGTGGAAGAATTCCTGAATGTCTATCATGTATCATGGTCCATAGCACTACCTTTTGGGAGGCCACACATCCCTTCTTTTAAATTTGGTAAAGCGCAAGGCTCAATCGAATCCCTGTGCTTATAAGGAACGAGCATTTTGACTATGGCTTGGGAGGTACACATAGACCACCTAGGAATTCCCAAGCATTGCAATTTGGTTGTTTACAATTAGGTCCTCATCTCAGTATTAACTTTATGGTGTCTTTGTTATAACGTTTCTTCTTGAAGTTTCTAAAGCCAAGTTTCCAAATTAACTATGGATGTTGTATTTGGATCAAAATTATTTTCTCATATTCAATACAACAAAGGATATAACAATGTCTGCAAAGTTGTGGTTCAACCCATATTTTATTGCAAGCTACTACAATCGACGCTTCATAAAGACTATTCTTGGTCTTTTGGGAAGTGTAGGAATCTACATTTTCTGAGGATTGGGGAGTACACCCTAGGTTCAAAAGACTAGCCAAGAAGAATTTCCACATGTCTACATGTATGAAGAATCGCCTACATGCTTTCCTTGTTTCTATGGTAGGTTTGTAGGTTGCTAAGACTTGCCTAAAAACATCACCACATTTTTGTGGCAAGTACGAAGACTTGTCTTCTTGCATTGTTTCTTTGAACCTTGATTGAATCTCTGAAACTTTCAGTCCCTTGAGGATTTTGAAAACTTGACAACTAGCATTGTTGCATTTCTATAATCATATCTTGCATATGGCTCAAGACTTCCTATAGTCACTGACATAATTAAAGGTGTAGAGTTTTAGGCTACATTGTGCCTTGTTTTTTGGCTGCATTGAAACTTGAAAGCTTCTTGAGTCACCAAAAGTCTGATTGATTAGTTATTGGCTAATTCTCTAAAAGGATTCTGCAATTTCTAGCAAATATGTGGAAATATACAAAGGTTATGGCTTCCTTGACAAGCAATGATGCAAATATTTATGTCAATATAATTCTTTTACTTTTTTTTCTGTATTTAGGCTTTTGTTATCCATAATGAATTAAGCAAAGTCTTTCGGTAGAAATCACATAAGAGAAATTTTTGGCCGACGCATTTCGAACCAACAAGTGTGGTTCATCATCAGGACCAGATGAAGAGGCAGACCATGGCAAATGCTTAAATAGATAGCAATGTAGAGACATAATTTCAAGTAACGGCTATATTTGAACAATAATATTTAAATTATGATATTAATTTATTAATATATTAAAAACAAATATTATTAAGTAATGGTTATATTAAACGGCTAGTTTTTGAAAAATAATATTTAAATAACGATATTAGTTTATTAATTTATTAAAAATATTAATAGGTAACGGCTATATTAAATGGCTAGTTTTTGAAAAATAATATTTAAATTAATTTATTAAAACCAAATATTACTAGTTTTTGAAAAATAATAATTAAATTATTATATTAGAAATATTAATAAGTAACTGCTATATTAAACAGCTAGTTTTTGAAAAATAATACTTAAATTGGTTATAAAAAAAATCAAACTCTAAACAAGGAGGGAAGTCAAAAATTATAAAAAGGAGTCAAGACCCTAATCGAGACAAGATCATTTAATAAATAAAATAATTAATGGAAATAAAATTAAAAATAATTAACGAAAAAAATAAATAAAATAAAACAAAAATATACACAAGTCAAAAGAAATATATATATATATATATATATATATTCAAAGAAAAGTAATCAATAAATAAAACATGGTCAACAATAAAATATGGGGTTGAGGCCCATTAAACAAATAACAAAAATACTAAAAGGAGTTAAGAACGAATAGGAAAATAAAAACACGAAGGATCAAGAAAATAAACTCTAATGAAGAATAAATCAACAACAAATACTATAAAAAATGATGTCAATACCTACATAGATAAACAAACAAACAAAATAAATCCCAAAAAGAAACCTAAAAAACTAGGAGGACAAGATAGGGACCCAACTTCTACTAATATTCCAACAATCATCTCTATTCAAATTATTGGGTCCTTTTTCAATTTCTAGGGCCTCCCTCAATTTACGATGATGGAAATGGTTAACCCTAGCAACGATTCGAGCCTCCTTAATGCAGATGTGATGCTTAGATTTATCTGCATGCTCTGCCAAAGCAGAGGAGCAGGTCCTACCATGCTTGATGTTAGCGGCATGCTCATGAATCCTTTGATTAATCGAGCGACTAGTTTCACCAATGTAGGGAGTCCCAGAAGAGCATGGGATAATGTAAACACCCTTCATATTCTTGGGGTCCACTGGGTATTCTACAGATCTAAGGGAGCTCCGAATGGTATTTAAAGGTCTAAAGGTTGAAGCTACCTTATGCTTCCTTAGGATCCTTACAATCTTGTCAGTGGTCCCTTGGATAAAAGGAAGATGAACACCAGAAAATCGATCCTTGGTATCTTTCTTAGCACTATGACCTTTTTCATCTCTGAGGAAAGCCTTAGTACATTGGTGTCTACTATACCCATTATTAAATAAAACACTTAGGAGATGTGTTTTCTCTTCATTGAGATGGTTGTCATCAGAAACTCTTAAAGCTCTAGTCACTAAGGTGTTGAGAAAACCAAGCTTTTGAGTAGGGAAATGATGATAATTAGCAGGAAGATATTATTCCCTATGAGTTTTCTTACAAAATACTTGTAAGAAAAAGAGTCATCGTCATTCCTTGAGAGGAGGACGTCAAGGAAGGACAGACTACCATTACATTCAAATTCCCTGGTGAAATTTAGGGAACTAGATTGATTGTTAAGGTGGAGGAAAAACAGTTCCAACTCTTCTTTACCATGGGACCAAATGACACAAGTGTCATCCACAAACCTCTTCCACATCTTAGGTAGAAGACAAGAAGAAGCTAAGGCCTTTGTTTCAAAATCCTCCATGAATAGATTAGCCACCACAGGGGAGAGGGGGGAACCCATGGCGACACCGCAAGTTTGCTCATAGAATTCCCCATCGAATGAAAAGAAAGTAGAAGTAAGACAAATGCCAACTAAATAAGTTCTATGAGGACCCGTGATGCTCTTGATGACTTCGATGGCCTCGTTGATAGGGATATTAGTGTAGAGGGAGACCACATCGAAGCTCACAAGCTTGACATCTGGATCAAGCTTGAAACTCTTCAAATCATTAATAAAGGATGCAGAGTCCTTCACGAAGGACTATGTATGGCCAACAAGGGCTTAAGCTTCTGGCTAAATATTTAGCAAGAAGATAAGTTGGCCCTCCTATCGTGTTGACAGTGGGTCTCAGAGGAACCCCTTCCTTATGAATCTTTGGTAGACCATATATTCTAGGGGTAAGAGGGCAACTTTCAATAAGCTTATGACTGAACGAGTTGATCGAGCTACTAGCCTTTATAGCAAGAGCCACACTTTTAGAAATCTTCTTCAGGGGATCCTTTTTGAGTTTCATGTAGCTCCCACTATTATGGAGGTGGTCCAACATCTTCTGACAGTAATCATCTTTATCAAGAATAACCACAGCACCACCTTTGTCTGCTTTGAGAACAACAATATTCTTATTATTGTTTAACGATTGAAGAGCATCAAACTCAGGCTTTTTGTTGTTGTTCTTGCGGGGCTTTGCCTTTCTAAGGACAACTGCACAGTCTTGACGAATGATATCTTTAGTGACGTCCGGTAAGTCTCTAATACCATATTCATGGAGGATTTTGAATCAATGGCCTTAGCTTCTTCTCGTCTTCGGCATAAGATGTGGAAGAGGTTTGTGGATGACACTTGTGTCATCTGGTCCCATGGTAAAGAAGAGTTGGAATTGTTTTTCATCTATCTTAACAATCAATCTAGTTCCATAAAGTTCACCATGGAATTTGAATGTAATGGTAGTATGCCCTTCCTTGACGTCCTCCTCTCAAGGAATGATGATGGCTCTTTTTCTCATCAGGTATTTCGTAAGAAAACTCATATGGAACAATATCTGCATGCTAATTCTCATCATTTCCCTGCTCAAAAGCTTGGTGTTCTCAACACCTTATCGTTAGAGCTTTAAGAGTTTCTGATGACAACCATCTCAATGAAGAGAAAACACATCTCCTAAGTGTTTTCTTTAATAATGGGTATAGTATACACCAATGTACTAAGGCTTTCCTCAGAGCTAAAAAAGGTCCTAGTGCTAAGAAAGATACCAAGGATCGATTTTCTGGTGTTCATTTTCCTTTTATCCAGGGGACCACTAACAAGATTGTGAGGATCCTAAGGAAGCATAAGGTGGCTTCAACCTTTAGGCCTTTAAATACCAGCTGGAGCTCCCTTAGATCTGTACAAGACCCAGTGGACTCCAAGAATACGAAGGGTTTTTACGTTATCCCATGCTCTTGTGGGACTCCCTACATTGGTGAGACTAGTCGCTTGATTAATCAAAGGATTCGTGAGCATGCCGCTAACATCAAGAATGGCAGGACCCACTCCTCTGCTTTGGCAGAGCATGCAGATAAAGCTAAGCATCACATCTTCATTAAGGAAGCCCGAGTCGTTGCTAGGGTTAGTCATTTCCATCATCGTAAATTGAGGGGGGCCCTAGAGATTGAAAAAGGACCTAATAATTTGAATAGAGATGATGGTTGGAATATTAGTAGAAGTTGGGTCCCTGTCTTGTCCTCCTAATTTTTTAGGCTTCTTTTTGGGATTTATTTTGTTTGTTTGTTTATCTATGTAGGTATTGACATCCTTTTTATAGTATTTGTTGTTGATTTATTCTTCGTTAGAGTTTATTTTCTTGATCCTTCGCGTTTTTATTTTCCTATTCGTTCTTAACTCCTTTTAGTGTTTTTGTTATTTGTTTAATAGGCCTTAGCCCCATATTTTATTGTTGACCCTGTTTTATTTTGGTTACTTTTCTTTGAATATATATATATATATATGTGTGTGTGTGTGTGTGTTCTTTTAAATTGTGTATATTTTTGTTTTATTTTATTTATTTTTCCATTAATTATTTTTAATTTTATTTTCATTAATTATTTTATTTATTAGATGATCTTGTTTTGATTAGGGCCTTGACTCCTTTTTATAATTTTTAACTTCCCTCCTGGTTTAGAGTTTGACTTCTTCTTCTTTTTTTATTTTTTTTAAACCAATTTAAACATTATTTTTCAAAAACTAGTTGTTTAATATATCAGTTACTTATTAATATTTGTTTTTAATAAATTAATAAACTACTATCATAATTTAAATATTATTTTTCAAAAACTAGTAATCTTTGGTTTTAATAAATTAATTTAAATATTATTATTATTTATTTATTTTTCAAAAACTAGCCGTTTAATATAGTCGTTACTTATTAATATTTTTAATAAATTAATAAACTAATATCATTATTTAAATATCATTTTTCAAAAACTAGTAATATTTGGTTTTACTAAATTAATTTAAATATTATTTTTCAAAAAATAGCCATTTAATATAGCCATTATCTAATAATATTTTTAATAGATTAATAAACTAATATCATTATTTAAATATTATTTTTCAAAAACTAGTCGTTTAGTATAGTCGTTACCTAATAATATTTGTTTTTAGTATATTAATAAATTAATATCATAATTTAAATATTATTGTTCAAATATAGTTGTTACTTGAAATTTTGTCTCTACATTGCTCTCTATTGAAGTCTTTGCCATGGTCTGCCTCTTCATCTGGTCCTGATGATGAACCACACTTGTTGGTTCGAAACGCGTCGACCAAAAATTTCTCTTATGTGATTTCTACCGAAAGACTTTGCTTAATTCTTTTACTTGTTTGAATTTACAAAATGATGTCTGGTTTGGACCTGAGTAGTTCTTACAAGCTACAACCTCATGACACAACTTGTTGTTGAGAAATCTAGGGCATGAATAGTTAAAAGATTTCTTTGCTTGATAATTGTTTGTGATATACTTTTACTTCTTAGCTTATAGTCTTTTATTCATTATGTTATTATTGTGTTCTTTTCATCAAGACAATTACTAGTATGCACAATAAAAGACAAGTGACACTGTATGTAGGCTTGTTAGCCAGGGCCAAAACCTCTCACCTCTTGAGAGGAAAACCCGATCAAAATTCTTCTTCTAGATCTTTAATTGACGAGTACCAAGGCCATGACACAAGCATTTGACTCTAGTATCCTCCCAAGAACCTTGTCAATAACCTTAATGCTCTGCCTCCTTCCTTTCTCGACTTTATTCTATATCTTGAACTACTTTCTTCGACTCTTACTAGAGAAAATCGGTCTCTATTCTTCACACTGCTCCTTCTCGGCTTCTTCTAGAGAATCTCGATCTCTAGGCTTTCACTGGTCTCCTCTAGAGAAACTTGGTCTCTAGATCTCTATCTCAGTCACACATAAGAGTCCTTCCTTTATTGCCCCAAAAGAAGCCTCTCCTTCGCTTGCCCAGAAGAAACTTCTTCTTCGCTTGCCTAGAAGAAACCTCTTATTCGCTTGCTCAGAAGAAAAACCTTTCCTTCGCTTGCCCAGAAGAAAACCTTTCCTTCGCTTGCCCAGAAGAAAACCCTTTCTTCGCACTTCTGCTTGATCGGATGCAAGTCGAGTTGCTTGCTCTAAGTGAGGTCGATTGTGGCTTATATATACACCTTTCCTCACGTTCTTTAGGCTGACATGATCACTTTTGGTTAGGCCGACTTCTTCTAGCATGTTCTTCCATTGTTGTAGGCTAACTTGAAGAGGATAAGTGACAAGGTTTCAGAGGATACTTTACATAGACAAATTTGACCTTTTGCAAAGTGTAACATGACTTCATTAAATGATAATGACTCTATCGTTTTATGACTAGATGACAAATAATTCCTAAAGACTCTCAATGAGAGTCTTGACTCAAAAACAAAATCTCTTGCTCATGAAACCCATGAAGCAAATTAATACAATAATTTTATTTTTCTTGTTTACATCTCATTACATAAAATCATAATTAGATGTCATTATGAAGACTGAACCTAGTTACACTTTCCACACTCCCTCTTAACTAGGGAGGTATTCATAATGGTACTTGGACTTTCTCAATCTGAATAATTTCTCATAAGAAGAATTTGGATTTGTAACTCATTTGTATAGCATCATATCAACCAGCATTGTTACATAACAAGGCCTTGACTAACAACTCCTTATCTCCACAAGATCTAAGCTGAATGCTGGCGAGACCAATGATTTATAGACACTCTCATCATTGTCTCTCTCGAAACATCCCTACCTGGGTACTTAGGGTGTGCTCCATGAGGACTATTCTTATCTTGGACTCCCCATCCCTCAAAGAATATCGGTCCTCCACTACTACTCTTTCTGTTGGATGCCCTATCTCATCCTCAAAGAGTATCGGATGCCAAACGATTACCCAATCCTCCATTTTGTCTTCCCAAATGACGACCATAATGTCATGTCTATCTCTCCCTCTCAAATATGGAGGACATATTCCAATTAAGGAATGTACTCATTCCTACCAAAAGGGAATGTACCTAACCTCCCTCTTGGCTTAGGAATTTCCAAGTTTCTTCCAAGTAAGAAACTTTTTTTCTGACTCCATATTATCTAGGGACCTACAGAAACTCCTCATGTGGAACAACCAGCTGCCTAAAGAACTCCTATTTTCTTCGATGTCATCAATTTCTTTTGTCATGGAGTCTTCATATTTTGGGGATGTTTTCATAGGGCAAAAACCGTCCATCACTTTCATTCATGAGTTAGTCATGTCCTCTTCTCATCAGAAAGTGATCTATCAGTTTTCCATCTCGCTTTTCTTCATGTCATTCTGCTTTCATGCCATATTTTCCGGAAGGATCTTACATCCTTCAATATGGTCCTCTTGGAAGTCATCCACAAATCTTCCCTTTGGCAGTCCTACATAAGCCCATCCAAATATTAGTTCAAAAATGAGAAATGAACACTTAAATCGAAATTACCTTCGTGATGATCTCTCTTCATGACATCTTCTTGTAGGTATCAACATCCTGCATGCAGATTGACACATCTCCCACAAATATCCATTTTCAAGGGTCTCTATCTTTTTCCAACTTCTATCAGAGTCTTCATATCTTTTCTTAGAGATATCTAGTCAAATCTTCTTGGACATCGGATGTTGAATGCCTTCTACCTTTGTTGCATATTTTACGATCTCTTCATTTCTTTTCACACACTTCATTCCTAGGAAATTCTAATCAGAGTTCCTCAATTGTAGTCATCTTTCCTCATTATTCATATGAGAACATATTATGTTGATTTCATCTAGTGTGACTTATGCTTTTCTGCAATCTTTTAGAGGAGGAGATCCCTTCTTCTTTTGATCATGTTTCCCAAGATGGAAATAGTGATCCATAGTATCTGCAACCATATGACATGATTTTTCATAATATACTATGTAAGCATAAATACCTCATCTTTCCTTTCGGTCATCTAGACTTCCTGTAGCAACTTCATTTGATCGAAAGAACTTTAACCTTTGGACCTGCTTTCCTGCTATGTCATCATACCATCATCTCTTGAATCCCACGAGTTGGAATTCCTAATGAAACTCGTGCTTCCTTTTAGATTGGTGAATCCTTTGATGAGGATTCCATCAGAGAAACTTTCATATCCTTACCCGACACATGTTTCCTTATTGACTATGGTATGATGATCCTAATCGATGATGACCACTACTTCTTTAGATTTCAATGAGGTTTCCAAGAGCTTGTTATTCTTTGTAAACAACAAAATTTATTCCAGACACGAGATCTTACTTCTAATGCTTCTATCAGAATGTTATTTTCTAATTTTATGCATCCTATCTTATTTATATTTCCTCTTATCTATAAATTACAAGTGAAAACTACCTTTTAGTGAAGAAGATCATCTTAATCATAGTAGAGATCTTTTACTTCTTCATTCTTAAACTTCTTTGTCTCAGGCTCTCTCACTTCTTCAGTAATGTGGGCATCTTCCCTATCCCTCTTGTCCTCACTATGTTTAGGACAATCTCTTCTATAGTTCCCAAGTCCTTGACATCCATAGCATCTTACCTTATCCATCTTCTTCCTTTTCTTTTGAGGACCGAACTTTCCAAATTTCCCTTTTCTTCTTGCCTTAGTAGCATATGCTTGATTCTGCTCATTTGATCCAACATCAACCTTTGCTTTCAATCTTGTTTCTTTAATCTTACAGAGTGACCGTAGATCTTTAAATGGATTAGTCTCTTTCTTCCCATATAAAATTCAAGTGAAGTTACCCCATTCTTCCGGTAGTGCATTTAGTACCACTGTGTCATCTCTCTGTCAGACATGACTTCTCCCAACTCTTGTAGTTGATCTCAAATTTCTGATATCCTCATAAAGTATGAGGCTATTCCATCTTCCTTGGATATCTTTAGTTTGTAGAGTTCTTGCCTTAATGAGATTACTTCTCTTCTAGTACTTACGGAAAACAACTCTACCAATTTTTCATATATAGATTTTGCAGTCTCCAACTTAGATACATATGGGATTAGAGAGTCTTTTATATATTCTATAAGAATCGTTTGGGCTCTCACTTCTCCCTTAATCAATCTAGCATGTGCTTGAGTATCTTCCTTTCGAGGTTGGGTTATTTATCCCTTCATGTGATCCATGACCCCATTCTCAATAAGATTTAGGTATGTCCTTTTCTTCCATGCAAGGAAATTTGCAGCCCCAACCAATTTATTGCTTTTCTTGCAAAAGGACATTTTTTTATTATCAGATATAGTCATATACTTACTTGATAGATTTATGCTTGATTCCTCCTTAATCTTGATGTTGATATAGGATTTTATTCTTGAGAGATTGATAAGAGAGAGCTTTATTCACGTTCCTCCTTGAATGATTTAGTCTTCCTTCTTTCTTGAAGATTATTTCAAGACTCTTGCTGAAGTATATTTCTTCGATATAGGGTTTTGGTAGATCTTGATTTCTGCTACAAAACTTCTTTGAAGCTTGATTCTCATGTGTCTACTTGCTTTGAATGCCCCTTCTTGTCTTCAACACTAAGATTTGATTCCATGTTGAGAACTCTAGGACATGAATAGTTACAATATTTCTCTGCTTGATAATTGCTTGTGATATACTTTTACGTCTTAACTTATAGTCTTTTCTTCATTATGTTATTATTGTGTTCTTTTCATCAAGACAATTACCAGTATGCACAATAAAATACAAGTGACACAGTATGTAGGCTTGTCATCCAGGGCCAAAACCCCTCACCTCTTGAGAGGAAAACTCGATCAAAATTATTATTCTAGATCTTAAATTGATGAGTACAAAGACCATGACATAGACCCTTGACTCTAGTATCCTCCAAAAAACCTTGTCACTAACCTTAATGCTCTGCCTCTTTCCTTTCTTAAATTTCTCTATATCTCAAATTGCTTTCCTCGGCTCTTACTATAGAAATTCGGTCTCTATTCTTCACACTACTCCTTCTCAGCTTCCTCTAGAGAATCTCGGTCTCTAGGCTTTCACTGGTCTCCTCTAGAGAAACTTGCTCTCTAGATATCTATCTCAGTCACCCAAAAGATTCCTTCCTTTGTTTCCCTAGAAGCAACCTCTCCTTCGCTTGCCCAAAAGAAACCTTTTCTTCGCTTTCCCAGAAGAAAACCTTTCCTTCGCTTACCCAAAAGAAAACCCTTTCTTCGCACTTCTTCTTGACCTCCTCTCCGCACTTCTATTTTAGCCTTCCTTCGCACTTCTGCTTGAGCGAATGCAAGTCGAGTTGCTTTCTCTAAGTGAGGCTAAATGTGGCTTATATATACACCTTTCCTCATGTCCTTTGCGCCGACATGATTACTTGTGGCTATGTCGATTTCTTCTAGCATGTTCTTCCATTGTTGTAGGCTGACTTGAAGAGGATAAGTGACAAGGTTTTCGAGGATACTTTACATTGACAAATTTGACCTTTTACAAAGTGTATTATGACTTCATTACATGACAATGACAATGACTCTATCATTTTATGACTAGATGAGAACTAATTCCTAAAGACTCTCAATGGGAGTTTTGACTCAAAAATAAAATCTCTTGCTCATGAAACCCATGAAGCAAGCTAATACAATAAGTTTATTTTTCTTCTTTACATCTCATTACATAAAATCATAATTACATGTCATTGTGAAGACTGAACCTAGTTACAATTTTCAACACTTGTGATTCATGTGATTGATTAGAAGAAGGTAACATTGTTGCCATTTCCACATTCATGAATAGAATCTGGTTTAATTCCAAAAACATTGTTATATTTAAGCACCAAAGTGCTCTGGTGTGACTAGAAACTCAACTGAGTCACCAAAAGGTAGATGAATTGGTTAATGACTGTGCTTTTACAAATTGATCAAGTGTGTTGGAGACCAGTAGTTTTTCCCTTGCATCTAGAAAGAACTTTGTAATCACTTGAACATTGTACCAGGAAAATACCTATTCTTGTGGACCAACCCTCTCGTGCTCTATTTTTGGTTTGTTTTGGAATTTTCTTGGAAATATGGGCTAACTAAGTTCACTTTCTTGAAAATAAACTCCCAAAGATCCCAAGGAATGTTCACACATTATGTTGTACAATTTTCACGCGTATATGGAATTTCTCAGCTTTCCAAAAACAATGAATTGGCTCTTTAGAATCAAAATATGTTTCTTTAGTTATGCCTTTTTGTGTTGTTGTAAAGGCCTTTACTCCCACACCTTTATTTGTTTCTTGCCCAATTATATGGGAAAATTTTAGGTTTATGCCAAACACTAATGATATGAATTTAAGCATTTTTTTGTAAAGAATGTGATCTGAATTTAAAGAGGAACGCAACAAATTACAAATATAACCATGAATACAAAGATGCAGCAGAAATAACGCTTCATTTCATTACTATAAAATATTGAAATATGCTTACAAACAGAAAGGAAATAAGACTAGCTCGAGCGATGGTAGCTTATCTCTAAGAAGAGATGTGGCGGCTACATGCCTCTGAACTCTGTTACAATGATGCCCAAGGGCCTATTTATTATTGAAAAACATGACAAAACCCTAACCCTAGGAGATGTAACGCTAAGAGTTTGTGGGCCCCATTGGGGTTAGTTAGGCAGCCAATTTCCCGAGGTCATAACTTGGTCATATTATCTCTGTTTGGTGCGTACGATACCTTGCTGGAAAGGTCTCTCCAAGTACTACAATATTTTCCACATGCCCTTATTTCTGGCTGTGGGCCTACAGTGGACCTCAAAAAATGCCATTTAGGGGGTCAAAATTGCTCCGAAAGTTCAGGACCCGAAAAACTGCTAAAAATAATAAATGTTGAAATAAACAAGGAAATAAATGAAATTCACTGTAGGTCTAGGTGGAATAGGTGTGTGGCCACCAATATCCACATGGATCATTCCTCCCCCCTTAGGAAACAATGGTCCCCATTGCGTGTAGAGCCTCCATGAGGTGAGGAAATTTTCGTTGAACCTGGTCCCTGGTGAGCCACTTGCCTTGGTGCAGGAATTGGCTAGCTTTGACAACCCGATATAGTTGGATCTTTTGCTGGCGAGTGTTCTTCACCTATGTGTCCATAATTTGATCAATTGTGGCCTATTACATGCATTCTGGGTTTAACTATGTTGGTGTGAGATGTTCTACAATGTTTAATGTGTCCAATAATGGTGGGAAGTATGGTCGAAGGTGGTCCACATTGAACACTAGGTGTAGGCTAATGAATGGGGGAACGCTTAGCTCAAAAGAATTGTCTCCTACAACCTTGGTAATAGTGTAAGGACCATATCGGAGGGGTTTGAGCTTTCAATTGGCTCAGGTAAGGCATTATTTCTGCAAATGCAACCATACTTTTCCGCCCACCTGAAACTTGTGTGGCACCCAATGTTTATCATGTCGCTGCTTGTACTTGGCATTTGACTTCTCCAGGATGTCATGAACCTGCTGGTGGATGTGTTGGATGCATTCAATAAATATGGTCGATTTAACAGCCTCAAACAATACATATGTGGATTATGTCTGCGTAGTCGCATGAGGCATGCCAACATCAATCAGACACAATGGTTGAAATCCTAGACCCACTTGAAAGGAAATGCGACTAGTCGAACTATGGAGAGCTCTATTATAACTATGCTACACATATGGAAGATTCTCATCCCATGTTTGAGGATGCTTTGAGTTGTACATGCATAGTATGTTCATTATTATCCTATTGACGACACCCGTCTAGCCATCAGTCTGGGGATGGAAGGCAATCGATTTGGTGAGCTTGGTGTCCAATAGTGTTGAGAGGCTTAACTAGAATGTGCTTAGGAACCTGCTATCCCGATCTGATATAATGGTTTGCAGGATCCAAAAATGTACCCATAGTCGTTCAAAGAAGAGTTTGGCAGTGTCCTCTGTTGTGATACTCTTCTTGCAAGCTGCCAATATAGCCATCTTAGAAAACCTTTCCACGACCACAAATACACAGTCATTACCATGTTTGGTACAAGGGAGGCCAGACATATAGTCCATGGAGATGGATTCCCACGGCTGGTTGGGAGTAGGCAGAGGAGTGTACAAGCCTTTCTTCTTGATGGTTGGCTTTGCGATGATGCAAGCAATGCAGGATCTGATATATTTCCCAACATCCAGTCAAAGTTTGGGCCAATAAAAGTACTTTTGTAATCCAGACACAGTTTTCTCCACACCAAAGTGTCATCCGACCCGACTATAGTGTGCCTCCAAAATCAGCGTGGCACGCTTACTTGAAGGAACACAAAGGTGGCCCATGTAGCATAATAATGTGTCATAGAGGTGGAAATCAGGAACTTGCTTGCTAACTACTAGCATCTGGTATGTTGAGGCAAACTTTGGATCATTTTTGTATAGTTGCGGCCATCCAGAGGTCTCGTGACCACAAGAGTTGAGAACATGATTGGTGTTTCCCTTTTTTTATTTAATGTTCAAGTGGAATTGTTGCATGTATTTAAACCACTTCTGATGGTGATCGTTCTCTAACTTCCCCTGTGTCTGTATAAACTGAAGAGGTCGGTGATCGGTGTGGATGACCGTCTCCTTCCCCAGAATGTAGTGCTTCCATTATCGGCAAGCCTGCACGATGGCATACATCTCTTTATCATAGGTGGGCTACTTCCGAATTGTATCAGAAAGTGTCTCACTCTGATAGGGCATTGGATGCCCATGCTAGGTGAGGACTGCACCAATGACATAATCCGAGGCGTCTGTCTCTATTTCAAATGGTTGTTGTAGGTTTGGTAATGAGAGTATTAATGCAAAGAAGAGGTGGTGCTACAACTCAACAAATGCCTTCTGTTGGAACTCGGACCAGGAAAACTTTGCTTTCACTCTGCCCTTAGTAATCTAACTCAAAGGCCAAGTGATATGGCAGAATCCCAACACGAACCTCTGATAGAAATTTGCAAGGCCGAAAAAGTTTCGAAGCTCCGTTAGAGTGGTCAGGTTGGCCAATCCCGAATTACTTGGATCTTGGTCGGGTCCACATGCATGCCACACTCATTTATGATGTAACCCAAGTATTAGACCTCGCTCATGCCAAAGGTGCATTTCTCCAAGTTGGCACACAGTTTGTGTTGCCGAAGGGTTTGAAGGACCTGCCGAATGTGTTGCAAGTGTTCTTCCCAACTCTTGTTGAAGATGAGGATGTTGTCTAGATAAACCACCATGAACGAGTTGGTGAAGGGTTGCAAGATGTCATCCATTAGCCTCATAAAAGTAGCAGGGGCATTTTTCAACCCGAAGGGCATAACCAACCATTCAAAAAGGCCTTCCTTGGATTTAAAGGCGGTCTTCCATACATTTGTGGGCTCTATTGGAACTTGGTGATAACCAGACTTCAAATTGATCTTGCTGAAATACTTGGCCCCCTTGAGTTGGTCCAATAGGTCATCAATTCATGGGATTGGATACCTATTCCTAACAGTGATTTTGTTTAGTGCCTTATAATCAACGCAGAGCCTCCAGGTTCCATCTTTCTTTTGTACAAGTAAACTTGGGCTCCCACAAGGCGAGGAACTTAGTTGGATGTGCCCTTTTTGTAGCAACTCCTAGATTTGTCGCTTACTCTCTTCATTTTCCAGAATGGAGCGGAGATATATTGGCCCATTGGGTAGAGGTGCTCCCGGAGTTAGATAAGTTGAATGATTGACCTGACAATGCAAGGGTACCCCTATAGGTGAGGAGAATATGTCCTTGTATTCTTCCACGACCGTATCCACCTGCTTCTACTACTTGGAGGAACCCTTCCCGGGGGCCATGGATGTGGCTACGACCTTCCCCTTACTTTGAGAGCGAATCAGACAAAATAATAATAATAATAATAATAATAATAATAATAATAAAATAAAATAAAATAAATATAAAATAAAAATAAAATAAAAATAAAAAAATTCCCGGTCTGGGAGATGACCTTACTACATTTCTTAGCAAAGATTAAAGAGAAAAAAAAATTCCCAGTCTGGGAGATGACCTTACTACATTTCTTAGCAGAGATTAAAGAGATGGCGGTAGGTTGGGATACCTCTGGTATCCTCTATAACTTAGTACCCAAAGAAATAATAACAGAGTGAGGTCTAGACTCATATACAACATGTCGCTTCCATAAGTATGGATGTCATAATAATACATCACAAACTTCACGAGGAGCAACATCACACAGCACCTCATCCGTGAAGGGCTTGATGTTGTAGGGAGGTGACACTGCTGGCTAACGTGAAGATCTATCCCTTGTTGAAGCCACCCGATGGTGTACGACAACAAATGTGATGTAGTCGGTAGGCCCAGCCGCTTCACGACCTCTGCTGAAATGAGGTTCTTTTGGCTCCCGCTGTCGACAATGAACTGTAGCGAAGAACCGTTCATCCACATTTGTGAGTGGAATAGGCACTCCCCCTCTTCTGGATCTTAGTGGTGGCCACACTGGAACTGGGCTCCGCGTCAATGATCTGCTTTCCTTTGTCATTCCCCTTGTTAGGTTCTGACTCAGAGTTGGAACATGCATTGGACTCAGAAGCCTTTAGCTCGGCCACGAGTGACTGCTTGGCCTGACACTCAATTGTGTTTTGAGTGGAGCTCTTATGGAACGCACACCACTTTCCCGTGTCCTTCTTTGTCTTCGCAGTGTTGTTTTTTGCTTGTGGTTTCAGCAGGTTATCCTAGGTCATCCCGCCTTGGCTTTGCCCTTTTCGCTGCAGTTTGGGGCCGCCTTTCCCTTGTTTCAAATTCGCAGATCCAAAGTCTTGCTTTTTCTGTTTAAGCTTTTGCTCAATATTGACAGTGTATCACTACATCGTGTCGAGCGAGGAGATTTCCAAGAACTCCATCTCATCTTGGATGTACCTGTGTAGGTAGTCATGGTATTTGAGTACCAAATGTTTCTCAGAATCCTTGATACCCAACTTCGTGCGAAGGGTATGAAAAACATTGGTAAATTTCGACATGTCTTGGTCCCTTCCCTATCGCAATGTGGTCCGCTTTATGTATTTATCCTCATAGCTCCCGACCGGGTAGTACTACTCCTTGATGGCATCCCAGAACAAATCCCAAGTAGGTACGACCGAAAATAGTGAGGGCGTACTTTCATCCTTCTGCTCACAGTAGGTTTCCCACCAATCCTTGACATGGGGGAGAGCTTTGAGAAGAGCAAAAGTAATCTTTTCCCGACTCAAAAAATCAAAAACAGAAAAATATCCTTCTAGTAGGTTTGACCATTTATCTATGGCATCCGCATCTATCTGACCCTCGAATATGGAAATATCAAAGTTAACTTGTACCTTTAAGGGTGTGGTGCTTCCAGAGTAGCTGTTGAAATTAGATGTGTCACCCTTGGGTAGTCGCTGAAGGATCTGGGCAAAGTTGTCCATCATCACGTTCCTCTGTCGCTCGAGGGCTTCTTCGAGCAAGATTTTGAAAGGATCTCCCGCCCCCTCTTCTTTTTTTTCTTCCCCATGGGAGGTCGTCGGGATTTGCAAGGCTAGTCTTGCAAAGGTTCGACTAGTTCAAGCCCTAACTCCTTATATCTCAACCTCGTTGCAAGCATGCAAAGAAAAATAGAGAAAGAGCAAGCCGCTCTGATACCACTGATCTGAATTTAAACAGGAATGCAACAAATTATAAATATAACCATGAATATAAAGATGCAGCGAAATAACACTTAATTTCATTACTATTAAATACTTAAATATTCTTACAAACGGAATGGAAATAAGACTAGCTCAGGCGATGGTATCTTATCTCTGAGAAGAGATGTGGTGACTACACGCCTCTAAACTCTGTTACAATGAGCCTCAAGGGCCTATTTATTATTGAAAAAACATAAGAAAACCCTAAACAACCAAAACCTTAACCCCAGGAGATGTAACGCCAAGAGTTTGTGGGCCCCATTAGGGTTAGTTGGCCAACCAAATTCCCGGGGTCATAACTTGGTCATATTATCTTTGTTTGGCGCGTATGATACCTTATTGGAAAGGTCTCTCCGAGTACTACAATATTTTCCACATGGCCTTGCCTCTGGCTATCGGCCTACATCGAACCTCAAAAAAGCATCGTTTAGGGGGTCAAAACTGCTCCGGAAGTTTAGGACCCGAAAAACTGCTAAAAATAGTAAATGTTGAAATAAACAAGGAAACTAATGAAACTCGATAGAGGGCTAGGTGGAATAGGTGGGTGGCCACCAATATCCACCTAGATCAGAATGTGACTTATTCTTTCATACATTATGAGACATATGCCCCTGCTCCCCTCTTTTCATGTTTGATGTTGAACAATTTATTTTATCAATAAAAAAATGAATTTGCTAACAAATTATCCAAAATATTTTCTTGTCCCTTGCAAAAATAGCCATGTTTTTTTTTTCCTTTTCCAATAGTAAACCGTTGATTTCCAACAGCTGACTTTGGAAATATTCTCCTCGAGTTATAATCTCTCTTTTATTAAGGTTTTGTAAGCTCTTACAAAGCGTCTTCTTCACTTTTGCAGCTTGTACATCAAGCATATCAAAGTATTCCTCAGATTCTCACTTGCTTGTTGCCAATGGGAGCTACACTATCACTGCTAGCCATTATGTACAGTGCAGCTATGGACCGGGGAACTTGAAGTAAGATGCCAATTTTCTAGCTACTTCCATAGAATCTAGATATGTTTGTTTCATAAATTAGGCTTTTGAACTAACCTACTTATGAAAATGGCAGCCTATATTGTGCTCCAGCACCTCTGGCATCATCTTGTGTTCTTCCCCTTTCTTAGTGGGTATTTTCTTTTTACTCAATATGCAAATCAATGGTTGAAACCTCAATGGATAAGGTTGATCAATAATTTGATGTCAAAAAATTGATGCTTTGCTCTCTCCATGCTTACCCTGACTTGAGATGGGGTTTAGGTGTCACCTTTACCCTTTCAAATCATGGGTTTTCTATATTAGTATGTTTATCCCATCCTCAAACTCTTCACGGGATGGGGTAGTAGCGGCAACAGAGCTGGACTCTCCACCACTCTCAAATGAAAATATCTGAGAATCCATATGGTAAGGGCTTCCTATATAAGTTGATTTAAATACCTCACCAAGCTTGGTTACCTATGTTAAAGGCCTTAAAGTAGTCAAATTTGTTACATCCCAGTTGTTGAGTTGCACCCATGGCAGTATAGTTGTATCCAAGCTCATGTTTTATGAACCCTGACATGGCAGGCTCAAACAGAACACTGGCTTGTTGTGTTTATCCATTCACCAAATGTTGTTTCATAATTAACCAAATAACGGAGGAAATCACCTGTTGTATAAACACATAATGGAATCATGTAAAACAAACATAAAAGCTTCAAAACATCTCATTTTTTCGCAACTCTATTGGATATGAAATTGCAAAATAGTAGATGCGTAATGGATCATAATAAGCATACCAAAAGAGTAGGAGTTTAGAACGTGTGCTACTACTGATTAATTCCTTTTACTAAATGCAATTGTCATAAGGTCTAGGTAGATGAGGGTAACCACATTAGCCCATCCATATTCTCTTCCACCACAAGATCAATTTTTTTAGATAAAGATAGCTTGAAAATAAAAATTGGTTGATACACTAAGAATGCCAACTACCCATATATGTTACAGCCTTAAGCAGTTGATGAAAATATTCTGCCTATCATTGGAGAAATAACGTTAGAGCCATGAAACTTAGCAATGCCTAATATACAACTTATAGCAATAAAAATGTGGAAACCAAAATACCAAATGCCTAGAAAGTAGGAAAGCCTTTATGCAAATCACTACAACAATATGACTCAAAACAATGACATAATACGAGCTCCCTATACAAACTGAGGGAAGGTAATGCTACAGTAAAATACAAAGCCTATGAAAGTAAGTCGTGAAGTCAAAATTGTTTACAGTTACTTGGAAACTTCCCAAAATCAAACAATAAAGACTAAATTTGTCCAACATGTAAATCTCAACCACAAGCAAGCCCCAAAATACCATTAGTATAGATATTTAAAATGACAAATGTTTGATTATCTATGGTGCAACAATATTTAATCCAAAGAAAAAAGAGATTGACTACAAGGACAAAACCAACAACAACTCTATATCTGGTAGCGATGATATCAGGGTTCTAAGGCTGGAGCCTTAGACAATTCTAACAAATAAAAACTTCAGAATATCACAATTGACGGGACGACACACTTGCAAACTCATGAACTACACACTCTTTAAAAAAAAAAACCTGAGATTTCCACTGTACAAGTCATCACAATGGTATAAATTGGATATTTCTACAAATGAAAGAAGTACTAATAATAACATATTTATAGTTTTCTCAAAATATTTGCATCCAAATATATGCCAACGGGACTATTCCTAACTATCTGCCATTTCAGATCTGATAGATATCCATCAAATTATTGATATCTATATATTTATCTCTCATTTTATAATATATTGTACAAGCTGCAAAAGTGAAGAAGACCCCTTGTAAGAGCTTACAAAACCTATGGGGTGGAAGGAGGGGGAGGGATTCTCATTAATCCCGAAGGAAACATCGAAGACAGATATGCTTGGGGCCTGGGTAGGAAAACAAACAATCAAGCTAAAGCTTGTGGTTTGTTTCTTAGACTATCCTTGGTTCAAAAAAAGGGCATCAGAAAGATCCAAGTCTTAAGAGACTCAATGTTGATCATAAAGCATATGAATTACAATTCATCAGCAAAAAACGTGAACCTAAATCAAATTATTAAGTGATCCCAACAGATGATTCCCTTCTTTGATTTGGAGACGTGTTTCGGCATCTATAAACATAGGAGTTGTCATTTTTTGCCAATGTTGCATTCTATGAGTGATATCTCATTCCACGTACGTAAGTGTATAGGATATTTCTCCACGTACCTCCGGGTATATTGGATGGTGCTCCACGCATGAAAAGTATATGGGAACACTCTCATTGTACAACTACGCATTAGATAGCACTAACATAGATTTTTCTTCGACGTACCTTCGAGTATATTTTGGAAGTCCACACAAGGTTGTTATCCTCACCTTAGGTAACCGAGTCGGTCGCCTTGTATATTGTGATACACCAAACATAACATTCGCAGAGATTTCCTACGCATACGTAAATCCTTGGTTCTCCAAGGTGGTATATTATAGTTCATAGTTGCTTGGAAAACCCTTTTGCCTAGTTACCCATTTTTTTATTTGTTTTTGCCATTAATTTTTTAAAATTTATTAAACCAACATGGAAGAACAGCCCCTTCAACCTCATCATTCGCGTAGGATGCAAAGATTTCCTCCTCTTCCACCTAAGGCAACTCCTAGATGTCGTCAGAAGAACAAAAAGATGCAAGCTACTGAATTCGGTACTTCGGGAGCTATCCCTTTTGGTCCTCCATCTAAAATTGATCCACCATAATCATTTCTTCCTTTGAGTATTGAACCCGAGATCACTTATTTATTACTTGGTGAGTCTAACACAGTCAAAACATAAAGACCTGAGACTTTATTACCTGAGGTCATTGATTATGAGTTTCTTGACTAAGATATATTATAGCCTGAGATTATACAATATGAGGACCCTCAGTTAAATACACTTGTTACTTCAGGAAATTCCTCTTCTCTTCCTATATCTGTAACTCAACCATAACCCATATATATTGGACCTAATGGTGAACAACTTCAACTTGGTCTTGTGAGCATTGAAGACATTCCTCAAGAAGAACCTCTACCTTCTGCCCTTGTTCATTTAAGAGGGTCTTATCTCTACCAAGTCCCTCCTCCTCATACTTCGAAATAAGCTCCTTTGGCTGATTCATCTCTTTTCAACTCACCATTGAGTTTCCCTTGGAAATCCTCTTTGTGGAATTTAAACATGACTGAGTCTACTATGGTTTCTCAATCTGCATCTGCTACTATGACCGACACAACCAATTTTGTAGCTTCTTCTATGTTTGCAACATCACCAGAGACATATTTATATGGTGTCTTGTTCGTCCTGCCTGGTTACCAATTGTTATCAAGTACCTTTTTTAGTGCAGCATCCAGTCCATGGACCTCTCCCATGTCATCCTCTTTTGGAATCCCATCTAACATTTCTTTGATGAGCAATACACAGTTTGATCTTCCTCCTCCATCTCATCCATTAGTAGAGTAGCAATATGGTCCTTATGTTAGTGGGTATGGACACCTACAACAACACAATCCACCTTATACTGGGTAACCTCCTCCTGGGGGGAATTTGCCTCCGTATTCCCCTCCTCTTTCAGTGGTGGGGGGGGGGGGGGGGGGACCTATTATCAGAATTTTTTCATCTCCTAATAAAATACTTCAAGTTAGTTCTCAACCTCATTCGAGTCCTCCATATCCAAGAATGGCTACCAATTCTTGGCAACCTACATTGCTTGTACAACCTGGCTCGGTTGTGATTCAAGTTCAATCCCCTCAACATGTTCCACCGACATATCATATTCCTATTTTTCAACTTATATCTCAACCTTTTCAAGCTCAAGTTCATCTAAGTCAACCTTTGCAGGCTGCACCTCTAACTCAACCTCTTCACCTGGTATCTGGGGCCTCCCAATTCCCACTTACCCAACCTCTTCAAGGTGATTTACAGTGTCCACTCCTTGGTTAATCTATTCCTCAAATCCAAATGGGTCAACCTATATATGGTATGGCACAATCAAAACCTATCCCACATTATGTAGGCATGATGCAAATTCCCACGGGGCAATTATATCAAGGTATTCCTCAAATACCTTAGGAAGGCTAGCAAATGAAAACTCAACCATTTCAACCTTTGCAAGTTTATCCTCGAACTAGACAACAAAGTTAACCTAGAACTAGGAAGCAACGTTATATTTATCATGTTTATCATAATCCTCCCTATCCAGGAGTGTAGATACTTGTTGCTCAAGCCATCCCATCTTACCCAAGATACCCTCCACCAGACTTTAATCGACAGTTTCCATTTGTGGCGACCCTTGAATTTCCAAATCTGACCCAGCTTACAAATGATCCCATTTGTCACTCTCCCTGGTGGTCGGTTATTCCTACGAAATTTCCCAGTGATATCCCAAAGTTCAATGGAAATCCTAGAGAAGACTCATCTACGCATGTCATGATGTATCATTTATGGTGTTCTTCGAAATCTTTAAATGATGACTCTATTCGATTACATATTTTCCAGTGGACACTTACTGGTACAATAGTAAAGTGGTATATTGAACTGCCACGAGATTTGTTTGACAATTTCAGTACCATAGCAACCACGTTCTTAACTCATCTTTAGTTTCTCATTCGCTATGAAATCAAATTGAACTTTTGACTTCCTTCAAAAAATATGATTCCACTCATATTTTGGATCATATTCATGAGTGGCGACGTCGTTGTCGTTTATTCGAAACCTTCATTCCTGACCAATTATTAGCTGAATGTTTTATTAATTCTTTGTTACGATCCATAACAGAAGACGTTTCTAAAGGCAGATTTGTGACCAAAGAGCAAGTAATTGCTCGTGCCTAATATCTTGATCTTATTTATACCCAATCCGGCACGCTCTATGATAAAATACCAAATGCTTTGCGACCTTCAAATACTATTCCACAACCTCCCGTTAAAGAATCACTTGTCACCAATGGTGTGATTGGTTTTGATAGCCAGCAATCAGTGAGTAAACCATCTAGTTCAACTCCTATTGTGGCTACCCAAAACCTGTCTTCTACCACTCCTGCGGCTTCTACTTCCAAGATCAATGTCATCCAATCCACAAAAGGCAAATCTCAGCAACCAGGAAGTAAGAAGAAAGGAGAAGGAAAAAATAAGAAATATAATTCTCCACAAGATAAACAAAATACCCAGTCTTCTAAAGAAAAGCCTGCAAAGGATAATTTTACTTGCAACTTTCCACATCAGGGAAAAGTAAATCAATTTCTTAAATCATTTATCGTTCCTGTCGTGTTGAGAGATCCCTTTCCTAATCAAAAGACTAACATGGTTTCTCACAATCCCATTTCCTCTTCCTCTGTTATGATGCTTTCCTCCACCAAGCGGAACAATGGATTTATGGTGGCAACGAGGAATAAGGACCACGGTAATTTGAATCCCTTGATTGATAAGGATACTAATCAACCTACCAGTTCTACCCCATCTGCTTCAAATCCTACTCCAAATGTGATTCCTACTGAATTAACAATTAAACCTCCTAAGGGCGTTATTCATAAATCCACGTTCAACCCTCATGTGAGAGCTACACAGAATTATAACATAGTTGAGGATCTGGCTCAAGCTCCTTCAGCTATGTCAACTCTCGAGGTGTTGCAAAATTGTCCCACCCAAAAGAAGGCTTTACTTGTTGCAATTGGAAGTATTGATCCTTTAGATTCTAACCTTTTAGTCTTTAATTATGAGACTCATACACCCATATTTCTAGCGCAATTGGCTTTCATGATTCAAGTTATTGTTCGAAGTAAGACCATCCATCGAACCATTGTGGATGAAGGAGCTTCCACCTGCATCATGTCACTTTCTTGCTGGAAGGCCATTGGCTCCAGCAAGGCCATTGGCTCTCCTCAACTCAATCATTCACCGACTACTCTAAAGACCTTTGATGGAAGAGGCTTCAAGCCTTATGGAATTTTGAGTTCATTACAAATTAAATTAGGTGCCAAGACGGTGTCAGTAGAAGTTGAATTTATTGACAGATCGTTAGATTATAACCTTCTATTGGGTTTTACATGGGTTTATACTATGGCTACTGTTGTTTCAACTTATTTCAGAATGATAGCTTTCCCTCACTGGGGGACATAGTGGCCATTAATCATCTCACCTACTTTGCCAATAATTCTCAAGTGATTGGAAGCATCCCTCTTGTGGGAGAAGCCTCGCATCCATATCATCCTGTCGGGGTAGGATTTCTTAAGGATTCTTCCCTTATCATAACCTTTTCATTTCCTCCTCCTCTTCCTTATCCCCTTCCCGATAACTCGAAGTCAGTTGCCTACATCACCATGATATCTTCTTGTACTACTCAATCTGGTCCTTGGATAGTACTAGATGCATCTAATATTGACACCTTTCATGGTTGAATTCCACTCAATCCTATTGAGCTCAAATATGAAGCCATCTATTTGGCTTGTTCGGCACACTCTGATTTTTTCTCTTCGATCAATTGGGTTGATCATTCCTTAGATTATGGTATGTCTTATGATCCTTTCTTCAGTACATTCTCTACTGATGAAAGCATCATGGAGGTCATGATGTCAGATGATGCACCATGGGATGAGAATCATCATCATTCCTCCTTGCCATATTCCTCTGAGGATAATCTTAGTGATATTTATTCACCCAATGTCGTTGAGATATCTGTGAATTTTGTATCTATCCACGATATCGATTCTGAGAAGAATTTGTCGAATATTGAAGAGACTATCCCTCTTGATATTTTGATCAAGCCCAGAATTGTCGAGAATGTACATATTGGTGCATCTTTCTCTCCCAATGAGATCAAGATCTATAAATCCCTTTTCCAGGAATTTCGAGACGTTTTCACCTGGTCATACGAAGAGATGTTAGGTATATATCCAAACATTGTTGTACATGAAATTAGAAAATATCTTGATGTTAAGCCAGTTCGGCAGTGCCTACTCCGGTCCATCCTAAGAAGGTCATTGTTATTAAGGTTGAGGTTGAAAAATTTATTCATGTTGGTTTCATCTACCCAGTACCTCTAACTGATTGGATGTTGAAAATTGTTCCTATCATGAAGAAACAAGGAACAATATATGTGTGTGTCAATTACCAGGACATCAATCATGCTTGTCCTAAGGACAATTATCCTACTTTGTTTATTGACCAGATTGTTGAATATTGTGCTGGTAGTGAAGTATTCTCGTCTATGTATGGCTTTTCCAGCTACAATAAGATCAAAATTCTCCCATCGTACCAACATAAAACCACAATTATTTTTCCATGGGGTATATTTCCATATCGAAAGCTCCCTTCCGGATTGAAAAATGTTAGGGAAAATTTTAAGAGGGCAATGGATTATGCCTTCCATGACATTAAAAACATTGAACAACCGTATTTAGGTGACCTACCTTCCCACTCGAAACATTATGCAAATCATCCCATGCATCTCAGGGTTATATTTCTACATTGTCGACATTATAACATCCGACTCAATCTGCACAAGTGCATGTTTTGTATGCAATCTGGTTGACTTCTCGACTTCGTTGTGTCGAAGCAAGGAATTTGTATTGATCCACTCAAATTCAAAGCGATCCTAGATTTGTTTTCTCCTTCCTCTCTTGTTCAACTACAACAACTCCAAGGGAAGGCTAAATTTCTACTGAGATTTGTTCCCAATTATGTCGAATTGACCAAAGGATTTACTCGGTTGTTGAAGAAAGGGGTTCCCTTTCATTGGGACTACATTTCCCAAAAGACGTTTGATGCTTTGAAAGATGTTGTGGTTTAGGAATCATTGTTGTATCCCCCGAATTATCAACGCAGTTACTTTTGTACCTCATCGCTACAATTATTACCATCGCTATGGTATTGGTCCAAGAGGACGACCTAGGGGATGTGCATCCCATTTATTATTTGATTTGGAACTTAAATGATACCGAGATAAAATATACTCATGTTGAAAAGTTAGCTTTGGTGGTTGTCCAAGTTATCCAAAGGTTTCACCACTATATCCTGCTTCGCATGACTATAATTGTTTCTAGTTGCAACCCCCTGACATACATTTTGTCACGACAACTACTGGGGGAACTATTCTAAATGGATTTTCATCGTCTAGGAGTTTGATTTGGATTTCATCAAATCCAAATCCAAGAAATCCTTAGAATTTACTGAACTGATCTGCGACCTTCCACTTCTGCAACTGAAACGACATCTTATGATTCTATTCCAGACAAGTCGTTGCTCCTAATAGAGTCATCTAACCCATGGTATGGAGACATCATCATATATCTCAAGACCCAGACTTTCTAGCTTGATACTTCTTTCTCTAATCAGCGATGTATCCGATATCAGGCTAAAAAGTATATTATAATTAGCGACAACCTTTAACATCGTGGTATTGATACGATATTTTGACGGTGCCTCACTCATGAAGAGACGGAGAAAGCTCTAAATGAATTCCATGTTGGGGCCTGTGTGGACACATGTCTCGTTATGCCACCGCACAAAATATTTTTCATGTTTTCTACTTTTGGCCTACTATGTTTTGCAATTGTACCCTCGCGGTCCAAAAGTGTCCTGCATGCCAGATATATGATCGTAAAACCTGTGCTCCACCAACTCCTTTACACCCTATTATCGTCGCTAGACCTTTCGCGAAATGGGGCATTGAATTTATGACATGCAACCCTCACTCAATCGGAGGGCATGGATACATCATTGTGGCGGTAGACTATTTTACCAAGTGGGCCAAGGCGATGCCTACATATAATAACACTGACAAAACAACTGCTCTCTTTCTCTTCAATCGCGTCATTGCAAGGTTTGGTGTACCACAGGCTATAGTTACAAACCATGGGAAACATTTCCATAATCACATGATGTTTGATCTCACTGCCAAGTTGGAACTTCACCATGAAAGCTCAACTCCCTACTACCCACAGGTGAATGGGCAAGTTGTAGCGATCAACAAAGTCTTGCAAATGATGCTTCAACGCATGATAGGGATCCACAAATCAAATTAGCATCTTATCCTTTATGCAACTTGTGGGCATATCAAACCTCTGTTCAAACTGCTACTAGATTCACGATGTTTCAATTAGTGTATGTCCTGGAAACAATACTTCCTATCGAGTGCGAAATTCCATCTCTGAAACTTGTTGTCAAACTCCTCCGTGTCACTTCCATAGAAGAAGAGTTTCTCTTGCATCTCTCGGAAGGTGACCTTGTCCTGTTGTATACCTAGGAGTCTGATAGGTTAAGGTCTAGGAAGTTCGAGCCAATGTGTCTAGGCCCATACATTGTTAAACATGTTCTTGCTAAAGGGGCATACGAGCTTATTGATTTCGATGGAATTCAGTTGGTGTAGCCCAAAAATGGGTTGTACCTCAAAAAATACTATGCTTAATTCATTTTTGTGTAGTTCACTATGTACATACTGTCTATAGGTGTGTTGAGTGTGTTTGCAGTGTGTTCCCTTCAGAGTTTCCTACTGTATCTGTTAATATTGCTTTACATTTGGTTTGCAGATGTGTGTGTCCCTTCAACCATATGTTGGTTATGTTGATGGTGCTAGTTGTAGTACTCAGAACCTTTCTTTCGCAGCATGCGCTATCTATGCTCCAAGTGATGAGTTAGTGAGCTTACAAGGTTTTTGTATCAATCGCTCTACCAATAACGTCTTTGAGTATAACACAATGATCGAGTTGTTGTTTGATGTTATTTCTCATGGTATCCGTCGTATAGTTGTTAGACTTGACTCACAACTTGTATTACTACACTTGACTAATGTTTATTTAGTTAGAATTCAAACTATGCTCCATATGTTTTTAAGGGTTCGCCTTCTAGGAAAACATTTTGATTATATCTAATATCAACACATTCCTAGAAGTCTAAACACATTGACAGATGCATTGGAAAATCATGTTTTAGACAAACATTTGCGACATATGTAAATTCAATTCAATTCACATCACATACATTGAACAAGATAATAGAACGCATAAGAAACATTGAAAGGTAGATAGTTGTATATATAGAGAGAGAGAGAAAGAGAGAGAGAGATAAGTTTGGTTTTATAAAACGTGTGCCCGAGACACATATGGCCACATGGCCTATCATATCAAAAATACATGTAGTCAAAATATGGTTCTATAGCCTCCTAGTAGACTAATCCTAATGGTGCTCATGGCAACAAACAATTACACGAACAAATTTGCACAACAGCTGGCTAATATGGTCAGGCACTCCAATAGTATAGCAATGCAGTATCATAAGGATCTCATTGACCCTAGTCTTTGGAATTCCCTAGGTCAATCCCTCAACATGTTGGTTGAACTTTGTAAGAGTCTCAGCCACATTAAGATCTTGTAACACCTCTTGTGCCCGTATAGCAACCGATACTCCAACCTGTGCCTGTTGTGGGTCTTCAAATCGTTGAAGATAGGATGAACCCATTGGTCAAACAGGTCTAATGTCTGCATGTAAAAATCGATAGTTAGTCTTGGATACATGAAAAATACCAAAAAAATCGTAAAACTCAAAATATATATATAGATATATATTTTACTGCTGCCACTACATTGCTCGTCTTTAGTTAGCACAAAATCTCGATCTCCGTGGTAGTCCATCCTCGCATATGGATAGTCTTAAATCATAATGAGTTGCATACATAGCCATTGAAAAAAGACAAGTGTGAAACTCATGGAAGACAGACCTCCATGTCTAGACATGAGTTCTACCCATCGCCTCATTCGTGAAACTTTGGGATTCGGAAGCTCGAGTGAGATATGTTGTGGACGAAGTAATAGAATCCTCTCCAAGGCAAATGAGATCAAAATGGAACCATACCCAAGGGTTTTCAATCACTCATATTTTTCCTTGGTGGGTTGTTCCTTCATGCTTGCTAACACCCCCTCGCTTTAGTTGAACATTGTCGACTCTATACACTAATGCGTATTGCATTTGGGACTTATTAGCCAAATGCAAGGTAGCGTTGTCAGCCAATCTAGAAATGATGAAAAGGATTGTCTCGAGAGGCAAACGAACCACATCCTTAATCTCGATTTTCCTGTCTTTTGTTTGGTGGGATCGAGGTATATACTGTGCAGCAATATAGTCCTTGACAGTCTCTCCACCACCTCTCGAACCATGTAGCAAGATAGGAGCACCTCCCCTCAATAAATCTGTCAATAATTAAATGTCTTCCACCTATATGCTGAGCATATGTGCTCCAAGACTGAAGGATTATACCTGCATGTCCCATGCCTTGATAAGATACTCCAATAGTTCCATTTGTGCTCTCATCCCAAGAAGCCAAAAGAACTTGAGAAGCCCATAGCTTCTCAATTCCTGGATGGTTGTTAGATCATTGGAAACATCCCTTTCTCGGTCTTCATGTTCTCTTTCTTGCCAAATCAAAGCCATTTTGTTTCGGTGGATACCTGAAACATGAAAAGAAAAATCATTAGAATAAATCCCATGTAAAAATCTGATAGAAATTTGACTGAAAAGAGGAAAACAAAAATTTCAAATGCGCCCAATGCACCCTACGAAAGGGAGACAGTGCCCTAAAGCGCTCTCCACAGTTATATTTTTACTGGCCCAGTGCACTTTTCGACATTGTTGGGGTGCGCTAGAGCTAGGGCACAAAATTAAAACCCTAAATCACTCAAAACTTGACAAAATTTGTGTGAAATGAAAAATCGGCACCGTTAAAAGAAAGAGGAAGGTAAGATCTCCTACCTGGAAGTGACGACACCGAAAATGATCCACCAGATTGGCCACAATCAATTGTTGAATATCGGGGGAAAAATGCACTCAAAGCTCACTCACAAAGAGGTAAAATGTAAAATGGTAAAAATAAAATTACTTTTATCCTATTTATGGTCATTTTTTATGATTATTTAATTATATTTTATTATTTTGACCTAATTTTACCATGTATCAGATATTTTTAATCTTTTAGTGATGTTCTAAGCAGAATAACAATTGTTTGAAGGAACTTTTGTGGCCACCAACAACCCCCCTCCTTATATAGTATTAGCAATAACACTAGGTAAGTGGGGACCCTTAGTAAAAAATTCAAAAAATTCAATTAAGGCTCATGCATTTTACTCCTTAAGAAAACATCGCATCGCGCAAAGAATGATAGGACATTTCCTTATGAGTAAAAATGATAAACTGTGAAAGTGCGACGCGAATTCCATCGCATCGCATGCATTAAGAAACGCTCACATTGGAAAACCTTAAAAAATCGCCGATATCCAATATGCGATATCGCATATCGCAATGTCGCATGAAAAACACATAACCATTTAATGATTGTAGCGATCCGCGATCTTGCGATAGCGCGATACTGCGATCTGCGATCTTGCGATAGCGCGATCGAGCAACCCTGCGATAACACATCTTAATGAAATTTGCGGTAATGCGATAATGCGATGCTGCAATGCGAATCGCAGAAACGTTCCATCGCAGATTTTCCCCGGCTCAACATTCAAGAAAAGCTTTCCATAAACCAAGAACTGGATACACGCTTTAATGATAATTAATGAATGATACGCCAGTTGTTAATGAAAGACGGTTTTGTGTTTTTCGAAGAGTCAGTTCACGTCAGGTGGCATGTTTTTGTACATCCGTAGAGCTTAAAGCTTTCTTGTCGATTTTTATTATCATTACTCTCTCCTCATGTGTGAACTGCAGGAACGAAAAACAGAAGTAACACAAAGCAATGTGCAGGAAGCCATGGGGGAAAAGGGTAAAGCTCCAATGCTCAGAGACAGAGAAAAGATGCCATCATAAACAGATACCGCATGCAACAGAGCCGCAGATTCACAGAGCGCTGCTGAGCTATCCATTACAGATCTTTCATTCACAGCCATGGTTGAATGAGTAGTTGAACAATGCTGATATCAACAGGCGGTTTAACGCTCAAGGTCAGAAGCTCACAAAAGCAGTATGTTTACAAATTTTGAAGCTTATACCTGGTGAAGGAAAAGGCGCTAAAGGCAAAAAACGCATCAGAGAGGCCCGGATCAAAGAACGGAGGCAGTTTCCGATGCGCGATTAGCGCCTAATCGCGCATCGCTGAGAAAATTGCTCAAAAAGCAAAGCCTCTAACTGCTCAGTCACTTGTAAGCCCGGAAAACGCAAGAAAGCAATGGTAAAGAATAAACTGGAAACATAAAGCTGAAAGAAGAGGCAGAAGCAATTTGAGGATTAACCAAGTGGAACTTGGATTATTACTGGGCATACACAGTAAATCCACATAGCCAGAGGATGAATCTCGAGTATATCATTGATTTTGCTGAAAAGATGGTGCCAGCTCTTACCATTTCTGTTTGCTTAGCTCAACCAAAAGTGGAAGACAGTCAACCGACTTTACCCAGGCAAATATTGAATGCTCGCAACATTAAGGAGCAAATGCAGAAATAAGTTAGATATTAGATTTAATTTTTAGAAATAGTTTTGCTTAGAAAAAGGGCGGTCATTTAAACCGTATCCTGAATCTGTGTAATTAAGTTATTTAGTTAGTAGTATTTAAACCCTTCTCATGCATTTAGAGAGGGGTCCAGAAATTTATCAAAAACTTGTCCTCAGAACATGCACTTTTGCACCCTCAGAGGAGGTTTTGGTGAATGAATGGATCAAGATTTGTTGATGTTTGCATTTGATATCTGCTACTGATGTTGCACTTCTGTACTCTTAGTGGATGTTAGAGCAAGGAGAGATAAATCATTGTTGCTTGAAGCTTATGAGTAGGACTAGTCATAAATGGTACTTTTATCTCTTGACCATTTCTGCTTATATGTTAAAGTGATATACAGTTTTTAGTTGTTTATGTATTATTGCATGAATGCTTGAGTTATCATTTGGCACTTTTGTACGGTGATAGCTATTTATTTATGCCTAATGTATGAATAGCTCATTATGCGATATGCTGTTCACAATTGTTTCGTCTAACTTTTTATGCGAAGTGGTTCATCTTGATTGATTTCCTTTCTTATAATTGTTGAATGATCTTTATTACCAGTTGTTATTTGAAATCTCTTTAGATCGCATAATAGAAGAATTACATCCCGGGTTAGTATAGATTTAGATGTGTTGTTTATTAGATTACAATAGCATAGAATTAGATTAAAAGTTTGAATTAGAATATCTTAGATAGGAATTGTTAGATCAGCAACATCAAATTCTACACACACACACATAGATTGGGAAACTGGTCCCATTATCCCCAGTCGGACCCGCTATACCAAACGGATAAGGAGCTGCCAACCAAGGTCCGAACCGGGCGGGTATCCCCCTTGTTGTCGACCCGATTTTCGGGGCTTCAACATATTTGGTGCTAGAAGGAGGGCCTGAACTATGAATGGCAAGTAAATCCAAATCTGAATACCATTCTGAGAGTAAATCGCCCTCATCATCTCCCCCGACTTCTCCATTACATTTAAATCCAGAGTCAGAAGTCGCTTGAGTATCAACCGCTGCTACACACCCTGATATTTCAGAACAATCTACCGTTGAACTTCTTGAAGTCGAATCCCTGATTCACAAACTTCAGCAATTTTCCATTTCTCCTCAAAGGTCTGATAAATCTCAAGGCATCGTGACTTCGCAGTACAACCCTGCTCATCCCCTGACCAGGCTAAAGAGTGAAAATTTTGGCATCCAGCCAACCGAATTACCTCTTCCCACCAGGAAAAGAGCGAGGAAATCACCGCAAGAGTCTGACAGTGAGACTCTTTCGTCAACATCGTCCATCTCAACTACTTCACCACGAAGTCAACCATCCACTCCTCCACTCCAGATCATCGTCCATCCATCCACTGGAACCCCCATAACCCCTCTTCAATCATCTACAATCGTAGTATCCTCATCCTCCCAGCTGCAGGGATCATCTTCTGCACTTTCCTCTGTTAGCAGTTCAATAATGGCCCAGTCTCCATGGAATAACCTTGGGGCAGTCTTAATGCCTACACCCTTGAGTCAAATACCGGCCCATCCTGAGAAATGGCTGCCTAAATTCAATCCCGAGGCAGGCATGCTAGCAGAAGAGCACATAAACAACTTCATGCTTTCCATTAATCTCAATGGGGTTACTAATGAAGATGTTGTTGTTCGGCTTTTTCCTTATACACTGCAAGGAACAACCGGGTCATGGTACTTTTCATTACCCTCCGGATCCATCACAAGCTGGGACATCTTCCAGGACCAATTCCTAACCAAGTTTGGTGATGACAGGTCTACGACAACGTTAATCAATGACCTATCTAATCTTAAAGCCGAAACTAGAGAGCCTATCAAGGATTTCAATCTACGTTTCAACAAAATTTTCAACAAAATTCCTACTGCTTCCCAGCCCAACGAAGAAGTACGATGTGAATGGTATATTACCGCTCTATCATCGAACATGGCAATCTTCGTGGACAGGGCAAATAAAATAACCTTAGCTGATAACATGAAAGAAGCAATAGCAGTAGAGAAACGAATAATAGCCCTGGAAAAGAGATCCGCGATAGAGGAACGTAAATCCAAAAAAGTCACCTTCAAGGAAGACTCCAAGAAGAAACAAGCAAAAGATCCATTTGATTTGGAAGGATTGCAGAAAGTTCTAAAGACCATGTCTAATGAAATGGTCGACATAAAAAAGCAAGTAGCAGAAACTTCTTCAAAAAAGCCCTACAGAGCTTTTAAAAGAGGTCCTTCAACGGATGCAAAGCCACCCAATGCCATTTCAAATGCTGAATCCGAGGAAGAGGAAGAGGAAATTGCCACTGAAGGGCAGACTGATGACGAAGAAGTTGTGGAATTACAAGGAATGTGGGATTTCATCCTCCCATAAGAAGAAGATCAAGAAGTATTTCTAGTTAGCACACGAAGCAAAAACCAGCTTGATCCTCCCCAAACTATCCCTAAGCCGAAGAGCACAAGCTCTACAATAAAGGATAAAGCCGCGACAAAGAAAACGATATCTAAAGCGACTCAAACCAACCCAGTCCAAACAGATGAAACGACTCCATCTAAAACACTGATAGTGTCGGATGAAATGGAGTACAATATTATTGAAGACATGAAGAAGACTAGGGCTAACATCACCCTTTACGAACTGAGCAAGTTGAAACATCAACAGAAGATAATGATGAAAGAATTACATGCCGTGCCAGTTGCACCTTTTCCTGCCGCTGTAATTTCTCAAGATTCCCATAACATGGGAAGACCTCCAACTAACGCGATCAATAAGATTGATCCAAATGACATCGCCCTAATTGGAGGAAGATCAAGATCTCACACTCCCCCGTTTCTCCTTACTTATGAAATCTTCAATAAAAATGTGCACAATTGTTTGGTAGATTCCGGTGCTTCATCGAATATTTTACCCAAATCTATATGTGCCAAGTTAAATGTTCAACCACAGAAATCCGCAGTGCGCATAGTTCAGCTAGATCGATCTCAAGTCGAAGTGATTGGCGAACTAAATCAAGTAACCATAAGATTGTCATCCAACCCAAAGGTATGTCAGGGTATTGACATTCTAGTTGCCGATATCCCAGAATTCTATGGCCTAATTCTTAGCAGGGATTGGTCAGAAAAACTCCATGGATACTTCACAACCGACTGGTCGCACATGTCGCTGCCCTACAATGGTAAACCGAATCAAATAAAAGTTGAACGAGAGCTACACCAGAAGTACATAGTAACGGAGTTAGAGGAAGAAAATGAACCAGTAGCGTATAACAGCAACATTATTGGCAATTACTTGGTAGATTCTTTCCTCGGCAATTTCAATGCTCATGCGTCACCCTATTTAGAACACTCTGTTCTGTCCCAAGTCGAAAATTTTTCTCGAACTGATAGTTCGAAATGTATCAATTTTTTAGATAAACCTGTAAATAAATATTTGTTTTGGAAATTATTTTTTGATGGTTCTAGATCTAACGAAGGAGCAGGAGCAGGATGCGTTCTAATTAGTCCAGAAGGAGATAAGATCATTCTCACATGCAGACTCGAATTCGATAGCACAAACAATACAGTAGAATACGAGGCTTTGGTTCAAGGCCTGTACAAAGCAATCGGGTTAGACGTCAAGTATCTTCAAGTTTTTGGAGACTCTGAGATTGTGGTTAAATAGGTACGTAACACTATACATTGCTTATCAGGTCATTTAAAACACTATCAATCCTTAGTACAAGATCTGACTGAGCATTTCATATCGTTTAATATTTCTTCAATCCCCAGGCTCCAAAACGCAAGTGCAGACCTTTTGGCTAACGTAGCTTCTAAGCTTATTCCCTCCGAAGATTTTAGTCCAGATAGATTCTCAATAGAATTAATCTTTAGACCATCCATTCCTGACAACATCACAAATTGGAGAGTATTCAATGACGATCCTGATATCGTAAATTTCCTCACGTCTGAAGGATCCTACTCCAATCAAATAATTGACGAAGACCAGCACGATCAACAATTGCAACAAAATAGCACTAATAATGCTATACCTAAGTCGGTGGTCAAGTTAGAAGACTTGTACGATTTGAAAGATCGGTTTAAGAGGTCTACCAATTCAAAACTCCAAAGTTCAACCTTGAACTACGAATTAGTAAACCTAGGGACCGATGCTAAACCACAAAACATTAATCTAGGCCTCGGCCTAGCCCCTGAAGAGAAACTAGCATATATTCGTCTTTTGAGACAATATAAAAATGTTTTTGCCTGGAATTATGATGAGCTGAAAACATACGACACTTCCATCATCCAGCATACTATTCCCATGATCGATAATGAAAAACCTGTCCAACAAAAGCTGAGAAAGATCCACCCCAATTTAGAAAATCAGATAAAAATTGAGCTCAATAAGTTATTGAAAGCCAGGATAATCTTTCCCGTCAGACATTCCAAATGGGTCTCCAATATGGTACCTGTTAGAAAGAAAAACAGAGATATTAGGATTTGCATTGACTTTCGGAACCTTAACAAAGCCTGTCAAAAAGATAATTTTCCTCTACCACCTATGGAACAGATACTGCAGGCAGTGGCGGGCTCAGAATTAATGTCTTTCTTGGATGGATTTTTAGGATACAATCAAGTGTTGGTACACCCTGATGACCAGTTGAAAACCACATTCAGAACTAAATGGGGCACATACGCATATCGGAAGATGCCATTTGGTTTGATTAATGCTGGTGCCACATTTCAGAGAGCCATGGACATCGCATTCAAAGGTTTAGTCAATAAATCTGTAGTAATTTATTTGGATGATATAACAGTGTACTCGAAGAAGCGAAGCGACCATCTCAAATACCTTAAACAAATCTTTCAACGGTGTTTAAGGTATGGAATTTCACTTAACCCAAAGAAATCTTTTTTCGCACTAAGTGAAGGGAAACTTCTAGGATTCATAGTGTCAAAATCCGGTATTCACATTGATCCCGACAAAATCAAAGAAATTTCTGAAATATCCCTACCTCATAACAAAAAAGCCATGCAATCTTTCCTTGGTCAGATTAATTTTGTAAAGAGATTCGTTCCAGATTTTTCACGAATCGTGTCTCCTTTGCAAACCATGATTAAAAAGAATTCAAATTTTAAATGGGGTCAAGATGAACATGAAGCATTCAACCTGATCAAACAAGTTATTATTAATGCTCCATCTTTAGCAACTCCGAATTTTTCAGAGCCTTTTATTTTATACACATTTGCCTCAGATAAGTCATATGCTGCGATTCTAACTCAAGCAAATCAAGAAAAAGCGGAAGCTCCAATTGTGTTTTTTAGCTCAAATTTACAGGGTGCTGAACTGAATTATTCAGACATGGAGAAACAAGCTTATCGTGTTTTCAAAGCGGTCAACTACTTCAGACCTTTCTTACTTAAAGCCCATACTAAGATCATAGTACCGTTTCCAGCGGTAAGGAATCTTCTAGTACAGAAGGATGTGGGTGAGAAAAGGGCCAATTGGGTTACTGCTTTACAGGAATATGACATTGAGATCAAACCAGCAAACATTGTAAGAGGTCAAGGCTTCTGCAAAATGCTGGCTGGAGCATCGCAAATTTCTGAAATTCCATCTGAAGAGGTACAAATGTGTGAGGTAAGCCTAAATGATGTAGAATCATTATATGCTGATATCATTTATTATCTTAAGAACGGGTATGCTCCTTCACACCTTGATCATACTAAGAAAAGAGCCCTAAGGTTGAAAGCCAAACAATATCAGCTCATAAATGATATTCTTTTTAGAAAAAATTATGATTCTGTTCTTCTTAGGTGTCTTGAGAAAGTTGAAGCTGAAAACGTTTTGCAGGAACTCCACGATGGGTTGGAAGGCGGACACTACGCTGGAGATGCTACTGCACATAAAATCTTACGTGCAGGATATTACTGGCCCACGTTGTTTAAAGACTCGCACAGTTACGTGAGAAGATGTCAAGTCTGCCAAACTACTGCTGGAAGACAAAAGAAGTTGTCCCTGCCACTACAGCCAGTAAACATCGAGCAACCTTTCAGTCAGTGGGGCTTGGACATAATAGGTGAGATCGTTCCTCACTCTTCTAAGCAGCATAGATACATCCTCACAGCAATAGATTATTTTACTAAATGGGTAGAAGCAGTTCCGCTCAAGACGGCTAATTCTGAAAATATCATTGAGTTCATATATCAATTTATAATCACCAGGTTTGGATTGCCATCCGCTTTAATGTTTGATAATGCATCATACTTTTTTGGAAATGCAATGACTAAATTTGCACTTAAAAGAGGATTCAAACTTAAATATTCAGCCAATTACTACCCACAAGGTAATGGGTTAGCTGAGTCAACAAATAAAAACCTAATCAGGATTATTAAAAGAACAATTGATCAAAATCAAAAAAATTGGCACAAGGCTTTGATATATGCTTTATGGGCAGATCGGATAACGCAAAAAGCTTCTATCGGCACTTCTCCCTTTAATTTAGTTTATGGGAAAGAAGTGGTTCTTCCGACTCACTTAGCAATTCCCTCTTCGTCTTTAGTACAATACATTGATGAAGTAACCACTTCCTCCTTACAGATAAGACAAATGGAAATAATTAAATTAGAAGAACAATGAGAACAAGCTAGGAAAACGCATGCTCATCATCAAGCACTAGTAAAATCCTCTTTTGATTCAAACATAATGACCAGAAAAGATTTTCAGATGGGAGATTTAGTTTTAAAGTGGGACAAGGCTCATGAAGAAAAGGGCAAACATACAAAATTTCAAAGGATGTGGCTTGGTCCTTTTCAGATTGTAGAAGTCGTAGGTCCATCAACATTTGTGTTACAGGATTTAGCAGGTAAGAGGGATCCTTTACCTGTTAATGGACAAATTCTCAAGAAATATTTTCCATAGAAGATTATTCTTCTATTTTTGTAGAATAGTTGTTTTTCTTTTTCATAATAAAACCAGTTGTGAGTGGTTACATTAGGCATTTACGAAAAATACGCCAATTCTCTTTCAGATTTTGAACTTTTCGCTTGTATAAATAGCAAATCTTTTGGAAAACTGATCTTTATTATTGATAGATACAGTTAAAAACTTTAGCTTAGATATGATACTAGTTTCAACTTCAAAATTTTGATGAAAACAACCTTTAGTGAAGAAATTGTTTTATCTCAGTACAATGAAAGGTATCAATAACAAAATAAAGATTCTCTGTAGAACAGCTGTTTCCAAAAACTCTATTATTGTCGTCCAGAGCTATCTTAAGGAAACAATGACTTCCTCCCTGCTAAGGAAAATCGCAACGTTCAGAGGAATAACCCAAGGATACACTTTATCTTGAAGAATAAGAGGTCTCATCACGAGCCGACTTATCATTATCACAGATATTATAACTTGCTGACTTTGCCAATACTGTACACCACAACAGGGCAATGACTCAAGATTGTTGCAATCAAAAGACAAGGGGTCTCATCACGAGTCAGCTTGTTCAGCAAAGTTATAAATCAAGTGAATGATTGTGTCATAATTTGGCTACCAAACCAAGACATTGTTCTTTAAGAATAAAAAGAAAATCAAAGCAATAAGTGTGGATATGGATTTTTCTTTGAAAGTTGTAGGTCACCTTAAGTAGGATACAGGATCATTGCTGGGTAATAGGTAACCTTGTCGAGGCTATAAACGCCTGCTGGCAGCAGAGGCTCTACCTACGACAAATGAGCATATTTAAAACTGGTTTACAGAGGATACTTTGTTTTATCTTTACAAGACCAAGTAATGGCTGATGTAAATACAAGGACTAGCCTGAGGAAGCAAATAGTCAAAGTAGAAAATGGTTGAAACAAAATATCATTGATGATTTAGAGCGTAATGTACTCTATCTTTCCATAATAAAGTTTAATTTTCTGAAAAATTTTCTGTTTTGGAAGTTTGAAAAATTCAATAGAAAAACAGAGATAATTGGTTCTTCCAAGTGAATCGCCAATTGTTGTGGCCACCAACAACCCCCCTCCTTATATAGTATTAGCAATAACACTAGGTAAGTGGGGACCCTTAGTAAAAAATTCCAAAAATTCAATTAAGGCTCATGCATTTTACTCCTTAAGAAAACATCGCATCTCGCAAAGAATGATAGGATATTTCCTTATGAGTAAAAATGATAAACTGTGAAAGTGCGACGCGAATTCCATCGCATCGCATGCATTAAGAAACGCTCACATTGGAAAACCTTAAAAAATCGCCGATATCCAATATGCGATATCGCATATCGCAATGTCGCATGAAAAACACATAACCATTTAACGATTGTAGCGATCCGCGATCTTGCGATAACGCGATACTGCGATCCGCGATCTTGCGATAGCGCGATCGAGCAACCCTGTGATAGCACATCTTAATGAAATTTGCGGTAATGCGATAATGCGATATGCGATGCGAATCGCAGAAACGTTCCATCGCAGATTTTCCCTGGCTCAACATTCAAGAAAAGCTTTCCATAAACCAAGAACTGGATACGCGCTTTAATGATAATTAATGAATGATATGCCAGTTGTTAATGAAAGACGGTTTTGTGTTTTTCGAAGAGTCAGTTCACGTCAGGTGGCATGTTTTTGTACATCCGTAGAGCTTAAAGCTTTCTTGTTGATTTTTATTATCATTACTCTCTCCTCATGTGTGAACTATAGGAACGAAAAACAAAAGTAACACAAAGCAATGTATAGGAAGCCATGGGGGAAAAGGGTAAAGCTCCAATGCTCAGAGACAGAGAAAAGATGCCATCATAAACGGATACCGCATGCAACAGAGCCGCAGATTCACAGAGCGCTGCTGAGCTATCCATTACAGATCTTTCATTCACAACCATGGTTGAATGAGTAGTTGAACAATGCTGATATCAACAGGCGGTTTAATGCTCAAGGTTAGAAGCTCACGAAAGCAGTATGTTTACAAATTTTGAAGCTTATACCTGGTGAAGGAAAAGGCGCTAAAGGCGAAAAACGCATCAGAGAGGCTCGGATCAAAGAACAGAGGCAGTTTCCAATGCGCGATTAGCGCCTAATCGCGCATCGCTGAGAAAATTGCTCAAAAAGCAAAGCCTCTAACTGCTCAGTCACTTGTAAGCCCGGAAAACGCAAGAAAGCAATGGTAAAGAATAAACTGGAAACATAAAGTTGAAAGAAGAGGCAGAAGCAATTCGAGGATTAACCAAGTGGAACTTGGATTATTACTGGGCATACACAGTAAATCCACATAGCCAGAGGATGACTCTCGAGTATATCATTGATTTTGCTGAAAAGATGGTGCCAGCTCTTACCATTTCTGTTTGCTTAGCTCAACCAAAAGCGGAAGACAGTCAGCCGACTTTACCCAGGCAAATATTGAATGCTCGCAACATTAAGGAGCAAATGCAGAAATAAGTTAGATATTAGATTTAATTTTTAGAAATAGTTTTGCTTAGAAAAAGGGCAGTCATTTAAACCGTATCCTGAATCTTTGTAATTAAGTTATTTAGTTAGTAGTATTTAAACCCTTCTCATGCGTTTAGAGAGGGGTCCAGAAATTTATCAAAAACTTGTCCTCAGAACATGCACTTTTGCACCCTCAGAGGAGGTTTTGGTGAATGAATGGATCAAGATTTGTTGATGTTTGCATTTGATATCTGCTACTGATGTTGCACTTCTGTACTCTTAGTGGATGTTAGAGCAAGGAGAGATAAATCATTGTTGCTTGAAGCTTATGAGTAGGACTAGTCATAAATGGTACTTTTATCTCTTGACCATTTCTGCTTATATGTTAAAAGTGATATACAGTTTTTAGTTGTTTATGTATTATTGCATGAATGCTTGAGTTATCATTTGGCACTTTTGTACGGTGATAGCTATTTATTTATGCCTAATGTATGAATAGCTCATTATGAGATATGTTGTTCACAACTGTTTCGTCTAACTTTTTATGCAAAGTGGTTCATCTTGATTGATTTCCTTTCTTATAATTGCTGAATGATCTTTATTACCAGTTGTTATTTGAAATCTCTTTAGATCGCATAATAGAAGAATTACATCCCGGGTTAGTATAGATTTAGATGTGTTGTTTATTAGATTACAATAGCATAGAATTAGATTAAAAGTTTGAATTAGAATATCTTAGATAGGAACTGTTAGATCAGCAACATCAAATTCTACACACACACACATAGATTGGGAAACTGGTCCCATTATCCCCAGTCGGACCCGCTATACCAAACGAATAAGGAGCTGCCAACCAAGGTCCGGACCAGGCGGGTATCCCCCTTGTTGTCGACCCGATTTTCGGGGGTTCAACAGGAACTAATGACGTTTTTGAGTTGAAACAGATCATTTTGACTATGGAGCATACCTTTATCACTTTTTCAGGCTCTATAAACTCATGAAAAAGGAACCCCTTGGAGTCCTCTTTCAATTATTTTCATACTCCCTAAACATGAAAAGGTTGTCGAGCACTTGTCTTTTTGAACACATTAAAGTAAATGGAAAGATGTCTACTCAGTATAAGTTTAACCCTTTTCTAGACTGAGGTAGACTATTTATGAAAAAGGAATACCTTAGTCGAACATGGCTAAGAGGTTCTCCTGAGTATCATTTTCTGCCTTTTTGGACTCAAGAGACTATTTACGAAAAGGAACCTTTGGGGTTTTCTTTTCCGCCTCTTTTTTAGACTCTCTAAACGTGAAAAAGGAGTCAAATTACACCTTCGCTCAACTCGTAAAGGCATCAAACCAATGAACTCATCAAACATGACAGGACCGAACCACTCCTTCTCATGGTTCGTTAAAAATACTCAGAGGGATTCATCCCAAGGATTAACTTACAGATCAAGCATATGTTATCCTCCTCAAGCTTGTCAAAAATAAAGCGGTAGTGACCATAAATGGATGGGGAATTGGGAAAAGATGGTACTCGATGTATTAATGGTAGTGAGTCGCTCTCGAACTTGACACTCTTTCACTTCATATCCACGACTGTTGGGTTTGGAAATTTTCTTGTCTTTTTGGTTCATCAAACCATATCAAAGCCTTCATATTCGGTTTTGGGTCAATGTTGCCAACTCCATAAAGTGTCGTTGATATGTTCAAGAGAAGTCCTTCAGTTGATATATGCTAAAATACTCCCAAGCCTTCATTCATGTTTATTGTTCCAGAACCAGTTCCACATCAACATCATTATGTCTGAAATTTTGATACATGTTTCGTGTCGTTGATGGGGGATATATTAAGGCCCTCCTGCGATGGGTCACTTCATGTCGACATCAACTCATTATCCAGGAAGCTGACTTAGAAACTCCCTTCGTTACCTTGGATCTTGCATACATCAATGACAAGTTTCCTCGCTTTTGACGACGAGTTTTCATCATTGGCCTTCAACTGGAAGATTCTATGTGGTGTTTGACTTCAACTCATCTATTCACACCATACGGGTTGTGTTGTAGTACCTTGAGAACCATTAACATCATCGGTGGTTTCTCTCGCATCTATTAATGGCTTACATCATTGGCCGATAATCAGATGGTGTCTAGCATGTTCAACATTAGTTGATTTATTTGCATGGTTAGACTTATACTTTGGACGATCGAGTGAATGAGATAGAAGACCCTGATCTACTTTCATGCATCTGGGCTGCAATTTCGGGATTAATCCAAGATTACAAATCATGATGGCCATGATCATCCAGACAATCATCCAAGTATGGCTCCACTCTCTTTCATCAGTGGATGAGACTTATTGATCATTGTACATGTAATGTTAGCTTATGTGTTGAGCATGGTATACTTCCCTTAGCAAATATATCATGATGAAAATATATTGTAACAAATGATGATCTTGACTAGTTCATATTGATCCGGACTTGTCACAAAGTAAAGCACTTCAGTCATTAGTTATCATTTCAAACTTTGTACTTTATGGGGCAATCTGTTATAGGCCATTTTTTCACATCTGTTCAATAGGCCTACAAACCGGATCAATCAATAATTCGTGAACATGTTGTCATCATCCATTCACAAAGTCTTAAGATTGAACTCTCCAAAATGTCTGAGTTTCTGGGACAAATTGTTCAAAATGAGTGAACGTTGGTTACTCCGTTCTACACCAGTGTTGGTCAGCACTTGTTGCTCCCTTCTGCAGGTGCGTTAATTCTAGAAATCCAGGAAAATTAAAAAGAATTTCGAAGCTTCATCTTCTAAAATATTTCCATGGTTGTTTTAACTATTTTCCATGGCTAAGAGCTTGAATAGTATCTGATCCTATCTTGGAGACTTCACCTCGTATACCTTGAGCTCATCCTCCCATCTTATGTGGATCTCGGGCCCATAATGGTAAATCCTAAACTACCACACTTCTCTTATAATTTTACTACCATCCATAGCATCAGGGTTGGCTTTTGGAGATTGATAGTACCCTCATGTTGTTGCCTTGAACCTAAAGGAGTCATCATCTTCATACATTAGGGTTGATATTGAGGTGTGCTTTGTGACAAGGAAGGACAAGTCAACTTGGGGAGACATCTACAACATAAACTATTATTTATAGTTGTAAGCTCTCTCTTACTTCTATTAATACAAAGAGTACCTTGTTTTCCTATATTTGTTGTGTTATGTTTGTACTCATATATTTCAATCCCTCGTCAATTCATTGAATAAAGATGTTAGATTATACTATTTGGTTGTTGTGGATCCTTTGTTTGTTTTAGTCATGTGTGCAGGTTCTAATTATAGCACTTGGAGCTACAATTGGAGCTTACAATCGAGGAGGAAAAGAAAGCTTGCTACAGATTCGAGGTAGGTCTCTTTCCCATTCTCTAACTTCTCTAAGGAAAACTCTATGTTTTTTGTCTTCTATTATTCTAGACCATTCCACTAGGTCTAGGGAATTCACTTTTGTCTGTAATCGTAAATTCCACATAACAATAATCCTCAATAGATATGGCTTATTCAAGACCTCCAGGTTGATTTTCTTTACTTAGTTAATAAACCATATGAAGGTGTTGAAGGGGATTTCTTCAATCATCTTGTTGGAGCAATGCCCCAGGCTATTAATATAACTTTAGAGGAATGTGAGGCAATTGAGAGTCTTTAATTTTCTGTTAGCATCGATGTCATTTATGAGGTTCCACTTTAGAAACCCATCGACACATCTAGGGGATCTTGAAAACATTGTCGGTTTTGTTGTTGAGCATGTGGGAAATTGTGGCCCATTTGTTGTCGTGTTGGGCATAGGCTCTTCATTACAGTGGCGTCCACTTCCAGAGTGAAGGGGCAATGCTCAACTTGGGGACACAGCTGGTTGCACCATCAAAGTTTGTGTGACTTGCCAAATTGTCTGGGGATCTTTTTGTTGATCAAGGTCTAGTTGTGTGGCCCGCATTTCTAAAGGATATGTTGCAACGATGTGCCCTACTCGGGGGTCCGAGGCCCTGTGATTTGATCAAGCTCATTATGGCGTGACGACTTTCCTTTTAGAGATACCAAAATATTAAACCTTAAACCTCAATAAAATGCAATCAGATCCAGCAACAAAGTCAAGGATAGAATCTAAAAAATCCAATATAAAGGGAATTTCATATTATGATGATTATTTGGATCTCTTCATTCGATATACTGATAGAACAAGGATAGAGGAATAATGACCCATCTAAACTACACCAGAAGATATGCAAATGAATTCCACTGCTTCACCCCCTAATGATCATTGTCAAGTGACCCCATTTCGTCCAAACCCTCGTTGCCATGGAGTTGTAACTTGGATATGATACCATTGATCCAATTCTCGGGAGGCCAAGATCTAAGAAACTTGAATGCCCAGAGAGAAGAAGAAAACACAAAAAAAATAATAATCTTCCTTAAAATAAAAAGAAAACAATTACAACGATCTTTTAGTCGACAAATCTATCTTTTTACAAAGCGAGGTCCAAAATGTATAGCCTTTTGAGTTACAATACCATGGGTAATCGCCATGGGTGGATACCATCGGTAAATACCATGGGTGGATGAAACTTACCATTCAGATCAACAAGCACAACGATGATGTTAGTTGAGACTTTAAGTTGGTTAAGAGAGCAGAATTTTTAGACCTCATTTCCATAATGACACATTGGATCTTGGGTCAACATAGTAACTATCCTCCTCCTAACTTGTGTTTTGTAGGGGATTAGGAGGGGGTATATTACATATTGGTATCAAAGCATACATGTTCAACACTCGGACTAGATGGGCTCTATCATGGGCTAATGAGTCGGTACTTAGTTTACTAGGTTATTTGAGTAAGGGGTCTCATAATGATTTTTAGAAGAAGAAAAAATCTAAATAAATGTTTAGGTGTTAAAGGTTGGTTTATATTTAATGTATTGCTTGCATTGTAAAAATTCACAGATCCCTTGTCTGGGGATGGAGCTCAAGTTTGAGTATGATATCTGAATGTGAGTATGATGGCATCTTACTCATAGTATTGATTTAGATTGCATATTATCTGCAAAGATGTTTGACATGTTGGCTTGATAAATGCCTCAACAATGAATGCACTTATTATTTGGCATCTCAAAGGCTGGACAATTGGTGGTTGTGGCATTGGAAGCTCTCTTCTCTTTAATTTTGCATAACTTCCCATAGGGCGATAAGTTACTTCTGGCATACCATCACCATTGGTTGGGAGATGTGATCTTATATGCTTGGACAAATTATGTTCATAAGGTTTGATGGAATTGGGGAAGGATCCCAGTGTGATGTATTATGTATAATACTATTTGGTTTAGTGAACGACAGGCATATGTATTATATCTTGGTTGGGATGTGGAAATCCCATTGTATGTATGTTGTAGGAGGCTAAGAACCTCAGTAAAGGCTGAATTTAAACTGTTGTTTTAGTCTCAGTACAGAGACTAAATGAAATTAATGATGTTGATTTTGGCATAGTAGCTATTTTCCAATTATAGTTGAACTTGATGAGGAAACTAGAATCTTCTGAAAGCATGGTTATAGATGAGTTGATATGTGCAAGTGCATGTGTAAATTCAGGTTTTTTTTTATAAATATGTTGAAATGTTTATGCCCTGGATTTTGAGACATGCGACTAATACATAAATTAAGACATGTGTGTAGTTGTAGGGCAGCATGCTTAACACAGTAGGGCAAGGAAACTAGTATATTTGTTTATATCTATTAATGCACTAACAACTACGTGTGTCTGGCAACATATAGCAAGACTTAGTAGCAACGAAAGGAAACATGTGTTGTGGCATGGTGTAGTGGGATATGGACCAATTCCATCGAGAACAAGAAAGAGGGACATCCTTCCAAGGGAAGAGAACCTTTAGGAATTTGGAGGTTGAGGTCAAGGACTTGGAAGATGAGTTAAATATATGCAGGGCATAATTTAGAAAGCTCATCAGGAAACAACAAGAACTGGATGAGTGGAAGGACACAAATGTATGGTGCATGATGTCGAGAAGGAGGAGGGGACATTCCCTCAAGCTCCTTGACATATATATGAGTGTTGAAAAGATCCCCTGTGAACTTTTGGGGAATATAAGACTTCAAGGTCGCTGTGAGCCTTGTAAAGAAGTTTTGAATTGGTTTGTGTATATAGTTATGCATGTGTGCATGTATACATATGTGCATTATATGATGATTGCAAGTGCCATGAATGCTAGACTAATCGGGATAAAATTTAAATTATGATTATTTTATGTTAATGCCTATAAGTGGTGGTTTTGATTTATCATTTTCATGATTGTCATCATTTTGATTTTAGATTTGTACATGACCATGTTGTTTTGTGTGTGGTTTTAATTGTGATTGTGATCATGGATTTTAGTATTTTTGCAGTGTTACCTCTTATTTTACCTCATGCATTGCCTATTGTTGTTATGACAGGCATTGATTTACAGGAAGGCCATGGAGCTTGGCAAAAGGGAGCCGAAGAGGGTCGCTTGTAATGGACAAGAGTAATGATCAACTGAGCGAGTTCCAGGCAACAAGGAACTTCAAGATGGGGAGATGGGGTAGAAAAAGGCTAATGTTGAAACATATCAAAGACTTACTCCTGGACACGACAAGGGGAATTGGCGAAAACATAGGTGGTTGGAAGTTATTGCATAAAAACAATGTGACAATAGGGGTAAAAGGAGGAATTTTGGAAGAAATTCCATTCACTAATACATGCCTTGTCATGCACAAGGAGTTTTATCTAAATCCTAGTTTTATTTGACACAAGTCATTGTCTGTTACACCTATGGTTGAGTGAAAAACAACACGATGGCCAAGTGGTTTGTTAGTCCACGGGAAAATGTGATCGGAGGCATGGTAGCCATGAGAATGGCACAATGGAATTTTTACTGAGATATATATATATGTGTGTGTGTGTGTGTGTGTGTGTGTGAGATGTCCATGATCAAGCCGATATTTATATACATATGTAAATACCATTGTGACTGAGAGGTTTTGTCAAGAGTCATTCTTGTAGAATAATGATGGTTTAAATTCATTTTATGTAAATGTGGATGGAATGCAAGATTCATGGTTGTGCAAGGAATCACGTGGGAAAAAGTAGCCTTGGTTGATCTATGATTTTACCTTTGTGAGAAGATGACACTTATATTATGCCCATATTATGAACATGGAATTTTGAAGGATTCATTAGTAGGATGAAAGCATTGTGATCTATGGCATGTCAGGAGGAGCCTAAATAAACATCAAATCGTGGATTTGAATTGTGGATGCCCACAACGGAGCATGGGAAAGACACTAGAGGCAGTGTTGTTTGATGTCTACAGATAGAGACAATGTGGTCTCTGGGTTTGTCAACATTGTTGTGTACATGTTGTCTTGTGCCATGTGTATTGTGTATGTGTTCTGTTGTAACGTGTGTTATTTTCATATATTTGCGTGTGGTGTAACGTTTTGGGACAGGCAGAGATGGGACTATCTGGGCTCTTGTGTTGTGTAATGTTTTGGGGTAGACATGTATGGGATTATCTGGGCCTGCAAAGGTGTGGAATACACCTATATTCCTATCGATAGAAGACTACCTGGTTGGACAGTTCCCATATTCGTAAGGTGGCGATTGGGCTTATTTATATTTATTGTTACTAAGTTCTCAACTTGGGGCCGATGAGCCACTTGGTAAATTTGAAATCAAAGAGAAGAGAAGGCATTGGGTGCTTGTTGGGTTGGCAACCGATACAATGTGTGTACAAGAAAAGAAAAGGCTATTGGATGCTTGTCGGAATGGGAAACTGATCCAGTGTGTAAAGCAAGTACCAAAGAGCCAATTAAGATAGGTATCAATATCTCATTGATTTTTGAACTTTTAAATTGTGCATCTAAATTCAATATCATGATTTGTGATGGTTTGGGTTATGAGTTAACCTAGTTTTAATGTGATAGGAACTAAAGTAGAATTCCAAGTTTGCCACATTAAATTGCTAATGAGGTATGATTTAAGAATATTACACATTCTTTGTGATGAATCTCATGGAATCTGTGTGCCTATGATATAGGAATGGATATGGGATTTCCCATTCAAATGAACAAAATTGACCGTAAGGTGGAGTGACAACAATATGCTAAAGTCAGAGATTTCAAGAACATAGCCATTGTGGGACATTAGTACTCAATGGTGTCGATTGATCACCATGAAGCATGCTATGAACTATATGATATTCTTATAGGCAGGGATATGCCTTGGATTTGAACTCCTTTTGATGTGAGGAAGCCTTACCAAAGGATGGATCACCTGAGTGACTGAGGAGCAGAGAAGGGGATGCCTAAAATTGGAAGGTGAGTCACTGCACAGAGAGGGAGTATCGAGATGGGCCAAGGGACTAAGAAGTATAGAAGGGAAGGTTGGAAAATAAATTGGGTTTCTTAGTCATGATCATAGTTGAATGGATTCATAAGCACATTGGGCGTGTGGCTAGAAATAATAATCCGAGAATTGTTCGTTGACGGAACAAAGGGCTCAACATAGCAGCATAGGAAAAGCACAACTCAAGTTGGTCTGGACATGCCTAAGGCATCCAAATACTGCAAACAGGAACATTAAAAAAATGGTTTATCTATGACTTAATGTCTATCATACTTTTAATTGATGGTTGAAGCAAATGCACAAAGTAATGTAAATGTTGTAAAGAGTTGAACATATAAAGCTCCATGAAACAATATGACTATTTTCAAGTATGTTATGTTGTATATGGTTATTAAACACCAAGGACGGTGTTCCCCTCAAGGGGGAGGGGACTATGATATCCCCTCGTTAATATTGCTCTCTTGTAAATAATTGTAATTATTTTAAAAAGGTTGAGAGAGGGACACAAATATCATTGCTTGAGGCAAGAGATTGCTTGAGGGAATTGTTGCTTTAAATATCAATCTTGGTTGGATGAGAGGGATGATGGTGCCATAAATTAAATAAAAGAAAAAGGGACAGGGGCAGGTGTCCTTCGACTCCCTTAGCAAGCAAAATAGGAAATTAAAACATTAAGGCAACATCGGTTATGATGTCCACGAGGAGGGGGACTGCTACAATATCGTGGAGAAAAAGGAGGATGGAGGAAAGTGTTCGAGGGGGGGGATCGTAAAAACTCACACCCATGCATGATACACAGAGGTAGAGAAAACCCTCCTAGCACGCAATAGTTGTGGGAGGGACAAAGATAGTGGTATTTTAGAACTACTGTAGAAGAAGCAGAAAAGGTAGCATCTCAAGTGGCATTGTTGGGCGTTGAAGAGAGTTATAAACCAATTGAAGAATCCTATTGAAAACTTGTTGGGCATAAGCACCACAAAGGGAGCAGCGTCCTACCATCAGGAATGAAGGAAGGGTATCTTGGTGGTATTCTGGTTTATTTATGCATTTGTTGAAGCCTTCCCTCTAAAAGCACTGCACCTCAAGCTTTGGAATCTGGCTCAGAGGTGACAACTAGAAGTAATAGTGGTTGTAGCTTGTTCACGGTTGGGTGGAGAGTTGGAGTCCCAATCTAAGTTGTTGAGCACATTTTGATAATTTAAGTATATTCAAGCCTTTATGCATTGATTGTTATGCCTATGTTTAATGCATTGGGTTATTGCTTGTGATGGTATTAGTTAACTGTGTCGGTTTGATGCATTGATACATTGAATAAAAAAAATCATGTGTAATGTTAAGGTAAGTGCCATGGATGAGGAATGGACATCGAGGGAGGATACATATACTTATGATTGCTTATGTTTTCATGTATTTATTTTTATAAGCTGGCATTAGACTGATAATCTACTTAAATTAATGACCAGGGAGGTCAATCTGGCATGGAAATATATTGCAGGTTCTGAGAATATAATCTCAGGCATGGTTTATTCCTATGTGCACTATTTTTGTGATGTACTAATGCTTTCTACATAGAAAACACTCATATATAATCCTCTATGCTAGTATTGTATGCATTGAGTAATGCCATCATATGTGGAATGGGCATTATATGTTCAGCTGTGTCAGCTTTAGTCTGTGGTAATGTTTATGTGATGATCAACTGTGTGGTTATGCCTAAAAATTGAATCGACATGAATGTGAGGACTGTAGGCCTATAATATTTTTAATCTTGAGTCAAATGAATGGTCTATGCTCATAAATTGAATTGGGAAGGAGACTTCCTATTCATAAGTGGGATGATGATTCCCTTGTAACCTTATTGGGCATTATATGCTCTTTGGTTGCCTTTATAAGTTTTATTACGCTTATCTATTCCCTAAAATGGACTTGTAGATATGTTTCCTGCAAATCATTAAGATTCAGAGGGACCACGAACCTCTAAGAGGCTGAATGGGTAAGTCCCTGGACTATGTTATGCATTTTAGTCATCGAGAACCCAGGAAGGGCAATTATATTGTAAGCTCAAGAGGGATAGCACTAACGCGTGCTTCATAAAACTTTGATGGCCATGACTGAGTTCTGGTGCAATTCCAACTGCTTGTAGAACCACCATAGCTGAGTCGTGGTCAAGTCCCTTCACAAAAGGGTCATGGTGCAGCACAGGCAAAAAGATCTTATCTCTTACATTAGGCTCATAACCTTATCCCTTAATCGTAAGGGATTTATTGGGTCGCTTGTAGGTTAGTTGATGGCTAGGTCATTAGCCCATACAATTGCAACACATAACCACGAGTGAGGCCAAGATCTTGAACGACTGATATTGACTGAGAGAAATTGATGGCTCTAAAGGAGCCTAAGGTGACGTGTCCCAGAGGCCTGACCTTGAGAGTTCATAACGAAATGCAAAAGGGAAGCCCGAGATGATTAGGATCGGGATGACCTCGCGAAGCCTTCTACGTGGAAGCGACTAAGGTGAGTTTGAGCCCTCACATTAGTCAGCAGAATGTAAATCACTGCACTGGAGGAGTATTGTGTCATATAAAGGCTTGCGTTGGGGCCCACATAGATGAGAATTGGTTGTAACAGATGATGAGAAAGTTCCCATCCCATATTTTGTCTCCCAGATGGTATCCATGTGCAGTGCTTAAGGAAGGGTTGGGATGACTCAACGCCAAGATGGCATGGTAGGAGTGGACCCAGGTGTGATGTTGTCGCTAGCTGTTATGAGATAAGACATGGAGCAAAGTTGTCGAAGCTATTCCGCAGGAGTGGGAGTCGTGGGCCAATCATGAGTGTTAGTCGTGCAGAGGAGTGGCCCACAAAGCCATGTAAGCCTAGGGGCTGATTCCTAGTAGTGTAAAGGTAAGGCACATCTTGGAAGTGTGTGGGGTGACGTAACGCTAGGACATGGTGGCGTACACGCGATCCTGACTATGCTTTCATTGGTGTGGTACGGAACCACCATCCAAGTCATCCCAGAAAGCCAACTCTGTAGAGTTTGTGAATGCACAAAGTGGAAAACGCTAGATAACAAACTCTAGGGAGTGAGGAAATCACCGTTAATGAACGAAATTTTGAGTAACCGCATAAAAGCATATATTATTATGATTGGCACAAATGGGGAAATTGGTTTGTGTACACACTCACACACACACCCTTGTAAGCACATTAAAATGTAGAACCCATGCTAGGAACGGGTCGACAACTAATACGCCATTGCCAAGTGGCGTTGGGAGGTTAACTAGGCAGCCATGTGGGTACCATGTGGTGGGTTGATGACATGGAGCCATCCAATTTGTCTAAATTCAATTGGTCATATCCCTTGATATGAAGAACAGATTGAGGTAAAATTTTATATCACTAGAATCATCTTAACGAGACGAGTGTGACAATGATGTCTCCTAACGCTTTAAGCTAGTTAAGAGATCGAAATTTTTAGATCCCATTTCCATAAAGACACCTTGGATCTTGGGTCAACATAGTAACTATCCTCCTCCTAACTTGTGTTTTGTACGATATTGGGAGGGGGTATATTACAATAGGACTAGTATCATGTGAACTTGATTGCAGATGCTACTAAAATAATTGAGTGCAATTTCCATAATCCAAATGTTGATGCAGATTCAAATTGAAGTGTTTAATACATAGAACCAGGGATGGAGCTCGCATTCAAGTAGGGGTGGGCTTTGTCCTTAATGCTTTCCTCCCAATACCTCTAAATTGATTTACATGTCAATGTTGACCTCTATCTACCTCCTTCTAAATACGGGGTTAGGACTATCTCTTACTTGGTATCACTTTGCTTGTGAGGTTGCAAGTAAAGCGATACCAAGTAAGAGATGGCCCTAACCCACATACATACATATATATGAATGGAGTCTTATTCTTCTTTCAACCCAATAATTTTTTATTTTATTTTATAGAATTGACATTTAGCATGACAACATTGATGCCTTGCATCCATTTGAAATAACATGTTATTAGGTTCACTTGATAAGATGATTTTATATTCTATGCCTCATTCTTCAATTCACCTTGTGAAACTAGCCAAGTTGGGCTAGTTTTATAGTTGACCCCCCTGTGTATGGTATTTACTTTAGTACTCGTGACATTAATGAAATCGTGTATGATCCAGATGCTTGGCAACATCTCATTTTTCAATGACCTAGTGGCACCATATATGATAGGTGTCTTTAGACTTCCAAACCACATGGATACTTATTGTTGATTGACATGGTATTAACTCCAAGCCTTAAGGGATAATATTATGTAAGTTCACCCCATTTTTGGTTTATTGACATGTAGTTAAATTGGTGTCCATTTTAGCCCATTGGTGTCGTTCATAATCGAACTCTTACCTCATATGATAGATGAAGATCTTGTTTGGAGAGTTTTCCTCCTATCTAGCCCTGGAGATGACCATTGTTATCTTAGTTTTCATTATAAAAGAGCCTATAGGCATGGATTTAATAATAACTAAAGAGTATAACAAAATAATTAATGGTTTGATCCTTAATTCATTTTTCGGTTGAATGCCTCTCAAGAGAGAATATCATTCTAGTATGTAAACACCCCACCACAAATTCACCCGCTTTTACAAGCTCTCTAGGGTAAACATGAGTTGAGAGTTACTATGACATGACCCAACATCCAAGTTCCAGTTATGGAAGTGGGGTTTACAAACCAAAAACATACTACAACCTCCCAAGAGCACCACATCACCCAGATACCATACCAATTCTGTTGATGATCTTGCCCTGGAATGGAACTAACTTTTGCCTAACCTTGCATCTTATCCGCATGCATGCCAAGTTGTGCATGCAGTTGGAAAGATCCAACAACACACAACGACCTTCCTCTGTGCAGTTGTAGCCAAAAATTTTCAGTTCAAAGGGTACGAATAGCAACCCAAGTCCGAATTTTCAAGGCTAGCTACAAACCAGCTACCCAAGAACAACCCAAAACTCTCTAGAACTCAGTCTAAAATGATAATAATCCTGTACGATAAATACTATGGCTAGATCTCTCTCAAAAGTTGTTTAACACATGAGAAATATTTTGTTAAACACATGGTAATCATAGTAGCTACAAGTCATGAATGCATATATGTTCATTGTCTTCTTAACTTCATCGATGAATCATCAAGAAGGCTCAATGCCATCTCAAACTAGTTGCAACAACACTTATTAGTCCATGCATTCACATAATCATTAAATAACTTAACAAATCATGAATAAGATCCATAACAAAAGCACATCATTTAACCAGGCCTATAACCGACATCTAACCAAAATGAATCCATGACAAACTAGTCATAAAATTAACACAATAACCAATACATGTGCTCATTGATCACAATAAGAAAATAACTCATATTAACATATGCAAATGCCAACCAAGTCAGGGAATTCCACATACCACCCGACTATAGATTGGGCTTAACCAAATCTCTCTTTCAACCAATCACCTGCGTGCATATTCCAAGCATGGATGTGGGATCATATGGGTTAAACCAAGATAGAACCAATTAGGGCTTATAGAGGCTAAACTACCTCAACCCTCAACCACAATGATTTCACCTAAACTGGTCCAAAAATCACTATCACCAAACAAACTTGGATGCCTCCAGCTTGATTCACCATACCCAGAGGAATTTTTCCGTCTCCACCCATCCATCAAGAGTTCCAGGAGAAATCCCATCTCCACCCTTGACCCTTAGGAATTTCTTGAGACCACCTCACCAAGATCCAAAGTCTATCAACCATCCAAAGCTTAAACCAAAACAAGGAACCCACAACACCATGGCTATCTAGGAAATGCAAAGGCAAGGATGAAAACCATTATCAATCCAAGCAAATCCCATGCCAATGACAACAAAGCAACCAGATAACCAAATGCATGCATCATGCATCCAAATCTCAACAATGAAATCATACATGCAACTTGTTACCTGCAATGTCCTCTTATTGTAGTTGCTTTTCCAACCGTTTCCATGTGCTCCCTTGATTTCCTTTGCTTGCTTGCTTGTGTCCAAGTGCTTCCTCTTTCTTCCTTAGAACTTTCTTTCTGAAATTGATTAAAGCTAGAACTAACAAAAGCTGTGAACTATTTCTCTAATGCCTTTTTATCGTTGATGTCTAGTCTCTCCTTTCCTTTTTCCTTTTACTTTAATTTCTCTTTAATTTCCCTTGCATGCATATTTGTGTCTCTTCATCTCCCCTTTCTCCAATTTTCCTTTATTTCTCATATTAAATTGCCATTTATTGCCTCTTTGCCTTTGCCAGTTTCCATAGCCATTAATAAACCACAAGTGATGCCCGCTATAGTGTTTTTCCCTCCATTCATCTTGGAATACATGTCCCATGACCTTGGTCTTATTTATTTACATAGAAAATCAACCCATGGTTGTTACAAACCCCTCCCCCTTGGGGGAACACTGTCATCGGTGTTCTATGACACTAATGACCAACAAAACATACTGCTTATGGAGCTTTATAACACATCTCGATGTAGTATTTACAATGACCAACTGCTAAAACCATGACAAACATAACAAACATACCGCTTATTGGTGCTATAATAACACAACTCTATGCAATAATAAACTCATATATACTTATGCACATTTGCTTCAACCAACAAATAAAAATATTATTTACTGAGCTTTATAAACACTGCTCGATACATTATTTACAATAATATACACATATATACATATGCACATTTTCTCTTACCAACAAATAAAAGAATACGATGTTGCATCTGCAACAAGGGAGTCCAAAGGCTCACACCTCCATCCCCAAATTAGTATCGGGAATTAACCTCCTTCTCAGGAAGTCCTAAATCCACTGCTAAAATCAAAGTCCGCCTCCAGTGTCTAGTGCTACAATCCTTACGCTACTTGTTCTCTCAATGAACAGTTACCAACTCATTATTCTCTGACACACTTCTAATGTGATTTTGATTCCATCTCGCAATGCTAATGAGCAAAACAAATTTATTCCCCGACCTTCCCTTCTCTATTTCCCAGTCCCTCGAGCAATTCAATCACCCCCTTCTATGCAGTCACTCACCTTCCAAGTTCCTCGACATCCCCTTCTCTGCTAATGTGTCCCTTGGGAAATCCATCCCTTGGTAATGTTTCCTCACATTAGAAGGTCCAAAAACCAAGTTATATACCTACCCCAAAACCATCATACCATACATAGCATGCTTATGGAAATCAATGTACACTATTGGGTACCAGTGTCCCACAATGGCCCTACTCATGAAGTACTTTATTAACACACTGTTGCATGTTCCAATTCCTTTTACTGCTACTACTAATTCTTTTGCAGCTAGTTCCAACTATCTAACTAGGCATTTTCCATGCTTTCCTGTACTAAGCACATAATTTCTGTTAGAATCAAAAGGAATTGTAATAAATCCAAATCATATCTCATTAGTAACTCATCAATGAGGTGACATCTGCAACTTTGTTTACTTCCCGTCACAAAAAGTCAAATTATCTCCTTGATCAAATCATCATGTATAAACATATCACATCTGGTTAGCTCAAAACTCAACCATCATAAATCAAAATGTTAGACTATGCTCATAATTTTGAAATTAAAAACGGAAATAAAATACTGATACTTATATTAAGTTGTTCTTTTCTTTTTCCTTTGTTCTTTGTCCTTTCCGTACACACACTGGATTGGTTGTCCAACCCGGCAAGCACCAAGTGCCTCCTCTTCTCTTCCACATGTAGTATCAACAACAAGGGCATCCAAAAACTATACCCCCTCTACACTCAATATTAGCAACAAGGGTATCCAAAGACTATATTGTCTCTACCCTCAATATCAGCAACAAAGGTATCCATAGACTATACTGCCTTTACCCTTAGTATCAACAACAAGGGTATCCAAAGACTATATTGCCTCTACCCTCAATATCAACAACAAGGGTATCCAGAGACTATACCGCTTCTACCCTTAGTATTAGCAACTCAAGATTGGTCTCTTCCCAAGTTGTCCAGGGCTCCAGGGAATACTATCTCAACCCATAGCCTCCAGGGACCCTAAGCTATTATAGGGCTTCAATCCACAGCCTCCAGGGAACCCAAGCTATTACAGGGCTCCAACCCACAGCCTCCAGGGATCTCGAGAACCAATCCCTTCACAACATGTACACATACACATAGTATACAAAACAACACAACACATACATGTACACATAGTACAACACAACAAATACACCTGTCACAATACAACAACTACACAATACACATGACACAATGCAATATGTACACAACACAACATAAACAACATGTACACAACAACAATATTGCACATCTAGAGACCACACCATCTCTACCAGGAAACCTTGCCTCTAATGTCTTTCCCGTGTCTTACTACATGCATCCACAACCTAAGTCTCAGATTTGTGGCTCTTTCCACTTATCCATGCTTGTCCCAGCAAGTTGCAAATCACACTGATTTCATTTCGTTGATGTATCCTTTAGCATTTCCCACTTGATTCCTCATAAAACCAAGAATTTTTTCATTCCATTCACCTGCATAAAGCAATCATTCTTCTACAAGAATGATCCCTGACGACCTTGTCGGATAATGGCATTCACACACACACACACACAATCATTAGCATAATCATGCTCACAACACAATTACTACTTTTCATCAGGTCAAGGTTAAGAGAACTTCCTTCATCCATGCAACACATGCACAACATTGAGAACAACAATTCCCAACTTAGCCAAGGCATCTGATACCTCAAATCCATTTACTTTACCTTTCCTATTACCTTTCCCGTGATTGTCCTACCACTGTCCATTTACCCCAATGGACCCAACCAGCCCAACCGATTCTCATATTCCTACCTTCAATTGCCCTTTATTCATGCACCGAGCTTCATTAGCATCTTATATTAAATGTTGGGTTTCACTCAGCTCTCCCCAAGCTCCATTAACTTCCTTTTCCCCCAACCAATTCCCAAGATCCTCAAAAATAAAAGGCAAGAACAATAAGACAAGATAAAAAAAAACATGGAAAACCAAACAAAAATACAACACCATAAACAAAGTAGCATGGCCATGCACGAGTCACAGTCAAAACTGCAAATTAAGCATAAACAAATCACAAAACACCGAAAGCACAAGAATTTGAAAAAACACCACGACTCAACCCCCATGGTCTCCTAGTGCTTTCAAGGGTTCATGGGTGAAAGCTCAGCCCGAGCCTTCCTCAAGATCTATGGAAGTCTCTTTTGCCACGCAATTCCCTACATCATACTGCTATAAACACACAATTGTTAGTGCATTAATAAATATAAAAATATACCAGTTATCTTGCCCTATTGTACCCAACACACTACCCTGCAACTGAACACCTGCACATATCATCTCTCAAGGGATTCCAATTCCCTTGATGAATTCAGCTATAACTAGAAACCAACTATCATGCTTGCATCTGATCAACCATCTTCCATGTAGCTTCCTTGGCCCTAAAGTGCTTCTATGCACTTTAACTTGCTCTATTGCTCGATCCCGGAGCATGAGCTTATTCTGTTGCAGGATGCATTGAGGATCTGCCTAAAACTCTCCCTCTGGTTCCACCTTCCATCTCGATAATAGATGCCTGATGATCTGCCTACCTGTTATCCACTGCTGCATAGATTCGGGGAATGCTTTGACCTACATCCCCAACTATCTGTAGATGCTTTTGTTGTGCCACTCTAACATAAAGGGCAATCCTTCTTGCGATGATCTCCACCACAAGTTCAACACCACAAAGGTTCTTTGTCATCGCCTTTACTCTGTTGCTCCACAGGCTAAGACCCATGTCCTTTCTCAACTGCATTAGACTTTTGATGAGGTGTCACATTTCTTATCACTTGCATCTTGAGATCTTCCTCGCTACTCAACAATTTTCCTTTAATCTTCACATTACCCTTCTAGTCACGCTTGAACTTAGGCTTGTGCTTTCACTTTTCATAACAATGCTTCAACTTCCTCCAATGATTGAGGCTCATCAAACTCAATCCGATCTTTGAATAATAATGGCAGTCCGCTGATGAACCTTTGGATCTTTGCTTTCTCATCCTTAACTCATAGAATTCCTTAGCCTTTCCATCATGATATATCTCAGACATGCACTTCTTCTTGAAGAGTCTTTCAAACTCATCCCATGTAGCCATGCTTTTTCATCTTTTGACTTAGTCAACTCACCATCAAAAGTAGGAGGCTTGGCTTTCTTGAACTCTTCTGGAAAATACTCACTCCTCTTATGATGCTGACGATGATGACGATGATGTCTCCCGGAAGCAGAACTAGGATAAAATCCACGATTTTTGGCCCTCCTCTCAGGTGTATCTAAGAGTTTGCCACTCTTTATTGTATCATAACTATCCATCCTATACCTTTTATGAGACCTGCTTCCATCTATACCATTACTCTTTCTTCATGGCTGTCCGCAGGACTGATCCCCAGCTGTCCTTGCTTCTGTAAATCTAAAAGGTTCTGGAGGATGATTGTATTAACCTCAACTTGCTTTTCTTTAGCTATGGCAAGCATTTCCTGTGCCTCAATCAACCTCTCATTATGTTCCTTGCAACTTACGGTCTCTGCCTTCAATCTTCTCAATGTACCTGCTAAATATGAGAGTGTCCCTCTCCCTGCTGCTCAACTGATCTTTCCCATCCCACCGATGTCTCTTCCAACCTATACGAAGAGTCATATGAACTGTACTCAACCATTTTTCTCTTCATCCCTAGTCTTCTATGGTCTTGCAAACATACCATGTTAGATGAACCAAACAAAAGACATAATCAAAATCATACCTCAATGTATCTCAGGGGAGGCTATTACATCTGCACAAGTCAGTCCATATTAGCATGATACTACAATGACTGTCACGCAAGAAACCATAATGACAATAATCAACATGCATATGGCCATAATGCATATAACAACAAATTAACTATCATGCATGAATAACTGATGCACGTGCATATGACGACCCTAATTAAATAACATCTATCATGCATGTAACCACAACAACAATGAAATGAATGACATGCATATGACCACAGTGCATATAACAACAATTAACCATCATACATGCATGGAAAACCTATAAAACTACATGTAAATCCGCATCTACCCCGAGGTCCAGTGCTGCAACCTCACTCTGATACCACTCTGTAAACACCCCACCCCACATTTACTTACTTTTACGAGCTCTCCAAGCTAAACATGAGCCGAAAGCTACTATGACATGACCCAACATCTAAGTTCCAGTTATGGAAGTGGGGTCTACAAACCAGAAATGTACTGCAACCTCCCAGGAGCACCACATCACCTCGATACCAGACCACATCTGTTGATGATATTTCCCTGCACTGGAACTAACTTTTTCCAAACCCTACATCCCAGCCGCATTCATGCCAAGCTGCACATGCGGTTGGAAAGCTCCAACGACACGCACACGCCTTCCTCTACGTGGTTGTAGTCAAAATTTGTCAGTTCAAAGGGTGCGACTAGCAACCCTGGCACGATTTTTCAGGGATAGATACATACCATCCACCCAGAACAACCCAGAACTCTCTAGAACTCAGTTTAAGATGATAATAAGCTTGTATAATAAATACTAAGGCTAGATTTTGCTTAGAAGTTGTTAAACACATGAAAAACATTTCGTCAAACACATGGTAAACATAGTAGCTACAGGTCATGAATGCATATCTGTTCACTGTTTTCTTAACTTCATCAAGGAATCATCAAGAAGGCATAATGCCCTCTCAAACTAGCTACAACAACACTTGTTAGTCCATGCATTCACATAATCATTAAATAACTTATCAAAACATGAATAGGATCAATAACAAGAGCACATCATTTAACCATGCCTATAACTAGCATATAATCAGAATGAATTAATGACAGACGAGTCATAAAATCAATACAATAACCAATACATGTGCTCATTGATCATGATAAGAAAATAACTCATATTAACATATGCAAATGCCAACCAAGATAGGGACTTCCACATACCACCCGACCGTAGATTGGGTTGAACCAAATCTCTCTTTTAACCAATCACCCCCATGCCATATTCCAAGCATGAATGTGGGATCATATGGGTAAACCAATATAAAACCAACCATGGCTTTTAGAGGCTAAACCACATCAACCCTCAACTATAGTGATTTCACCTAAACCGGTCCATAAATCATTATCACCAAACAAACTTGAATGCCTCCAACTTGCTTCACCATACCCACATAAATTTTCCTGTCTAACCCACCCATAAAGAGTTTTAGGAGAAATCCCATCTCCACCCTTAACCCTTGGGAATTTCTCGAGACCACCTCACCAGGATCCAAAGTCTATCAACCATCCAAAGCTTAAACCAAAACAAGGAACCCACAATACCGTGACTATCCAGGAAATGGCAAGACAAGGCTGAAAACCACTGTCAATCTAGGAAAATCCCATGCCAATGACAACAAAGCAACTAAATAACCAAATGCATGCATCATGCATCCAAATATCAACAATGAAATCACACATTCAACCTGTTACCTGCAATGTCCTCTTGCTATAACTACTTTTCCAACCTTTCCCTTGTGCTCCCTTGCATTCCTTTGCTTGCTTGCTTGTGTACAAGTGCTTCCTCTCTCTTCCTTAGAGCTTTCTTTTTGAAAATGATCAAAGCTAGAACTGATAAAAGCTGTGAACTGTTTCTATGATGCCTTTTTCATCATTGATGTTTTTTCTCTTCCTTTCCTTTTGCCCTTTTCTTTATTTTCCTCTAATTTCTCTCTAATTTCCCTTGCATGCATTTTTGTGTCTCTTCATCTCCCTTTTCTCCAATTTTCCTTTATTTCTCATATTAAATTTCCCTTTGTTGCCTTTGCCAACACCTTTGCCGATTTCCATAGCCATTAATAAACCACAAGTGATGCCCACTATTGTGTTTTTCCCTCCATTCAACTTGAAATACATGTCCCATAGCCTTGGTCTTATTTATTTACATAGAAAATCAACTTGGGCCTGTTACAAACTATATTATTAGAAATTATGCCTAGCCCCTATGCATATATTGCTACTTTGTTTTCTAAGATCATAAATGATTCAACCACTTCTGCCACCTCCTTCAAGGAGACCATTTGATTAACACAACCCATCATGGTTACAAGTCACACAAGAAAATTATGTCATTGAACATGAAATGACATAATACTTTTTGTTTTATATTCCTTTTTATGTTACGTTGGAATGTTACATATAATTTACCATAATTGTTTATATTCTTTATTATATTTAAATATTAAATGTTAATAAATTAAGGCATATTCATTTTAAACTTGGTTTATTATGCATTTAAAAGGTAAAAAAAAAAGGTGTAACTATCATTTTTTATTAATAATGTTTGAAATAGTTTGATTCCCTTAAATGACACATTCATTACTCGTGTGCTTGCCCTCTTTCATATAGCATAAGTGAGCCTAATGGTTAAGAACACATGTTTCTTCCTAAGAGGTCACATGTTCAAAACCATAGGGGAGTAGAGTATGCATGGCTTTGTAGACTTAGTAATCAAATCGTTGCGTGGAGGTGGGTCCCTTGTCCCATAAACAACCATAAACAAGGAAGTCTCATACACCAATTTGGTGTCTGACTTGACTGTGACCTTAAAATTACATCATAATAATAATAATAATAATAATAATAAGCGATTTAATTAATGATATTTGTCATGACTACTTAATTTTATTAAAAGATTACATGTCATAACGAAGATGCAAAGCCTTCCTCTTTTTTTATTCCTTCTTATTTTTAAATAATTGTTATAAGTAAACTAACCTAAAATCATTTAAAATTTTGATCTATTACACATATGGCCCATAAACAAGGAGGTCTCATACACCAATTTGGTGTCTGACTTGATTGTGACCTTAAAATTAGATAATAATAATAATAATAATAATAAGAAGCGATTTAATTAATGATATTTGTCATGACTATTTAATTTTATTAAAAAATTACATATCATAACGAAAAGATAAAGCCTTCCTCTTTTTATATTCCTTCTTATTTTTATTATTATTATTATAAGTAAACTCACCTAAAATCATTTAAAATTTTGATCTATTACACCTATTTATTACACCTATTTCTTAATATTATTGGAAACAATTTGATTTTCTAAATGATAAGTTGGCCCTTATAAGTTGGCATGCTTAAAAGGAATATTTGATTAGGAGAAGGATGTGACATCATATTTATTAACTCAAAATAAGGTAAAAAATTGACAAACTCTAATTATTCTAAATAGTTAATAGATTTTTTTTGTTTTTGTTTTAAAAAAAATCATAATTTCCCAAAATTAATAAAAACTTTTACCATAAAACTTTTTTCTTTAAAATTTTATTGCATTTAAAACATTAAATTTATATACTAACAACTCATTCTATTAAACAATAAAAATCATATAATATTTTTATTATAATATAACATCTCATTTCATATATATATAAATTTAAATAACATTTACGAATACGGTAATTTACATTCATCTCAAACTTGAATATATTACATATAAAATGGATAAAAAATAAATAAATATATACCTATTTCTTGATCATTCACTTAAATATAGTTTCACTTATTATTTTAAGTCTTAAGAAGAAAGAAGAAGGAAGAAATTATTTTAACGTCCACGAAGCTAAAGATAGTCTATGGGACAGATTGCTTCTTCATCTGCTTATGTATTTGGTCCTTTTTCTGTGAAGCTTCAAAATAAATGCTCCAAGCTTCTCGACAAACCCCTCACTAAATAGATTATCCCAAGAGCTAGCTACCAGCATATCTGCACAACTTTCCTTGTTGTCTTTGAAGGCCTCACATTCTAAAATGAAATGTTTTTCTGTCCCACTTTTCCAGAAGAACAAAAAATGCATACTCTTTCCTCCTACACTTCCTTTGGCCTTTTCCAGCGCCCTGTTTCACAACGGAGTTGATCAGAATTAGTCCTTAACTGAGCAATAAGAATTTTGGCTCTCCAGGAGATATTGACCTCCATGTATGCTTTTGGTTGATGACTATGCGTGGGATTAAACACTTCAATATAGTAATTTTTATTTCTTCCTAACTCCTTATCCCATGTACGCTTGTGGAACTTTTTCATAACAAAAGATTTTATCTTTTTGCATTTATGGGACACGCCTTCAAGCAAATACCCCATTTACTAAACCATTTGTTATTTTGCTACATCCAAGTTTTTGGCTCTTGCACAATCTATCATTAAGGACAACCTTAAGCCATCTATCCTCTTCCATTTGCTCAATTTTTTAAAATACCTTATAACTCGCACCATAACAATTGCTTCAATAAGAACAATATTTGTTTCACTTAACAAGATATCATAAAAAAAAATGCACTTCTAAAAACCAAAAAAATTCAAAAACTTAAAAAAAAAAATCCAATCCACTTAGATCCCTTCAATTTTTGTCACCTACTTTTACATTCATATATTCTCTCAAAATGATAGTGAATATATATACAAGCTCAGAAACAATGGTCCTAACAGTGAAGTTACAAAATTATACCTTGCACTTTCTTCCCTTCCACCCAAACCGCCATTAACGGGGCCCTAACCCTGCCCATTTACAACACCTTGCCCATGTCACAGTCTCAACTCCAAAACTTCTGAGAGACTTGGTCGCTGTCTGATCAAAGTTGTTCTTTCATAAGCAGGTGCAAAGTTGTTATTTCATAAACAGGTGCAGGTTGAAGGTGGTTGCATCATGCTCAATTTTTCCCCACCACTGAAGGTAGGCATGCCCAATTTCCCCCCTGTAAAATCGCTGTGACAACTGCGGCTTTCATTAATCGATTATACAGTCTTAATCGATGGTAGAGGACGGGGAGGATGGGGGCAAGAGCCATTCAAATTCCATGTCAATTCCCGCCAGTTCTTCTTCAAAAGACGAGATAAGAACGGTAGCAGAGAAGATTGCGGCGCAGTCAGCCCAAATTCCCAGACCAGGTGTCTGGGGAGTCCTCACTGCAATATCTGACAAGGCTCGCAAACGTTCCCAGGTTTGTATATATTCGTCAAATACCCATTTCAATATTAATTTATGTTTGCCCAGCATTTCATCTAGACATAAGTTTCAGTCTTAGTGCACAAGGCATTTCTTCAACTGGTTAAGGTCCACAAAAAAGTCAGTATTAGCGTATGTTTGATATTCAGTTAACCGGTTATAAAAATTACCTTTAATAGCGATTATTCATGGTCGCGACCAGGGATGGAATTTGACGGGTAAATTGCCTGTTGCGGGGCGATTTTCCGTCAAATACAGTTACAAAATTTGCAAAACCGACATGATTCTTGGTTGAAATTGTGAAAACGGGCCAGGAATGTGTGAAAAATCAAATTTAGCGGGTAAGTCTGTTTTGAAATTCCAACACGGGTCGCGACTGATTATTTCAAGTACAGCGTCGATATCGCTAGTACGGGAAGGGAAGCTGCCCCTCTTGTAATGCGGTCGTAGCAAGATGTTTTGGTTGACCAATTTTAAAATTAGTCACAGACACATACCAATTGACCATTTGACCAACTTTTAATGATGACAAGGCTGATAAACTTTTTCGCTGCTTATGCTCTAAAAATACCCACCAGACTTCTACAGGGCACAAACTTTATTCTCTGTATCTAGGGTACAAACTCCTGCCCCACCTCAAAATTTTCTACCTGTCCACACTCTACTCACACCTCTGCACCTGGGGCATAATTTTTCATGTTTTAGGGCACGAATGACCCAAAAAGGGTCTCCAAAGACGTTCGAAACTATGTCCTTTTTTGTAAAAGGTCATTCGATCTTGTTGCAGGTCTGTTTGTAGTGTGATTTTTCTTCTCGTCTGTTTGTTTGGGAAAACATCACTTCTGTATGTTTTGTCTCTGAATTTGGGCGACACATTTCTTCTTACCATCTGCCTATGTGTTTGTGTAATCTTCTGTTGTTTGGGTCTCTGAAAAATTCTGTTTCTTTTGCATATCTACATCTGCATTTTTCTTAATGTGTTTTCAACTACATTTTCGTTGCAGGAATTTTCATAAAAAATCTGTTCCCATTATGTCCAACAATGTTGTAGTCTATTTTATTAATGTGATTCTGGCATTTTCAGTACTTCCCAAGGAAGTACAGTCTCACCTGAAGCATCACATAGTTGATGCTTAAATAGATTAATGGCATGATAATGAACAATGAACATAACATCTCAAGCATAACCATCACGTAAAGCAATAACTAGCCATTCACATTAGTTAAATAGTATTAAAGAGATCAGTAACCCATATAATGTAAGGGGAGCCACAATATTGCAACATTCACTATTAATCCAACCGGCACATTATCAACCCATCAGTGCATTCACTTGGAGGAGAAGCCTTATCTACCTTGGCAAAAGCCACCGTCTTTCTAAGACTCTCATAACAACTATAAATAGTACTGTACACCAACCACTAACAATAGTCAACTCTAGTTTAGCCTGTAGCTACACTTTTTATAGATAATCATTCCGTTATGGTGAATGACAATCATCTAGAGCTGGTGTGCATGAAGAGCACATGTAGATGAGGATAAAATTGTAATGCTCCAAATCGGCACTGCCTAGTGCTTGATCCAGAACATTTTCAGTGTCCACATCACCATATTCTTCATGCACACCAACTCCCCATGACTGTGCTTCTTCTGGGATCTTTTTGCCATTCATCTTCGCTGAATCTTCAACCTCGCAATAGTCACCATCAGCACTTTTAAAATCAGATTTCGGATCTGAAGTTGGTTGAAAAAACCTGCACTCTCATCAACACTGACATATTCGTCTAATGCCACTTTGGTAGTAGCGACATCTACTAACTTGTAAGCCTTATGCTGAATCAGCTTGAAATTTCTCACACCATGGCACACAGATTCTGCACAAAGAATAACTAAATGCCTGGTAACTTTAAAATTGAAAGCATATCAAAACATCAATCTTTAAATATGCTAATCTACAAACTGAAAATACAGAACAAAACTCTCAGATCTGCATCACTCTTATATTAAATCTGGAAAACAGTAAATTCTGATGCTATAGCTTAAAACATAAACTTGCCAACAACCTCAGTGGAAGATCCTCTCGTTTCTTTAAAGACTAGGAGAGTAGTGTTACAATTATCGATTTCATCTCTGAGGTGTGCCTAGGCTAGGATAGGAAACTCTAACCCTAAAGTTGCACAGTACAGTGCACCCAGCATGCATGAGAAACTTCCTAGAATGTGGCCTCCAACTGGAGAAGACTGATAGCATGTAAGCATCTGTCATCTTGCCTTTGGAAAAGCGCCTCATCTAAATCTACAAGACTCCTCTCTCTCATGCGCTGCGTCTAAAGTTAGTGCATGCATGCTTACTAAAAACAAACTGAACTGAAGGGTAACAAAAGCAACACTCTGAAAATAGACTAACTTGATAAAAAACTGGAATAGCTACGTCTCAAGTGGTCATAAACTGAAATTAATGTAAAGTACCTCTACCAGTCAACATTGTTTATCTCTGTCTAACTGCACCCTTATCAAGCCTGTTTATTACTGCTGCAAGGAAAGGCTGAAAGCGCCCCTATCTGTTGTCTTCTTTGCTGATTTGTGTGCCCTGATCAATGTTATCAGAATCAGACCAGTCATTGAACCAGTTGAACTCAAAAATGTGAACCAGGCCAGAACAAGAAAAGAAAAAGGGGACAGAAAAACTGGTCGACGGAAAATTACATAAAATATTCAAATTTTGAAAAAAAGCATATATATTCATGTGCATCCACATGAATCCAAACCATTATACACAAATATGCAAATTTTCTTGTATATATAGCAAGGGTGCATATAACCAAAAGGACATTGAGTGCAATCCATCTCTGAACCAAAAAAACATCAACAAAGAGGTTCTGAATGGCCTCGAGAGTCCAAAAAAATTCACGCTACAACAAATAACTGCATATTATCAAAATCATTGCCTATATTGAGATCTTCGTCATCAATATCACTCTCTAAGCATAAAAATAAGATAGAAACAGCTTAACGTGTCAAATCAGTGATTTTGTTTGAGTGATGGGTACATTTTTACTAGAGTCGTGAACTGTGTTATTGGATCCACGGGGTCTTGATGCTGGATTCGCGGATCCGAGTTTCGGATACGGATCCACCCAGATCCACGTAGGATCCGCCATGTAGATGGATCCTTCAAACCTGGAAACATATCCCATGCTATCGAAATGGATCCCGTGCCAACTAGCACTCACACGTCGGATCCCATGCAAATAACATTAGAGCTTTTTTTTTAAAAGATATTTGCCACCCATCTGAAACTGTTGTCACTGTGGAGACAACCTCTGGCTGCAAGAGGTCAGTGCCCAAGACATTTGCAAGATTGATGAAGATTTTAAAAGACTGGTTGGAGAAGAATCATGCAAGATGCAATGGATCTTTCTAATTCAGAAACCTATCAACTTTAACCAGAATGGCCAGCATCCTAAGGTTTGCAGACTTCCTAGTTTAACGTAATGAAGATGTGAATGTAAGGAAATAGGGTTTAAAACCTAGGCAATTAAGAATCTAAGTTTAAACCCTGTGAGAAGAATAATGGAATACATGGGCAACAAAGAGAGTTAATGTGTTTTTGAAATGGGTGGAGCGCCCATTAAGGTTATTAAAGAAGCTGTAGGTACCATTCAAAGGGTAAATCCACAACCAAATTTAAGAGAAACCGCTGCTTCTACACCTATTTCAATTGAACAAAACGTAACATGAAATCATAAACACATGAGTTAAGAAGGATACATACTGCAAATACTCATAAATTAGGACTCAAAACTAGTCTTATTCAATTAGTTCCTGAGAGATCTGCCCATTACATAATCTTCATAGACCCCAGACTCGGAACCTTTAAAATATGCTGATTCTGGACTTTTATTTCTGGCCTAGTCTAACAGTTCTAGCGTCAGTTATGGAACTGACTTTGAAACAATTATAAAACCTGTTAAAAAATATTTACAAACGAAAAGTAACATTTAAATATTATATGTAATAATATATATAATGTTTTAAAACCTCTTTTAAAATAAAAACCCCACCTTCTATATATATATATACATTATAAGTTTTTTGGAGTTTTCAATAGTTCACTGTCCTTTCAATAAATGTTGAACGAATCATGTTGAAACGATGTACTGATCTTCAATATAAAAACAAGCTATGTAATTGATGCGAAGGTTGCGCAGGCCCAAGTCTTCCATCATATACCACGTCAGCAAAACAGTAAGTGGTTTCATTGAGACAGGAAACCATTTTACGACACCCCATATGGCGGTTTCGGAAAATGTAGGAGGAGGGTGGCGCAATAAATCTGGACCGTAGATGTATGTGCTGGGCAGTTTTGTAAAACAGATTTGCGACACCCTTGCCTCTATTAAACTTTGAACATGTAGACCGGTCGCAATTTGTTGATCTGGGCATAAGACATTGTCGACCGTTGATTATTCTGGCATCTGCGAGAAATATATTCTTGACTTTGTTGACCTGTACTTCATTGATGACTCTGGCTTCTACAGATAGCATTCCTCAATTAGCTCTTCTTTCAGAGCCCACCTTTCACAACAACCACCATTGTGAGAACGACCTTCATAATCCAGAATTAAACATTCACTTCATTTTTTACGACACAACTAATGGAACTGAACTGCTGGCTGTGGTTAGAAACTTAATGCCGCATAATTCTGGACTGATGATGAGGAAATGATATGTGGTTTTGCTGGTAACATATGTGCAATATGATTATCATCATTAGCTTTCTGCATTGCCACTAAACAAGCTTGAAGCTGGAGCCAAAGTTTAGGAATAAGATGTGCATTAACAAGAGATGAAATGTCCATGTTCTTATCCAAGGCCCAAGTCTGAAGAGCTTGTATATGCGTGATATTGGCACACTGGCTGTTTGCAAGATGTTGATATTGGAAGCTTGAGTTTTATCCGCACTCAGTTGGTCTGTATTAATAATATAATGTGCTGTAAGTAATTAGTTGCTCACAAGTCAATGAGCTTCTGGCAAAAGCTAGACCAGGTTTTCTTGCGTTGAAATTGCACAGTCACAACCTCCACTGCCTCGTTGCTAGTGTCAATAGTTTTATAGGCAGCTCTTGCACTGCCACGATGACTTTTATCGGGATGCAACATGTCTACAAGTAAAAGAAGGTGAGCTTGAAAATATGGGCGTAGAACAACACATGTATGATAAGCAATCTGCTTTTCTACCACTGTCACCATTGATCCCACTCACAGCATATTTACTGCCAATATGTCTTTTATTCACTGCTCATTTTTTACACCAGAATACATTTCCTTGCACAAACTTCGCACATGCTTTTGCTTTTCCTGTAAAGGAGTCTCAGGCATCTCTTGTATACCAAGGGTTATGTTTCAGAGATATCAAAGTGCTAATATAAGAGGATGTCCATAAACGAAGCAGTTAATAGTGAATCCTATCAGCTATTGAAGTAAAGTAGCATCTGGCTTTTAGTGAGCTTGGACATTCCTTATCGCCTCCCTCTGATATACCAAGTACCATATTAATCCAACAGTTTCTTCTGCAGCCTCAGGCCATGCCAATCCCAAAGCTGCCCGAATTGGACGTGGAAGAATAAACTCAATAATAGGGAAACTAACTCGAACCAGGACCTCTTCAAGAATATTATTGAGCTTGCCATTAATCTAAATGAGCTGAGAACGAAGGTGAGGGTGGGTTCTTTAAACTGTATGAACCACCTCCTGCAACTCTGATGGGTTTATGCTTTCAGAAAAGAGCATGGCGAGAATTGTGATTTGTGTTCCACCACCCAGGGCATTGCACCAACTTTCTTTGTGCCTCCTAACATTCTACTGTGTGGAGTCCCCAGTGGATTTTTTTCTTCATCGCTTTGATACAAAATATTTGTAGGGCTCCCCTAACAAGATATTGCATTAATGGGTTGAATCCTGGGCATTTTATAGCTTCAAGCTTGCAATGGGGTCTGTGAAAGAAAACCGAATAAGATACGAACCCAACATTGTTATGAGCTTCCTTGTATCACGATTTATTGTCCAATAATGTTGATTGGTTATTGAATATAAACATCTACATATCTCAATCTTGGCCCTTATCGGATAGGGATTCTATTTGCATGGGACTTTACATGGAGAAACAGAGAGACGACATGATTATGCAAATTCACAGTGGGATTTTCCTCGCCTATTCTTTTGCCTTCGTTGTAATCCCATGTGTGTTTGTGTGTGCTTTGTAAAATTAATATCCCACTTAGATTTGGTAAAGCCCCTCATCAATGTATATAAGCACCCACGCCTTCATATCGCTTTGACGCGTTGAGCAGTAGTGTCGGTCCCTTCATGGGCTCTTCCCTTGGTTTGGCAACATATGTGTGTGCACTAATCTTGGTGGACTATGGCTGTGGATTGGTGGATTGTGGTGCTCGACTTGTTACTTGGAAAACTGTTGAAATTCTGACGTTCTATGCTGTAACAATCACTTATTATAAAACTTCTTTACGCTGCAATATTAGATAAACAATTGTAGATAGAACCAAAATCAAATGCACAATAGAAGACAACCAAGAACAAAATGAGACACAAAGAATTTAGGTTCAATGATTGTTGAAGAATCTAGGGAATTTAGTATTAGTAGGATTCTTCTAGACTTGATAACAATTTGTGAAGTGCTTTACAATTTATCTTAGCTTGATCTTCTTCTTATTATTAGTGTGTGTGTTTCCTTCATCAAACTGCTACCAAAAAAACAGACAAGAACACAAGATGTTTGGCTTTCTGCCAGGGCCAAAATCTCTCCCTCTTGTAGAGGAAAACCCACACAAAATTCTTCTTATAGAGATTCCAATTGACGCATACCAAGACCTTGACCCTTGACATATTATGCCACTCCAAGACCAAGACACCAATCCTCCTTGAAGTCACTGCTGAGATTATCATCATAGTTATACCAAAACTGCTAGATCACTGCTGCACCATGAGTGCTCCTTCATCTAGATCACTGCTGCACTTACTGAGAATATCACTGCTGCATTTCCATAGAGATCTTCACTGTATCTACAATGTCATCATATCGTTCTTCATTATGACCTTATCTTCGGAGGGTTTATGATCATGACTATGTAAAATATGTTGATAGAGTATTGCACTGAGACAATTTGTATGCTGAGTTAGTGTACGTGTTTGTGAGAGTTGTTCATAAGGGATGCCGAGATTATGATTGTATTTTGAAACATAGATCTTCTTCCTTTCATCCATGCCAGGACTTATACTTCTGTGGTATACATCTGTAATTGCTTCACTGTTTGTCATCCTAATTGTGAGGATCCCATCTTATAAACGTCCAACAGTCATGGTGAATTCGAGTCTCTGTCCTTATCCGAGCTTGTAGATGAGTGTGAATTGATACCTTCCTGTAATGCAGATTACAGTCCTTGTTCTTCACCGAATCATCTCAGAAAAATGTGAGTTCTGTTCTTCCTGCACCACTGTACCCATCCGATATTCAGTCATGCACCCATCCGAAATTACAGTCATGCACCACATACGAAATTTCAGAGATGTCTGAAATTTTGTTGTGTAGTTTTGCGGATACCCTAGCTGGGTATTTATAGTAGTTCATCCTCCATAATTGAGCTGACTTGAACAAGTGAAGTGTTGTGTCATTTATATGAGCCGACATGTCATCTTTTAGTTGTTTAATTCATTTTTGCAGGCCGACATGATGTTCTCTTCATCGTTTTGCTTGTAGTCTTCTTTGTTGAAGAATGGTGCTTGTCTTGGAGGGCTTCTTGACACTAGGTTGACTCATGTACATTACATAAATGCTCATAAAGAGCTCTTTAACATAATCTTTACTCTTTGACTTTCCTAGACCTATGGAATGAGCAAGAAACTCATTCATATAATTTTATAAAAAAAATATTTCTTTTTCTTAACAAGTACAAAGATCAAAATTACACTGACAAATACCGAACCTAGTTACACTTTTCTTCAACACTCCCTCTTAACTAGGGAGGTATTTACAATGGTACTTGGTTATTCAGATTCTCAATCTGAAGAATTTACTATAAGAAGAATTGGATTGGTAATCCCATTTGTATAGCATCATATCAATCAACATTGTCATAGTTCAAGGCCTTGATTAACAACTCCATCTCTCCACGAGACCATGAGCTACAATGCTCGCGAGACCAATGATTTATAGACACCTTCATCATTGTCTCTCAAGGTACATACCCACCCAGGTGTTCACTGAGTATTACCCAATCCTCCCATTCTTTCTTCCCAAGTGAAGACAAGAATGTTGTGTCTATCATGTGTCTACATTTCCATTCATGGCCTTCATTACGCCGAGAGGCGCTCTACAACCCAATATGGGGTAGATCTCACATAAACGTGTAAGCGTAAATGTAAATGTAAACATTTAATATGTATTGTTTAACATTTAACATTTTAATCTAATGTCGGCCCTATTTAGAAATCAATCTAATTATTATTATGTATAAACACAATATAAATTTAAAATATAAAGAGGTTTATGAACACTAAAAAAATAGGCATGGTAAATAAATAAAAATATAAATAAACTGGAGGTATGGTAAATAAATAAAACCTCTTTTTATACTTACTCCAAAGGTATGGTAAATAAATAAAAATAAAAATATAAATAAACGAGAGGTATAGTAAATAAATAAAACCTCTTTTTATATTTAGTCCATAAACCTCTTTATATTTACGAAGACTCAAAAAAGAGGTTTTATTTAGGTGAAGCCTATGGGCCAAATACCATATTTATAAAAGAGGTATGGTAAATTAATAAAAATATAAATAAACCAGAGGTATGGTAAATAAATAAAACATCTTTTTAATATTTACTCCATAATTCACTTTATATTTACGAACGCTCAAAAATGAGGTTTTATTTAGGTGAAGCCTATGGGCCAAATTATTATTAATACCATGCAAAAAAACATTATTAATCGTAATATTAATATTAATAAAAATAAAGATGGCACATGGTATTGACCCATAGTATTGAGAACCAATGGTATTAATGTAGAATGTAGCCTATTTAAAGGGGGAAATTAAATGAGCATAGATCCATCTTTACTCTGGATCTACTAAGCGCCGAGAGGGATCAAATATCTTGATATGCAAATTAGCATAGAGTGAAAAAAGATTTGACCCCTCTCGGTGCTTGGTAGATCCAGAGTAAAGATGGATCTGTTAGCGCTTGAAATTTCACCTCAGGCTGAAAAGGCAAATTTCAAAGCTACATCAAACCATTTAGCCTCGTAGCTAGCCCTACGGGGCAGGAGAAGGCTCTCTCCGGTCAATCTCGGCAAATTTTCAATGGGATGAGATGACCAACAAGATAACACTGATATTAGGCTAGTAAACTGATCAGAAAGATTGATTTTGGGGTTTTTGGATTTTTGGTGGCAAATTGAGGAGCTGCAATTTAGGGTGCGGGGATTTGACACAGTTTCTGCAGGGGGGTCTTTGGGGCGAGGTAGGAACCTGTATTGATGCCTTTAGTTGAAGTGGATGATTAGGAAAGAAAGAGTAGGAGCTAAAGAGAGCAAACAATGACTTTGAATTCTCTTTAGACAGCAGAAAACATAGAAATTAAACAAATTTAAAAGCAGAGCATGGCAGGCATGAATTCATACTTTATCACTTCATTTGTTTAATATGCAGAAGGAAAGAAAGGAGATGAAGCACATAAACACACTTACAAGTACATTAAGATACACATCATCAACACATGAGTCCACAAGAATCCCAAAGATGACTGCAAAACCCTGGTCTTCCTTAGCCAAAAATTGCAGAGATACAAGTGAATAATACAATGATAGCTTCTCCCTCAAGAGTCCAACCATGAAAATGAGCAAGAAAGTACATAATATAGATGATCTAACTTCTTTCCCTGCCTCTATGGGTCGAGCTCACTATCCTAGGAGCTGTCTGAACCACTTCTAAACTAAGCACTACAAAATAGGCAGTCAAAACAACTTGCCTCTATAAACTTGGAAACCAGTTCATACATTCAATTTTTACCCTTTACATGCAAGAATCTTCTAGAAGAGTTAAACAAGAGTAAAAGTATCCAAAAAGTGTCACAATTACAGTCAAGAGGACCACCATCCACCTCAAAAAGTCAAACTGGAGCTAAACTGCGTTTTCTGAGCTGAACTGGTCAAATCTGGCAAAGTTTCCTCAACGGGTCGCGCACATTTCCTCAACGGGTCGCGCACTTTGGAGCTCTGTTTGGAGGCCTTCCAGGTGTCAGAATTGGGTGCAGGATAGCTCGTTGGAAAGGTCTGCGAGTCTACTTTCCAACCCAACTGGAATTTTTGAATTTGGAGTTCATTTGCCCAGTCAAAACTCAATTTTCCCAAGACTGCTTCTGCAACTCAAAAAAGGGGCAAAAAGTCAAATTTTGCATGTATTTTGACCTTCTGGAGGCCCAAAACCCCATAAAAACTCAAGTCCATCCATAGGCATATGTAACTTTGCATGACAAATCTAGAAATGCTGAGTTTTTGCAAAAAGGAGCTACGATGACAAAGGGTCTCACCGGGGGTGAGACCCGTTGAGGAGCCAAAACCTGTAAATTTCCAAAAAATGCCAAAATTACCCAAAATTCTCAAAAATTTTTGGGATTTGTGCTGTAGCTGATGCTAGTGAGTGCCATGATCTTTGAGGGATGCCTCAGCCAAGATACGGAGTGGATTGGTCTTCTTCCTCCGCCTAAGAGCCTCGGACAACCTCCTTTGGAACATTTTCATTTTGGCCTTGCATACATGCATCCTTGCCCAATAGTGATTCTTCATGTTTCTCAGCAGCTTTTTCTCTTGGTTGGCCTTAGCCAACAGCCTCTCCAAGTGGGCATTCTCCTGAATGAGCATTGATTCTCGGTCAGCAGGCAATGGATCACCGGGTCTTCTACGGTTCAAGACTCGGTCGCTACAAATCCTCCATAGCTCATCAAGTGCTTTCTCCTCCTCTAGCTGTGTGTTCCGCTGCTCCAGGTAGGTGATGGTCCATTGGGCACCCTCAAGTCTCCTCTGTAAAACATCATTTTCAGCTCTAAGATGCTGAATGATCTCCTTCGCCTCTTGGCTAGGAGAACTGGCCTCGAGATCAATCACCGGATCGTCATGAATCATGGGCTCTTTGCCCCTCTGTAGTACCTGTGCTGATGAAGAAAGCGAGGCCCCTTCCACCTGATGTGGAGATAACACTCGCTGAGCTGATGATGAAGGCGAGACCCCTTCCACCTGCTGTGGAGATAGTACTCGCCTAACTGCTGCAAATAAGGCCCTTGGGCCTTTCTGATAAGTGACCAAAGGAGTGGAGCTAACATGTCGGGTGACGGGAGCATCAGGCTGCTGAGATGGTCCTCCCTCCTCATGAATGACCTCCTGATGTGGCTGATGTGGCACTGTGAAAAACTCACGGGAGATGAACTCCTCCCATGAGATGCCCTGCTGAGTCAACTGATGTGAGACTATGAGCTGAATCAAACCATAATGGCATAGGCTCCTGTACTGCTGGGCCGGGGTCTTCCTCTGCAACATGGGCACCATCCTCTGAATGTTATGAAACAAGAAGACCGGGAGGTTCATCATCCTCACTCGGGTGAAATGCATCAAAAGGCGAATGTGATATGAATAGACCTGTGAAAATCTGCCCTCACAGGTAAAATAATGCATAATAAGCCTCATGAGGGGAGCATACTCGCTCCGGAGAAATCTGAATGGGAAAACACCCGTCAAGAGTCTCACAAATGATGGCCGGACATAGGGCTCAAAGTGAACAAAATCAAGCAACCTGCGCTTAGGCCACACCTCACCCACATTTGGTATCCCTGTAGCTTGTGAGATCACCTCAGGTGTCAATGTGAAATTCACCCCTGCCAGAGTAACATGTCCATCATGGAGGTGTAAGACAAACAAGCGGGCCAACTCTCTATGATGCTGAATCCGAGAGATCCTCTCACAAAACTGATAGCAAGACATGTACTGGAAGCAATTCACTGCCAAAGGACAGGCCTGTCATTCTGCCAAAGAAGTAGGCTCTTCCCGCTTATGATGTCCTCCCTTACCCCCTCTACGAGGCCTTCTCTGTTCTTCAACCTCTGTAGACGATGAATGGTCATCACTTTGCTCATAAGTTTCGGTTTCTGACATGGTTTTGGAGCAAAGTGGACAAACTGAACTGCTGTCTCTGCCTGCAAAAAGTGCTGAAATCTATGCTGTTTCAAGGGGAACCAGACATGAGGGAAATGTTAGGGGAGGGATCTTTTAACAAGGAATGGGAATATATAAAGATAACAGGGAATTTTTAAGGGAAATTTTGCAAATCATATTCATAAAGGAACACATATTTGTGATAGGGAAATCATTTGCAAAGATTGTTGCATATGGGAAAAAACATGCATAAAAGTGAACATGGGAACATATGCATACATGTTTAATAGGAAGGGAAACCATACACCACACATGTTGACATTTTACCAACAGTTTTTGTTATCTTGCATATGCATGTGGTAGAGGGGAATTAGGGTTTTCACTTTGTTTTGTTTTTTGATGCTTTGGGAGAGGGGTAGGGTTTTCAGTTTTAGTGATTTAGGGATGGGAAGGGAATTCATATTTCATTTATAAAATAATCATGGGGAAAGGAAATGTACATATGAGTGTGGGCAAAAGGGAAGGGAAGGAAACCAATCAAAGGGAAAAACAGCTTGAAACACCATAAACCCTAACACAATTTGCACATGAATATTGCAGCCATACAAGTCCTTTCATTTGCATGATTTGAGGTTAAAATCATAGCATTGAGGGCTTACAATCCATCATTAACCTCCAAGACAATGTGTAAAGAGCCTACCTCGACCAATTTGGATGATTTGAAGGGAGATTGAGGAATTCGGTTGAAGTTTGGAGGCAAACAGCTCAACGGGTCGCGCAGGCCTCCCAACGGGTCGCGCACCTCCCAACGGGTCGCGCCCGTAGTATTTCTGCACTGCTGAGGGGTCCTGGACGGGTCGCGCACCGCCCAACAGGTCGCGCACCTCCTTCAACGGGTCGCGCACCACTCTGCTGCCCGAAATCACTGCGATTTTGCTCCTTTCGCCTATCACTCTCTCAAACCTCTCTTCCAAGCGTTGAGACGCATAATGAGAGTAAAAGGAGGAAAGTTGAACCTTTATAAACTCCATTTGAAAAATTTCATCCATAAACCCACTTTATAAAGTTTATTTTTGACACTTTTTAAAACACTGATTTTTTGGTTTCCTTTATCCTGAATTTGACTTTCTGAGTGCTTTGACTTGATTCTTTTTGCAGGTAAATCATCTGAGGGACTTTGGCAAGGGGACCAGGGTTATTGCTGCCTTTTTGAAGACTTTTTGGAATTTCATTCTTTTTACAAAAATTTAGCATGACCTTGGCTTTAAAAACAGAGTTTTTAAATCCAAGGTTAAAAATGAACTGTACATGATGAAAATATCAAAGAAACATGTTTACCATCCTCCCTCTGGCTTGCTGGGCATTCAAAGACTCTTAAAGACATGACCTAGCAGAGATAAATGACCAAAACCCTAGACCTAGGACCTTTGACCTCAAGACAAAACAAGACAATCTTGAAAGAATTTTAATGACTGATATGACCTAATCCAGCAAAACCAAGAGGGGTATAAATAGACCAGCTCCTCCATCAGGGTTATGGCATGCCTAACGGGATGCAAAATTTGACACTGATGAGACACCTACTAATGCAAATGCAAAGAGCTTTGATCACTGATGGAGGGCTTTCAAGACCGACACTAACAGGATCTATGCTGGTCTAGATTTACGGTTGTTAGTCCTGGTCTAGTGCATGACACATGACACGGAAAAACACAATTGTCACTCCTTTGTAATCAGGGGTCAAACTCCTCTTGATCAGGGACCTGTCAGAGCTCCCTCTTAGCTAGGGACTCTTCTATATATCAACAAATTTTTCTTTGTGGGTCCTTCAGTTGCTTGATCAACTTCTCTCCTTGATATCATGAAATTTAGTTGAGCTTCTTCCTTGTAGGGCAAAAACCATCGATCACTTTCCTTCTTATTCTATCATGTCATTCCTTTCTTCATGGAAAGTGGCCTTCTTGGTACATATCTGGAACCTTCTTCATATGGCTACTTCTTTTCTCTCCATGCTTCTTTCAGGAGTTTCCATCCATCGCATGAATGCTGGTTGCACTTGTACTTACAAGTCTTGTTCTAGTAGCCCTGCATGAACTCATCCAGATATTATTCAAGAAATTAAAACATTATATTAAATTAAATCATACCTTACGAGATGGCTCTTCATCATGACATCTTCTTGTAGGTATCAACATCCTGCACACATATTGTCACATCTCCCAAAGATATCCATTATCAAGGGTCTTCATTCTTTTCAGACTTTCATCAGAGTCTTCATATCTTTCTGGGAGATTTCCTAGTCAAATCTTCTTGGTCTTTTGGATGTTGATTTCCTTCATCATGGTTGCATATCTCACGATCTCTTCCTTCCTCACACATTCCATAGCTTTCAATCAGAGTTTCTTTATTGTAGTCAATCACCTCATACTTCATATGAGGACATATTATGTTGATTTCATCTAGTGTGACTTATGCCTTCCTGCATCTTTTCAGAGGAAGAGATCTTTTTTCTCTTGATCATGCTTCTTAAGATAGAAGAAAAGATCCATATTACCTGCAACCATACAACATGACATTATAATATTAAACACAAGCATACATACCTTATTTTACCTTCAGTTCATCAAGGCTTCTTCTAGCAGCTTCCTTGATTGAAGAGATCTTCAATCCCTTGATCTTCTTTATGTCATCACATCATTATCTCATGGATTCCATAGGTTCGAATTCTTGTTGAAATTCTTACTTCCTCTCTATATTAGAGAACCCTTCGATGACGATTCCATTAGAGAATTTTGAGGATCTTGTATATCCCCAATTGGCAGATGTTTCCTTTTTGACTTGATGTATGATGAGCCTTAGATGACTCCTTTCTTTTCTCCAATGTTCACTGCGGTTCCCAAGAGCTATATACCCTACATGTTTGTCTTCCATGGATTTTTTCCTTTATTATTCTCATGGCGATGTCACAATCTCTTGTTTCTAATGCTTCCATGATTCCATGATGCATCTTATTATCATTGTCATATCTTATAACACAAGATTTAGGAGCTTATGATAGGACCCTTTTGTGAGGGATATTATCTTACTCATAGGAGAGATTTGTTACTCCCTCTTTCCTTGGCCCTTTTCTTCATCTTCCTCCATCTTTCAGTGATATGAGCTTCCAAAATATTTTTATAGCATTGAATCTTAGCTATACTTATTCTATCTTGTTTGAGGACCAACCTTCCCTTTCCTTTCTACACATGGTTGAGTTCTTTTAACCTTCAATATTTTTGTCATCAACTTGTCTTTCTCTATCTAGCATAGAGACCACAAGTTGTTGAATGAGGTAACCTTCTTGTTCATGGACATTTGTTACCTTGCCTATCAGTTAGAACGATGATGATTATTTTCCTTCCTAGATCTTGTAAATGGGATCTTATGAAGATATCCTACATCCATTTTTACTCTCAAGAAGAATAGATTCCATGTGACCTTCTTCATTGCATCTTTAGAGAATGAGTTTATCACCTACATCACTTTTATGTCTCCAATATTGCTATGTGAGGGGATCTTTCATGAGCATCCCTTTCCATAAATTCAGAGGAGACTTATTGATATGTTTAATGACTTCAGCTACTTAGAGTATTATGTCTATCCTCTTTCCTCATGCAATGAATCTTGTTGACCCATCCAACCTATAGATGTCCTTGCAATCATGAAGTCATTTAACCAAATATATAAATTGAAAAGATACTTACTTGTCATGTGAAGATGAAATATTCACCTTGATTTCTTTAATGATGGTTGAAGCAGATGCATTGATGCTTCCTTCGGATGAGATCCTTGATGAAATGGTATGAAGCTTGCCTTCTTGTCTTCAAATTTCTTCGCCTTCTACATCTGATTCTTATGATTAGCAAACTGTTGATGAACTTGAGATGGCATTGTCTTGCTATCACATAAGTGGATTATGGAATCTTGCAGCATTGTGTAGAACCATAGGGTCTTGATGTTGCTTGCCATGATGATCATTTTATAGTAGAGACCCATCACCGAACACCTTCATTCTATATTGAGATCCCTGTGGTATAGACTAAGATTGTGAAAGGCATCGAAAACTGCTGTCATCAACTCGAGTTTTAAGTATTTGTGATCAAAACTTCATTCTTTGACCAAGGTTGCTTAATCCTATTGTGGCACCAAGATCTCAATAGTATAGTACCGAGACTGTGAGTAGTATAGACTGTTGAAGGTTGTATAGGAAAAAAATCTTTGCTGTTGTAGACTGCTTGTTGTAGACTTGATCCTTCAACGCTTGAACCTTGCTTTGATGTTTCTTTTTACTGCTATTCCTTTGACTTTAGCACCTTAGCTCTGATTCCATGTTGAAGAATCTAGGGAATTTAGTATTAGTAGGATTCTTCTAGACTTGATAACAATTTGTGAAGTGCTTTACAATTTATCTTAGCTTGATCTTCTTCTTATTATTAGTGTGTGTGTTTCCTTCATCAAACTGCTACCAAAACAAAGAGACAAGAACACAAGATGTTTGGCTTTCTGCCAGGGCCAAAACCTCTCCCTCTTGGAGAGGAAAACCCACACAAAATTCTTCTTATAGAGATTCCAATTGACGAATACCAAGACCTTGACCCTTGACATACTATGCCACTCCAAGACCAAGACACCAATCCTCTTTGAAGTCACTGCTGAGATTATCATCATAGTTGTACCAAAATTGCTTCTTCATCTAGATCACTACTGCACCATGAGTGCTCCTTCATCTAGATCACTGCTGCACTTACTGAGAACATCACTACTGCATTTCCATAGAGATCTTCACTGTATCTACAAGGTCATCATATCGTTCTTCATTATGACCTTATCTTCGGAGGGTTTATGATCATGACTATGTAAAATATGTTGATAGAGTATTGCACCGAGACAATTTGTATGCTGAGATAGTGTACGTCTTTGTGAGAGTTGTTCATAAGGGATGCCAAGATTATGATTGTATTCTGAAACAGAGATCCGAGACCTTCTTCCTTTCACCCATGCCAGGACTTATACTTCTGTGGTATACATCTGTAATTGCTTCACTGTTTGTCATCCTAACTGTGAGGATCACATCCTATAAACATCCAATAGTCATGGTGAATTCGAGTCTCTGTCCTTATCCGAGCTTGTAGATGAGTCTGAATTGATACCTTCCTGTAATGTGGATTACAGTCCTTGTTCTTCACTGAATCATCTTAGAAAAATGCGAGTTATGTTCTCCCTACACAACTGTAACCATCCAAAATTCAGTCATGCACTCCATACAAAATTTCAGAGATGTCCGAAATTCTGTTGTGTAGTTTTGCAGATACCCTAGCTGGGTATTTATAGTAGTTCGTCCTCCATAATTGAGCTGACTTGAACAAGTGAAGCGTTGTGTCATTTATATGAGTCGACATGTCATCTTTTAGTTGTTTAATTCATTTTTGTAGGCCGACATGATGTTCTCTTCATCGTTTTGCTTGTAGTCTTATTTGTTGAAGAATGGTGCTTGTCTTGAAGGGCTTCTTGACACTAGGTTGACCCATGTACATTACATAAATGCTCATAAAGAGCTCTTTAACATAATCTCGAATCTTTGACTTTCCTAGACCTATGGAATGAGCAAGAAACTCATTCATATAATTTTATAAAAATAATATTTCTTTTTCTTGACAAGTACAAAGATCAAAATTACATTAACAAATACCGAACCTAGTTACACTTTTCTTCAACAATGACCAGGGAAAAACTCACAAGGGGAAAACCCAATCAGATTCTTCTTCTATTAGAAATCAATTGTTCAGCAGAGATACAGAGTACAATGAGAGTGTTAGGATATTCTGACACATAGGAAATAGTTAAGTATAACTTGGTCTAGTGTATAGTTAAGTAAAGTGTGTTTCTTTACTATGTACTTTTTGTAACTTACAACCTGACAATCACGATATGTTCTAGACATGAAGTGATCAGACGGTTGATTCTCTCCTCGGTATTACCGACACTTGATCCTTGACTTAACACCCGATTGGTCCACGATCTCTATTTAAAGAGCATGGAGGGTCATTTGTAAGGTGACCGTTCATGAGAGAAGCTTATGTAAATTTTCTTTCTTTTACATTAATAAATTGCCTGAAGTGGTCGCGTTGGCTCAGACCGTGCACTGTTTCCCTCTTTGAGGGTTTTAACCACGTCAAGAATACTGGTGTACCGATCTGTGATCTGTTTGTGAGCGGTGTCCTTTGGTGTTCTATCTAAGGAACTTACCCTGTAAATTCCTACATGGTATCAGAGCTATTCGAGGGCCGCATCCGTTGGTGATCCAAATCCGAAGCCGGTACAACTGCATCCGACTGTTGTTTCCTATATCTACTGTTTCTGACCGCTTTCGGGCCGAGAGGATTGCTTTATTGTGTTAGGAGCATCTGTTCTAGCGAGGAACTCCTTTCGTTTCACGCGAAAAGGTTTTCGGTAGCCCTAGCTACGCCATTTTTAATATGTGGAGGTATACAGTCTTTATTTGCAGTTACAATTATTTATCTCTCTGTTTATTTCGGTTTATAGTCCTCTATAATTTTTTTTATTACCGGTTCTATACCTATGCTCTTTGCCCCGCGACTCTGTGCGATTTGGACAAACTAGAAACAAATAGAAATGATTTTTCTCATGCGTATGCTCTTTTCCGCTGTGCCTTAGTGTGATTTCGAAAAATCAGAAACATTGAGGAAAATATTTAGTTTCCGGCCAAATCTAACTTTAAGTCGTAAGACTTGGATTTCTTTTGCATGTTTGTTTTGGGTTGTGTGGTTTTTTTTTGTTTTGTAGGCAAAAAGAGGTTTTTCAAGTAAACGCGCACTCCAAAGCTTCAATGAGCAAAACCCCCCTTTCCTCATTTCCAAAAATTACTAACCTTTTAAACTAGCTCATTTGGTCCAAAGTTACTTTATGAGAATAGAGGTCTTGGGTTCAAGTTTTTCTTTTTGTTGAGTTACTTTTTCAAAAAGCACATGTAACTTATGTTTTAAAGTTACTTTATGTAAAAGTGTTTTCACCCATTATAAAAGTGAGTCACTTATAATTCTGAAGTCACTTTATTTTTTATTTAAGTTACAATTTAGTGGGTAGTTCATAAAGTACCATTGTAAAAGTGACTTTCATTTATTTATAAAAGTGGGTCACATAAGTAATCTTTTTTTAAAAGAGAGCTAATTAGATTAAGTTTGGAAGTGGGTGGGGGGGGCTGGGGAGTTAAAATATAATATTATCATTCACTTCCCAACATTCACGTAGTTCGTCGGCATCTTCAACAACTTTTTTTCAAAAAGCCATAACTTCTTCATTTGGAAGCCGTTTTCAGAGCCGTTTTTTTGAATCAGCCTAATTTTTCGAGATCTTTCCATTGGAACACTTAGTTTCAGCATCTTCAGCTTTAGTTTCTTTTAAAATGGAAAGTCCATGCCTAGTTATTCTTGACAGCACCAACTACTTCCAATGGTTATCCTACATTGTGGATTTACTTAGAAGTAAAGGTCTTTATAGAATAGTCTTAGGCCAAGAATCTAAACCTAAAGATGAAGATAAGCTAGCCAAATGGGAAAATAAGCAAGATCAAGCACGTGGGTTGATAAGGATGTCTATTTCTCCAGACCTTAGATTCCATATCGCAAAACTTGATACCCCTGATGAAGCAATGAAACAACTCAATAAAGTTTTTGGAATTAAAAATGAAATTAGAGCCCATCAACTCAAAAATGAGTTGCTTACGTTGGACCCCAATAATTTTTCTTCCATTGAATATTTTTGTCTAAGTTCAAGACCCTTAGACTTCTCTTGGAAGGTGTTAAGATTAAGAAAGAAGATGGTAGCTTTATCTATTCCATTCTTACTAAGTTAGGGCCAACTTATTCTGTGTTTGTTTTCACCTTCCATTCTACTAGAGAAGCCTTTATTTCTCAAGGACAAGCTTACAAGTCCCCCTCTTTTGACGCCTTTTGTGATACTTTAATAAGAGAACAAGAAAAACTCTTACATCTTGGTCTTCTTAATACTGGAAACTTTTCTATGAAAGCCTTAGTAGCCCAACAACAACCAAATTCAAAGAATCCTAAGAAGCAACATTGCAACTTTTGTAATCGTGATGGCCACTTAGAATCCAAATGCTTTAAGAAGATGGAAGCCTTGGAAGCAGCAATGAAGAAGCATAACATCCATTTGGAGCACTCTTCAACTTCATTTTCAGGAATAACAATTTCTGCATGTGGTTGTTAAGCATCTCGGTCTGGTTATGCACTAAATGTATCTTTTTCTTCTCATTCTCATGAGTGGCTCATTGATTCTGGAGCTTCTTATCACATGGCGAAAAGCAAAGCCATGTTTTCTTCTTTAAATGATTGTAACACCAAAAATATATATGTTGGTGATGATAGGTCTCTTAGTGTTGTAGGGACCGGAACTATTCATCTAGACAATGGTCAATTTAATGATGTATTATGTGTTCCTATCTTATCCTGCAACCTTCTATCTGTATATCAAATAACTCATTCAGGTGAAGGTAAAATCATTGAATTTTCATTTCGTCATGTTGTAATTAAGGACCTAAGAGATCCTAGACAGATTTTAGCTACTAGCATTGCTGATGATTCTACAATGTTGTATAAGTTTAACAACTTTGGGTCATCAACTCTTCTCTCGATATTTGTTGCTCATAATGATGACGTGAGCAAACTTTGGCATGAGCGATTTGATCACTTAAACTATCGCTCCCTTCAAAATCTATGTAAAGAAAATATGGTAACAGGTCTTCCTATGGTATCTTGCAGAGATGGTGTTTGTTTCGGATGTGTACTTGGAAAACATCAGCGGGATAGTTTTGAAAAACGTGCCTCTTGGCACGCTTCAACCCCTTTACAGCTTGTGCATAGTGATTTATGTGGTCCACTTCCAATTGTTTCATTCTCTAGCTACAAGTATTTCTTAACTTTCATTGATGATTTCTCTAGACACACTTGGGTATAATTCTTAAAACTCAAGAGTGAAGTCTTTAACATGTTCTTCGCCTTTAAGGCCTTTGTTGAGAAACAATCTGGACATCAAATTCTTAAGCTAAAATCTGATAATGGTGGAGAATATGTTAGCAACAAATTTATCAATTTTGCACTGAGCATGGAATTCAGTTGCAACACACTGTTCCATATACTCCACAACAAAATGGTGTAGTTGAAAGGAAGAATCACACTTTAAAAGAAATTGCACTCCTACTAAGGTTTTAAAGAATATCACTCCAGAGGAAGCATGGAGCTCAATTAAACCAGATGTAAGTCACTTTTGTGTTTTTGGAAGTGAAGCATGGGCCCATCTAGATGAGAAACATAAAGCCTTAGAACCTAAGAGTGAAAAGTGTATTTTTGTTGGATATTCTGAAGATGTCAAAGCAGTGTTGCGGGGGAGCGCCCCTCCCCTCCTCGATCCCGCTCCTAATCTGTGCTCCGGGCGAGAGCGCACTCCCTAAATTTTTTTTCGCTCCCTGCCTTTTCAGGAGCGTTTTGCCTTTTTTGCAATTTTTTTTTTTGTAGTAATGTTCGAAATGCAATTTTTTTTTGAAAGAAACAAATAATTTTTGAGTGGGGAAGCTTCATGATCAGGCCTATGGCCCTAATATTGATATGTTATTCATGGTAATGTTAAATTCTTAAAGTAAAAGTGACATTCTCCTTAATCTTCATTTTCATCCTTTTACTTAAATTTTTAACATTACCATAAAATGACTCGGGATTTTTGAGAGTGGTTCTGGCCTCATTGGATTTCATATGGAGAAAGTAGAATTTTAGATTTCATTCAAAATCCAACAAACTTATCAGTTTTTCAGGATTTCAGGATTGGGGGATTGCAATGTTTCCATTGTATTTTGTCATGTATTAGGGTATGGAACTCGTATTTAATCAAGAGCACCAATCCATCTATGTACATTGATGTTAGTGACATTGGTTGTCGAACTCCTCTGTCATGACCCTCCTAAAAATGTACACATCACTCAAACAAAATCTTGACTTGACATGCTATGCTTTTTGTATCTTATGTTAATGCTTAGAGGGTGATATTAATCACAAAGATCCCTATACAGATACAGAGGTAATGACAAAGATACCTCTGGATATTAATGCTTAGAGGGTGATATTAATGACAAAGATCTTGATTTTCCAACAAGACTAAAAAATTAGACAATTCTTGTGGTGGCAAGAGGCCCAAGCATAAGAAATAGATAATAGATTTACTTGTCTTTTCTAGTTTCTAGTAGTTTTTATAACTATTGACTCTTTCATATTTATTATGATATTTTTTTAAACAATATATGACAATTTAAGTTTGAAGTTGGCAATTATAACTCATTAGTAATGAATTATGAATATGATGCTTCATGAAAGTTGAAAGTTGTTTCATTTCATTTCATTTTATAACATTTCATTTCATGTTAGATATTATTTGTTGTAATGGTTACACTTAGCTTACAAGTATAACTTTGGTGACCAATGAGGATAAATGTTATATATTGAATTTTGAAAGCTTGAAACTTTAAGATTGATGAATCATGAGACTCAATATGTTGTATGTTACTATGTTACTAACTTGTGGACGTGGTTGATGAAGATTATAACTTCTAGATGATTGTTGTTATATGGTTCAATCTATGTTTTTTTTATATCTAATTGATTATTCTACATGTTTTTGTTGACATATATGTATCAAAATATAAAAAATATAATATATATATATATATATATATATATATATATTATTATATAAAAAATGCTCTGGGATTCGCTCCCAAACCGGGAGCTTCTGAAAATGTCGCTCCCGCACCCGCTTTCGCTCCCGCTCCCCGCTTTCGCTCCTGCTCCCAAGTAACACTGTGTCAAAGGATATAGACTTCTTCAACCTAAATCCAAAAATGTTATCATTAGAAGAGATGTAAAGTTTGTTGAAAATATATCGGCCTACGAGCCTAGTTCGGCGGTTGTGCCACCTCTCTCTTTCCCTTCTACTTCTGAAAATATTTCTTCTTCAGATGATGACAACGAGGATGACAATCCTCCCCCACCTTCTCGGGATCCTCCTTCAACTTCTCAGCTTCCAAAATCGGTCCGTACTGCTCAGGATGCAGCAGGTGCTCTTGCAGGTGATCCTACAGATCAGCGTCGTACACGTTCTTAGTTCGATAGAGCCTCTTCTTTACTGGCTCAAGCTTCAGCGAATTATGATCCTGACACGTTTGTAGGAGCTTCAGGCCATCCAGATTGGGACACAGCTACGAATGAAGAATATCGTTCACTATTGGCAAATGATACATGGGACCTTATTCGTCTTCCAAAGGGACGAAAACTTGTTAGATGCAAATGGGTTTACAGAACCAAGTTTGGACCAAATGGAAAAGTTGATAAACATAAAGCTCGTTTTGTTGCTAAGGGTTTTTCACAAGTTGTAGGAATTTGCTATACTGAAACCTTCTCCCCTATTGCCAAAATGAACTCTATCCGCCTTTTTATTTCCATTGTTGCCTCTTTCAAATGGGAAGTCCATCAGATGGATGTTAAATCTGCCTTCTTGCATGGGGTCTTGCATGAAGAAATCTATATGGAACAACCTCCTGGCTTTATACAAACAGACTCCAACCTTGTATGTCGGCTTAAGAAATCCCTTTATGGTCTCAAGCAGGCATGTCGGGCTTGGTATGCCAAAATGGATAGCTTTATTTTAGAAACTGGCTTTTCTAGGTGTCATTCTGACAATACTGTCTACACCAAGAAAGTGGGTAAGTCTCTTATCATTCTTGTTCTTTATGTTGATGGTTTTATCCTTACTGGTAGTGATCCCAACCTTATAAACCATGTGAAGTCTAGCCTTAAAAAGGAGTTTGAAATGACATACTTAGGACTGATGACCTACCAGGTCTATGACTCCACAATTAGTAGCCTTAATACTAAAGGCTACACTACAAGTCTCCAGAAAGAGACTGAAACCCTTCCAATCCCCATCTATTCCATAATGCTTCCCTTAAAAATCAGTTCATCAAATTAACATGGAAGGATTAATTTCAGAGTTTTTTTGTGCTCTCTGGAATACCTGGGTGTGATTGAGTGAACTCATAAGCATATCAATCCACTATTCCTCAATACCCATGTCCTCGTTTACCTTCAAACTTTCTGGATGTGTGAGAACGTTGAAGTTGAGAACCGAAACCCAACTGCTGGAACAAGAACTAAACTCCAAAACAGGAATAGGACTACTGGTTCAAAAACAGAACTCCCTCCTTAGCTATGCTTGTGGGTTGTCATTTTCCCTTCATCTGCTATCTCGTCTGCTTGCCATAATCGTGCCATTGTTACGGTGCTATTCAGCGCATTATTGATATGGTTCCGCCGGTTCCCCAAGCTTACAATCACTTTTCTCAACACGACATTGCACTGTAAATGCTACCTATGGTTACTTTGCCTCTCTCCACGCAGAAACCCAATGCTGATCCTCATACTTAGGCTTTACTTACACACAGTTCACTGGTATTATAAGTTTGGCACAATCCAACAATACACATCATATTATGTTTTCAATCCCTGATTCATAAAGACCAATTCCAAAACCACGCAATCAGCATCAACCTCGGTACTTTTGCAAACATAGCAAGTCGTTTTCAGTCACACAGTCTGTAAAAACACAGTTTAAATATCACTCTTGTACTCCTCAACCGGGGATCTTTTTGGAAAATTGCTCACGAGTTACCAAATAGACCCTGCTCTATACAAAACCCAGATGGCGGAATCATATTTCCTCTTCCTTTGATCAGAAATTGACCTGCAAGTTTGGTGACGGTTTTCCCAAACGAATTCCCTCAACGATCTAACTCAAACTGAACTTACAACTGTAATGTGCTTTAATGGTTCAAAGACGTAGTTCTCAGGTATGCAGAGATATATAACAAGTTTGCCAGACTCTATTTCCTCCACGCCTTCTAGGCATATCTACTCTCATACACGATGATCTTGACGATAATCTTCTCTAAAAATACTTCCCCTGACATCGAATTCCCCATTCGATTTCATTCCACGAGGTTTTAATCCTCTTCTCATAGGATTTGCGTATTCCTGTACTAGATGTATCACATAGAAACAATTTCAATTTCTCGAATAGAGACAATTTCCAGTTTTGCAAAGATAACTTGTTCTTCGAGGATTGATCTCATTTATATAATATATTCATATTAATCCATCATCGATTCCAGATAGACATACAAATTGGAATTCATGAATTAATATTCATAGAGATAAAGAAAAATAATGAAAACTTTCTTTCATTAATCAAACTGTATACATACAATACTTGGGCTGATTTTCTACATTTGAAATGGCCTCTCACATATTTCATCACTCTCACACACACTCCTACCTGCATCACTCTCTTTGGCAGGTTATTCTTCTTTTCAAAATGGCTCTCTTTTTTTATTTTTTAATGCCTTTGAGGCTTACAAATATATACAAAAGGATTCTGCAACCAATTCTGGTTCAGATCCATAATCTGCTCAACCATATCCTAAAAATCCTCTAAATCCATTTTTAACTCAACTGAATCCTATTCTAGGATCTCCTAATCCCTAAGATCTTTATGAGATCTTTACAAGTCTAATATCTCTGGTATTCTCAATTATTTGAGAATATTTACATTAAAACCTCACATATATTTCTCACTCAAATGATTAAAATATACAAATTTCCTATTAATAAATTAAATTCTTCATGAAACATTAGATCCCCTAAGTCACCCATAATACAATGATTTTTCTAGCATGATGCTCCTGCATCAGACTTCCAAAGTTGAAAGAAATCATGATCTCCAGATCATGTGTCTCCAATCACTGTCCTCCTCATAGTTGCGGGGGAGCGCCCCCCCCCCTCGCACCCGCTCCCAATCCGCGCTCCGGGCGGGAGCGACTCGGGAGCGGGTCAGGAGCACGCTCCCGAAAAGGGAGCGATTTCGGGAGCGCGCTCCCTAAAAAAATTTCGCTCCCTGCCTTTTCGGGAGCGTTTTGCCTTTTTTGCATTTTTTTTTTGTAGTAATGTTCGAAATGCAATTTTTTTTGAAAGAAACAAATAGTTTTTGAGTGGGGCAGCTTAATGATCAAGTCTAGGCCCTAGTATTGATATGCTATTCATGGTAATGTTAAATTCTTAAAGTAAAAGTGACATTTTCATTTTCATTTTCATTCTTTTACTTAAATTTTTAACATTACCATGAAATGACTCAGGATGTTTGAGAGTGGTTTCATCCTCATTGGATTTCATATGGAGAAAGTAGAATTTTAGATTTCATTCAAAATCCAACAGACTTATCAGTTTTTCAGGATTTCAGGATTGGGGGATTGCAATGTTTTCATTGAATTTTGTCATGTATTAGGGTATGGAACTCGTATTTAATCAAGAGTACCAATCCCTCTATGTACCTTGATGTTAGTGACATTGGTTGTCGAACTCCTCTATCATGACCCTTCTAAAAATGTACGCATCACTCAAACAAAATCTTGACTTGACATGCTATGCTTTTTCTATCTTATGTTAATGCTTAGAGGGTGATATTAATGACAAAGATCCCCATACAGATACAAAGGTAATGACAAAGATACCTCTGGATATTAATGCTTGGAGGGTGATATTAATGACAAAGATCCTGATTTTGCAACAAGACTAAAAAATTAGACATTTCTCGTGGTGGCAAGAGGCCCAAGCATAAGAAATAGATAATAGATTTACTTCTCTTTTCTAGTTTCTAGTAGCTTTTATAACTATTGACTCTTTCATATTTATTATGATATTTTTTAAACAATATATGACAATTTAAGTTTGAAGTTGGCAATTATAACTCATTAGTAATGAATTATGAATATGATGCTTCATGAAAGTTGAAAGTTGTTTCATTTCATTTCATTTTATAACATTTCATTTCATGTTAGATATTATTTGTTGTAATGGTTAAACTTAGCTTACAAGTACAACTTTGGTGATCAATGATGATAAATGTTATATATTGAATTTTGAAAGCTTGAAACTTTAAGATTGATGAATCATGAGACTCAATATGTTGTATGTTACTATGTTACTAACTTGCGGACGTGGTTGATGAAGATTATAACTTCTAGATGATTGTTGTTATATGGTTCAATCTATGCTTTTTTATGTTTTTTATATCTAATTCATCATTCTACATGTTTTTGTTGACATATATGTATCAAAAATTAAAAAATATAAAAAATATATATATTTTTAAAAAATCGCTCCGGGATTCGCTCCCAAACTGGGAGCTTCTGAAAATGGTCGCTCCCGCTCCCGTTTTCGCTCCCGCTTCCCGCTCCCAAGTAACATGGGTCCTCCTGAATCCCAAACTTTGTTTTGCAGTGATCTCTTTGCTTCATTTAGCTGCTGTTCATGTACTCCACTGTCTTTTCTTGCTGCTCCTGGTTTCCATATTTTAGTTTGTAAAGCTCCACTGAGTTTTCCTTCAACATTTGTTACAGTCCAGCCTTTCATATAGCTGACTGTTTGTCTTCTCTTTATGCCGCTTCTTTCCTTATGTTTCTTCCCCATAAGCTTCATAAAATTTCTATTTCACTATCCAGATTACTTTGCTGCTGCTGTCTTTTCGTTTGTGTAAGAGTTTCAAAGCTCTTGCTGTCTTCTTTTTCTTCTCCACATCCTTCAAAGATGCATAAGACATTTGAATGTCTTATTCTGTGCTTTTCCATGACAGAATTAGCACTGTCACATATCCCAGCAATCTTGCATTGCATGAGATCTTCTTTGCTTTTGTCAACATTTTCTTCCAGCTGTTGATTACAATTCCACTCTCCTTCATATTTATTGTCTTTGAAAGCAAAAACTTGTTCATCCTCATACTGCATTTGGACTTCGCTCTTACTTTCAAAATATAAGATGTCCTCCATCTCCTTTATTTCAGCCTCGTTTGTATCTTCTTCATCACCTGCAAACATACTATTATCTTGACAGTTAAAACTCATCTCAGTCTCCTTAGATGTTATAAGCATCTCTTCTCCCTTGGCTGTAATTTCTTCTTCACTTTTTGGCTCTCTCAACAATTCTTCTAGCACTCTAATCTCTTCCTTTCAATTAAAAGGTATGAAGTCATCTCTGGCCTTTCTCTTAACAGTATCCAACAACTATTCTTCTTTTTGGCTACCCTTGGCAGTCGATTTCTCTGTCTACTGCATTAACAACCTCCACTAGTAGTTTTTGTGCACTCCTATCTTCCTTGGAGATGAAATCTTCAGCTAGATTTCCTATGCAACACATCTCTGTCTCACTCTTTGTTATAACAAAATGTTTTTTCCGTTTGCTTTCCCAAGATATTAGAATCCCAGTTTCTCCTTTAGAGAACTTACTCTGTTCTTCATTTGTACTTTCAGCAAGCATGTCCTCAAGCCCTTTCTCCTCCATGCCAGTGCCAAATGGCTGTCTTTTTCCTTTATTAAAGCACCCTGCATTCACACAATATTCATTAGTATTAAAAACATAGGACTTCATGTTTCTATTTGGTGTCTTGACCACCAAATCTTCAGGCTGATCTGAACTTGTCAAACAGCTCACAAGGTCTTCATCTTGTCCTTCCTTCACATCTTCACTTTCTTCATCAAAGAAAATACCTTGCTCAGCTTTACAAAAGCAAACTTCTTCTGCTTGCTTTTGGCTACCAACATAAGCCAAACTCCCTCTACTTACAACTCTAGCAGTATGCTGAAAAGTAATATTTTCCTCCAACTGTGTATGAGCTTCCTCATGAGACCTAACTGTCTCATCCTTCTTCTTTAAAACAGAATTCAGATTCTGTCTCCTCTCTTCCTCTTCTTTGACAATACCCAAAGATTGTCCAGCATCATGTATTACTCCTGTAAACATACACAAATTGTTAATTTCAAAATTATAAGGCTCAGTAGCCTCAACTGATGGTTCAAACATCATTGCTCCATCTTCAAGTTCACAAGGAACTTGTTCTTCTCCAGCAAGTTTGTTTTGCTGTAGTTCAACTCCTTTGAGCTTCTCCGACCTCAATTAGACATCCATTATCTGCTCAAGTTTCCTAAGCTCCTCTATTAACTGAGTATTCACCTGCTGCTCTCTCTTCTTTTGTAGCCTATGCCATTTTACCTTCTTTCTCATTATATAACCATACCTCTGGTCTTCTTTACTCCTCTGGAACAACTCCATCAATAAACTAAGATGGATTCTTATCTCAGCCTTTTCTCTGTCACACTTTTCATCATTCATTTTACTTCCCATGCCATTTGCTTTGGTATCTTCTTTCTCTCTTCTTCTGCTGTGGCTTCTCTCTGAACCTCTGCTATGACTATCAATAGTCATCTTCTTCTCCATCCCCATGTGTTTCCTCACACTTACTATGAGCTGTACTAAGCCTCTACAATAGCAGTTCTCCTTCACCCTGCTACAACTACCTCACCAAGCTTCTCTTTGGTACTTGGTCTTTTGGCAATACTGGTTCTCTATTTGGAACCTTCTGAGTTTTCTTCTTTGCTCCTTCTAAGCTTCTACATTCGACTCATCTTCTCTTGAGAACACTCAACCGTTCTCTTATATTCCAATTATCAGCTGGAACAATTAGGTTCTGCCACACCATTCTTTCTCAAGAAGTTTTTGCCTGCTTCTTTCATCGCCGCTTCAAAACTGTGATCTACTTGCTGAGATACTTCTCAACTGCTGCTACCTACACTTCAAACAATTAGATCTATTTCCCAACGATTCCGTTGTGCTCTTAACATTCTACTATTCAACAATTCAACAAACTGAAAGATCAATGGCCCAATATTTTATATCATCAAAATGGTTATATAAACTCCATTCTGTGCCTGTAGTTGAACGCTACAGGTTTCCATATACATGAATTTATACCCACGCATATTTTTGGCTCCGCTGAAAATGAATTCTTCCTAGGTGAGAAGCTCCATTTCATTGTGTACTGTGTCTTCAATTTCCTTCTGTCCCATTGCTTCCATCAGCGAAATTAACCACAACAGTCGAGAATGCACCTTCTGACTTTCCAAGAGCTTCCACACAGTCTCCTTACAAGCTTCACAACAACTCGATTCTGGAATGATGTGCAGGATTCGACAAACTCGTCTTTGCCATGTGATCAAAATCATTTGCTCCAGGAAAACTTCTCCCAACTTATCAGTCACAGATTGTGCCTTGACATCGATTCCTTTGATAACAATTTCTTTAAATTGAAATAACTTTTGATAACATACATCCAAACACATCAGACGCTTGAAGTGTCCTCACATCAATCGACCAATCTACACCACAACAGGATTTATTTACAGGCCTACAACGTCAAATGCCTCACAATATTTAGAGCAACATTGCCAACCTGCTCTGATACCAAATGATGACCTACCAGGTCTATGACTCCACAATTAGTAGCTTTAATACTAAAGGCTACACTACAAGTCTCCAGAAAGAGACTCAAACCCTTCCAATCCCCATCTATTCCATAATACTTCCCTTAAAAATCAGTTCATCAAATTAACATGGAAGGATTAATTTCAGAATTTTTTTTGTGCTCTCTGGAATACCTGGGTGTGATTGAGTGAACTCATAAGCATATCAACCCACTGTTCCTCAATACCCATGTCCTTGTTTACCTTCAGACTTTTTGGATGTGTGAGAACATTGAAGTTGAGACTCGAAGCCCAACCGCTGGAATGGGAACTAAAATCCAAAACAAGAACAGGACTACTGGTTCAAAAACAAATCTCCCTCCTTAGCTATGCCTGTGGGTTGTCATTTGCCCTTCATCTGCTATCTCGTCTGCTTGCCATAATCGTGCCATTGTTACGGTGTTGTTCAGCTCGTTATCGATACGGTTTCGCCGGTTCCCCAAGCTTACAATCACTTTTCTCAACACAACATGCACTGTAAACGCTACCTATGGTTACTCTGCCTCTCTTCCACGCAGAAACCCAATTCTGATCCTCATACTTAGGCTTTACTTACACACAGTTCGCTGGTATTATAAGTTTGGCACAATCCAACAATACACAGCATATTCTGCTTTCAATCGCTGATTCATAAAGACCAATTCCAAAACCACACAATCAACATCAACCCCGGTACTTCTGCAAACATAGCAAGTCGTTTGCAGTCACACAGTCTGTAAAAAGACAGTTTAAATATCACTCTTGTGCTCCTCAACCAGGGATCTTTTTGGAATATCTCTCATGGGTTACCAAATAGACCCTGCTCTGTACAAAATCCAGATGGCGGAATTTCAAATTTCTTCTTCCTTTGATCAGAAATTGACCTGCAAGTTTGGTGACGGTTTTCCCAAATGAATTCCCTCAACGATCTAACTGAAACTGAACTTACAACTATAATGTGCTTTAATGGTTCAAAGGTGTAGTTCTCAGGTATGCAGAGGTATATAACAATTTTGCTAGACTCTATTTCCTTCACACCTTCTAGGCATATCTACTCTCATACACGATGATCTTGACGACAATCTTCTCTAAAAATACTTCCCCTGACATCGAATTCCCCATTCGATTTCATTCCATGAGGTTCTAATCCTCTTCTCATGGGATTTGCGTATTCCTGTACTAGATGTATCACACAGAGAAAATTTCAATTTCTCGAACAGAGACAATTTCCAGTTTTGCAGAGATAACTTGTTTTTCAAGGATTGATCTCATTCATATAATATATTCATATTAATCCATCATTGATTCCAGATAGACATACAAACTGGGATTCATCAATTAATATTCATAGAGACAAAGCAAAATAATGAAATCTTTCTTTCATTAATCAAACTGTATACATACAATACTTGGCCTGATTTTCTACATTTGAAATGGCCTCTCACACATTTCATCACTCTCACACACACTCCTACCTACATCACTCTCTTTGGCCGGTTATTCTTCATTTCAAAATGGCTTTCTTTTTTTCTTTTTTAATGCCTTTGAGGCTTACAAATATATACAAAAGGATTTTGCAACCAATTCTGGTTCAGATCCATAATCTGCTAAACCATATCCTAAAAATCCTCTAAATCCATTTTTAACTCAACTGAATCCTATTCTAGGATCTCCTAATCCCTAAGATCTTTATGAGATCTTTACGTGTCTAATATCTCTGGTATTCTCAATTATTTGAGAATATTTACATTAAAACCTCACACATATATTTCTCACTCAAATGATTAAAATATACAAATTTCCTATTAATAAATTAAATTCTTCATGAAACATTAGACCCCCTAAGTCAACCATAATACAATGATTTTTCTAGCATGAGGCCCCTGCATCAAGGACACTTGCATTATTTTCTTGGTCTTTAAGTCTTGCAATCCAAAGAAGGTATTTCCCTTTCCTAGTCCAAGTAGGCTTGTGATCTTCTACACCACTTTCACATGGAAGACTGTAAGCCAACTCCTTCTCCCTTTCAGTCTGTAGCCAAACTTTCAGTCACTTGTACTTCCCCTGAAGTTGATGCTACCTTATACCGTCAGCTTGTTGGAAAACTTTTGTATCTGACCCATACCCGTCCTGACCTTTCCTTTGCTGTTGGCCTTATTGCTCGGTTTATGCAAAACCCACATGAAAGTCATTGGAAAGCAGCTAAAAGAATACTTCGTTATGTTCGAGGTACAATTCAGTGTGGGATTCATTATAGTGCAGAAGCATCTCCTTTATTGGTTGGTTTCACTGATTCCGATTGGGTTGGTGACCTTGATGATCGGAAGTCTACTGTAGGTTATGTCTTCACTCTTGGTTTTGGACCTATTACATGGGTTTGCAAGAAACAAAGTGCCATTTCTCTTTCTTCAGCAGAAGCGGAGTATCGTGGCGCCGTAGAAGCTAGTAAGGAAGCCCTGTGACTTTGTCAGATCTTGTCAGAGTTTGGTTTTCAACAGCAGCATCCGACTACACTTTGGTTTGATAATCAAAGTGCCATTCAACTATGCAAAGATCCAGTCCAACATCAGTGCAACAAACACATTGAACTACACATGCACTTCATCAGAAAGCTCATTCATGACCATGTTCTTGAAGTGCAATATTGTTCAACTAATGATCAAGTTGCAGACATCTTTACAAAGGCTCTCACAAAGGCGAAGTTCCCTAAACTTCGATTTATGGTTGGAGTTCAGGAAGTTGTCACTAAGGGGGGATAGGCTCTAATGCCTCCTTCCTTCTCCTATTGTGTCATCTTTATTCATCCTTCAATCCTATCCCAAGTTGTTCTTAAGGGGGGATGTTAGGATATTCCGACACATAGGAAATAGTTAAGTATAACTTGGTCTAGTGTATAGTTAGGTAAAGTGTGTTTCTTTTCTATGTACTTTTTGTAACTTACAATTCGACGGTCACGATATGTTCTAGATATGAAGTGATCCGACGGTTCATTCTCTCCTCGGTATTACTGACACTTGATCTGTGGCTTAACACCCTATTGGTCCATGATCTCTATTTAAAGAGCATGGAGGGTCATTTGTAAGGTGACCGTTCATGAGAGAAGCTTATGTAAATTTATTTTCTTTTACATTAATAAATTGCCTGAAGTGGCCGCGTTGGCTCAGGCCGTGGACTGTTTCCCTCTTTGAGGGTTTTAACCACGTCAAGAATACTGGTGTACCGATCTGTGGTTTGTTTGTGAGCGGTGTCTTTTGGTGTTCTATCTAAGGAACTTACCCTATAAATTCCTATAGAGAGATCAAGTGAATGAGTAAGTTCACCCATATCTGAACAAGTTGTAGCATGGAGATCACTAGTAGCAGCAGTAGATGCACACATTGAATCAACCTTCCCTTCAACTTAATCAACACTGAAACAGTGAAGCACTGAACCAACCTTGGCTAACCAAGTTCTGTTCTTACTCTCCAAGTCTCTCTGTCACAATCTTTTTCAACTCTCTCCGGCTCTTCTCAAGTTCGTATTCTTCTTTCACAATGCATAAGTAGTGAGGGGAGAAAGAATGAGGCACATATATATATAGGAAGAACAACGAATCCATGCCATAAAGAAGGAGTAACTCGCATGCCAAGAGGAGTGTAATTCATGCCCATTTAGGAAATGTAACTCATGCCATTAAGGAGGTACGCATGCCTTTGTAACTTATGCTTTTAAGAGAGAGTGTAACATATGCATTAAAGAGTGTGTAAGAGGAATCTTTTATGACATGCTTTTATTAAGTGTAAGAGATTATTTTATGACATGCTTTAATGAGTGTAAGAGAGTGTAAGTGGAATATGCCATGCCAATAATGAGAGTGTAAGAGAACATTATTGAGAGCCATGATTGAGTGACTTGAATTTCTTTGTAATAATAATATAATAGTATCATAAGAATAATAATAATAATATCGATGATTAAGTCAAAATTGAACTATTAGGATTGATTGATGATTAGAAGGAATTTTCTGTCAACAATACTTGATCACCAATTGATGCACGGTGATTTATTATTTTTGAAAAGTCATATTTGAGACTTTCTATTTTTAGAAATTATATTTTTAGATTTGCTATTTTTAGACTTTCTGTTTTTAGAATTTCTATTTTTTAGATTTTCTATTTTTAGATTTTCTATTTTTAGACTTCCTATTTGGAGAAATTCATCCCTGAGCTGTCAAATTTTCAACAAACTTGACTTGGAAATTGGGCCTTCGAGCTCAATAATTTTAATAAAAGCACTCACTCTTTTGCATAAGGCCCGAGAGCAATAGAACTCAGTTTTGGCACAAAATTCAACATTTTTTTATTTTTTACAACAATTCTGAAAATTTGACATGTCCTCTAATTAAAGTCCCTCATCGTTTCAAAATTTGAAATTGATATTGCCTTGCAAGATTTAGCTACAACATATTGGCTCCAACTGGGGACAGTGTTTTGCTTGCAAAACATTGAGAACTGCAGGACAATAGCTTTATTGGGCACGTAGTCAAAAATTCCTTGAATTTGTAGAATGTGAAAATCTCCCTGAAACTTTATTTGTTGGAAGTCTCCTCTTGAACCTACGAACCAAAATAAAAACCTCTGGCAAACTGAAATTTAAATGCTCAAATTCTGAGCTTATTTATGTACAGGATCCTACCGATATACAGGGCTAATCTCAATCAAGTGTAATCAACCTTCCAATGATACCATTCTAGCATTCGAGCGTTGGACCTTATGCCACTGTGCCCTTGAACTTTAAAAAGAAAAATAAGTCTGCACCATATGAATTCTTCAGATCAAAAATTTAATACATATCCCAAAATTGAGATCCGCTGTTGACCAAAGAATGCTGCCATGTAGTCTTCTACAGGGTCATAAAATTTATGAAAGAAAATAACACCTTCATTTTCTTTGATATTTGTAGCAGCTGACTGGTGAAAATGTTCCAACAACAATTTTGTGGAACTGCTAGAGATATTTTCTTTAATAAGCCAGTCACCATCATTTTCTAGTCCTTCAACTTCGGGTTCTTTACATTGATTTTTGCCTAAAACAATATTCAATTGACCAAATAATTGCAGGCTGCTTACCTCTGTTTCAGGAACCTCATTTTCTTGCTTCCAACAGGAGATTTCTTTATCAACTTCTTCATGACATGTATCGGTGAATAAGTTTGTTTCAAGAGCTGCCTCAAACTCTTTCTCTGAATCATACGAGTCATAGATTGGACCATCTTTTGAGAAACCCAACTCTTCATCTGAAAAATAAGAATCATAAATTGGAGCACCAGTAAAATATACAAAATAGGACCTTTGCGGGTTAGCCTGCAACTCAATAGTATCTCTTTTTCTGGAGCAAATTTGTTTAGGAAAAACACAGATGAAGCCATCTTTCAATCCCTGAAAAGAAAACGCCCAAAGTGAAGGCAACAGGTGATGATATACAGCCAAACCCTGGTTCTTGTCACCCTCAAGAATTAGTTCAAAATCTTCAAATAAGACCCAGGGAAAATATTTTCACTTCTATCCCTGACAACAGTGCCAATTGATGTTGTCATCCTAGAGACAACCTCCGACTGCAAGAGGTCAGTGCCGAGGACATCTGCAAGATTGATGAAGATTTTAAAAGATTGGCTGGAGCAGAATTATGCAAGATGCAATGGATCTTTCTAATTCAGAAACCTATCAACTTTAACTAGAATGACCGACATCCTAAGGTTTGCAGACTTACTAGTTTAAGGTAATGAAGATGAGAATGGAAGGAAATATGGTTTAAAACCTAGGCAATTAAGAATCTAAATTTAAACCCTATGAGAAGAATAATGGAATACGTGGGCAACAAAGAGAGTTAATGTGTTTTTGAAATGGGTGGAGCGCCCATTAAGGTTATTAAACAAGCTATAGGTACCATTCAAAGGGTAAATCCACAACCAAATCTAAGGGAACCCACTGCTTCTACACCTATTTCAATTGAAGAAAACATAACGTGAAATCATAAACATGAGACAAGAAGGATACATACTGCAAATACTCAAGAATTAGGAGTTAAATCTGTTGAAATTTCTAAGTCTGACACATCAGAAATCCCTATTGCATTATCTGGTTTATTTTGTTCTACTTGTTCTTTTAATTAACAAGTTATTTATAAATATAAATACCGAAAATAAGCACAAATGCAGCCTTAACACATATACAGATCAACAATTGAAATAACTGAGACAAACACACAAGGGACATCGTTATTTTTGGACAATCTTCCCTGGAAAATCCCAATGCGGGAAAACTGGTGCAGTGGATATGAGGGTTTTATTATTATGCAGTTTCTGAATAGAACTAGGGTGCCAGAAATGGCTCACCCAACAGAGAATGCCCTCGAAAGAAGTACCTCTCCTCGGAGATAGATATTCCGGCTGATTAGACACCAGACGATCGATCCCACAGCAACTACGACAACTCCTTAGTTGGACAACGAATGCTGCTCCAAGCTTCTCTACTGCTCTGCGTCACCCTTCCCAACGCACCAACACTTAGTATGCCCCACGAAAATTGGTGCAGTAGATATGAGGGTTTTATTATTATGCAGTTTCTGAATACAACTAGGGTGCCAAAAATGGCTCACCCAACAGAGAATGACCTCGGAAGAAGTACCTCTCCTCGGAGATAGATATTTCGGTTAATTAGACACTAGATGATCGATCCCACAGCAACTACGACAACTCCTTAGCTGGACAACGAAAGCTGCATTAAGCTTCTCTACTGCTCCGCGTCACCCTTCCCAGTGTACCAACCCTCAGACTGCCCCACGAAAATCACCCAGCGTTGCCTCTTGGCCCTGTGTCAGCTCTGCTAGCCTCTGCGCAGTTACTGATGCCTCTGCGTCAACCTCTTGGCTCTCTGCGTCAGCCCTCTGGCCCTCTGCGTCACCCGTGCTGGCCTCCGCAGCCTTTGCGTAGCTCCCAGCTGCCTCTACGTCAGCCTTCCTAGGCTCTGCGCTATCTCTTTGGCACTATCTCTGCCTCTCTGCTATGTATTCTCGGCCTCGTGCCGAACTGCCCTTCACTGCAACAGATCACTAGTTTGATTCTCTCAGCAAATCCCGCTCCAGAAAATCAAACTGACTGATGAATATGGTGTATCTCGAACTGACCCTCAAGCCTCCTCTAATACTTTTCTTGTTGAGTCTTCAACGACCAAGATTAAGTCCCTAATCAACGACTAAGATTAGATTTGGCTTGATCTATGTCATTTAGAACATTCTCACCCAGTTTTATATTAATACCCATTAATATTTTAATTTTCCTAAGTTTAGACTTAGGAACCCCATTAAAAATATTAATTATTTTAATATCTCTCCAATCGGGTGGAATTTCCCCAAACGATTTTTGGGTCTTGGAGATCTTATGTGCCTTAACTTCTCCACCAATTTTCATGGCTAGAGCACATCCGATGCTACCACAAATCAACAAAAACTGGTCTTGTTAAATTAGTTCTTGAGAGATCTGGCCATTACATCATCTTCATAGATTCCAAACTTCAAACCTTTACAAAAATGTTGATTCTGGACTTTTATTTCTGGCATAGTCTAACAATTCTTGAGTCAGTTATGGAATTGACTTTGAAACAGTGATAAAAACTGTCCAAAAATATTTACAAACAAAAATAACATTTAAATATTATATATAATAATATATATGATATTTTAAAACCTCTTTTAAAATAAAAACCCCACCTTCTATATATATATACATCATAAATTTTTTGGAGTTTTCAATAGTTCATGGCCCTTTCAATAAATGTTTAACGAATCATGTTGAAACAATGTACTGATCTTCAATATAAAAACAAGTTATGAAATCGATGCGAAGGTGGCGCGGGCCGAAGTCTTGCGTCATATACCACATCAACAAAACAAGTGATTTCGTTGAGACAAGAAACCATCTTGCGACACCCCATATGGCGGTTTCGGAAAATGTAGGAGGGTGGCACAATAAATCTGGACCATAGATGTATGTACTGGGCGGTTGCGTAAAACAACTTTGCGACACCCTTGCCTCTATTAAACTTCGAACATGTAGACCGGTCGCAATTTTTTGATCCGGGCATAAGACACTGTCGACTGTTGATTATTATGGCATCTGCAAGAAACATATTCTTGACTTGTCTGACCTATACTTCATTGACAACCCTAGCTTCTACAAATAACATTCCTCAATTAGTTCTTCTTTTAGAGCCCACCTTTCACGACAACCACCATTGTGAGAACAATATATATTTTTGACTTTGTTGACCTGTACTTCATTGACGATTCTGGCTTCTACAGATAACATTCCTCAGTTAGCTCTTCTTTCAGAGCCCACCTTTCACAACCACCATTGTGAGAACGACCATCATAATCCAGAATTAAACATTTCCTTCATTCCTTATGACACAACTAATGGAAATGAACTGTTGGCTGTGGTTAGAAGCTTAGTGCCGCATAATCCTGGACTGATGATGAGGAAACAATATGTGGTTTTTTTGGTAACATATGTGCAATATGATTATCATCATTAACTTTCTGCATTGCCACTAAACGAGCTTGAAACTGGAGCCAAAGTTTAGGAATAAGATGTACATTAACAAGAGATGAAATATCCATGTTCTTATCTAAGGCCCAAGTCTTAAGAGCTTATATATGCGCGATATTAGCACACTGGCTATTTGCAGGATGTTGATATTGGAAGCTTGAGTTTCATTCCAACCCAATTGGTCCTTATTAATAATATAATGTGCTGTAAGTAATTAGTTGCTCACAGGTCAATGAGCTTCTAACAAAAGTTGGACCAGGTTTTCTTGCGTTGCAATTGCACAATCACAACCTTTGCTTCCTCATTGCTGGTGTTAATATTTTTATAGGCAACTCTTGCACTACCACGATGACTTTTATCGGGTCGCAACATGTCTACAAGTAAAACGTGAGCTCGAAAATATGGGTGTAGAAAAACACATGTATGATAAGGAATCTGCTTCTCTGCTGCTGTCACCATTGATCCCACTCACAACATATTTATTGCCAATATGTCTTTTATTCACCGTTTTTTTTTTACACTAGATTACATTTCCTTGCACAAAATTTGCACTTGCTTTTGCTTTTCCTGTAAAGGAGTCTCAGGCATCTCTTGTATACCAAGGGTTATGTTCCAGAGATATCGAAGTGTTAATAGATGTCCATAAACGAAGCAGTTAATAGCGAATCCTATCAGCTATTGAAGTAAAATAGTATTTGGCTTATGGTGAGCTTGGACATTCCTTTCTGCCTCCATCTGATATACCAAGTACCATATTAATCCAACAATTTCTTTTGCAACCTTAGGCCATGCAAATCCCAAAGCCGCCCGAATTGGATGTGGAAGAATAAACTCAATAATAGGGAAACCAACTCGAACCATGACCTCTTCAAGAATATTATTGAGCTTGCCATTAATCTAAACAAGTTGAGAATGATGGTGAGGGTGGGTTCTTTGAACTGTATGAATCACCTCCTGCAACTCAGATGGGTTTACGCTCTTAGAAAAGAGCATGGCGAAAATTGTGATTCGTGTTCCACCACCCAGGGCCTTGCGCCAACTTTCCTCTGTGCCTCCCAACATTTTAATGTGTGTAGTCCCCAGTGGATTTCTTTCTTCATCGCTTTGATACAAAATATTTGTAGGGCTCCCCTAACAAGATATTGCATTAGTGGGTTGAATCCTGGGCATTTTATAGCTGCAAGCCTACAATGGGGTCTGTGAAAGAAAACTGAATAAGATAAGAACCTAACATTACTATGGGCTTCCTTGTATCATGAGTTACTGTCCAATAATGTTGATTGGTTATTGAATATAAACATCTACGTATCTCAATCTTGGCCTTTATCGGATAGGGATTCTATTTGCACGAGACTTTACATGGAGAAGCAGAGGGACGACATGATTATGGAAACTAATATACAGTGGGACCTTCCTCACCTATTATTTTGCCTTTGTTGTAATCCCTTATGTATATATATATATATATATGCTTTGTAAAACTAATATCCCACATCGATTTGGTAAAGCCCCTCATCAGTGTATATAAGCACCCACGCCTTCATATCGTTTCAACGTGGTGAGCAGTAGTGTCAGTTGCTTCGTGGGCTCTTCCCTTTGTTTGGCAACATATGTGTGTGCGCTAATCTTGGTGAACTATGGCTGTCGATTGGTGGACCGTGGTGCTCGACTTGTAACTTGGAAAACTTGACTTGGAAATTGGGCTTTCGAGCCAAATAATTTTAATAAAAGCACTCACTCTTCTGTATAAGGCTTGAGAGTAATAGAAACCCAATTTTGGCACAAAATTCAACATTTTTATTTTTTACAAAAATTCTGAAAATTTGACATGTCCTCCAGTTAAAGTCCCTCATCATTTCAAAATTTGAAACTGATATCGCCTTGCAAGTTTTAGCTACAACAAAAACCATAAAATAAATTACTCTTTAGAATTTTAGTTAGATTACTTATTAGTAATCTATAGGTTGTATAGTTATATAAGTTATTAATTACCTTAGGCTGTATAGCACATGATAATGCTAGTAGGAAAGGCCTGACACATCAAAATTTTAATTTTCGATTTTTGCTAATGCAGACATGAAATATTTGAGACAATACACGGATAATAATATATAGTGTACAAAGGATGGTTGTGTCAATAATAATTTAATTAGATCAATCCCATCCAACTCTAGATGAAGAGTCCTCTTAGAACAATATGATACATAGATTATAGCATGTTCTCAAATAGTGTATAACATTCTTTTACCATTGTAACTAGATGGGAAATTTTAGATTTTTGTAGTACTCATAAACTTATATACAGTAATAACCAGAACAGAAATACAGTAAGCATGAAGAATTTAAGTTTGTACTTACCTTAACTGCTGCTGATTCTGCTACTGAACTGGTGTCGTTGATGATGTCGCGACTATTTTGATCCAATTTCCGGGAGACCAATTCCTCCCAGTCAGACTGAGCAGATGGCTGCTCAATCCAGTAAGCTTCTCGCAGAAGCTCATTGCCCCCGTGCCCAGAACCTCAGACCGATTAAAGCTCTTCCACTGGTAAATCTTATCCCTCTGGTTTGTACTCCTGATTTTGAGCTCCTGCCCTCCACTCTCGATTTTTTCCCCCTGTTCTCAGCCTCATCTCTGCGTTTTATAGCCAGGGCTAAGCGGTGGCCGCCCTGTACACCAGCGACTCCGCCGCTTCCTCCCGTGGTGACAGCTTCCTCCAGCATGAGTCATCCTCTCGCACAGGTGTTTATGGGCAGTATTCAGGTTTATAAACTTTAGCCTTTTACATTATAACTTTATAATATTTAGTATGTACCTTATCACTTTATGTATGTTTGTTTTCTTTTAATATAAACTTTAGAATTTTTAGGTTAATTAATTTTTGATATTAATACTTGATTTTTATTTTATTTTATTTTATAAATATCATTTTTATTTATTTATTAATATATATTTATACAGGGCATATAATATGAGTATTTAAGGAATGGTCGTTACAATTTTGAGGCTAATTTCATGGATGATGACAAGTTGGTCATGATGTAGAGTTGAAATATTCAAATGATGAGCATGTAGATCCATTTTTCGACATGTAGTTAGACCTACTTTACATCATCATATCAATAGAGTGATCATTGATGAGATACTCTGTAGTATTGCTAACGGGAATATCAAGTGAATAACAAAAGCAAAAAACTACAAACAATAACCAGCAATTCAACACGCATACAATGTGTCAAATACACAAGAAACTGCACCAAAATTTCAAACCATTTTATTATTATGCGCGGAATGGAGTACAATAAATAGGAATAAAGGAACCCAGGCTTGCTATAGCAAGCAATGCAAAAACCCAGGTTGTAGTAATGGTGCCTAATTGATGGAAAGCTCTCCTCCAATTTCTGCGTAGACCTGAAAATTTACTGCTGCTGCTGCCAGATAGGAAATGGAAAATCTGCCTTCAGATGTGCTAAAAAAATTCTAGAAAATTAGGTGGTGCACTATCTCATCAAGCTCAACAAAACTTAGACTCTCCAAGGAGCCCACAAATTAGTGCAAATTGCTGAAAAATATAGTAGCCATGGTCGGTATTTTCATCTTGAAAATTAGATGGAAATTTGAATTTTTAAATTTGCCTCCAAAATTATTAGGTCGGCTGGCCCTTAAGAGGCACCCATTCGAATCCCACTTGAAGGCTATATAAAGGGGATCATTTCTCCTCATTTGGATACATCAACTTGGTCTCATGCATCTCTAATCCAGCGAAATTACAGGAGGGCCGAAATTTTAGGAGGCTAAAATTTCTGAAGGAGGCCGAAATTTCAAGAAATTGATTTTTGGCATGGCACTTGATCACAATCTTGGTTACTGGTTTGGTTATTATTTTTTGCTATGATTATTTATGATGTAATTTTTTTGTGTCTCCTGTCTCTTTGTTTCATGGTTACTTTACTGCTCTTTTCATGTATTTGATGGTAAAATGTCTAAACTGCATAATGATATTGTTAAATGCTATATGAATGCTAATAATGATCTATAGAAACTGTAAATGTGTTGTTCTGTTATGCCCTAAGCAAAAATTCGACATGGTATCAAAGCTGGTGGGCGTTGAAGAACAATTGACAAGGCTGAGTTTCTGTGGAGTCTCCCTAGGCACTGTGCAAAGCTCCTTGAGGTATGTGAAATTTTCCGAGGCTCTATGTGAATCTCTATTCTGTGGAAGGCCTAGGACAAAAGTTGTGTGTGGAAGGTGCAGGTCGGGTATGTCTAGAAGTTTTGGGCACAAGACCACAAAAGCACTTGTTTTAAGGTAAGGGCCTGTTGTAGCGGCTACAACCACCCTCCAAAATTTTGCCCATGCTTCGTTTTGGAGCCTCCCTTCTAAATCACAACAACTCATCTTGCATTGATCTAGGTACTTGTGCTTTGATTGAGCCTCATCCTTTGCATCTTGGCTTGTGTTTGCTTACTTGGTTTACTGTCTAACCCACAAGCCGATCTCTTGACTTGGTTTCCATCCAGTTTCGGGCTTGCCTTAGAGAACTGCGCAATCCTTGAGGGCAACCAACCTTGCTCTTGGGAATTGCGTAGTCCAAGCTGACAGTGAGCCTTGAGCTCAAGAATTGCGTAGTGCTAGTTGACAGCCAATGTTCAGATGGAAATTGCGCAGAACATGAGAGCAACCCAAAGCCACTCAGCCCAGAAATTGCGCAGAAGCCTGTCTGCTTAGAAGCTGCCTAGTGCATGAACCAGAGAGTTGCCCGGTTCCTCCCAAAATTACACAATTTCTCCAGGCAATGCATGGCAGCTTTTCCCTAAAAAGAATCCCTAAAAAATAGGGATCTATTTTTAGCAGCCCGCAGGAGGCACTTGAGTTATTTTGGAAACTTCCGCCAAGTGTCGCTTTTTCCTTGATTTTTGGCCTTCACGTCATAAAACCTAAATTGACCAAATCTATTTAATTAACGCTGCTAGAGCTCATTTGCACATTTGATCTTGGAGCTCTGGCATTCCTGAGGATATCAAGGAACCTTCAGTGCTATCGTCGTTGCTTTTCTGGGTAAGTTTTGCATTTCTAGTCTTTTGCCGTTTTTTCTGTCGCTTTTGCTTATTTAGCTTGTGAGAGTGTTGTTTCACTTGTTTCTTTGAACAAATGCTGACGTTTTAACTTGTTTTAGCTTGTAGAAGTGTTGTTTCAAGTTTTGCATTGCCTTTCCCAAGTGTCACATGTATTTTCCCGTTTTTGCACCAATGGTTGTTGTTGTGGCGACTCCCTTCACATGCTTCATTTTCCTTCAGTTTGATTGATTCTTGCACTTGTTTCACTTGCATGCATCATCACTTAGTCAGATCTGCACTCAACATCACACCATCCTTCAGATCTGCTCGATTTCACACTCCCCTTGGGCAGATCTGGGCTCCCCTTGCCCGGATCTTGTGTTCCCTTGCATGCACTATGCATTCTGGGAGCTCAAGGCCTCTGCCTTGGCTCTTGAAATTGCGCAGAGGCTGTCCTGGCCTAGCTCCAACTGCGCACTGCATAGTTCCAAGAGCCAACTTCCTAGCTTGGCCATTGAGACTGTGCAGTCTCTCCCAGCCTTTGCCCAGCCTGAACTGCGCATTGTGCAGTTCCAGTCAACAAGCCTTCCCTCTGACTGCTGGGACTGCGGAATGCGCAGTCCCAGTAGGCAGCTAGTGACCTCTGTGAACCAAAATTGCGCAGTCTGTCCCATCTCTCCCAACCTTTGCCCAGCCTGAACTGCGCATTGTGTAGTTCCAGTCAACAAGCCTTCCCTCTGACTGCTGGGACTGCGGAATGCGCAGTCCCAGTAGGCAGTTAGTGACCTCTGTGAACCAAAATTGCGCAGTCTGTCCCATCATCAGCTCGATTTGTTGCTTGGTTTTGTTTTGAAGTTGCTTTTGGTTTTAAGCTAACATTTGCTTGCCATGAATGTCCTCTCTATCTCCAGGTACAATAACTGTTGAGCATCTCTCTAGCTGTTACAGTTAACATGGCCTCCAAGAGAGCTGCATCAAAGGAAACCGTCGAGAGCAGTACTGGGGAAGCAGTTGAGCAGACATCAGTTAATCTACCAGTTTATGCAGACACTCAGTTGTTCATTGAGAAGGGTACAACATTAACATGGCAGCAAATCAAGGATACTTTTGCAGAGGACTTCAAGGAAGACTTAGAGGATCAATAGGTTTACCTTAGCATCCATCGGTCAGGATTATACAAGGTTGCATGCAAGTACCCCGTCTTCCCATGTGCGAACTTTATGAGCTAGATAGTCTCACACATAGATGAAAGGACTATGACATTGAGCAGTGCCAGCGGGATAGAGCTTGCCACTTTTAGGGCGGAGAACTTTCAACAGATGTATCATTTACCTCAGCCGGTGAAGCGCATGGATTCATTTTTCTATGCTACCCACAACTTTGTGAACACTAGAGACATCGTCAAGCGCTGGGTAAAAGAGCCATCAAAGTTCAGACAGACACCCAATCATGTTTACAAGACAAAGTCTCTCAGGAAGGCTTATCAGTTCTTGATCATCTTTGCATGCAGAATATATGGTCAAGAGAACACATAAACCTTTCCTGAAGGTTGGGTAGTCGTGCTGGACCAATTGGTGAATGATGGGAAGCCATTCAACTAGTCTGACTTGTTGGCTCAATAGTTGAAGATCCATGTGACTAACGCTCGAAATTCGCCTAAGAATGAGCAAGCGAGATCCTACATGTCCTCATACTTATTTGGTGCAATTTGTGCCCAATAGTAGTTTCCTGGTATGAGTTGGACATGGACACCTAAGGACACTGCCATCATTGTTTATTGTAAGTTGCTTTCCTACTGCAGCTATCGAGGAATGATGGCAAAGCTAACTGACCATTTCATCATCCAGTTGTACAAGCTAATCTTTGAGTAGGATCCATCTTGCATGTTGCAAGAAGCAATGGAGGCGATAATGAACATCGCAGACTGGTATGCCTCACTAGGTGGCACCTTTTTCAAAGTGTATGGCGGAGAGAAGCCTTCGCATGTTCTACCAAGGTATGCCACTAACAAGTTGGTCATGCAAGAGGTCTCATATCACCTCTCCATAGGGTTGTCAGCAAGACTGCATAGGAAGAAGAAGGCACCATGGCCTGCTCTTCCTTTGCGGATCGGATTGTACGAGATTAAGAGCTTGAAGGATGCAGATGTCGAAGCTAAGGAGATAGTAGGATTTGAGTTCGGCACCAAAGACTTCAATCCATATGATCCTCACGGTATTTGCAAGGACCACTATGCGAGAGTGTACTTTCCATGGATCCATGGGACATTTCACTAGCATGAGGAGGACCCTTGGAGGTATTGCTACAATGCCTCCAAACTCCACTAGCTGGTCAGTATAGCAACAACTTGGAAAGTTGCTCTACAAAGATTAGCAGGATAGGAAGCAACAACAACAACAACAATAAGCAACAATCCAGTGCAGGACAAGGGCAAGAGGAAGATTGTCGAGATACCAGAGGCGGAGCAACGCTGCAAGATGAGGGTAGATCTTATCACAGAGAAAGCAACTTTGGTAGTAGAGGCAAAGAGGGAGCAGTGGATAAAAAGAGCAGAGCGAAGCAAGAGAGAAAAACATAGGCTGCAGGAAGCAGAATTGAAGCTGTAGGAGACAGAGAAGAAGTTGAAGGAAGAACAGGAGCTGAGGAGGAGAGAAAGAGAAGAGAAGCAGAAACAGGAAGAAGAACAAAGGCAAGGCGTGATGACAGAGCAAACAATGCCCATACAGGTTGAGGAGTTAGAACAGTTGGTAGCCGAAGAAGATGGTGAAAATATGCAGGATCGGGAGCTTGCTCAGCAGATTGAGCAACTAATTGAAGTGACAGACATGGAGTTGGAGTAGGAGCCACAGAACGAAGACACTGACCTTATGTCGCGAGCACTAGAGGTCACCTCTCAGTCTCCACCACCTCCAGTGTTAGAACCAGTCCCGAGCGAGCAAGGAGAAGCTGTTCTCCTTGATGATGATCCAGTCATGGATGTGTATAATCTATCATTTGATGAGTTGCAGAAGAGGATTGTATAGGCGCAGAGGAAGCACTTCTCGGATGATCATGCATCACCTGCATTCATCAAGGAAATGGTGATAGTGCTAGATATAAAAAAGCATCCAGCTGTCCTTGCTGATGCTAACTTGGCCTATGCAGGAGCAATGAGCTCAAATGTTAAGTTCCTGTTGGCCGAGAATGAACAAATGGCAAAGAACTTGCAGGCTGCCAGGCAAGAGGCAGAACAACTTCAAGAGCAGAGTGTAGTTTCTGCAATGGGAGAGATGAGGAAAGCGATACTCGCTGAAGTATCAACACTTGAAACTACCATGCAGAAGCTCTATGACAGATTTGTCACCGTGCATAAAGCAGTTGTTTGTGTGCATGGCTTACAACAACGAAGCAAAGAGTTTGTTCAAACTCTTAGGAACATACATGTTGCCATCGCCCATGTGCAAGAGTGGACAATGTGGTACAAAGGGGCCCCGCTTCACTTGCCAAAGAAGATGAAGCCACAGACAAAGCTGGAGAAAGCAAAGGTTCGAATGTTGATCCAGAACTATGAGCAGCTCGCCCCATTCGTCAGCAACATACAGGCCTCATATGCGCGGTTGTACAAGAGTTTGGATGTTATGGAGACCCAAGAACCAAGTCCAGCTAGAGATCAATGGGTACATGGAGTAGTTAAGGCGAGAGGCCACAAGAGATGACTTGGAGCTGAGTGCACACAACATGTAGAAGTACATTGGTGGTCCTGTCGTGGTTAGCACCATGCTGCACATGCTTCATGACGAGTTGGATACAGGTTCCAAGACCATATACCTGGATGCTATGGAGGCAAGAGTCCGCTATCAGAAAGACACCATCAAACAGTTTGGGGAGATCATCACACAGTACCAAACTTGGCATCAATATGTGACCGAGAAGCACCGAGTGGAGGTTGTCGAGTTGGTCTTTTCCTAAACTTCGGAGTGTGTTTTGTCTTGTTAGGTTGTCTCTATCCTATTTTGTCTTACATGGGTACATGAGGAAAATGTAATATTATTTGTAAATATGTTGTAAGTGAAATTCCAAGTGTCATTAGTGGAATGTGAAATGTCATCATGTTATGTAATGAGTTATTTGTAAGGAAGTTGAAGAGTCATGAGGGTAGTCAAAGAGTCACAAAGGGGAATGTCAAGGGTCACCCCACCCTTTGTTATAAATAGAACCTCATAACTCATAGAACATGCTTTTGGGAGCCAAGCTTTTGGCTAGGCTTAGGCTTAGAAAAGGCTTGGGAGTATTGTGACGAGCCTTGGCTTCTCCACAATGTAGAGCAAGTATACTTCTTTGGAGGAGCAGGTGTTCTTGACTGTAATGTTCCACTATTGGGGCTAGTGGTCATCAATGGTGTATGTATGGATGGAACTTTCACTTATAATAATAATAACAAAGCCATCACACTTTCATGCATATGTTGTTATTGTAGTTGGACTATTCTGGTTGCTTTAGCAATGTATGTTGTTTAACTTACACTTATGAACTACTTTGTATGCAATTGTATGAATCTTGTTGGATGCGTGTTGTTGGATTAACCCATCACTTTAATTTGTGGACTATTCTGCATTTTAGCTTGTGATGTCATTCCGCTCGTGTGTTCCTTTCAAGCTGCATACTATTACAGGCTTCTAAGGGGCGCACTTCCTTTTCCCCTCCGTGTGTTAGAACCTTCATGCATCACACTTGACTCTCCACAGGGTCACACACTTGCTCTCACCCAAAGTTATCTTACTTACCTCTGCGCGCTACTGCGGTCAAGGCATTACACTACCACCCACTGCTAGGACTCCTACTCCAAACGGTTTGAGGTCTAGTTGGGACTTCTTATCGAGGAGTTCCCCTGAATGTTGGCGGCTCCAGCACCGTCAACAAGGCCGAGATCCCTGGCCATAAGGTTTAGTTCCCTGCAGGAAGGTGGGCCGCTTTGTTTGGTGAACCAACGCATTATGAAGGGTCTATTGTGAGGAGAGCCAAAGTTTCCTCAGGTTGATAATATTTAAAGAAGCCAAGCATTGATCTAAGTCTCATTGGTCCAAACCCGTGATCCGATCCTGTGTATATGCGAGCTTCTTTGTGATGATTCATGCGAACCTAAGGCCTCTTTCTCTGTGAAACGAAAAGAATCTTGAGGAGTAATGCGAGTCTTGAAGTGCGAACTTTGAGGCTCCTTTATTTGTGTGAACTAAGAAATAGCGAGTATTATCATCCTGAACTTCCAGTGCGTGTCTTTATGGCATTATGACTTTTCTCCATAAGCGAAATTATTTATGCAAGGCCCTCTGTATGCGAACTCTATGAATTATTGTTTCCAAGCATGTGAGCTTTAAGATGTTGACCCTTGCTTGAGAAGGCATATGCGAAGTTTGACATCTTTTATGTTATAGACATTAACCCTTGATTGAGACGTTGACCCTTGATAGATATGCAAAGTTCTATATGCAAAGTTGCACTATAAATATTTTTATGAAATAATGCATCCTTGTGTTAAGTCTTTTGATGTGCAAAGACTCTCGTGAATAAGGAAGGTTCCAAGATGTGAATGAATTTGTGACACATTGCGGTCCTAAGGAAATCTAGCCAAATCAATCTCTATGATGCAAGTTTCTCTAAAGATATCTTCTCTGAAAATGTCCGAACTGCCTGTGGCATCTTCTCTATGGTTCGTTTCAAAAATCCAATCTCGAGGGCTTGTACTAGTTATTTCAGAGTAGAGTCTTCTATATTATGTAATCTCTATGCGAGTTTCCTATGGAAGCTGAGAATAGAAGCATCTCTAGCCAACATGTCTGTGACTCTTTGTGACAATGTTTAAGCTTGTGATATATATATATCAAAAGTCAAAAGTCGAATTCTGAATTGTTGGTTGTTAGGTTGACAAGCTCTTTTTTTACATACATATAAATGACCTCATGCACTACAACAAAAAAAGGGGGGAGCTGACCTAATAGCAGTGGAGCTGACTTTCTAGAATTATTGTAATGGTTAGTTCTTGCTCAAAACCCCCTTTAAAAGGCAATCAAATTGTGAGGAATGGCTTTATCTCCAAATAGGAGAATTTTGAATTAATCTCTGATGTTCCAGCTATAGGAGTCATAAGTTTAAGCAACATTCTCTGTAGCATGCTTATATAGTCATAAAGAAATTTGAATCAATTATTTTACACCTCCTGGTGACCATTCTAGAAGTCAACCTTGAAGTCTGCTATAGTAAGCCAACTACAAGTTTGAAATTCATAAAAGACATTAAGAGATGATCAAGTTGCAAGTCTGGTATATCTTAAAATAATCCTTCTCATTGACCTTGCTATGGAATGTGATATTGTTTGAATGGTCCCTTTGAATAAAGATCAAGGAGCATTGATGCCATCTAATACTATCTGAGATATTAAATGATCTTGTCGATAACAAAGGGTTTAAAAGGACTGTAAACCTTGGAGTACTCTGAAAACCCTAGCAAGGGTTTGATAAATCCTAGGGTTTAAAGACAAAACCCTAGGTCTGACGATTGACATTGAGAGCATACATAATGAAGATGGTCTAGAATTCAAGGATGAATGCTTCACATCAGGGTTGAGCCCATAGATTAATTGTTTCCGCTTAAGAAGAAACCCTAACTTCTAGATCTGACATTTTGATGATAAGGATGTTTTGTAGGTTGGAAGAAATCTAAAATTGAGAGGGAGCTGTCATGATCTCTAGAGAGAAGTATCTTGTATTTTATTTTATTATTATTTATGATGTGTAATTCTTGAAAAAGAGGTGGACAAGGTCAACTCCTTAATGATGATAATGAATTCCTTGATGACATGGAATCTTTAATGAAGATATGGACTCCTCAATGACGTGGATTGCTTGATGATGACATGGATTCCTCGATGATGTGGACTACTTGTTGATGATATGAAATTCTTGACGATGATATGGATGATATGAACTAATTAATGATATAGTTTCCTTCATAATATGGACTCATTGATGATGATAACAATGCAGGCTTGTTGATGATAACTCATGATATGGACTCTTTGATGATGTGAACTCTTTGATGATGTGAACTCTTTGATGCTGATATGGACTTCTTGATGATGTGGGTGATGATATGGACTCCTTGAGGATGTTGATATGGACTCCTTAATGATGAATGACGTGTACTCTATGATGTTGATGATGATAAGTACTCCTTGTTGACAATGATGCATGACTCATTGATAACATGGAAGATGTGATTGGACTCCTTGATGGTGATTTGAACTCCTTGATGCTTACTCTTTGATGATGATGATGATGTGGACTAGTTGATGATGATAATGTGGACTCGTTGATGATGAATTGGACTAGACTCCTTGATGATGATATTGATATGGATTCCTTGATAATATAAGATGATATGTAATACTTGTGTGGACTCTTTGGTGATATGGACAAGACTACTTGATGATGATGAAGATATGGACTCGATGATAATGTTGAATTCTTGATGATGATGATATGGAATCGTTGATGATGTAGACTCCTTAATAATGATGATGATATCGACTCCTTGATGACTTGGACTCCATGAACTCTTTGTTGATGATGAGAACTCCTTAATGATGATTTGAGCTCTTTGATGATGATGTGGATTCCTTGATGACATGGACTCCTTAATGATGTGGACTTCTTAATGATGTGAACTCTTTGATGATGGTATGGACTCCTTGATGATGAAATGAGATCAACTCGATCTGAGAATGCTAAGATCAAGAGGGAGATGACATACACTCTCAAAGGATAAGTATTATCTTGATTGTTTCTATTGATTATTTCATTATGAGTCTTTTGGCTTGCTTGGTTCTTGTTCCTCCATAGCCTCCTCGTGAGGATTGCAGGTACACAATAAAGACTACATGGTGTGGCAATTGTTGGAAATGATGGAAGAACAATGTGGCAAAAAGACTTGTGGTAGGCTCTGTACTCAAAGGGAGCAGACAAGATTAGCTTGATTGAAGCACGTTTCTATGAATATGATTAGAAGTTTTGAAGACCGATGCTGATCAAGATATGCTAAAGATGAACCTGTGACCCTTCTACTATGTAGAGGACTTGTGTAAGAGGGAGATGCTTTTGAGGCATGAGCCTGGTGATATCTTTGGCACAATGGATTGCAGGTCCATCGACATCTCCCCGATGAATGATTTGAAGAAGCTGCAAGACTTTGATGTTGACTTGGTTGATTCACTGAATAGTTCATTGATCTATTTGCTTAAGTCTATTGTTATCTGCTAGATTTGATTATGGTTTGCTGGATTCTACTATGGTTGTTGATGCCTGCTTCTGTGAGAAGCTACTTACTATCTGCTGGATTCGACTATGGATATTGACATTCACCTCTGTGAGAAGCCACTTATTGTCTACTGGACTATACTATGGTTGTCAATGATTGTTTCTGTGAGAAGCCACTGCCAAAGTCGACTATTGTCTGCCGGTACTTGCTAATGTTTGCTTCCGAGAGAAGCCATTATTGAAGCTAAACGAACAACTGAATGTGGTTGTGTTTGATAAAGAACTGAGATCCACCATGGCTACATTTATGATGTTGAACTAGTTGTTGATGTTTATATGAAGAAACTGGAATGATCCCCTTGAAAAGGTAACACTAATTACATAGCATCATATTATGAACCATCTCCTGTAGGCTGTGTGCCATGAGACCTTGTGGTTCGGGATATGTACTATTGATTCTTCCTATAGGCTGTGTGCCATGAGACCTTTCGGTCTGAGAGGTGTATTGTTGATTCCTCCTGTAGGCTGTGTACTGTGAGACCTTGTGGTCCAGGAGATGTTGATTCCTCCTGTAGGTTGTGTGCCGTGAGACTGTCCGGGAGATGTATTGTTGATTCCTCTTGTAGTCTTTGTGCCGTGAGACCTTGTGGCCCCGGAGATGTATTGTTGATTCCTCCTGTAGGCCGTGTGCCGTGAGACCTTATGGTTCAAGAGATGTATTGTTGGTTCCTTCCTTAGGCTGTGTGTTGTGAGACCTCATGGTCAGGGAGATGATTTAAGATGGATGCTATGTATCTTTCCTTATGATGATATTGATGATCTCTCCCTTAGGCTATGGGCTGTGAGACCTATAATTGGTCGAGGAGATTGATCATAGAAAGAGAGATTTGTCTTTGTGATCTCTTCCTTAGGCTGTGGGCTGTGACACCTATGATTCGTCAGGAAGATTGGTCTTGAGAGAGAAAAATGAAAAGTACCTCCCTGGCTAAGAGGGAGTGTTGAAAAATATAATAGCCACGGTTGGTGTTTTCATCTTGAAAAATAAATGGAAATTTGAATTTTTAAATTTGCCTCCAAAATTATTAGGTCGATTGGGCCCCTAAGAGGCACCCATTTGACCCCCACTTGAAGGCTATATAAAGGAGATCATTTCTCCTCATATGGATACATCAACTTGGTCTTATGCATCTTTGACCCAATGAAATTATAGGAGGGCTGAAATTTTAGGAGGCCGCCAAAATTTTAGTAGGAGGCCGAAATTTCAGGAAATTGATTTTTGGCATGGCACTTGATCACACTCTTGGTTACCGGTTTGGCTATTAATTTCTGCTATGTTTATTTCTGATGTAATAATGAATCTGGAACTCTCTCTCTCACACAAGGAAAGATTTATGAGTTTCCCCTTGTGGGTTTTGCCTTAGCAGTGTGCCTAATTTTTTGTCTCGTCTCTTTGTTTCATGGTTACTTCACTGCTCTTTTCATGTATTTCTTGGTAAAATGTCTAAACTGCATAATGATATTGATAAATGCTATATGAATGCTGATAATGATCTGTTGAAATTGTAAATGTGCTGTTTTGTTATGCCCTAAGCAAAAATTCAACATGAATTTCCCCAGTCTCCCCTCTTGAACGTGCTGCTGGATAATCACTATAGAATGCTCCCAAACCACCTCCAAAGTTCTTGCAAAATTCCCTGTAATTTCCTCCCGAAATTTCCCTTATTTCTCCAACCCTTCACACCTCAATCCTCCTTAACCCTTGACCCCTGCGCAAGCCTTGCAAGAGGCTCTTGCACAAGCCTAGAAATGACCAATTTGACCTGGAGATCCTTCTCACAGTCTGGCCTGCAAATCACCACTAAACTCTAGCAAAAATCCCAAGGAAAATAACCCTCATAATTCCTGAATTTGGTCTGCATTATGGCTCTCTCCTCAAGCGGTGCGAATTTCCTAATCTGCACCCTGGCAACACGCAGAGATGGCTGAGCACTCCTGTAAACAACTCCGGAACAACTCCAAAAGAAAGACAAGACAGGGTGACACTTTAGGTTCACCGAAGAGAGAGTTGGAAATTCCTGCCCGAAAATTCTTTTGTGTTGAGTAGCACGAGTTGACTTGGCTAAGCAGCTCAAGCAAACACTAAAATGGAGATCCTCTACTCCGTTTATCTTTGCTGCCATCCTCTCTCCTTGTGGGCCCTCCCATTTGACCTCCCTTTTTCTCTCTCTCTCTTGCTCCAAATCGAATTTCCTCAAGGGGTATGAATTCCCTCCTTGAGGTGCCCCCCACATTCCACTATCCAATTAATTTTTCCCTTCTCCCTAACGTTTTGGTGCATCCCTTCCCTCAAAATGAAAGTGGTGCCTCCTCATCCACTTTCCTCCCTGGACAAACAATCGAGAAAAACGCATTTCACCCAACTCGGGATTTGTAATGTGACAATGATTATGGCCAGATTGGTTGATAAACCTGACCGAAATTTTTTCGATGGGAAAGGAGCCGAGAAGGAATAAATTTAATTGACCGATTTGGAATCAGAGGGGCCAGTACCTCTCATATCTTAAAGTGGTTCGACTGGGATGCTAGTCTATGTCTGCTATTAATAAAGGACGGGTGGGTTGGTGCCTCCCTTTTCTGAAAATTAAAGTGGTGCCTCATCCACTTTTCCTAAATTTTATGCCCAAAATTTTCCCCATCATCAAAACTGCAAAAATTTGGAACTCACTCAACAAAATTAATTAGTGGGGATATTACATACTCAATTTTGTATTTACAATTATCCTTTGTGTATAAAGCATGATGCATCATGATTTCAATTTTCATATTTATATGTTATCTAATGATTTTAGTTCTAATGTTTTGTTTCATGAATGGTTTTGATTTTTAACTTTGAATATGTTTTTTTAAAATTAAAAAAATATTTTGTATTTTTCGTATGTGGGGTTTCCCCACCATATCCGGATCTTAGCTTTTCAAAAATTTGGTGGATCCGTCTCTGGATTTGAATTCAGATTTGTATCCGTTTCCATTTCCTGGTAACTTTGGTTGTGAATTGTGATAGAGGAGTTCAAAAATCAATACCACAAAACATTGAGGTACATAATGTCGAGTTTTGTAGCTCGGAAGGTACTTATAGTCCCTTGTATTGACTAAAATGACCTTGATTTGCCTCTTTAGGAGCTTGCATGTGACATGCATGAGATGTGCATGTAAGCAAGCTAAATTTATGACTTGTACTTGAGTTAAAGTAAGGAAAGTTAAAGATAGGATAGTTAACTAAAGTCACTTATCTTTAGTTAACTTGATGAGCTAATTTTGGCCGTCAATCTTACCTTAGGAAAGTTATAAATTGAGCCTAAGTGTTGAGGCTATGACACAATAGCAACACAAGGTTGAGAGAGGCTTCTCAGTGAGTGTGTGCTGGGTCCGAGAGAGTGTAGAGAGGCCGGTGATTAGTTTTGTAGTCTATATTTTCTCAGTTGGGCCTGTTACCGCTCAATCTAGCAGGGGTCCTAGTAGGGGTTCCAAAGGGGCAACTACTAGACCAAGTGGCAACAATGGGACAAAAACCCACTGTCACCTTAGTCATTGTCCCCTTCTTATTACGAACTTTCATCGATGGGAGGAGTCCCAGTATAAGGGAAATCACTGTGAATGGTATATCAATGATGGAGGGATAGTGATTTCAAGAGCCTATTCATAGGAGAGACTTAGATGATATGACTTACTTGCTCAAGAAGCAAGGTATAGGGCTCTCCAAGAAAGGCTTAAGAGGAAGCCTAGACCTAGGGATTAGAGATATTCCTTGATAAGGGATGCCCTAGACCTAAGATCCTTAAGGGAAGAGGGTTTCTAAAGTGGTCTTGTGAAATAGAAATGATGAAGGTGCAGGACCACAAAGAAGCCCAAGTGGACCCAAGCAAGGCCTAGGGTTTTGGGTGAAACTTCAAACAAAAGATCTAGACCAAGCAAGGAAGAAGAAGAGGGTCAATGAAATTGAAATTAACTTGAGTATTTAGTGCAATGACCCTTAAGGAAGCCACTAACAAAGGAAACTTAGGGACAAGGATGAAGTTGGAGCTAGGGCTTGGGATAATTCTAAATCAGCTGTGGAAAATCCTTCTAACTTTGCGAGGGCCTATGGAAAACCCTAGCACAGTTGTAGTCCAACTCGCTCATCAAATGGGTGGCTCAAAAGGATTTCGCCTGATGACCTAAGAGACCTCTAGGGTTAGGGCTTTAGAAAGAAGGAGAGGAGGTGAGGAAAGATATTCTTTAAGGTGATCACCAAGGATAAGATTAGTGCCTAGACTATTGGGAGAATGGAGTCAATGTGCTTTCAATTTTTGGAGTGCCTTTACCCAATCAAGGAGTCCTATGGCAACTTAGCATAGCCCTGGAGGTAGCTACTAGGCTACCAAGGAATTTATACTTTTTATTGCAGCAATTTGATGACTTTTCAAGGTAATTATAGAGATAATTAACCCTAGGAATATTCATTCACCATACCCAAACATGTAACATATGTAGTACCTCATAAAATCTAAAAAAAATTCACAATTTCGCATTCAATTAGGGCAAAATTCCAGATTTCATGAGCGAAAGTTCCATACATTAGTCATGTATACAAGAGAGAGAAATAAACCATGAAAGAGCACTTACAAGTATAGTGAATATATCCAATCATCAAAGAGAGACAAAATCGAAGCTCCAAGACCAAGAAAAGATATCCAAACATCGAAATGCATCAATATTTCTCCAATTCGTCCATCAATAGCTATAGAGAAATTCTCAAGAAGAGAGAGATACAAATCCAAGTGATGATGAGGAATGAATCAATCCTCTCATCAATATATATGATCCTCTAAGGGTTCGATTTGCCTAATTAGGCCTAATGATGCACCTAATAATAAAATAATGTGCAAAATAACATTCCTTGGTGACATGCCCACCAAGATAGCTCGATAACATGAAAAATAAGCCTCAAGAGGGCCAAAATGATAGATAAATAGCTAGGAAGGCCATTGGAAGGCCTAGTGGAATCTAATGTGTGCCAAAATGAGTGGAAGGGCTCCACATATAGTAATAAACGGGGTGGCTCCTTGATCTCCAAGCAAACGACCCGTGGTGCTCCCAAGTGGTTGTAGGGGCACAAAAACATCCTCATGGGTCTCCAAGTAGATTAATCAAGCCTATATTCCATCTATAAGGGCTGGAACAATGATGCAAGCCCTCCCTTTGTCTCCCATGGTGATACACAACCCCATCTAGGCCCTGGATCAACTACCAAGTGTGTGGTGCAAGCGTGTAGTCGCTGGGCAAGGTGGTCCAGGTGCATCATCATCATCATCAAATAGGTGGAACACGAGCGAGCAATGGATGGTACTGAAGTGTGAAAATTCTATCACTGCAACAACTGATTTACTTTTCCTACTTATTTCACCATAAGTTATTCATGAAATTACTTCAATAAACATTAAAATAAATACTGCTGCAGATATCACACCGTAATACAAAAACAAACATATGCACAAGAATCAACACATTGACACAGTTATTTTGGACTAATGTCCCCGGAAAAACCCAATGTGGGAAAACCGGTGCAGCAAGGGAGGATTTTATTATTCAACAATTTTCTAGTACAATAGGGTGCCAAACTGGCTTACCCACAGATAGACAAATTTTCCAGCACTTCTTCTGAACCCAACGTCAGCCCTACTGACCTCTGCATGACCTGAAACCCTCTGCGTCAACTTGTTGAGACTCTGCACAGCCTCTTTGGCCTTCTGTGTCACTCCTGCAGCCTCTGCGTGGATGACATGGGCCCTACTGGCTCTGCGTAGTCTCTGCTGCCTCTGCGTGGCTTCCTCTGGCCCTGCGTCTGCCTTTTCTGCCTCTGTGTTGATCTCCCGTCTCTCTGTTCCGTACTTGCTGCCTCCTGACTGCTCTCCAGACCACTGGTTCAATTTCTCAGCTAACCCTGCTCCAGAAATTGAACTGACTGGTCTCCTTCAGTGTGTTCTCCATGTGACTCTCAAGCCTCCTCTTATACTTTTCTCGTTGACATATCAACGACCGATATTAAGTCCCTAATCAACGGATAAGATTAGATCTGGCTTGATCCATGTCTTTTGGACCATTCTAACATAATTTTATATTAATTCACATTAATATTTTAATTTCCCTAAGTTTAGACTTAGGGACTCCATTAAAAATATTAATTATTTTAATATCTCCCAAATTGTTTAGAATCTGCCCAAACCCTTTTTGGGTATTGGAGATCTCATGTGCTTTAGCCTCTCCACAAATTTTCGTGGCTAGAGCACATCCGATGCTACCCCAAATTAGTGTTTTAAGATTCGGCCGGCTCGGAACCGATTCGGCCGAGTTGGTCCAAGTCAAGGCATCACCAGGTCGACTCGGCCAGTGAACCGGTTCGGCCGGCCGAGTTATTACCGAGCTGGCCGAGTTGTCTAACAACTTGACCGGTTCGGTAATAACCCGGCCGGCTCGGCCGAGTGTGAGCCTACTCGGTCGGGTTGGATGACAGCGGCCTGTGAATTAAAAAACAACGATTTTATTTTTTATTTTTTTGCTTTTGGGGGACTCCAAGGTTTTCACGATGATACTTTAATGGTTTTTTGTCCCTAAATAAGTTTATCTCACTTGATCTTGAGAGGCTTGTTTAGTTGGTATCACATATGTAGTAGAGATTCCTTAAGGGATAGCTTCATTTTTCTTCAAAACCTTCCAATAGGTTCTTTGCCCCTTTCTTAAAGCAAACCTAACTTTATGGCCCCAACCTTGGCCCTCCAAAGATGAGCATCGAGCCTTGAGTTGATTCCACATGATGCTACACCCCTTGATGAGCCTCCAAATGCTAAAACACTAAACTTAAAAGCTTGGACGTTGGACTATTTGATGATATGCCCAAATGGACTGAAGATGCCCCCTTGCCGGCCTTGACCCTATTTTGGTGGATGGTGCCTTCTTCCAAAGCAAAGATGAGGATGGTTATCATTGAGATGACTTAGGAGGCTAGCACATCCCTCTTTGATGCCACTGCTTACCATTAGTGGTGCCATGTCACTCACATGCTTGGAAAGGGTGACATAGGGTCTCTCCTTGATGACATCATGGTGGAGGATGCACCTTTTGAAGATGTACACATGCACTTTGGGACTTTCTTGGGGTGATGAACACTCTTGGACCCTTGTATTAGTTTCTTGATGACTTACAATCTATTTTGGAGGATAATGCCATTTCTAGCCTCCTTGGTTATGTGTTTTTGTTTTGATCTCTATATCATCATCATGTATGTATTAGACAGTGCACTGGGTGCCATTTTGATATAATCACTGTTTTAAGAATTGGCCGGCTCGGAACCGATTCGGCCGAGTTGGTCCGAGTCAAGCCCTCACCGGGTCGACTCGGCCATCAAACCGGTTCGGTCGACCGGGTTATTACCGAGCCGGCCGAGTTGTCTAACAACTCGGCCGGCTCGGTAATAACCCGACCGGCTCGGCCGAGTTCGAGCCTACTCGGCCGGCTCGGTAACAGTGGCCTGAAAACTAAAAAAAAACAACGATTTTTTTTTTTTTTTTTTAACTTGCTTTTTGGTGAAGAGATTTGTGTTAAAAGCTGGTGGACACATGAATTCCACATTAGCTGACTGTTTTCATAGGTTGTTTACTTGTTCACACGGCTTCCTGTGGCATGAATCGTTTAGTGCTTGAAAATAGAAAGTGATGAGTCTGGCGCTGGCAATTTGATAGGATCTAATGTTGTGAACTTTTTGCCAAGAACATGAAATCTCCTGTAAGAATGGAGCAAGACATCTGTTGCCTTCATTGTATAAAATTCCTCAAGGAACAATGTGAATTTCTAAGTAAACAATGATACTATCTGAGAACCATGTAATAAAGAGGGCACATGAAATTGAAGCACTGATCAAACATGTGATCCTAGTTAGAATGTTTATAGGTGAAATTCTCTCTTGGAAGATGGCAGTTTATCTTTATACATATTACAAAGTTGATGGGAACAAACTTGAAGTTGCCCCAAGGGATCCTAAAATTAGAGAATAGCCACAAAATATTCTATGGGGTGTAGTTGGGTCCGTCATGACTGCATGTAGATGTGGATGCAGAAGTTTTGGCGTTAGGGATCCTATATCTTGATCTGTGTCACATACAAATTGCTTTTGTAGTTCTTCGCATGAATACATCTATTAACATCCATCTTGGTGAGATGGTCCAAGATGATTGATGAGGGTACAAGATTAAAAATGAGTTACAAACTATGAAGCATGTAGATATGCTACTAGTGGTTGATCCAGATGATCTTGGCTCGTCTAGCAGTAGCCACTAGCCAGTAGTATTGGTCATAGTTTACCTTTGTTGTAGAAGCCATTTCTAGCCTCCTTGGTTATGTGTTTTTGTTTTGATCTCTATATCATCATCATGTTTGTATTGGGCAATGCACTCGGTGCCATTTTGATATAATGGATATATTCATGAGCCTACTTTGATCATATGTTATCTATCTATATTCTAATGCTGTGGGTTTGGAAACATGAATGAAAATCTTTAAAATTATGTTTTTTTATAAAAAAAATATTTAATGTATTTTTTACAATGACCGAGCCATTGAAATTGAGCCGGCCGAGTCGATACCGAGTCGGAGTCGGAGTTGGAGTTTTAAAACATTGGATAATGGATATATTCATGAGCCTACTTTGACCATATGTTGTCTTCTATCTATATTCTAATGTTGTGTGTTTGGAAACATAAATGAAAATCTTTAAAATTATGTTTTTTTATAAAAAAATAAATATTTAATGTATTGTTTACAACGACCGAGTCATTGAAATCGAGCTGACCCGGCCGATACCGAGTCGGAGTCGGAGTCGACCCTCGGCCGAGTCGGAGTCGGAGTCTTAAAACATTGCCCCAAATCAACACTCCCTCTTAGCGAGGATTGTGCTCTAGTAATACTCCTCATTGAGTATCACCCTGATCATCCGACATCGGTCCCTGTGTTGAAGCTAAGCCTCCTTGCCCAACATCCTTTGCACTGCTGCATCCTGTACTGCTGCCCATGACTTTGTTACTACCACTGCTGCATCTGTACGACAACTCCCTCTGCATCCGTGCTGCTGCTGGTCCTTTCTCCCAACACTGCATCCGCATTGCAACTCCCTCTACATCTGTGTTGCTGCTGGTCCTTTATCCCAACACTGCATTTGCACTGCAATTCCTTCTTCATTCGTGCTGCTAACACACTCATTTATACTTCTGAAAGGGGTTCTTTACCATCCCCATCTTTTCCTTGAAGTAGTCAAATTTTGACTTTCCAAGGGCCTTGGTGAGGATATTTGCCACCTGTTCTCCTGTAGGAGTGTAGCTCAACTGTACAACTCCTCATTGGACACAGTCTCTGACAAAGTGACACCGGATATCAATATGCTTCAACCTATCATGAAACACTGGATTCTCAGAGAGTTTGATGCAACTCTGATTATCACACATGATCCTGGTCGCCTCCATATTTCTTCTGAATAGGTTCACCAGCAGTTTTCTAAGCCATATGGCCTCACAGGAAGCTGTGCTTGCTGCCATATATTTTGCCTCAGATGAACTCAGAGCCATAGACTTCTGCTTCCTACTGCACCAGGAGGTCATTCCTAATCCAATGTTGAAACAATGCCTAGAGGTACTTTTCCGATCCACTGAACTTCCTGCCCAATCTGCATCAGTAAATCCACTCAACCTGATATCCTTCCCCTTGGTGTATACGACCCCATAATCCACTGTTCTTTGTAAATACCTGAGAACGTGTTTGGCTGCTGTCCAGTGTGACCTCTTTGGTTCCACCATGAACTGACTGAGGGTGTTGACAGTGTAGCAAATATCTGGCCTGGTATTGACCAGATACATCAGGGACCCTATGAGCTGCCAGTATAGGGTGGGATCGACATCCTTGTCTTCTGATGCATCAATCTTCTTCCAGTTGGTGATCATTGGCGTAGCCATAGGTCTACAGTCTCCCATCCCGAACCTTTTCAGGATTTCTGTAGCATACCTCCCTTGCCCAAGGAAGATTTCTCCTTTCTGTTGCCAAACTTCCAACCCTAGGAAGTAGTGCATTCGTCCCAGATCCTTCATATCGAACTCTGTGGCTAGATTCTTCTTGCAGTCCTCAATGAGTCTAGATGATCCTGTCAGAAAGAGATCATCCACATATAATACTAAGATAAGCGGCTCGTTCTCTACAACCAAATAGTAGAGATTCGGATCCTCGTCACTCATGACAAACCCCATCTTCTGCAAGTAGCCATCTATTCAACCATACCACGCTCTCGGTGCCTGCTTCAGCCCATACAAGGCTTTCTTTAGTCTGCATACACGAGACTTCTTCTCATGAGTTTTAAAGCCCTCTAGTTGTTCAATGTATACCTCTTCTTCTATTACCCCATTCAGAAATGCTGTCTTGACATCCATCTGATGGATCTCCCATCCCATCTGGGCTGCAAGAGATATCACGGTCCTAATAGATGTATACCTGGCTATTGGGGCGAAGGTTTCCTCATAGTCAATCCCTTCCTTTTGAGCATACCCCTTAGCCACAAACCTGGCCTTGTATTTCTCAACACTGCCGTCCGCAGCATATTTGATCTTGTAGATCCATCTTGAACCTACCATAGATCTGTCTTGAGGCCTTGACACCACCTCCCAGACATCGTTCACCATTATGGAGTTATACTCCTCTACCATCACATCTAGCCAGACCTGATGCTGAGCTGCCTCCTTGAAACTGGCAGGCTCTCCATCCTGAGCTACTAACGCCTGATATCTGTTTCGCTGTTTTCGCTCCCTCTTACTGTTCCTTGGCTCACCGATGAAGTTCTCTGCATCACGCAGAATTTGACGAAGTTCCCTGCTAGTTCTTCCTCTGCCAGCAGGTGCTTCTGTTCGCTCCTCCTCCTCATCCTGAGAATCTTCCTATCCCGAGGAAGAATTCTTCACTTTCGTTGGTTGAAGAGGCATGACCAACGGGTCCTCTTTCAACTGCTCCTCGAAAGGCATTTCGCGAGATCTTCGAAAGCTCTGTCGTCCATGAACTTTACATCTCGTCGTACTACTACCTTCCTGCTCCTTGGAAGATAGATTTTTGCATGCCTTAGTGTTATCGCTATATCCCACCAGATATCTCTTTTCTGCAGTTTGATCCAACTTCTTCCTCTTTTCTTCGGGTATGCGGTAATATGCTAAACTCCCAAATATCCTGAAATGACTGACTTGAGGCGTCTTCCCAGTGAAGACTTTCTCTAGAGTAATCTTGCCCAATGCCCGATGAGGAGGCCTATTTTGAACGTAGATAGCTGTGTTGCATGCTTCCGCCCACAGGAATTTTGGCATATCCTGATCATACAGCATGGCCCTAGCTGCTTCTACAATAGTCCTGTTTTTCCTTTCTGCCACCCCATTCTGCTCCGGATTGTAGGGAGCTGTCCACTCTCTCCTGATGCCTTCCTTAGCGCAAGAATCAGTGAAGTCCTTATCAACATACTCTCCACCGGTATCTGAGCGCAAGACTTTTATTTTCTTCCCAGTCAGATTCTCCACCAGAGCCTTGAACTCCTTGAATCGATAGAAAACCTCATCCTTGGTTTTCAGAAAATAAATCCAAGTTTTCCTCGAGTGGTCATCAATGAAGGTAAGGAAATACTCGGCACCGCTGAGAGCTTTGACAGACATAGGTCCCCAGATATTTGAGTGTATCAATCCTAGTACACTCTTGGCCTTGTGTTTGCTCCTAGGAAATGCCGCCTTGGCATACTTTGCTAGAGCGCATCCCCTGCATACATCATCTGGTTCAGTACTCAGATCCGAAACTCCTGTTACAGTGCTCCTCAGAATTCTCAGAGCTCCATGGTGCAAGTGACCCATCCTTCTGTGCCATAGTTCATTCAAGTCCTTGTCCCCATGACTGCCTATTAGTGCCATTGGTGATTCTAGTTGTAATCTATACAACCAATTACTTTTGATCCCAATCTGCACTTTTTTTTCCAGTTCGGGTGTTTGACGTATACCTTTTCCTTGATGAAGTAGACGTCATAGCCCTTGCCTTGTAGTTGTGACACGGAAAGTAAATTCATCCCCAATCCTGGTACATGCAGCACATTTGTGGCACGGAACCGCTCTCCCGATTCTGTCTGAAAAACTATGGTACCCTTTCCTATTGGAGTACACTTTGCCTCGTTCCCCATGGTGATCTGAAAGTTCATCTTCTCTTCTCGATATTCTGAGAAGCACTCCCTGATTCCCGTCATATGCCACGAGGCTCCACTGTCTATATACTATACTTCTGATGATGCCGCATTAGTTATGCACGCTACTTCTTCTTCCAACCTGGAAGCCAACATAGAGAAATCGAAATCTCTTTCTCTTGTGCAATCTTCTGAAAATCTGCATGAGTCCCCTGTGGTGGATGCCTCTGCATCATGGACTCTACCCATAACTGATTTTCCCTTTCTGTCTCTGATTACTTGCTCTGATACCATGTGAAAATTCTATCACTGCAACAACTGATTTACTTTTCCTACTTATTTCACCATAAATTATTCATGAAATTACTTCAATAAACATTAAAATAAATATTGTTGCAGATATCACACCGTAATACAGAAACAAACATATGCACAAGAATCAACACATTGACACAGTGATTTTGGACTAATGTCCCTGGAAAAACCCAATGTGGGAAAACCGGTGCAGCAAGGGAGGATTTTATTATTCAACAATTTTCTAGGACAACAGGGTGCCAAAATGGCTTACCCACAGATAGACAAATTTTCCAGCACTTCTTCTAAACCCAGCGTCAGCCCTACTGACCTCTGCGTGACTTGAAACCCTCTGCGTCAGCCTGTTGAGACTTTGCGCAGCCTCTCTGGCCTTCTGCGTCACTCCTGCAGCCTCTGCGTGGATGACACAGGCCCTGTTGGCTCTGTGCAGTCTCTGCTGCCTCTGCGTGGCTTCCTCTGGCCCTGTGTCTGCCTTTTCTGCCTCTGTGCTGATCTCCCGTCTCTCTGTTCCGTACTTGTTGCCTCCTTACTGCTCTCTAGACCACTGGTTCAATTTCTCAGCTAACCTCACTCCAGAAATTGAACTGACTGGTCTCCCTCAGTGTGTTCTCCAAGTGACCCTCAAGCCTCCTCTTATACTTTTCTCGTTGACATATCAACGACGGAGTTTAAGTCCTTAATCAACGACTAAGATTAGATCTGGCTTGATCCATGTTTTTTGGACCATTCTAACACAATTTTATATTAATTCACATTAATATTTTAATTTCTCTAAGTTTAGACTTAGCGGCTCCATTAAAAATATTAATTATTTTAATATTTCCCAAACTGTTTAGAATCTGCCCAAACCCTTGTTGGGTATTGGAGATCTCATGTGCTTTAGCCTCTCCACCAATTTTCGTGGCTAGAGCACATCCGATGCTACCTCAAATTAACATGAAGGATCTCATGGCATGGCTATCTGCGCTCTGCTATAGTGGAGGCCCATGGCTCTCAACGCACACCCTACAAATGCCAATATGACTCTTTGGAGGGCTTGGATCTCGTATAGGGAGACCAAACCCCAAGATGAAGACCCACCTACAATCCTGTATAAGATCCAATGTGTCTCCTCACCTTCCAGTACAACAAATCATCAGTGTAATTGAGTAAATGAGCTTACAAACCATGGAACCAAGTGGACACTTCATAGTGGTATGCCCTTCCATAATGGGCTTTAGAGTGTACAGGTGTCTCCAAGTTCAAGAAGGAGGTTAACCAAGGACCCTATTAGGTGGTTTCAACCTCAAAGGGAGTGACAGGTCCATGGTACATCCATCAAGTGGCGGGTGTCATGTGATATGATGATGGAATGGGATGGGGCATCAGGGGAAGAATCCAAGCCGCATGCCATAGTACAAGGGTAGCTAAGATAAGGGAAGCCCGCACTTGGGTTTATGAATGTAGGATGCAACAATCATGGTACATGAGTTACCTCAACCTTTGTTTTTCCACCCTTCTTCATATGTCTTTTGCCTTTTATTGATTTTTCTTTTAAAACTGCTTGGGGCTTCAGGGGATGAAAGCATGATGTGAATGATATAGTAGTGAATAGCCCCTTAAGGTTGGGCATTTCATCACCCATCAGGGGTTGGGACAATCATGGGTTCCTTAATGATGCAGGGAGCCAATATAGGGGGGCCCAGGAATCAGGGTGATGGCCATAATGATGGGGTAGAGGTCATGTTTGGCTTTTGCCCATGTGCTAAATTTGTATGCCCCGACCATCTTTTGCATTTTATGGTACATTTCTTGTTGGGAGTGGCCAAATTATGCTTTTTACTTTATTTTTAGCTGCATCAACCTTTGGGGCATTGATCCAGGCCCGACCCAAAGTGTGGACAAGGGGAGGGGGAGGCTAACTCTTTGTGGACCCAATGGACAAATGTGGATCCTGTTGATTTTTAATGTACCTTGGACAAGTGGTTTCCCATGGGTTAGTCTCTACTTAGGGAAAAGTGTCAAAAATAATTATTTTCCTAAGTGTGACTTTATAAAGTGAAAGTGACTTTATAAGTGGTAAAGTCAATGTTAAGTTATAAAGTGAAAAGTGACTTTAGACATAAAGTACGATGTGGGTACTTTATTTAATGGGTGAGTTAAAAAATAGAAAGTGAGAATTAAATTCACATTTATTTTCATCCCTTGATCTAAATGAATCTGAGCCACTAGATCTTAGGGTTGCCCAAAAGTCATTTAGGGAAACAAAATTGGGAAAAGAAAAGATAGACTGAATTCATTCTTCATGAGCAGATTGGAGAAGGGAGGCTGAGAGCTGGAGAAAAGTTTTGAAGGAGAAATTTGTTGCAGCAAGCTGAAGGAGTGATTTCTGGGCAAAGCTGAGCACAAAAATCAAGGCATAGAAGACAACAGAAGGTACAACACGAACAACATTTAATGCTGTGAGATGTACACCGTTCGAGAGAAGTTTTTGAGATTTTATTTTTGAAAAATTCGTACAACGGTACGGAAATCTGTACAGTACAGCCCGTATCCGTACAATACATATTTTCAACTTCAAGTGGGCATGGAAATCGAGGCAAAGTGGGCACAGTTTTCAAGGAGTTTTGGGATGAAGAGATAAGTTGTATTTTGCTGTTTTGTTTTGTTTGCAGATGTATTTTTCCTGAACTTGAAAGATAAATAAATTTGAAGAGCTCTCTAATAGGTTTTCCCAGGAGAAGATTGAAGGGGTTTTGCGTGGGTCTAAGTTGATAAAAAATCTGTGTGTATTTTTATGTGTGTTGCTGGTTTGTTTATGTCCATATTTATTTTCAACATGTGTTGACAGTCCCATGTGTTGTAATCTGAAAATTTCATTTCCAGAATTCTATTTGTTGAATGTATATTTATGGGAAGGTGCATTTAACTGAATGGGAGTGATAAGGTGAAATTAAAACTGGGTTGGGATTGCAGGAAACTTTTTAGTCATCAAATTTCAACATGGTATCAGAGCTACAGGCTGAAAATTGCAGTTTGAACAACAGACTGTAGTTTGGGACAACAAATAGTGGTTTGGAAAACAGACTCAATTTTTGGACAACAAACTCAGTTTTGACAGCAAGCTGATATTTTGGGACAACAAGGTGAAATTTCACACAGATCGAACTTTTGGGACATCAAGGTGTGCTGAAAAGTTCATTTCTCCATTTTCTTGGTTTTGAAAATTTTTGACAGCAGTCATGGCCATGTTCTTAAGGATGGAGGATAGACTAGATGGGATATCCAACTATGCCGTTTGGAAGGACATAATTCAGACAATGTTTGAGGAGGCAACAATTTGGGACATAGTGCGACAAGTGGTTGTACCTCTTACTGCTGCAGATGAACTTGCTGAATTCACAAAAAATAATGCAAAGGCAAAAATGATTTTGATGGACAGTCTTAAGGATCATGTGGTTCTTCAGGTGAGAATAAAACACATATGCATATCAAATGTGGACAGCTCTAACAACTCGCTATTAGAGTACCAATGAGAGAAGGAAGATGGTACTCAAAGAACAATTGAAGGACATAAGGATGACGAAGGCTAAAAGTATAGTTCAATGCATATCAAATGTGGACAGCTCTAACAACTCGCTATTAGAGTACCAATGAGAGAAGGAAGATGGTACTCAAAGAACAATTGAAGGACATAAGGATGACGAAGGCTAAAAGTATAGTTCATTATCTTGGCAGGGTCAAACATGTGCGTGATGATTTGACTGCTATTGATGAGGCAGTTGCACCCACAGAGTTAGCCAGGATAGCTGTAGCGGGACTTCCTAAGTCTTGGGAGGTCTTTGGAGATGTTGTTACCTCTAGGGAGAATCTTCCCAATTGGGACAGATTCTGGGATGATTGTGTGCAACATGAAATACAAAAGACTGACAGTGGTGGGTTGAAGATAGCAGATGAGGAGGATGTAGCCTTGATAACCAGGGGGAAGAACAAAGGGAAGGCCAAGAAAGGGGCCTCATCAGATGGGGCTAAGGGAAAGGAGAAGAAGAATAAAGATACAAATATGTCCAATGTCAAATGTTGGGCATGTCAAAAGATGGGACATTATGCTCCTACGTGTCCTGAGAGGAATAACAAGGGGAAGAAGGGTACTTCAACAGAGGTGGAGCAGTTTGCTTCACAGTTTAACAAGGACTTTGCATCTATTACTTAAACATCTAGTAGGAGTACATCATCCAATGTGTGGTACATAGACAGTGGGGCTTCTTGCCATACGACAGGTGCACGTGAGTTCTTTTCAGAGCTTTCAGAGAGGGCACTTGATATTGAGATTGTACTAGGAGATGACCGCACTGTGAGAGCTGTTGGTGTGGGGACTGTGACCTTTGAGAGAGAGTTTTTGCCTCCTTTGAAGGTCATGGATGTTTTGTATGTTCCAGGGATGAAGAAGAACTTGATTTCAGTGTCTGCTATGGAGGAGAAGGGGTTTGACGTCACTTTCTCAGGAGGGCAGGTATTGATGCATCCCAGGGGATCTTCCATCACTTCGGCCAAAGTGATTGGAGTTTGCTCTGGGAAACTATACAGGTTCAATTTTCAGTCGGTAGGAGCATTGGTGAGTAGCACATCTGGTAGCACTCACACTAGTACCACCAACAGTAGAGACTTGTGCGAGTTATGGCACTAGAGGATGGCGCATATGCATCATGGAGCTTTGAGAGTACCGAGGGAGATCACTATTGGAGTTCCTGATTTCAGTGTCGAGCATTATGAGGTTTGCAGAGGGTGTGCTTTGGGCAAGTACACCAAGTTACCATTCCCAACGAGCGACAACAGATCTACAGGTATACTAGACTTGATTCATACTGATGTTAGTGGTCGTATGTCTCATGTGCCTTTGGGTGGTTATGAGTATTATGTTATATTCATTGATGACTACTCTAGGAGGACTTGGATATATTTCTTGAAGACCAAGGTGAGGTCTTCAGTTGCTTTAAAGAGTTCAAAGCTCTTGTGGAAAAGAAGACAAGTAGGAAGATTCGGGTCTTGAGGTCAGACAATGGTGGTGAGTACACCGATGGTGGGTTTTCTGACTACTATGCACATGAGGGCATTATGAGAGAGTTCACGGTTCCTTACAACCCCTAGCAGAATGGGGTATCTGAAAGGAAGAACAAAGCTATTGTTAGGGTTGCTAGAGCGATGATTCATGATCAGGGGTTGCCTTTGTTTTTGTGGGCTGAGGCCTGCGATACTGTTGTTTATCTTCAGAACAGGAGTCCTCACAGAGTATTGGGGAGTATGACTCCGGAGGAGGCTTTCACTGGAGAGAAGCCTCATGTGGGACATCTTCGTATCTTTGGATGTCTCACATATTCTTATATCCCCAAGAGCAGAGGACGAAGCTGGAACCCATGGCAGAGAAGGGTATCTTTATGGGTTACAATGAGACTTCGAAGGCCTATAAGATCGACATTCCTTCTAAACGAAGAGTGGTTATTAGGAGGGGTGTGAAGTTCGAGGAGGAGAGGGCCTATCGGAGATCACAGGAGTATGATGAGAGAGAGTCACAGACTTCTCCTAAGCAGGGAGGTCAAGTACAAGGAGCAGGACCTCAGGGTTCTGGATCGACTGTTACATGAGGTACTTTAGTGTTAGTGACATCTGGGGCACTAGTGGCGAGTTCACCAGCAGTTTTTTAGGGAGTCCACTGGTATAGAGTTCACATGGCACTTCAGTTGACACAGGCACAGGTGCTAGTACAGGTTCTTCGAGAACAGGTGCTGGTACAGGCACACCAGGGTCAGTCGGCAGACCTTCAGGTTCACTAGAATGGGGGGCAGAGGATGAGGTTCCCTATGGGAAGCTTCTTCAGGGAAGAGGAGGCCCAAGTGGCTTCAAGACACCTTCAGGGAAGCGGAGTCCGTTGGTCCTCCGAAGAGGGTGAACAGGGAGAGTATACCACCTGAGCGGTTTTGCAGTTATGTAGCCAAGGATACCAGCAGTGTTGACTCTAAGCCTACTAGCTATGAGGAGGCTGCCAACCAGGAGGTATGGAGAGAGGCTATGGTGGAGGAGTATGCCTCTATCATTAAGAACAATGTCTGGGAAGTGGTGCTTAGGCCTGAGGGCAAGTCAATTGTGACTGCTAGGTGGCTCTACAAGATCAAGCATGCTGTGGATGGCAACATTGAGAAGTTCAAGGCGAGTTTTGTGGCTAGAGGGTTCTCATAGATAGAGGGAGTTGACTATGATGACACCTTCGCTCTCGTAGCTCGGTACACTTCTATTCGGTCCCTTATTTCTATTGCTGCCGAAATGGGTTGGCAGATCCATTAGATGGATGTGAAGACCGCATTTCTGAATGAAGTTATAGAGGAGGAGGTGTATGTTGAGCAGCCACAGGGCTTTGAGGTACTTGGGCGGGAGACCCATGCATGCCGGTTGAGGCGAGCACTCTATGTACTTCAGCAGGCGACGAGAGCTTGGTATTCAAGGATTGATACTTACTTGCAGCAGATGGGTTTCACGAAGAGTGATGCAGATTCGAACCTATACTACATTGTTGTAGGGGATGATTCACTCATTCTTGTGCTGTATGTTGATGACTTGTTCATTATTGGGGCAGAGAGACTGGTTAGTGGTTGCAAGGAGGATCTTGCTATGGAGTTCGAGATGAAGGACATTGGGCCGATGCATTACTTTTTGGGGCTTGAGGTGTGGCAGGAGGAGGGGCATATCTTTCTGGGGCAGGGGTAGTATGCTATGGATGTGTTGAGCAGATTTCACATGGCACACTGTAGACCCATGTCTACACCTATGATTAGCAAATGGAAAAAGCTTCATGCTTCAGATTTTAGTTTGGTGGATCCCACATTGTATAGGCAGCTTATTGGGTCCTTGATGTATCTGGTCAACACTAGGCTAGATATATGCTTTGCAGTGAACACACTTATCTAGTTCATGGTTGAGCCCAGGAGGGTGCACTGGGTAGCTGCAAAGCACATTCTTCGCTACGTGCAGGGGATTGTTGATTATGGTCTGGACTATAGGTGGAGAAATGGAGTGAGGTTGGCAGGTTACACAAATTCAGATTGGGCAGGGCATGCTTTTGACAGGAAAAACACTTCAGGGTGTTGCTTCGGATTGGGTTCAGTAGTTGTGTCGTGGTTCAGTCGAAAGCAAAAGTCAGTTGCTTTGAGCTTTTCTGAGGCTGAGTATATGGCTGCTAGCCAAGCTAGTTGTGAGGCCATTTGGCTTTGCAAGTTGTTGTATGGCCTATTTGATCAGGAGTTGTGACTGACGATTATTCATTGTGATAATCAGAGTTGCATTAAACTCACGGAGAATCCAGTGTTTCATGACAGGTCAAAACACATTGACATCAGATATCATTTCATCAAGGACTATGTTCAAAAGGGAGCAGTGAAGCTGGAGTATATATCGACAGATGAGCTGGTGGCCGATGTTCTCACGAAGTCCTTGCCAAGAGGCAAGCATGTCCATTTTAGGAACAAGATGGGTGTGGTGAGAAACACTTTCGTCGGTAAGAGGGAGTGTTGATTTTTAATGTACCTTGGACAAGTGGTTTCCCATGGGTTAGTCTCCACCTAGGGAAAAGTTTCCAAAATAATTGTTTTCCCAAGTGTGACTAAAGTGAAAGTGACTTTATAAGTGGTAAAGTCAATGTTAAATTATAAAGTGAAAAGTGACCTTAGACATAAAGTACAATGTGGGTACTTTATTTAATGGTGAGTTAAAAAATAGAAAGTGAGAATTAAATGCACATTTATTCTCATCCCTTGATCTAAATGAATGTGAGCCATTAGATCTTAGGGTTACCCAAAAGTCATTTAGGGAAACAAAAGGGGGAAAAGAAAAGAGAGACTGCATTCATTCTTCATGAGCAGATTGGAGAAAGGAGACTGAGAGCTGGAGAGAAGTTTTGAAGGAGAAATTTGTTGCAACAAGCTGAAGGAGTGATTTCTGGGCAAAGTTGGGCACAAAAATCAAGGCATAGAAGACAACAAAAAGTACAATACGAACCACAGTTAATGTTGTGAGCTGCACGCCGTTCAAGAGAAGTTTTTGAGATTTTTTTGAAAAATTCGTATAGTTCGTACAACGGTACAGAAATATGCATAGTTCGTACAGAATCCGCACAGTACATATTTTTAGCGTCAAGTGGGCACGATTTTCAAGGAGTTTTGGACTGAAGAGATAAGTTGTATTTTGCTGTTTTGTTTTGTCTGCAAATGTATTTTTCTTGAACTTGAAAGATAAATAAATTTGAAGAGCTCTCTAACAAGTTTTGCCTGGGACTAAGTTGACAAAAAATCTGTGTATTTTTATGTGTGTTGCTGGTATGTTTATGTCCATATTTATTTTCAACATGTGTTGACAATTCCATGTGTTTTAATCTGAAAATTTCACTTCTAGAATTCTATATGTTGAATGTATGTTTATGGGAAAGTGCATTTAACTGAATGGGAGTGATAAGGTGAAATTAAAACCGGGTTGGGATTGCAGGAAACTTTTTAGTCATCAAATTTCAACATCGTGGTTCATGAGTTACCCCGACCTTTGTTTTTCCACCCTTCTTTATATGCCTTTTGCCTATGATTGCTTTTTCTCGATAACTGCTCGGGGCTCTAGGGGATGGGAGCATGATGTGTAGGATGAAGTAGTAGATACCCTCTTTAAGGTGGGGCAGTTCATTGCCCACCGGGGATTGGAACAATCATGGGTTCTTTAACGTGGAGGGGGCTCATCTAGGGCCCATAGCAACCAGGGTGATGACCATAGATAAGGAGTAGAACCCATGTGTGGCTTTTACCCACGTGCTAAATTTGTATGTTCTAGCCATATTTTGCATTTTGTGGTACATTTCTTGTTGAAAGTGGCCAAATTATGTTTTTTTCTTTTTCTTTTAGTTGCAACAACTTCTGGGGCATCGTTCCAGGACCAACCCAAGGTGTGGACAAGGGGAGGGGGAGGCTAACTCCTTGTGGGCCTAATGGACAAATGTGGACCTGGATGGGAAATATGGTGAAAGGGGTTATAATGAGCAGAGGGGAGTGATGTATATGGTGTTGGGAAGCGAGACCACACAACCAAACCAGGATTTCCCTATGTAGTACCACCCCTAAAGCTAGTAGCCAGTAAAAGAGATCCCACGGGACTAGGATACAAGGCTAACCATCAAATTGGACAAAGGAGACAAGAGTACAAATCAAACCCACTGTTTCCGCAGAATCCCCCCACTAATCCATGCTTAAAAGTGTCCATGATAAGTAAACAAAATTACGCAACCACACAATGACAAGCCATACCTTTGTGTTGGCATTATGACACAGGTGTTGTCCTTGATGGCAACTCACTCAGATGATAGATCACAGTTCAGCAGGTTAATAGCACAAAGTTCAGATCAGAATGAAGAAAGAGAGGTATATGCAGGTTCACCATTGGCCAAGCCGCGTATACACGCGGGTTCACTATATACAAGTCGCGTATACGTACACACGCACTTTCACAAAATGCAAGGTGCGTATATCTTGGAAAACTAAGTTTTGGTCCAAGGTATTTGGTCCATGGTATTTTGATCCATGGTATTGGTCCAAGGTATCTGGTCCGAGGTATTGACCCCAGGTATTGGGTCCAAGGTATTGGTCCTAAGTGGTTTTGGTCCATGGTATTGAGTAAGGCCTAAGACTATAAAAGGAGGGGAAGATCATTAGGCCAATGTACTCAAGTATTGAATATCTGATGAAGAGCAAGATCTAGTGTACAGGTTATTGGGTTATGGTGCATAGCTGGATCTGAACCAAGGATGAACCTTAGTGCTTGATGAAGGATAAGATCTAATGATGGGTCAAGATCTTAAGGCTTGAAGTGAAGTATTTTTATGTGGTTTGATCATTTATCTGAATAACTGACGCATGTTGTAGTCTGTAAATATGATGATCTGGGTATAATTGAAGTCTGGAATTGTTGTAATGTTTAAATCATCATTTACAGATCTGTACGCAGGTTCACTTTAGAAAAGGCGTGTATACACGCTTGTTCTGCATATCAAAACAGCGTATACATCTTAAATTTGATTTGCAGATCTGTACGCAGGTTCGCCTTGAGAAAAGTGCGTATGCACGCAGGTTTGACACATGGAAGTAGCGTATACCTTATAAAATATGTTTTAGCTGCTTCTGTTTGCTGTTGCAGTGTTCTGGGTTCTGGCTTGGGTTCTGGTTATTATATTCTGGTTACAACATTCTGAAAGATCAGATTGAAGGGTTGTTAAAGTGATTGATTGATTAAGTTGTGATTGGTGCAAAGGAGATTGGTTGATGTAGATATATTTTGATTGAATGATGTTATTGATGGATCCAGTCTGAAAATTTATGAAACGTGGTCCCTAGAAGAAAAGAGAAGGTTTTAGCCTTCTATAGGCCAGCACCTACGTACTAGTAAACATATCAGTGAGTACAAAAGCTAGGGGTAGTAGCTCCCTTCCAAAAGAAGCTGGAGAACGAGAGAAGGTTGTAGCCTTCTGCAGGTAGAAGCCTGCGTACTGGTATAAGTCTGCACTAGTACAAAAATTGTAAAAAGAAGTTTCTTATTATAAAAGAAGATAGAGACGGTTGTAGCAGGTGGTTTTCACCCACATTGGGTTTCCACCTTATGTCTTGTGTTCATGTGTGTGATTGTCTGTTCTGTTTTTACTGGACCTGGTTACTGTTTATGTGGTTCTGATGCATTGATTAAAGATCAACATATGATGAATTAATTGATTCATAAGTTTGCAGGATATATGCTAGTTACCTTTAACACAGTTGCGTATACACGCGAGTTCCATTAACTGAAGTAGCGTATATGAATCTGATTATGGAAATGAAAAATTGTTTGACTTGCTAATACTGATTCACCCCCCCTCTCAGTATTATTTCCAACACTTTGGGGTCAGGGGGCCCACCTTCAAACATATGATCATAACAGATGGGCAAGGGACCACATGGATGGCTCAGGTGGCGGAGATAGTGGCAGATCAAGCTATCTGGTGGCTACAAGGGGTTGTTGGTTGTCGACTAAAGACCATCTAGGAGAAAAAATTTCTACTGAGGGAGACAAATTGGTATATATAATGACCTTGTGGTGCCCATGGGGCACATCTCTTTGTGATGGGTTTGTTGCGAAATATAGGACATAGCAATTAAGTGATTTCTCTTCTATTAGTAACTGCTTGTGAGTGCTTTTTACTTCTTTAGATTAGGATCTTCTTTTACTTAGGTTATTAGTGTTCTTCTTCATCAAACAACTACCAATGCATAAACCTAAAGAGACAAGATACACAAAATATAGGCTATTAGCCAGGGCCAAAACCTCTCACTCTTGAGAGGAAAACCTGAAGAAATTATTCTTCTTATAGAGATTCCAATTGACGAATACCAAGACCAAGACGCTTGACCTATTTGCCTCTCCAAGAGCAAAACACAAGTCCTCTTTCACTGCTTCTCTTCCGAGCCCAAGTCAACACCAGTCAAACTTTTGTTCCTTCCTTCTTTTCGGCTACCCTTCAACTTCGGCTTCCTAGTATTTCATTAGTTTCGGCCTCCTAGAATTAGGCCTTCTTTGCATAGGGACTCCTAGCTTGCTTCGGCTTCTTCTTATACTTGTTCTTCTTCCAACTCAACTATCTAAGAGGACTGTAATTCCTCTCGACCTTACTACAGCAGATGATCTCCTTCTACGCATATGTAACAACAAAAACGTCCTTAAACAAACCCAAGAGTTCTGCTTTTCTTCCTTCTCCCCTCGCCGATTATTAGGCTTCCATTGCCCCTTATTTGACATCCTCCAACTGCAGACCATAACTGAATGCTTCACTGAATATCTCACTGAAATTTTGTCTCTGAAATAGGGCCGAGCTGCCCTATTTATAGTTGTTGCCCATCCTAATTAACTGACATGACATGTGGTGAACTGGCATGTCCTTTTATGAAGATATTATTATCCTTTGAAGCCGACTTGTAGGAGGAGACTTTGCTTGGTCTTGGAGGGCTATTTATACTTATCTAATGACTCATACAAAATGTAACATGCCCAAGAAGGGTCCTTCATACATGACATTGACTCTCTTTGACTTTATGACCAATCCTAAAGGCTCACAATGGGAGCCATCACTAAAAATAAAATTCCTTGCTCATGAAACCCATGAGACAAGCATTACAATAATAATTTTATTTTTCTTTACATCAATTACATAAAATCACATTTACATATGTCGTTATGAAGACTGAACCTAGTTACACTTTTCAACATGGTTGACCTATATACTTGGAGCCAACTTGAGCACATTCAATTCAAATTCATAATTTAATTTTCCCTCTTTTAATTGGAGGGGACTTGAATTCAAATTTGTATTTTTCATTTCTTTTATTTTAATATAATTAAAGAATATCGACCGTAGCCACCAAAATTCAACATCTAAAACCTTCTGCAATTGGTTGAACCAACCAATTTTCATAGAACCAGTTTGGTTCTACTTCTAATAATATAGGTTAATACTAGACCTAATATATGTTTTGTAATGTACACTTTGAGCAAGTACATGTTGACGCAAACCAAACTCAATGGGTAGTTGCAGAACATGTGCTACGTTACTGTAAGAGCGTAGTACATCATGATTTAAGCTATGTTGCAAGAAACATCCCCCACCCTCAGTACGAATCATGCTTCCATATAAAAGCATTAAAACACATTTCAACCCATCGTGTTTTGTATGGATTGAAACATGTTTCAAGCACGTTTTAGTGTTTGTACAATGTGTTACAAAAATAATCTTCATACTTTACCATAATATGATTGTTGGGACCCACATTTTTGGTTTTAATGCCTAATTAGAGGTTAATTGTGAATTAATGAGACTTTTAGAAGCCTCCAAGAGTGGAAATTTTTCTTTAAAAGAGGGCTTCACTCTCAAGTTGCACCAAAAATGGTAGCAATTAATAGTAATGTTAAATTCTTGTAAAAGTTTTACTTAAATTTTTAACATTACCATTAGTTGTTTCACTGTGTTTAAGTGGTTTCAACCTCATCAAACTTCATATGTAGAAAGTAGAATTTCACATCCCATTCAAATTCAGTAGACTTAATAGTTTTCAGGATTGGTACGATTGCATCAATTTCATTAGATTCTATCATATATGAGGGTATGGGATTGGCATTTACTCAAGAGCACCCGGCCCATGTACCTCAATGTTGGTGATATTGATTGTTGGATGCCTCTATTGTCGCCTTGGAAAAAATGTAACCCTCACTCAAACCAAAATCGTTGATTAGACATGTTAAGCATTTTAAAACTTGGATTAAGTAGTTTCATCAAAATTGGCTAGCATAGACAAATGTCCCTCAAGGATTGAGGTAGAGACAAAGGGTGATACTAATGATGAGTATCCCAATATAAGCAATGTTGGAAAATTGCTTGTCATTTATATTTGTCATTTAAATGTTCATGTTCCTATAATCATAATGCTTTCTTTCCAAGTTTCAATATAATGTGCTATTTATAAAATAGCACATTACATGTATGTGTGCGTGTATCACATTTCCCCCTTTCCAAATTTCTTGGGGGTCATGTTTCCAATGCGTTTTCGCTTAGAAATGCATACCTGTTTCCCCATATCGTAAAACTTAGGCTCTGACATATGCAAAAGATGGTGAGTTGATGTTGTATGAGTTTGTTGATTCTAAATGGAGAAGGGATGCTTGTTGAAATTCGGGTAGCTCAGAAGGTATTTCCGAGAGAAGAAAACCCACGAAAAGGGACCTTGTGGGCAAGATACCCAAGTGTTGGGGTTTTGGACCCAAAGTTGTGGGTTTGGAACCATGAAAAGGAATATTATATTCTAATTAATTACTAAATGGTTGAGTAGACAAAACACTAAAGAACCAAGGGTTCCCTAAATAACCTAAGACAAAAGTATAAACAAGGAGCCAAAGGAGAGGTTCATCACAAGTAAAGGACACAAATTTGTGTGAGGAAGAGTCTGGGGAGGCCGGGTTTCTGCCAAGCAAGAGGAGGATGAGTAGGTCTAAGGAAGAGATTATCTAATCTGTGGAGTAAGGCCGAGAGATCTAGACGTTGAAGAAGATTCGTTGTTATGTGTAGCAGACTAAGGGCCTCAAGAGTTTGTGGCAAGGACTAAGTCAAGCCGACAGAGGTCCGTTTGGTGCCTAGAATAGGTCGCAACCACAATTAGGTTGGTCGCACACAACTCGAGGAAAAGGCAACCAAACAAAGTTTAGGGTTGGCCGCAAAGAAGAGAAGCCCTTGGAGTAGAGTCGCACAGCCAAAGTTAGAGGCCGAAGTGGAACATTGATTGTCCAAGTTGATCCCATAGCCTGAGGTCTATGCAGAGCCCGTTTAGGGTCTGTCCTAGAGGCCGCATGCAACAGGCAAACAAGGTCGAGGGCATGAAAAATGGACTAAGGGTCTAGTCGAGGGCATAGTAAGCTACAAGCAGGAGGTCGAGTGCAATAGGGTTGTTGAGAACGCTAATCATATGTGATTAAGGGTTTTCGAGTAGCCAACAAGGCAACAAGGTATCCATTAGTAAAGAAAAGGTAGGTCGATCAGTTAGAAAGGCAAGTGGTCTGTTAGGATTGGACAATGATCCATGAATAACAAACCGAGAGCTTCTAGGATGTAAGAAATGGTGGTTAAAGTCTAGACAAGGGTTGCTAAGGCCTAGGGAAGACTGGATAGTAACTTTGTGTGGTGGCCAAAGTTTGGAGAGCAAGGCTAAGTGTCTGCCAAGTGGGTAACTATGATAGATTGAAGGGTTTGGCCTAAATGATGAGGCCAATCGTAACAGAAGAAGTTAGTAGCAGCGAAGGACATAAACTACAACAAGGTACAGAGGACAAAGAAAGACTGAAAGGGTTGAAGACAAAGGACTGCTACAACAAGTAAGTCAAGTTATTTTGTCTTTTGTTTTGGGGGTAGTTGAGGGTCTAAAGGATTAGACCTCAAACCCTAGTTGTATTTTATTGTATACCATGTATAGTAGTTTGTATCAGGGTTTTTAAAGGGCCATGATCCCTGGTATGGGAGCCCTATGTTTGTTTTATTGATGGAATGATAAGAACAAGTTTTGGGTCGTATATATCTTGTGTACTATTGTTGATTTCATTGTTGATATTTTCCGTTGTGCAAAGTTGTTCATTGTTGACCACTGCTAGTGTGTTTATGTGCTAGCCTAGTCATAGACCATACTTGGAGTGCAAGGTAATTTCAACAATGCTAGTAACTAAAAAGGTACTTCAGGTTATTACTTTAGTTTAGATTCAAGTGAGATATCGTGGTTCAACAGGAAGCATGCCTCAGTGGCATTAATTTTAGCATAGGTAAAGTACATAGCAACTAGCACTATAGTTGTGAACCCATTTGGCTTCACAAGCTAATAGTGCTGCGAACAAGTGAGATGTTGGAGCCTATCATTCTCCACTATGACAATCAAAGTTGTATCAAATTCTCCAAGAATCCAACATTCCATGACTGCTACAAGCACAATGACATCAAGTACTATTTCCCTAGGAAATGGTTCAAAAGGCTGGAGTTGCTCTAGAGTATGTTCAAACATATCAACAAGTTTTGAATATCTTGACTAAGCCCCTAGCAAAGGGGAATTTTGAGATGTTTGGGAAGAAACTAGGGTTGGCCAAGAGAATTTTCCTCACTATGAGGGAGTGTTAGGCTTTTTACCTGTCTAACTCGAAGAGCTTTCTCAACAACATCAGGGCCAATGTTATTAGAACCATTGGAACTAGCCAGACCAACCAATTTGGAGGCAAACTAGTCCGACCAGGTGCTCTAAACCATTTAAGGTGCTTTGAATAGACTTAACAGTTTTCAGGTTTTTAGGATTGACAAGATTGCAACATTTCCAATTGATTATATCATGTATGAGAGTATGGAACTAGCATTTAATAAAGATCACCAAGCCGCCTATCTGTTAGAGTTTCTTGAACCCAACACATGGTAATCGGTTCCTAGCAATTATTAACTGAACGAATACACAACTAATTTCCTAACACAAAATATTTAGCAGAAGCAAAATTACTTGATCTAAATCACACACATAAACATATTTCTGCCCAATCAATAGTTCTTCATTAATAAATTAATCACGGAACTTACTTGGGCTCCTGTCCTAAAATAATGGCCCAATTGAGAAAATATAGACTACAGAACTAATCACCAGCCTCTCTGCACTCTCTCAGACCCAACACACACTCACTGAGAAGCCTCTCTCAATCTTGTGCTACTATTGTGTCTTAGCCTCAACACTTAGGCTCAATTTATAACTTTCCTAAGCTAATATTGACAACCAAAATTAGCTCATCAAGTTAACTGAAGATAAGTGACTTTACTTTAGTTAACTATCCCATCTTTAGCTTTTTCTAATTTAACTCAAGTACAAGTCATAAATTTAGCTTTCTTTACATGCAAATCTCATGCATGTCACATTCAAGCTTCAAAAGAGGCAAATCAAGGTCCTTTTAGTCAAGACACTAGACTAGAAGTACCTTCCGAGCTACAAAGCTCAATACTCCCTCTTATCGAGGGAGGTACTTCTCGAAGAACCTCCTCCTCCTGGATCTATCTCCAACACCACCACGTCTTCTGCTATTGTAGTTGCTCCCTCTGAACTAGAAGACTTCCTTGCTACTTGCTTCGGAATCTAATATGAAGACCTGTTCCTTCCAACCATGCTACTAGGATCACGATCCCTAAGTGTCTAACATGTCATATATCATAGCAGTTGAGGCTCCCGACAATACCTAAAGAATCTCTTCCTCGCCACCGACTCCCTCTCAACAACTAACACTAATCCTGTATCTAAGATCTGCTCGAATATACCTACAGGTTGTCCTAGCAACCTCTATGATTGCCCCTATCTGATGCCAAGGTCACTCCCTCTTAATATAGAAACACTTGTCCATGTCAGAGCAAAATTCTATATCTAGCATCCTCCAAGGCTAATACTGAGAGCACGTGTACCATCAACCCTAGAACAAACAATATCCTTGTCACCTCCAGAAATCCTCTTGACTCTAGCTGGAATCTGACACATCCAACCCCCTTTACTACATGCATGGTACTAGTCCCACTAAACACGTTGCAGTTTAAGCCTGTCTTTGAAATATTGCGGAACATTGACCTCATCCCGTCATGTGACTAGACGCTCTATTGTCCACTAGCCATAACCCATTGTCCTCATACACAACAATACTATTGTTAGAAACACAGGCAACTAGAGAAAATTCCTTCTCAAATTTCTCCATAAAGTCATCAATCTCAGTTGATGCTGATGCAGCCACCTGATCCTCCTCCTCCTCCTTCTTGTATGGACATTGGCTTGCATAGTGACCAGTGTTGTGACACACAAAGCACTTCACTTTGCTCATGTTCTTCATAGAAGCAGATCCCCCACTTCCCTTTACTTTACTTTTTCCCTTTACAACAAGAGTAAAGTTCTCCTCATCATCCTTACCATCATTGTTAAATTTTTATAGGGCGACATTGTTCTTTGCTTTGATAATTGCATTTCATCATTAATACATTAAGTTAACCCCATATCATCATTACATTATTTAGATCTACACCATTATTCATCAACATATGCAATTATATAGAAAGAACAACATCATCATCATCAATGTAGCGGGACATAAAAGGAACAGCAGAAGAAAAGCATGCACACACATAGAGACACCAGGATTGGTCCAAGACCAGGGCAAAACCCACTATGGGGAAAACTCTTGCAAATCTTCTTCTTATTCTTAGATCATCATCAAATGATGCAACAAAAGAGAGTACAATGATCCATAACTTTATCTATGTAGCAAAATAATAGTGATATCCATGAAACATATCTGATCATGCTAGAAATAAAAAAAACCGTCATATTGATGGCTGTAATGTGTTGTCACAAACAAAAGTCAACTGCTGTATATTGCTGTCACTGTGCTGAACATTGCTGATCACTATTGTCATTGAGTGGAGAGTTCGAAACATTGAAATCTCATCTTTGAGTCTCGGACGCAGGGAGGAGTTGTGTGAGCATCTATAGTAGCCTTGCATGCTCTCTGAGAACTGTGTGCCAGCGACTATGGCATCCCAGACGCTCCCATACCATTCTGTGCATGCATCTGGGGACCAGCTCATCAAATCTACTCAAAAACCCTTGGTCACTCCCTTGAAGTTACTGTGCGTGCGTCCGACACAACCTCGACACTCTCAGGACTACTTTGTGCGAGCGTCTGGGAACCGACACCTCTAAATTTGCCTTTGAAGCTATGGACGCTCCCATAAGCCTCTGTGCCAGCGTCCAAAAACCAGAAAACCCTAACTCAGAGCGAACCTCACGCTTGTGATTTCAGACCCTTGCGCGAAATCCTTCCGTCGAACCCGTGCGAACTGAGACAAAAGATAAGAGAAGATAACTTGATTGAATGTGTCCAAATGAGCTTGAGTTCTCTTCTATTTATAGGCTTTCCTGAGGGTCCACTTGGGGTTAAGGTTGACCCAAACAGTTACCCTTGTGCTTAGGGCCGACCCATTCCATAATACATGTATGAATAAAATAATTCATAACTCAACTTCCGCTTGACCAAATTGGGTGATCTTTATGTCAATTTTGGTCCTCTCAAAAAGAGGAATCTAATGCAATTATTATCTTAGCCATTTGAGTTATCCAAGGTGGAATTTGACCGCGGTTGCAAAAATTAACACTCCCTCTCAACTAGGGAGAATTCCACCTGCCAATATATGTCCCTCGATCAATATGCCATTCTGGAATCTTCAAGTGTCATCACTGATCATCTCTGTCATGTAGTAATCGTGCCATGTCCATCTCAAGTGTCTCATCATCACAAATCATCATTGTACATCTCGATCTATCCTTTGCTTATTCCTTCTTATCTCTTGATTGTTCTTGCTCGTATGTTGAACATTCTCGGATCTAGAAGAAGAAGAATTTGTTACCGGATGGGAGCTTAAGCTACTACCCTCTATCCATCAGGCTGCTATCTGGAATCTCTGTTGGCAGGCTACTACTCGGATCATCATCAATCATCATCGGATAACATATCATGAGGGAGCACATCTTGTATGTTGAACATTCTTGGATCCGATGTGATTCCAAGTTGAGATGTGCTCCCTGATGATATGCTCTCTGATGATGATTGATGATGATCTGGGTAGTACCATGCCGACGGAGGTTCCAGATAGCAGCCTGATGGATAGAGGGTGGTAGCTTGAGCTCCCCTCATTTGCTAGTCAGATCGATTTGTAGAGGAGAAGCAGTTCCCAGTTTGGTAGCTCGATTTCCAGTGGAGGCTGTGGTTATTTCCAGTAGTGTGAGTTTGCCAGAGAGGATATAGTAGATTGTCGGAACACTGTTGCATAGTCGGTTTAAGGTTCAGAGGGAGGCCAAATTGATTTAGAAAGGCTAAGTAGCTTCTAGGAGATCAGATCAGCTAGCAGAAGTGAAGGAAAAATTTATCGGAGGTTTGCTAATTTATGGCAACTAGTTGTATCACAAATGTCATACACTAGCAACATGGATAAGTTCGGCTACAACATGTTCCCACAAATCATTAGATCACTGATATACTCACAAAGGCCTTGGGCAGGGCCAAGTTTATATTCTTTAGAGATAAGATGGGGGTAGTGGAGAACACCTTTCTCGCTAAGAGGGAGTGTTAGTTTTTGGTAGTAGTGGACCAGTGTTTTAGTCTTTATGGTGTTTAAGAGGCTATAAGGAACACGAGATCTCCAAAACCCAAAAAAGCCTTAGAAATACCTCAATTAGATCAATTGACCATAATTAAATATTTCCTTAAGTCTAACTTAGGAAAACTGGTTAATTAAATCAAATTAATTGAGGGAAATCAATTTTGCTCTAGAGATTTTTGGAAAAGTGAGTTGATGGAGTCAAGATGATCTTAGCCATCGATTGAGATGTGATCATGGCCATTGGTTGCCCAACAAAAGATTAGAAGTGCAAGTCGATGGGGTTTGGAGAAGTAATCGAAGAGAGTTGAGCAGTTCGACTACGCAGTTGCAGTGATTCTGTAAGGGCGTCGTTGAAGCTAGGGAGACTCTAGCAACGAGGTATTCAGTAGTGAGAATTTCCGGAGAAATTCTCAGGAGGTTTCCAGTGTTCCATAGTCAGGATAGGAGGCTGACTTTTCCAGCAGGGACGCTGTATTCAGCGAGTGCGAGTAGCCAGTTCCCTAGTGTGAGTTGCAGGAGCAGTATACCACTTTTGGTTACCTGAAGGAGGAGTGAGTAGCTCCAGGAGGAGAACAAATTGTAGGGAGGAGTCCTGGAGGTTGAGTGAATTTCCTAGAGGCCCCAGTGCGCATTCCTGGCAGACAGTGTGAGTGCTGGAGAGGAGTGTGAGTGGCCAAGAGGAGGCCATAAGTATTTGCTTGAGGGAAAAGGGTTTTCCTAGTTATTTTTCAGTGAGATAAAATTGCCGGAGCTTTACCAGAAAGGAAAGCAGTTGTAATTCTCTCTTTGCTGAAGATAATAATAAAAAAACCCTCATTTGTTGCACTGGTTTTCCCTTCATAGTTTTTCCAGGGGCTATTGTCCAAAAATAACGGTGTCAAAATTCTCGTGTGCGCGCGTTATTTTCTTAGTTCCAATATTTTATTTTCCACAACGTATTTTATTTGTGAAGAATTGCAGTGCAAGTTTATCGATATTTGCCATTAATAAATTAACAAAATACAAATAAATCGTATAAGTTAGGAGATAAATTTCCAGTTGTTGCAATTTGTGGAAATTTCACAACCTTGAGATCTAGTAGCACTACATTCATGACATGGTACAGAGGAGGGCAATAAGGCTCAAGCACATCTCCATTGATTAGCATACAACTGATATTTTGATGAAGGCGTCGCCTAGAGAGAAGTTCGTATACTTCAAAGACAAGTTGGGGCTTGTGGAGATTACTCCTCTCGTTGAGAGGAAGTGCTAATGAGGACAACAACCTGGATGGACATTCTCCTGATAGGGAGAATGGTCCGAGAGGCTTAGAGTGCATCTTGGTGAGGAGATGTAATTACTCACCATGAAGGGTTGAGTATGGTATGGACTTGATCACACACCAGGGAAGGGTGTAGTAAGGTACTTTAGCATTTGGACCCAATCAGACACCAAGTAGGGTGTAGTGAGGTCCTTCTGCATCTGGACCCGATCACACACCAGGTAAGGTGTAGTGAGGTCCTTCATCATTTGGACCTGATCACACACGAGGTACGGTGTAGTGAGGTCCTTCATCATCTAGATCCAATCACTAACTAAGGAAGGGTTGAGTGAGGTCTTGGCCCAAAGTGTTGACTAGGACGAGTGAGTGAGTTCTTGCTAGTTGAGATCTCAACATTTTGGCCTAGTGAGATGCATTGAGATTTGAGGACTGATCACTATGGAAGAGTGAGTCCTGATATGCCGATGATAAGGCATGGGTTATGTACCAGCCCGAATATGGCTACTAGCAGATACTAATGGTAGATAATGATGCTGATGATAAGATTACGCTGATGTAGTTCAAGGGTGTTGACCTAGATGATGATGTTATTAATGACTTATACCTTAACTTAGAGCGATCATGTATACAAAAAACATCTGGATAGTCATTATGGATACCTCCCTAGTTAAGAGGGAGTGTTGAATTTTTGTAGCTATGGCAGGTATTCATAATGTATCACTTGTACTTGTAATAGTTACAAAAGAAATCTATATGAAGCATGTTCTTCATGCTTGCAAGAAAAATAAAATATTTATTTTGTATTCAAAAAGATAAATGTTATAAGGCTCATCAAGAGCGGGAGAAATGAAATTTTGAATTTGTATTTTGCCACCTCTAAGTGACAAGTCAGCCTACCCATGAGACACAACCTTTTGCATGGACGAGACACTATAAATTGAACCTATTCGCTCTCTTCCAAAGGCAGATTGAGATCACACATTATATCTCTGCTCAAGTGAAGTAGCAAGGAGTATTTGAAGGACGAAAATCAGAAGGAGAAAGATTATTCTATAGCCATCGCTCTAGTGATCAAGGAAGGCCGAGTTCTGGATGGTTTCCTGAGGTATAACTCTCTGTGGAGCAATGCGAAAGTTCTATGGGATATTGCGCAAGTCTGAGGCACAACATTACCACATCATTTTGTGGTATAATGCGAAGGTACTGTGGTTTAGGTGTGCAGATCTGAGGCACATATTTTGTGGTAGCTTCTGAATCCCAAGGCTAAGATAGAGGACGCCTTTTGACCCTCTTGGAGTCCCTATTCTCTATGGTATATCTTTGTGAGATAGTGCACATTTTGAGGCTGATCTCTGAGGCATAGTGCGAGTTCTAAGGCAGACTTGGAGGGCATTTTTTTGACCTTGTTGCAAAGCTTCTTGTTGAAGAATGTAACTAGTGTTAGTCTTCATAATTGTATTTGAGTCATAATGAAATATATTTGTTAAAAGAAAGAAAAAGAAATTTTATTATTAAAGAAATCGGCTTATTAAAGCATGGGTTTCATGCTTGGGTCAATTGTTTTTTGGTCAAAGCCTCCATTGAAGGCTTCTAGGGTTTATGTCAAGTGTCCTTGTCCATGTCATTTTTTAAAGAACCCTTCTTGGGATTTATTTGTCAAAGAGGAAATTTATTTTATTGTATTTTAGGTCATATAGGCCTCCTCCACCAAGTCGACCTCAAGGAAAGACAAGTCAGCCTCAAATAGGGGAATCCGACCTCACAAGAAGCCTATATATTGGAGCAACTTGGCCTCATTTGAAGCACCAACTCAACATGTTCGATTTGCGGTGTTTGGGTGAAGAAAAAGTGCGAATTTCAAAGGGAGAAGAGGAAAAGTCTAGTAACGAAGGAGGAGGCCAACATCTTGCTAAAGAAGCCGGAATTTCTCTCTCATCTCACACGTGTGAAGTTCTGGATTGTTGCTGGGGGCTGAAATTCTGTAGTTGCTAGGGAGGCCGAAATTCTGAAGCTGCTGGTGAAGCTGGGACCGAAATTTCTAAGTTGTTGCTGGGCTATTGCTGTTGGACAAGAAGAGTGTTAATTTTAGGTATGTTCTATGCTGAGAGCAAATTTACTTCAATTTTCCATATTAGCTCAATATCAATTCCAGATTAGCAATCAAATTTAGCATGATAGTAAAATGCAGATAGAACATAAACATAAATTGCAAAAAACAAGCCAAGACAAGAGGACACAAGATGTGGCGCCACCCAGGGACAAACCCCGATGTGGGGAAACCCTTGATCAATTCTTCTTATGTTCTTCAATAGTTCAACAGAGAGAGAGATAGTACATATATATCAGAAGTCAACGTTTTGACTTGAAAAATAAGAGCAGAGATCTTCACTAAGAAGATAACACATGAGGTCGCTGATCTGAACTCAGGTGAAGGCATACTGCTTCAACTAATTCTCCAAGGTGATTCCATCACCATGCTGCACCCATCACTGAGCTGCACCTCATCATCATTCTGTACCCTTCACTGTGTTGCACCTATCATTGTGCTGCAACCATCACGGAGCTGCTCTCATCACCATTGATGTCACCTACATCATGCAGTATCAAACTTCAGTCCATCCTTGATACAGTCAACAACAGGCCTTAAGCGGCTGCGGTGATCCAAGAGAGCTTCCAACACTGTCACACTGATTTGTGCATCCCTTAATGCTCTATGCTGTTGGCTATGGCCTGCGGCCTAGCCCAACAACAAGATAGGACTACACACATCACCCAACTAACTTGACCCTTGAACAACTTATCCTAGACAGACTTGTTATATCTTCACTTTGAGGCTGCACCACTGTCAAATCCCAAGCTATCTAGGCTCCTTCTATGACTGCACCTAGTCACCGATATCCTATACCCAAGTCTGTAGCATATGCCGAGACTGTAACAACATGTAGGACTTTCCTTAGGACTGCATATAGGTGCCTTTATTCATGCCTGCGTTAAGCCTTCTTCTATGACTGTGTTAGGGCTATTTCCATGATAGCATTAGGTTCACTTCTATGACAGCGTTAGGGCTTGTCTTTAGGCCTCCTTTATACAGTCATTAGCCCTCCTATTCTCTGCGGCTAGGGCATAATATGACCCTCCTAACTCAACGTCTAGATGTCTCTTCTAGGACAACGTTTAGGGTCTTTTAAGGACAGCGTCTTAGGGTCTGCGTTTAGCCTCTCCTAGTTGTGATTCCAAGACTACATTAAAGTCTTTATAACAATGTTAAGGATTCTCCATCATGACTGCGATTAGGGCTTGCTGTAGGATCTTCAAGAGGACCCTTTTTCTTCCATGTTTAGGGCTTCTTCTAGACTGTAATATATGGCACTTCATGGCAGCGTTAGGGCATCATTAGGCTTCTTCTAGTTGTGTAGGAATGTCTCCTTAAGGACAACGTAGGAACCTTTCTTAGACTCCACCATAAGGGCTATCCTTTATGACAACGTTAGGCTTCTACCACATTAGGGCAACGTAGAGCCTTCTCCCCCATGATTGCATCCAGATCTAGGGCATCTCCTCTTAGGGCAGTGTGTTCTCTTAGGGTATTCTTCCTTCCACCAAAACCCAAACGAATGGAGAGGAAGAGATCACAAGAGATGTGAGTGTGTCTCAAATGACTTGCAAACCTCTTCTATTTATAGTGCAACGATGAGGATAAGTGGGGGTAATTTGGTTGCTGGCCGACCTTGACGAATTGTCGCATAACACAAATAAATTCATATCTCCATGAATACATGTCGGAATCGGATGATCTTTAGATCAATCCTACACCTCTTGACGAGAGGAATCCAAGAAAAATATCAACTGCTGTAAATAAGAAGATCCACATGGAGTTTGGCCCTAGTTGCCAATTTTAAGACTCCCTCTCAACTAGGGAGAACTCCATCTACTAATCCATCTGCCAGACAATACCATCTCTGCCATCAGTGCCATGCACTGCTCTGCTCTGCTCTGCTGAACTATGAAGAAGAAGAAGTGATTGAGAATGTATCATGCCATCCTTTGCTGACCCGAAGTCAGTGCCATATAAAAGAGAGTGTCTCATACCCACTCTTATTGACCTGAAGTCAGGTCCAATAAAGAGAGTGTGTCGTACCACTCTTACTGATTTGAAATCAGTTCCAAATAAAGAGAGTGTATCATACCACTGTTACTGATCTGAAATCAGTTCCAAATAAAGAGAGTGTATCATACCACTCTTATTGATCCGAAATCAGTTCCAAAAGAGAGTGAGTTATATCCCTCTTACTGACCCAAAGACAGTTCCAATTGATCCCAGATCAATATCATCCTAGTATAGGGAGTATGGTAGTAACATGATGCGTCCATCGGTACTACTCTGGGCCCTATCCTCATTTCCCTACTCATTGGCCAGATGAGAGGTACTTCCCATGAGTCCCAGACTGCATGGGTAGGATGTCTCAGCAAGAGAAGGATGAACCACTCATCCTGCCTACATGTCGCCAGGGGTATCCCAGGGGAAGGCTGGACCACTCACCCTGTACATAACAAATCACTAGGGGAAGGCTGAACCACTCACCCTATGACTATGTCTTAGCAGGAGAAGGATGAACCACTCATCCTGCCTACATAGTAGACCACTAGGGGAAGGCTGAACCACTCACCCTATGGTTGCTCCTCTCTCCAAGATGTACCCCCAAGCACCCCGGAGCTCCCATAGCTCAATGTCCATGTCATACAAGACCTTTAGGAAAGAGACCCTCCACGACTCCTAGTCGTTCTCGGAAAGTCAAGAATTTGACCTTTTCCAGGGGCTTCGACAGAATATCGGTGACTTGCACGTCAGTCCCAATGCGATGGAGCCTTCTTGCTCCTCGATGTACCATATCCTAGATAAAGTGGTACGTGATGTCTATATGCTTGGAGCGATCATAGAATACGGGACTCCTCAACAATCAAATCCCCCTCTAGTTGTCACAGAAGATCACGATGGTATTCAACACGTGTCCAAACAACTCACTAAAGAGCTTCCTCAACCAGGCAACTTCACACGAGGTCATACTCGTAACTATGTTTTCGGCCTCAACTATGCTCAAAGCAATCGACTTCTGCTTCTTGCTCATCTAGGATATCAAAGTAGAACCCAAAGAGAACCAACACCTAGAAGTGCTCTTGCGATCCGCCACACTGCCTGCCCAATCAGCATCAGAATAATCATCCAGCTTCACTTTTTCGGGAGCGTATCTCAATCCATGAGAGATTGTGCCTTGATATCTTAAAAGATTCTTGGCACTAATCCAGTGAGGCTCATCCATTTATGAGTTCAATATGCTATCTGCAAAACATATATCCGGACGGGAGTTCACCAAGAACATCAATGCTAGTATTAGTTTAGGGAACTCAGAGGCATTTCCCAAATCAGGTCCGGCATCACTACCACATAACTTTTGAAAGTTAAGCTCCATCGAGGTAGTCACGACCTTGCAGTTCACTATTCCAAATCCAGAATCCAACTCCCTCTTACTTTTGCAAATGAGAGGGTCTGCACCTGTCAGAAAGAGGTCGTCCTCATAAGGTGCCAGTATGAGAGGTCTATCATCCACAACCTTCAAGCACTGGTTTGGATCGGCTTCACTCCTAGTGAATCTCAACTTCATCAACTAGCTATCAATCCTCTCATATCAAGCCCGGGGTGTTTGCTCTAAAACATAGAGAGCTTTCTTCAACCTGCATACATGAGATTCTTGATCATGAATCTCAAACCCCTCGGGTTGTTCCAAATCTGTGTACTTGCTACATGAGGGGAATGGTCCCCTTGTAAGTTTTCCTTCGGTATATCTTAGACATGTACCTCCATGCTCTTCTTAAGTTCAGGCATTCCTGTCATCATCTGACTCACATCGGGTAGGGCCCCATAATGAGTAGACCTCCGGTCTAGGACCTCATAATGAGCAGACCTCCGGTCTATAAAAGAGATGTGTCAACTGACATGGTCCCCATTGGACTTCTTGCAACTTGATACTAATTGCCAACCCTGAACTTCAAGAGTAAAAGCATCTTTAAAAACTCCTTTTTCAAGTATGTACCTTTCCATTGATGAATGCCACCTTGAAACCTTTGTCTTCCATTGCCGAAATGGACACCAGGTTCTTCTAGAGATCAGGTACATAAAGAACTTCTTGTAAATGAATCGTGTTACCTTCATTCAATTGAGGGGTAACATTCCCTACACCCTTTCCGGGATAGGTGGCATTGACTCCAAGAATAATCTCCATGATTGTTTCCTTCTCTATCAGATTAGAGAGTGCTTCCCTGTGTCCGGTGAAGTGCCTTGAAGCACCACTATCAATATACCACTTTTCCAAAGTGTCCGGAGGAGAGGTAGTGAAGAGGGCTGATATAAGGTGATACTCCTCTTGCTTATCCGAAACAACATTTGATTCTTCATACCTGGAGATCCTTGCTTTCTTGAAGAGTCGACCATTTCCTTGATGACCTGCATTCCTTTTTCCTTTGCCATTGTACCTATCATTCCTTCGATCATTGAAGATGCCCTTGGAATGATTGTTATCATCATCAAGTGATGTGTCCCTTCTATTCGGACACTCCTTCGCATAATGGCCAAATTTATTGCACGCAAGGCATCTGCCTTTCCTTCCACCCTTGGTGTACTTGTTCTTTGTAGCTGGTGCATTTTATGGAGGCTCAGGGATTTTATCCTTCACTGAGGAACCCATTGAGCCTTTTCGTCCTTTCCAACTGTCTTCGGTGATTGCTCTTTCACTCTTGCTTGGGCTTTGTCTTCACCTCAACTCTGATACCATGTTAATTTTAGGTATGTTCTATGCTGAGAGCAAATTTGCTTCAATTTTCCATATTAGCTCAATATCAATTCCTGATTAGCAATCACACTTAGCATGATAGTAAAATGCAGATAGAACGTAAACATAAATTGCAGAAAACAAGCCAATACAAGAGGACACAAGATGTGGCGCCAGCCAGGGACAAACCCCAATGTTGGGAAACCCTTGATCAATTCTTCTTATGTTCTTCAATAGTTCAGCAGAGAGAGACATAGTACATATATATCAGAAGTCAACATTTTGACTTGAAAAATAAGAGCAAAGATCTTCACTAAGAAGATAACACATGAGGTAGCTGATCTGAACTCAGGTGAAGGCATATTGCTTCAACTGATTCTCCACGGTGATTCTATCACCATGCTGCACCCATCATAGTGTTGCACCCATCACTGTGCTGCACCCATCACTGAGCTGCACCTCGTCATCATGTTGTACCCATCACTGTGCTGTACCTATCATTGTGCTGCAACCATCACGGAGCTGCTCCCATCACCATTGATGCCACCTACATCATGCTGTATCAAACTTCAGTCCATCCTTGATACATTTAACAACAGGCCTTAAGAGGATGTGGTGATCCAAGAGCGGTTTCAGCACTGTCACACTGATTTGTGCAACCCTTAATGCTCTATGTTGCTGGCTATGGCCTGCGGCCTAGCCCAACAATAAGATAGGTCTACACACATCACCCAATTAACTTGACCCTTGAACAGCTCATCCTAGACAAACTTGTTAGATCTTCACTTTGAGGCTGCACCACTGTCAAATCCCAAGCTATCTAGGCTCCTTCTATGACTGCACCTAGTCATCGAGATCCTATACCCAAGTCTGTAGCATATGCCGAGACTGTAACAGCGTGTAGGACATTCCTTAGGATTGCATATAGGTGCCTTTATTCATGCATGCGTTAAGCCTTCTTCTATCACTGTGTTAGGGCTATTTCCATGATAGCGTTAGGTTCACTTCTATGACAGCGTTAGGGCCTGTCTTTAGGCCTCCTTTATACAGTCATTAGCCCTCCTATTCTATGCGACTAGGGCATAATATGACCCTCTTAACTCAGCGTCTAGATGTCTCTTCTAGGACAACGTTTAGGGTCTTTTAAGGACAACGTCTTAGGGTCTGCGTTTAGCCTCTCCTAGTTGTGATTCCAAGACTACATTAAAGTCTTTATTACAACGTTAAGGATTCTCCATCATGACTGCGATTAGGGCTTGCTGTAGGATCTTCAAGAGGGCCCTTTTTCTTCCATGTTTAGGGCTTCTTCTAGACTGTAATATAGGGCACTTCATGGCAGCGTTAGGGCATCATTAGGCTTCTTTTAGCTGTGTAGGAAGGTCTCCTTTAGGACAATGTAGGAACCTTTCTTAGACTCCACCATAAGGGCTGTCCTTCATGACAGCGTTAGGCTTCTACCACATTAGGGCAGCGTAGAGCCTTCTCTCCCATGACTGCATCCAGATCTAGGGCATCTCTTCTTAGGGCAGCGTATTCTCTTAGGGTCTTCTTCCTTCCACCAAAACCTAAACGAATGGAGAGGAAGAGATCACAAGAGATGTGAGTGTGTCTCAAGTGACTTGCAAACCTCTTCTATTTATAGTGCAATGATGAGGATAAGTGGGGGTAATTTGGTTGCTGGCTGATCTTGATGAATTGTCGCATAACAGAAATAAATTCATATCTCCATGAATACATGTTGGAATCGTATGATCTTTAGATCAATCCTACACCTCTTGATGAGAGGAATCCAAGAAAAATATCAACTGCCTTAAATAAGAAGACCCACATGGAGTTTGGCCCTAGTTGCCAATTTTAACAAAGAGACTATTGAAGGTTGCTATATCTCATTCGAACACTGACTTGGTGAAGGAGCTAGGTCTGTAGGTCTAAGGTCTTGGTCTAACTTATCTTGAATTATTGAAAGACTGGGTTTTCCCCTGCATAGGGGTTTTAGCCCTCGCTGAGTGCTTACATCTGGTGTCCTTGATCTTTGTGTTTTGGTTTTGGTAATTGCTCGATGAACAAAGATAAAAGAGAACATAAGAAAGTTAATAAGAATATAAAGACATCACAAGTAATTATCAACATAAAGAAAATTTTTCTGCCTTTCTGATTTTCTAACATGGTATCATAGCTAAGGTGAAGAAGGAAAAACGCAGGCCGAAGATCTATTTAAAAGAGAGATATAAGAAAAGGAGAATAAGAAGTTTCAACATCACGTCACAAGGAGTAGAAGATATCAATATGACGAATTCAATGATGGGAGAGAACAAGCTAGAAGGAACCTCTAACTACAGTGTTGGAAATACTGAGAGAGGGGGTGAATCAATATTTCTTAGCAATTAGCACTTTATTAATCCTTTTCAGACCATTAGTTAATCTTCAGTTATTATTATTATTGTTCAGTAAGAGCAGTGAACAACAATGCAAAATAAGAGATAGTAGGCACAAGATTTTTAGGTGAAAAACCCCCTCTGGGTCAAAAACCACCGAATGCTCTAATAAGTTCTTTACTCTTCAGCCCCAACTGAAAAGAAAGCTACAACTTCCTAGAACTCTAGAAAAGCATTCTTCTCCAGCGCCCACTGGAAGGACGCCCCAACACCCAAGTGAGCCACAACTCACCCTAGCACCAGCCATAAGTGTTTACAGGCCCCAACCTGAAGGTGACTTCATTCACCAGCCTAGCACCACCCTACCACCCTATAAAGACAAAAATTAAATACAAAAGTGTGGACTCCCGTACCAGGGACAATGATCCACGTTACAACAATAGTACAATGATTTTCTTTCACTGACCAATAACACTAGGACGTAAACTACCCTTGACTGAACAAATCTAGAACCCTTGACTCAACTGAAATAAAAGCCCTTATCCCAAAACAAATTTGCCTTCTTCAACTCCAGACAATGACACAACTTTTTACAATTACAATGTTTGACTTCAATTTACAAAAAGGACTCTAGGACAAATTTTACAGTATGTATACAAGATTGCTTTCCCAACTGTTCTTGTTGATGAACCTTGCTGCTGCTTAGTTTGTATTGTCATCACTACTTCTGCCTTCTACTGTTCTGAGGCTTTTGCTGATGTTGCTTCTGCTCTTATTGTTGTAGGAGAATTTATTCTTAATAAAACACATTATGTTGCACTTCTTTAAATAGCATCATGCCACCTTCAAATGTTCAAGTAATGAAACCTTAGACCCTATTTCTCTGCCCTTACTGCTTTACTGCTGTAGTGCTTTGTTCTGCCTTAAATAAAACACTGCTCTTTCCACACTACCTTTGATGATTAGACAATTTGATGCCCAAAGTCCTGTCAATGCTTCACAATTACAATAAAATATGCTTGAAATAGTTCAACTTTTGCTGTAGATTATCAAGATCTTTTGAATCACAATTTACTTCTGATTCACTTCCCAAGGCTACTTCAATTTGTAAGTGGTTTATGCATATAGGATTGGTCACATAGTGTGAACAAGATCTGAATACTTCTTGTGTTGGATCAAGCACTGAAAAGGATGTCACTGTAATTGCAGATCTTAGAAGACTGAAGCACCTGCAAACAAGAATCACCCAAACGAAACTCTCGTCCCAAACAAAGAGACAAATAGCCCATGCAACAAAAGGATACAATGCAAATCCCAACCAAAGGAAAAACTGTACAAACCTGTTTTGCTTTTCTGGAATTTTTGCAAGAAGAGACCCATAATATACTACAAAATTTACTATGCAAAAATTCTGTTTACTATGATTATCCTAGTGTGAGGTTAGTAGATACATACCATAGGAAACCCTAGTTCCTTAGGGTTTGCTGTTAATGTCTAAGTTATGTATTGAAACCCTAGATATTTAGGGTTTGGTGATTAAGGGTTTGGGGACAAAACCTTTATAGTAGGATCCTAGGAATGAAACCCTAGGTGTATATTCATTCGTATGATCAAAACCCTAGTCCGAATAAAATTGTTGTATATCTAACTTGGATGTATTGATGTTTATGTTTACCTAGTAGGTATGGATATTGATATGAAATGCTAGTACATGATAATGTGATCCTTGATATGTATATGCAAGTATGCTAACCTAATTGTTGATGCTCATAGTTTGTGAATTCTAGGGTTTGTAACAAAGCCCTAGTAGAAGATTGATATTCTAGGATATAATGATATTGTTTTCCGATATAAATTAGTTTTGATGATAAAATCTAGGGTTTGCAACAAACCCTAGTAGAGTCTAAAATTGTTGAAACCTTAGATGTATAGTAAGATTGTTATTTGATTGAATTACTAATATCTAAGGCTTTGTGTTTCGAAAATGGAATCTAGGGTTTATGATAAAAGTCCAACAAGAAGTTGAAGTCTAGTATGTAAAGAGATGTAATCTTCGCTGATTATGAACCTAACTAGGTGTTTAATGTCTAAAATCAAAATGCTTCCATATGATCCTGATATAGTTAACTTCATGCTTCTATATATGTATTTTGGTTGTACTTGCTATTCAAATTTTTGCAAGTACATAATCTTCAAGATGATGAAGATGCTCATATGATATTAATAAGCATGATGAAAGGAATTTATAAGAATGATGATGATCAAGATAACCTTGATACCGTAAGAAGGAATAGAAGGCGTGAAAGGTTCTCTATGAAAACTAGGTTACCTGATTCCTACTGCAACAAACTGATAATATTTCACCTACTTGTTAAATTACTTGAACAAGTTACATGCAGTTTTCTACGACAAATACTGAAATACATACAATGCAGCCTACACAAAATAAAATACAGTGGAAACTAAATACTGCACTAGAGATAAATAAACACACACATCAACATAGTTGTTTTTGGACAGTGTCCCTGGAAAAATCCAACTTGGGAAAACCAATGCAACAACTGAGGGTTTTAATTATTATGCAGTAGTAAATCTGAGTACAAATTGTTGAATGCCCAAACTGGCTATCCGATACAGAGAAATACTGGCAAAAAGCTAGTTAGAAGAATGTCACACTGATCCGGGAGATCCGACTCTGATCAGGGGCTTGCTGACTGGCCCCACGCTGCCTCTACGCAGCTTCTATGTCAACCCTACGCAAATCTGCATCACACTAGCTGGTCTCTGCGTCAATCCCGCTGCTGAACCTCTGTTGTCTGGAAATTCAACCTCCTGGCCCTCCGGTCTCACACCCCAGCTTCTGGCACTGAATCTTGTCTCTCCCAGCTGGAATTCGAACTCCCTTTGAAGCTTTGCGCTGCCTCTGCGTGGCACTGCGCTGCCTCACTGAACTGCTCTCTGCCTTCTCTACCTTGCACTCCCCAGATCTGGAAAACTTCCTTCAGTCTACTATCCCTGCCCCTCTCTCACTGCTTCGACTTTACTGAATCACTTCCGGCAACTCACAACTGCTACTCAGGAAATCAATTCTCTGCAAAATCGAATTGCACAAGTGTGTTCTCCAAATGCCCATCGAACTCCTTATAATCTCTCGTTGGAGCACCGACGACCAAGATTAAAACATAATCAACGACTAAGATTAACTCGGAGTTGATCATCGTCTTCTTCTAGAAGATTCACACCAAATTTAATTAATACCCTTTAATTAACTAGATTTCCTAAGTTTAGACTTAGGGAACCATTTAAAAAAGATAATTATTTCAATTAAATCATCTCTAGGTGTAATTTTCCCAAACGATTTCTTGGTATTGGAGAATGCATGTGTCTTAGCCTCTCTGCAAAATCTTGAGGCTAGAGCACATCGATGCTACAAAAATCAACACTCCCTCTTAGTAAGGAATGTGCTCTAGTGCTGCAACCCACGGAAGCATCACTCTGTCTCTGCACCATCTCTTGTTGCGCCGCTGATGTCTGGGTGCTGCTGCCCATCAACTACTGTGCAACTCTGATTGTTGCATCCATGTTGCTGTTGGCCCTGCTGAATTGCTGCCAACACTGCGTCTGCAATGGAACCTTCTCCATCTGATGCTGTTGCAACTGCAACGGAAAAGCATCCAAAATACTGAACCAACTGTGGTCAGTATGATGCATCCGCCGTCCGAGTTCTGACTGCTGCTAGCCTCTGCGCTGTCACTTAAGCCTTCTACGCTGTTGCTGACTTTGCACTGTGCCAATTGCACTGTTACCAACTCTGCTTTGCGCTGCTCAGTCTTTGACCTGCTACTAGCTTCTGCATCTGTCACTTTGGCGCCTGACTGCACCAATTCCCACGGATCCATCCTGCTACTGCATGACTTGGGCATGACTTGGGCTCCTGTAGCAAGGTACTGATTCATGAGGTGGACCTCCTAAAAAATCTTGCCCATCCTGTAGCTCTCTGGGGCTACAACTCCAGATCATCCCACCTCATCCCATGAGGCATCTCGGTGATCATGGCAAACTCTTCCTCCAGCCTAGAGGAAAGCCTGTCAATATCAGCGGATGCAACTTGCTGATCCTGCTTCTCCTCCTTGCCCCTGTTTCTGAGAGGACACTGAGTGCTATAGTGGCCCATCTCACCACACCTGAAGCACTTGATCTTTTAAACGTCCTTTTTCCTCCTGCACTTCTCCTGCCGCCCCTTTGATGCAAGGGCCACATCCTCCTCTTCCTTCACGGCCTTCATCCCATTGCTTCCACTGCCACTGATTGTGGCCTTCCCCGGATCATGCTTCATCTCCTCTTGCTGCAGATAAGCCCATACACGTTCCCAATCTGGCAGGTGTTCTCTGCCCAGGATGCTCTGGACAAACACTTGCCAATCTTCAGAAACGCTATTCAGCGCTAATCGAACAAACTCTGTAGGTTGGGGCCCTGACCCTACTGAAGCCAGCTGATCCCGGACTTCCTGAAGCCTCTTAAGGAAGGGGTCTATTCGCTCCCCTTTCTGCATCCTCGTGCATCTCAACTTCTCTTCTAAGTACATCTTCCGCTGCTCGGAAGATCCTTCATATAGCGTGGCTAAGGCTTCCCACATCTGCGGGCAATATCCTTGCCGGCTATATGGGATACTACATGATCTCGAACCTCATCGAGAATGATCCTCTTAGTCTTCGCCATCTCAGCCTTGTACTTCTTGAGTGGATCTGCATCGGCAGGCACAACTACCACACTATTGACATACATCTTGAGATCATGCTCATCTAGAAGGTAGGAAATCTTGGCCTTCCAGATCACATAGTTGGAGGCTCCGTCCAACCGATCTTGATCTCTCAATCCTGCTGATGCCATCTCTCCAGAAAAAGTCGAACTGCTCCCTCTTCTTCTCTGCGCAACTGCTGCCCAGCTATTCGCACTCCCTTCTGGAGTGAGAAATCTCGCACACAACTACTGTTGCTTTGCTAGAAAAATTCAGACTTCTTGGCTGGAAGTCCTCTGAGGAAGAAATTCCCTCAGTATGTGCTATTCTCTCCCTCTGACACTATTCTGCCAGCAACTGCTGCAAAATATCTGCTGAGGGTTTTAATTATTACGCAGTGGTAAATATGAGTACAAATCGTTAGATGCCCAAACTGGCTATCCGATATAGATAAATGCTGGCAAAAAGTTAGTGAGAAGAATCTCACATTGATCCGGGAGATTCGACTTTGATCAGGGGCTTGCTGATTGGCCCCACATTGCCTCCGCGTAGCATCTGTGTCAACCCTACGCAGATTTGCGTCACATTTGCTGGGCTCTGCGTCAATCTCTCTGCTGACCTCTTGCTGTTTGGAAATTCTACCTCCTGGCCGTCCTATCTCACACCTCGGCTTCTGGCACTGAATCTCGACTCCCCCAGTGAGAATTCAAACTCCCTCTGAAGCTTTGCGCTGCCTCATTGAACTGCTATCTGCCTTCTCTGCCTTGCACTTCCTGGATCTGGCAAAATTCCTTAGGTCGACTATCCCTGCCCCTCTCTCACTGCTTCGACTTTACTAAATCACTTCTGGCAACTCACAGCTGCTACTCAGGAAATCGATTCTCAGCAAAATCGAACTGCACAAGTGTGTTCTCCAAGTGCCCATCGAACTCCTTTTTATAATCTCTCATTGGAGCACCAACGACCAAGATTAAAACATAATCAACGACTAAGATTAATTGGGAGTTGATCCTCGTCTTCTTCTGGAAGATTCACACCGGATTTAATCAATACCCTTTAATTAACCAGATTTCCTATGCTTAGACTTAGGGAACCATTTAAAAAAGTTAATTATTTTAATTAAATCATCTCTAGGTGGAATTTTCCCAAACGATTTCTCGGTATTGGAGAATGCATGTGTCTTAGCCTCTCTGCAAAATCTCGAGGTTAGAGCACATCTGATGCTACAGAAATCAACATTCTCTGATGTTATAAAAGAAGGAAGTAATCAATCTCTCTAAGTTAAGAGGGAGCCTAAATAAAAGAAAGGGTATATCTCCCCAATTAAGAGGGAGGACATATTATAAAAGTGAATACTTTGAAGTAAGCAAAGACACTGTTAGAGTCCTATGCTTTAGTAATCAAAGTTAGGTTTAGTCTTTCATCATTTTGGTCAATTTGTAAAAGTGTTGTTATGATCTCATAGAGATCAAGTCCTTAGTGTTTGCGAAGAGTGTGAGATCGAGTCTTTAGTGTCAATTTAGGACAGGATATATTAAAGATTTTGAGCGGTGAAACAAAAGTCAATGCAAGAGAAGAAAAGGACCGAGTTGAATGAGGGACGACAAACTTTCAGTAGGCTAAGGAGGCATTTGCAGGAAATGCAGAAGAAAAGAAGAGGAATGCTGGACCTGTTAGCTGAGGCAGCGAAGGTTTGATTTTTGACGTGCAATCAAGATAATTTTGCTTTTGCCCTTTTGTCCAAGTGCACTAGTTTATATCAGTCGCATCCTCTGATTCTTGGAACCTTTTGCAACGAAGATAAGTTACATAGTAACGTAGCAAATTCGCTACGCTATTGTCAAAGGCATTGAGATTTGGTAGAAGATTAGAGTTTTGGCACTCCTTATTTATGGAGGTTCGAAGAAGGTATTTGAGATTGTCAACATCATCCATCAACCATCTTGCTTGGTCAGAGACTTAAACACCTGGTCAAACCCATGCAAGTGAAGTTTTGCTGCGCTCAGTTGTTGCGTTTTTTCTGTAGGTAATGATTTTCAAGAATGGAGGTTTGTAGTTTGAACAAATGTCTTCTAACATGTGTCTGATGTTTTAGGGGTTGTCTTCCACTTGTCTGACACATTCAGAAATCCAGGAGATGATTAGAAGTATGAGAATGGTGAATTTGCTGCGCCTTTTCTAAAGGAGGAAGTAACGTAGCAAATTTGCTGCGCTTCTACACAGCTAACCATTTAACCTTTCAATTCGACTCCAGACCTCTTGAAATCAGTTTATATGGTTATGACAGGTGTCCTTAAGTGTCTTGGAGATTCGAGCCTCATACTTATAAAGGCATTCAACGTATTTTGTTAAAGATTCCTCTAGTCAAACAATTTCCTAATTTGTAGAAGGTGGTTCTATATTCGCTGCTACAAGCAGTAAACTAAGTCTTTTTGGGGAATTTAGTTCCTAAAGGGAGGAACTAATATTTTGATGTATATATGATGTAATTTTGATTGAGAAAGGGGTGAGTTGGTGTGTGATAGAGAAAAGACATTGTGCATTGTGCAGTTCTATTTAAAAAATTTCAGTGAATGATGAAGACCGAAGTCTACTTGTTTAGTGATTCCTGTGTCCATAATTTATGGCGATGTTTGTCTCCCGTTTGTGTTTTTTATCCTCTGTTATGGTTGTGCTTAAATATTATGTCTTCAGTGTTTAGTTAAATGAATTTATTTAAGAATTCACTTTCAGGTGCTCTGTTATAAGTAACTAAACATTTTAGTGTTTTTTCCTCCACCATAATATCTAAAATTCATCCTCAGCTAGATGCTTTAGATATTATCAATTCCATTATTCCTCTACTCACCTCTCTACAACGAAATTTGACAAAGACACCATAAAGAATTGCCTACCTTGCCCTTGTCTAAGGATTCTTCATTTTCCCATCATAGCACTGGAAATCTTTAGCTTAATTTGATTCCATGCCCAATGGATTCTCCCTCTCCCCTCCCATCAAGCTATTAAAATTATTCTACCTTGATCTATAGACCTACCCTAAGATCTAGAAGATTTCATAAGAGAGAGCACTCTCCAGGTTTGGAAGGGCTAGCTTCAAGCCCTAAAGATTGGTTTTTCGTTACCTTCGGGTTCCTCTCCTCAGCCTGGAGGAATTACGAAGTGCTAACAGGCACTATCGATAAATATTCATGAAGTTGCAAACAAAAGACTTGAGGAAGATCTGAAGATGTATTTCGTGCTGCTGAAGAAATTAAAGAAGAAGAAAGCTATCGACAAATTGTATATGGATAACTTGATGATGAAAGCAACATCAGGAGGATTATTGAGGACCTTGAAGGTTTGTGTTTACTTGTATATATATTTGAAAGTTTATTGCTGATTGGGGTTTGTGTTTGTATAGGTAAATCTCTCCACAAGAAGATTGAACACTTTGGAAGCTTTCTTGGACAAATGGATATATCTGGTTTGATAAGGAGAGTTGAAGCATCTAATGACGAATGCTTGGGAGGACATCTGGCCGACCTTTGTGTTGATGTCTAGAACATGAAGAGGGAGGGTGGCATTGGTCTTGGAGATGACCTTGGATACGCACCTAAATCCTTGGGTTGATAGTTAGCAAGTAAGCCTGATGGTACCTAGATTGGCTGAAAGCTTGAGTCCATCTTAGTCCCACCCGGATAGAATACCCTGGTCAGATTTCTAGTCCACAATACAGAGTGTGCTAGAACTCTTCGTAGTTCATTTTGGAGATCTTCCATGTACCTCTATATATTAGTAATTATGAATACCTCCCTAGTTAAGAGGGAGTGTTGAAGAATGTTACTAGTGTCGGTCTTCATAATTGTATTTGAGTCATAATGAAATATATTTGTCAAAAGAAAGAAAAATAAAATTTATTATTAAAGAAATTGACTTATTAAAGCATGGGTTTCATGTTTGGGTCAATTGTTTTTAGGTCAAAGCCTCTATTGAAGGCTTCTAGGGTTTATGTCAAGTGTCCTTGTGTGAAAATTCCTATACTCAAGGAACCCCTACTGCAGTAAAACTGAATTTACTTCTTCTACTTGATTTTAATATACATTATCAAGTTATTTTATGAAAAATACTGAAGTGAATTACTTCTGTAGCCTACAACAATTTAATTTGATTATATGAAACAAGAAATTGAGCAAAGAACAAGATACATAGGACACCGTTATTTTTGGACAAAATAGTCCCCGGAAAAACCCAATGCGGGAGAACTGGTGCAACAGCTTTGAGAGTTTTATATTATTAATTAGTAGTTTTGAATACAATGCAGGATGCCCTCCTGACAATCCAGTTACAGAGAAAAATATAATGGCAGAAAACTGAGTGAGATCACCTCACTTCACACGACAGTTTCCCGCTGATTTACAGTAGAATTGGCTAACCCAGACTATCTCTGCGCTAGCCCTGCGTAGGCCCTGCCCTACGTTAGCCTCAAAGGCTTTACATTAGCCCTGCGCTCTCTTGTACCTCCTGGAGCTTCTGCGTCAACCTTCCCCAGCTGTTCTGGCAACTCCCCGACAAAATTCCAAATTTCTGCGTGAGGGCAGCTTCTCCTCTGCGTCGACTCTCCCTGGTTCATCGTCAAGCCTGCGTGGGCCCAGACTGGCCCAACGTCAGTCCCTTTAGGTGCTGCACTGCCTCCACTAGTGGCTCTCCGCCTCTCTGCCCAGTAGTCCCGAATTATCCCTGCCCCTCTGCTGCAGAATGATCACTTAGTTTGAACTTCTAAGCTTCCTAGCCCCAGAAAATTCGAACTCTAGATCAATTCGTTCTCTCCGTGTGTTTTTCTAAATGAACCCCAAACCTCCTTCTTATACTTTTCTTGTTGAGACTTGAACGACCGAGTTTAAGCCTCTAATCAATGGCTAAGATTAAAAACTTGACTTGTTCTGCTTTCTAGAACATTCTCACCCATATTTTGATTAATACCCATTAATACTTTAATATTCCTAAGTTTAGACTTAGGAACCCCATTAAAAATATTAATTATTTTAATAAAATACAATCCGGGTGGAATTTCACCAAACGGTTTCTGGGTTCTTTAGAACTCATGTACCTTAGCCTCTCCACCAATTTTCGTGGCTAGAGCACATCCGATGCTACCAAAAACTAACACTCATTCTTAGCGAAGAATGTGCTCTAGCAACAATGTCCAACTGCATGCTCCTCTGTCTCTGAAGCATTTCCTTTCTGCATTGTTGTCGCCATCAACATTGTGCTACTACTGCTACTGTACTGTTGCCCATGACAATGCCACTGCCACTGCTACATCTGTACTACAACTCCCTCTCAAATGCTGCATCTGCTATGCTGCTAGCATTGCCACTGCTAACACTGCATTCGTACTGCAACTCAGTTGTTGAGAGAAGCAACTGAAAAACACCCAAAATTACTGAACTAACTGTGTTCAACATAATACCATGTGAATGTTGGAATCTGACTGCTACTAGTCTCTGACCCTTTGAATCTTCTGCGCTGCTGCTGACTTTTGCACTGTGCCATCTGCATTGTTCCATCTGCACTGCTGCCAACCTTGCTCTGTGCTGATCAGTCTCTGGTCTCAGGCTATTACATCTGTCTCTCCAACCAACCCACTACATCATTTGACACTAAGTCCATCTCGCTACTGTTGAATCTCGGGCTCCTGTATCAAGGAATTGATTCAAGAGGTGGGTTCCTCAAGGATCCTGCCCACATGTAGTCCTCCCGTATACGGTTCTATATTGCCCCATTTCCCTCCTCGAGATGTGTGGGCACTCATGGCAAACTCATCTTTGTCAATTTTGGCTGGAGCAGCGTTAGGATCATGTTTCTCATCCTTATCCTTTTGCTTCAAAGGACACTGGGATGCAAAGTGGCCCATCTCGCCACATCTGGAACATTTCACCTTCGAAATGTCCTTCTTCTGCTTCTGCTTATGCTGTCCCTTTGATGCTAGAGTTGCGTTCTCCTCCTCCTCCTTGGTCTTCGTGCCACTCCCACTGCTGCCATTGAGGTTGACCTTAACTAGATCCCTCAATTCTTCCTGTTGAAGGGCTGCCCAAATCTCCTCCCATGAAGGTAGTCTTTCCCTGCCCAATATACTTTGGACAAAGACTTGCCATTAATCCGAGACTCCATTCAGGGTCGTCCTTACCATTGCAGTAGACTGAGGAGTAGGCCCCACTACAACAAGTTGGTCTCTGGTGTCCTGAAGACGTTGAAGATAGGAGTTAACCCCTTCTCCCTTCTGCATCAATGTCTGTTGCAACTTTTGTTCTAAGTACATCTTCCACTGTTCGGAAGAACCTTCATATAGTGAAGACAAAGCTTCCCACATTTCTCGGGCTGTATCTTTGCCCTGCAAGTGTGAGACCACATGATATCGAACTCCATCGAGTATGTACCTCTTCGCCTTTGCCTGCTCGGCCTTGTACTTCTTCTTCTGATCATTGGCCATGGGAACAACCACAACACTCTTGACGTAAGCTTCGAGATCATACTCCTCCAGAACAACTAAGATTTTGGTCTTCCATATGACATAGTTGGAAGTTCCTTCAACCTGTCCTGATCTCTAAGCCCATGTGATGCCATCTCATCCAAACTGTCGAATTGACTTCTCTAGTCACTGCGCAACACTGTTTTGCTGTCCGACAAGTGAAAAATTCGAACTTTTGGCGAGAAAGTCTTATGAGGAGAAAATTCCCCTTCTATGTGTCTTCACTCTTTTTCGACGGATTTTTTCCCTGGTAGAAATTGCGCCCTTCAAGCACTGCGCTGAGGCTCTGCGTAACTCCCTCTGCGTTTGCAAGCTCAAGAATCAGAAATCTTACCTCTTTGTTGACTCTCTCAGAGAGAGATTTCCTCGGAATCTTTGCTTTCCCGGCAAGGACTGCGCAATCCCTTCAAGGGGATTCAAATTGTTGCCAAATGCAGCTATTGGCCTCTTTGCTCAACACTGAATCTGCTCTTCCTGTTTCAAAATCAGTGCTCCGATACCATGTGAAAATTCCTATACTCAAGGAACCCCTACTGCAACAAACTGAATTTACTTCTCCTACTTGATTTTAATATACATTATCAAGTTATTTTATGAAAAGTACTGAAGTGAATTACTTCTGCAGCCTACACAAATTTAATTTGATTACATGAAACAAGAAACTGAGCAAAGAAAAGATACACAGGACATTGTTATTTTTGGACAAAATAGTCCACGGAAAAACCCAATGTGGGAAAACCGGTGTAACAACTCTGAGGGATTTATATTATTATGCAGTAGTTCTGAATACAATGCTAGATGCCCTCCAGGCAATCTAGTTACAAAGAAAAATATAATGGCAGAAAACTGAGTGAGATTACCTCACTTCATCCGATAGTTTCTAGCTGATCCGACAGCAGAACTGGCTAACCCCGATTATCTCTGAGCTGACCCTGCATCAACCTCAAAGGCTCTACGTTAGCCCCGCGCTGTCTCTTCTACCTCCTAGAGCTTTTGCGTCAACCTTCCCTGGCTGTTCCGGCAGCTCCCTGAAAAAATTTTGGATTTCTGTGCGAGGGTAACTTATCCTCTGCGCTGGCTCTCCCTGGTTCAGCGTCAAGCCTACGTGGGCCCACTCTGGCCCAACGTTAGTCCCTCTAGGTGCTGCGCTGCCTCCACTAGTGGCTCTCTGCCTCTCTGCCCAGTGTTCCCGAACTATCCCTGCCCCTCTACTGCAGAATGATCACTTAGTTCGAACTTCTCAGCTTCTTAGCCCCAAAAATTTTGAACTCTAGATCAAGTCGTTCTCTCTATGTGTTTTTCTAAATGAACCCCAAGCCTCTTTCTTATACTTTTCTCGTTGAGACTTCAACGACCGAGATTAAGTCTCTAATCAACAGCTTGATCCGCTTTCTAGGACATTTTCACCCATATTTTGATTAATACCCATTAATACTTTAATATTCCTAAGTTTAGACTTAGGAACCCCATTAAAAATATTAATTATTTTAATAAAATACAATTCGGGTGGAATTTCACCAAACGATTTTTGGGTTCTTTAGAATTCATGTGCCTTAGCCTCTCCACCAATTTTGCATGGCTAGAGTACATCCGATGCTACCAAAAACTAACACCTTGTCCATGTCATATTGTAAAGAACCCTTCTTGGGGTTTATTTGTCAAAGAAGAAATTTATTTTATTGTATTTTAGGTCTTCTAGGCCTCCTCCACCAAATCGGCCTCAAGGAAAGATAAGTCGGCCTCAAACAGGGGAATTCGACTTCACAAGAAGCCTATATATTGGAGCAACTTGACCTCATTTGAAGCACCAACTCAACAAGTTCGATCTGCAGTTTTTGGGCTAAGAAAAAGTGCGAATTTCAAGGGGAGAGGAGGAAAAGTCTAGTAAAGAAGGAGAAGGCCAACATCTTGCTAAAGAAGACGAAATTTCTCTCTTATCTCACACGTGCGAAGTTCTGGATTGCTGGGGACGAAATTCTAAAGCTGCTGGTGAAGTTGGGACTGAAATTTCTTTGTTGTTGTTGGGCTGTTGTTTCTGGACAAGAAGAGACTATTGAAGGTTGCTATATCTCATTGGAAGGCTGACTTGGTGGAGGAGGAAGGTCTGTAGGTCTAAGGTCTTGGTCTATCTCATCTTGAATTACTGAAGGAAGAGTTCTTGACTGGGTTTTCCCCTACATAGGGGTTTTAGCCTTGGCTGAGCGCCTACATCTGGTGTCCTTAATCTTTGTGTTTTGGTTTTGGTAATTGATTGATGAACAAAGATAAAAGAGAACATAAGAAAGTTAATAAGAATATAAAGACATTACAAGTAATTATCAACATAAAGAAAATCATTTCGTCTTTCCGATTTTATAACTTCTGTGGACAGAATTGTGGAGGTTTGACTTGGTCTTTGGTGGTTGGTCATCTTGCTGGTTACTTGACTTTGATGTATCTCTTGTTGCATTGATTCTCTAAGGAAAAGCTGGCTGGGTTTTTCTCTATTGTGGGTTTTCTTAGGGTAAAACTTTGTGTTCTTTGTGTGGTTGCCTCGTTATGATCCTACTGCCTTATTTGCTATATGGTTGATGTCTTTTGTGTAATTATTGAATGATGGAATTAATGAATAAGAATGTGAAAAGATCATAATCATCAAAGGTAGTTATCAGAAAAGAATACCCTTAGATAATCAACACTATTCATGCTCCTCCTGGACAGTGGAAAGTAAGGCCTCAAAGAAGGTCATACTGGACTAGGATCAGGGGATAACCACCAAGGTGAAGCATGGGAACAAGAGTACAACTAAAAGTGGTCAGTTATTCAATTCAACCTGTGATTCATACTAATACGCTCTTAAACATGAAATGAAAGCACTTGATAATAAGCATGATCAATGTACCTTATAATGGATGACCCACCTTCATCTGATAAGTAGGCTAGGTGTCATGAAGCACTGTCTAGAACATAGGTGGAGTGCCTTTGAGTTTAACTATCTGAACAGAATGGGAGAAAAAGTTTTCTCTTGGAGGTCACCAACTTGGGTGGGTAACACTACCCAGTGGGGTACATGGATGTTATGTTTGAAGGACAACCATTCAGAGTTGGTGTGTGTGAAGACCACAATGACTAGGATGCTAAACATGTTCCAAATCATCACTACCTACTGCTTCACTTGGAATGTTTTCAGTCTTTATATGATAGGAAAGACGACTCTTAACTTGTCTATTCAAGATATGCTACTAGATAATTGCCTCAGGCTGCACTGCAGGGCCTCATTGCAAAAGATTGTTCACTGAATTGTATCCAAGTTGGATTTTTGAAGATGTATAACATAAGTACAATGTATGCAAAAGATTGTTGAAATTATGTGAAATTTTATATACCGCTTCAATGAGGACACCGAAATGTAGCAGTGATCAATAATGCATTAGTGCTATCAAACTATCAACAACATATTTGAAACATGAAAAGATTATTTTGCTAGAGGCTCAGAGAGTCAATTTTTTTGTTGAAATCCTCAGGCAACTATTGAAATTGGAAATTATGTAGTGAGGTTCAGGTGTTGTAGGTTTTAAGACTGAAATATGAATGACAAGTGTTCTTATGTTGAAATTGGATTGATGCTGAATATTGAATTTGTTTCACAAATTTCCAATATATTTAAAATGCACATTGGCATACTTTCTGAAACTTTTTCGTATCAAATGTTTTTGGCATTGTATTTTGCCTTCTTGTTTCTCTATGATGTACCTCTTGTACATTATAGCTTTCCCTATAGTAGTTGAGGAGGTTGTAAGAGTAATTGACTGCCTACACCTCTGCAACACATGATTTTCATTGTTGGCCAAATGTTGCACTACCTCATAGATATATAATCTGGTACTCTATGCTTGATTTAACATGTTTATTATTTAGAGGGATCAAGCCTTGTGTGATTCTTTGATGTAATGCTCCTGCCATAACCTCAAGTTCCCTAAAACACTTTGGTCGTTGGTAATGATCGAGCACAGTTTGTATTTCATTGTAACATAGAAATTAATCTGTACTTTGGAGAAGCACTACCTTAGATTCTGGTGGATTTCAATTTTCTAGTTTAAATGTCATACGAGTTGAAAGTTAGACAGTTGTTTTGTTGACTCTACAATTCATAGGTTAATGAAAAAACACTCTGTTTTTTACCTCTAAATAGGATTTGTATCCATATTGCTAACTCAAACTGGAAGAGTTTGCTATAGATCCTACAGTTTGGTACTTCCGTTTTATGCTTGTTTGCTTTAATAATCTTTAAAATCTGCTAAATGTGTATTTTGCACTTCAGGGTATGCACATTCTCATGCATGGGAATGAACATGTACTTGGACGCACAGTGAAAGAGACCAGCTGCCAATTTGACTCACCAAATGTCAGTGGGAGGCACTGTAGAGTCTATAGGAAAAAAGTGGTGCTTGAAAACACGGAGCAGTCAACTGGCACTTGTTATTTTGTTTTCCTAAAAGATTCCAGGTAAAGGAGCATCTAGAATTGTTTGAATTCTATGGATTGGTTAGCAATGCATTGTCATATCCCAATCAATTTGTTATCTGATTGTTTGAGTAATTGTGTAGCTCAAATGGAACATATCTTAACTGGGAAAAGCTGAAAAAGGATTCCCCTGAAACACAAGTTCGACACGGTGATATCATATCTTTGGTTAACCCACCAGAGCATGGTAAGATTGATATGCATCTTATTGTCAAAAGTTATATGATTTGTCATTCTGGATCTTCCAAAACTATTGAATTCGGTATAATAGTGGAATAATCTGAAAATGCACTATTAATTACGGATAAAAGTCTCCCTTCATATTTTAATGTTAAGACTTTTTATAGATAGCTTATGCACTTAAACTCCTAGATGCATGATATTTTGAGGAAGCTCAAAGAGTACTAGAGAGTTTGAAATTAGTTTCAACTCTTTGCACAATAATGTGAAGAGTTTGTGAGAACCTATTGTTAATCATGGATGGAGATGAAATTGTATTAATGCCCTTATGTGGCCAAAAACTGTCAGTGGGATTGAAAACAACTTAGCATATAGTGTACATCTACCAAGTGAGTGCTTGACACATTTCCCGAGAAAAATACATCTAAACAAAGTATAGTTGTAAATTGTAACGAATAAAAGAGGAGCAGTAAAGCAATTGAACTATCTTTTATTGCAAGTAATGCTCTACCTTTCATAGTTACTACACATAATTAGGATAGAATGAGATCAAGTGATGTGAGGACTAATTGATATTTAGCTTGTCTTTACGACATTGAAGCCAAGACCTAACGAAGAATGTTCATAGCCACCTAAGTAACATGATACATTCAAACGGGGCCTGTGTCCCATATCCTACGTGTTGGACACCGATAGGTGAGGGCATGTGTCAAACACATGTCAAACATGTGCCCTCATTGTGTCCCCTGTAAAAGAGGCCGGCTGTGCATAAAAACATGTTTTCCCTTCATTTGAGCTCATTTTAGTTGACAAGATGAAGCTGTGAGATGTTTTGGAGTGTAGCTGCGGGGTATCGTGCAGTGTTAGAAGGGATTCCAAGTGCTACACAAGTGGATTAGTCTACCAATTTTCAAGTTTTTTCGTACTACAGGTCATTGTCTTCCGCATTTCACAGAAGCATGGTTCAATTTGTTGAAGCTTGCGATAGCTTCGAAAGGCCTTCTACACGATCTTGATGTCTTAGCATTTAGGAGATGGTTAATTGGCTCTTTAGGTGCTTGCTTGGTGGAGTAAGTGATTATGACTTATTTCCTAAGTTTAACTTAGGAAAAGTACAGTTATTAAAGTCAATTAATTATTGTTGACTATGAAGCCAAAGTACCAAGGATAAATTAAAAAAATCTATAAGTGACTTAGATATGATCTCAATTAAAGTGAGATCTAATTTCAACCGTTGATATCAAGTGAGTTGAGGTCTAATTTCAACTGTTGATCTCAAGTGAGGTGAAATCTAATCTCAACCATCAATCATTTAGGAGGTTAGGGTTAGGGATTTGACTTATCAAAGATTATAAAGAGAAGCCTAAGGAAGAGGTGAAGACACAAGACAAGAGGCAACTACTGCATTTTAAGAAAGCGATTTTCTCAAAGAGGGAGAGAGCAATTTCTCTAGAGCGAGAGGCTGATCTAGATTGAGGAGAAAGGGGAAGAGTGTAGGGTGGTTCAGGAGTATTTCTAGGAGGCTGAGATTTGGAGATCGGAGGAGGCCGAATAATTGAAGCGTGAAAGATGTTGCAAATTGGAAAGGTCGATTTATTCAAGGCCGAATTACTGGTGAGAGGTGGGCTGACTTCTCCAGGTCAAATTTCTTCAGGGGATGATTTCTAGAGGGCCAATATTCCTTTGGTTGAATTATTCCCAGTGGGGCCGAGTTACAGGTTCTAGTGATTGCATTTTTCTATGTTTTTTCTCTGTGGGTCGAACCCAGATTTTCTTGAGATTATTGAATGAAGTAGAATTGTTATGGGTGTGCATTTGTTGTTGTGATGCTGCATATTAATTTATGGAAGTTAAAATACCAATGATTTTATTTTTCAGTAGTTCATAAATTATTTTGGTAATAAAATAAATTTATGGGAATAAATAATTGTTGAGAGAAAATAAATCTAGGTTGGCATTGGAAATTTAACACAATCATCAAGGGTAGCTAGAAGAGGATAAAGGAGAGGGAAGAATGCCCTCGCTGATGTGGCCCCCCTTCATTTTCTTTAGGCTTTGTTAGTTCTCCATTAGCTGGAAGTGGGGCTGTAACAACTTCAAATGCTGGAAAAACACTTTTAGCAAGATAACATGTGTTGATTTTGTTGAAGAATGTAACTAGTGTCGGTCATCTTAATTATATTTCAGTCATATTGTAAGGTATTTGTCAAAAGAAAGAAAAAGAAATTTTATTGTAAAAAAAATTGACTTATTAAAGCATGGGTTTCATGCTTGGGTCAATGTTTAATAGGTCAAAGCCTCCATTGTAGCCTTCTAGGCTAAGTCACATGACTCGAGGCCATGAGACACGAAGGACACGTAAATACAAGTATTCGACACGAGACACAACGACCCCGGAAACAGGACACGAGGGACACGCTATATATATATATATATATATATATATTAAAAAAATACTGAAATATAGTGCTTAATCCATATGGATATGGATCATGATGATATCTTTTTAGTATTTAGTATACACTATTTACTATTTAGTTTATTAATTTACTACATCAATGATGTTCATAGTTCAATGTTCATTGTTCATGTTATAATTTTTGTTATTAACTTCAAACAAGTTTGATCATGGTCAAACTTCACATAAGGTAGTTAATTAGTTTTCCCTCCCTTTAGACGTCGAAGGTGTAGTGAGCAATGAGCACATGACGTTGAGTTGGGATTTTAATTTCAACACACATCTATACATGGTCACTCGCGTATAATTAAGTTAAGTTCCGTAGGCTATAACACAACTTACAGGAAATTTAAGTGCTCCAAACTCTCAGCAAAGCACGCGAACGCTCGTCTCCTGCATCTCCAGGTCCAGGTCGATGTGAAGTTGTGAGCATTGCGCTCGAATCTGATGTAATTCCTCACACTGCACAACAAATTTGATTTCGGTGGCGAACAATGACAAAAAAACCCAAAAATAAACCATGTTGCAGGTTTTAAATGTCATTTTTCATGGGACATGTGTCCTAAGAACCAAAAACGTTAGGGCACGTTTTCGCCACGTCCAAAACACGTGTCTTGATTGGAGGACACGAAGAAAAACGTTTTCGACACGTTTTAGGGCACGTTTCGTGTCCGACACGTGAAATACAGGACACAAGACCCTGAGGGATGTGTCATGTGACTTAGATTCTAGGGTTTATGTCAAGAGTCCTTGTCCATATCATCATGTAATAGACCCTTCTTGGGCTTGCTTTATCAAGAAAGAAATTTATTTTTATGTAAAATGAGTCATTTAGGCCTCCTCCACCAAGTTGGCCTCAACCTAGAATAGTCGGCCTCATTGGAAGGCAGAATCCACTATGTAAAGGCAACTACTCGACCTCAATTGGAGCACATTCACAACAAGTTTGGTCTGCAATTGTTGGAGAAGAAAATAGAGTGCGGAATTCTCGAAAGGAGAAAAACGCTAGCAAAGGAGAAGAAACCCTAGTGAAGAAGTTTGAAGACCATTTTTTCTATCCTTTGACTCACACATGCAAAATTCTGAAGCTGTTGGAGGGCCAAAGTTGCAGGGCTGCAGTAGGGCTGAAATTCTGAAGCTGGGGGCTTGAAATTCAGACTTGAAGCTAGGTTGAAGTAGTTTGACAAAGGTTGACTTCTAGTGTTTGATACATCATCTTGAAAGGTTAACTTGGTGGAGGAGGAAGGTCTTTTGGTCTGGTCTAAGGTCTTGGATTGTCTCAAGTTTGATTTGAATTTACGAGTGGAAGATTTTGACTGGGTTTTCCCTTGTATAGGGGTTTTAGCCCTGGTTGAGTGCCTATATCGGGTGTCCTTGATCTTCATGTTTTATTTTGATGATTTCTTGATGAGAAGAAGATAAAAGAAGAATATAAAGAAATTAAATAAGAATCTAAGTATATCACAAGTAATTGTCAAGACAAGGAAATCTTTCTCCCTTTCTGATTTTCTAACATATTTTTGTAACTATGGTCAAACTTCGTAATGTATGTTTACGTCATTTTGAATTTGTAAAGCATATTTAATTGCTTAGAGTAGAAAGAAAATTACTTTTGTGTCAAGTCCCATTTGGACTTTCAAAAGAAAGAGATTCAAATTTTTGAAATTAATTTTGTGGCTCCAAAATGTAAAATCAGCCTCCTAGTCAAGTTGGCCTTCTCAAAAAGTCATGTTGACTCCAACAAGGGACACACCATTCGGCCCAAGGAATAAATATATAAAGGGCTAACTCATTCCTCCATCAAGTGAAGATATGACTTGCATCTTCTGAGGTAACTTTGGCCCACTCTAAGGCAGTCTGTGGCAGTCTGAGGCTGTTAGTAGCTCGCAATTGTGGCAATCATTAGCTCGCATCTGTGGTAGTCATTAGCTCGCATCTGTGGCAGTGTGTAGTTTGCTTTTGTGACATCTATAACTTGCATTTTCTGAGGTTATTTTTAGATGGTCTGAGGCCAGCGAAGGGCCTATTATGTGCAACAAATACTACACTTTAACGCAATGAAAATCAAAAGTCTATGGTAGCGGGAGGCATGACTCGGAGGTATTTTGGATCTGTTCTGAGGCATATATATTCGAAATTCTGAGGCAACAAAAGTTCCTTCTAAGGTCAACAAATAGTCTACTATGAGGCTGGAAAGAAGGTTGACCTCTGAGGTTGTGAAGAGGCAAGAATATAGGGTGTTTCCATGGGCTAGATTGACTTGACTAAGAGGATGTGCCTTAAACCAGGTTTGGCCTAGTTGTTGACTTGGATGTGTCTCTGTTGAATTGAAGAATTCTCTATTGAAAGGGTTGCTGGGTTTTTCCCCATGAGGGTTTTCCCAAGGTAAATTTCTGTGTTCTTGTGTCGATGTCTCTTTATGATCTCACTGTCTAAAATATTGTACTGTTGGTGTCTTATGTATAATTTGCTGAATGATGAAATTATGGATGGAATAAATGTCTAAAAGAATTGTATCATCAAAAGGAATTATCAGTTTAGAAGACTCTCTAAAATCAACATGGTATCAGAGCAAAGGGTTAAAAAGCAGTCCTAGAATGGAAGTCTTTTTCTGGTTTAAAAGCATACCAAAATGATGTCGAGTTAGCCTATTTCTCTGGCAGGGCCGAAATACTTTCAATATTATGCTTTTTAGGAAAACAATGGTACTCCAAGAAGCCTCTTGAGGCCAATGATTTAATATTGATAAGAAGTCTGGTGTAAACCTTGTCATCCCAAAACCTCATAGATCAAGAAGGTTGCAATAAGGTTGAAGTCTGCATAAAATTCTTGTTCTGGTCACCATTTTGAGGGCATAAGTTAATAATAAAAGGTGCGTTGTATAAACCTTAGTGTCTCAGCCTGAAATTTCAGAAATATTGTACCACAGATTGATCTCTATTCAAAAGGGACTGAGAAGTCTTTAAATAAGTCGCAAATTTGTTAAGGAGTTTTGAAAAGGAGTTCGCAAATTGGGATTGATTTCTCTTACTTGATAATTGCTTGTGAATATTTGTTGGCTTCTTATATCTTTTATTATTTTCTTTTCATCAAACAATTACTAAAACATAAAATCATGAAGATCACAAGAAACATAGAACACAAAGATGTAGGCTCCAAGTCAGGGCAAGATCCCACGAGGGGGAAAACCCAACCAACTTCTCTTCTTATAGAATCAGATCGAAGTGAGAAATCCAAGACCCAAAAACCAAGACCAAGACCTCCCACGGGACCCAAGTCAACCCTCCTTCAAACCTTCCTCAACCAAGTCAAATCCAACCAAGTCAATGATGGTCAGTGCTCTTCAAATTTGGTCAAACTCTGATTTTCAGCCCTGCAATTATTCCTGAAATTTTTGGCCCCTGCAATAGTTTGGAATTTCGCACGTGTGGCAGAAATTAGGGTAGAATAGGGCAAGTTTATCTCTCCTTTGACCTTTGCTCTTTCTTCTTTGATTCTCGCTCTCTCTCCTTTGACTTTTGCTTTTCTTCTTATACTTTCTTGCACAAAAATCGATGTTATTGTTGTGTCTAAATGAAGTCAAATTGCATTGTATTTATACACATTCAGGAGGTTGAATAGGTCCCTTTCTGGGCCGACTTGTTTAGGCAAGGCCAACTTGGTCTTATGGGGACAAAGGACTTTTTTTGACTCAAAATAATTTTTTTGTTTCTCTTACAAATAGTCCAAATGACAATTTTTCTTCTGACTCAATAAACCCTAGAAGCATGAAGAACATGCTTAACTAATGAAATAATAATAATACTAAAAATTGCTTTTTCTTCTTTTAGCTTTTTACATGAAATATATTTTGATGCAAGTACAATGATAATTATGAAGACCGAAGCTAGTTACATTTTTCAACAAAAATATCTCCTCTACTGGTTTTCCCTTTGGGGTTTTTTTCCAAGGCCTTTGCCTTTGTGTCTACTTTCATGGTTTGCTGCTGTTGTTTTGAAGTTCAACAATTAAGTAAGATATTCAATGGTAATTTTTGTTCTAAGTTCAACTTCTGCTTTTATGTGTGAGCAACAAATATAAATGAGTAGTAAACTGCGATAGACTTAGTGAAACTTAATATCAATGATTGGGTTAGTTAAAAACTTACAGGCTTATCTTGGCATATTTTAGTTGGTTGGCTTGTAACCCTAATTTTCTTTTTCTGCACTGAAAATAAAACTTGTCTAGGGGCTTTTAGAAAGAAATTTAAAGAGGTAAACCTCATATAAATAGTGACCTCATTCATTTTGATCATTATCACTTGTGGAAAACTCGATCTCTCTTAGAGATTTCAGCCTAGCTATTGTACTTTGCTACTTTGTGTAGATGTGATCTTTTGTGGATATTTGGCTTTTGGAAACTAGTGCTTGTTGTGAGACGTTATTTTGGGATAAAGAAGGCTTGTTTTGAGATATCTTGTGAGTACTTTTTATTGGATATCTTTCATGATTATTGCATGTAATAAATATTGCTAGGGTTTCTATGTTCCATGTCTAAATGCTTTTGTTTATATGAAATACTTGCTGAATTTCGCATGGTTTAATTTGTTTCCTTGGACATCTGTAGAGAACCTCCTATAGTGCTTTCCTCTAGCAAATTTATCTCCTCATAAAGTGATAGTTGGGCTTAGCAAGTGGCATGTGTGCCACCTCTAGGTGACACATCAATCCAATAAACCTCAAGATGTTTGCAACATGCCCTTGAAGTGATGGATCAACCTTCAACCAAGATGAGTGGAGTATCATAAATAATATTAATGTGCCAAAAATAGTCCCCCAATGCTAGATTGCCCCTTCAACAACCTTATGAATGTGGTCTCCAAAGTGTAACCACTCCTCAAAAAAGGTGTTTCAATGGCCATATTTCAAGAGTGAGGAGTCAACCAATTAACAATGTCATCAATCCACATGCAAAAGGCCAATTAACTCCATGGAGGAAAGGGAAAGCCCATCCCTTATGCAAATAAGTAATATAAAATGTGAAGATCCCTCAACATATGTGTCAATGAAGGTGAGTGCTCCACTTAAATCCATGCTTCTGATTGTAATAAACCAATCCAAGTGTGAAAGCAATCCACATAAGCAAGGGTGTCTATGCAATAAGCCTCCACACTAGTCAAATTATGTCAAACTAGCTACTGAGAGGGTTAGGATCACCTAAACATGTGTGCACAATTGGAGGGCTCCACTAAGAGTGATAGTCGATGTCATCAGAAAGTGCTCGTAAGTTTCAAAAATCTCTAGTCAAGCTAGTGTGTTCAGACCCTGTGGTTCAAACTACTCTAATCCATATCAAATAAGACCCCTGAAATGATTGGAACCATGTGAAAAGTACTCTCCAAAAATGTGATGTCAACAATACCAAGATCTAATCCACAAGTAAAATAAAATCCATAGTGCTTGGGCACTCTTCAACTAAGCTCATGTGTCATTAAACACCACTAAACCACATCCAAGCCTAGTCATGTAATGACTACAACAACACAGGAAAAGGAGACCCATAGTATGTCAATAGCCAACCACTGGAGATCTAATATGTTCTAGGGGCATAGCCAGATAAATGTGCAAGGACAACTTTCCTCAAGGCACCGCACACTCATTATTGGCGGTCATTGGACATGCCACAAGGGAAGAGTGGAGGAAAGTATGTGTATCCATAACAATGCTCCTGTATCCATGAAGCAGTCCATCAGTTCCATGCCACAAGTCTGTGTCATGTCTGATGTGTTGAGAAGTGTAGCTTGGGAGGTACTCCCACAACCCTTAGGGTACTGGTTTTGTGTGGAGTTGACCCATAAAAAAGTGGTTTTGTGGGCAATGTACCCAAGTGGTGGGCTTTGGACACATGTTGGTGGGCTAAAGACCCAAAGTAAATTCATTATTTATTCCATTGGTTGCAAGAGGGCACCTTTGATGGGCTAAAGGGGCACCTAAGGCTACAATGGAGAGGGCTTATGTCAAATGAAAATAATTTTATTTCTTATGCTAATTGTGTTTGAGCATGTAGGCTCAGGTCGTCTTGGGCCAAGGACATGATCCTTGGTGGCAAATTGACTCCACCAAGAACAATATTTATAGAAGTAAAGTTGAGCTCATTGACACAAAACATTGCAATTCATTTTGTGTATGAACATTAGCCTATGAAGAAGCTGCAGACCTGGAAATAAGGACGAGTTTGGATAAGGGACGAGTTTATTGTGTGGTCTGTTTGCTTGAGGAGAGTTCTGTGCCAAGTGATCTCTGTCTTTTGGTAATTAAGAGGCTACTGGATGTGATAATGTCTATGTCCTTTGAAGAGGGCCGAAAGGTCTGTTTCAGGACAATGATTAGGGCTGAGTTCAAACGCAGGAGGCCACAGGGTATAATAGAGGGTCCAAGTTGAGTTTAAGGAGCCGCAGATGTTTTCTTTAGGGCGAGTGGCCTCAGGGATTGTGTGGTCTGTTTGCTTGAGGAGAGTTCTGTGCCAAGTGATCTCTGTCTTTTGGTAATTAAGAGGCTACTGGACGTGATAATGTCGGCGTTCCTTTGAAGAGGGCTGAAAGGTCTGTTTCAGGACAATGATTAGGGCCGAGTTCAAACGCAGGAGGCCACAGGGTATAAGAGAGGGTCCAAGTTGAGTTTAAGGAGCCACAGAGGTTTTCTTTAGGGCCGAGTGGCCTCAGCGATCTAGTGACACATCTGAATTTCTTCAGACCTGGGCAGAGGTTAGAAATGAAGGAATATGGCTATGTTCTGTAGTAGATGATTGCAGAGATTTATGCTTGAAGGTCTGTCCACTAAGTTGTGTGTGGACAGAGTTTGGAAGTGCTGTTATACAGTGGTATAGGAGGTGCAAACCCACTGTGAGAAAGCTGATATTTGAGCCTATGTTCAGTGACTTTGGAGCAGCATAGTCATTGTGTGAAGGCAGATTTGTGGAGCTGAAGTGTGGAAGTGTTTTGGAGCACAAAAACCCTTGTGAGAAGCTTGTTGTGCAGAGGTATTGGAGGAGCAATAACTCTGTGATTATAGGTGGCAGAGGACCCGCCAGGTGTTCAAGACAAGTGGAGTGAAAGGGATGTAGTCAAGTGCCTCAAGTAAGTCAAGTTTGTTCTTGTTCTTGGGCGGATTGATAGTCAAACGTTGTTGACTTCAAGCCCTAGTTTTCCTTGTATCAGGGCTAATTGTAAGGGCCATGATCGCTGGTATGGGAGCCCTATGTTTGTTGTATTAAAGTTGTAATATAAACAAGTTTTGGGTCTGAAAATTATTGCGTACTTTATTAGTTCACTGCTCTTACATTTCTGCTGTGGAAAATGCTTGGAGTTGTGTGTATTTCAGTGTGTTTGTGATAGTGTTTTAGACATAGACCGGATTCTGAAGTACAAGGGAAAAATCAACACGATGAAAATCACAATGGATGTAATGAAAGTCACAAGGTGAAACCTCATGCAATATGAGGGTTAATGAGATTGATGGAATTGCAGATATTCAATTGTTAACATTACAAAAACTCGGCAGCAGTGGAGGTATTTAAGGGTGCTGAATCCATTCTTGCATTATGTCCAACAATTTCAACAATCCAAAGGTGTGATTTCAGCAAAGATTTGATTGTGGGAATCCCATGATGGAAAATTGGAAAAAGACAATATTGCAGAATGTTTAGTCTTCTTCCTTATCTTCTAACCTTAACAGTTATCATTACAATGGTCTGAAGTCACTAGCATTATGTGTATAAATATTAATGACTCCTTTAATGATACCTAACATGAATTTTTAAAAGTGGTATCACTCTAACGGAAAGATTATGGTGCCATTCCGTAGACTCGTTCTTTGATATGCTGTAGTTCCCTTGTTATCTAGTTTATGCAGTTTATTGTATTCAATTGCAAGTTCAATTTAATGATTTTACTTTTATGCATTGCTGTGGTATAATTATATATTTTTGATTTCTAATTTCCTATCATTGCTTGGTAGCCTCTTAAAAGATTTTCCTCCTTATATCGTTTCTTTTTGGGTGTGCATCAGTTACAAGTTCAGCTGGGAAAGACTTATTATAGTCCTCGAAATATCTTATTTTTTTTACTTCTTTGATTCAGAAAATGCTTTTGCATTTGTGTACCGAGAAATCAGGCAAGAGTTATCATCTTCTGATCAACAAAATTCAGTGTCAAATACAACTGCAAAAAGAAAAGCCCCCATTGCAGGTACATTGCTTACCGTTTTTTCACTGTTACAAATACCAATGAAAAGTTATCTCTAAATTGAGTGTGAGGTTATATGCAGTTTGTGATCAGATTTTTCTAAATTGTTTTGAAAGGTCATTTTTGTACAAAAACTATTTTTAGCAGACCTAGGTTTTTGCCCTTATAATGCAAGAAAAACAAATGGATTTGACTATAAGAGTGCCACAACTATGAATGTTGATAAAAGGAAAAACTTAATTTTATTAATCTCCAACAAATGACTACAAAAGTAGGACAATGGGAAAGAAAGTGAAAAGACTGCAACATAAATAAGTATCTAGCTAAGCAAATTGCATAGTCTGACCAAAAAGTACATATAACAATGGTATAAATTCCAAGATACAATGAGAGAGTCAAAGATTGGAAATCTTGGTGGAGAGAGAGTCTTGATGAATGAGGACAATGGAGGCATTGTCATGCTGTCAGAGTTGTTAGGCATCATGATGAAATGGCACTATATGATCTTGGGGATGGGTTTGGGTTGGGGGAGGCGAGTGGGTGGAAGGGGTGGCTGTGAGGAATTCCAAAGAAACCTTGGATAAAACCTTGACTTCTCAATTGAATCTCATGGTTAGTTTAATGTGCAGGGGGCACCTTGCTTTAGAACCCTCCATAGCTGGTCCGTCTGTCACTCTAATGATATCGAGTTTGTGGCTTGGTCTAATAACTATAAATTTCCCTCATAAAATCTGGTTAGCCACTTGGGTGGGAAGGTTGAGATTTGGGTTCTTGGAGCTGTATCTAAAATACTTTGAAGATTTGTTGTCACTTGTTGCTTGGGTTTGGCAGGGCAACATATGTTGAAAAATGGATAGTGGCAACTATTAATCTTATTTTCCTTAACCTTGATATTTGCTTGTGAATCTTATTTACCTTTTTTAGTTCCTTTAGGTAGATCTTTTAATCTAACAATATCAAGAACAATAATCACAACAACAGAGGACACATATATTAGGCTCTCAGCCAGGGCAAAACCCTTCCAAGGGGAAAAACATAGAAACTCCTCTTCTTAAACTCTGCTTCAAATGAGATACAAAGACCCAAACCCTAGACTGAGTCCTTCTTCTAGTACCAAGTCGGCCCTTCCTTCATTCTGCACCAACTAACTTCAATATTGCAACTTCGACTCACTAGCTTCACTACTGCAACTCGTCCTGCAACTTGACCCTGCAATTTCGGCCTTGCAGCTTCTATGGTAACCCTAATCCAACCTCCTCCTGAGACCTTCCTGGAGCAAGACAACTCTCCCAAGGTCGACGAGGTCAATATAGGGTTTCCTCCCTTCCAACTACAAGATTCTGCACTTCGTCCTCCTGCAATTTGGACCTGCAACTTCAACCTCCTTCTGCAGCACGAGAAACCCTGGAACTTCTCATTTGTGAGAGAGAGAAAGCCCAAAACCAAGATATTTTGTCCTTCTTTCTTTTCTTAGACCTTCGCTCCCCTTCTTCCAGTTTCCTAGCTACAGATCGAACTCCTTTTTGATAGATCGAACTTGTGTAAAGAGTGTGTCAAACGAAGTCAAACTACTCCTTTATATAACCTTCTCAAGGGGTCGAATTCCCTCCTTTAGGCTGACTTAATGTTCTTAGGGCCGACTTGTACTTTGGAGCTTTTCGAACTTTCTAGACTCAAAAATAATTTTTTTGACAAATATATTTTTGCCCAGAAGGTTCTTATAAACATGATGTTGACTCCTTTGACTCAAGACAATAAATCCTAAGACATAACAAACCCTAGAAGCATGAAGAACATGCTTTTACCTAGAAGACCATCAATAATGAGCATGAAACCCATGCTTTAATAATAACTTTTCTTTTCTTTTCTTGTTTGTTACATAGGATACATATTGAAAGGAGTACAACAATTATGAAGATCGAAACTAGTTACATTTCTCAACAACATAATAGTATGAGGTGATCCTCTTGGTGGTCACATGGAAAGGCAAGGTGTGCAAGAATTGAAATCTATGGATAAATAGCTCCTTGATGAATAGGGCTACGCATCTTTGATTGCGATCTTAGAAGTGGAGAAAGAGCTCCCTGAGTCCCTTTAAAGGTTATAATAATATCCTTTGATCTTATTGTATAAGGGGCACTTGAAATTTGGGGTGCATCTTTACATTCCATTGTTGTAAGTGGCACATTTGGTAGATCTTGTCTAGCCATGAGTTATGGTGATTGGTCTCCACCTGGAGTCTAACCCAAAGGGTTCCTAAGTGAGTTCATCTAGTGTCTCCAAGTGTATGGGGGACAAACAATGACACTATCCCACAACCCCACAAGGTGTTGTAGATAGAAATTATCTTCAAGCCTAGGAGATTTTTGAAGGTAACCTAGATTTATAATCTATAGATATCCTCCTCTCCGATGGCTCGATTAAGCTCTTGCCTTGTTGGAAAGAGGTGGCCTCGCTCATTTGAGTATATGAGTGGGGTAGATGCTTTAGAGAATGGTCATCTGCAGGGAAAGTAGAGAGGCCTTTTAGTACCATCCCTGATCATCATGAGGCATCTAGATACTATAACGATAATTTGACAATAATAATGCACTAAGAAGGTGTGGCCAAGGATTAGGTTTCCCTTGCTGTTGAGAATCTTGTGGTTCCCATGCAATTCCTTAGTTCCTCCCTCTAATCTCTCTTTCTAAAAGTATCAACAATTGAGTTCTTTACAGTGTTCCATAGGGACACGTCCCCCACGGTGGGGTGCAAGCACCTCTCACACCTGACACACCTGGGACAGGGGGACGTATGGGGAAATGTTTTCCCACGTCCCCCTTTTGGGTAGACACAGGGTGACATAGGGGGGAACATTTCCCTAGTGTGGGGGACACGACTCTCCAAAAAGGGTGCTTTTGGGTGCCCCCCCCAAGAGAGGACTAGGCGCCCCCCCAAGAGAGGACTAGGCCCCAAGAGAGGACTAGGCGCCCCCCTTAAGAGAGGACTAGGCGCCCCCCCCCCCTTAATTTTGCTTGAAAACAATAATTTATGAGTGGGGAAGCTTAATATTCAACCCTAGGGCCCTACTAATGCTATATAATTAATGGTAATGTTAAATTCTTAAAGTAAAAGTACTTAAGTTTTTAACATTACCATGAAATGACTCGAGATGTTTGAGAGTGGTTCCAACCTCATCAAACTTCATATGGAGAAAATAGAATTTCATATCCCTTTCAAAATTCAACAGAGTTAACAATTTTTAGGATTTCAGGATTTGGGGGATTGTAATGTTTCAATTGGATTCTATCAAGTATGAGGGTCTGGAACTAATATTTAATCTAGAGCACCAAGCCCAAAAGCACAAGATTTTAGGATTGGGGGGATTGTAATGTTTCCATTGGATTCTATCAAGTATGAGGGTCTGGAACTAATATTTAATCTAGAGCACCAAGCCCAAAAGCACCCCTTGTGAGGGGGGACATATCCCCCTCAATTTTGTCTAATAACCCTTCAAATTTAAAAAAAAGAAAAGAAATATACATAACAAATATCAGAACCTAAACTAATTTGCAATCCCTAACTCACTCATTCGACTTACCAAGCTTACCTCTACTTGGCTTACCACACAATGCTATCCGACTTACCATGTTAAAATTGGCAACCAGGGCAAAACTTCATGTGGGTCATCGTATTCATGGCTGATAATATTTTTATTAGATTCCTCTCGTCGAGAGGTGTATGATTGATATAAAGATCATTCGATTCCGATAAGTATTCATGGAGATATGAATTTATTTTGATTATGGAATTATTATCAAGCCGACCTACAACTCATGTAGGCTCAGAAGCCCAACAGTCGCATCTATTCACCCACCAACGTTGTGTATAAATATAAGAGGACTTTTCCTCATTTGGACTCACTCATCTCATCACATCTCTCTCTCTCTCTCTACTGCGCAGATATGAGTCTCTTCTCTACTGCGCTGAAATGGGTCTCTTTCTCTCACACATGTGAAGCCGGAAACTACTGAAACTGAAGCTGCAACTGCAGAAGTAAAGATTGACTTACGTGGCCTAGAAGATCTCCTCTTTGGAAGTGCACTGTAGGTTGATCTGAACCTCCTTTGAAAGCCGCAACTTTTGGTGGTGGAATGAAGTCAATCCGACGAACGGTTTGCAAGATATCGACTGCCCTAGTTTGAAGCCGGAAACTGCTGAAACTGAAGCTGCAACTGCAGAAGTAAAGATTGACTTGCGTGGCCTAGAAGATCTCCTCATCTAAACTGTGCTGTAGGTTCATCTGAACCTCCTCTGGAAGCCAAAACTTTTGGTGGTGGAATGAAGTCAATCCGATTGTCGGTTTGTGAGATATGGTCTGCCCTAGTTTGATAATGAAGCCGCTAATGCTGATGCTACTGATCTAGGGTTTGCTACTGCTGATATGAATCAGATTTATTGTACTATTTCTCTCTGCTGAATTATTGAAGATAAAAGAAGATTTGATCAAAGGGTTTCCCCACACATTGTGGGGTTTGTCCCTGGCTAGCCGCCACATCTTGTGTCTCTTGTCTTGGCTTGTTTTCTGTCGATCGTTTAATGTTCTATCTGCACTTTACTTTATGTACATGTGATTGCTAATCGGTGGAATATAATAAGAAAAAGAAGTAAATTGTTATAAGCATAGAACATACCATAACTTAACATGGTATCAGAGCTGAGGTGAAGACAAAGCCCGAGCAAGAGCAAGAACAATCATTGAAGAGAAGATTGGCAAGGCTATCCTAAAAGAACTATGGGGTCCTCAACACTCTTTCCTGTCGAAGACAAGCTCCGTGAGAAAGCTGACTATCACGGATGGAAGATGTCTATCGATCTAACCCTTGAAGATCAAGGAGTGCTGGACCATGTAAGAGGCAATATTGTTGAGCCTTCATCAAATGCATCTGCTGCTGCCTGGAACAAATGGAAAAATGGAGAAGTCAAAACAAAGAAGATCATCCGGGACTCTATCGACAAGCGCTTGGTGGCCTACATCTCTGATCTAGACACCTCCAAGGAAATCTACGACAGACTGGTGAGTTTATTTAAAGTTAATGATGCAAATCAAGTTTTGTTTCTTAGAAATAAGCTGAGGGAAATCAAGAAGGGTAAAGATGAAAGTATGCAAGCATACTTCTTAAGAATCACCGAGATCAAGAACGATCTCCTATCTATTGGGGAAACTATTACTGACAGAGAAATGGCACTCACAACTCTTGGAGGATTGCCATTTGAATGGTATGTGTTCAGGACTACTCTTCTGAACAATAATGTAATTCCTAGTTTCGAGGAATTAATGGTTAGATGCATTCAAGAACAAACAAGGGTAGAAGAGCAGGAAATGCCCTTGCCTAAAGGTCCTCCTTTTCTTCTCATGCTTAGAAAAGAAATAATTCTGGGTCTAAATCGAAAAGAAAGGCTGGATTTAAGGGTGGAAGAAAAGGACGATGTTTCATTTGCGATAAAGCAAGTCACTATGTATGAGATCATGATCATCATGAGGAATGAGATCATGGACATAAAGGGCAACATGAGATCATGGACATATAGGATAGCATGATAATGATGCACACTAGTTTGAGCAGCATTATGATGGATAAAATCATGGACATGGGCAGCATGATGATAATCATGATTAGAGAAGCATGGTACAATATGTAGTGATGCAACTCGAAATCCCTCTGATGGCAATCAAAGGAATGACAAATTCAACAGCAAAGGTAAGAGGAGAGCTGGGAATCAAGGAAGAGGACAAGCATTCAAGAAGGCTAGAAATTCTAGGATGTATTAAATGCACCTGACCTCAAAAGGAACCTAATGTCCATCTTGTCAATGGAAGACAGAGGCTACAAGGTAACCTTCAGCAATGGCAAGGTATGTATATGGAAAAATAATGTTAAAGATGCCTTTACTCTTGGGTTTAGTGTTGATTCATTATATCAGGTCGATGGAAGTCCGCTAGGTGTCATGTCTTGTGACACAACTCTTCAGTCCGAACTTTGGCATCGGAGGTTTGCCCATCTTCATTACAAAGCTCTACCCGATGTAAGACAGATGGTAACAGGGATGCCCGAATTCCAAGTAGAGAAAGAAGGTGTATGTCCGGGATGTTACAATTGGTTTACTCAGGCATACCTGAGGTTGGCATTAAGAGGGAGACTACTACACCACATACTCCTGAGCAGAATGGTGAGGTGGGAAGGAAGAACCGCACAATTATGGAAGCTGTCCTGGCCATGCTACATGATCAAAGTCTTCCTAAGTTTCTATGGGTTGAAGCTGCGAACACTGCCGTATATGTACAAAATCGATGCTCTCATCAAGCATTGGGTTCCAAGACTCCTGAAGAAAAATTCACCGGTAAGAAACCTGATGTTTCTCATTTTAAAATTTTTGGAAGCCCTGTATACTTTCATGTGCCGAAAGAGAAAAGAAACAAATTGGGAGCATCTGGAAAGAAGGGAATTTTCGTGGGCTATGGTGAAAATACTAAAGGCTATAGAATCTATGTAGCCGGTCAAAGGGAAGTCATAATTAGTCATGATGTCACCTTTGACGAAGATATGGCTCTCAGCAAGGTGATCAATCTTCCGACTTTGAGGAGCTCTCAAGAAGCCGACACTAGGGAACCGAAAGAAAAGGATGATGAATCAATGCCTGATGTAGAAGAACCCATGGATCCGATTGATCCTCCTCCAAGTGAGCCTTCCTCTTCTAGGAAGAGGCCTTCATGGCTTAAGGGGTTACTTGATGATGCTGAAGGACATGCTGCACCCTAAGGAGCCTTCCATCAAAGTAAGAAACTTAATAGGTATCAAGGATACCTGACCATCATGGGCACGATCATACAAAATGAGCCTTCATCATTCTCAGATGCCGTCAAGCATCAAGTATGGAAGGATGCTATGACCAAAGAATATGAGTCTATCATAAAGAATGATGTTTGGGAAGTAGTTCCCAGACCCCAGGACAAGACTGTTGTTACTTCCAAATGGCTTTACAAGATAAAGCATGCAGCAGATGGAAGCACGGAAAAGTATAAGGCTCGTTTTGTTGCTCGAGGTTTCTCCCAAAAGGAAGGTATAGACTATGATGAGATATTTGCACCTGTTGCCAGATATACGACCATCCGCTTGATCATAGCCCTTGTGGCTTCACAAGGATGGAACCTACATCAGATGGATGTTAAGACCGCGTTCTTGCATGGTTCTATCAAAGAAGAGGTCTATGTGGAGTAACCTGAAGGATTTGAGATTTATGATTGAAAATCTCATGTATGCAGGTTGAAGAAGGCTCTCTATGGGCTGAAGCAAGCACCCCGAGCATGGTATGAGAGGATCGATAGCTACTTGATGAAGTTGGGATTCACTAGGAGTGAAGTTGATCCTAACCTTTACTTTAAGGTTGAAGATGACAAGCCTCTCATACTGGTGTTGTATGCGGATGACCTCTTTCTAACAAGTGCAAACCCTCTCATTCACAAATGTAAGAGGGAGATGGCTTCTGAATTTGAAATGAAGGACCAAGGACTTGAAGTGTGGCAGAAGCCAAGGGAAATTTTCCTATTTCAAGGAAAATATGTGGTAAATATATTGGAAAGATTCGGTATGATGGACTGCAAGCCTGTGACTACCTCGAGGATCTTAACTTTTAGAAGTTATATGGTAGTGATGTCGGACCAGACTTGGGAAATGCCTCTGAGTTTCAAAAACTCATTCGCATTGATGTTCTTGGTGAACCTTCGTCCAAACATATGTTTTGCAGTTATCATTGTGAGCTCATATTTGGTTGAGCCTCACTGGATTGATGCCAAGAATCTTCTGAGATGTCTTCAGGACACAATCTCTCATGGATTAAGATACACTGTCGGAGATGTGAGACTACTTGGATATACTAATGTTGATTGGGCAGGCAGTGTGGTGGACCGTAAGAGCACTTCTGGGTACTGTTTCACCTTGGGATCTGCTTCGATATCCTGGATGAGCAAGAAGCAGAAGTCGGTGGCTTTGAGCACCGCCGAAGCAGGATATATTGTTGCTAGCATAACCTCGTGTGAGGCAGTCTGGTTGCGAAAGCTCTTCAGTGAGCTGTTTGGATTTACATTGGATACCATTGTGATTCTCTGTAACAACCAGAGGTGGGATTCGATTGTTGAGGAATCCCGTATTCGTTAATTGCTCCAGCAGATAGACATCATCTGGGATATGGTAAGTCGATGAGCAAGGAAGCTCCATCACATTAAGATGATGTACAGGTTGATACACCTTGTCAAAGCCCCGAGGAAAGATCTAATCTGTGATTTTCCCAGACGACTTGGAGTCGGCAAGAAACCCTTGTACAAGGGTCCTGCATGTTGCATACATTGAGCTCTGGGAGCTCTGAGGGCTTGCGGTTTTTACTGGAGCAACATATGACCACAGGGTGACTCACCCTCCCTTGGTGGTGCACACTGGAACAAGATGATTCGCTCTCTTGTGGGACAAGATGATTCGCTCTCTTGTGGAATAGGATGATTCGCTCTCCTGTGTAGCAGGATGATTAGTTCTCCTGTGAGGCCTGGATTGATGTGTTCTCCACGGCGATTGTAGCAGGGTTGATGTGTTCTCCTGTGAGGTCTGGATTGATGTGTTCTCCATGGCAATTGTAGCAGGATTGATGTGTTCTCCTGTGAGGCTTGGATTGATGTGTTCTCCATGGCAATTGTAGCAGGATTGATGTGTTCTCCTGTGAGGACAGGATTGATTAGTTCTCCTGTCGAGGCATCCTACCCATGCAGTCTGGGACTCATGGGAAGTACCTCTCATCTGATCAATGAGCAGGGAAATGAAGTTAGGGACCATAGTAGTACCGATGGACGCATCGTTGTAACTACCGTACTCCCTACGCTAGGATGACCTCCATTGATCTGGGATCAATGATACTGGTCTGGGACCAGTGGTAGGAGTTGTACCATACTATGACGCTGACTTCGGGTCGGTTGAGACTGGTCTGGGATCAGTGGTACATACTCTGAGACTGACTTTGAGTCAGTGGAGGATGATATTGGTCTGGGACCATTGGAGTTGTACTCACTATGACGCTGACTTTGGGTTGGTTGAGACTGGTCTGGGATCAGTGGTACATACTCTGAGACTGACTTTGAGTCAGTATGATACATCCTCGATCATTTCTTCTTCTTCATAATTCGGACAAAAGCAGAGCAGAACAGAACAATGCAAGAGCAGAGCAGAACAAAGCAAAACAGTACAGATCAGTGTAGAGCAGAACAAGACAAAGCAGAACAGGCAGAATAGAGCAGAGCAGGGCAAGGGTCAGGCTATACAGGCCAGTGCATTTGATGGATGAATAGTAACGACTGATAGACAGATTGCAGATGAAGTTCTCCATGGTTGAGAGGGAGTGTTAAAATTGGCAACCAGGGCAAAACTTCATGTGGGTCATCTTATTCATGGCTGATAATATTTTTATTAGATTCCTCTCGTCGAGAGGTGTAGGATTGATATAAAGATCATCCGATTCCGATAAGTATTCATGGAGATATGAATTTATTTTGATTATGGAATTATTATCAAGCCGACCTACAACTCATGTAGGCTCAGAAGCCCAATAGTCGCATCTATTCACCCACCAACGTTGTGTATAAATATAAGAGGACTTTTCCTCATTTGGACTCACTCATCTCATCACATCTCTCTCTCTCTACTGCGCAAATATGAGTCTCTTCTCTATTGCGCTGAAATGGGTCTCTCTCTCTCACACATGTGAAGCCGGAAACCGCTGAAACTGAAGCTGCAACTGCAGAAGTAAAGATTGACTTGCGTGGCCTAGAAGATCTCCTCTTTGGAAGTGCGCTGTAGGTTGATCTGAACCTCCTTTGAAAGCCGCAACTTTTGGTGGTGGAATGAAGTCAATCCGACGAACGGTTTGCAAGATATCGACTGCCCTAGTTTGAAGCCGGAAACTGCTGAAACTGATGCTGCAACTGCAGAAGTAAAGATTGACTTGCGTGGCCTAGAAGATATCCTCATCTGAACTGCGCTATAGGTTCATCTGAACCTCCTCTGGAAGCCGAAACTTTTGGTGGTGGAATGAAGTCAATCCGACTGTCGGTTTGTGAGATATGGTCTGCCCTAGTTTGATAATGAAGCCGCTAATGCTGATGCTACTGATCTAGGGTTTGCTACTGCTGATATGAATCAGATTTATTGTACTATTTCTCTCTGCTGAATTATTGAAGATAAAAGAAGATTTGATCAAAGGGTTTCCCCACACATTGTGGGGTTTGTCCCTGGCTAGCCGCCACATCTTGTGTCTCTTGTCTTGGCTTGTTTTCTGTCGATCGTTTAATGTTCTATCTGCACTTTACTTTATGTACATGTGATTGCTAATCGGTGGAATATAATAAGAAAAAGAAGTAAACTGTTATAAGCATAGAACATACCATAACTTAACATACCAGTTTACTGTTGCCTCTCCTCCCAAGCGATGCTCCTTCAATGCTCATTTTCCATTTTTAATTTTCAATTTTAACTTTCGGCTCTTGACTCTAGATATCGATGAACTTACACTGTTTCATTGACTCGTCACTCTTTACTATTTTTGAGTATGAGTTATATCAATTTACTATTCTAGTCTTTGGACTTCAGTATCTACTATAGTTCATTTTGCTTAGTATTAATTAGATTCTCGGATGATGAATGATGAATTTAAATTTTAAATCAATTTAGAATCTCGAATGATGAATGATGACTTTAATTTTTAAATCAATGTAGATTCTAGAATGATGAATATGGGTCAATGCATTTCATTATTGAATCTCGTGGTGCATGGATGAATGATATATGCATCAGTATGAATGATGAGTATGGATCAATGTACTCCCACACATCCCCCTGTGCGTCTCCCTGCACTCGTGTCCTCCCGTCCTAAAGTCTCGGTGGAACATTCTTTCTTTGCAATAAGGATAATGTCTGGGGTAGCTATAGGGAAAATATCCACTTCATGACCCAGGATTTTGACAATGCAGTATTTTAAGCGAGTGATTCGACCAAACATTTCCATTCCACATGGCTTGCAACTCAAACTTTGTTCTATTATCACACTGACATGGTTCACCATACTCCCACATATGGTCCAATGGCTTTGCCATTTTGTAGAGCTCTGATTAAATTTTTAAGTTTTGGACCTACAACACAGAACAAATGTGGAAATTCAAAAAAAGGGTAAGAAGAGGCAGACTCTAAATTTATACTAATCTTGGAAAACAAAGAAAAGGAAGGCAATTTTTTGTACATACTTGGAAATATGGATATGGTCTACTAGAGTAAATCTCCACTCCAAAAATGCTCAATTGATGGCAAAGAAAATTATGGATTTTCCCTTGTTTTCTTGATAAAAAATGGTCACAAGACTCGCACAACCTTTAGAGCTCAATCTCAGCACAGGAAAAAATGAAAACAACCCTAGAAAACCCAAACAGGAACTTTATATCACATTTTTAGCAGCAGGGCAATAATTTCTGTTCAACTCGCGATAACTTCTTTTGGGCAAATTATCACAATAATTTGAAGCGATACTATTGGCGAGTATGGTTTTGGCAATAATATCATGATAATTATGATATTATCACGATATATGCAATTATGGAGTATATGTTATTTTTTCCTTATAAGCAATCTTTTCTTGCTTCTTTGGCTTATCCATGGCCTTGTTGACCATGTACATGTCAACAATCCAAGAAGTAGGGTATAAAGCAGCAAACAAATTTTTTTGGAGTCAATGTCATCATTGTAATACCAAATTCTGCAAGTTTATTGTAAAAATGATTCTAGTATTACTATTAAGCCATGTAACGATACCTAGGTAAACTTATGGTTCTTTTCAAAGGGTTTTACTCTAGGGAGCTTTTTAACCTCCCCAAATTATGGGTGTTTGTAAACACGAATAATTTACAGAGTTTTTCTCCGAGATATACCCCAAAGCTAGGGTGAAGCTCATTGACGAGGTCTTAGGTGAGTCCTAATGTTTATTGAGTCTATGTATTTCTCATATTATATCATCTGTCTTGTCGCAAAATTTGGTTGGGTCTCAAGGGGTATTGTCTATGTGTATTTCTCCTTCTAAGGGTTGATATTGTAATATATTGATGTAAAAGTGTTATCTAGGAATATTTTTGGTGAATGGTTCCTCATAATTAGAACACCATTACCAAAATAATTTTTTAAATACACTTGGGTGGAAAAATAATTAATCCCCTCTTGGGTCTTTTAAACTTTAATTTATAGCAAAATAAAAATTAAATTAGCCAGAAATTATCCAAAAAATAAAATGAAGGGAAAATTAATTACCCTCCAAGAGGAAAATCCATCAAAAAACATTTGAGGCTATTTTCAAAAGGAAAATATTTCAAGTAAAAATTAAAAGCCTCACTTCCAAGGCAAAAGGACCCAACCCATAAATTGGTTGGGGCAGAAAAGACTATTTTCCTAGCAAATCGATTTTTTTGGACCAAGCAGATAATTATTTTGCACAAGTAACGATAATTCTATTTTTTGGAGGTCTTCTATGGTCCAAAAGTCAAAGTTTGACCCCTCTAGCATAGTCAACAAGGAAGGCTGAGATTTTTTGGAGATTTGTGCCAGCTGATCAAGGGATCAAAAATTTTCTTCCATGATCAAGCCATGGATCGATGCAACTAGCCGTTATTTCCTCTTGGAGGGGTTATTCCCTCTCATTTTTCTATATAAGGAAGCTCTCAAGCTCCTCATGGTATCTTGATCTCACCAGATCAAATTTTTTTGTACTGAGCTAAGCTCTGCTGGAACTTTTGCATTAATAAAGACTTTGGGGTTTCAATTTAAGGTTTCTCTCGCTTAATGATTCATGGTATGTATTGAATGTGTTTAATGCTCTAATTTATGCTATCATTGAAGGTTATTGTTTCATAGCCAGTGGTTGGACTATCTATTAGCACATGTAGCTCACTTTAGGTTTTGGGCTAAAGTAAACACTTAGAAGTTGGTAGATCTAGCACGTATCTCTAGATCTTTAGCATATTTGTGTGAACCAAACCCCTATGAAACTAATGTTTTATTCTTCAAGTGTATAGAGATCTTTCCGGTGATTGAGCCCTAGGGGAAAGCCCAAGTTCATGGACTTTGAGGTGATCACATTTTGTTTGGATCTTGAGCTTATCTAACGAATTTATTTTGTAGAGTTTGGGTTTGTGCATTAAAATTAAAATTATTTCCCTCAAATTATCTTGCAAAATCTATTCTTGGGCTATTAATGAATTATTTGCTAATTAGAGCCAATTTTCTCTTGTAGATTATTGTAAATAATTTCTAACCCTTGTATATTATTTTTCTTCATTTGTAAATAATTTTTGGGGTTTTATTTTTTCAATCTTTCTTCTAGATCTTGTGGATGGCTCTATTTATTTGATTTGCAGGTACTTGGTCTGAAAAGACAAATCTTAAGCAAAAGTTGCTAGGGTTTTAGGGCCATTGTCAACCATAGGAAGAGTTGTCCAACCTATCTAGGAAGTGCATTTGGCATTTGAGGTTGGATCTAGGCCTATTAGGGCTTGGTCTACAAGATCCATATCACCAAATTTGGATACTAGGCCTGGAAGAGAAAATGCTAGCGCAAGAGGGCTTTTCTATTGCTGCATCTGGGGTTTTTTCTTGAGCATTTTTCTTATGTAGTGGTTTTGCAGGTGGATCTTCAAGGTCAAAGTCATTTTGGGCATTTTCTTAATGTTTTAAGGCTAGTTTGACCTATCCGCAAGGGTTTTGAGGGATAAAAGCCCTAGCCGTAGCCCCTTTTCAGCCTCCATAAGAGGGCGGCAGTCCTAATTAGGCCTTGAAAACTAGGCCTTGACCCTAGAAGGGCCTAAATTGTTTTTTTTTGTAATTGATTTTAAGGGTTAACAATTTGATTTGCAGGCCTACAGTGAATTTGGCAAGGGTTTATACTATGTAGTGTTTTTCTCATCATATTTAGTTTTGTCAATTTGTGGGCTAACCTTGGTTTTGCAGGCTTATTATCCATTCAAGAAAGGTTTCAAGGGCTCAAGATTCATTTGTTTGATCATCCAAGGCCATTGAGGCCTATCCGCTAGGCCTAGGGCCACTTTCTAGGCTGGCCGCTAGCATTAGAGGGCCTTAAAGCCCTAGCCACTAGTTTTTCAAGGTCTGATCTATCAGTTTGATTGGATTTGAGGGCTATTTATTTGTGTTGCATGTGTTGGAAGGCCTAAGGGTCTCTCTTTGGTGCTCCAACAACTCAAACTTGCCATTGAAGCTGGGCTGCTAGGCCTAGAGGGTTTGGTCCTTTCACCCTTCCTCCTTTTCTTTTTGATTGCCATTAGTAATCAGATCTGAACATTAACATTTCAGTGGCATATAAATCAAAGTATAAGCCTAAACAACTCAATAATAAGCTAATAACTCATATAAGACATCATATATTGATTGTAAGGGCTTAATTCATCAATCTAATTGATTTGTGGTGGCTGTCCTATGCATTTCTGAGGTCTGATATAAATTGCAGAGATCTGGTCTTAGTTTGCAGAGGTCTAATATAATTGCTACAGCAGTATAATGGGTGATGTCTTGCTTTGAAAAACTCATCTAAGTAAACCTAATATACTAAAGATTCATCTTCTTGATTAAAGGGCTGAATAAACATTGATGAGTTTTATCTACAAGAGGAGTTTTGGGACTGATCTAACAATAGAAGTGGCTGGTCTGACTTTCAAGTGATAGCATTGTGAGGATTTCATTGGTAAATTAATCATATAATGTTAAAATTGGCAACTAGGGCCAAACTCCATGTGGGTCATCTTATTAATGGAAGCTGATATTTTTCTTGGATCCCTCTCATTGAGAGGTGTAGGATTGATCTAAAGATCATCCGATTCCAATAAGTATTCATGGAGATATGAATTTATTTGTGTTATGGGACAATTCGTCAAGGTCGGCCAGCAACCAAATAAACCCCACTTGTGCTCAACGATTCAGTATAAATATAGGTGGCTTTCAAGTCATTTTAACACACTTGGGATCTCTTCCTCTCTACTTGTCTTTGGGTTTTAGTAGGAGGAGAGATCCTAAGGGATAACACTGCCCTAATCCAGAGGGCAGACGCCGGAACTGCCAGAACTGCCGGGAAAAGCTGGAACTGTCGGGAATAGCTGGAATTGCCGGGAAAAGCCGGAACTGTTGGGAATTGCCAGAACTGCTGGGAATAGCCGGAACAGGCGGGAAAGCTGACGCAGAGGGCAGAAGCCGGAACTGCCAGAATTGTCGAGAACAACTGGAATTGCCGTCACTGCCGAGAATAGCCGGAACTGCTGAAATAGCCAGAGCATCTGTCTTCGAAAGAGAGTAGCATGCAAGGGATAACTAACTAACATTGGGACAGTTGTATGGTACTTAGCAGCGAATACACCAAGCATGGAATGTTACAGCTAGCATGCAAGGGATAGCTAAGGGCAACAAGCATGCTAGGGACAACAAGCAAGCAAGATGCAACTAACACATAGGCTAGTATGGCAACATGGTGCAACAATGGCACATAATGCAATACAGTGATGGGTACAGTCATGATTAATGAAGCGTGATGAGATGCAACATAGTGATGATGGGTGCAGCATGATGCAGCGCGGTGAGGTGCAGCATGATGACGAAATGCAGCACAACGATAGGTGAAGGAGTCACCTTGGAGAATCAGTTGAAGCAACATGTCTTCAACTGATCTCGTGTATCATCTTCTTAGAGATGATCTATGCTCTTATCTAGATAAGTCAAAGTGTTGACTTCTGTTGTAAACGTACTATCTTTCTCTCTCTGCTGAACTATTGAAGAACATATAAGAAGAATTGATCAAGGGTTTCCCCACATTGGGGTTTGTCCCTGGCTAGCGCCACATCTTGTGTCCTCTTGTCTTGGCTTGTCTTTTGTGATTTATGTTTATGTTCTATCTGCAGTTTACTTTAATGTTGATGTGATTGCTAATCTGGAAAAGATATTGAGCTAATTGTGAAAATTGAAATAAATTGCTCTAAGCATAGAACATACCTAAATTAACATATAAGTCTTGATTGGCTTGCGTATTGCATCTATACATTGATATTGCATCATTACATTAGAATAACTCTCTTTCTCTCATTGTGTTAAAGTTGTAATTGCATCTTTGCATAACATATCATAGCTATTGTCATTGACTTGCATTTGCATCTCTTGTCAAGCATTGCATTATAGTGTCTTTCTCATTGTTAAAGTGATTGCATTCTTAGCATCTCATGTGTGTAATTTTTTCGGTTAAATAACTAATAGCAACCTCTAAAAGAATTTTTACTTCGCTGATTTATAATTTGGCAGGGCTCTGTTTATTTGCAAGAGAAATTTCACTGGTTTTTGATTTGGTAGCGCTTAAGTAACATATGTGATATCGGCATAAGAATGATCTAATAAGCTTTTGAAGTGATTAGAATTGGTAATTGTGTTTCACTTGAAATTGTCTCTCTTGTTTCATTGAGATAGTCTTTCAATTGCTCTATAAGTGCTTCATCTAATTGCTCTTGTATTGGATATCTCTATAAGCATTTGGATCTTAAATAATCTATCTTGTTGAAGTACTTAATTCATTTAATAACCTCATTGGAGCAATCACTCACATCTCGCATTCTCATTCTAAGTTAGAAGTGCATTTCTAAAACATACCTCCAAGCATAAGCCTGGTTGTAAGAAGGTAGGATCACCTTCTTCAAACAATTTGCAAAGTCTTGACCCTCATCCGTAGTTAACACGGTGACCTTGCAATTCTCTTGTGGGCAATCTCTTGTAGGAACGAAGGCACTTGGGTGATTAGAACTCCACGAGAGGTATCATTAATGAGGCCTTAGCCCCCTTCCCTTGGACTTCTCTCTAGAACTGAGGAGAATGAATCACTTAGATTAGGCTTATAATTAAAAGAAACCAAGAGTTTGCATCTCACATAGCTTTAAGTCTTGCACGTCATATAGGATAGAACTTGCACATTGCAGTAATTGTTTATCTGGTAACTTGGAACATTAATTCATATTGTGCAAGTAATTAATTCTAAAGGCACTGGTCTCTAGCCTGTAATTTTAAATAATCTAATTAAGTGGTGCTTAATAATCATACTTGCCGATTAAATCTTATCCAAGTTGCTAGGTGATCAAGTTGTGTCTCCTTAACTTGTTGGTTCCCAACAAGTCGTTCATTATCTCATTCATAGGGACTAGCCCCCTTAGTCTGTAGTTAGGAAACAACTTAAACGGAGAGGGCATGGATCAGAGTGACAACCCCTTCCTTGAACCTTGTTGAAATTCTGTGTACAATTCAGGCGACAACAAGCCTCAAATACATACCTCATTGCAACTTCATATCCATCTGCCATTTTCAATACAATAGGTGGTTTAGTGAATTTCAAGGCCAAGGGCGATGGATTTGGGTTTCTTTTGCTTTGAACAATTTTCTATAATCTCTTATACGGACATTGCAAAACAGGGCTATATATATAACAATTATGGTTTTCACTGGGCATATTTATGAGTGTGATATCGAAGCCCTAAAGGAGGTCCTTGCCCTTTCTAGCTCGATCTCGATGGATTTTCGATAGTCCCAAGGCACCAATAAATGACAGAAGTTTGTTCCTAGTACCTATCTAGTTAGTTGGATGAAAATGTAAATGACATTCTTAATATATTTTAAGGCTTGTGACCTTTTATGTGTAGACAAGTGGTTATTGCTGACATTGATTGAGTGCTTACTTCATTTTGATCTTGAGATACTTATGTGGTTTTGTATTAGCTAGCAGTTTGTGATATGCTAGAGGGTGGATGGATAGTTTGGCCTTTTGATGCTTAGCAACTAGATAGCTGAAGGGTCTAGAGGTGATGAGGTTGTTCTTGTCAGATGAATGAATTAGATAATCTTCTCTATTTCACTTGCATATGAGTGATGAGAAATTGTTTCTATGTATGTGCTATCCAATTATTTTTGTAACTGTTGTCATGTAGATACATGTGGAGAGGAATTTGTTGGCGACAGTAAGCGTATCAAGGGTTTGGGGATTGGAGGGCCTGAGGGTCCTGTATCACTTGATGATGTAAGAAGATTGCAACGGTCAAATGAGGTGATTATAATTTTTTTCTTGATGATTTTCGAATATATTTGCTCAAGTATGTTTTTTAAGCAATAATGTATGAAGTTTTTAGGTGTAAGGATATTTTACCATCATAGAGTTTTTATTTTTTAAAATGTTGTTTTATAATTGGCATGCAGGATTTACGACAAAAATTGGAAGCTCATGTTTTAACAATTGAAAAGCTACACTCTGAAGCCCGTGCTACTGCTGCTCATCATGATAATGTTAGTTACATGCCACGATCTCATTTGCATTTGTACTATTTGGAGTTCTTGACAATTTTTTATAAGTTGTTGGTATTTGATTTTTCAGGAAATACATCTTACATTAACATAACAAATATGAACAAAATAAGAAAAAGAAAGTATATACAATCAATATAGACGCTTTGTCAATGTTACAAGACTGAGATCAGATATGTCAAGTAATTCTATAGTTGCAACTTAACATGAGAAATCTAATGTGGATTTTCTCATTCTTTTAGTTTTGCTATTTCTGTATGCCATTAAATTGTTAGACTAGAGTGTTGAGACAAACACTATTCTCAACTTACCATTTACATCTCTACAAATGATAATGATTTGGTTAGTTTCATGTTTTTGGAAGTTAGACATGTTTCTTGGCATTTGTCTAAATCAAAGTTATTAGAACTGGACCAGAATCGGTTGAACCAGTTGGTCTACCTGGTTTGGAGACAAAACCGGTCAGTATCAGTGCTCAAGACCGATTTAGGCCAGTTTAATACTGAATTGGCCTTTTTTCACTGGACCTTCCAATTTTGTATAGTGCGATGGGACGTTGTTAATGACCCACAAAACTCGTTTTTTTAAATTTTTTTCAAATCAATTTTTTTAATGAGTGGCTTACCTAATACTCTTCCTCCTGGCCTTCGCTCTACCACAGGGATATGCCTCCCTCCAATCCACACTCAACTTGTTCCAAACGACCCTCCTGTAGCCTTGTCTCAAAACTTCAATCCTGTAGGTATTGTTGGCAAGTTCAGATCTATTCTTGATTAGAAAGGGTGACGAAAATAGGCATGTTCTAGGCCTAAACCAAACTAGAATTTCGGTGACCTTAACATAGAGAAATTTGACCTTCTCAGATGCTTTTACAAAGGTATCTTGACTGCAATACTTCCCAATTCAGCTAGACCACCGAAGGTAGACATCCTTCTCCTCCGCACTAGCTCAACTCCTAGAGACTCGACCTGCTCTTGTCTCTACTTGAGGTATTGCACTTTGGATCAGATTTCGGCCATGCCTTGTAGCCCACTCAACCCTCAAACTAGGGTTCTCTTTTGACTACATCTTCGACCTCCTCCTTCATCAAGCAAGCTCCCTCTCACTTGATTGCCTTTAGCCTCTCCTAGGCCTCCTTTAAATAGCTTCTCCTAAGCCTCTTAGGAACCCACTAGAACTTTAGGGTTTTAGTCCTCTTAGACTTAGGATTTAATTTTTCTTTTAATTTTATTTTTAGAATTTTAAACCCCATCTGGGTCTAAAACCCCTTCACTTGGGTTCTTTGCCCACAAAGTCCTTTTGTGACCAAACTTCTCACAGATCCTAGATCTAGGCTTGTGGAGTACCTCCTAAGCTACACAATTCAACACTACCTCTTTGCGAGGGAGGTACTTCCATTGCTTGGAAGTAACCAACATCACCGATGACACTAGCCCATCTAGCATCCAACTTTGCAACATACCCTGTAGAATGGATCACTGTCTCTGCCTCATCAGAACCGGAAGATCTTCAAAATTCCATAGGGTTGCTCCCTCTGAAGTCAAACTCCCTCTACACGATCTCCACTGGCTCTTCCTGCTTCCACTGTGCATACTCTGATCCATTGGCCCTTCAAAGTACCTCTGCTTCCATGTTGAATTTCCATGGCACTTGAGAATCTAGGTTTAGTCTTAGAATCTCTGACACAAACATACACAAATGCCTCCAGAATTTTCTTGCATCAGTGAATCAACTGGTGCACATTAATTTTTTTAAAAATTTTCAACCCTTCTTTGTTAGATTAATAAACTATAATACAACAATCTAGGGCCCCCATACCAGGGTGTTGAAATGTAACTAGGTGTTAATTTTTCTTAGGGCTATATTATTTTTTGCTTAGATAATTGCATTTCTTCATTAACACATTAAGTTCACCCCATATCATCATTACATTATTATTCATCAACATATGCAACTATGTAGAAAGAACAACATCATTATCATCAATGCAGCGGAACATAATTGAACAATAGAAGAAAAACATGCACACATAGAGACACCAAGATTGGTCTGAGACCAGGGCAAAACCCACTATGGGGAAAACCCTTGCAAATTCTTCTTCTTCTTAGATCGTCATCAAATGATTCAACAAAAGAGAGTACAATGATCCATATCTTCGTCTATGCAACTAACCAGTAAAACAACTATGACATCCATGAAATGAACCTAATCATGCTTATACTCAAAACCCTGATTCTGAGGACTATAATGTACTGTCATTGTCTGTAGTCAACTGCTGAACACTGCTGTCATTGTCTATTGTCACTGAAATTTCTTCTTTTAGTGCCGGTCGCACAGAGGAGCTGTGCGAGCAACTATGGCAGACTTTGTCGCTCCCTAGTGAAATGTATGCGTGTGTCTGGGGACCAAACTACCCAATCTGCTTCAAAAACCCTTGACGCTCCCTTCAGGCTTATGTGCGAGCGACTGAGGCTTTCCAGTCGCACCCTTGACCACTCTGTGCGTGCGTCTGGCGACCAAATTGCCCGATCTACTTGAAAAACCCTAGATGCTCCTTTCAGGCTTATGTGCGAGCGACTGAGGCTTCCCAGTCGCACCCTTGACTACTTTGTGCGTGCATCTAGGGTAAAAAATACTCAATTATGTGCGTGGGACCGAGAATTAGAAACCCTAGATCTGTGCGAGCTTCAACCCTGTAGTTTCGAACCCTTGTGCGAGCTTTCTCCGTCTGACCTGTGCGAACCAAGACAATAGAAGAGAAGAGAAGATGGCTTGATCAATGTGTCCAAATGAGCTTGAGGTCTCTTCTATTTATAGGTTTCCATGAGGGTCCACTTGATGTGGACACTAACCTGTCCAATTGTACATATGCAATAGGGCCGACCTGATCCAGTATACACGAGTGGGAACATAAATTCAAAAACCAACTTCTGCTTGTCCAAATGAAGTGATGTTTAGGTCGATTTTGGTCCTCTCAAAAAGAAGAATCTATTGCAATTATTATCTTCATCATATGAGTTGTCCAAAGTGGAATTTGACCGCAGTTGCATAATTTTAATTTTAGGTTCGGTCTTCATAAATATGAAACTTACTCTTGATTCTTGTATATTGTAAAAAGAAAAGAAAAATTATTATTGTTATTTTTGTAGCATGGGTTTCATGCTCAAGGTCATTTTATTTATAGGTCAAACACCTATTTACTGCTTCTAGGGTTTGTCATAAAGTCAAGAAGTCAATAGATTCATTGTCATATGAAGAAGACTCCATTGGGCTTCTTGTAAGATGTCAAAAGAATTATTTTTGTGTTTGAAGTGTCAAAATACCCCTCCAAGAACAATTCAACCTAGCAACTAAGAAGTCAGACTCATTAGGGCATGTCCTTCTCCTTCGAAGCCTATATATAAGAGAGAACTCGACCTCCTATGGACACTCACTCATTCTCTCATCATCCAAGCGAAGAAGAGGCAAAAGAAAGGCAAGCAAAGAAGAATAGAAGGAAGAAGGATGAAGTTTTTGGGTTGATTATTTCTCTCTCACATACGTGCAAAGATAAGACTAGGGTTTTACAGCTACAAGGTCAAAGTTGTCAAGTTGAAGAAAGAAGTTTGAAATTGGTGAGAGAAAGGAATTTTAGATCACCTACTAGACATAGGGGGAGAAGCAGCCCAAGCGAAGGAGCAAGGAAGTCTTGGTAGCCTTAATTTCCCTCACATGTATGGAAGCAACAATTGTTCAGGGGCCGGAAATTTCAGATCAAGAGTGGAGGCCTGTTGTTGCCCTGATTGTATAGGCACTACGACAACGCTTAGGACGGGGGCTGTCACTCTAATCCCCGCCCAATCCGTTCTAGCTGTCTCCCAACAATAGGCTATGGGGGGTAGTCACTATGGAAAGAAGTGAAGGAAAACAAGTTGGAAATCAACTTGTTTGGGAGACACGGATGAGTGGCCTAGCCACTTGGTTGAATTTAAGCAAGATTATTAGTTTGATTAAATTTTGAAGTATGAGACCAGTGCCTTAATGAAGTCACAAATTTTTGTTTATAGTAAATTGGAACCAAATGACTAGATGGACACCCGCTGCTTGAAAATGATAGATTAACTTATATTATATGCAAGTCCGAGGACCTATGTGAGATCCAGTGATCTTGGTTAGTTTTAATTATATGCCTAGTCTAGGTGTAACCTTCCCTTAATTATTTTTAAGCCGCGCTCCAAAGTAGGTTGTGGCAAGGAGTTCAACTGGAAGTAGGCTAGGGACCGATTAACGATACTTTCTGTTGTGATCCTATCGCCCAATGCCTCCCGCGCTGTGGAGACTGTGGCTCTGATGACTGCAAGGTCACCGTGTTAACCACCGAAGAGTTGTTGAGGCCCCTCAAGCTAGATGATAAGGGTTGACCTATATTTCTATCAACCTAGCTTATGCTAGAAGGTAAATTATTAATGCAAACTAGATCTAGGATGCTTGTGCAAGAGATTAAGAGTGAAATTATCTTGGGTTAAGATTGTTTATGTTACTTAAGTACTTATTGTGAATTTGACTTAAAGCAAAAGTACTTAACAATATTGAGATACAATCTTAAGCAATTTTCAAGAAATTTCCACAAGATGTTTAACCAATTAAACCAACTTATCAACTTATCAATCAAGATGCCAATCATAGTTAAACAAGATTATATGTGATCTTATTACTCATGCCAATATTCCCAAGAGATTTAAGTGCTTCAAGTGAGTGTGAAATATGATTTCTTATAGCATGAAAAATCACAAGAGATACAAAATGTCAGTCACTTCCACAATGTAAATGCTAGGAACAAAATATGAAGACATTTGGGCACTTTTATTTTCCTATGATCTTTTGATGAGCAACAAGTGACTATTATGACATCAGTAAACAATTTATGACAGCAGTAAACAAGTTATGACAACAAGAAGTAAATGACAATCCAACAATATCTATGCTTTCTAAAATATGCCAAACTGCCAAGTAACTTGATTAACTAAAAAATCAGATATATTAGCCCTCTTAAGATGTATTCTTTAGTGAAATTTCAGATCTGAAATGTTTGTTACAAAAGTGAATCAATCACAGGTCAGCAAGCTAATGATACCAGAAATAGATGCCGAAAAATAGTAAAATTGCACTAGAACTTGAAAAATGCAATTTTTAGGGTTTTAGAGAGGTTTATTCAACAATTTTCATAACTAATATGTTTATTACGACAGTGAAACAATGACAGATCAGCAAGCTAGTCAAGCCTAAGACAATGCCTAATATGTCTAAAAATAGCAGAAGTTCAATAAAACTGATATTTTTTAGATTTTTGACATCAATTAAGAGTGTGATTCAGAAATATTCGGATCTAACTTTTTCAGTTAAGCTGTAAATTCCAACAAGCTTAAAAAAAATATCTAGATCAAATCCGAGATGCCCAAGTGGCCAAAATTTGTAAAAATGAAAGTTTTGCAATTTTAGATAGTTTTGACCATATAGCATGTGATTTTAGGGCTTATTTCTTACTAATTTAATTTCTGTAATAAAACAAAGACAAACTAGGGTTTATAGGTCAAACCCTAGGCCCAAGGCCTTGAAGATCCCTTAGCCAAAATTTGTTGAAATTTTGGGATCAAGTTGTCGCTTGAAAAATAAAAATTTTGAGCTCCAAAACCACCAAGTATTTAGTGCAAAAATTTAGATCTAGGGTTTTAGGACAGATTAGGGCGAAATAGACCAAGAAGAGGCAATGTTGGGCCAAGGAAAGCCAACGTTTGGGGATAAATGGGCTAGAATGATAGATCGGGCGTCAAGGAAGTTGGATAAGGCCACAAAAGGTCAATGCAAAGGCTTAGAGAGGGGGGACACTGGTAGAGAAGCCTGCAAGGACACTGAGGGTTTTAGGGGCTGAAATTCCACGGCAAGCCCTCTAGGGATGTTGTCTAGCTTTCTAGAGGGAGGCCGAGGCTCAAAAAGGCCACGACTAGGCCCAGGAAGGCCTAAAAGGGACAACACAGGGGCTAAGGATGGAGACCGAGGCCTCTAGGCCTCACGAACTGCCTTAGAGACGTCGAAAAGGCTGATGTAAGAGGAGAAAATGCTGATGCTGGCCTCAGCGGGGCCAAATTTGGTCCCGGGGAGGCTTAAAAGTAAAACCCTTGTATTGAATTTTTTTTTTTCTTCCTCAGATTTGAATTTTGCTGAATAATCCTCAGTGAATGGCCTTGCAAAATTATCCAGAGACTAGATCTTATCTTCAAGGGCTTAGATCTAGCTCTTCCTTCACTTGATCCCTTGATCCAATTTGCAAAAAATAAAATTACAACACCCAAACCCCAAATATATACAAAATAAATCTAAAACTGCAACCCAAGTTAGAAAAAATAATTTATAATACAAATTTACAAAATTATTTTACAAATTATACGAGGGTTTTTAAAGTGAATTTTGAGAGAATAATTTTTTATACTATTTTTTTTCTTTGAAAAATGACTAGAAATGCTTCAGAAAATTTATGCCCACTATAGCCTTAGCGAAGATTTAATGCACTATATAAAAACTAGAGATCTAAGCAAAATGATCGTTGTCCACAGTCTGTGAACTTGGAGACCATGGATTGATTACCTGCAAACACTATGTATTACCTCAAAATCATCACATGAAGCACAACGTAGGAAGCCCGTAGTCAACACATACCACAAATCAACGAACAAGAACACCTCGAGTTGCACCCCAAAGTCTTTTATTATAGCAGAAAAAATAGTTCCCAACGGAACAATAGTTTACAAAAATGCTTTAGCAACAATATTCTAACCAGAGATCAAGATGATTAAAGACTCAATTGACTTTCTAATTTATAGATAAATCCTCCAAGTGGAAAAATAACGACTATTTTTTTTATCCTTGTCAAAATAATTTTGGCCGCTGATAAACACTTCTAGATCTTTTAATCTTGGCCCTTGATTTTTTATTTTTGAGGAATTTTCGAATTTATTATTTAATTTCATTTTAATTAGTTCAAAATTAATTATTTTGAGCTAATTTCCTCAAAAAAATTGACTTTGACTTAACCACCAAGGTCCAAGGGTCCAAATTTTTTTGAAATATACAATAATCCCTCGGTGGAAGACTTTTAAAAATTGACTATTTTAAGACCCACGAATTTTTCCATTGGCGAATTTATTTTCCTAAGACAATTTAATTTGACCCTAATTAATTAATTTTCTGGCTTTGGATTTAATTTTATTTCGCTAGAAAATTTAATTAATTTACACATGAGGGGATTTAATTATACATAAGATTTTTTATTTACAAGACTCAAAGAGGGAATACACATTTGGCTTAGACCCTCAAGACACACAACCCATTTGCGACACAATATGATCTAGTAAATCAAGTGATTTGTAATAAAATAATTAAGCCAAGTAGCTTAAATTATACCCATACCACTTTTACATCAGACTCGACTAAAAACACTAGGACTCACCTAATAATCCGACAAGAAATTTCAACTTAGCTTGGGGGTTTAAGCGGAGGGAAAAAACTCTTCTGATTAGCCGTGTCTAGAACCACAAGTAATCAACGAGGTTAAAAAACCTCCTAGGATGGAATTCGTCATCAAATTATAGGCTTACCTAGGTTGTTACATAGAACTCAAGGTTTTACTAAGATCATTTACATTACATAACTTGCAAAATGGGATAGCCATGACACATGGACTGTTGATATGTGATCCGATCTTTGTTGAAAAAGTGGGTACTTCCGATAACTTGTAACTTTGAAAATTTGAGTGCAACATTTGGCTCCATATGGGGACACGTTGCTTCCAAGAAGTAATGTGAGAGTTCCAGAATCCTGTGTCCAAGGAAACAAAAGTCCATCAAATAGATATCCATTCAACATCGAAATCATCATGCATATATAGAAAATACTGTTGGAATAGAAAATCTACTCTAACAATCCGAAATATAAAAAACATAATATAAATGCATGAAATAAACTATCTAACGACACGAAATAAAAAAGGGATATGGTTAAAGATACTATACAAAACGATGCCCTATGGCATCAAATGTCACCGGTGAGGAACAATCTCACACATTTGTCCGTTGACTAGTAGATAACTAGGTTGCTTTTCAATTGTCCCTTGCTAAAGTTTGACCCTCCTAGGTTGGTGTGACTGGTCGTCACTGTACTGCATATCTCTGTCAATCTGAAATCTTCTTCTTTTTCTACTTGATGGAGGGGATGGGTGGTGGAAAAAGTGACATATATCTAATTCAAAATGAGGCGAATTCTCCTGTGGTACAACTTGTTGACCTTTTCCCACATTCTTTGGAACTTCCACGTGGTATCTTCTTTCTACTTCTCTGTACAACTTGACCATGCCACCTGCTGCTGTTGGAATAGTGGCATAAGATAAATCCATCTGAATGTATCCACCTAAATCAGCTGCAAATTTCCAAGAGAGAAGCATTCCCCATACATCTGGCGCATCAATGACTGCTATATCCATGGTAATGATTTTGTATGGATAATCTGCTAAGGCAACCTGTAAATCTTTAACCACACCAAGGACTTCAACCTTTCTAGAGTCCATTGAACAAATGTTATGGTATGGTCTAGAAATCCTTAAGTTTAATTGCTCCATGACCTTCTTGGTCATAACATTCTTAGATGCACCAGAATCTAGCATGCAATTGTGAAGTAATCTATCATTTATGTCCAAAGTAAGAAAGAACGACTCATGATTTTCATTAGTCATATAACAGTTGATATCCTTTAACTTAATTTCTTCGTCCTGATGATTATTTCTGTCATCTTTTTGTTGAAGCATACCCAAAGCCCTGAAGAAAGATGCCCTTTGAGATGGAATCTTTAAAAGTTCAAGTACTGGGGCAAACATCTTAATATTATTTATCCATGTGGCCCAATCCATGTTTAAACTAGATCTGTATCTTTCGACAGTAACCTATTTATTCTGATTTTGATTTGTACCCTTCCTTTAATATGTGTCGCCCTTACTCTTTGCAAGTTCTAGAACTTGTTCCTGAGTCGGTTTATCACCATATGCCTGAGTAATGGGGTCTTTTTCTTCATCGAAGGTGTTTATTGCAAAGGCTGAAGAAATCATATTAGTGCATTGGCTTTCACTTGATTCACCTTGACTTGCATTATTACTTTGTTGATATCTACTTTCCTCTAAGATCCTTCTAGCAAAGGAACATGTACTTTCTTCATGAAAACTGTCACAAGGTCTGCAGAAAGGGATAGACTCATCAACTACGTTGGCAGACTCAAGTGGTGTAGGAGGCCTTTGATCGTTTGAGGAATTCCTTTTTGGCCACTGATTGTTGTTGTTAACCCTGTTATTATTATTCTTTCGGGGAGGCATAATCTGCATTTTCATCTTGGTATTTCTTTCCATTTGTATCAGTTGATTATGCATGTCACTTATTTGCTTCGCATGTTTAATTTCCATTTCTTTAACCAATCGGTTAATTCCTTTACTGTTTATGACTCTTCTTTAACTTTAACAAGAGATCTTTCACAACCAGGGATTTCTGACTTTCCTGAAGCCCTTTTATCCTTCTCTAACTCTTCAGCTGTGTTTTGGGCATCAGCCAAAGTGACAGGGTGAGCCTGTCTTATTTCATACTGCACTTCTACATGATAATCCTCAAGTTATGTTTCTAAGACTGTCTTGTTAGGAGGCTTATAATCTTGAGTCATATCCCTTAACAGTTTGTTGAATCTCATGTTAAATTTTACCACTGTTTCATTTTCTTTCTTCTTAATGGTATTGAATTCCTTTACCAAATATTTTCCTTCCCTCCTATCCCCATATCTATCTCTGGATGCGTTGACGCGACGTGTTGACTACAAAGCATATATCCAGACGGGAGTTCACCAAGAACATCAATGCTCCGACGAGTTGACGATACTCGGTAGCATTTTGTATAACAGGTTCGGCAGCACTATTGCTTAACTTCTTGAAGTCAAGCTCCATCGGGGTAGTCATGGGCTTGCAATCCACCATACCAAATCTCTCCAATATTTTCACCACGTATTTTCCTTGAGATAGAAAAATCTCCCCTGGTTTTTGCCAGACTTCCAGTCCTAGGAAATAGTGCATCAGTCCTAGGTCTTTCATCTCGAACTCAGAAGCAAACTCCCTCTTACATTTGAGAATGATCTTCTCCTGTTAGAAAGAGGTCATCAACGTACAACACCAGTATGAGAGGTTTGTCATCTTCAACCTTAAAGTAAAGGTTAAGGTCGACTTCACTCCTAGTGAATCCCAGCTTCATCAGGTAGCTATCGATCCTCTCATACCACGCTCGGGGTGCCTGCTTTAGCCTATACTGGGCTTTCTTCAATCTGCACACGTGAGATTCTCGATCATGAATCTTAAATCCTTCGGGTTGCTGCACATAGACCTCCTCTTTGATCGAACCATGCAAGAACGCGGTCTTGACATCCATCTGATGTAGCTTCCATCCTTGCGAAGCAACAAGGGCTATGATCGAGTGGATGGTGGTATATCGGGCAACAGGTGCAAATATCTCGTCATAGTCTATAGCTTCCTTCTGAGAGAAGCCACAAGCGACAAAACGAGCCTTATACTTTTCCGCACTTCTATCAATTGCATGCTTTATCTTGTAAAGCCATTTCAAAGTGACAACTGCTTTGTCCCGGGGTCTGGGGACCACATCCCAGACATTGTTTTTCATGATGGACTCATATTTCTCAGTCATAGCATCCTTCCATACTTGATGCTTGACAACTTCTGCTGACGAAGGCTCATTTTGGATGATCGTGCTCATGATGGTCAAGTATCCCTGATACCTGGTCGGCTTCTTACTTTCCCGGAAGGTTCCCCTGGGTGCAACGTGCCCTTCAGCATCATCAAGTGCCCCCCTTAGCCATGAAGGCCTCTTCCTAGAAGAGGAAGGCTCTTGCGGAGGGGGACAACAATAGTAGAGAGGGCCGCTGGTAGACAATATTCATCTTGCTTATTGTTAACAACGTTAGATTCATACCTGGAGTTTCTTGCCTTCTTGAAGGGTTGTCCTCTTCCTTGATTTCCAACATTTCTTTTACCTCTGCCATTGGACCTCCCATTCCTTTGATTTCCTTGAGAGTGATTTTGGTCATCATCATGGTGTGAGTGCCTTTTATTAGGGCACTCCCTCGCATAGTGGCCCATTTTATTGCAATTGTAGCATCGTCCTTTTCTTCCACCCTTTGGTCCAGCCTTTCCTTTGGATTTAGCCCTAGAATTGTTTCTTCTTTTAGCATGAGAAGAAAAGGCAGAGGGATGGCCTTTAAGTGCGGGCATTTCTTGCTCTTTCATCCTTGTCTCTTCTTGAATACATCTAGCCATCAATTCCTCAAATCCTGGGATGACATTATTGTTGAGTAGAGTAGTCCTGAATATATACCATTCAGGTGGGAGTCCTCCAAGAGTTGTGTAGTGATTTCCCTGTCAGGAACTACTTCCCCAATAGATAGGAGAGCATTCTTGATCTCGGTGATCCTTAGGAAATATGCTTGCATACTCTCATCTTTGCCCTTCTTAATTTCCTTCAGCGTATTTCTAAGGAACAAAACTTGATTTGCATCATTAACTTTAAATAAACTCACCAGTCTATTGTAGATTTCCTTGGAGGTTGGCAGCTCGGAAACATAGGCCACCAAGTGCTTGTCGATAGAATCTCCGATGATCTTCCTTGCTTTGACTTCCCCCTTGGACCACTTGATTTTGGCAGCAACGGATGCATTTGATGGAGGCACAACAACATTGCCTCTCACATGGTCCAACACTTCCTGATCTTCTAAAGTCAGATCGAGAGACATCTTCCATCTGTGATAGTCAAACTTCTCACGGAGCTTGTCTTCGGTGGGGAAGAATGTTGAGGACCCCATGAAGTTTTTAGGATAGCGTTGCCAACCTTCTCTTCGGTGATTGCTCTTGCTCTTGCTTGGGCTTTGACTTCACCTCACCTTTGATACCATGTTAAATTATGGTATATTCTATGCTTAGAGCAATTTACTTCTTTTCTTCTTATTAGCCACAGATTAGCAATCACATATACATTAAGTAAAGTGCAGATAGAACATTAAACGATCAACAGAAAACAAGCCAAGACAAGAGACATAATATGTGGCAGCTAGCCAGGGACAAAACCCAATGCGGGGAAATGCTTTGATCAAATCTTCTTTTATCTTCAATAGTTCAGCAGAGAGAAATAATACAAAATTAGAGTTCTGTAATTTTATATCAGCAGCAGCAAACCCTAGATCAACAAAGTCAAGCTTGGTCAAATGAGTTGAAATTGACCTCCAATATGCTTGGTCAATTTCTGGTCAACTAGCCCTCGAACAGCCTGAAGAAACAACCCTTGAACAACCCCAAAAACACAGTCAAACTGTTGTTGATTGAAGTCAACCTGCTGCCCAAAACTAGGGCAGTCAACGCTGGTTAAACCTGTGGACGGATTGCCTTGATTTTTTTGCCAAAATCTGCAGCCTGCCTAGGAGAGGCAGCCACACAAAAACTGCACCCTTGATGAGTCAATGCTTTGTAAACGCAGGTCAAAGAGACTTTCAACAGCTTCTGCGTCCTCCTTGCCCTAATGCATCCTCCTTCTTCCCACGTGGGAGTTGCTCCTTGTATAACCCAATGCTAACGAGAGAGAGAGAAGAATGAGTGAGATGAGATGATGAGAAAATGAATCAACCTCTCTTATATTTATATGATTGACTGGGCGTGTGTGCCACACATTTAATTGCTGGCCGACCTTGACAATTTGTCAAGTAAATACAAATAAATTCATATCTCCATAAATACTTGTCAGAATCGGATGATCTTTAGATCAATCCTACACCTCTCGACAAGAGGAATCTAGGAAAAATATCAGCTACCATAAATGAGGTGACCCACATGGAGTTTGGCCCTAGTTGCCAATTTTAACAACAATTCTAAGGTTCAAGTCGTGAGGAGCCACTTAGAAGAAAGCCAAAGAATTATTAACTTGTTAAAAGAAAATCTAACAATGTCATGTAATAGAATGAAGCAACAAGCTGACTAACACCGCACATAAAGGGAGTTCGAAGAAGGAGATTGGGTATTTGTTAGACTTCAACCCTATAAGCAGTTATCATTAAAACAACAAGGGAAAAATAAGTTATGTCCTAAATATTATGGACCATACCAAATATTAAAAAAAATAAGTAGCGTGGCTTATGCACTGAAGCTACCAGATTGTCGAATCCACAACACATTCTATATATCAAGTCTCAAAAAAGTACTGGGGCAAAATCAAACAGCTCAAACAGAGATACCCGAGACTAATGAAGAAGGAAGGATCATATTAGAACCTGAAGGCATACTCGCTACTAGAGAGAAGGTACTACGATCCAAGACTATTAAGGAGTATCTTATCAAATGGAAGAAACTACTAGAAGAAGATTCATCATGGGAGACAAAACGTTTTCTCCAGCAACACCCAACATTGCCTATACTTTGAGGACAAAGCATTTTTAAGAGAGAGCCAATGTTATGAATCAAATATATATATATATATAGATATATATAATAAAATAATAATAAATAGATATTAACTGATAATTAATAAATTATATTTAATTAAGTTGCCCAATTAGTTTTGAAAGGGCAGTTATGTCAAAAGACATGTCTTTAACCTTGTGGCGAGTCAACTCCTATAAAGGAGAACCGCCCAAGGGCTTGTAAATCATCATCTAATATTGAATAATAAAAATATATTGTTATACATACAAATGTGTATTTTATTGGCGAATATAAGTGAACGAAGTTCTTCTATCGTAGTTGTAGTGACATGCGCAGTGCGAATTGTCCAGTTGCAGGATGTAGGTGCAGTTCCAGCGAGAAGATTCCCAGCGCAGAGCTATGTAGCCTAGTTTCTAGTGTAGGAGGACAGTGCGAGTTGCTAGGAGGGAGTAGAGAGATTTCCCATAGGGAGATTGAGACTCAAAGGGAGTCTAGTTTCAGAGGGAGCAACCCTATGGAAGCTAGTGCTTCGGGGTTTGGGGGCATCAGATTCATTATTGCAACAGTTGCAGAATCAGTGCAGAGATAGCAACAAAGCAACAACAACAACAATATGAGTAGATCCGAGTTCAAAATTGCAGAGTTTTGGGTAGGGTCCAAGTAGGATAGCATCAGATAGGTGTTTCCTCATGGATCAATACCCTCGCTACAGGGGCTCGCAGTTAGTGCTTGAGGGACAGTTGCAGTACTAGTTGCAGGCAAATGCCAAGGAGCACAATGCAGTTGCAATGCATACTAACTCAGTGGAGAGTGTAGAGACTGGTAGTAGTCAACGACTCAGGAAATAGTTGCAGCCCATAGATATAGTTGATTTAGTATTCAGGATTCGGAATTTCAGTTGCAGTAGTTGCAACAACAACGACATCTTGAGAACAGTGGCAACGCAGTGCAGAGTTGGCAACAATACAGGGTGTACAGTGCAATGTCAGCGACAACACAGGTGTAGGGTGTTAGATGAATCAGAGTTGCATAGTAATTGGTGGGAAATGGTAGCTTGTCACAGTTGTCAGACAAATTAGCATGTATGGAGGATGTTATGGGAGAGAATGCCTTCCTCGCTAAGAGGGAGTGTTAGTTTTTGTAGCATCAGATGGTGTTCTAGTCTCAAACTTTGTGGAGAGGCTAAAACACATGAGATCTCCAGAACCCAGAAATTGTTTATGGAAATTCCACCTAGAGACAACTCAATTAAATTAATTGATCAATAATTAAAAAATGCCTAAGTCTAACTTAGGGAAATCGATTAATTAATGGGAATTAATTGAGAAAGGTGAGAATTCTCTAGAAACTCACATGGATCGACTTAGAGATGATATCAACCATCGATAAGGACTTAATCGTGGTTGTTGGTGATCCAACTAGAGATTATAAGAGGAGGTCGATGGGGTTGGAGAAGAACACACACGACAAAAGCCAATAGTGTGAGTTCCTTTGTAGATCGAGCTATCCAACTTCAAAGGTCGAGCAGAGGAAGGGAGTTCGAGCTAGAAGTGGCGCAGAGGGACAGAGACAGTGACTTCGGAGCAGGATTCCAGTTCCGGAGAATCAGGGGAGGAGGCCGACTTATTTCTCTAGGAGGCGGCGTGGGGACTGTGCAAAAGCCTCAAGAAGGAAGTTCGATGTGGCTGGAGTGGAGGTTGTTTTAGATTCCAAATGCTATGAAGATTTCCCAGAGGGCAAGAGAGACACTTCTTGAGTCAGTAGCAGGAAAAACGACTTGAGCTATAGAAAATCCTAGCAGTACTAATTATAGGCTGCACAGAGGTAGCACAGAAGCCTGCGCAGGGGGCTTAGATAACTAAGTTTGATTTTCAGATTGAGTCGGGATTGCTTGGAGTGGAGGGTAAAATTCCCTGAGTTGATTTTGTCAATATTTCTCTCAGATTGGATTGCCATTTGGGCATCCATAGATTGTACTCAGAATTTCACCGCTGCATAATAACAAAATCCTCAGCGGCTGCGCTGGTTTTCCTACATTGGGTTTTTCTGGGGACAATTGTCCAAAAATAATTGTGTCAAAATGTTATTGTGTGTGTGTGTGCATATTATTTCTCGGTCTCCAGTTTATTTTCCGCAATGTTTTATTTGTGAAGAAATAGCAGTGTGATTACTTCAATATTTTGTTGTAACACGATTAACTGCATTTTAAATCAGTTCGAAGAATTATTTCCTATTGCTGCATTTCAAGCGAATTTTCATACAAGAGAAACTTCAATGTTCTTTAAGCAGAAAAACAAGCACCAAAAGAATAATGAGATTTCTAATAGTGAATGCAATGTGTGAAGAGACTATCAAATGCATCTAACTAACTATGGATGTCACAAAGAGAAACACAATGCAATGATGCAAGAATGCAAAGATGCAAAGAGAATAATGCAAGAGTTAGCCTATCCTCAAGTCGAAAGAGAGCCTAATACAACCTTTGACCAATATTCTTATCATTAAATGACCATTAAAAGATGCACCAGATTTAAATATAAATCAGATCAGTCCATGTCATTATGGAAATAGTGCCAAAAGTCACTTGTAAGCAAGCTAGATTGAGTCCTTAGTTAATGTGTAAGGCTCTTAAGCTTATATTAATAAGTTTAATGCTTCTTTAGAGTGATTATGAGATGATTATGCCACTGCTATGTTAATCTTCAGATCTGAAGGAAAGAGAGGAAAAGGATGAGAGCAAACCCTTTAGATCTTATGGCCTTGTCTCACTACCAAGTTTTCCAAATTGGGCAAGTTTTGAGGCACCAAAGAGGAGTGATTTGCAATGACTAGGCCCTTAAACACCTGCAAACACAAAGAATTAGCCCTAAAACTAATTTTAGTGATAAATGAGGTCTCCAAATCTAAGTTACCAGAAACTCCTGAGGATTTTTCAGGAAACGCGGATCCCCGTTTCCGATATATAAACGGATACGATTCTTGTCGGAAACACTATAAAAACGTTTTTGTGCCGTTTCAAAAAATCGGAAACTTTAGATTTGGAATTGGATGCGTTTCCAAGGGATTTAAATTTTTTTGGATCCGTTTCCAGATTTTCAGAATTGTTTCCACGAAAATTGTGATCAGAATCCACCCTTAAAATGTTAAAAAGCTTGAAAATTTGTATAGCCATAAATAAATAATAAAAATGAAGAAATCAGATTTGCAAATAAACTCACTATAAATAGAGTGTCATAAAGTCTTTTCTAAATCTTTAGAAACAAGGGCACTCCATATATTTATCAAACGATTCTTACTAAGAAAAAGATAGATTTTCAAAAATGCAAATAAAAGGGTTTGATGAATGTCTTCGTAAAGAGATCTATTTGAGTGACTAATTTTCATTTTGGTTGAGGTTTTGTTAATTGTCATTGATTTTGCTCTTGATTTCATAAATCCCTCCAATATAACAAATCTTATCTAGCCAATCTTGTGCCTGCATATAGTAATGAGACCAAGCTGACATTGAGAAGATTGAAATGTTCAAATAGGTCTTGATGGAATATGCCAATGATCCCATGGGCCCTTTAACTGTCATGCAAGGAAGATAGATATCATCTGCCATGCATGACACGTTCTTTGAAGGAGTTGGAGCCGAAAGTACAAAGGCTGTAGCATTTCTGATTACATTATTAATGATGATGATAATATGTTGAATGTTATAATAATCACTAATGATGATGACAATGTTTATGCTGAATTGATGATGATGATTTGTTTATGTTGAATTCATGACGATGACTATGCATTTTTAGATATAGATTCTAGATTCTAAAAGATGAATGGTAATATGATATACATATGCACGCCGTTTCCTTGCCGTATCGTATTCTGATATATTGAAAATTTTTCGTATCCGTTTCAAACCCCGTATCTATATCCATTCCCGTATCCGTTTCAGTGCAACTTAGCTCCAAATGTATGTGGTAGGGTGAAACTGGCCTTCTAGGCCCGCGGCTAGGCCTAAAGGCTACTTTGAGCCCACAAAACTTCTTTCAAATGGATTATAGCCTTGTAAAACCACATATAGCCCAAAATATTCAAACCCTCATGGATCAAATGGCAAATATTCAGTGAGAATCCACTTCAAACCCTTGCAAAAATGATGTTAGGCTTGCAAAACAAATTATTAGCTTCCAAAACCACATGCAATGATATTACTAAGCCTTTCTAGGCCTGTGGCTAGGGCTAATAGTCCAAGATAAGGTTGTGGCTAGGCTTGAGAAGGCTGCCAAGGGTTGTGGCTAGGCTTGAGAAGGATACTAAGGGCTACGTCTAGGCCTCAAAGGCCTCCAAAGTCCAAACCCTTGCAGGTGCCCTTGATGAGTCACCAAATTAAACATTAGCCACAAAATAATTGTTTTATCTACCATAATTCACCTGCCAAACCTTTAGATGATGAATACTTGTGAAAAACCTCGGTTGCTACAACAAATAGGCACTCTAGGGCTAGCGGCTCCCTCAAAGAGGCTGGACGTTGCTATTTGAAGAGTTGGGTCTTGTAGATCAAGGCCTCTAAGGTCTAGATCCACCATTATATGCTGAATGTTCTCACTAAAATAGCTGGATGATCCCTCCAAAGGTGCTATGGTGCCCAAACCCTAACAGTCTAGGCTAGATGAGGGTTTAAGCCTTTAAACTTTGAATTCATATTTGAATCCTTGAGCCTTGACACCTACAAGTTAGATAAAGAGAGCCAATCCAAAAGATCTAGAAAATTCCAAGATAAAAACCCCAAAATATTATTTACAAAAGGAAAAATAAAATACAAGGGTTAGAAAATAATTTACAAATTATTTACACTATTCACAATTAAATTCAAGCTCTAATTAGCAAATAAATCTTTTTAGCCCAAGTAGATTTTGAAAATAATTGATAGAAGTAATTTTTATTTTAATGTACCATCCAAAACCCTGCACCACAAATCGTTAGATAAGCTCAGAGTTCAAACAAGGTGTGGTCACCTCAAAGTCCATGTACTTGGGGCTTGCCCAAGGGATGAATCAACTAAAGATATCTATACACTTGAAGGATAGATGATTAGTTTCAAAGAGATTTGATTCACACAAGAAAACTAGAGATCTAGAGATACTTGCTAGATCTACCAGGTTCAATGTGTTTACTCTATCCCAATACCTAAAGCAAGATACTTGTGCCAACATATAATCCAACCACTGGCTATGAAACAATAATATTCAATAATGAACCAAATTAAAGCATGAAAATTATTCAGCACATACCATGAATCATCAAGAAAGTGTTAAATTTTAGGTATGTTCTATGCTTAGAGCAATTTATTTCAATTTTCACAGTTAACTCAATATCTTTTCCAGATTAGCAATCACATTAGCATTAAAGTAAACTGCAGATAGAACATAAACATAAATCGCAGAAGACAAGCCAAGACAAGAGGACACAAGATGTGGCGCTAGCTAGGGACAAACCCCAATGTGGGGAAACCCTTGATCAATTCTTTTTATATGTTCTTCAATAGTTCAGCAAAGAGAGAGAGAGATAGTACGTTTACAACGGAAGTCAACACTTTGACTTATCTAGATAAGAGCATAGATCATCTCTAAGAAGATGATACATGAGATCAGTTGAAGACATGCTGCTTCAACTGATTCTCCAAAGTGACTCCTTCACCTATTGTTGTGTTGCATTTCGTTATCACGCTGCACCTCACCATGCTGCACCCATCATCATTATGTTGCATCTCATCATGCTTCATTAATCATGACTGTACCCATCACTGTATTGCATTATGTGCCATTGCTGCACCATGTTGCCATACTGACCTATGTGCTGGCTGCATCTTGCTTGCTTGTTGTCCCTAACATGCTTGTTGTCCCTAGCATGCTTGTTGTCCTTTGCATGCTTGCTGTCTGTTGCATGCTAGTTTGGTAGTTCCCGACAGTTCCGGCTTTTGCCCTCTGCGTCAGCTTTCCTGGCTGTTCCCGGCAATTCCGGCTGTTCCCAACAGTTCCGGCAGTTCCGGCTGTTCCCGGCAGTTCCGGCTGTTCCCGATAGTTCCGGCAATTCTGGCAATTTCGGCTATTCTCGGCAGTTCTGGCAGTGCCCAACAGTTCCGGCAATTTCGGCTATTCCCGACAGTTTTGGCTTTTCTCGGCAGTTCTTGACAGTTCTGGCTTTTCCCAGCAGTTCCGGCTTTTCTTGGCAGTTCCGGCTTTTCTGGCTTTTCCCGGCAGTTCTGGCTATTCCTGGCAGTTCTGGCTTCTGCCCTCTAGATTAGGGCAGCATTATCTCTTAGGATATCTCCTCCTACTAAAACCCAAAGACAAGTAGAGAGGAAGAGATCCCAAGTGTGTTGAAAATGACTTGAAGGCCACCTCTATTTATACTAAAACGTTGAGCACAAGTGGGGTTTATTTGGTTGTTGGCCGACCTTGACGAATTGTCCCATAACACAAATAAATTCATATCTCCATGAATACTTATTGGAATCGGATGATCTTTAGATCAATCCTACACCTCTTGATGAGAGGGATCCAAGAAAAATATCAGCTTCCATTAATAAGATGACCCACATGGAGTTTGGCCCTAGTTGCCAATTTTAACACTCCCTCTCAACTAGGGAGAACTCCATCCGCTGATCCATATGTCCGACTGTACTATCTCTGCCATTAGTGCCCTGCACTGCTTTGCTCTGCTGAGCTCTGCTCTGCTCTGTTGAACCATGAAGAAGAAGAATTGATCGAGAATGTCTCATACCATTCTCTACTAACTCGAAGTCAGTTTCATCTAAAGAGAGTGTGTCACATCACTCTTACTGGCCCAAAGTCAGTTTTATTGATCCTAGATCAATATCACAAGAGAGTGTCTCAAACCACTCATACTGATCCCAGATCAATGGAGGTCATCCTAGCATAGGGAGTACGGTAGATACATTGATGTGTCCATCGATAGTACTACTATGGTCCTTAACCCCATTTCCTTGCTCATTGATCAGATGAGAGGTACTTCCCATGAGTCCTAGACTGCATGGGTAGGATGCCTCAACAGGAGAACTAATCATCCTGTCCACAGGAGAATGAATCATCCTGCCCCAAAGTCGCCATGGGAGAACTAATCATCCCGACCCACAGGAGAACTAATCATCCTATTTCACAGTTGCCACAGAGAACTAATCATCCCGACCCACAGGAGAACTAATCATCCTGTTTCATAGTTGCCACGGGAGAACTAATCATCCTGGCCCACAGGAGAACTAATCATCCTGTTCCACAGTCGCCATGGGGTATCACTGGGGAAGGTTGAACCTGTCATCCTGTACATAGCGCACCACCAGGGGAGGGTGGGTCAGCCTGTGGTCGTATGTTGCTCTAGTAAGTACCCCAAGCCCCCCAGAGCTCCCAGATCTCAATGCCAGCAAAATGCAGGACCCTTATAAGAAGATCTCTCAACGACTCCAGGTCGTTTGGGAAAGTCATAAATTTGACCTTTCACCGGGGCCTTGACAAAATGTCTGCGACCTGTACATCAGTCTCAATGCAATGGAGCCTCCTCGCTCATTGACTTACCATATCCCAAATAAGGCAGTATCTGATGTCTATCTGCTGGAGCAATCATCGAATGCGAGATTCCTCAATAATCGAATCCCCCCTCTGGTTGTCACAGAGAATCACAATGGTATTCATCATGTGTACAAATAGCTCACTGAAGAGCTTCCACAACTAGGCAGCTTCATACGATATCATACTCGTAGCTATGTATTCGGTCTCGACGATGACTTCTGCTTCCTGCTTATCCATGACATCCAAGCAGAACCCAAAGAGAACCAGCATTGAGAAGTGCTCTAGTGATTCTCCACACTCCCTGCCCAGTCAGCATTCGAATAATCATGCAACTTCATATTTCCGGCAGTGTATCTCAATCCATGAGAGATTGTGCCCCGAAGATATCTCAGAAGATTCTTAGCACCAATCCAGTGAGGCTTGACCAAATTTGAGCTCACCATGCTAACTGCAAAACATATATCTGGACGGAAGTTCACTAAGAACATCAATGCAAATGAGTTTATGGAACTCAGGTGCATTTCCCAAATCTTGTTCGGCATCATCACCATATAACTTCTGAAAGTTAAGATCCTCGAGGTAGTCACGGGCTTGCAATTTACCATTCCACATCCGGAATCCAACTCCCTCTTACTTCTGCAAGTGAGAGGGTCTGCACCTGTTTGAAATAGGTTGTCCTCAGAAGGTGCTGGTATGAGAGGTCTATCATCCACAACCTTCAAACAATGGTTTGGATCGGCTTCACTCTTAGTGAATCTCAACTTCATCTGACAGCTATCAATCCTCTCATACTATGCCCGGGGAATTTTGCTTCAAGCCATAGAGGGCTTTCTTCCACCTGCATACGTGAGATTCCTGATCATGAATCTCAAACCCCTCGGGTTGTTCCAAACCTGTGGACCTGCTACATGAGGGGAATGGTCCCCTTGTAAGATTTTCCTTCGGTACATCTCAGACATGTACTTTCATGCTCTTTTTGAATTCAGGCATCCCTGTCACCATCTGACTCACAGACCTCCGGTGCTATGTGTCAATGGACATGGTCCCCAGTGGACTTCCTGCAACTTGATACAACCCTGAACTCAAAACCATCTTTGAAAATTCTATTTTCAAACACGTACCTTTCTATCGATGAGTGCCACCCTGTAACCTTTGACTTCCATTGCCGAAATGGACACCAGGTTCTTCTTACGATCAGGTACATAAAAGAGATTCTGTAAATGAATCGAGTTACCCTCATTCAATTGAGGGGTAACATTCCCTACACCCTTTCCAGGATAGGTGGCATCGACTCCAAGTATAATCCCACGATTGTTTCCATATCTACCAAATTAGAGAGTGCACCCTACTATCCGATGAAGTGCCTTGAAGCACTACAATCAATAAGTCAGATTCCTAAAGAATCTGAAGGAGAGGGCCAATACAAGATAACACTTCTTTATCTTATCAAAAACAAAATTTGCTTCTTCATACCTGGGGTTCCTTGCTTTCTTTGAAGAGTCGGCCATTTCCTTGATGACCTGCATTACCTGTCATTCCTTTGATCATTGAAGATGTCCCTGGAATGATTGTTATCTTCATCAAGAGATGTGTCTCTGCCATTCAGACACTCCTTCGCATAATGGCCAAACTTATTGCAACCAAGGCATCTGCCTTTCCTTCCACCCTTAGATCCGGACTTCCCAATGAAGTGATCTTTAGGTAGGCCATCAAAAACTTCCGCTGTGCTATTCTGATAATATTCTCTTCTTCGACTTCACCCTCGGCGAATTTAAAGAGGGATGAGGAATCCACTGATCCTTTTGTCCTTTCCCAACTGTCTTCGGTGATTGCTCTTTCACTCTTGCTTGGGCATTGTTTTCACCTCAGCTTTGATGCCATGTTAAATTTTAGGTATGTTCTATGCTTAGAGCAATTTATTTCGATTTTCATAGTTAGCTCAATATCTTTTCCAGATTAGCAATCACATCAGCATTAAAGTAAACTGCAGATAGAACATAAACATAAATACAAGCCAAGACAAGAGGACACAAGATGTGGCGCTAGCCAGGGACAAACCCCAATGTGGGGAAACCCTTGATCAATTCTTCTTATACGTTCTTCAATAGTTCAACAGAGAGAGAGAGAGATAGTACGTTTACAATGGAAGTCAACACATTGACTTATCTAGATAAGAGCATAGATCATCTCTAAGAAGATGATATATGAGATCAGTTGAAGACATGCTGTTTCCACTGATTCTCCAAGGTGACTCCTTCACCTATCATTGTGCTGCATTTCGTCATCATGCTGCACCTCACCGTGCTGCACCATGCTGCACCCATCATCACTACACTGCATCTCATCATGCTTCATTAATCATGACTGTACCCATCACTGTACTGCATTATGTGCCATTGCTGCACCATGTTGCCATATTGACCTATGTGCTGGCTGCATCTTGCTTGCTTGTTGTCCTTTCCATGCTTGCTGTTGCATGCTAGTTTGGCAGTTCTCGGCAGTTTCGGCTTCTGCCCTCTGCGTCAGCTTTCCTGGCTGTTCTGGTAGTTCCGGCTGTTCCCGGCAGTTCTGACTATTCCTGGCAGTTCCGACAATTCCGGCTATTCTCGGCAGTGTCGACAGTTCCTGGCAGTTCCGGCAATTTCGGCTATTCCTGACAGTTCCGGCTTTTCCCGGCAGTTCCCGGCAGTTCTGGCGGTTCCGGCTTTTCTCGGCAGTTTCGGCTTTTCCAACTTTTCTCGGCAGTTCTGGCTATTCCTGGCAGTTCCGGCTATTCCCGACAGTTCCCGCAGTTCTGGCTTTTGCCCTCTAGATTAGGGCAGCGCTATCCCTTAGGATCTCTCCTCCTACTAAAACCCAAAGACAAGTAGAGAGTAATTTATACTAAAACGTTGAGCACAAGTGGGGTTTATTTGGTCGTTGGCCGACCTTGACGAATTGTCCCATAACACAATTAAATTCATATCTCCATGAATACTTATCGGAATCGGATGATCTTTAGATCAATCCTACACCTCTCGATGAGAGGGATCCAAGAAAAATATCAGCTTCCATTAATAAGATGACCCACATGGAGTTTGGCCCTAGTTGCCAATTTTAACAGAAAGAGACACCTTGAATTGAAACCCCAAAGACTTTTTATTAAAAATATCCATCAGAGCTTAGCTTAGTACATTGCTTAGGATTTTCTGATTAGTACATAATGATCAATGAGGAGCTCAATAACTTCCTTATATAGAAAAAATGAGAGGATCAAACCCCTCCAAGTGGAAAATAATAGCTTGTTGCTTGATCCATGGCTTGATCCTTGTCAAAATAATTTGATCCGTTGATCTTTTTGAAAAATTTCGATCTCTTTAGTTGATGGAGAAAAATTCCTTAATCTCAGGCAAAATTTGAATTTCATCCCTTGATCTAGAGGAAAAATTCGAATTCCATGATAAAGCCCCATTTTCCCGGTCTAAAAAATAATATTTTGAACTTTTAACCTCAAAAAATCCCTTTTGTCTTAACCACCATGGTCCAAAGGGTCAATTTTTTTAAAAATTTGATTTTTCCTTTGATGGATGACCCCAGAAAATTAATTTCTTTTTGGCCCACGAATTTTTGATAATTTTCCACTTGGAGAGAATTTAATTTCTCTCAAATTAGTTTTTGACACAATTTAATTAATTTTCTGGCTAATTAATTTTCTTTTATTTTTGCTAGAAATATTAATTAAAAGACTCTAGAGGGGAATTATACATTTTCCACCTTCAAAGTGGGTCTAAAAAATATTTTTGTAATGGTGCTCTAACTATGAGGAACCATTCACCAAAAATATTTCTTAGACACACTTTTACATCAAGATTTTACAATATTCAACCCTTAGAAGGGGAAATTTACAATAGACACAGACCCCTTAAGACTCAACCAAATTCTATGACACAAGACATATGATCTAGTATGATAAAACACATCGACTCGATAACACTAAGACTCACCTTAAGACCTTGTCAATGAGTTCCACCCTAGCTTTGGGGTATATCTGGGGGAAATCTTTTCCAATTATTTGTGTTTGCAAACACAAGTAATTGGGGAGGTTAAAAAACTCCTTAAAGTGAAACCCTTTGAGAAGACTCATAGGCTGACCTAGGTGTTGTTACATGGCTTAATAGTCATACTAGAATCATTTAGAATAAAAATAGCAGAATTTGGGATTACAATGATGATAATGACTGAAATTTTTTTAACCACACTTCTGTACTCTGCTTCTTGGAACTCTTGACATGTACGTGGTCAACAGCCCTCAAATTGCATGTAGACATACTTTATTTTTCTTGCCGTTGTTATCGATATTGTATATTTCAAAGTATTCTTTTGCCTTGATAAACTACGTCACGCCTTGCTTTTCATTTTTGTTGAACTTTGATGGCTTTAGTTTTTCCCTTATTGGGATTTGTATAGGGTGGATTGGTTGTTGTCGTATTTATTATTGTAGTAGCCTAACTGTGCATCTTCCTTGGAAATTATTCATCTGCCCCTTGCATCTCGTCATGTCCAATCTGATTGCTAGGATATGTTCTTGTCACGTTTGCTTCCTTTGGCAACCTTGCAACTCCCTCGAGAGTGTCGTATCTACATTCATTGTTTCTCCTTCCATAGTGACTCTTAGTGTCCTTTGGCATGGTCTCTCTGTTACACTCGCTCATCGCGCTTACCATGCATGTTTGTCATATACCCTTGAATCACACTTGGTGCACCTAACTCTCGTCAGGCACTTTGCATCTTTTTCGTGCTTTTTAGTGTCACGCTTGTCTGGTGCACTTAATTGTTTTTGAGATGCTGTTGCATCATTTTCTTGATCTTGATTGACCCCTTGAGAGAATCCATACACTTGATGCTTAAACACATATCTCTTTCTTCAATGCTATTTAAATGTTTCAAATATTGTTATTTATGAGTTATGATGTTATAATGTTATGATTAGGAATTTTGACATTTTGTTATCTTCATTATATTATAATGTTTGAATTTTGTTCCAATTCTTGAAAATTTATTTTGGCAATGAAAGGGCTTTTCATCTGTGTTGAGATTCATGTTATAAGTTCTCTACTATTGGTTTACGTTAGTATGGGTTTGGAAGCTTTTTGGTTCTCTATGTGAAGGATGATGAATTTTACTTTTCTAACAGAAAACATCCATTCATATTTCTTGAAACTCACCTCCTCTCATTTTCCCTTTTCCTATTGTTTCGTAAGTAGTATACCCTAGCTTCTCCACAGTTTTTGGACTCTGTCTATTCCTGTTTCTGGAGACATTTTCCTTTCAGTTGAGATGTGATGGTGCTTGAATGCTATCAGCAAGGCTTTCAGTTTCTTTCATGTATCATTCCTCTCCTGCTTAACCTGGGTTTTATTTTTGCTTTTAAATTCTTTTATAGGAATTGAAGGAGCTTCGGGAGTCAATCTCCGTTTCATTTCAGGAGGAAATTAAGGAAATTCATCATGAACTAGCAACAAAAGAGAAGGAGCTGGAAGAGGCAATGGCTGTTTCCACACAGCAACAAAGCTGCATCGAGGACCTGAATCAGCAACTTGCTGCTGCAGCTCAATCCCGGAGGGATGCAGAAGAAATAATTCAAAGGTAATCTTGATGCCTTTATAACCATCCTTGGTAAATGTTAAAAAAAGTAATAAATGCAGGTTATAAGGCATGTGTGCAAGAGAGCTTTTTTATTGCTCAAGAGTGGATTATCTTTTTGAGTCGGTTCATCTCATTATTTTGAGTGTACTTCTGTTACAGACGAATCCAATTTTGTAAACCTTGGAATCTTATATCTTGTTGCTTGGCAAACTTGCAAGGGAATTTGTCTTGCCTTTGCCATCAAATATGACTTGTGTCTGTGTTCATTCTTAGAACCTCCTGCGATGAGAGTTAACTTTGAGGTCTTAGCTATCATTATAATGCTATGAATAAGAAGCTCGATGAAGAATTCTGCAGTGGAAAGGAATTTGGAATAAGCTCTAAAGGATTGTTATATTAAAATCTAAAGCTGGGCTTTTACAAATGATAGAGCTGGGGTTCTGCTGACATGTATTGATGACGGATTGTCTCAGTAATTCTTCGTAAGTCGTTTGTTTCGACTGTATAAAAGTTTTCTTTCATGTGGGAGACAACTGCATTTGTTTTAGTATAACCTCCCGTGAAATAAAAGAGGATTTTTGATTCGTGGGAATGCATGGCATGACATAAATTCTGTGTGAGAACAGATTACCATGAATTCTATGATGAATATTTTGTGGTTTGTTAGACATCACCCTTCCAAGCATGTGCAAACTATTTTAGTTTTTTTCCCCGAGTATGGAAAAATATTTGAGTGTAATTTTATTTTACAGTGATTATTAGTGTTAGTTTCTGTAGCATCAGAGGTGTTCTAGTGTCAAAACTTTGCGGAGAGGCTAAAACACAGGGGTTCTCCATAACCCAGAAATCATTTATGGAAATTCCACCTAGAAGTGTCTCAATTAGATTATTAGCCAATTTTTAATTATATCTTAAGTCTAAACTTAGGAAAAATGGCTAATTAATCAATATTAATTGAGATAAGTAGAGAATCATCTAGAAACTCACACGGATCGACTGGGAAATAATGTGTTCATTCTTAGAACCTCCTGCAATGAGAGTTAACTTTGAGGTCTTAGCTATCATTATAATGCTATGAATAAGAAGCTCAATGAAGAATTCTGCAGTGGAAAGGAATTTGGAATGAGCTCTAAAGGATTGTTATATTAAAATCTAAAGCTGGGCTTTTACAAATGATAGAGCCGGGGTTCTGCTGACATGTATCGATGACAGATTGTCTTAGTAATTCTTCGTAAGTCGTTTGTTTCGACTGTATAAAAGTTTTCTTTCATGTGGGAGACAACTACATTTGTTTTAGTACATAGCCTTTTGTGAAATAAAAGAGGAATTTTGATTCGTGGGAATGCATGGCATGACATAAATTCTGTGTGAGAACAAATTACCATGAATTCTATGATGAATATTTTGCGGTTTGTTAGACATCACCCTTCCAAGCATGTGCAAACTATTTTAGTTTTTTTCCCCAAGTATGGAAAAATATTTGAGTGTAATTTTATTTTACAGTGATTATTAGTGTTAGTTTCTGTAGCATCAGAGGTGTTCTAGTCTCAAAACTTTGCGGAGAGGCTAAAACACAGGGGTTCTCCATAACCCAAAAATCATTTCTGGAAATTCCACCTAAAAGTGTCTCAATTAGATTATTGGCCCATTTTTAATTATATCTTAAGTCTAAACTTAGGAAAAATGGCTAATTAATCAATATTAATTGAGATAAGTAGAGAATCATCTAGAAACTCACACGGATCGACTGGGAAATAATTTGGGCCTTTGATTAAGTTTTAATCTTGGTCTTTGGAGGTCCAACAGAGGATTATAAGAAGAAGTCAATGGGTAGATGGAGAACACACTTATGGAGTTCAATTTCCTTGAAGAGTTCGATTTTTCCAGAGAGCAAGCAGTTGCTAGAAGAGTTTGAGCTTCAAAAGGGAAGCAGAGACAGTGAAGGGCAAGGATAGTGAGTCGGAGGAAGTTTTCCAGATCCGATGAGTGCATTTGCAGAGAGGCCGAAATTTCTCCAGGAAGCAGTGCAAAGGCAACACAAAAGCTTCATTGGGCAGTTCGATTTGTTGGGGAAGGAAGACATTTTTGTTGATTTGGGGCAGCATCGGATGTGCTCTAGCCATGAAAATTGGTGAAGAGGCTAAAGCACATGAGATCTTCAAGACCCAGAAATGGTTTGAACAGATTGTACCCAGTTTGGGAGATATTAAAATAATTAATATTTTTAATGGAGTTCCTATGTCTAAACTTAGGAAAAATAAAATATTAATGGGTATTGATATAAAACTGGGTTAGAAGGTTCCAAAAGTCATGGATCAAGCCAAATCTAATCTTAGCTGTTGATTAGAGATTTAATCTCGGCTGTTGAAGGACCAACGGGAAAAGTATAAGAAGAGGCTTGAGGGTCAGTTGGAGAACACATCAGAGTGATCAGTCATTCATTTTGCTAGAGCGAGGTTGCTAAGCAAAAGTGAATAAGTGATCAGCAGCGAGGGGCAGTGAGTACTAGACAGAGAGGCAGAGATTGTATTGAGAGACCAACGCAGAAGCAGAGAGAGCGAGAGCAGCAGCCAGTTCAGGCCATGCAGAGCCCAGCGGAGACAGCGCAGAGGCCAGAAGGGCCAGCGCTGAGCTTCAGAGTTGCCGGAGAGGGTTTCGTGGGACATGTTTTCTGAATACCTATTTCCGAATAGAGAGGTATCACTGCCGTGTATTTTTCTCTGTCGAGTGAGCCGGTTAGGCACCTAGTTGTACTCAAGGAAACAATGCATAATAATAAACCCTCAAAATCGCTTCACTGATCTTCCCACATTGGGTTTTTCCAGGGACATTTGTCCAAAAATAACGGTGTCACTTGTGTGTTTGTTTTCTTTCAGCTGATAATCTGTAGATGTTGTCACTGTATTGTGTTTATTTCGGTATTTAAATGTTTTAAATAATTTGTTCAGAATTTACAAGTAGAAGAAATAAACCAGCATAATACAGATTAATTTTCTAATGGATAGACTTAGAAAATTCAACAATTTTCAGTTCCAGAGGCCAGGGAGAGGTTCCCAATCAGCAACAGGAAGGACGTCTTGATCTTCAGTTGTTTCGGGTTGAGCGTGTAGCAGACAGCGCCAGGGTGATGCAGAAGCTGCGCAGAGCTAGGTGGAAGGCTTGATTTTCAGTGGCAGTGGAGTGCCGAGATTGCTCGGAGTGAGGGCAATTTCCCTCAGATTATTTTTGCCAGTATTTTCTCTACAGGATAGCCAGTGTTCGACATCCAGATTGGACTCAAATAAATTCATTGTTACTTAATAATAAAAACCTTCAGCTGCTGCACTTGTTTTCCCAAGTTGGGTTTTTTTCGGGGACATTTGTCCAAAAATAATTGTGTTAATTTTGATGTGTGTGCGCTACCATATTTCTTAGTTTCCAACGCTATTATTTTCCATTGTATTTTTGTGAAGATTGCAGTGTGTTTATTTCGTTGTTTCCGTAGCAATAAAATGTTAATTTAATTAACAGTTAGAAGAAATAATACCAGTCGCTGCAATAGTATTTCAGTCTTGAAATTTTCACAATTAGTCTATGTTTGCTTTAGGAAAGGTAACAACAAGAAGACATATTTTGGTACATTTTTATGTATAAAAGATTTACATCATTTGCTTGTATAGAGGGTTCAAAGTCGACAATGATCTAGGAAACAACTACTTAAGTCAGCTGTTTGTTCATGATGTGGTCTAAGTTGGCTTGTAAGTTAGGGATGTTGTTAGAGGTACCATGAAATAATTGAAGAACAATCTTTTTGAAAGTTTGTGAAAGTTCAAACACTATTTATCTCTATAATTCTTATTGATAGTTGAAATTCTTATCATCTAGTATCTACAAATGTTATTTTAATTACATTTAAATTGCTAACAAATAACGATAAATTTTTGTTAAAGTAATTTTTTAGGAACTCTCTTTTCAACGAATATATTATCACAACCAAGCAACAATTTGTTGTGTTTGAGGCGTAGTTTTAAAAATGGGAACTGGGCATCAAACCAACCACCTATCAAACTTGGTTTCGAGCTGGAAATGGATGGAACTAGATTCAATGAACCGGGTTTTAAAATAATACATAAAATAATTATTTTTAATGAAAAATTAGTTTTAAAATTCTAAACCATGATTCCAAACCATTAGAGACAAACATAAAGCAAAGTTTACTCTTCTATATACCATGCAAGGGTGAATATATCAAAATTTCATTGAGTGCAGTACATATCAACAACAAAATACATAATCAATTAGGCTCTAAATGGCCTTTTGAGTACAAAAACCATTCTACATGCTATTGGGCCACTAGCCTACTAAAAACCATTGATCAACATGATCACTCATCAAACTCATCAGATTCACCACCACTATAAATGGGTTCATCAACAAGAGCTACATAAACATCATCTGACTCAAAGTCTTTAGACTCAGATTCCTCAGCCTTGTAATATGGTAGAAATTTGAAAAGCTTAACATGCTTAACCAATGATTTTGGTGTGAGTGAAGGGTACATTTTTGTTAAGGCCATGGCAGAGGACTTCAACAATCAATACCACCACATTAGAAGAGTTCAAGGGTTAGTACCACCGACATCAAGGTACATAAACGACTTCATGCTTTTGATTAAGTGCCAATCTCATTCCCTCAAATATGATAGAATTCTATGAAAATGTTGTAATCCTACCAATCCTAAAATTTTGAAAACTGTTAAGTCTATTGAATTTTGAGTGGGATATGAAATTCTAATTTATCCATATGAAGTCTGATAAAGTTGGAACCACTCTCAAACATCTTGAGACAATTAATGGCGATGTTAAAAATTTAAGTAAAAGGAAGGATAAAAAGGAAAGAGAAAGAAAACCCTCCTTTTTATCCTTCTTTCTACTTTAAGAATTTAACATTACAAATACCATTGATTGTCGACATTGCCAGGGTTGAGTTAGTTTTTTTTAGATTTAGGGTTTAGGAGGGGGAGGGTTGGTTTTATAGCCAAGGGGGGCTATTTTGGGAGAGAAACAATGCTAGGTTTCCTTCATAACCACCTGAAAAACTGCCAATGTGAGTCTCGAACTCTCCAACCCATGTGAGATATGACCAACCAATTAGGGTCAGAACCAATTGGTTACTGCCAATTTGTACCAATTAGGTACCAAACTAGCCGAATTGGTACCTATCTGGTACAAATTGGTCCTTTGGTCCGATTACTTGGCTAGTTTGATTCCAAGGCCGATGTGATCGGTTACCAATTTGATACCCAGGCCATCCGACTAGTGATTGATTTGATACGTAGGCCCATTTGACAGATTACCAGCTTGGAACAACCATTTTTTTAAAACTGTGGTTTGAAGGGATCTTTAACAATTGGGAAGTAATTAGTAGTTGATAAAGGTTTGGGAGTCAACAAATTTGAGGTGATGAGAAGCGTTTTTTTATTATGCTAGTATAAATTTGTATTTTTCTATTGATTGTGATTCATGAATCGTGATTATATGCATATTTAAGTGATCATTTGGGTGTATCAAGATTCAATGCTTTACTAATTTGGACCTCATCATTACTTTTAGACTATTGGTTTGAAGGTAATTTTTATTAACCAAAAAGTAACCAAGTACAAAACATTGTGGCCTTCCATTGGGAGGAAAACTATCTATTTGCAACACATGTTTAAAAAAGCTACATAAAATCTCCCCTCTAGGTTAGTCACTGAGCTTATGTGTAATAGACAAAAGTATATTGACTAATATAATATATAATAATATTAAAACTTAATCATATAAAATATAATTATTATTTGCTTGTTGAGTTGTGGTCTAATGGCAACTTGGAGCTATTGTTTTGGCAATGACTTAGGTTGAAACCTTGGCAGACATGCTCCTCATAGCGTGGGGTTTATCGAGCATATCTATTGATTATATTAGATATTGTTGATGTAGCTTTCAAGCGTATTATTGTAATGGCATTGGCAAGATACCATCGAACCTTGTTATTCACATAAGTGTGAGTGTGGGTCAAGCCTATCCCTAGGTTTATTGCTTGTAAAAAGCAGGGTTCCCCTTAAAAAAAGATGTAATTATTATTAATATTAATTTCTAATTAGATCCCTCAAGTTCATGACCATTCGTTATGACCCATCTCTTTAACAATAGATAAATAATCATGTTGTTCAATTGTAATCATCATTATTCATATTGATTTGCATCCATTTTTATCCTTATGGTTTATAATGACTTCCCAATTGCTTCGGTTTATAATGAGCACAAATGGGAGCCAGTGTCGGCAGCCTGTGCGCAATTCCTGGAGGCAAGGCAAAGCATTGACTTTCGGGAATGCGCAGTGCATGCCGGGGGAAGCAAGATCTGGGCCAAGGCAGCCCAGATTTGCCCAAGGGCAACTTGGAAATGAGAGGGACTGCATGAGTGTGCAAAGCTGGGGCAGATCTGAGTGAATAGTCATGCATGCAATCCAAGCAAGTGCAGAAATCAGTCAAATAGGAAGACAACGAAGCTCATGAAGAGAGTCGCCGTAACAACAACTGTGAGTGCAGAAAGAGGGTCATGCATGTGACACTAAGGAAATGCAATGCAAAACTTGAAACAACACTTCTACAAGTTAAAACACATTAAAATGTTAGCGGTTGTTCAATAAAACAAGGGAAACAACACTCACACAAGCCAAGAAATCAAAAGTGACAGAAAAAGCGACAAAATATATGAAAAACAAAACTTATGCGGAAAAGCTGTGCAGACTATGCCGAAGGTTCCTAGATGCCTCGGGAATGCCAAAGCTCCAAGATCGAATGTGAAGAATGAGCTCTGGGACGTCGTTTAAATAGATTTAAAAGTTTTAGGGTTTATGACATGCATGCCACAGTTTAGGAAAAAATGACACTTGGCGGGAAGTTTCTAAAATCGACTTTGCATGTAACTCCCAGCTGCTAAAAATAGATCCCTAAACTCTAGGGTTGCTTTTTCACTTTTTGCTTTTTCTGGAAAAGTTGCCATGCATGCAAGGGAGAATTACGCTGTTTTGGAGGGAACTGGGCAACCTACTAGCGCATGTAACAGACAACAACTAAGTGAAAGCTTCCATGCTATTTCTGGGCTGAGGGTCCCCGACTGTCTCATCAGTTTTGTGCAATTTCCAGAGCAAGGCTGGCTGGCCTGCTCTGCGCATTTCTGGGGAGTAGTGCTGACAGACTGCTCAACACAATTTTCTAGAGCAAGGCTAGCTGGCTTGCTCTGCGCAATTTTCCAGAGCAAGGCTGGCTGGCCTGCTCTGCGCAATTTCTGAGTGCAGGGCAAGTGTTGGATTGATTTGCGGAATTCCTGAGTGCAAGGCAGCGACCCTCTAGGATGGTGCAGTTTTCCCAGACAACACAAGACCGATTGTGAACCAAGTGCCGGGTCAACTTGTGATTAGTCGACAGAATGTGTAAGTGAACACAAATTGTTAAGCGAAAGAAACACAAGTACCTGAGCAGTGCAAGGTGGTTGGTAAGTTTTTGAGGAGGGAGGCTCCAAAACGAAGCAAAGGCAAAAATTTGGAGGGTGGTTGTAGCCGCTACAACATTGGCGACACACTAGTAGAACTCCAGTTCTCTGTATGAACCTTGTTTCATGAAGAGCGAGTCTAACTCTTCCGGAAGTATTGTTCGATTCTTTGATTGTCATGGCTTCAACACTAGCTTGTGTTAAAGATATAGTCCCTACCATTCTCTTGATCGGTCAGCACACATACCAAGCCAAGTCAACTGAGTTGTTTCGATTGGGGATGAGGGGTATATTGGTGCACAAGTAATATAAATGTGAGAGTCTTAGTTTCATCTCTGGTGTTGCTCCGTTGCCAACAAGCCTGGACAGTACCCCGACTGAGTCACACAGGGACACAAGCATCGCTCTGTTGCCAGCGAGCCTGGTGAGTACCCCGACGGAGTTACTTGCATCACCCCTTTGTGCAGGCAACCTTTCTCTTCTTTCGCCTTTATTTGTTTTTCATTTTTCCATTTTTCATTTTCAGAGAAGTGTGCATAGGCACTTATTTATTTCAGACGCAGAAGAGGGATCTCGACTTATTGAGAGCAGAATAGGTTGTCCCTTCAGAGAAGTATGTTACATATACCTCTGACAATACTTGTTAAGGTTTTCCCCCTCACCTTACTCTACTTGACTGAGCTGACAAGGGTTAACCCAAAACAAACCGATGAGAGTAGGAGATACTAGTTAAAAGTGCAAGCATTGTGTTTTCACCAAGACCTACTCTAAACAGAACATATTTTCCATCAGGGTATCATCGACTGAAGATAACAAGGTCTTCATAAAGAGAGAGGACAACAGATAACCAAGTGTTGATAGCTGTACAAGTCCTCTTGTACTTCACCTTGCTTGCCTCGAGAGCCACACACGGTTTCATGCGAAACTAAACCTATGGGTGCATAACAAGCAAATAAACAAACAAGCAAAGAGTAGAAGTAAAAGAAAGCAAACCAAGTAAGCAAGCAAGCAAGCAACACAAACAAGAAAGCAAAGAAAACATGCAAACAAGGCAATCAAAAGAAAACACTACTCCTACTCCTAAACTAAACAGTACATGGGCCTATTCACGTAAAGTGATATTTCCAATGCAGTGACCGACGTATTGGTTGACCCATGTTGGTGAAGGCCTGGTTAACAAGAAAGATAAGCATGTAAACCAACGAACAAGAAGGATGAAACATTGAAGACCAAAATGCTCCGAGTTTAAGAACGTCCACAGAAAGGAAACAAGTAAAAGCGCAAGATAAGCATTCTGTGGACATATCATGGTGATGCAACACACTGTGCGCATACGATAAGCACACACACTCTTTTGACCGTGACAAACGAGCAAAGATGAAAAAGAAAGACAACTTATGTTTTGCAAGAGTGCTCATTGTGTATGATTCCTCCAATGCATGAGCGATGGGATCATGTGATTCAGGTGGAGGATGTGAAATCTGTGAACTAGATTGATCTTCAATGTAAACAGGAGAGTGATGAGGAGCCTGGGGTGTTTCAACAGATTTCTGATCGGAAGTGGAACTGACCTCAAGACAGCGAGGACCTGACATAACCATCAGCGCGGGCTGAAGTGCCTCGATAGCTTGAGGGGTTTCCACTTCATCATCAGGTAGATCATCAAAGACTGGTGGCTTAGAAAGATCAACAACGAATGAATCAACATCGTGATTGAATGAAGGAGTAAAGAGATCATGACAACCATGATCAGAAAATTTGATATGTTCATCGACATCCTCATGATATGACGAATCATATAGAGGGGTTGATGAGAAATAAGAATGTTCACCCTCTACGTTTTCAGAAAGAAAAGATGATAGATTGGGAGGATTTACAAAGAAAGATGTGTCCTCTCCGCAATGCAATGACAGACTGACATCTATTGTGTTTTGTGAATGATCGGAAGTAAAAACATCCGGCAATGAATTTTCACTAGGAACATCAGAAATAACAGAATCACAAAAGATGTCAGGGAATAGCGGATGAAGTGCAGACAGAAGGAGGTCATTCTTTGCCGCGGATTTTTCTTCAGATTCCCACACATACTCATCATAAATGATAGCGCTCTGTCGATAACTTGATCCTCGTGAACAACAAATGTGGAGTTTGAAACGGGGGAACACAACACAAAACAATTTGGAGGATCAACAGAATGAGAGGACAGAGGTTGAGAAAACGAGACATAGTGAAAACCAACAATCTTGCAAGCTGAATCTACGTAGAGATCCAAAGCAAGTGGGGTGGGAGGATGTGACAATTCAACAGATGGGTGCACCCCTTCTCCCAACTCGCACTACGGAGCTAGAGCTGTTTGATGAGAAGAGGACGAAAAATCACTTGTGACAGCGACCTTGTCTGTCTCGGGTTTGGCAGCTCTAACACCGAGGTATGCTGGGAGGGGTTTGAATGATTTTAACACTTGTGGATTTTCAGATATGTGAAGAAGATATTGAAATCTTTCATCAAGAAATTTCCAATCAATTTCATCTTCAGGAATTTGAAATGCAAGATTATGAAAGCGTTTGTGAAATTGCTCAATGGATTCATCAGGTGCTTTCCGTAATTCCAATTTTTTTTATTGAGTGCTCTACGATTGTATCGATAGAAAAGCACATGCCAACTCTCTGATCAATTGATCAAAAGAGTGAATAGATGCTGTGGGCAATATGACACACCATTGCAGTGCGTGCCCTCGAAATGTGAATGCGAACAACGAGCATGCAATATGATCCTCATGGATTTCATTCCTTTCACAGAAACCCATGAAGGCAACACCATGTATAAGCAAGGTTGCTTCGCCTTCACCATCATACAAGTTATGTGACAAGTCATTCCAGAGATCCTCCGACACTTCAAAATGATGTCCATGAGAAAGGCATGTCGGAGGTTGAATAGTAATGGTAGTCATGAAAGATGTGCTGAGAATCAAAACAAACTTTGAGGACTCAGTTTGTTATCTAGCCCTCCTTCTAGCGCCAGAAATGTTGACGATGTTGGACCCGCTAACATGTCAGGGGATCTCCCCGGTAAGAAGTCCCAACTAGACCTCAGACTGTTTAGAGTAGGAGTCCCATCAGTGGGTAGTAAAGGTATGCCTTGATTGCGATAGCACGCAGAGGAAAGTGTGATATCTTTGTCAGAAGCAAGTGTGTGACTTTGCAGTGAGTCAAATGAGATGCATGGGGGTTGTAACACATGGAGGGAAAAGGAAGTGTGTCCCTTAGAAGCTTGTAATAGTACGCAGCCTGAAAGGAACACACAAGCTGAATGACATCACAAGCTAGAAAGTAGAATAATCGACAATCCAAAGCGACGGGTTAAATCAACAACACGAATTCAACAAGATTCATACAATTGTATACAAAATCGTTTATACACAAATGCATAAGTTAAACAACATACGTTGCTAAAGTAACCAGAATAGTCGAACTACAATAACAACATATGCATGAAGACGTGCTGGCTCTGTTATATTATATAAAGTGAAAGTTCCATCCATACATACACCGTTGACAACCACTAGCCCCAATAGTGGAACATTACAGTGAACACCGCCTGCTCCTCCAAAGAGATGTACTTGCTCTGCACTGTGGAGAAGCCAAGGCTCGTCACAATACTCTCCAAGCCTTCTCTAAGCAATGCCTAGCCAAAAACTTGACTCCCAAAAGCTCGATCTATGAGTTATGAGGTTTTATTTATCACAAAGGGTGGGGTGACCCTTGACATTCTGCTTTGTTACTCTTGGACTACCCTCGTGACTCTTGAACTTCATTACTTATAAGTCTTTACATTACATATGACTGTTTGCATTCCACTAATGACACTTGGAATTTCACTTTACATCATGTTTACAATAATACATTTTCCACATATACCCATGTGGGACAAAAATAGGCTTGAGTCAACTAGATAAGACAACACTAAGACTCAGATGGCTATGGAAAGACCAACTCGTCAACATCTTCTCTGTGATCTTCAATGACGAACTGATGCCAAGCTTGGTATTGCGTAATGGTGTCCGCGTACTGTTTGATGATGTATTTCTGGAAACAAACTCTTGCCTCCATCGCTTCCGGGTATACTGATCTAGAACCTCTGTCCAACTCGTCCTGTAACATGCGCAACTTAGTCTTGAGCACGGCTGGACCGACGACATATCTCTGCATGTTCTCTGTGCTGATTTGCAAATCTGCGCTGGTGGCCATGTGCATCAACTGATCAAAGTACGTGTCGAGCTCCAGTCGGACTTGGTTCTTCTCTTTGGCTTCGGTGAGTGTTCTAATTGACGGGGTGCCATACTTTCTCACCACGACATCCAAACTCTTGAACAACCATGCGTACGAAGCCTCAACATTGGTGATGAGCAACGGGAGTTCCTCATAGTTCCGGATCAGACTCCAGATGCGTGCTTTGTCCAACTCTACTTGTGACTTCATCATCTTATGCAAGTGAAGCGGGGCTCCCTTGTACCTCATTGTCCATGTCTGTACATGATCAACAACGACATGTATATTTGTGAGTGTTTGCGCTATCTTGGTGTAGCGCTGCTAATGACCATGTAGATGGACAACTGCCTTGTGCACGGTGACAAACTTGTCATATAGTCTTCGCATGACTGTCTCAAGAGCCGATACTTCAGCAAGTATTGCTTTCTTCATCTTTGCTCTGGCGGATCCTATTGATTGTTCCTCTCTCTACCTAGTTGCTTGCAATTCCTTAGCCATGCACTCATTTTCTGCTATCAAGAACTTCACACTTGAGCTTGTGGCTTTGGGATAACCCTTCGTAGGATCATCCAAGGCAGCTGGATGTCTTCGCACATCTGACGCAATCACTCGTTCTTCAAAGTGCGCAGGTGATGCATACTCATTCGGGATGTGCGCTCTGTGTGCTTGTACAACTTTGTGCTGTGACTCGTCAAAGGCTATGTTGTACACATCTGCTCTCGGATCATCCTCAAGGAGAACAATATCCCCTTGTTCACTTGGGACTTGCTCTGCTGTTGGAGCTGGTGAAGCCTGTGGGGTGACCTTGGTTGCTTTTGGCATGAGGTCAGTGTCCTGATCCTGTTCCGGCTGTTCCATCTCCGTGTCCATCTGTTCTACTATCGGTTCATCCTGTTGAGCAAGTTTTTGTTCTTGCGGCTGCTTACCTTGTTCCTCCTCTGTTGCTGGTGGATCTAAGTTTTCAACCTCTATCGGCGCAATTTGCGTTGTCTGTGTGCCTTGCACTTTCCCCTGTTCCTGTTCCTGTTCCTGTTGCGCTTCCTTCTCTCTTCTATGCAACTCTTGTTCTTCTTTGAGCTTCTTCTCTACTTCCTACAACTTCCTCTCCGTCTCTTCCAGTCTTTGCTTATCTCTCCTTTTCTGCGCTCCTCTCTTGTCGCGCTGTCGCCTCTTTGCTTCTATCTCCAAAGCTACTCTCTCAACAAGTGGATCTTCCTTAAACTTGTAGCTTTTCTCTGCCTTTGCGCTTTCGACAATCTTCCTCTTGCCTTTGTCTTGCGTAGGTTTGCTGCTTGCTGCTGCTGTTGTTGCTGCTCCCTGTGGTGCTGCTGCCTTGAGTGCTGCTAGCCACTCTACTACCATGTTGACCAGTTCATTGAGCCTAGAGGAGTTATAGCAATATCTCCAAGGGTCTTCCTTTGGCCAATGACACGCCCCGTGGATCCAAGGATAGTACACTCTCGAACAATGGTCCCTGCATAAGTGTTAAATTATGGTATGTTCTATGCTTAGAGCAGTTTACTTATTTTTCTTCTTATTAGCCACAGATTAGCAATCACATATACATTAAATAAAGTGCAGATAGAACATTAAATGATCAACAAAAAACAAGCCAAGACAAGAGACACAAGATGTGGCAGCTAGCCAGGGACAAACCCCAATGCGGGGAAACCCTTTGATCAAATCTTCTTTTATCTTCAATAGTTCAGTGAATAGAAATAGTACAAAATCTGAATTCTGTAATTTTTTATCAGCAGCAGCAAACCCTAGATCATCAAAGTCAAACTTGGTCAAACTAGCTGAAATTGACCTCTAAAATACTTGGTCAATTTCCGGTCAACTTGTCCTCGAATAGCATGAAGAAACAACCCTTGAACAGCCCCAAAAGTTTAGTCAATTTGCAGATTTCTGAAGTCAACTTGCAGCCCTAAACTAGCGCAGTCAACACCGGTCAAACCAGAGGTTAGATCACCTCGATTTTTGTGTAAAAAATTGCGGCCTGCCTAGGAGAGGCAACCACACCCAATCCGCACTTCTGGAAGGTCAATGCTTGGTCAATGCTGGTCAAAGAGATGACTTGCTGCCCTAGTGTCCTCCTTTCTGCATCTTCCTTGCCCTAGGACGACTTCCTTTCAGCCACACATGTGTGAGAGAGAGAGGCTCCTTTTATGCGTAGGAGAGAGAGAGAGAAGATGAGTGAATTGAATTGTACAAATGAGGAGAATGCTCCTTGTATTTATATGCAAATGTTGAGGTTGAATAGACATGACTGTTGGGCTTCTGAGCCTACATAAGTTTGCTGGCCGACCTTGACAATTTGTCCATAATCAAAATAAATTCATATCTCCATAAATACTTATCGGAATCGGATGATCTTTGGATCAATCCTACACCTCTCGATGAGAGGAATCTAGGAAAAATATTAGAAGCCATAAATAAGGTGATCCACATGGAGTTTGACCCTAGTTGCCAATTTTAACAATAAGCCATGCGGGTCGTATGGATTGAAACTCTTGGTGCTGAACTTAAACTTCTTGAAGTCCTCAACCTCGACATCCGCTTCTTTCAAACTCTGGATCGCATACAACCCAATTCGCAAAGGAAGCATAGGCCATGGTGCCTTCTTCTTCCTGTGCAATCCAGCTGATAACCCTGTCGAGATGTGGTATGCAACCTCTTGCATGACTAGCTTGTCCGTGGCAAACTTCGACAACAAATGCAAAGCCTTCTCCGCGCTGTACATCCTGATGAAGGTGCCATTGGGTGAGGCGTACCAATCTGCAATGTTCAGCAACGCCTCCATTGCTGCCTGGGACATGCAAGGCAGATCTTGTTCAAAGATCATCGTGTACAGAGGGGCAATGAAGTGGTTAGATAGTCTAGCCATGACTCCTCGGTAGCTGCACTCTGAGAGCAACTTGCAATATACATTCACAACATTCTCTGAAGGTGTCCATGCCCAACCCATGCCAGGAAACTGTTGACGGGCACAAATTGCATCGAGCAGGTAGGCGGACATGAAGAATCTTGCTTGCTGATCCTTGGGCGGACTCCAGGCATTTGATACATGCACTTTCAGCTGGAGATCCAACATGTCGGACCAGTTGAAAGGTTTTCCTTCACTTGCCAGCTGATCCAACATAACAACCCAACTCTGCAGGAAGGTCTCCGTACTCTCTTGGCCATACAAGCGACATGCAAAGACGACCAAGAGTTGGTGATCCTTCTTGAGTGTCTTTAGATTTGGTTGGGTGCTGTCTTGAACTTTGATGGCTCCCTTACCCAATGCTTCTACATGTCTTTTGTGTTCGCGTTGTTGTTGGGAGTGTAGAACGGTGCATCCATCCTGTTCACTAGTTGCGACAAATGATACATTTGTTGATAATCTTCCATCCTGAAGGTAGCATGCTCTACTCCACTCACACTGGTCAATATCATTGGCTTAGGATCAGTGTGTGAGACAATCCAGTGGATCATGTCTGCGCACGGGAAGGTTGGATACCTGCATGCAACCTTTTACAATCCTGACTTATGAATATTGACATAGACATGACGGTCCTCCAGAATCTTCTCGAAGTTGCCAGCGAATATAGTGTTGATGTCTTGCCATCTGATCTTGATGTCTTTCTCAATGAACATGTGTGTGTCTACATAAATGAGCAAGCTCATAGACAACTGTTCAACCACATCTCCAGTACTGCTTTCAACTATGTCCTTTGATCCAACTCTCTTGGAGGCCATGTTACCTGTACTGCTGAGAAGCTGCTCAACACCTGTTGTACTTGGAGACAGAGAAGACACTCACGGCAAGCCAATGTCAGCTAAAAACATAAAGCAACTCGGGAATCAATCATGTGGCAAACTGGGTGACTGCTGGGCAAGATTGTGCAACATTGACTCTGAGAGGCTGGGAGACTGTCAGTTGGAATTGCGCATTGCGCAATCCCAGCTGCCAGTAAGGCCTGCTGCTGATTGGAACTGCGCAATGCGCAGTCCAGAGAGGACTAGAACTACACAATGCGCAGTTTAGTCAAGCTGGGTTGCTAGCTGGAACTGCGCATTGCGTAGTTCCTGTGGGCAGGACTGGAACACAACCTCCCAGGATTGCGTAGAGCACAGCAGGGAGCCAGTGTTGGGCAACCTCTGCGCAATCACTGGAGGCAAGGTAGAGCCTTGACTTCTGGGAATGCGTAGTGCATGCCGGGGGAAGTAAGATTTGGGCCAAGGCAGCCCAGATCTGCCTAAGAACAACCTGAAAACGAGAGGGACTGCATGAGTGTGCAAAGCTGGTGCAAATATGAGTGAATAGTCATGCATGCAATCCAAGCGAGTGCAAAAATCAGTCAAACGGGAAGACAACAAAGCTCATGTAGAGAGTCGCCATAACAACGACTTTTTTGCAGAAACAGGGTCATGTATTTGACACTAAGGAAATGTAATGCAAAACTTGAAACAACACTTCTACAAGTTAAAACACATTGAAACACTAGCGGTCGTTCAATAAAACAAGGGAAACAACACTCACACAAGCCAAGAAATCAAAAGCGACAAAAAAAGTAGCAAAAGACATGAAAAGCAAAACTTACCCGGAAAAGCTGTGCTGACTGTGCCAAAGGTTCCTAGATGCCTCGGGAATGCCAGAGCTCCAAGATCGAATGTGAAGAATGAGCTATGGGGCGTCGTTTAAATATATTTAGAAGTTTTAGGGTTTATGAAGCACATGCCACAATCTAGGAAAAACGACACTTGGCGGGAAGTTTCTAAAATGGACTTTGCATGTAACCCCTAGCTGCGAAATATAGATGCCTAAAACTTGGGATGCTTTTTCACTTTTTCTTTTTGCTTTTTCGGGAAAAGCTGCCATGCATGCAAGGGAGAATTGCGTTGTTTTGGAGGGAACCACGCAACCTACCAGTGCATGAAATGGACATCAAGTAAGGGAAAGCTTCTGTGTTGTTTCTAGGTTGAGCGTCCCGACTGTCTCACCAGTTCTGCGCAATTTCTAGAGCAAGGCTAGCAGGCTTGCCCTGCGCATTTATGGGGAGCAGTGATGACAGACTGTTCTACGCAATTTTCTAGATCGAGGCTGGCTGGCCTGCTCTGCGCAATTGTCCAGATGAAGGCTTGCTAGCCTGCTCTGCGCAATTTCTGAGTGCAAGGCAGCGGCTGGGCTGGTTTGCGCAATTCTTGAGTGCAAGGCAGCTGCCCTCTATGATGGCGCAATTCTCCCAGACAACATAAGACCGATTGTGAACCAAGTGTTGGTTCAACTTGTCACAAGTGCTTGAACATCTTCACATTGATTATGCTAGGGTTTCTAGATTGCATATCTCAAATATTTGTCATAATGCAGGGTTCCTTCCAAACTCTAACCTCATAATATCCATGAAACCCTAACAGTCGAATTGCGTAGGGTTTCCTTCAAACCCTAACATTCTTTTAGGTCTCCACCATCCTGTCTTGCTTCCAACAACGATGTCTTCATAGGGGTGATCTTCAATGACTTTTCTTATTGAGTCCAAATAGTGCTTGTTTGGAGGGCCATAGGCCGCAGGGTTGGGAGGCCTAGCTAAGGCCTAGAACAACTAGACAGGGGTTGTTGGTTGAAGGGCAGACACAACTTGGTTAGGGTTGGAAACAGGGCTGAACAGGGAGTAGAAGGGTTGGTCGAGTTGGAAAAGGGGTTGAACAACAAGGGTCATGACCTAAGGGAGTAGGCTGAGGTGGTCTACAACTAGTTGAAGTGGACAATAAGGCTACAACGAGCTGGCGGCAAGGTTTAAGGGTTGCTGAAGAAGAAAAGGGCTAACAACAATAGTATTAGGATGTCTGCAAGGGACAACAACAACTGAGGGAGGTCTGTGGGCTAAAGGATCATGCTTAGGTAGGCGAATTGGTTTGTTGATTAAACTAGGTTGCTACATCAGTAGTATTTGAAGTGTTGTAGGTGTTGGTTGTTGGGTAGATGAGAGCCTAAGGGACTTGACCTTAGCCCTAGGTGAATTGGTCAAAGGATAAGCCTGAGATTGGCATTGTTTAGTGATTGTAAAGGGACACTATCCCTAGTACGGGAGGCCCAAGTTTTCTTATTGAAGGACTGTAAGAAATAATTTTTGGGCCATAAATTTTGTGTATTTTGCATTGATCTAATTGTTGGTATATTCCACTACGCAAAATTGTTTAAACTTTAAAGTTAGGCATCTTTAGTGTATTTATGCTTCCTAGATAATGCATAGACCAAACTTGGGGTATGTGGATTTCTAAGATGGTATTAGAGCGACTTTGAAGGGGAGTCGAGTCAGATTTGTGCACAGGTGGCAACTCTAAGAGAGAGTTGTTGGACTATTGCAATAAGCAACAATGTTGCCAAGAGAATTGGCTAGGTATGCCTTGTGACGACATGGAGCAGAATGTTCAGAGAAGGAGTTGTGGATTATTCCAGCTTAGGGTGGCATAATGGGAGTTTTGGTGGATTGTTGGACTCGACACACAATAATATTTTGAATGGTAGGTTGTGTATATCATTGATTGATCTCTGTTGACTTGTCAAAGTAAGTTATGATAACTCAATTTCCTTGGTAGGGAGTGCTTTGACATGGACGAGGTAGCTTCATATGGATTGCAGTTTGATGAGTTTTGCAAGATAGTATCTTCATTCAGTTGCAGAGTTGCACATTCGATAGTGGAGCCACCAGCATATGAGGTGTTTGACACAGGAGGATGAGGACACATGTAGAGTTGAATTGTGGTGGTCTAGAGTGGACTAGGCCAAGTATTCAACCGCAGCTCAGGACTGACATTGAGAGGACACAAGTTCAGTTGCAACACTTTCCGGGAAGGAAAGAAAAGTGAGCCAAGGGAAGGTTATGTAGGCTCAGAGGGAATCTGGCTTCAGAGGACACTGCGAGCTTAGAGGGAGAGTCAACCACCAAGTGGAAGTCGAAACCAACGTTGCACGAAGTGGGGATGTTTTTTTGGAAGTGGGGACGCGGAAGCATCATTTTCCAAAAATCTAGGAAGCGAAGCGTCTCGGAAGTGTCTACTATATATATATATATATTTTTTTTTGCATTTATACTCAAAACAAACATCCCAAATACCAAATTAGTTGTAGAAGACATGAAAACATGCATATTTTTACACAAATCAAGATAGATATGGCATCCATGATTCCATTGTACATCACTGATTAATTATTCAACCATCAACCATCTATATTCTATCAATTACAAACATACATCAAATTTTTAAGCATATTATAAATCATGAAACATTTAAGCATATTATAAAACATAAAACATAGAGCATATTATCTAGCAAGTGAGCAACTGTCAACATTTGTCATGTCCAAAATTCAAATAATAATGTTTACAAAATAGGCCACTTAGTCACTGCCAAGACAAAAAGGTTCAAATTGACAATAAGCCTACACATCTAATGATTAATCTATGACAAAAGTAGTAAATTGTGAATATATCTACTGATCTCTCCTCCTTCCTCCACAAAGAGAACGTGGTGGTGGGTGTCCACGTGGTGGCAATGAAGAAGGTGCCTGTGGAAGTTGTGGGAGTGGTATTGAAACTGATGAAGACGAAGCCCCTGCTGTTGGTGTTGAACCATGGAACCTGGGAAGCAAGGGACTAGATGGGGGTGGCATCTCAACTCGATCATCATCATCCTGGAATCGCTCAAAAAATTCATACAAAAAAAAACCACTAGTTAACAAAAAAAATTAAGAACAAGAATTAGAGAAATGCTTTATAAGCAAAAATCATACCACCATGGAATCCTCTGGATTCCTGCCCCAAACATTAAGGTCTTTATTAGTCTTTGCATTATCGCAGTAATGGGACAACAATCGCAAGTTGTAATGAATGTAAACCAAGCTCTCTGCCCGGTCTAAACTCACCCTGTTCCTTTTAACACTGTGGATGAAAGAATAAGAGCTCCAACACCTCTCTGCAGAAGAGGTGTTTACCACCTGTGATAGCACCCTCAATGCCAAAGTCTGTAGAAGTGGAGTAAAACCTCCATGCATGTTCCACCACTCAAGAGAAGAAAAAGTCTCTCGATCTCTAATTGCATGCATGCTTCCAAATGGACCAATGCTAAGTGTATAGTTGCTCAACTGTCTCCGTGCCATGGTAACCTCCTCCTCATTAAGGACTAATTTACTTAATGCAATCATATATTTTTTGTGAACCTCTTGATCTAGGTGTGGTTTTCTCCTGCTCCCCCCCAGGTGCTGGTGTTGAAAGCCATGATGGATGATAGTATTTAGTTGTCAAAACATATGCTAATGCATGCAATGGAACATTTAGCATTTCCCATCGGTTTTCCACCTCTGCACGAACATAATTGTACGAGGTGATATCTCTAGGCTCAACAATGTCTTTAATCTGCCCCAACATGCTATCCATTTGCTCATACACCTCCCCAATTATTGGTCGATCTGAATCTCCAAACTTGATCACGTAACAAATTGGTTTGGTGATTTGCAAAACATATTTAACCTATGACCAAAAGTACATGTTAAGAATAGTGTCCTTGGCTACATTAGCACCATCTCTATTAGTGTTAATTTCCTCCCATGATTCAACGATTACCATATTAGTTAAAGCTTGTCTCACCTTCACTAGCTACCTAAAGGTGAGGTAATAACTTGCAAATCTTGTTTTTGCAAGTTTAAGCAATTGCAACTTGGAGTAAGTGCCATAGAAGTAGTTTACCCTTGTATGCCTTGTGATAAATTTAATGAGTTGCTTCCCTCTCTTGTAAAGCTCATTAATCTACCCACATTCTTTATGCTTCACAATATCATGCATCAAAAGGTTCAATGTGTGAACCAGGCACCCAGACCAAAAGATGTGTGGATGAATACGCTCAATAACTTTTCCTGCTGCCTTACAATTTGCTGCATTATCTGTGATCACTTGAACCACATTATTCGGACCAACATCTTTGATGGATTGCAATAGGAGATCTTCAATGTTTTGGGAAGATGCACTGATGGAAGAGGAGTCATGACATGCATAGTTTTAAAAACTGGCCTAGCTAACTAGCTACCTAAAGGTGAGGTAATAACTTGCAAATCTTGTTTTTGCAAGTTTAAGCAATTGCAACTTGGAGTAAGTGCCATAGAAGTAGTTTACCCTTGTATGCCTTGTGATAAATTTAATGAGTTGCTTCCCTCTCTTGTAAAGCTCATTAATCTACCCACATTCTTTATGCTTCACAATATCATGCATCAAAAGGTTCAATGTGTGAACCAGGCACCCAGACCAAAAGATGTGTGGATGAATACGCTCAATAACTTTTCCTGCTGCCTTACAATTTGCTGCATTATCTGTGATCACTTGAACCACATTATTCGGACCAACATCTTTGATGGATTGCAATAGGAGATCTTCAATGTTTTGGGAAGATGCACTGATGGAAGAGGAGTCATGACATGCATAGTTTTAAAAACTGGCCTAGCTAACTGGTTACTGGTCTAATCGGCCGGTTAGCAGGCCCACCGGTTGGAACCGGTGAAAAAACCCGCTTTAAGAGGCTGTATGGTGGAAAATTTGCCCTAACCGGTCCTAACCGGCTAGTTTAGGACGGAATCGGCCAGTTAGCGGCCATGCCCACTGAGGTCCCACTCAACGCATTTCTCAATGAGGTTTAGGGGTTTTGAAGGGAAACTAAGGGTGCTTTCCCTCCAAAAACACCCTCTCCAAGCCTTTAAGAGGCCCCTCTCCCTCTCATTTGTCTCACACATCTGATTTGGAGTGTTTATGAGTGTTTGTGAGTTTGTTTGTGAGCTTGGAGAGTGTTGAGTTTTTGTTGGAGTAGTCATCTTGGAGTTGGAGTTGGAGCTATTTTGGAGATAGTTTGTAGCTATCAGTGGAGTTCGCATCTTCAAGAGGAGGCTAAGGAAGCTGGTTTGCATTTCCAGGTAAGTATTTTCACGTGTAAATTCCTCATTTGACTGCTGTCCATGAATTAAATTTTTTTACGTGTTATAAATTTATAAACTTCTCACTTCTATCATCTATGCTATCAAATCTCTAGCTCTATGCTATCAAATTTTGTAGCTTGCATGTGCATTTGTTTTCCTAAATTTAGCTTTGGTTTTCCATATTGCTTAGCTGCAATTTTTTTTTAAATGGCAGATTTCTTTGCAAATTGTAATTATTTCAAGCAAACATGGCTCCAAAAGGAAAGGACAGTGCATGGGCTCATTGTGATGTAATTGATGGAAAAATGATATGCAAATTATGCCATAAATCTATTGGAGGTAGGGGTATTCTTAGATTGAAACAACACTTGGCTAGGATAAGAGGCCAAGTAACGCCATGTGGTGCACCAAATGCAGTGTTAGGTCCTATTAGGGCAGAATACATTTCCAAGCTTGAAAAGTTTTATGAGGATAAGGCTAGGGAGAAGGCCATCCAAGATGACATTGCAAGGAAGAAGGAATTATTAGAAGCCATGAAAGAGAGTGGGTATGATGATTATGAGATTCAAGACTCAACTTCTATTCCTTCCACCAATGACCCTTTTCACTATATTCATCCTTCTTGTGGCCAACCATCAAAAGGAACAAAGAGAACAAACATCCAAAGTTTTTTCTCATCTTCTGCCAACATTGCCTCTTCTAATCCCGCTTTCTCCCAGCCAAGTCGTCAACCCACTTTGGATCAACATTGGAAAAAACAATGCAAAGAAACTTCTCATCAATACATTGCTAGATGGTGGTATGATTTAGATATCCCATTTAATGTTGCTCGCTCACCTTATTACCAAGCTATGTGGGACTCTGTTATAGCTGCAGGAAAAGGCTTCAAAGGCCCTAGTATGCATGATTTGAGGGGAGCTCTTTTGCAAAAAGAGATATCTTCCATTGATGAGTATTTGGTTGAGTTTAAAGATTCATGGCTCAAAACAGGTTGTTCCATCATGTCAGATGGATGGACCGATGGAAAGAACTGCACTATCATTAATTTCCTTGTTTCTTGCCCTCAAGGAACCATGTTTTTGAGATCAGTTGATGCATCTGATAAGATGAAGGATGCAACCCTTCTATTTGAGCTTTTGGATAACATTATTCAGGAAGTTGGGGAGTAGCATGTTGTGCAGGTCATCACCGATAATGCCTCAAACTATGTTTTTGCTGGAAAGATGCTTGAGTCCAAATATAAGACCATATTTTGGACTCCATGTGCTGCACATTGCATAGACCTCATGCTTGAGGATATAGGCAAAGTGGAGTGGGTAAAAAACACTGTAGAGCATGCCAAGTGCATTACAAAATACATTTACAACCACTCATGGGTATTGAGCCTAATGAGGAAAAACACTGGGGGCAAAGAGGTTGTTAGGCCTGCAATTACGAGGTTTGCAACTCACTTCCTCATGTTGCAATGTCTCAATGGTCAACATAAAAACTTGCAGAATATGTTTTCCTCTGAAGAATGGTCTGAATCTCGGTGGGCTCGTAAACAAGATGGAAAAGACACCAAAAAGAAAGTGTTAGACAATTATTTTTGGAAAAGGTCTGTAGAGCTTGTGAAAATTACCGAGCCCCTTGTTAAGGTGCTAAGGATGGTGGATGGGGAAAAATTGGCCATGGGCTACATTTATGAGGCTATGGATCAGGAAAAGGAGCAGATACGGGCAACTTACAAGGATAGGTTAGCTAAATATGGCCGTATATGGGAGATCATTGATAACAGATGGAACAATCAACTCCATCGTCCTATACATGCAGCTGGGTATTTTTTGAACCCAAAGTATCATTATAAAAATCGGCTAGGAGATCTGCATGATGGGGAGGTTGGATTGATTGATTGCTTGGAGCGCATGGTCCCTACCCATGCAGAGCAGTTGGAAATACATAGACAACTTACTGTTTTCACTATGGCAGGTGGTACCTTTGGCAAAAACGTGGCAAAGATGGCAAGAGATGTGGACCAACCAGGTAAGCAATTCCAAGTTCCAATTTGTTTTTCTTTTCAAGTTAAAATTGTTTACGTTCTTTACAATTCAAATTATAAACTAAGTTACTAATTAATGTCTTTTTCTTTGCAGCGCATTGGTGGGAGTCATTTGGTGGCCAGTGTCTTCAATTGCAAAGGTTTGCAATTAGAGTCCTCAGTCAAACTTGCAGTGCTTCAGGTTGTGAGCGCAATTGGTCTGTTTTTGAGCGCATACACACAAAGAAGAGAAACCGTTTGGAAAAAAAACGGTTAAATGATCTTGTTTTCGTGCAATACAACCTTTGACTGAGGATGAACCAAATGATGAGCAAAACACCTGATCTAGATCCCATTGTGTTGGACAATATTGATCCAACATCAGAATGGGTGGAGGAGACTGAAGATCCTATGTTTGACGCTGATTTTGATATCGACATGGCTTTAGCGGGGGATGAAGCAGATTATGTGGCGGCATCAGAACCAGGATCAGTAGCGGCATCAAGGAAAGACAAAGAACCAATGGAAGGCACTAGTCGTGCAGGTTGACAAACTCGTGCTTCCATTAGGTCCACTTCTATTGTTATTGGTGGCATTGATACTGAGGTTGCAGATCAGGCTAAGGCATCCTTAGACTCTGAACCAGATGATGTCCATGTAGCTCCTAATGATGATCTTGTGGCTAGTAGTGGTGATGAACTTGATGATTGATCATGTGTACACTGTAGACTTGTAGTAGGCCAATGGCCTCATAGCTTGCAACATTGTTTTTGGACTTTATAGGCCATTTAGAGCCTCATTGCTTATGTATTTTGCTATTTTGTCGATGATATGTATTGCACTCGGTGCCATTTTGATATATTCACCTTTACATGGTATATAAATGAGCAAACTTTGCATATTTTGTCTCTATTGGCTTGGAATCATGGTTTTAAATCTTAAAAATAGTTTTGTTTCATTAAAAATTAATTATTTAATGTATTTTTCTAAAACCAGTTCGTTTACACCAAACGAGTCCCGCTTAGACCAGTTTTGGTCAGTAAACCAGTTCATTAGGTGGACTGGTCTAGTCACCGGTTCCGGTTTTAAAAACATTGATGACATCTAATAAATACTACACCACTAGCAGAAACACCAAGAACATTTATCAAATGTTCGTGTCTAATATTTGTCCACCCATTTGATACAATGAATACCCCACAATCTACCCACTCATTTGTAAAACGTGTCAAAGCTCTTTGAACCTTTGATTTTTCTCTTTCTAATAACACTGTTCTAGGTTTCTCATAGTTGGGGAACTTGTATCCTTTTGGGACTTCATTGATGGCCTTTACCATTTCATGCCAATAGGGAGAGCGAAGCACATTGAATGGTACACTACAAGCACAAAGAAATTGGACTATCTTTCCATCCACATCATCCATCCCAGCAACATTCAAGAAATCCCCTATTGTTCGTTTACCTCCAAAGCTTGCAGAAATACCATGAGGAGATGAGCTACCAAATCTAGAGGTTGCACTTGATTCAGATTGAGTTTTTTGTTGTGCAACCTCCTCTATTTGGATGTATTTTCTTCTTTGTTCAGTAGAAATGTTTGGGCAAATTTGCATCCCCACAACACTCTTTTTATCATCATTGCCATCACCCCACAAAGATGCCTCACCTCCTCACACGGGTATATGAACCACTAAATGGTTTTCCTCCATGACAACCATGAGGGCACAAAATTTTGTAGCTTCCAACACCCTTTCCCCCTTCAAGTTTGGTCACATAGTTCCATAAGGGTGTTAATGCAGCTTTCCTCTCTAGTGTTTCAGTGTTCCCTTTAGGTTCATCCCCTTCCTCTTCAAACCCTTCCTCCTCATCATACATTGGGTCACTCATATGGGGACCACTATCCTCTTGTTCTTCTTCCCTTCTATTCCTACTCCCCCTTGCCATCATTAAAACCAAAAGTGGAGTGATACATAGAAGCCAAAAGAACACTATCTCGGAATATGGATATAGGTGATGGGCAACCTGTAATTAAATGAACAAGTAGAAAGAATGAGAATGTTGATTTGGGGTAGCATCGGATGTGCTCTAGCCACAAAAATTGGTGGAGAGGCTAAGGCACATGAGATCTCCAATACCCAGAAAGGGTTTGGGCAGATTCTAAACAGTGTGGGAGATATTAAAATAATTAATATTTTTAATGGAATCCCTAAGTCTAAACTTAGGGAAAATAAAATATTAATGTGTATTAATATAAAACTGTGTTAGAATGGTCCAAAAGTCATGGATCAAGCCAGATCTAATCTTAGCCATTGATTAGGGACTTAATCTCGGCCGTTGATTTGTCAACGAGAAAAGTATAAGAGGAGGCTTGAGGGTCACTTGGAGAACATACTGAGGGAGACCAGTCAGTTCAATTTCTGGAGCGGGGTTAGCTAAGAAATTGAACCAGTGGTTTGGAGAGCAGCGAGGAGGCAACAAGTATGGAACAGAGAGACGGGAGATCAGCACAAGTGGTAGAAAAGGCAGACGTAGGGCCAAAGGGACCTATGCAGAGGCAGCAGAGATTGGGCAGAGCCAGCAGGGCCTGCGTCATCCACGCAGAGGCTGTAGGAGTGACGCAGAAGGCCAGAGAGGCTGCGCAGAGTCTCAACAGGCTAACGCAGAGGGTTTCAGGTCACACAGAGGTCAGTAGGGCTGACGCTGGGTTCAGAAGAAGTGCTGGAAAATTTGTCTATCTGTGGGTAAGCCAGTTTGGCACCTTGTTGTACTAGAAAATTGCTGAATAATAAAATCCTCCCTTGCTGCACCGGTTTTCCCACATTGGGTTTTTCCGGGGACATTAGTCCAAAATAACTATGTCAATGTGTTGATTCTTGTGCATATGTTTGTTTCTGTATTACGGTGTGATATTTACAACAATATTTATTTTAATGTTTATTGAAGTAATTTCATGAATAACTTATGGTGAAATAAGTAGGAAAAGTAAATTAGTTGCTGCAGTGATAGAATTTTCACATGGTATCAGAGCAAGTAATCAGAGACAAAAAGGGAAAATCAGTTATGGGTCGAGACCACGATGCAGAGGCATCCACCTCAGGGGACTCACGCAGATTTTCAGAAGATTGCACAAGAGAAAGAGATTTCGATTTCTCTATGTTGGCTTCCAGGCTGGAAGAAGAAGTGGTGTGCATGACTAGTGCTGCATCATTAGAAGTATGGTATATAGACAGTGGAGCCTCGTGGCATATGACGGGAATCAGGGAGTGTTTCTCAGAATATCGAGAAGAGAAGATGAACTTTCAGATCACCATGGGGAACAAGGCAAAGTGTACTCCAGTAGGGAAGGGTACCATAGTTTTTCAGACAAAATCGGGAGAGCGGTTTCGTGCCACAAATGTGTTGCATGTACCAGGATTGGGGATGAACTTACTTTTTGTGTCACAACTACAAGGCAAGGGCTATGACGTCTACTTCATCAAGGAAAAGGTATACGTCAAACACCCGAGCTGGAAAAAGAAAGTGCAGATTGGGATCAAAAGTAATCGGTTGTATAGATTACAACTAGAATCACCAATGGCACTAATAGGAAGTCATGGGGACAAGGACTTGAACGAACTATGGCACAGAAGGATGGGTCACTTGCACCATGGAGCTCTGAGAATTCTCAGGAGCACTGTAACAGGAGTTTCGGATCTGAGTACGGAACGAGATGATGTATGCAGGGGATGCGCTCTAGGAAAGTATGCCAAGGCGACATTTCTTAGGAGCAAACACAGGGCCAAGAGTGTAGTAGGATTGATACACTCAGATATCTGCGGACTTATGTCCATCAAAGCTTTCAGTGGTGCCGAGTATTTCCTTACCTTCATTGATGATCACTTGAGGAAAACTTGGATTTATTTTCTGAAAACCAAGGATGAGGTTTTCTGTCGATTCAAGGAGTTCAAGGCTCTAGTGGAGAATCTGACTGGGAAGAAAATAAAAGTTTTGCCCTCAGATAATGGTAGAGAGTATGTCGATAAGGAATTCACTGATTATTGCGCTAAGGAGGGCATCAGAAGAGAGTGGATAGCTCCCTACAATCCGGAGCAGAATGGGGTAGCAGAAAGGAAAAAAAGGACTATTGTAGAAGCAACTAGGGCCATGCTGTATGATCAGGATATTTCAAAATTCCTGTTGGCGGAAGCATGCAACACAACTGTCTACGTTCAGAACATGACTCCTCATCGAGCATTGGGAAAGATTACTCCAGAGAAAGTCTTCACTGGGAAGACGCCCGAAGTCAGTCATTTCAGGATATTTGGGAGTTTAGCATATTGCCGCATACTCGAAGAAAAGAGGAAGAAGTTGGATCAGACTGCAGAAAAGGGATATCTGGTGGGATATAGCGAGAACGCTAAGGCATACAGAATCTATCTTCCAGGGAGCAGGAAGGTAGTAGTACGACGATATGTAAAGTTCATGGAGGACAGAGCTTTCAAAAGATCGTACGAAATGCCCTTCGAGGAGCAGTGGAAAGAGGATCCGTTGGTCATGCCTCTTCAACCAACAGAAGTGACGAATTCTTTGTCAGGTCAGGAAGATTCTCAGGATGAGGAGGAGCGAACAGAAGCACCTACTGGCAGAGGAAGAACTTGCAGGGAACTTCGTCAAATTCTGCGTGATGCAGAGAACTTCATCGGTGAGCCAAGGAACAGTAAGAGGGAGCAAAAACAACCAGACAGATATCAGGCATTAGTAGCTCAGGATGGAGAGCCTGCCAGTTTCAAGGAGGCAGCGCAGCATCAGGTCTGGCTAGATGCGATGGTAGAGGAGTATAACTCCATAATGGTGAACAATGTTTGGGAGGTGGTGTCAAGGCCTTAAGATAGATCTGTGGTAGGATCAAGATGGATCTACAAGATCAAATATGCTGCGGACGACAGTGTTGAGAAATACAAGGCCAGGTTTGTGGCTAAGGGGTATGCTCAAAAGGAAGGGATTGACTATGAGGAAACCTTTGCCCCGGTAGCCACGTATACATCTATTAGGATCGTGATATCTCTTGCAACCCAGATGGGATGGGAGATCCATCAGATGGATGTCAAGACGACATTTTTGAACGGGGTAATAGAAGAAGAGGTATACATTGAACAACCAGAGGGCTTTGAAACTCATGAGAAGAAGTCTCATGTATGCAGACTGAAGAAAGCCTTGTATGGGCTGAAGCAGGCACGAGGGCGTGGTATGGTCGAATAGATGACTACTTGCAGAAGTTGGGGTTTGTCAAGAGTGACGTGGATCTGAATCTCTACTATCTGGTCATAGAGAACGAGCCACTTATCTTAATATTATATGTGGATGATCTCTTTTTGACAAGATCATCCAGACTCATTGAGGACTGCAAGAAGAATCTAGACACAGAGTTCGATATGAAGGATCTGGGACGAATGCACTACTTCCTAGGGTTGGAAGTTTGGTAGTAGAAAGGAGAAATCTTCCGTGGGCAAGGGAGGTATGCTACAGAAATCCTGAAAAGGTTCGGGATGGGAGACTGTAGACCTATGGCTACGCCAATGATCACCAACTGGAAGAAGATGGACGCATCAGAAGACAAGGATGTTGATCCCACCCTATACCGACAGCTCATAGGGTCCCGGATGTATCTGGTCAATACCAGGTGAGATATTTGCTATGCTGTCAACACCCTTAGTCAGTTCATGGTGGAACCAAAGAGGGCACACTGGGCAACAACCAGCCACATTCTTAGGTATTTACAGGGAACAATTGATTATGGGCTCTTATACACCAAGGGGAAGGATATCAGGTTGAGTGGATTTACTGATGCAGATTGGGCAGGAAGTTCAGTGGATCGGAAAAGTACCTCTGGGTACTGTTTCAACATTGGATCAGGAATGACCTCCTGGTGCAGTAGGAAACATAAGTTCGTAGCTCTGAGCTCATCTGAGGCAAAATATATGGCAGCAAGCACAGCTTCGTGTGAGGTCATATGGCTTAGAAAAACGCTGGTGAACCTATTCAGAAGAAATATGGAGGCGACCAGGATCATGTGTGGTAATCAGAGTTGCATCAAACTCTCCGAGAATCCAGTGTTTCATGATAGGTCGAAGCATATTGATATCTGGTGTCACTTTGTCAGAGATTGTGTCCAATGAGGAGCTATACAGTTGAGCTACACTCCTACAGGAGAACAGGTGGCAGATATCCTCACCAAGGCCCTTGGAAAGTCAAAATTTGACTACTTAAGGGAAAAGATGGGGATGGTAAAGAACCCCTTTCAGAAGTAGAAATGAGTGTGTTAAGCAGCATGAATGAAGATGGAGTTGCAGTGTTGGAAAAAAGGACCAACAGCAGCACAGATGCAGAGGGAGTTGCAGTGTTGGGAGAAAGGACCAACAACAGCATGGATGCAAAGGGAGTTGTCGTACAGATGCAGCAGTGGCAATAACAGAGTCATGGGCAACAGTACAGGATGCAACAGTGCAGAGGATGTTGGGCAAGGAGGCTTAGCATCAGCACAGGGACAGATGCCGGATGATTAGAGTGATACTCAGTGAGGAGTATTAATAGAGCACAGTCCTCGCTAAGAGGGAATGTTGATTTGGGGTAGCATCGGATGTGCTCTAGTCACAAAAATTGGTGGAGAGGCTAAGGCACATGAGATCTCCAATACCCACAAAGGGTTTGGGTAGATTCTAAACAGTTTGGGAGATATTAAAATAATTAATATTTTTAATGGAATCCCTAAGTCTAAACTTAGGGAAAATAAAATATTAATGTGTGTTAATATAAAACTGTGTTAGAATGGTCCAAAAGTCATGGATCAAGCCATATCTAATCTTAGCCATTGATTAGGGACTTAATCTCGGCCGTTGATTTGTCAACGAGAAAAGTATAAGAGGAGGCTTGAGGGTCACTTGGAGAACATACTGAGGGAGACTAGTCAGTTCAATTTCTGGAGCAGGGTTAGTTGAGAAATTGAACTAGTGGTCTGGAGAGTAGTCAGGAGGCAGTAAGTACGGAATAGAGAGACAGGAGATTAGCACAGAGGCAGAAAAGGCAGATGCAAGGCCAGAGGGAGCCATGCAGAGGCAGCAGAGACTACGCAGAGCCAACAGGGCCTTCGTCATCCACGCAGAGGTTGTAGGAGTGACGCAGAAGGCCAGAGAGGCTGCGTAGAGTCTCAATAGGCTGACGCAGAGGGTTTCAGGTCATGCAGAGGTCAGTAGGGCTGACGCTGGGTTCAGAAGAAGTGTCGAAAAATTTGTTTATTTGTGGGTAAGCCAGTTTGGCACCCTGTTGTACTAGAAAATTGCTGAATAATAAAATCCTCCCTTTCTGCACCGGTTTTCCCACATTGGGTTTTTCCGGGGACATTAGTCCAAAATAACTGTGTCAATGTGTTGATTCTTGTGCCTATGTTTGTTTCTGTATTACGATGTGATATCTGCAGCAGTATTTATTTTAATGTTTATTGAAGTAGTTTCATGAATAACTTATGGTGAACTAAGTAGCAAAAGTAAATCAGTTGCTGCAGTGATAGAATTTTCACAGGGAAAGAGTAGGAGAGGGAGGAGAAAAATATGAAAAACAATGACAAAAAAATGAGGGAGTTTGGAGTTTGCACTTACCTCTTTAGCTCTTTTAGATGGAAGCTCTTCTTTACTCCTCCAAGCTCCTCCTCCTTCACTCCTCCAAGCTCTCCTCTCTTTCTCCTCTCTTCTCCAAGCTCTCATAAAATAAAAGTGAGCAAATGAGAGATGAAAGGGCCTTTTAATCCCTTCACTCCTCACCCTAACCCAAGTTGGACCCACCCCTAACAAAGAAAAACAAATAAAAGCAGAAACGACTGGCTACCCGACGAAGTGGTCGCGATCTGTACGGTTCCGACCCGGAACCGATGTGGATCATACGACCTATCTGCCATACGAAATTCGTTTTGGAAAAACCGAAACGTGGATTAGGCTGTACGATTCCAAAATGGTAGGAACCGTTTTTTTCAGCCCGATTTGCGTTTCGGAGGGCGGATCACTCACGGATCCGTACAGATCGCGTTTCGGGTTTTTGATCGGGGGGGGGGGGGTGTTCTTGCAACACTGGTCTAGACTTTAGGTTCAAATAAGAAAGTGGAGTCTTCCAGGCCATGTAAGGAAAGTCACGGAGCATGCAACGAAAGTCATTGACCATGCAAGGAAGCCATGGTGCACGCAAGGAATAGTCATGGTAAATGCAAGGAAGTCATGGTCCATGCAAGGAAAGTCATGATTGTGCGAGAAAAGTCATGGCCATGCAAGGAAAAGTCATGGCACATGTAAGGCAATCATAGCCATGTAAGGAAAAGTCATGGAGCTGGAGATTTCTAGGAACAAGGAAAGTCACGGTTTGGATGGACATGCAGGATGCTCTGAAGTGGGAGGCTTCTAGGAGCATAGTGTCTTCGAGCAACCAGGTCTTCCAGAAGGATATGGTTGCAGATTAGATTCAGAGAAAGATTTGGTAGCACAAAATTTATTTTTGGGCCTTTTTAGTTTGGGGTTTTGGACCCAAAGGAGTGGGCTTCGAACCCAAGGATTTTTTTTTTTTTTTTAAATTTTAATTTAATTAATAAGTCCGCTTAAGGGTCAAGTCGACTCAGGTCAGTGAACAAGGCCAACATACACGACCCTTAGGATTTCACACCTCTTGGATAAGTATAAATACAAAGGCAAGGAGACAAAAGCAACATTCTTTTTGTGAGGATCCAAGGTAGACCTGACCTAGCCGCATGCAACAAAAGAAGCTGCAGGTGTTGAGTATGTTGTCATTGATATCAAGCAACATGTGTAGTAGGAGCAACAAGTGCAAGATGAGATGCATTTGTAGCAACAAATGCAAATGATGGTGTTGCAGAAACTCTAATTCTAGGATGAAACCCTAGTTCTAGGGTTTGGATCCCTTATGTAGGTTCAGGTGATGTTTTGAGGTCATGGATATTGTTAATGTTGCAGTTGGATGACACAGGGTGTTGAAACCCTAGCCATCAGACGAAACCCTAGCTTTAGGTTTTGGTTTCCTAGAAAATGAACACTCCTCGCACTTGGATAAGGTTTTTGAAGCAGTAGACCATTGGCTTTTGCTTGAAGAATCTCGTCATCATGTTGGTTTCGGTGGTAAGTGGAGTGTCTCGAGCGGTCTTAGTTTGTGAGATACACATGGTCAAAGTTGTGCACTTGATTTTTGACTCACAACCCCAAGGATTGCTGAATTGGCATTATATGGTTGGATGAATGATGTGGCAATTCCAAGGTTTATGATGTGGCATTGTTGGTTGAGTGATGGGACGCAGTTGGTGATTAAAAGACTCAAGCACTTGTTGATGTGGCAAATTATTAAAATCATAAAGTCAAAATTTTATTATTAAAGGGTTCATTAGGTATCAAAGTTGAACTTTAAATTATTTCAAAAGGACTTTGCAAGTCCATTCAAATATTTGGGCCAAATTTTTTAATTTTAATTCCCTTGAAAAGGACTAGTCAGCCCTACCTCCTTAAGCGGTTTCTACTTCTATTTATACACGACGTTTTTTCCTCTCTTTGAGCAAGCAAAATGGAATGGATATACTGTTGCAGGTTGCATGAAGATAAATTTGGACATCGTTAAATTTGGTTAATGTGCATTTGTGGCCTTGATTTGAAAACCATAACCTCTGCGGTTCCTTTCTGGCCTAACACCAAACCTATATGTGCCTGAGGCTCCCAATATGTGTGCGAAAGGATACCTTGGGCTGATAGAGCAAATTTCAGGCACTTGTTGAGGCCGTGAAATTTTCTCTGTAGCCAAATAGTAAGGTCGTGTGGGGTATTTTTGTAAATTTTCTGAGTTTGAGACTTAATTATTTTGGAGCTATGATTGTTGGTCTGTTAGTGTTTGTACTGGTAGAATTATAGGTTCTTTCATTGAGTTCCCTAAAGCTACGTTAGCCAGTTTTGAAGAAACTTGCGGCTAAAATCGAACTCATTTTTGGCTGAAACATCCAATATGCCTGTGGCCTACCTTGAAAAGATCTATAACAGTCCTCTTAACCTGTGATAGACATGAAAGATTGCCTGTGGCGTTGGGTGATGAAAATTCTTGTGCCTGCGATGGATCAACAAGGAGGTGTTGTTAAGATCGAGGGGTAATTGAGGACTTGTATTTATTCTTGGTGTGCTTTGACCTAAAAGATCTGTGGTAGCATTCAAGATCGACCTAGGGTTTTCTCAGATGTCAAGAAGCTGATTACTTTACTCTGAGCCAGTGAACAAACATCAAGTCTCTTGTCGCCAAGGCTTCCAAGATAGTCTATGCATTACAATCTGACTTATCCTTACGTTTGCTCTCATCTCTAACCAGTGAAGAAACTAGAAAGGTTGTGACACCTATGTGGGCTCATCACTGAACAAATGTTTGACTTATTCTTTGCGGCCTAGAGACTATCTGTTTTGTTCTGGACAACAAAGAAGTTAGGCCAATGACCTAACTTTCAAACACACACTCACAAAACATTGACATCTCTGCTATGATTTCACCCTTGCTATACACTGTGCATCATATATCTATGTAGTGTTGTGGTTGTTGGTATGCCCAAACCCTAGCCGTTTAGGCCAGGTGAGGTTTGAAGCATTCAAAATTATGGCCCCTCCATTGATCTAGAGTAGAAACACCTGCAAAACAAAGTTAATATGAAAAAACCCAAATGGCTATATATATATACAAAGAAAGGAAGATATATGCAAGGGTTAGAAGGATTTATTACAAAAAAAATAATCTACAAAATTACACTGTTTATGGCTCTTATAAGCATATCCATCAATTAAAGTTCTTTAAATAAGTAAAAGATTTGATTTGTAAATACATGATCTTGGCAAAATAAAAGGCAAGAAACTCCCTTTTAGGCGCCTTATGATGAGCCCTTGAGAAGTCCCACTATGGCTTCTTAACCTTCATGCTCAAGTAGTTGTTTGGTTCAACTAAAACATCCCCAAGTACTTGAGATCTGATTCAAAAAAACTTTTCTACAAACATTCGAAAGATTCGTTACATCCAGATGGGATTGATTCAGAAAGTAAAAGGGAAGTCTAGAGGCCAAACAAGGCTCCGCTAGATCTGCCCAATCATCAATGCTTACTCAACCCAAATAATAGTGCAAGATACTTGTACACTAATAAATCCCAAAGGCATGTGGAAATAATAACATTTAAAATTCAAAAGAACGCTAAGCACAAAACCAGAATAAATTTACCATGATAGGCTGAAGACATACACATACAGCTTTTTCCCCCAAAGACTTTTACTTTATTAATAAGAGAAAATATTACAGAGCTTCCAGAGCCAATTACACCATCCAAAGATGTTTCAATGAGGAGCGTTAGGCTTCCTTATATAGAAAATAGAGAGATATAGACCCCCCTCCAAGTGGAAAACGACTAGGTCCAAAGATGTGCACAAATTTGACTTGATCCTGGAGAATAACAACTAGTTGATGCTTGATCCATGTGAAAATTAAATCCTGACCCTTGATCTAGAAGAAAAAAATCGAATTTATTGATAAAGGCTTTGATCCCGTCCAAAAAATATTTTTTCCAACCTTTTTTCCTTGAAAAATCCCTTTTGACTTAACCACCATGGTTGAAATATTTGGTTTTTCTTTAAAAAATCATTTTTCCTTTGATAGAGGGCCTCAAAAATAGTTTCAAATTTATTTTCTCAAAATTTCCTCATTCAATTTAACCACATGGACCCAAAAAATCAATTTTCTTGGAGAAAATATTTTTTCTTGTCCAAGGAATTTTTTGTGGGAGTTTTCTACCTTGGAAATGAGTCCTTCAAATTTAATCTTCCCCGAGAAATTCATTCTCCTCCAAAAAAGTGTTTTTCGAGTTGGAGAGAATGTTAGTTTTTGGTAGCATTGGAAGTGCTCTAGCCTTGAAAATTGGCGGAGAGGCTAAGGCACATGGGTTCTAAAGAACCCAGAAACCGTTTGGTGAAATTCCACCCGGATTGTATTTTATTAAAATAATTAATATTTTTTACGGAGTTCCTAAGTTTAAGCTTAGGGAAATTAAAATATTAATGGGTAGTAATCAAAATATGGGTGAGAATGATTCAGAAGGCGGATCAAGTCATGTTTTAATCTTAGCCGTTGATTAGAGACTTAATCTTGGTTGTTGAGAACTCAACAGGGAAAGTATAAAATGAAGGCTTGGGGTTCATTTGGAAACACACACAGAGAGATTGAGGAAATCGATTTTCTAAGGTGAGAAGTTCTCAGGAGGAAAATTGATTGGGGAGATCTTGCAGTTGAGGGCAGAGAGAATCTCGGAGGACTTTCCGGGAAATATAGAATAGAGAGGCGGAGAGAGCTTGCAGAGAGGCAGCGCAATAGGCGGGAGAGCTGACGCAGAAAAGTTGCTTGTCATGCAGAATCTAGAACTGTCGGAACAACTGGAATTGCAAGAACAACCAAGAGAGCTAACACAGAGGGCAGAGAAGGTGACGTAGAGCTAGCGCAGAAATTGCCGGGGTTAGCCAATCTTGTGTCGGATTAGCTGAAATTCTACCGTATGAGTGAGGTAAAACTCACTCAAATTTTCAGCCAATATTTTCTCTGTAAAATATTGCTAGATGAGCATCTTAGATATCTATTCAGATATTTTTCCTGCATAATAATAAACCCTCAGAGCTGCTGCACCAGTTTTCCCGCATTGGGTTTTTCTTGGGACTATTGTGTCCAAAAATAAGTGTCATATGTATCTTGTTCTTTGCTCTGTTTTCTGTTTCATGAGATCAAATATTTAATTAGTGTAGGCTCCCGAAGTATTTGCTTCAATATTCAGAAGAATAACTTGGTTAATGTATATTTAAAATCAAGTAGGTGAAGTAGATTCAGATTTGCTGCAGTTGGGGTTCGTAGAGTCTAGGAATTTTCACATGGTATCAGAGCATTGATTTTGAAACAAGAAGAGCAGATCCAACGCTGAGCAGAGAGGCCAATAGCTGCATTTGGCAACAATTCAAATCCCCTTGAAGGGATTTGTGTAGTCCTTGTCGAGAAACAAAGATTCTGAGGAAATCTCTCTTTGAGAGAGTCGACAGAGGGACGATTTCCGAATCGTGAGCTTGCAGAGGCAGAGGGAGTGATACAGAGCCTCAACACAGTGCTTGAAAGGCGCAGTTTCTGCCGAGGCAGAAATCTGTCAAAAAAGAGCGAAGACACATAGAAGGGGAATTTTCTCCTCAGAGGACTTCCAACCAAGGAGTCGGATTCTTCACTTGTTGATGATTTGAAATGGGGCTCTAAAAGCTTCTTGTCAATCCTACAAGAACCTCTCCCACTCCAAAGCTTATATATTTCCAAGACCTTATGATTAACCAATTGCGGAATTAAAAAGTGCTTGAAATAGGTGTATGCTTGTGTTTGTTTTTAAACTGTTTATGTGCTTTAAGTTGATTTGCTTAAACTGATATAAAACATATAACAGTGAAATAGTGCAGCAAATAAGCATCACACATAACAGCAATATAATATGGAGTTCACCCAAACCTCTTGGGCTACGTCTCCTTGAGCTCTAGTCAACTCAACTAGGCTCTCTGGGATTATGGCATAAATTCTTTTACAAGCTCCACGCTCAACTCCATTGGTTTACAACTGAACCTATGGGTTTAGAATGCCATCTTACCCCTGGCTGTCCTCACTCTGCAGATAGATCTAGGCTTCTCTGGACTTGACTCCTTCAGTCAGTGCTCTGAGCTTCTTGAGCTTCTGGCTTCTTTGACTCCCTCAGAATTCTCTTAACTGTCTCTGGAACTCCTTCTTCTGTCTTCAACACACTCTGGACACCAACAATAGCTTAATCATTTGATCTCTTTGTTGTTTTGCAACTTCATTACAGCGCCATGCCTCTTAGAAGTCTGCTGTGAGCTCTCTGCCTCTGGATCTAGCTCTCACGAGCTTCTTGGTTCGCCTGACCTCCAAGCGACCCTCTGTCAGTTCTGCTCTCTGTGTTATCTTTCGCCCTCTGCGCGCATTCTCAGCAACCTTCAGCCCCTTGTCAATTGAGCTCCCTGTGCTCTTGTAACACATCGGTTACAGTCCTCCATCATTGAAGAACCCGACTGTTTCATCACAAGAATATTTACAAATGGAAAAGAACAGGTGGGCAGGAAACCCGGTCATTTTGCCTTCCTCTGGCCGAAATAGCCAAATAACGGAATACACAGGAAAATGCACGCAAAACACATCATGGGCCTTTAGCTCGGACTTCAAATAATATAAAATCGCATCTATAAACCCATCGGGTTTGCCATTCTATCGCAAATCGCAATCGCATGAGTATTGGCCAAAACCCAAATACACGGGAAATACAAAGAAAATCCGAATAAACCGGATTTCAAATATTATGCAGCCGCATTTATAAACCCTTTCGGGTCCGCCTTTTATCGGCATATCGCAATCGCATAGGCGGGAGGTCAAAACCTCAATACACGGGAATACATTGAAAATCCTGAATTCCCCAATTTCAAAACTTATGAAATCGGGTCTATAACTCCATCGGGTCCGCCCCTTATCGGCGTATCGCAATCGCATGTAACGGCCCTTTGTATCGGGGATCCGTCGATCGCCCTATCACCGATCACCCCGATCATATCCTGACCGTTGATCCTGCTTATCGATTCGACGGTTGTCGTGTGATCGCACATCGACGCTATCGCATATTGGCGTGTCACATGGTCACGGGTCTTGGTCCTTCAGCCTTCCCGATTAGCGATCGCGGATTCAATCACAACCGTTGATCTGTCTTTTAATTCGACGGTTCGCACTGAACCCGAAACGACAAACAGTTCGCTTATTCTCCACCGTTGATCCTGCGATCTCCAATCCAACGGTTGGCAGCATTTTCGAGTGGCCTACTTGCACAGAGATTACTCGCCCGAAAAAGCGGTTTTCTGTCTCCTGCACCGTGCCACGTGTCAGCCAATGTATGGAGTCGGGCGGAGCCCGTCCAATACCGCTTACTGCCTGAAGCCCGCTCGGAATACCGCTTACTGCCCTCCTTCCGGAACTCAAAAGGTTTACTCTTACCATAAATTCTTCGGGTCCGTCTGGCCGCTACTGCCCACGTGCTTTATCCGAATTTCAATGTAAAACACGCTTTTATGAAGGTTTAGCGCTTAACAAGGTTTTTAGCGCATAAGGCTAATATTAACCCTTTAGGCCACATTTAATAAGAAATGCCTCCTTTTCTAAGGACATTGGGCAAATCTTATTTTTACAATAACTCCTTCGTTCGGAGTCCGTTTTGGCCCGTTCAAATTGCGTTGGATTAAGAATGAAACAATCTATAAGATGAGACTGTTTTCAAAATCATCCAATGACTTTCATTTTTCCTTTGTGAGGAAAGTTCATAGACTTAGAAGTCTATGTTAGATCCATTTTGGATCACACCTTCCCACTAAAAGAACTTTTGGTCTCCAAAAGATTGACATACTGATCTGAACAGTAAATGAGAGTAACAACACCCTCTTCTTTCAGCCTCCATACACTTGCCTTGCATAGTGCCTCTGAACCAAAGCCTTTGACCACTTTCCTTCCTGGATGTGCTGGTCCCCCTGGGAAGAACTGTTTTCCTCCTTGACTTCATGCAAAACTCCTGTTGAGATGGTCACAGAAGATAGTTTGAACTTCTCTTCCTTGATCATTGATCTAAGGTGGCTCAAACAAATGTGAAGTTACATCTGCTTCACAAAAACTTTTATTTGTACCTGTTTGACATGCTGTCAACAACAACTATTAACAACAAGAGAAATACAGACAACAACTGGATGACCTAAACTCGTGCTTCAACAAAGCAAATAGATTTCACATCTTGTGAACACCTCCATGTCTTTACATTTGCATACAAATGATGGACTAGATAACAAGCCCACAAAACATGCCTTTAAAATAAGTGACCCCTCAAGTCAAGCATGTCTTTACATCTTTTCTACATGCTTTTTCAAAGATGAAACACTTCATCATTATTTCCATCTTGGAGACCAAATCAACTTTTCTCAAGTCAATATTGCATTACATGCATGTTTACAACAAAGTAATCAATCCTTCAAGTTAATCACACATACATGTTTAAATTCAAGGAAATCATCAACATCCCCGTGTTCATGCATTTCAAGCTTATGCATGCATTTCATCCTTCAACTTTCGCTTAAGTACGCTGTATTTTCGAAGCTGAAATGAATATAATGTTGCAGTAATAAAGTGAGTCTCCTACTGAACTTTTCCATTCACCTTCTTGGTAAAATCCTGCAACTTGCATTCCATCAACAAAGAGATGCAAATAGATGCATCAAATCAAAAGACATGCAATCTTAATTGGATAAGAAGTCTAACCATTTCTTACCAATCCATTTCAAAGGTGCTACCTTTGTCTGCACATCAACATCAACATGTGAATCATCCTGAAACACATCAATCATAGAAACTTACTTTCCATTTCTGCGATTTTCTCTTTCCACCTTCTTCAACTTTTGTGGAAGCATTGTTGGATTCAGAGTCCAACATATTTCAGCAATGTGTCATTGCTTATGGCAGTAAGTGCAACACATGTGCATCCTCTTGACAACATGATTTGCCTTGTCCAATGGACCTTTGGCTTTTTGCTTCCTTTCCTTCAAAAGTTTCCTGTATGTGGCCATTCTCTTCCAACATCTAGAAACATTATGGTTATCCAAACCACAAAAGGAACATGAAATTCTTTTCCAATGCTCATATGGAAATTTATCATGCTTCACATAATCAAAAGGAATATGTTTAGATCCAGATTTATACCTTTCTCTTTCACCTTTATTGCCTTCATGACGAGGTGAATTGAATGAAGAAGTAGCTCCGTTTGGAACACCATCAACCTCTTCAATGGCTTCAGAGTTTCCGCAACTCTCTGGTTCAAGTGTATGCTTATGAACACGTGCATCCTAAAAATGATGTTTCAAGCTATTGCATTCCTCCTGAATGCAATCTTTACACTCTTGAGGTAGAAGACCTGAAATGAAACTCCTTCTTGGAACTGTTTCAATTGTCTTCATGGCAGCTTTGGAACTCTCTCCGTAAGACTGTCCATAGCCAAGACCCAAATACTTGGGCCTTTCCTCAACTATTATTGGCTTAACAATACCTTGTGCATGTTTGCCCAAGCCTTTTCCTTCATAGCCCATCTTGGACATTAACTTGGAACCTATGCCTCTGGTATGTTTTTCAAAAGAACCAATATAAGCATTCTTAGAAGAATTTGAAGACAAACAGGAATTGTTTACCTCTTCTTCAAGCTGATACTTGACTAAGGCTTCTTTGGCAACAAAGAGCTGTGTCTCCAACTCATGCATCCTTTTCAGGTTCATATTTGCAATATGAAGTTGCCTCTCCATTTCCTGCAATTTGTCAGAAAGCAACTGCTTCTCTTCCTCCACAGAATTCAACTGCTCTTCCTTCCATCCTCATACATTTCTCTCACCTTGTCCATCATGATGAACAAGTCTTGCTTCATGTCTTCATCAAAGAATCTTGTGAAGAAAGAAGATTTTGAGGACTCGCTTGTAGAAGTTGTCATTATGCCAATGAACAAAAAACTTCAAACAAGATTAACAAAGAGCTTTATTCAAGCAACCTTTTGCAACAAACCTCTTGCGCTTCAAGGATTGCCTTGAGGTCTTTTGGGATAAGAAGAATGCCTTCAACCCTTCTTCCTTTTTTTTTTGTCCTCTCCTGCACTGGGCTATCAATAGCTTTCCCTTCACCTCTGCAAACTCAAACAATAGTCAGTCTGCAAACAAGCATACAATCAACCTCTCACTGTTTAAACACCTTTCAGACAAGCAATCTTTGCTCTGTCAATCAAGCGTTCTGATTTGATACCACTTGCTCTGGTATAACCAACTTTGATATTACCTTCTTTGAAGGTGGGGTTAATGAAACTTAAGCTCCGATACCACTTGATCTGAAATGGGGCTCTAAAGGCTTCTTGTCAATCCTACAAGAACCTCTCCCACTCCAAAGCTTATATATTTCCAAGACCTTATGATTAACCAATTGCGGAATTAAAAAGTGCTTGAAAATAGGTGTATGCCTATGTTTGTTTTTACACTGTTTATGTGCTTTAAGTTGATTTGCTATAATCTAAGTCACCTGACACGGGGATTCGGGACACGTAGGATTCGAGATTCGTGGTGTCGGATTCGGACACGCTAACCCCTCGGAACAGGACACGTTATATATTATTTTATTAAAATATATATATATATATATATATATATATATTTTAAAAATATACATATATATTAAAAATTAGATATTATCATATTTCTTACACAAATTTTAATTAATGATACAAATTTATTGATTTCAAACATAGATCTTCATCTATAGCTATTAGCATGCATAATACATACAAAATTCAAATAAATGTCAGGGGTACTGGTCACATAAATGATAAATCTATTAAAAAATTAAATCATGATTCATAATCCATAATTGAAAGACAACTTACAACTACAAGATAGTAAGATAAACACACTGACAACTGTAGTTTTCTCATTAAGTCATCAAATCAAAATGTGTTACATAGGTAGTGTTGGTGCAATGCCAATGGCAAATAGAAATAGAAAATATAAAACAACTACAGGTATACAATCCTCAAGGCATCAATCAGCATCAGAATCAGCATCACTGTCCCCATCATCATGGTCCCCACTGCTCTCCTCTACATCCTCCTACTCCACTGTATCCATAGTCGCCTCTGCATCTGCTGGTATGGAGGTTGACCCCTCCAAGTCATCAAATCTAACAGGCTCTAGCACTGGACCATTGAGATCCATGTTGGCCAATGCCAACTCAACAATGGTGTCCAGACCCATATCATCAGGAACAGTGTCACTTGGGAGCGAAAGCGGGGAGCGGGAGCGAAAACGGGAGCGGGAGCGACATATTCAAAAGCTCTTGGTTTGGTGCTCTTGATTAAATACGAGTTCCATACCCTAATACATGACAAAATTCAATGGAAACATTGCAATCCCCCAATCCTAAAATCCTGAAAAACTGATAAATTTGCTGGATTTTGAATGAAATCTAAAATTCTACTTTCTCCATATGAAATCCAATGAGGCCGGAACCACTCTCAAACATCCTGAGTCATTTCATGGTAATGTTAAAAATTTAAGTAAAAGGATGAAAATGAAGATTAAGGAGAATGTCACTTTTACTTTAAGAATTTAACATTACCATGAATAACATATCAATACTAGGGCCTAGACTTGATCATGAAGCTGCCAAAATGCTTTACTCCTTGCTCCAACAGCACAATCACTTGCCAACAACACAAATCACTTGCCAAATGACAATTTTAATGAGCAAACACGCCCTTTTCATTCCCGCGCTGAGCTTAGCGAGTCCTGGAAACCAGACATGTGTCCTAAAATCGCGACACGCCCTTGGACACGACGTGTCCTGTGATTTGGACACGAATCCGGACCGAATCGTGTCGGATTCGCCGGATTCGGGATTCGTAGGGGGTTTAGGACGAATCCGGTGACTTAGGCTATAACTGATATAAAAACATATAACAGTGAAATAGTGCAACAAATAAGCATCACACATAACAACAATATAATATGGAGTTCACCCAAACCTCTTGGGTTACGTCTCCTTGAGCTCTAGTCAACTCAACTAGGCTCTTTGGGATTATGGCATAAATTCTTTTACAAGCTCCACGCTCAATTCCATTGGTTTACAACTGAACCTATGGGTTTAGAATGCCATCTTACCCCTAGCTGTCCTCACTCTGCGGACAGATCTAGGCTTCTCTGGACTTGACTCCTTCAGTCAGTGCTCTGAGCTTCTTGAGCTTCTGATTTCTCTGACTCCTTCAGAATTCTCTTAATTGTCTCTGGAACTCCTTCTGTCTTCAGCACACTCTGGACACCAGCAACAGCTTGATCATTTGATCTATTTGCTGTTCTACAGCTTCATTACAGCTCCATGGCTCTTAGAAGTCTGCTGTGAGCTCTCTGGCTCTGGCTTTGGCTCTCACGAGCTTCTTGGTTCGCCTGACCTCCAAGCGACCCTCTGTCAGTTCTGCTCTCTGTTTTATCTCTCGGCTTCTGCGCGCATTCTCAGCAACCTTCAGCCCCCTTGTCAATTGAGCTCCTTGTGCTCTTGTAATACATCGGTTACAGTCCTTCATCATTGAAGAACCCCACTATTTCATCACAAGAATTCGTTTACAAATGGAAAAGAACAGGGGGGCAGGAAACCCGGTCGTTTTGCCTTCCTTTGGCCGAAATAGCCAAATAATGGAATACACAGGAAAACGCATGCAAAACACATCATGGGCCTTTAGCCCGGACTTCAAATAATATAGAATCGCATCTATAAACCCATCGGGTCCGCCATTCTATCGCAAATCGCAATCGCATGGCGTATTGGCCAAAACCCAAATACACGGGAAATACAAAGAAAATCCGAATAAACCGAATTTCAAATATTATGCAACTGCATTTATAAACCCTTTTGGGTCCACCTTTATCGGCATATCGCAATCGCATAGTTGGGAGGTCAAAACCTCAATACACGGGAATACATTGAAAATCCCGAATTCCCACATTTCAAAACTTATGAAATCGGGTCTATAATTCCATCGGGTCCACCCCTTATCGGCATATTGCAATCGCAAATCGCAATCGCATGTAACGACCCTTTGTATCGGGGATCCGCCGATCGCCTGATCGCCGATCACCCCGATCAAATCCTGACCGTTGATCCTGCTCATTGATTCGACGGTTGTCGTGCGATTGCACATCGGTGCTATCGCATATCGGCGAGTCACATGGTCATGGGTCTTGGTCCTTCAGCCTTCCCGATTAGCGATCGCCGATTCAATCACAACCATTGATCTGTCTTTTAATCCGACGATTCGCACTGAACTCGAAACGGCAAATAGTCCGCTTAATCTCTGCCATTGATCCTGCGATCTCCAATCCAATGGTTGGTAGCATTTTCAGGTGGCCTGCTTGCCCGGAGATTACTCGCCCGAAAAAGAGGTTTTCTCTCTCCTGCGCCGTGCCACGTGTCAGCCAATGTATGGAATCGGGCGGAGCCCGTCCAATACCGCTTACTGCTCGAAGCCCGCCCGAAATACCGCTTACTGCCCTCCTTTTGGAACTCAAAAGGTTTAGTCTATTTTCCATAAATTCTTCGGGTCCGTCTAGCCACTACTGCCCACGTGCTTTATCCGAATTTCAATGTAAAACGCGCTTTTATGAAGGTTTAGTGCTTAACAAGGTTTTTAGCGCATAAGGCTAATATTAACCCTTTAGGCCACATTTAATAAGAAATGCCTCCTTTTCTAAGGACATTGGTCAAATCTTCTTTTTACAATAACTCCTTCGTCCGGAGTCCGTTTTGGCCCGTTCAAATTGCGTTGGATTAAGAATGAAACAATCTATAAGATGAGACTATTTTCAAAATCATCCAATGACTTTCATTTTTCCTCTGTGAGGAAAATTCATAGACTTAGAAGTCTATGTTAGATCCATTTTGGATCAGTTGAACAACAACAGAGGGAGGCAGATCTACAAGCTCCAGCGGGGAATGCGTAGGCCGGTCTAGTGCTGTGCAGAGGAGAGAGGAGGTCATTCGACATTTGGCAGAGATGGCAGCGACATCTCCAGGAGGGAGGTGGGGAGATTTAGAGCTGTAGTTTGAAAGAGCTACATATAGGCAAGATCCTTGAGGAGTCCACCTCTTGGATCAATTCCTTGCTATGGGAACCAAAGATTCAGCAGCAGCGAGATGGAATTAGCGTTAGATGATGTAGTCGAGTGTTTGGAGGACAGAAGTAGTAGCTGGGGACCAGAGATTGATCAGCGCAGAGCAAGGTTGTAGCAGTGCAGTTGGCACAGTGTAGAAGTCAACAGCAACACAGAAGATTAAGAGGGTCAGAATTAGCAGCAGTCAGATTCCAACATTCATTGTATTATGTTGAACATAGTTAAATTCAACTAATTTTGGATGTTTTTCAGTTGCTTCTCTCAGCAACTGAGTTGCAGTACGGATGCAGTGTTAGCGGTGGTAGTGCTAGCAGCATAGTAGATGCAGTGTTTGTGAGGGTGCTGTAGTACAGATGTAGCAGTGTCATGGGCAACAATATAGTAGTAGCAATCACACAGTGTTGGTAGCAGCGACAGTGCAGAAAGGAGGTGCTTTAGAAACAGAGCAACATGCAAGTGGACATTGTTTCTAGAGCACTTTCCTCACTAAGAGGGAGTGTTAGTTTTTGGTAGCATCGGAAGTGCTCTAGCTTTGAAAATTGGTGGAGAGGCTAAGGCACATGAGTTATAAGGAACCTAGAAACCGTTTGGTGAAATTCCACCCGGATTGTATTTTATTAAATTTTTTAATATTTTTAATGGAGTTCCTAAGTCTAAACTTAGGGAAATTAAAATATTAATCGGTATTAATCAAAATATGGGTCAGAATGATCTAGAAGGCGGATCGAGTCTTGTTTTAATCTTAGCTGTTGATTAGAGTCTTAATCTCGGCCGTTGAAGACTCAACAGGAAAATTATAAAATGGAGGCTTGGGGTTCATTTGGAACACACACAGATAGATTGAGGAAATTGATTTTCTGAGGTGAGAATTTCTTGGGAGGAAAATCGATTAGGGAGATATTGCAGCTGAGGGGCAGAGAGAATCCGGGAGGAGGACTTTCCGGAAAAATACAGAACAGAGAGGCGGAGAGAGCTTGCAGAGAGGCAGCGCAGTAGCCGGAAGAGTTGACACAGAAACTCTGACGCAGAAATGCTGACGTAGAAAAGTTGTCTGCCACGCGGAATCCAGAACTGTCGGAACAACCGAAACTGCTGGAACAGTCGGTAGAGCTAACACAGAGGGCAAAGAAGGTGACGTAGGGTTGATGCAGAGCCAACGCAGAAATAATTAATGTTTTTAATGGAGTTCCTAAGTCTAAAGTTAGGGAAATTAAAATATTAATGAGTAGTAATCAAAATATGGGTGAGAATGATCTAGAAGGTGGATCAAATCCTGTTTTAATCTTAGCCATTGATTAGAGATTTAATCTCGACCGTTGAAGACTCAATAGGAAAAGTATAAAATGGAGGCTTGGGGTTCATTTGGAAACACACACACACAGATTGAGGAAATCAATTTTCTGAGGTGAGAAGTTCTCAGGAGGAAAATCGATTGGGGAGATCTTGCAGTTGAGGGGAGGAGAGAATCCGGGAGAAGGAATTTCCGGAAAATACAGAATAGAGAGGCAAAGAGAGCTTGCAGAGAGGCAGCGCAGCAGCCAGGAGAGTTGACGCAGAAAAGCTACCTGTCACTCAAAATCCAGAACTGTTGGAATAGCCAAAACTGCGGGGAACTGCTGGAACTGCCAGAACTGCTGGGAGAGCTGATGCAGAGCCAGCGCAGAATGCATATTTCAGAACATTCAGAACTTTCGAGAACGGCCGGAACTATCGGAATATCCAGGAGAGATGACGCAGAGGGCAGAGAAGGTGATGTAGGGCTGACACAAAACCTACACAAGGCCAGCGCAAAAATAGCTGGGGTAAGCCAGTCTTGTGTCGGATCAGCCGGAATTCTGCTGGGTGAAGTGAGGTAAAACTCACTCAGATTTTCCTGCAGTATTTTCTTTGTAAAGGATTGCTAGATGAGCATCCTAGATTTTGCTGAAGAAAGTGTAACTAGGTTCAGTCTTCATAATGACACAAGTTACTGATGTAAATAATATCTAGCAAAATATTGTGTAAACTTGAATCATGGGTTTCATGATCAAAATGTATTTATCTTTGTAGCTCTCATTTTGAGCTCTAGGTGATAGGTTGTGTCATTAATGTTTACACTTGAAATGTACAAGTATGACTCCAAGATCAAGGTTAAAATCATGTGGCAAAAACTCCTTCAAAGGCAAGAATAAAAGGCTTACAATTGGTTCCTCCAAGGAATATAAAAGAAGAAAAATATTTTCGGCATAAATATATATTTATATATGAATGTTCACGTCGACTTCACACCATGTTCACGTCGGCTTAAAGGGATGACATGTTGGCTTAATGAACAACCCTCATACGCTATAAATATAGCACTATCCTCACCCATTTGAATACACCATCTCAAGACATGTATTGGGTCCCTTTCGTATGCGAAGAAGATTGGTTAGAAGTGCGAAGTAAGGGTGAAGGAGCCGTAGAAAGGATAGTCGCAGAGATACTCGCTCACGTACGAATCTAGGGCATATATCTATTTTCTCTGTTTGACAAGAAAAATTACTCGGTCTTGAGTCTATCTGAATGGCCGAATTATTCGAGGAACAACGCAGGATAAGCGAGGCTATGGGAGAGCTAGGAAAGCCCTAAATCCTCCGCACGGGGAAGGGTTCTGGTCATAGTTAGTGCTGCATGACAGACCTGTGCATTCCTCATGAAAGTAGATTGATGCAAGTTTGAAAGAACTCGGTTGTGTATCAAAGGAAATACCCAAGCCATGCGAAGGGATAGAAGAGGCTTCAAGTATTTGTAAGCCCTCACGTTCTAAGGAGAAGTATCATCTTCAGAACTGCAGTAATAGCAGCAAAACAATCCAAGTCAAGAAGTCATATTGTCTTGAAGACAACAGTTTGATAAGTGATCTCTTCCATGTAAGAGGAGATAGGAGGAAGAAGGAAAGGACAAGAGAGCTGAGCCTACCATCTACAGTTGCAGATCTGATTCATGTTGCAGCTAATCAGAGGACAACAGTAAGAGAAGATTCTAGCCTTGATCTTGGAGTCACTTGGTCTTAAGGGTCTTTGTATTGGTCTTGGAAATTTTGTCAAGAGAAGAAACTATAAGAAGAATTACCGTGAGTTTTCCTCTCAAGTTTGGAGAGGTTTTGCCCTGGCTGCTGCCTATATCTTGTGTCTTTGTTCTTTTTGTTTATCATGCATGGTAGCTGGTTGATGAAGTTGATAATTACTAACATTTAAAAGATGTTGTTTGAATAAATCTAAAGGAAAATTTACTTCACAAGCAGTTACCAATATAGAGAAATCATTAACTTCTCAAGCCCTTTAAGATTTCTCAACAGATTTGTATTCAGATATTTCTCCTACATAATAATAAAACTCTTAGAGCTGCTGCGCAGTTTTCTCGCATTGGGTTTTTCCGGGGAATATTGTGTCCAAAAATAAGTGTCCTATGTATCTTGTTCTTTGCTCTGTTTTCTATTTCATGAGATCAAATAATTAATTAGTGTAGGTTGCAAAATTAATTTGCTTTAGTATTCAGAAGAATAACTTGATAATATATGTTAAGAATCAAGTAGGTGAAGTAGATTCAGATTTACTGCAGTAAGGGTTCCTTCGAGTCTAGGAGTTTTCACTTGGTATCAGAGCATTGATTTTGGAACAGGAAGAGCAGATCCAATGCTGAGCAGAGAGGCCAAAAGCTGCACTTGGCAACAATTCAAATCCCCTTGAAGGGATTGCATAGTCCTTGCCGGGAAGCAGATCCGAGGAAATCTCTCTCTGAGTGAGACAACATAGAGGTACGATTTTCAGTTCGTGAGTTTGCAGAGACAGAGGGAGTGACACAGAGCCTTAGCACAGTGCTTGAAGGGCGTAGTTTCTGCTGGGGCAGAAATCCACTGGAAAAGAACAAAGACACGTAGAAGGGGAATTTTCTCCTTAGAGAACTTTCTGCCAGAAAGTTTGAATTTCTCACTTTTTGAGCAGCTGAGCAGTGACTAGAGGAGTCAGTTCGACATTTGGGTGAGATGGCATCACATGGGCTCAGAGATCAGGACAAGTTGGACGGAGCCTCCAACTATGTCATATGGAAGACCGAAATTTGAGCTGTTCGGGAGGAATATGATCTCGAGGCCTACGTCAAAAGTGTTGTAGCTGTTCCTGCTGACAACGATCAAAAGAAGTACAAGGTCGAGCAGGGGAAGGCAAAGAGGCTCATTCTCGATGGAGTTCAAGATCATGTGGTCTCACACTTGCAGGGCAAGGATACAACCCAAGAGATGTGGGAAGCCTTATCTTCTCTGTATGAAGGCTCTTCCGAACAATGAAAGATGTATTTGGAGTGGAAGTTGCAACAGAGTTTGATGTAGAAAGGAGAAGGGGTGAACCTCTATCTTCAGTGTGTTCAGGACACTAGAGACCAGCTTGCTGCAATGGGATTTGTTAGCGCTTGAAATTTCACCTCAGGCTGAGAAAGGTAAACCTCAAGGCAACATCAAACCACTTCGCCTCGTAGCTAGCCCTACGGGGCGGGAGAAGGCTCTCTCCGGTCTATCTCGGTGAGATCTTCAATGGATGAGATGACCAATAGGGTAACACTGATTTTAGGCTAGTAAACTGATCAAAAAGGTTGTTTTGGTGTTTTTAGGGTTTTTGGTGGCAAATTGAGGGGATGGCAATTTTGGGTGCGGGGATTGGACACAGTTTCTGCAGGGGGTTCTTTGGGGGCGAGATAGGAGACAGTGTTGATGCCTTAGATTGAGGTGAATGGATGAGAAAGACAGGTGAGGAGCTAAGGAGAGCAAACAATAACTTTGAATTCTCCTTAAACAGTAGAAAACATTGAAATTAAACAAACTTAAAAGCAGAGCATGACAGTGATGAATTCTACTTTAACACTTCATTTGTTTAATGTGCAGAAGGAAAAGAAAGGAAATGATTCACATAACACACTTACAAGTACATAGAGAAACACACCATCAATACATGAAACCACAAGAATCCCAAAAAGCACTGCAAAACCCTGGTCTTCCTTAGCCAAAAATTGCAGAGATACAGTGAATAATACAATGATAGCTTCTCCCTCAAGAGTCCAACCATGAAAATGAGCAAGAAAGTACATAATATAGATCATCTAACCTCTTCCCTGCCTCCATGGGTCGAGCTCACTATCCTAGGAGCTGTTTCAACCACTTCTAAACTAAGCACTACAAACTAGGTAGTCAAAACAACTTGCCTCTATAAGCTAGGAAACCAATTCATTCATTTAATTTTCACCCTCTTCATGAATGAATCTTCTAGAAGTGTTACATAAGAGTAAAAGTGTCTTAAAAGTACAATAATTACATCAAAGAGAATCATAATCCACCCCAAAAAGTCAAACTGGGTCAAACTGCGTTTTTCTGAGCTGTATAGTGCATTTTGGAAAAATCTGCCTGACGGGTCGCGCGCCTTTGGAGCCACTCTTGGGGCACTTGCAGGTGTCCAAATTGGGCAAGAGTAGGCTTGTTGGAAAGGTCTGTGAGTCTACTTTCCAACCCAACTGGAATTTTTGAATTTGGAGTTCATTTGCCCTGTCAAAAATCAAATCTCCCAACACTGCTTTCTGCAGTTCAAAAAAGTGGCAGAAAGTCATTTTTTGCTAGTTTTTTTGACTTTCTGGAGGCCCAAAACTTCACCAAATCTCAAGTCCATCCATGAGCATGTGTAACTTTGCATGACAAATCTGGAAATGCTGAGTTTTTGTCAAATGGAGTTGCCATGATGAAGGGTCGCGCGGGGGGTGAGACCCGTTAATGGAGAAAACTTGCAATTGGCATAAAAAATTCACAAATGACAAAATTTTCTCCAAATTTCTTGAAATTTGCGCTGGGAGTCCCCAATCAAGTACCATGCTCAGTGAAAGAGGCTTTGGCCAAAATTTGGAGTGGATCGAGCGTTTTCCTTCGTTTTTGTGCTTTGGCCAACCGTCCTTGGAGCACCTTCGTTCTCGCCGGTAGTTTTGACATTTCTTTAAAACCATGACACCTGTGCAAAAAGTGAAGGAGGTTTTTCTTCCTTGGCATGTTGTGGACAAAAACCTCTCTCAGTTTTCCAAAATTCATCTTTTATTGCTCTGGAACATCATTTGAGTGCGACTTCTCCCGATGTGTGAAACAAGGAATTTTGTCGAAATGGAGCGAAATGAAGGGAATAGGGGGCTTCTAAATTCTTGGGGAAATTTTTGGAAGTAGGGAGGGATGTTAGGAGGCAGGGGAAAGTGGAATCTCAGAGATTGAGTGAGGGGAAGGGGTCCAAAAGGGCAAAACACAGGCCCAACCTAGAAAATTGCCAGGTTGTAGCCAGAAACTAGGGTTTGTGCAAAAATGAGGAATTTGGCGGATCTAAGGGATGAGAAGTGTTTGATAAGGTACTTTAAGGATAGGGGAAGGTGTATGAACATGAGGAAACAAGTTTTGCCGGTGATTTGACCATCCAAGAGAAATTGCCTTCAAAACCCTAGGAGAGGGAAATGACCTTGCCTAGGCACAACTGAAGCATGAATAAAGTGTAACATGACCCAATGGAACCTAATATGATGATAGCAACCCTCTGAATGATGATAGGCTCAGCTGAATGATGACATGGACTGACATTTGGACAACTTTGAAAAGTGTGAAAGCAAACCCTAGACCTAATGCTTAGTGACCAAATTTTGCTTGAAGACTCACTGAAATGACAAAATTTGACCTTGACACATCAAAATCACTTTGTAAGAGCATATTTGATCACTGGAGGAAGGCTGGAAAGACTGACACTAACAGGATCCATTCCTCAGCCAATCGCGATGGCGAGGATAGCCTTGAATGGATACTTGAATGAATGACAAGTTTTCGTCCAAAGCATATTGGGCAGAGAAAAACTACCTTCATGGGAGGAGATGTGGGCGGTTCTTCAACAAAAAGAGTTAAGGAGGGACCTAGTGAAGGTCAACCTTAGTAGCAGCAGTGGGCGTGGCACAAAGATGAAGGAGGAGGAGGAGAATGCAGCTCTAGCATCGAAGGGACAGCAAAAGCCGAAGCGAAAGGAGGACATTTCGAAGGTGAAATGTTTCAGTTGTGGCGAGATGGGCCACTATGCATCCCATTGTCCTTTGAAGAAAAAGGATAAGGATGAGAAACATGATCCTAAGGCTACTTCAACAAAGATTGATGAGGATGAGTTTGGCTTGAGTGCCCACGCATCTCCAAGAGGGAGATCGGGCGATATTGAGATGTAGTCGGAGGACTACATGTGGGCAGGATCCTTGAGGAGTCCACCTCTTGGATTAATTCCTTGCTATGGGAGCCCGAAATTCAACAGTAGCGAGATGGACTTAGTGTCAGATGATGCAGTAGAGTGTTTGGAGGACAGAAGCAGTAGCTGGGGACCAGAAACTGATCAGTGAAAAGCAAGGTTGGTAGCAGTGAAGGAGTCAGCAGCAACGCAGTGTTGATTTGGGGTAGCATCGGATGTGCTCTAGCCACGAAATTTGGTGGAGAGGTTGGGGCACATGAGAACTCCAATACCCAGAAGGGGTTTGGGCAGATTCTAAACAGATTAGGAGATATTAAAATAATTAATATTTTTTATGGAGTCCCTATGTCTAAACTTAGGGAAATAAAATATTAATGTGTATTAATATGAATCTATGTTAGAATGGTCCAAAAGTCATGGATCAAGCCAGATCTAATCTTAGCCGTTGATTAGGGACTTTATCTCAGCCGTTGATATGTCAACAGGAAAAGTATAAGAGGAGGCTTGAGGGTCACTTGGAGAATACACCAGAGTGATCAGTCATTCTATTCTCTAGAGCGAGGTTTGCTAAGAGAGATAGAATCAGTGATCGGAGAGCAGCTGAGGGGCATTGAGTACAGAGAGACAAAGAGACAGAGATAGTGCCACGATAGCAGCAGAGCAGCCAGAGAGAGAGACGCAGGAGCAACCAGTGCTCACGCAGGGCCATGCAGAGGCAGCTAAGTGCTGCGTAGAGCACCAGAGGGGCCAGCGTAGCTGACGCAGAGGCTCAGAGAGCTGACGCAGGGTCTCCTGGGGCTGACGCAGGGCCAACGTTGGGCTAGGAGAGGCTGACGCAGTCCAGATTGGGCAGACGCTGGGGTTTCTGTGGCAGATTGGTTACGAGTAGATGCCGGAAGGATTATTCGGGGTTTCAGCTAGTAGATTTGTCAGAAACTGAGAGGTATTATTGCCAAGGAAATTCTCTGTTGGGTAGGCCAGTTTCGACACTTAGATTGTACTCTGATATTGCTTAATAAGAAAACCCTCAGATAGCTGCACCAGTTGTTCTGCATTGGGTTTTTTCAGTGACATTAGTCAAAAAATAATGGTGTGTTTGTTCTTGTTTCTTTTAGTTGCTGATTTGTAATATGTTGAACATGCACTAGTGTTTATTTTCAATATTTACATTGTAAATAACTTGTTAAGGAAAATAACAAGTAGGTAGGAATAAATAAGATAAAGTGCATGGAGGGATTCTAACTAAGTAAACTTAAAAACTTCAACATGGTATCAGAGCGTGATTGCAGATCACAGGAGGACTAAAAGACATCAGCCGAGCGGAGCAATAGCAGCAGAAAACTGCTGTCCCGAGGTGACAAGAGCTATTTCTAGCAATGCAGAAGCCAAGGAGTGTGACGTAGAGCCAGCCAGGGCCACACAGAGGAAGCCGGGAGCTGCGCAGAGCCTCAGAGAGCCTAGCGTTGCTGATGCAGAGGGTCAGAGGGCTGACGCAGGGCATCTCAGGGCTGACGCAGACCCATCCGGGGTGACGCAGGGCCAGCGTGAGGCAGAGAGGGTCTGACGCAATTCACAGAGGCAATTGCTGGGGTCTAGAAGGCTACAGGAATATTGCAGAGTGGAGCTGGTGAGGTACTATAATTAGAACAGTACCTGACAGAGCAGCGCTAGAGGAGTTGTTACCGAGGGTTTCTAGCCGAGGACCCTGGATCAGTAGTGCAGTTGCACAAGACGATCAAAATAGGGGGCATCTCGACAAGCGACAGAACGATTTCCAGGAGGGAAATCAGGACAAAAAGGGAGTCCAGAAGAGACTTCCAGACGAGAAGTAAAGACTCAAAGGAGTCGAATAGAGAACTTCCAGGAAGGAAGTAGAGGAGCATCATGGCACTACACGGGGTAAGAGTCCAGGATAGACTGGACGGAGCATCGAACTTCGCAGTCTGGAAGGCCAGAATCTTATTCGTGCTTGACGGGAATCGTGTCAAAAACTTTGCCTTAAAGGTAATTGATGTCCCAGTCGACCCCAATGATAATGACAGGTATGAGGAGGCAATGGCGAGGGCTAAGTGCATTATCCTTGATGGGGTCAAGAATCATGTGGTACCACATATAGCCGAGAAGGAAATGGCGTTTGAGATGTGGGAGGCTCTCAAGAAGCTGTACCAGCATACTTCTGTGCAGAGAAGAATGCTGCTCGAGAATCAGATGAGGTCATAGCAGATGAAGAATGGACAATCGATAGACACCTTCCTCAGAGGACTGAATGAGATCCGAGATCAGTTGATTGCTATAGGAGCGACACCGGATCAGGAGCTAATGGTGAGGACAACCCTGAATGTTGTCTCAGAAGACTGGGAAGTATTTGTCCAGAGTATACTGGGCAGAGGGACACTTCCACCTTGGGACCAGATGTGGGCAGCGCTTCGCCAAGAAGAGATCAGACGACAGTCGAAGACAGGTAACAGCAGCGAGGGGATCAAAGTCAAGCAGGAGGAAGATGTGGCCCTAGCATTTGAGGGAAAGCAGGAGAAGCGAAAGAAGAAAGATCTCTCCAAGATCAAGTGCTTCCACTGTGGGGAGCTGGGTCACTATGCGACCTAGTGTCCAAGGAACAAGAGTAAGGGAGAGTCTTCCGAGACTAAGGCAGCGCCAACACGGGCAGAGAAGGAAGTTCTGACAGACGATGATTGTGCCATTAGTGCACACACGCCACTTGAGTGGAAGTGGGGAGACATCGAGCTGTAGTCAAGTGGACTACGGGTGATGAGGGGCAGGATCCTCGAGGTACCCAGCCTCTTGGATTAGACCTTACTATGGGAGCCCTGACGAGGAGTAGCAGGACTGGCTGAGTGGGTAAAGACGGATGCGAATGGAGCGGCAGAGGGAGCTATAGTGCAGGAGTCCCGAGACAACGCAGAGCTAGCAGGCTGCAGCAGTGAGAGAGGCACAGGAGTGTTGCACCAGTGCAGGAAGGCACAAAGAGGTGTGCAATAGTGCGAGATGCAGGGAGTTGTTGCAGCAGCGCAGAGATCAGAGAGGGAGCACTTGTCAGCGGCAGAGGGAGCTTCAGCATCAGTGGGTGTTTCTAGCCCAACAGGGAGGTCAGTTGGGAGATCAGTTACTTACTTCTCAGTAACTGAGTTTTAGTGGAGCAGTGGGCAGAACGATGCAACATGATGAGAGGAGGGGCAGTGCAGATGCAGTGCTGGGAAGAAGGATCAGCAGCAGCATGGATGCAGAGGGAGCTGTCATACAGATGCAGCAGTGGCAGTGGCAGAACCATGGGCAGCAATACAGGATGCAGCAGTGCAGAGGATGTTGGGCAGGAAGGCCTAGCATCAGCATAGGTACCGATGCCGGATGATCAGAGTAATACTCAGTGAGGGAGTATTGCTAGAGCACAGTCCTCGTTAAGAGGGAGTGTTGATTTGGGGTAGCATCGGATGTGCTCTAGCCATGCAATTTGGTGGAGAGGTTGGGGCACATGAGATCTCCAATGCCTAGAAAGGGTTTGGGCATATTCTAAACAGATAAGGAGATATTAAAATAATTAATATTTTTAATGGAGTCCCTAAGTCTAAACTTAGGGAAAATAAAATATTGATGTGTATTAATATGAATCTGTTATAGAGTGGTCCAAAAGACATGGATCAAGCCAGATCTAATCTTAGCCATTGATTAGGGACTTAATATCGACCGTTGATATGTCAACGGGAAAAGTATAAGAGGAGGCTTGAGAGTCACTTAGAGAATACATTAGAGTGATCAGTCATTCTATTCTCTAGAGTAGGGTTTGCTAAGAGAGATAGAATCAGTGATTAGAGAGCAGTTGAGGGGCATTGAGTACAAAGAGACAGAGAGACAGAGATAGTGCCGGGATAGCAACAAAGCAGCCAGAGAGAGAGACGCAGGAGCAACCAGTGCTGACGTAGGGCTACACAGAGGCAGTTAAGTGCTGCGCAGAGCACCAGAGGGGCCAACGTAGTTGATGCAGAGGCTCAGAGAGCTGATGTAGGGCCTCTTGGGGCTGACGCAGACCAAGATACGTTGACGCAAGGCCAGTGCTGGGCTAGAGAGGCTGACGCAGTCCAGATTGGGCAGACACTGGGGTTTCTGGGGCAGATTGGTGCTGAGTAGCTACCGGAAGGATTATTCGGGGTTTTAGCCAGTAGATTTGTCAGAAACCGAGAATTATTACTGCCAAGGAAATTCTCTGTTGGGTAGGCCAGTTTCGGCACCCAAATTGTACTCTGATATTTCTTAATAAGAAAACCCTCAGATAGCTGCACTGGTTTTCCCGCATTGGGTTTTTCCGGGGACATTAGTCCAAGAATAATGGTGTCATATGGTGTATTTGTTCTTGTTTCTTTTAGTTGTTGATCTGTAATATGTTGAGCATGCACTAGTGTTTATTTTCAGTATTTACATTGTAAATAACTTGTTAAGGAAAATAACAAGTAGGTAGGAATAAATCGGATAAAGTGCATGGAGGGTTTCTAACTAAGTAAACTTAGAAACTTCAACACGTAGAAGATTCAGAGGGTAAGAATCAGCAACAGTCAAATTCCAACATTCATTGTATTATGTTGAACACAGTTAAGTTCAACTAATTTTGGATGTTTTTCAATTGCTTCTCTCAGTAACTGAGTTGCAGTGCGAATGCAGTGTTAGCTATGGCAGTGCTAGCAGCATAGCAGATGTAGCGTTTGAGAGGGAGCTATAGTACTTTTGCAACAGTGGCAGTGATAGTGTCATGGGCAGTAGTACAATAGCAGCAGTAGCACAATGTTGGTGGCAACAACAGTGCATAAAGGAGGCGCTTCAGAAACAGAGCAACATGCAGGTGGACATTGTTGCTAAAGCAGTTTCCTCGCTAAGAGGGAGTGTTAGTTTTTGGTAGCATCGGAAGTACTCTAGCCTTGAAAATCTGTGGAGAAGCTAAGGCACACGAGTTCTAAAGAACCCAGAAACCGTTTGGTGAAAATCCACCCAGCTTGTATTTTATTAAAATAATTATTATTTTTAATGGAGTTCCTAAGTCTAAACTTAGGGAAATTAAAATATTAATGACTATTAATCAAAATATGGGTGAGAATGATCTAGAAGGCAGATCAAGTCATGTTTTAATCTTAGTCGTTGATTAGAGACTTAGTCTCGGTCATTGAAGACTCAACAGGAAAAATATAAAATGGACGCTTGAGGTTCATTTGTAAACACACACAGAGAGATTGAGGAAATCGATTTTCTGAGGTGAGAAGTTTTCAGGAGGAAAATCGATTGGGGGAGATCTTGCTGCTGAGGGGCAAAGAGAATCCGGGAGAAGGACTTCCCGGGAAATACAGAATAGAGAGGCAAAGAGAGGTTGCAGAGAGGCAGCTTAGTTGTCGGGAGAGCTGAGTCTGAAAAGCTACTTGTCACGCAGAATCCAGAACTGTCGGAACAACTGAAACTGCCCGGAATTGCTGGGAACTACCAGAACAGCCCAATTCCGGGAACTACCAGAACAGCCGGGAGAGCTGATGCAGAATGCAGAATGCAGAACAGCCGGAACTGCTTCAAACTGCCGGAACAATCGAGAGAGCTGACGCAGATGGTAGAGAAGGTGACGCAGGGCTGACACAGAGCTTGAAAGGCTGAAGCAGGGTCTACGCAGGGCCAACATAGAAATAGCCGGGGTTAGCTAGTCTTGTGTCGGATCAGTCGGAATTCTGCCGTGTGAAGTGAGGTAAAAGTCACTCAGATTTTCCGGCAGTAGTTTCTCTGTAAAGGATTGCTAGATGAGCATCCTAGATTTGTATTCAGATATTTCTCCTGCATAATAATAAAACCCTCAGAGTTGCTGCACCGATTTTCCTGCATTGGGTTTTTCCGGGGACTATTGTGTCCAAAAATAAGTGTGTCCTATGTATCTTTTTATTTGCTTTTTTTTTGTTTCATGAGATCAAATAATTAAATAGTGTGGGCTGCAGAAGTAATTTGCTTCAGTATTCAGAAGAATAACTTGATAATATATGTTAAAAATCAAGTAGGTGAAGTAGATTCAGATTTGATGGAGTAGGGGTTCCCTCGAGTCTAGGAATTTTCACATCAACAACACTGAATCAACATGCAAGGATTCTTAGCTTGTCTAGTGATTATCCTACTTGGATATTTTGAGCCAAATTCCTTTTTTGATTTTATAATATTATATGCTCTTGAGGATCCAGAATATTATTATTGAATTTTGCATGGTTTTGATATCCCAACATTTGCTTCTAGCTTTAAATACAATTATTAACATGGTCGAATATATGCAGTCAAAAGGCAGCAATTGCAGAACACGAGAAACAGTTGGAAGAAGAAAGAAACCAGCGGAGGGATGAAAGAGAAAAGGGTGAGGCAGATCTGAAGGCTGCTGTAGAAAGAGTTCGTGCAGAATCACTGGAGGAATTGAAGCGGCAATCAGAGGCAGCTGCTCGGCAACAAAAAGAGCAGCTTGATGTCATAAATAAGCTCCAGGTGCAGCAATATAACTTTTATTCTCTTTTATCAAGAGAAATGTCTTTAAAAGAATTTCAGTTATACATCATATTTTTGTATTGTCTCATAATGCAGCATTGTTCATTCTATTCCTTATATCTGGAATGCATTGGTCCTGCATTTTTTTGATATTTCTGTGCTTATGTAATCTATCATCGATTACCTTACTGTGGATTTTCCTTTGAAAAATTTTGTCTACAATGCAGGAATCTGACAAAGAAAATCGTATGTTCATGGAAACTTTAAGATCTAAGTTGGTATGCTTCTAATATTGACTCTACCTTTTTATGTAATGTTCTATGAATCTTCAAAACTATAAAGCTTCTTTTCATGTGTCTTGTAATAGGAAGATGTGAGGGAAAGCCTTATGAAAGCAGAGAAACGGGGGCGGCAACTTGAAGTGCAACTTCATGAAGAGGAATTGGCTTCAGCTGCTGCAAGAAAAGTATGTATCATACATGAGAATATTAAGTGCTCCTATATCTTTATGTGCAGCACTTAGCTTCCATGACATTGGGATAGATAATCATATGACACTGCACTTACTACTATATTGAACTAAAACAGAAAGCTGCTGAAAAGGATCATGAATTACAGCGGAGTAAAAGACAAGTTGAGAATGAAAAGGTAGGCATGATGTTTTTGATTGAAGGTATTCTATTATTATGCATGAGCTTCTTTCCCAATTCCTTATCCTGATTGTCTAATATATCTTTGTATCTCTGGATCAACTATTTTTTCATCAAACATATTTTGTGAGATTGGATAACATGATAAAGCTGTAGATTCTGCACTCTACCTGATCAATTGATTGAATGTAATAGGCAGTAAGCAAATCATCTACATTCCCATCTATTAGGTAACTTGGATTCTGTCTGTTATTAATTCACTCTCCTGAAACATTAGCAAGAAATATACTTCCCTACTTTACTGAAAATAGTGAATCATAGAGTTCTGTTTGTCATTAGAAACATTGAAAATCAAGATATTGACAATGGCCCAGCCTTTTATAGCTATAAGGGATTTTTGCAGATCGCTAGCATTGATATTTCCTTGACTAGAGATATTTTATAATGTTGCTGGTACTACCAGCTTGAAGTTTGTCTTTTCTACCTGTCTCTCGAGCAAGCGTCTATTTTAAGCAAAATCTTTCTAATGTTTCCTTATATTGTAAACTGTTGGAGGAAAGATTTGAAATAGATTGAGGAATGTTCATCAAATACATTGAGGAGATCACTGAGACGCTTGAGAAGGTGGTTATCAATTTCATCAAAGATTCTTTATTTTTATAATAGGATAATTAAGAAGAAATGTGTCTTCAATTGTTATGATTAAGGGGAAGCTAACTCTGATTCTACAATCCATGTTACTGTGCTGTGTCTACTCAATGTATAGATCATATTTCAGTATTACATAGATTTTCTTTTTTCAACACACTAGTGTGCTTTTGATAATCATGTTTTGAATATTTTGTGACATATTTCCAACTGGGAGGTAAACCTGTTTTTCAAGGTTTCTTAAAGTAATATTGTTAAAATTGGAAACTAAGGCCAAAATCCACATGGGTCATCTTATTTATGACAGTTGATTTTTTTTTTGGATTCCCCTCTCCGAGAGGTGCAGGATTGATCTAAAGATCATTCGATTATGACATGTACAAATGAAGTTATGAATTTATTTTGATTATGGTCAAATTGTCAAGGTCAACCAGCAAACTTATGTATGCTCAGAAGCTCAACAGTCACGTCTATTCATCCTCAATGTTGCATATAAATAGAAGGTGACTTAGCCTCATTTGGACACACTCATCTTCACACCTCTCTCTCTCTCCTCATTGATTGGATACGGATTTCTGGGCCTCTCTCTCTCCACATGTCCGAAATTCTAGGAGAGCGAAATTTCAGGAGGCCGAAATTTCAGGGCACTGAATTTTTGGACAGTTTGACCAAGCGTTGACCATCACACGTTGACTTCCTTTGACTGCGTTTTTGTGAGGGCTGCCTCTGTTTGGGCAGGCTGCATTTCTGGGCACAGAAATTGAGGCTAAACATTGATTGTTGACTAGCGTTGACTACAACTAGGGCTGACTGCAGGTGGGCCGTTTGACCAGACTTTGACTGGGCTGAATTTGATTGTTTTGAGGGCTGTTTTAACTTTTATCTTGCTGTTTGGAGGCCGAAGTTGACTGAAGTTAACCAATTTGCTGAGGGTCAAATCTGCCCTGTTGACCAGCATTGACTTTTCTGGTTAGGGCTCTTTTGCTGCTGTTATAAATTATCAGATTTGTAAATTGTACTAACTCTCTCTGCTGAACTATTGAAGACTGAAAGAAGATTTGATCAAGGGTTTCTCCACATTGGGGTTTGTCCCTCGCTGGTGCCACATCTTGTGTCCTCTTGTCTTGGCTTGTCTTCTACTGTTTATGTTTATTTTCTATCTGCGTTTTATTATCATGTTGATGTGATTGCTAATATGAATATTGATACTGGGCTAATAAAGAAATTGAAGTAAAATTGCTCTAAAGCATAGAACATACCATTGTTGCCTAAAATTAACATGGTATCAGAGCTGAGGTGAAGACAAAGCCCAAGCGACGTCTCGAGAGGAGGATTCCAACCTCATTACATACATTTTCTTGAGTATTTTTGGAGCTCGCACTTGGAGGGGTTAATCTCTGTTTTGACCACAGATTAGAGGCAAACTCAGCTAAGGTAGAAGAGGGTTGTTGGAGTACCTCTTGAAGATTGTTTGGGGCTGTAACAATCAGATGCACAGGCTGAGGTTATGGGTATAGTTCTGGGCTGTTTTGAGATGAGTTGTGGCTCATCTTCCACAAGACTGAAGGCCGCAGGACTGGTGTATTGCCATGGGTCTGAGCTTGAGATAGGGCATCATTTTGAGAGCAAATCATCCGAGTTTACTGTGGAGATGAAGCCGCACCAGCTGGGCAGTCTAGAGGCATGTTACACATATCTTCTATGCATATTTGTGAGGGCTTTTGCCTCTATCCTAAGGCCGTAGGTAGGAGTTGAACCTGTAGCAGTTGGCATATTGTTTGACGGATGAAAGGCCTCAGTTAGGGCCTTCCTTTCTGAGCCGCTGTCATTAAAAGGAGGCCGCAGTCCTTATTGCAGGTAACAGTCAGGTGGAGGGACTGTTTGAGTGGGCCGAGAAGGCTAGGTAGGCTCACATACCCTTGCCGCAGTCACTCCAAGGAGCAGCACAGTGGCAATCACTTAGAAGTTTGTTGATAAGAATTCATGATCTCCTTCTTCTGGAAATCTGAAGGTGGAAGTTGCAGTTCTCTGAAGCAACAACCCTTGCTCAATACTTTGAACAATTCGAGATCCTTCAACTCTGCCGTCTTCAAATCCTGAACTTACTATTCGTATCATTAAGTCTGAAGCAGAATCCTGAAGTAAATTGAAGGGCATTCATTAGCTATTCTCATACTGGATTATTTCAAGGACCAAGGGATATATTTTCAGCCTTAGTTATGAACCTAATTTGAGGCATGGATCTAATTCAGATCTCTGAATCATCCTGGGACCAGGACAAAGCCATTACAGCTGTGAGCAAATTCTGAAGCAAGTCATGAAAATCAATATTAGAGTTATTCACTTGACTTGATATTATTCTGGAAATTTGCTTCAATAGAAAAGTTTAGATTTCTTAATAGCTTACATTTATATGCCTGCAGTTCTATTGATGTCACTTAGGTGAGACAGTGGTTGAAACATTGAGGCTCAGAATTATGGTATGGATTAGCCCTTAATTACGACAGACTTCCGAAGCAGTCCTTATTGTAAATGAGTCAGAGAAATTGTGAATCTGTGGTCTCCTTGTCATAATAGGGCTTGAATCCTTGATTGAAGGAATACACACTATTTGATCTACAAATCCCGATCCATAACTGCCATCTGAATTTCTGAAGCATGCATCAACAGGTATGTATTTGAAATTAAAGTTTGTGGTTTAAGAATAAAACATTCGGTCCTGAGATTACATTAAGGCGGCACATGAAGGCAGTGTCACAATAAGCCCAAAGTCTTGTGACAGTCTGGTTTCTCAAGTTTTGTCACATTTCTAAAATTCTTATAGCTACAGTTACCATTTTATTCCGCTCTTATTTGAACTCTCCTATGTCACAATCCTGAGCATGAATCTCTTGCAATCAAGGTCAGAGATCAGTACAGGACGGTGGACAACATACCTTAAATTATGGTTTTGGCACTTATGTCATGCTTCTATAGTTAAGCAGAGATGTGTGCATTAATGCCTAAAAGGACAAGACTGTAGCGTTGCCCTATCAATCATCTTAAGGAGGGTTTGTTGGTATCATCATGAAAATTCCCAGTTATGATGACAGTTGAAGATATTTCAAGTTTCAAAGCGAATCTTCAGTTTGTCACTTCAAATTATTCAAAATGTAATCATAATTGTAAAATGCAAGGCATTTCCTGATAATAATAGTATCTTTGACCTGAAAGATATAATTGGAAGTAGACCAGCTTGACTCCTCAGTGACATTCTCAAGTACTCTCTCAGTATCAAGAGTAAGATTGCCTGACATCTCTAAATGACTGAATTCTGTACATCAATCTCCATGATACAGTGTGGTCTATCAGTCAGCTATAACTTTGTTACATTGTTCCTGTGCGCACAAGCTATTGCAGTACCTTTTGGATGAAGTACATTTGGAAGCTTCATTCTTAAAAGAACAGTTACAAGATCTTGGCATCCCATTGTTGGCCTTTGATCATAAAGTACAGAGGCGGATGTGGTGGCAAAGACACTTGGGAGGATTTCTAGTCAAGATGGGGATGTGCATCTTGATTGAAATAATTCAATCCATGATAGCAAGGAAGAACCTCACCATCTGGTGGTTGAATCTGTATCCAAGTCTCTGGAGGAATTCAAAGAAAAAAAATAAAAAATAATTGGATCAATAAAGGGATATTTGCTACAACAACTTCTGTCTGAGCTAGCACCATTATTCTTATCTCCATGACAATAGTTAACCATGACCAAGAAAAGGAGATGGCTGTTGTACCCTTGTCCTCTCTGTATGCTAATATGATTGAACCTGAGCAGTAGTCAATGTCAGACCTCTTTCAGCCCTTCCTGGCCCAATCATCGAAATCTTCTTTAAGATATTCAGAGGGAGCTATGATTCAGAGGGAGTCGATTTCTCCCTTAGCTTAAAAGTTTGATGAGATGGAGAAGTTGTTGGTCTGCATCCCTGGTGTTCTTGATAAACACCCTATCAGTGATATGCCACGCTATGAAGTCTCTGAGTTGATCTATGGAAGAACCTCATATACTGAATGGCTGCTTATTGAGATAACTCTGTGATTCTATTTAAGCTACATTGCTGGAATCTAAGATTCCTTGAATATTTTGAAGCTGGCTCAGTTGGCAGTGTGATGGATCGAAAAAGCACATCTAGTGCTATACCTTTCTCATTTGGTTGCTCTGAAAGCATTGTTGAGGTTGAATCCTCAACAGACATATGTTTTGCAGTTAACACATTGAGCCAGTACATGGTTGAGCCTCATCATATACATTGGATTGCCGCCAAGAATCTTCTGAGATATCTTCAGGGCACAATCACTCATGGACTGAGATACACTGCTGGAAATGTGAGGATGCATAGTTATTCTGATGCTACATGGGCTGACAATGTGGTGGATCACAAGAGCACTTCTAGATGTTGTTTTTTTTTGGGTTCTGCTTCGATATCCTGGATGAGCAGGAAGCAAAAATCGGTTGCCTTGAGCACTGCCGAGGTCGAATACATAACTGCTAGTATGGCCTCCTGTGAAGCTGTCTGGTTGAGGAAGCTCTTCAGTGAGCTATTTGGACATGTGCTGGATACCACCGTGATCCTCTGCGACAACCAGAGTGGGATCCAATTATCAGAGAATTCTGTGCTTTATGATTGCTCCAAGCGTATAGATATCAAGTACCACTTTATCAGAGATATGTTACAATGAGGAGCAATAAGGCTCCATCACATTGGGACTGATGAGTAGGTCGTCGATATTCTGACAAAGCCCTTGGGGAAGGTCAAATTCTTGGCCTTTCGAAAACGACTTGGAGTCATGGTGAGACCCTCTTACGAGGGTCCTGTATGAGATGGACATTGAGCTCTGGGAGCTTCAGGGGGCTTGGGGTAATTCTTGGAGCGATGAGCAACCATAGGGTGAGTGGTTCAGCCTTCCCCTAGTGGTTTGCTATGTACAAGGTGAGTGGTTCAGCCTTCCCTTAGTGGTTTGTTGTGTAAAGGGTGAGTAGTTCAGCCTTCCCCTAATGGTTCGCTGTGTACAGGGTGAGTGGTTTAGCCTTCCCCTAGTGGTTTGCTGTGTACAGGGTGAGTGGTTCAGCGTTCCCCTACGATACCGCTTAGCGACATGTAGGCAGGATTAGTGGTTCATCCTTCTTCTGCTGAGACATCCTACCCATGCAGTCTGGGACTCATGGGAAGTACCTCTCATCTGGCCAATGAGTAGGGAAATGAGGATAGGGACCATAGTACTACCGATGGATGTATCGTGTACTACCGTACTCCCTATGCTAGGATGACCAATATTGATCTGGGATCAATTGGAACTGACTTTGGGTCAGTAAGAGTGGTATGAGACACTCTCTTTTGATTGGAACTGACTTTGGGTCAGTAAGAGTGGTATGACACACTCTCCTTTGATTGGGACTGACTTTGGGTCAGTAGAGATAGAGAATGGTATGATACATTCTCGATCACTTCTTCTTCTTCATAGTTCAGCGGAGCAGAGCAGTGCATTGATGCCAGAGATAGTACAGATTGGTAGATGGATTAGCAGATGGAGTTCTCCCTAGTTGAGAGGGAGTGTTAAAATTGACAACTAAGGCCAAACTCCACATGGGTCATCCTATTTATGACAGTTGATATTTTTCGTGGATTCCTCTCTTCAAGAGGTGTAGGATTGATCTAAAGATCATCCGATTATGACATGTACAAATGAAGTTATGAATTTATTTTGATTATGGTCAAATTGTCAAGGTCGGCCAACAAACTTATGTAGGCTCAGAAGCTCAACAATCACGTCTATTCATCCTTAACGTTGCATATAAATATAAGGTGACTTAGCCTCATTTGGACACACTCATCTTCACACCTCTCTCTCTCTCCTCATTGATTGGGTACGGATTTCTGGGCCTTTCTCTCTCCACACGTTCGAAATTTCAGGAGAGTGATCTGGGCTTTTATTTTTATTTTGGGCAGGTGTAGATCTGAGAGTATTCAAGGAAATTTTGGAGTTTTGAGACAGATCTAGGCCTTGGAGGGCAATATCTTGTCTCAAATTCTGTTTGCAGGGCTACAAATTGAAATTTTTCCATTAATAGAAGAAAATTGGGGTTTGATTAAAATCGTGGCATTCGACAAATTTTTTAAGGCCCTGCAGGCCTAGTGTAGACCTTCATTAGTCCTCAAAACCCTCTCGGTTCCTCTTTGGCATCTCTTTTCTAGGCCTCCATTGCCTTCTTTCCTGCTGTTGTGGCCTCCTCTCCCATCCGCTCTGCCTCCATTCCTCTCTCCCTGCCTGCAGTTCCTTGTTTCTTGCCTGCGGCCCCTCAAACCCTCCTTCTCTCCCTGCGACACCTTCTTCCCTCTTCTGCAGCCCTGCTACAAAGCCTTACTGCTTGCCTATGACACCCTTATCCCTCACGCTGCCTCATTCCTACCCTCTCGGTAGACCTCCCTTCATCATCCACAAACCTTATCCCTCCACACTGTCACCTCCCTAACTCTTTGCTATGGCTCCCTTTTCCCTGCTAACCCTCCGCTCCTCCTCGCTGTCCCTTGCCTTCCGTTGCCTCCTCCTTGTCTATCCTCTTCGCTTCTCCCTAAACCCTTAACACATCCCTTCCAGACTTTATGCAGTCCCTTTACTGCCTCTTGCATTCCTATTTTGAGCCTTAATGCGACACCTTTTTGACGTTGCCATTTGGCTTTGAAACCATAATATTTCACCCTTATCACTAAGATACAAAATTGCAAAAAAATTTCGAGTTTGGATAAGGGTTTTGCCATTTAGATCTAAACTGAAGTTGAAGAGAACTGTTGGTAGAAGTTGGTGATTTTTAGATTTTCTCATCACTGGAAGATTTTTGTACTTCAAGGCCTAGGGCCTTAGGTTTCGTTCTCTAACTTCTATTTTTCTCACTGTCCATACACTAAGCTAATTAATTTAAGCAGTAACATCAAGCACATTAACAAAGATAACCACTGAGTTTAAGTGACTGTCTCTTTACTTTTTGAAGCTTAATCATAACAAAAATTTGCATCTATATTCAACATTTTCTTAGAAACAATTGATTGGGGACTGTTTGATATATTTTGCATTGGTGTGTTATCTTAAACTCACTGATAATTTACTTGCTGCTCTTACAAATTCTGAACTTGACTGCTGTCATAAGTACAATCTCTGAAATCTAAACATAACAATGGTGTAATTGTCTTTCATTTGAATTTCAAGTTGCTTTCGAAGAGATTGAATATTTTGGGTTTGTTAGAGGCATTTGGCACAGAAGTAGTTCACCTTTAAAATTAACTGTTGTCCTGAAAACTTACTCTGAAATTTTTATGTTTTCAGTTTGTCTCGGTAAGATTTTTTGGGCATTGAATTTAAGTTTGAATACTTGCTATCACACATAAGCTCATTGCCTAAAGAAAAATTTGTCTCACATACTTGGTGAAGAAGATAGCTGTAAGGAATCATTGGCATTTAACTTTCTATTCGCTCATAAGTTCTTGTTCCATTTATTTGTGAATGATAAATGTGCTAATTCTGTTTGAGCTAAGTGGCATTGAAAATAATTTACTCCATCCGCTTAAAATTGAGTAATCTAAAGACAATTGACTGGTTTGAGATCTAATTGCATATTGGGCATCTCTTAGATAATCTGTCTTAGAAATTTAACTGTCTTTGGCATTTTTCGTTGAAGATTAGATAAGTGCTCTATCTTGGATCTTGGCAAATTGTGTATCTTGTGAAAATTTTGCTTCAGTCATATATTTAACTTTGTTGGCACTTTCCAAGATTGGCATTCATCTTTGTAATTGGGCTTATCTATCAAATTTCTTGGAAAAAGTACTTAGCGTATAACTTAGATTAAATCATAAACTAAGTACTACGAAGTTTTAAGAATCTCGCTTCATTAATCATCCGCTAATCTCACTTTGCATTTTTATCCTAAGTTAGTCTTGAATTTAGTAACCGACCTCCAAGCATAAGATTGGTTGATCGAGAGATAGGAATGCCTTTGCGTCTTCTCTTGAGAAGTCTAACCTTTTTAGTATCTAAAATGGTGACCTTGCAGTGGTTAGAGCCACAATCGCTGCAGTGCCGGAGACACTGGGTACGTTAGATTTCAAGGAGAGGGATCGTTAATCACACCCTCATGTGCTTCACCTTGACTTCTCAGTACCATTTGCTATAAAGTTTAGGCTCAATACAGACAATGATCGAATGACATACTTAGAATAGACATTTAAGTAAAATCAACCAAGATTCTTGCATTTCACGTAAGTCTTAGGAATTGCATTTCATATAGGATAGTTACTCATCAAAGCAACAGTTGTCCATCCTGTACTTGGTCTTAAAATTTGTAAAGCAAGAGTATTGACTCCATAAGACACTGGTTTCAAATTTTATAAATCTATTCAAATCCTTAATATCTTGCTAAATCTAAACAAGTACTTGATCGCTCAATTGTGTCTCCCAGATTAGTTGGTTCCCAACTAGTCCTTCTTCATCTCATTTCCATAGGGTCTACCCCCAATAGTCTGTTGTTGGGAGACAACTTAAACGAAGAGGTTGGGGATCAGGGTGATAGCCCCCGACCTGAGTCGTTGTCGCGGTGCCTATACATTTTGAGCGACAACAAAGCCCTTAGGAGGAGTGACAGGTGAAGCTCTTGCTTCATAATTTGAGTTGGATTTCACCCTCATTGCTTGCATGGTGACATCTGTGATGGGTGTTGTGTGGTATCTGGATAGTGGAGCCTCATTCCATATGACTGGCAAAAAAGAATTCTTCAATGACTTGGAGGAGAAGGACCTCCAGATGCACATCGAAATGGGAGATGATGGAAGGTATAGTGTGATTGACATCAATACTGTTACTTTTCAGAGGGAATCTTGTTCTCCTCTCACATTAAAAGATGTCATATATGTTCTGGGTCTGAAGAAGAATTTGGTTTCAGTTGCTATGTTGGAGGACCGTGGCTACGATGTGATATTTAGCAAGGGAAAGGCTTTCCTTTTTCACATAGCCTCAGGATAATTGAAGCGGATCGGGATTTGGGTGAAGAACCTCTACAAATTGGATGTAGAAGATTGTGTTGCCTTGTTCACAAAAGTAGAGAAGGTGCAGAGACGAGATATCGGTGAGTTGTGGCATAGAAGATTTGGTCACTTGCACCACGGAGCTTTGAAGATCATGCGACAGATTTCTATAGGACTTCCCATGGGTGCACTAGAGCAGAGAGATACATGCAAGGGGTGTACATTAGGGAAGTAAACCAAAGGCACCTTTCGTGTTAAGGATAGTCGAGCGCAAGCGATCCTTGAAAGAGTTCACTCAGATTTGTGTTGACCGTTCTCGACAGCCTCCATGACCAAGCACATGTATTATGTAATATTTGAAGACAATTTCTCTTGGAAGTGTTGGATTTTCTTCATGCAGAAGAAAGATTAGATGTTCGCTAAATTTTGTGAATTTAAAGCACTTGTTGAGAAAGAAATTGGCAGAAAAGTGAAGGCTCTTAGGAGCGATAACAACGGAGAATATGTGTCGAATGAATTCAAGGACTTTTGTGCATCAAAGGCATTCGACGGGAGTTAATAACACCTCATAACCCACAACATAATGGGGTGGCTGAAAGGAAGAACAAAAGTATTGTGGGGGCTGCACAGACGATGTTACATGATCAGGGCCTATTGTTGCACTTGTGGGCTGAAGCATGCAACACAACTGTATATGTGCAGAACGTGAGTCCTCATCGGGTTCTCATGATGAGTACACCAAAAGAAGCTTTTTCAGGTAAGAAACCAGATGTGGCACACTTCATGATCTTTGGTTCATCAATTTATTGTTATGTTACCAACGATGCAAGGAAAAAGCTAGAACCAACAGTTGAGTTGGGCATATTTGTGGGGTACATTGATACACCTCACAACGATCGGTGTACTTACCATCTCGCAAGATGACAATGGTTCGTAGAGATGTGAAGTTCGATGAAGAGAAGGCTATGAGATATTCCCTTGAGAGGGAGCTTCAGTTGCATGGAAATGAGGAGCTTTTAGCTCCAAAGGAAGAACCTCAGGATGATGTGGATCAACCACATGCAGAGGAGCAGAGAGTGGAAGCACCCACTCATGTAGAGACTTCCAGAGATGGAAGGAAGCGCACCAGAGAGGCTGACATATTGATACATGATGCTAGAGAGAATGTGGGAGCACCCACATCACAGCACAGGCAGAGGAGGTCACTAGATCAGTACACTGGCTACATGGCTCTGATGAGTGAGAGTGTAGAGATTGAACCATCCTCATTCGAGGAAACAGTGCAACAACCAGTATGGGTTGATGCCATGCTAGAGGAATATGAATCAATTATCAGAAACAGTGTTTGGGAAGTGGTCCCAAGACTAGTAGACAAGTCAATGGTGAGTTCCAGATGGCTTTACAAGGTAAAGCAAGCAGCAAATGGGAGTGTGGAGAAACACAAGGCCATATTTGTGGCCAGAGGGTTCTCTCAGGTGGAGGGAATTGATTATGAGGAGACCTTTGCTCTAGTAGCAAGGTACTCTTCAATTAGATCTATTCTAGCACTTTCAGCACAGATGGGATGGAAGATACATCAGATGGATGTGAAGATAACATTCCTCAACATAGTGATTGGGTGTTAGCACTTTAGTCATTCCTTTGAAGTAATAAGAAGGAAAAACCAAAGGTAACCACTATCCACTTTTGGAGATCAGGACCTAGCCTTCCTGATGCTCAGAGAGAGCTCTTTCTTTATAATTTAACTTTTTTTTAGTTAAGATGTTTTAGGCTAGATATGATTGTTCAAGGGGTTTTGATTTTGTTTGAAATTGGGTGGTGGGGTCTCTTAAACAGATGGATAAATTGATGTCTTTCAGACCATTGGGCTATGGAGTCAATTGATAAGGAAGCAAGGCTGGATAAATTCACTAAAGGGGGTGTTCCAAGGGCAAGATAGCAGAGTGTATTTCAAATATTTGAGACAGAGGGGTGGAAGGGTTTCACTCGGGGTGAGAGAGCAGTTAAGGGTTCTCAGAGCTGGATAATGAATGATGAAGGCAGGGGTAGTCGAAATCAAGGGCAGTTAAGAATCCTTTAACGTGGATTATTTATGAAATCAATTTAAACTAAAGAGCAATTAAGAATTCTTTAATTTAAATTACAGAGAAAAACATTCAAATACTTAACTGTTAAAACAAAGTGTGATTTAAACAAGTTCTGAAATATATTTCCAGTTATAGCATTTAGATTGAAACACATATAAGATTATGAATAACTTTGAGAAATTGACAAAGATACATGAAAATACTTGTCTGATATTCGCTCAACACATGAATCCTTGGAACAGTCTGATCTTTATTAATCAATCCAGCTTGCTGGCTCATCAACTGATACAATAACCTTCTGGTTCTTCTTGATCAAAAAGTCTATAGAAATGTCTAATAGAGTCCACCCTACATACTTCGAATTGTGAAGTATTTATACAAAAAATTATTACAAAATATCTCAAATTAATTTGAGATTTAATTTAGGAAATAAAAATATCTTCTTGCAAGAAGATAGAGACAACTATTGAACTGCTTCATGTTGTCCCTTTTATTTTGGCACTGCTAGCTTTTATGGTTTGATTTTAGCCCTTTATGCTGCCTTGTTGTTTGATCTTTCACGTTGGAATCTTCATTTACTTTTGGCTTTCATCTGATACACTTTGACACTGATACACTTTGACTCTGTTGATCTGTCTTCATCTTTTTACCTGGCTGTTTCACTTTTACTGTACATTAACCTTTTTACTGCATATTTCTCACAGTAAATCAGTCAATTTCTCCCATGTTTCAGCATCAGGTAATTGGATCTTCAGCATCCTCCTATATATTTCATCTGCCTCGGTGTACTTGGCAAAAGTAGGCTTATTGATAAACAAGTGTTTTACCTCATGCTGGAGGTAAAACAAGTTTTCAAATGTTTGATAAAGTACTTTGCCTGTTGGCAATGCCTTGATTGATGATGTACTGACCTGTTCTTTTGCTAGCTCTCTGATTTTGCTGTTGTAATCCTGCTATGTCATGAGCTTGTCATTTATTACTAAGGGACTGGGTAACCCTTTCTCTCTCAAAATTTGAAACTTAGCCATAAATCTGTCAACGGCTACTTGCATATTTTGACACTTGTCCTCCAAGTTTAACATTAAGTTTCTCTTGGAAATGACTTTTCTCACCTCTAAAATTGTCTCTGTTCTGTCCTCTATTTCCAATTCCTGAAGCTCATACTTATTTTTACTATTAAGGAATTGAATAATTCTAGTAGCATCTTTTGGCATTTCTCCTAATTCCTCTTTTACTCTTTGGATGGCTTCTATAGCCACCTTCATTAAATCTATCTGTTCAAAATTACTTGAATAGATGGCCAAATATCATTGACAGAGTCAATGATATTGACCCATAATAGTTCCTTGGCTTGGCCAAGGGGTTCTTTCAGTGTTAGGTCCTTCTCCATGGCCTTTAATCTCTCACTCATTTTGGCAGCGTTTTGTTCTTCTTCTTTGTGCATGATTTTGGCAAGCTTGTAATCAGTTTCCAAGCTTGTCACCTTCTCTTTCAACTTATTCATCTCTGTTGCCTGTATGGACATCTCTTCCATAGCTTTAACTAACTTTGCTGCTTCTTCACCTGATGTACCTGCTGCTGATGTAGACTCTATTGAAACCTGTTGTGCTGTGGCCATAGGAGCTGTGGGAGCCAATGAGGCTGCCAATGTAGAAGGAACAACTGTTGACACTGTTGGGATGACATTCACTGATGTAGTGCCAAGATCACTTTGCTTCAATTGGATTAAACTGTCCAATTCCTTCTCTATCTCTTTTAACTGATCATTTAGTTTGAGGACCAAGTCCATCAATTCTTCATGTCTGGTTTGGTTTTCCAAGACTTCCTGTGTCTGGGGATGCTACAACTGAGGTATTTTCAATTGCTTTTTGAGTGCTGCAATGTCATCATTCTTCTTTTTGATCAGTTGTTCAGTGGCCTTGATGTCTTTGGGATCATGTCCCAATTCAATCACTAAGTCTTCCAAAGACTTGATTCTGGTATCCTTGGCCTATGAGGAGGCCTTCTCTAACTGATATTGGGCTGAGATATTGTTCAATGAATTCTGCAACTGATGGGCAGCTATGGCTTTACTTGTAAGGGTGGAGTAAATCATTTCTCCAGCCTGTTTGTGAAATTCAATTTGGTCAATGGGATGAATATCCCTTGCCAATACCTCAAAATCAATCTTTTTGTAATCTGCTGATGTCCTTGGTTGTTGTACAGTTGGTTTTACGAAGGACATTTGCATCTTTCCCTCCTTGATGTCAAAAGCTGGCATCAACCTGGTTTGGTTTGTAGGTGTAAGCTTGAGATACTGTGCATAAGACTGTGCCTTCAGTTTCTTATTTCTCATTTTGATTTCTTTAAACCTGTCCTTAATATCCTCATCTTTATCAGCAGGCCTACTGAATGAGGAGAATTCTACACTGAGCTGCCTTTCTAACATTTGATTGTGTGAGGTAGATGACTCCTGTGTTTCTCCAGATGGAGCTGTGCCCCTGCTTATGTCAAACCTAGTATTAGTTACTTCCGCTGAGCCTTCTGTGTCTTCCTGTTTTGAAACAGGATTGAGCCTTAATCTTTTGCTCTGGTTGGCTTCATACTACACATTGGATGTGCCCATGTCTGAAGTGGAGGCTCCCTCTCTGTTCCTCTTGGGATTCTTTTCCTCATTCTGAGGAGTCTGCAAAACTGTAGGGGTACTCATGGTTGCTTCTTGCTGTGGTACCTACAGGAATGAGCTTTCATCAAGCTGTCTTTCTAAATCACACAAGGTATTTTCAACATCTACCTTTGTACTATCCCTGTCTATGAGAGTGTTCTCCAACCACTCAGATTGATTGGCATATCTTTCTATCTCTGGTATGGGGTGATGAATGTAAGGCCCCAATTTGACCTTTTGTCTAAGTTTGGTCATAAACCCTTGAGGGTCATATCTCCACATGAAACTGTTTTGGAACTTCATTTGTTGCAGAATCAGATCTGCTTCCTGCCCTGCTTCTCTAGAATTGCAAATGAAAGGGCCTAACTGATTTTTTACTTTGAACTGGGTCCTTTTCTTGGCTGAGACAAAGTTGACTTCGTCAGAGTTCATTATTTGCCTATAATACTCTAGAGCAAATAACCTCATGGGGAGGTATTTGGGGAGTTTGTATGGGGCAAGCTGGCACCCATATATTCTTATTTCAGTGTGGTTTTGGTAAAGGTACCAATCTCCCGCCTTACTTTATTTGGAAAACTGGAGGACTTTTTTGATGTCTTGGCTTATTCTGGGTGGAGGACTTCCTGTTAGCATAGTCATGACTAGATGGACAAAAGAGTCAATGAAGTCTGTATAGGCGTATGGTGAGGAATACTTGTGGAACAATGGTGTCCAAAATATGACAGGCCTGGGTTGGCCTCTAGTATCAAGCTTCTGGAGGGTGAAGGGAAATTTGTCTGATTGATAATACAAAAACATATGACCCTGGAAAAACCCCCTACAACTCTTGGGGAAAACCAGTTTGAGAGCTCTTCTTTATTTCTGGAAAATGCCTTTTTACAGTGAGAGAAATGTTCAGCAAAAAATCAACAAACAGACTTTTACAACTTATCTCAGCCTTGCTGAAACACCGCTGCTGATACTCCGCAGCTGTTGCTGTTACACCGCGGCTGTTGCTGTTACACCGCTGCTGTTGCTGTTACACCGCGGCTGTTGCTGTTACACCGCTTTCAGCTGCTGAAACTCCGCTCTCAGCTGCTGAAACTCCACTCTGTTGAAACTCCGCTTTCAGCTGTCCAGAAATCTCCCTTGCTCTCTTGCTCTCCTTCTCTCAATCTGCTCATGAAAGAATTAATGATCTTTTCCTCCTTTTCCTCCCTTAACCCAACCCTAAGTGACTTTTGGGTGATCCCTAAATCCAATGGCTGAAATAGATTTAGATCAATGGCTGAGATTAAAATGCTCATTTAAATCTCACTTTCTATTTTTTAATTCACCCCACTTTAATAAAGACCCACTTAGTCATTTATTTCCAAAGTCACTTTTCCTTTTTAATTTTTCATTGACTTTATAAAAGTCACTTTAAAATTAGACTTAGTAACTTTATCACTTAAAGTCACTTTTAAATTAGATTTAACTTTATAAAAATTATAAAGTTACTTTAGGAGAAAAATTAAATTCTTTTGGACACTTTTCCCTAGGCCAAAGATCAAAGCCTAAGGGAACCACCTGTCCTCCGGTACCAAATTTCAACATGATATAGTACAGACGAGTATTTGAATACTCTCTCATTGTGCGTTCTAGTAAACTGTTCAGGCATCCTTTCAACTATGAACTGGGCATAATTGTATAGAGTAGCAGGAGGCTTTCTTGGGGTGAAAATGGACATGAAGGCCAGGATGAGCTCATCAACAAATTCATCAGTGGTACAACCCAAAACACATGATATCATAGTCACAATATGCTTGCCTCTTTCAGAGAAAATGGCAGAAACATATGGAGGGGCATCTTTAGGGATGTGCTTCTCTTCTACAATGAAAGTCTGAAATATTTGGGCCAGTCTAGGGGGGGTCAACTTGGTGTACAGGTCTAACAAATCCCCAATGGAGAGTGGGGTCAGGTTTGGACCTGGTTGGACTTGCAACATCTCATTAATTGATTCAGCTGTAATTGTGAACAAAACCTTTTGGTCAGGGGACATTATAGCTCTTTGGCTGGGAATGTAACAGGCATGGCACATATGGACAATTTCAGGAAAGATATGTACTTGGGGAAACTGGTATTTGGGCAAATTGGAGTCCCAAAGGCCAATGTCATCAGAATGGTTCAGATATCTGTCTTTGCTCAAACAATGAATTTTGAGCAGGACCTCATATGCACTTGTGTCTCTGATTTGAAAATCCCTGTCCGCCAGGGGGAGGTGGTCTAGGTCCAAATGGGGAGTTGTGATAGGTCTGACATCCATGGCGACAGGGGCAGCCATAATTCAGTTCTTGTGGATTTGAATTTGGCTTTCACAGGTTTATTCAGAGGTTTTGACGGAAACTAGAAGCTTTCAGAAGGGTTTGGGCACAGACTTTTAAATTTAAAGTAATTTCAATTAATTTTACTTAATTAAAACACTTTACAGACTGAACGTTGTCTTCAAATACTTGGAATTGGGTGAATTAGCTTCAAATTCGAGGTTCATGGCAACTGCAGAAGTTTGAATGGCTCTGGTACGGACTAAGAGGTTGATAGGGGTCTCTGCAGCTTCTTTAGGAGTGAATTTGGAGTTCAATTGGTAAATTTAGCGTTTGCAGGTGTCGCACTGGTTTGCAGAGGTTCACAGAGAAAATGAGCGAAAAAAAGCGAAAAAGGGCTTCGCAGGCTTTTTATTGAGCAACGGTCACTTTTTGGCGGGTAATTTTACACATGAATAGTAGGCAGTTTTTCGGGTTTGGCGGGGAGGCGGTTTCCCAAGCCATCACACCGCTTTTGTGGAGGGAGTGGTATTTAGGAGGGGTCACCCGATCTACTCCATCGCTCGACACGTAGCAGTTGGGGGGCCAGGGAAAACCACCTTATCGGGCGGGTAAAGGTCGGCCGTCGGGTGTGGCCGATATGGCTGTGGACTGTTGGATGAGGGCGATGATGATCAAACGGCAGTCGGGTGAGGGAGGTGCACGGGTGATATGAGCATAGGCTTCGGGGGGCCCAGGGCTTTAATCTTCGGCGGTTTGGGATTAATTAGGATTTAATTACGGTTTTAAACGATTGGGCGGGGCTTAATGACGAGATTAGTTTAGCTTTACCGCGCAGTGATGTATTAAGTGGGTTTTGTCAAGATATGGGGTAAATTGTATAGTTTATATTAAAACTAAGGGTTGGGAAATTTATATAGGGGATTTATTTAATATACGGGAAAAGGTATATTGGGAATTATATAATAAAGTTAAAATTAATATGTAATGAATGTGCAGAGTGAACATACCACTAAAGCATAAATGTACCATTTGTGCAATTTATTTATATACACTTAGGATAAAACACTTTTGTGGGTTTTTTGAGTGAAATAGAATTTAACATGGGGGTTTTTACTTTTCCTAGGCAAATGAAGTTTATCCTTAGGAAAAGGGGTTTTATTAGGGTAATGAAGGGAAATGAATTTTATGAAGGGGATTCTAACACTTGATGTCCATAAGTCATTAAGCCGAGGGTCCGGTCCCACCAAAAGTTAGAGAAATGCTCTAAGCCTTTATGACTTGAAGGATTTAAGTACTAGAACTTACTTGTGGATGGGGAAATTAGTAAGTAAAGGGGTAAAAAGAATGAAGGGGAGTTAATTAAATGAACTTGTAAACCATTGTCTTTTGCCTTCTTAACTGCTCATGCACATTGAAACATATAGTCAAGCATGATAAATGTGTTTTTATCCAATCAACTTTATACTTCAGCAACCTTTCTTCTACTTACCCATTACTTACCCCACCATTTTTTCTTTATTTTATTTGGGTGCATTTAGACTAGCAAACCCTTATCATTCATTTTTCTTTTGAAAAGTAAATTATCTACTTCTAACCTTATATCATCCAAGAGCTCAGATTAAACTGATGGGCTTCTTTTATTTTCTCTACCTATCTAATGATCTGCCAAGATTAAACTGTTTGGTCAGATTTTATTCTCTAACTATAAACATAAAATTGAAAGCATGAAATAGCCAAGATTAAACATTTTGACTACCATGGGTTGTGGCATGTATGACAAGCTGCACACAACCATTATTTAAAACAAGAAAGCAGTAAAATAGTAGTGGCATTTAGACTTGCACACTTTCATGATCTATTTTTTGTTTTTTGGGGTTCATATTTTTCATTTTTTGATCTTTTCTTATTCTTTTTGTCCTTTGATTTTTCTTTTAGGACATACCCTCTTTACATTTTTAAAATTTTTAATATGGAAAAAATTTGCAGAAAGCAAAGGTATGTACAATATTACAAGGCTCAAACTTAGGCAATTCAAAATTATCAATCCTATCACTATAGGACTCTAACATGAGGAAGAGGTGTACATTGAGCAGCCAAAAGGATTTGAGACCTTCAATAGAGAGTTGCATGTGTACAAACTCAAGTGAGCGTTGTATGGATTGAAAGAAGCACCCCATGCTTGGTACATCAGGTTTGACAACGATTTCACTAGGTTGGGCTTCACCAAAACTGAAGCAGATGCAAACCTTTACCATATAGTGGTTGAAGGTAAATTGTTGATTATAGTATTATATGTCGATGATTTGATTTTAACAGGCGCTGAAAAGCTGGTAAAATCTTGCAAAGAGGAGTTTGCAAGAGAATTCGAGATGAAGGACCTCTGGCTCATGCATTATTTCCTTGGTAGGAATGTATGGCAAGGAGATGAGGAATTGTTTGTCTATCAGGGAAAGTATGCCAATGAGATATTGAAGAAGTTCCACATGAAGAGCAGCAAACCCATGGAGACTCCTCTAGCAGGAAATTGGAGGAAGGAAGATGCTACTTCAGGTGAAGTAGTGGAGGCTACTATTTACAGACAGCTTGTGGGTTCACTTATGTATTTGGTGAACACACGACCAAACATATGTTTGCAGTCAACCAACTTAGTCAAGGAATGATTAAGCCAACCAAACTTTATTGGAAGGCAGCTAAACATGTGTTGAGATACCTCAGAGGCACCACTTAGTTTGGTCCTTGGTACAGACAGACAGAGGGAGTGAAGCTGCAAGGCTTCACAGATGCAGATTGGGCAGGGAGTCCATCCGATAGGAAGAACACATCTGGGGGAATTTTCAGTATTGGGTCAACAACAGTTTCTTGGTACAACAGGAAGCAAAGATTAGTTGCACTCAGTTCGACAGAGGCAGAGTACATGGCTGCTAGTCAAGCATCTTGTGAAGCATTCTGGATGAGGAAGATCCTTGTTGGGTTATTTGGTCAGTAGATGGATCTTACAATGATTTACTGTGACAATCAGAGTTGTATCAAACTCTATGAGAATCTAGTTTATCATGATCGGTCCAAGCATATTGACATCCGGTATCACCATCTACGAGATTGTGTGCAGAGGGGAATCATGTTGCTTAAGTACATTCCTACAGAGGAACAAGATGCAGATATTTTGACAAAGAGATTGTCAAGATGCAAATTCGAGTATCATAGAAGCAGGATCGGGGTAGCAGATAATCCCTTTCTTGTTGAGAGGGAGTGTTGAAAATGCAACAAGAAAATCTTAATTTAATTTTGTCCTTGAATTAAATTAGGAATAAAAGTGCAATTCCAAATCACATGACAACTTGTATTGGTTAACTAAGTTAATTTGACTTAGTTGGCTCAGTGAATTTGAGTTGAGGATCTAACATGAGTCATGTAGAGTGTCTCCTACATTATAGGAGCCCTAGTTTAGTTTATTTTGAGTTGTAATTAATTAATTCAGTTTAATTGAGTTAAAGTCAATTAAACCAGTTCCAATTGCTGGAGGAACTAGTAGGAGGTCAGACAATGGGGTGTTGCTTCATGTGGTCAACAATTAACTGATGATTCACTCATAAATAACTCATGCATGTACGATCTCAGATTTACCCAATTGAGATTGGAGTTCAAGGACTGTGTACTATCAGTTGTATAATCATTCGAATTGTACAGGTGGTGCATGCAGTTAGAGGAAGGCCTATGAGGATTGTGCAATTCCAATTGAGGAATTTCCCTAATTAATAGGGGCTAATTCCTAAGGAAACAACGAGAAATTGGTTAAGTATTGGCCTAGGTTTGTCTAGGAAGCTGTGAGGCAGATAGAGATAGTGTAGAGGTTGCTCGGGCTTGATCAAAGCATTGTAATCTTCTCATATTTTTTGACTAATGCAATATACAGATTGAAGGGCTTTTTAGCTGTGGCATTCCCTAGGAAATCATTGTGTAATGTGTTGATTGAATTCTTTCTCTGGTATACTATGTGATTTCGCGATTGTTTAATTGTTTCCGCTGATGAGTAGAGTAGATTCAAGTCTATTGTTTTAGTAAATTACAATTAGCAATTTGAATCTACAAGGAATTTCTACAAAGTGCACAAAAGTATAGGTCAACGTAAAGGACAAATTGGGTTTCCAAGGAAGCAATAAATACAAGACAAGTCAACCTCTTTTGGGATCACATGAACTCATCCATTCTTCTCCTCTCTCTCTCTTGTGATTGGTTTGTACCAGTATTATCGGAACTGGTCGGTCCGACTGGTTTGGGGGCAAAACCGGTCCAAACCGGCCCTCCAAACCGGAAAAGACTGGCTCGGTACCGAACCTGCTGGTTTCGTCACCAAACCGACCGGTTCGGTACTGGTTCGGTCCGGACCGGTTCGGAGACCGGTTCCACCGGTTCACAAGGCCTGTGGCTGCGCAACCTAGGCATAATTTTTTTTTTTAATATTTTTTTATTTATTATTTTTCCTAGTTTCTAAGGCTACTCTAGCCCCCCCTAAAGCTATTTAAACACCCACACCCCCTTTATTTCACTCACACTATTCGTTCGCGTTTCTTGCAATTCTTGAGCTGAGTTCGGTGAGGAGAATTCAGAGAGTTTTTTGTAGAGTTGTTTTGAGGGAGACTTTTTGCAGATTTGAAGAGCTGATTGGAGTCTTGGAGAGCTGTTGCAGAGTGTGTTTGAACGTAGACACACTAAGAAGAGGAACTATTTGTAGCAAAAGCAGTTAAATGACATGGTTTTTGTTCAGTACAACCTTAGGTTGTGTTGATTTGGGGTAGCATCGGATGTGGTCTAGCCATGAAAATTGGTGGGAGAGGCTAAAGCACATGAGATCTCCAAGACCCAAAAATCGTTTTGGAAAATTCAATCCGTATGAGGAGTTATTAAAATAATTAATATTTTTAATGAGTTCCTAAGTCTAAACTTAAGAAAATAAAAATATTAATGGGTATTAATAAAGATAAGGATGAGAAGCTTCTAAGAGACGAAGATCAAGTCTATTTTAATCTTAGTCGTTGATTAGGGACTTAATCTCGTCCGTTGATTCATCAACAAGAAAAGTATAAGAGGAGGCTTGAGGATCAGTTGGAAAGACACCTGAGGGAGACCAGTCAGTTCGATTTCTGGAGCGGGGTTTGCTGAGAAATTCGAACTAGAGGTGTGGATTGCAGTGAGAGACAACGAGTACATAACAAAGAGGTAGGGATAGTACTGGAGGACCAACACAGAATTCAGAGAGGCAGACGCAAAGCCAATCAGAAAGGTGCAGAGGCAGCTGGATTGCGCAGTGACTAGAGGGCCTGCGTGGGTGACACAAAGAGGCCAAGTGTTGACGCAGTGAGGTAGACTGCTGACGCAGAGGGTCTGGAAGCTACGCAAAGGCTAGCTGGACTGACGCTGAGCCTAGGGGAGGCATCAAAGGATTTATGGTATTACTGCTGTGTGGTTATCTCTGTTGGGTGAGCCAGTTTGGCACCCTAGTTGTACTTAAGAAAAGCTGATTAATAAAATCTTTCTTTGCTGCACTGGTTTTCCCGCATTGGGTTTTTCCAGGGACAATTGTCCAAAAAATAACTGTGTCGATGTGTTTGATTCTTGTGCATGTATTTGTTTCTGTATAATGGTTTGATATCTGTAGTAGAATTTGTTTTAATATTTACTGAAGGGATTTCGTAAATAACTTATTGGAAAATAAGTAGGTAAAATAAATCAGTTGCTGCAGTAATAGAATTTTCACAAGGCACAACCAATTGCTGAATAAAATTCCTGAATCAAGCGACATTGTTTTGGGTGAATTTGATCCAACATCAGAATGGGTTGTGGAGAGTCAAGCACCAACATTTGACAATGAAGACCTTTCTTGGTTGGACTTGGACCCACCTCCACAGGATGTAGAGGCAGATATATCAGAAGCACCAGTAGCAGCGTCAGGGCAAAGGGAATCAAGCCATAGTCCCATTGCATACTTGGATGCTACTAATTCTTCAAATGAGGATGAGGAGGATGATCAGGAATCAGATGATGATTTATCATTGATTTGCTGTAGTTGTAGCTTGTAGTATTGTAGGTCGTAGTATAACACTATGATCTATCATGTTATTTTGGACTATAAAGGCCTTTTAGAGCTTGCTTCTTGATGTTTGTAACATTTTTGGTTCAACGATGTTTTGCACTAAGTGCTATTTCGGTTATATGCATTGTTACTTGCTATATAAATGAGAACTTTTGCATATTTGTGTGTAAATGGTTTGGATTCATATGGATGCACATGAATATATCTGTTTTTTCTTTAAAATATGAATATTTTATGTCTTTGGTAAATCGTTTTTTTTTTTTTTTTTTTTTTTTTTTTTTCCGATTCTGACCGGTTCCCGGTCCACAAGGTTTTCTAGTTTGATGACCAGTTTGGTTTTGATAACATTGGTTCGTACATCTGAAATTGCAAGTCTCTATTGTTGAGAAATCAATGTATGTAGTTATTAGGGTTTTGATTCCTCTTTTCTTGATAATTACTTGTGAAATGAGTTGGCTTCTTTACCTCTTTATAATGTTATCTATCATCAAGCAATTACCAAATCAAAAATTTATGAAGATCACAAGAACAAGGGACACAAGATGTAGGCATTCAGCTAGGGTAAAACCCCTCTTCAAGGGGAAAACCCTATTAGGTCTTCTTTAATAATAGAATCAAGTCAAAGTGAGACAATCCAAGACCTTTTGACCAAGGCAAAGAGTTCCTCCAATCACCAAGTCAACCCTCCTTCCAAGTAGACAAACTCTGCTTCAGTCAACCATAGTCAACTCCTTCAAAATTGCTTCAATCTGGAATTTCGATCCCTTGCAACTGATAATTTTGGACCTGTAGCTAATGCAAAAATTTTGACCCCTGCAACTTGCCCAAAAACCCTAGAAAAACTCGCACGTGTGAGAGAGAGATGCCAAATATTTTGATCTTCCTTTGATTTGTCCTTCTTTCTCCTTGACTTTGCACTCTTTTTCTTCTTCTTTCATTGCAAATCGAACTTTATGATGATGGATGCTAAATAGGTCGAGCTCTTCTTCTATTTATACCGCTTCCACAGGCTCGAATAGCCCCAATCTGGGCCGACTTCATCATGGTAAGGCAGACTTGGTGAGGAGGTGACAAATAATTGTTGACTCAAAAATAATTTTCTTTACATCATTCAAAAGCCCAAGAAGGGTTTAATAAATGTGACAATAACATGATGGACACACCCCGCTCTTGTTTAAGGTTTTTGAAGTAGTACTACTACGTCAAAAACCTTAAACAAGTGCGGGGTGTGTCCATCATCCAGAAAACCAAACCCTAAAGCTAGGGTTTCATCCGATGGCTAGGGTTTCAACACCCTACATCGTCCAACTGCAACATCAACAATATCCATGACCTCAAAACATCCCTTGAACCTGCGTAAGGGATTCAAACCCTAGATATAGGGTTTCATCTTGCAATTAGGGTTTCTGCAAGACCATCATCTGCATCTGCTGCTGCAACCGCATCTCATCCTATACTTGTTGCTCCTGTTGCACCTGTTGCTTGACATCAATGACAACATACTCAACACCTGCGACTTCTTTTGATGCATGCGGCTAGGTCAATTCTAACCTAGATTTTCACAAGAAAAATGCTCCTTTTGTCTCCTTGGCTTTGTATTTATACTTTTCCAAGGGGTGTGAAATCCCAAGGGTCGTGTCTGTTGGCCTTGTTGACTGACCTGAGTCGATTTGACCCTTAAGCAGACTTATTAATTAAATTAAAATTATAAGTTTTTTTCCTTGGGTTTTGAAGCCCACTCTTTTGGGTCCAAAACGCCAAACTAGAAAGCCTTGGAAATACCTTTCGTGCTACCAAATCTTTCTCTGAATCTAATCTACAACCATATGCTTCTGGAAGACCCCATTCTCCTAGAAGCTTCCCACTTTGGAGCATCCTGCATGTCCATGCAAATCATGACTTTCCTTGTTCCTAGAAATCTCCAGCTCCATGACTTTTCCTTGCATGGCTATGACTGCCTTGCATGTGCCATGACTTTTCCTTGCATGGCCTTGACTTCCTTGCATGGCCATGACTTTTCTTGCACAATCATGACTTTCATTGCATGTTCCATGACTTACTTGCATGTACCATGACTCTTCCTTTCGTGCACCATGACTTCCTTGCATAGTTTATGAATTTTCTTGCATGGTCCGTGACTTTCCTTGCATGGCTTGGCAGACTCCACTTTTTCATTTGAACCTGAAGTTTAGACTTCCATTGGGTGATTGACTCTCCCTCTGAGTTCACAGTCTCCTCTGAAGCTAGATTCCCTCTGAGCCTACACAACCTTCCCTTGGATCACTCTACTTTCCCTCCCGGAAAGTGTTGTAACTGAACTTGTGTCCTTTCAATGTCAGTTCCAAGGTGCGGTTGAACACTTGGCCTAGTCCACTCTAGACCACCACAACTCAGCTCTACAAGTGTCCTCATCCTCCCGTGTCAAACACCTCATGGATATGGCTCGACTACCGAATGTGCAACTCTACAATCGAATGAAGATACTATCTCGCAAAACTCATCAAATTGCAATCCATATGAAGCTACCTTGTCCATGCCAAAGCACTCCCGGCCAAGGCAATTGAGTTATCATAGCTTACTTTGATAAGAAAACAGAAGTCCATCAATCATATAGGCAACATGTGCACTAATCCGACTCAACTCCCCTTCAAAGTCACTCTAATACTATCTTAGAAATCCACACACCCCAGGTTTGGTCTATGCATTATCTAGGAAACATAAATACACTAAAGATGCCTAACTTTAAACAATTTTGCATAGTGGAATATACCAACAATTAGATTAATGTACAATACACAAAATTTATGGCCCAAAAATTATTTCTTATTAGTCCTTCAATAAGAAAATTTAGGGCTCCCGTACTAGGGATAGTGGCCCTTTACAATCCCTATACAATGCCCAATATCATGCCTATTCTTTGACCAATGCACCTAGGGCTAAGGTCAAGTCCCTTAGGCTCTCATTTGCCCGGCAATAAACACCTACAACACTTCAAATACTACTGATGTAGCAACCTAGTTTAATCAAAAAACCAATTCACCTACCTAAGCATGACCCTTTAGTCCACAAACCTCGTTCGACTGCTGTTGTCCCTTGCAAGCTTCCTAATACCATTGTTGTTAGCCCTTTTCTTCTTCAACAACCCTTAAACCTTGCCGCCAACTTGTTGTAGCCTTACTATCCACTTCAACTAGTTGTAGACCACCTTGTCCTACTCCCTTAGGACACGACCCTTGTTGTTCAATCCCTTTTCCAAATCGACGAACCTTCTTCTCCCTGTTTAGCCATGTGTCCAACCCTAACTAGGTTGTGTTTGCCCTTCAACCAATTGCCCATGTCTAGTTGTTCTAGGTCTCAACTAGGCATCCCAGCCTTGTGGCCTATGGCCCTCCAAACAAGTGCTACTCGGCCTCAATAGAACCTCAGAGAAGACTTTCCTTGCTGCTACTTGGCTCCCTTCAAGCAAATTCGACCTCCTTTAGCTCTACAACCAGTAGACAGATGTCCTACAAAACCATAAAAAACTTGTCTTCCCTGAGCTTTCCTTTACTCCTAAGATCTCTTTCCCGCAACTCCTTTTGCTGCCTGCGGCTAGGCCACTTCTAGCCTGGATCCTCACAGGAAGAATTCTCCTTTTGCCTCCTTGCCTTTGTATTTATACTTTTCCAAGGGGTGTGAAACTCCAAGGGTAATGTCTGTTGGCCTTGCTTGTTGGCTTGAGCCGACTTGACCCTTATGCCAACTTATTTATTAAATTAGAATTATAAATGTTTTTCCTTGGGTTCCATGACCATTCCTTTCGGTCCAAGACCCCAAACTAGAAAGCCCCATAATTACCTTCGAAACTACCAAATTTCAACAAATTGCTTTTTAGATCCATTAGTTCTCAAGGAGTAACAAGAAAATATCCCTCTCAACAACTTCCCTACTCAGAATAACAAAGAGTTGTTGAGATCAGTGTTGTACATATTGTGATAATATTGGAATTACCACGATATTATTGTTGAATCCATGCTCGCCGATATTATTGTTGATATTTATCACAATATTTTGTTGGGTTTGAAATTATCACTATAATTTAATTTATTGTGATAATTTTCCTATATATTGCGAGACGACAAAAATTTATCACCCTACTACTTAAGGTTCCCCAATTAAAGATTTGGGTCAAGTTTTTTGGGGTCATTTTGGGTTTTTCTTTTGTAGAGATTGAGCTTTGATGCCATTGGGAGCTTTGTTGACCATTTTTTAACAAACAAACAAGGGAAAATCCATCAGCTGAGCATTTTTGGAGTGGAGATCTACTCCAATATACCATATCCATATTTCTAGGTATGTAAAAATAAAATGCCTTCCTTTTCTTTCTTTTTTAATATCTAGTATAGGGTATGCAATGTTCATTAGATTTTCCTCTTTTTGCCCTCTTTGAATGGAGGATTTAACAATTATGTAGCTAGGGTATTTTAATTGGAGCATTTTTTATGGTTTTTGTGCATTTGTGTTCTAAGTTCTTCTTTTTTATTGTCCCATAGGTTCACAAATTTATTCAGTGCTCTAGAGTTGACACATTTCAAGAATAAAAAAGCCAAAGCGATTGGATCCAATGTGGTAGTATGGTCTACCCTATGAGGGTCATAATAGAATGATGTTGAATTGCAAGTTATGTGGTATGGAAATGTTTGGTGGAATTCGTTGCTTGAAATTCCACCTTGCCAAAATACTAGGGAATGAAGTGGATATTTGCCCAACATCCACCCTAGAAATTATCAACATTGCTAATCCATTTTTCAAATGCATAAGAAGAAAGATGAAACGGAAGAAGTGAGGCTTGAGCTCACAAATAGATCTACAAGCTTCTCACGAATGGGGGAAAGCTAATCCTCGGGCTCACATTCTGCAATGCCTGGCCCTTCAACATCCTCACCTTTCCTTGTGTCGAGATCCATGCCTAGGGAGCAACCTTTCTTTGGTCAATGGTGAAATCGAAGGGGAAGGAAGAGGCTAACAAAACCATGGAAAAATGTTTTCTATTGAGTGACATACCATTCAACATTGCCGAGAACCACCCATTCTACTATTCCATGTTGGAAGTTGTTGCCATTGTTGGTCCCGACTACAAAGGACCTTCTTATAATGATTTGAGAGGGCATCTCCTCCAAGAGGAAAAAGCTGAAATCACAAGAAGATTCATTGAGCTGAAAGAATCATGGGAGATCACAGGATGCACCATTATGTCAGATGGTTCGATAGATGGGAAATGTAGGTCCATTCTGAATTCCATGGTAAATTGTCCCAAGGGGACAATGTTTATCAAATCTATTGATGCATCTTCATATGTTAAAGATGCGCATTTATTATGTGAGTTATTGGATAACTTCATCCACGAGATAGGTTCGCAGTGTATTGTCCAAGTTATTACGGACAATGCGGCTAACTATGTTGTTGTTGGCAAGTTGCTCGTGGAGAAGTATAAGAGCTTATATTGGGCTCCTTGTGCTTCCCATTGCATTCATTTGATGCTATAGGACATGGGAAAAATTCCTTGGATCAAGGAAATTGTTGAGTCGATGAGGAGTGTTACAAAAATATATTTACAATCATACATATGTTCTAACACTCATGATACAATTCAAAGGGGCCAAGGAGTTGGTTCGTTTCACTATCACATGTTTCATGACTAGCTTCATTTCTCTTCAATATCTCCACAATTTTATGTTGTATTTGTAGAGGATGTTTCTCTTAGATGAGTGGAATGCTTGTGTCTATAGCACTAAAGTGGGTGGGCAAGCCGGAGCCCAACTTGTGAGACACAATTAGAGTTTTTGGATGGGATTGGAGGAGTTGTGTGTTATTTGTGAACCTTTGGTAAAGGTTCTTCGTTTGGTTGATGATGAGAAGCCCATAGTGGGATACTTGTATGAGGCCATGGATGGGGCCAATGAAGTTATCCATCGGTACTGATGACTACTTTGTGTCAACTACCCTATAGCAACATATATTTTTTCCAAAGCATTCCATAATGTTCGAGCAATCAGACATCCATATATCATCATCTTTTAGCTAGATTTGGTGGATTCTTGTTTAAACCACTAGATCTTCTCGTCACCTTGTGACTTACCCCTTTTGAATCTAACAAATTTTTTCAAGTTGCATTGATTTTTTTTGGATCACATTCAAGCATTTGAAGAAATCCTTGTTTGGGTCTTCATCTCCTCGAGTTGAGCGTTTGAAGTAATTATTGCTTGAATATTCATCCCCTCGGCACACAACGACAAAGAACCCATAGTGGAGTTTTTCCAAAGGCTCATCATAAGATCAATTTTTCTTAGCCATCCATCTAAAAGGAAAATTTGTATTAATCCTCAAAATGTCCTATTTCCTTGTGCTATAATTGATTTATCTGCTATTCAAGGAGCTTCTAACATTGTGAATAAATTTGTAAATTACTTGTGAATAGACCTTTTTAACGCTTGTATCTATCGTATCTGTTGTACATATTTTTGGCTAACCTCTTGTGTTTTCCACACATCTAGTAGTAGGATAGCGTAGGGTTTCAAACTTCTTTGGTTTGCAGGTATCTCCGTTAAGGGTTTGAAGGAGTCGAGTAAAACAGGGGATTTCAACCTTCATGACTAGGGTTTGGGCTTTAAATCTCATTTTTTGAAGGTTGTCCAACAGACTGAAGAGCGATGCAGAGATTTTGAGGCCAAATATAGCCTATTAAGGCTTAGATCTACCATTATTGAACCCATTTTCTTCAACGTTGTCCATCAATTGGAGACCACAAGCCCTACAATGGCCCATTCCATTGCAGATCAGGGTTTATCAGCTGTTTTGGTTTGGAGACTTGTCATTGCAGATTTGATCTATTAAAGCTTTTCCCTAGGCATAGCCATGAGGCCTATAGGCCTTTTCTGCCTCAACCCTAAGCATATTTAGCCCTAATCTCACTATAAACCAGAATTTTGGCAGGGGTTTCACCTCAACAATATTGCAGTGATTTTTATCTGACTGGGGTTTAATTTGCAAAGGCAGCCGCAAGGGTTTATAGGCTAGATCTAGCCTTTTGGTAAGGTTTTCATCAATAGTTTTACTTGCAAAATTATTTTGTGGCTTGAGGATTTGAGCTAGGCTTGTATATTGTCCAGTTCGAGCCTCTTTGTGCAGATCTAAATGCTACTGAAGTGATTGAAGGTTAACAAGCCCAAGAGCTTTAATCCACTAGGGTTTGAGGTTATTTTCATTGCAAAAGATTTTGTTGTGGCTAAAAATCCTTTTGTTGAATATCTTCTAGGTAGGTCACAAGCCTATTGTGTGGAAATCTCAAAACTGAAATCCTATTTTAGCAACTGGAAATTATTCTTCTAATTGTTAATTAATTTTAACAATTTATTTGCTACGACAGACATTGAATAAATCACACTGCAACCTTCAGAAATAAAATTATGCGGAAATAATAGCGCTGGACACTGAATTGTGCTTGGAAAAACCCAACCTGGAAAAACCAGTGCAGTAGATTAGGGTTTTATTGCAACAATAGAATTTGAGTGCAATCTATGGATGCCCAACTGGAAATCCAAACAGCAAGAAAATCTGGCCAAAATTATGTAATGGAATTACCCTTCTTCCACAAGCAACCCCGATACAACTCCCCTTTAGAAAACTCATCCTCTTGGACACTCTGCGTCAACCTCTGCATAGTGCTTGTGTAAGCCCTATGAATCTAGCCTCTAAATTGCCTCAGATGAAGTCGTTATGCCTGTCTCTACTAAGGAAATTGTTTCTTCGACACTCTAGAACCTCTGCTCGGCCTCTGGAACTGAAAACGATTTTTCCTCTAGCTAATTCGAGTTGCTCTTCTAAAGCTACTTTGCAGTCCTTTCTGCTACCTCACCGGGAATAACTTGGCCTCCTTGCTGCTGCCTCCCCAAATTTGGAAAACTTCCTCCGGATCACTGTCTCTGCCCCTCACTGTCTCTTCTTCAATCTCTAGCCCTTCAACAACTGCTGCTACTCTCTAGAAATCTATTTGCCAAGGAAATCAAACTGCACAAGTTTATTCTCCATCACCACATCGATCCCTTCTTATATCTTCCTGTTGGGACTCCAATGACCAAGATTAAATCTTAATCGATAGCTTGGATCATTTCTAGAACGATCTGTGTGAGTTTCTAGAACAGATATGATGCTAGAAGACATCTGATGCTACAGAATGTCAGAAACTAACTCCCTCTTAGCGAGGACTGTGTTCTCTTAGTGCTGACATCGTGCCACAAAACCTTGTCTCTATATCACCTCCTGTCACGCTGCTGATGTCGGGTTGCTACTGCCAACCAACTACTGCGCAACTCTGATGCTGCATCTGTGTTGCTGTTGACACTGCCAGACTGTTGCCAATACTACATCTGCACTGCAACTACCTCTCATATGTTGCTACTGCAACTGCAAGTACTGCAACTGAGAAGCATCCAAAATACTGAATGATCTATGTTCAGTATGATGCCTCTGTTTCCTGAGTCTCTAACTGCTACTAGTTTGAAATTGTCACTCTGGTACTAACTGCATCAACTCTGCAATTGTCACTCTGGTACTAACTGCATCAACTCCCACTGATCCATCCTGCTACTGAATATTGTGGGCCCCCCCGTAGCCAGGTAATGATCCATGAGGTGTACTCTTCAAGGACCTTGCTGGTCTTTGTAACTCTTTGGGGCTATGACACCAAATCACCCCACCTCACTGTTGGAGGTATATCTGCGAACATAGCGAAATATGATTTGCTCATACTGCTGCTACCACTGCTCTACTGATGCTTCCGCACTACTGCTGCAACTACTGCAATAATGAGTTTGATCTCCCTAGATCTTGAAGTACTAGCTTCCATAGGGATGCTCCCTTTGAAACTAGACTCCCTTTGAGTGTCGATCTCCCTTTGCGAAATCTCTCTTCTCCCTCCTAACAACTCACATTGTCCTCCTACACTGGAAACTAGACTATGTGGTTCTGTGTTAAAATTGGAAACCAGGGCAAAACTTCATGTGGGTCATCTTATTCATGGCTGATAATATTTTTATTAGATTCCTCTCGTCGAGAGGTGTAGGATTGATATAAAGATCATCCGATTCCAATAAGTATTCATGGAGATATGAATTTATTTTGATTATGGAATTATTATCAAGCCGACCTACAACTCATGTAGGCTCAGAAGCCCAACAGTCGCATCTATTCACCCACCAACGTTGTGTATAAATATAAGAGGACTTTTCCTCATTTGGACTCACTCATCTCATCACATCTCTCTCTCTCTACTGTGCAGATATGAGTCTCTTCTCTACTGCGCTGAAATGGGTCTCTCTCTCTCACACATGTGAAGTCGGAAGCTGTTGAATTTGAAGCTGCAACTGCAGAAGTAAAGATTGACTTGCATGGCCTAGAAGATCTCCTCTTTGGAACTGCGCTGTAGGTTCATCTGAATCTCCTTTGAAAGCCGCAACTTTTGGTGGTGGAATAAAGTCAATCCGACGAACGGTTTGCAAGATATCGATTGCCCTAGTTTGAAGCCGGAAACTGCTGAAACTGAAGCTGCAACTGCAGAAGTAAAGATTGATTTGCGTGGCCTAGAAGATCTCCTCTTTGGAACTGCGTTTTTGGTTCATCTGAATCTCCTTTGAAAGCCGCAACTTTTGGTGGTGGAATGAAGTCAATCCGACGAACAGTTTGCAAGATATCAACTGCCCTAGTTTGAAGCCGGAAACTGCTGAAACTGAAGCTGCAACTGCAGAAGTAAAGATTGACTTGTGTGGCCTAGAAGATCTCCTCATCTGAACTGCGCTGTAGGTTCATCTGAACCTCCTCTGGAAGCCGAAACTTTTGGTGGTGGAATGAAGTCAATCCGACGGTCGGTTTGTGAGATATCGTCTGCCCTAGTTTGATAATGAAGCCGCTAATGCTGATGCTGCTGATCTAGGGTTTGCTACTGCTGATATGAATCAGATTTATTGTACTATTTCTCTCTGCTGAATTATTGAAGATAAAAGAAGATTTGATCAAAGGGTTTCCCCACACATTGTGGGGTTTGTCCCTGGCTAGCCGCCACATCTTGTGTCTCTTGTCTTGGCTTGTTTTCTGTCGATTGTTTAATGTTCTATCTGCACTTTACTTTATGTACATGTGATTGCTAATCGGTGGAATATAATAAGAAAAAGAAGTAAACTGTTATAAGCATAGAACATACCATAACTTAACATGGTATCAGAGCTGAGATGAAGACAAAGCCCGAGCAAGAGCAAGAGCAATCATTGAAGAGAAGATTGGCAAGGCTATCCTAAAAGAACTATGGGGTCCTCAACACTCTTTCCTGCTGAAGACAAGCTCCGTGAGAAAGCTGACTATCACGGATGGAAGATGTCTATCGATCTAACCCTTGAAGATCAAGGAGTGTTGGACCATGTAAGAGGCAATATTGTTGAGCCTTCATCAAATGCATCTGCTGCTGCCTGGAACAAATGGAAAAATGGAGATGTCAAAACAAAGAAGATCATCCGGGACTCTATCGACAAGCGCTTGGTGGCCTACATCTCTGATCTAGACACCTCCAAGGAAAGCTATGACAGACTGGTGAGTTTATTTAAAGTTAATGATGCAAATCAAGTTTTGTTTCTTAGAAATAAGTTGAGGGAAATCAAGAAGAGTAAAGATGAAAGTATGCAAGCATACTTCTTAAGAATCACCGAGATCAAGAATGATCTCCTATCTATCGGGGAAACCATTACTGACAGAGAAATGGCACTCACAACTCTCGGAGGATTCCCATCTGAATGGTATGTGTTCAGGACTACTCTTCTGAACAATAATGTAATTCCTAGTTTCGAGGAATTAATGGCTAGATGCATTCAAGAACAAACAAGGGTAGAAGAGCAGGAAATGCCCTTGCCTCCTGCTACTTTTTCTTCTCATGTTAAGAAACGAAATAATTCTGGGTCTAAATCAAAAGGAAAGGCTGGACCTAAGGGTGGAAGAAAAGGATGATGTTACATCTGCGATAAAGCAGGTCACTATGCAAGGGAGTGCCCTGATAGAAAGGACTCACACCGGGACAATGATCAAAATCCCTTTGATGGCAAATCAAAGGAATGACAAATTCAACAGCAAAGGTAAGAGGAGAGCTGGGGATCGAGGAAGAGGACAACCATTCAAGAAGGCTAGAAAGTCCAGGATGTATTAAATGCACCTGACCTCAAAAAGAACCTAGTGTCCATCTCGGCAATGGAAGACAAAGGCTACAAGGTAACCTTCAGCAATGGCAAGGTATGTATATGGAAATGCCTTTACTATTGGGTTTAGTGTTGATTCATCATATCAGGTCGATGGAAGTCCGCTAGGTGTCATGTCTTGTGACACAACTCTTCAGTCCGAACTTTGGCATCAGAGGTTTGCCCACCTTCATTACAAAGCCCTACTTGGTGTAAAACAAATGGTGACAGGGATGCCCGAATTCCAAGTAGAGAAAGAAGGTGTATGTCCGGGATGTGTCGAAGGAAAGCTCAAAAGGGGACCGTTCCCCTCAAGCCAAAGCAAGACCTCCAATGTATTACAGTTGGTTCACTCAGGCATATCTGAGGCTAGCATTAAGAGGGAGACTACTACACCACATACTCTTGAGAAGAATGGTGTGGCAGGAAGGAAGAACCACACGATGATGGAAGTTGTCCGGGCCATGCTACATGATCAAAGACTTCCAAAGTTTCTATGGGCTGAAACTACAATCACCGTCGTATATGTACAAAATTGATGCCCTCATCAAGCATTGGGTTCCTTAACTCCTGAAGAAATGTTCACCACCGGTCAAAGGGAAGTCGTGATTAGTCATGATGTCACCTTTGACAAAGATATGGCTCTCAGCAAGGTGGACAACCTGCTGACTTTGAGTAGCTCTTAAGAAGCTGACACCAGGGAACCGAAAGAAAAGGATGATGAATCAATGCCTGATGTAGAAGAACCCATGGATCCGATTGATCCTCATTCACATGAGCCTTCCTCTTTTAGGAAGAGGCCTTCATGGCTTAGGGGGATACTTAATGATGTTGAAGGACATGCTGCACCCTGAGGAACCTTCCATCAAAGTAAGAAACTTAACAGGTATCAGGGATCCCTGACCATCATGAGCACGATCATACAAAATGAACCTTCATCATTCTCAGATGTCATCAAGCATTAACTATGGAAGGATGCTATGACCACAGAATATGAGTCTATTATGGAGAATGATGTCTGGGAAGTAGTTCCCAGATCCTGGACAAGACAATTGTTACTTCAAAATGGCTTTACAAGATAAAGCATGCAGCAAATGGAAGTATGGAAAAGTATAAGGTTCATTTTGTTGCTCGTGGTTTATCCCAGAAGGGAGGTATAGACTATGATATTTGCACCTGTTGCCAGATATACGACCATCCGCTTGATCATAGCCCTTGTGGCTTCACAAGGATGGAACCTACATCAGATGGATGTTAAGACCGCGTTCTTGCATGGTTCTATCAAAGAAGAGGTCTATGTGGAGCAACCTGGAGGATTTGAGATTTATGATTGAAAATCTCATGTATGCAGGTTGAAGAAGGCTCTCTATGGGCTGAAGCAAGCACCCCGAGCATGGTATGAGAGGATCGATAGCTACTTGATGAAGCTGGGATTCACTAGGAGTGAAGCTGATCCTAACCTTTACTTTAAGGTTGAAGATGACAAGCCTCTCATACTGGTGTTGTATGTGGATGACCTCTTTCTAACAGGTGCAAACCCTCTCATTCACAAATGTAAGAGGGAGATGGCTTCTGAATTTGAAATGAAGGACCAAGGACTTGAAGTGTGGCAGAAGCCAAGGGAAATTTTCCTATCTCAAGGAAAATATGTGGTAAATATGTTGGAAAGATTCAGTATGATGGACTGCAAGCCTTTGACTACCTCGAGGATCTTAACTTTTAGAAGTTATATGGTAGTGATGTTGGACCAGACTTGGGAAATGCCTCTGAGTTTCAAAAACTCATTCGCAATGATGTTCTTGGTGAACCTCCGTCTGAACATATGTTTTGCAGTTAGCATTGTGAGCTCATATTTGGTTGAGCCTCACTGGATTGATGCCAGGAATCTTCTGAGATGTCTTCAGGACAAAATCGCTCATGGATTAAGATACACTGCCGGAGATGTGAGACTACTTGGATATATTGATGTTGATTGGGCAGGTAGTGTGGTGGACCGTAAGAGCACTTCCGGGTACTGTTTCACCTTGGGATCTGCTTTGATATCCTGGATGAGCAGGAAGCAGAAGTCGGTGGCTTTGAGCACCGCCGAAGCAGGATATATTGTTGCTAGCATAACCTCGTGTGAGGCAGTCTGGTTGCGAAAGCTCTTCAGTGAGCTGTTTGGATTTACATTGGATACCACTGTGATTCTCTGTAACAACTAGAGGTGGGATTCGATTATTGAGGAATCCCGTATTCGTCAATTGCTCCAGCAGATAGACATCATCTGGGATATGGTAAGTCGATGAGCAAGGAAGCTCCATCACATTAAGATGATGTACAGGTTGATACACCTTGTCAAAGCCTCGAGGAAAGATCTAATCTGTGATTTTCCCAAACGACTTGGAGTCGGCAAGAAACCTTTGTACAAGGGTCTTGCATGTTGCATACATTGAGCTCTGGGAGCTCTAAGGGCTTGCGGTTCCTACTTGAGCAACATATGACCACAGGGTGACTCACCCTCCCTTGGTGGTGCACACTGGAACAAGATGATTCGCTCTCTTGTGGGACAAGATGATTCGCTCTCTTGTGGAATAGGATGATTCGCTCTCCTGTGTAGCAGGATGATTAGTTCTCCTGTGAGGCCTGGATTGATGTGTTCTCCATGGCAGCCTGGATTGATGTGTTCTCGACAACGATTGTAGCAGGATTGATGTGTTCTCCTGTGAGGACAGGATTGATTAGTTCTCCTGTCGAGGCATCCTACCCATGCAGTCTGGGACTCATGGGAAGTACCTCTCATCTGATCAATGAGCAGGGAAATGAAGTTAGGGACCATAGTAGTACCGATGGACGCATCATTGTAACTACCGTACTCCCTACGCTAGGATGACCTCCATTGATCTGGGATCAATGATACTGGTCTGGGACCAGTGGTAGGAGTTGTACCATACTATGACGCTGACTTCGGGTCGGTTGAGACTGGTCTGGGATCAGTGGTACATACTCTGAGACTGACTTTGAGTCAGTGGAGGATGATATTGGTCTGGGACCATTGGAGCTGTACTCACTATGACGCTGACTTTGGGTTGGTTGAGACTGGTCTGGGACCAGTGGTACATACTCTAAGACTGACTTTGAGTCAGTATGATACATCCTCGATCATTTCTTCTTCTTCATAATTCGGACAAAAGCAGAGCAGAACAGAACAATGCAAGAGCAGAGCAGAACAGAGCAAAACAATACAGATCAGTGCAGGCAGAACAAGACAAAGCAGAACAGGTAGAATAGCGCAGAGCAGGGCAAGGGTCAGGTTGTACAGGGCAGTGCATTTGATGGATGAATAGTAACGACCGATAGACAGATTGCAGATGAAGTTCTCCATGGTTGAGAGGGAGTGTTAAAATTGGCAACCAGGGCAAAACTTCATGTGGGTCATCTTATTCATGGCTGATAATATTTTTATTAGATTCCTCTCGTCGAGAGGTGTAGGATTGATATAAAGATCATCCGATTCCGATAAGTATTCATGGAGATATGAATTTATTTTGATTATGGAATTATTATCAAGCCGACCTACAACTCATGTAGGCTCAAAAGCCCAACAGTCGCATCTATTCACCCACCAACGTTGTGTATAAATATAAGAGGACTTTTCCTCATTTGGACTCACTCATCTCATCACATCTCTCTCTCTCTACTGCGCAGATATGAGTCTCTTCTCTACTGCGCTGAAATGGGTCTCTCTCTCTCACACATGTGAAGCCGGAAGCTGTTGAATTTGAAGCTGCAACTGCAGAAGTAAAGATTGACTTGCGTGGCCTAGAAGATCTCCTCTTTGGAACTGCGCTGTAGGTTCATCTGAATCTCCTTTGAAAGCCGCAACTTTTGGTGGTGGAATGAAGTCAATCCGACGAACGGTTTGCAAGATATCGATTGCCCTAGTTTGAAGCCGGAAACTGTTGAAACTGAAGCTGCAACTGCAGAAGTAAAGATTGACTTGCGTGGCCTAGAAGATCTCCTCTTTGGAACTGCGCTGTAGGTTCATCTGAATCTCCTTTGAAAGTCGCAACTTTTGGTGGTGGAATGAAGTCAATCCGACGAACGGTTTGCAAGATATCGACTGCCCTAGTTTGAAGCCGGAAACTGCTGAAACTGAAGCTGCAACTGCAGAAGTAAAGATTGACTTGTGTGGCCTAGAAGATCTCCTCATCTGAATTGCGCTGTAGGTTCATCTGAACCTCCTCTGGAAGCCGATACTTTTGGTGGTGGAATGAAGTCAATCCGACGGTCGGTTTGTGAGATATCGTCTGCCCTAGTTTGATAATGAAGCCGCTAATGCTGATGCTGCTGATCTAGGGTTTGCTACTGCTGATATGAATCAGATTTATTGTACTATTTCTCTCTGCTGAATTATTGAAGATAAAAGAAGATTTGATCAAAGGGTTTCCCCACACATTGTGGGGTTTGTCCCTGGCTAGCCGCCACATCTTGTGTCTCTTGTCTTGGCTTGTTTTCTGTCGATCGTTTAATGTTCTATCTGCACTTTACTTTATGTACATGTGATTGCTAATCGGTGGAATATAATAAGAAAAAGAAGTAAACTGTTATAAGCATAGAACATACCATAACTTAACATTCTGCGCTGGGAATCTCCTGGCTAGAACTACATCTGTATACTACAACTAGGTAATTCGCACTGCCTGTGTCATGGAGGAAATTGCTTCTCTGACACTATGGAACCTCTTCTCGGCTTCTGGAACTGAAAATGATTTTTCCTCCAGCTAAATTGAGTTTCTCTTCTGAAGCAACTGTGCAGTCCTCTGTGCTGCGTCACTAGGAATAACTCAACCTCCTTGCTACTGCCTGTCCAGTGCTGGAAAACATCCTCCGGATCACTGTCTCTACTTCGATGTCAGGCTCTCCAGCAACAACCGTTGCTCTCTGTAGATCGATCTGCCAAGGGAATCGAACTACACAAGTATATTCTCCATCACCACATTGATCCCTTCTTATATCTTCCTGTTGGGACTCCAATGACCAAGATTAAATCTTAATCGATGGCTCAGATTATTTCTGGATCAGTCTATGTGAGTTTCTAGAGAATTCTCACTTTGACTTAATTAATTTTGATTAATTAACTAATTTTCCTAAGTTTAGACTTAGGAAACATTAAAAAATAGGCTAATAATCTAATTAAGTCATCTTTAGGTGGAATTTCCAGAAACAATTTCTGGGTTTTGCAGAGCTCATGCATTCTAGCCTCCCCACCAAATTTCGTGTCTAGAACACATCCGATGCTACAAAAACTAACACTCCCTCTTAGTGAGGATTGTGTTCTCTCTAGTGTTGCACATCCTGCCACAACACCCTGTCTCTCTATCACCTCCTGTCAGGCTGCTGATGTTTGACTACTAGTTCCCACCAACTACTACGCAACTCTGATGCTGCATTTGTGCTGCTGCTGACATTGCCATACTGCTACCAACACTACAGCTGCACTGAAACCACCTCTCATCTGTTGCTACTGCAACAACAACTGAGAAGCATCCAAAATACTAAATCATTTGCGTTCAATATGATGTCTCTATCTCTTGAGGCCCTGACTGCTACTAGTCTGCAACTATCACTTTGGCACTAACTACATCAATTGCGACTGATCCATCCTGCTGTTGAATATTATGGGCCCCTCGGTAACTAGGTAATGATCCATGAGGTGAACTCTTCAAGGACCCTGCCCATCTCTGTAGCTCTCTGGGGCTACAACACCAAATCACCCCACCTCACTCTTGGAGGTATATTTACATAGTGAAATATGATCTGCTCATATTGCTGCTGCTACTATACTGATGCTTCTGCACTGCTGCTACAACTACTGCAATAATGAGTTTGATCTCCCTAGATCTTGAAGTGTTGGAATTTCTAAGTTTAACCTGTTAGAAATTCTTCCTGTACTATCTGATTTATTTCTTCCTACTTGTTCAATTACTTAACAAGTTATTTACCATGTAAATAGTGAAAATAAATACAAGTATAGTATCAACACATACAGATCATCAACTGAAAGTCAACAAGCACACACATGACACCGTTGTTTTTGGACTAATGTCCCCGGAAAAACCCAATGGGGGAAAACCGATGCAGCTATTCAGAGGGTTTTATTATTATGTAGTTTCAGAATACAACCTGGGTGCCAGAAATGGCTCACCCAACAGAGAATGCCCTTAGCAGTAGTACCTCTCAGTCGGAGACAGATATTCCGGCTAAATCACCAGATGAACGATCCCACAGCAACAATGCAGCTTCTGCTGCTCTGCGTCACTCTGATAGGGACTGCGTCACCTTATCCGGCTCTCTAGCTCCCAGTCTGTCCCACGAAATTCTCCCAGCGTTGCCTCTAGGCTCTGCGTCAGCCTCTTTGGCCCAACGTCAACCTCTCTGAGCTCTGCATCAGCCTCTGGAGCCTCTACGTCTCACACGCTGGCCCTCTCTGGCTGTGCGCAGCTCCTGGCTGCCCCTGCGTGGCCTTTGGATGCCTTTGCGTGTTCTTTGGCTGCCTCTACGTGGCCTCTAGCCGCCTCTGCGTCAACCTCCCCCGGATTCTGCGCTGATCCTCCCGGTACTAACTCTGCCTCTCTGCTATGTATTCACTGCCCCTCAGCTGCAACTCTAACCACACTCAATTTCCTCAGCAAACCCTGTCCCAGAAAATCAATTTTTTGATCTCTCTTGGTGTGTTCTCCAAGTGACCCTCAAGCCTCCTCTTATACTTTTCTCGTTGACAATTCAACAGCTGAGATTAAGTCTCTAATCAACGACTAAGATTAACTCTGGTTTGATCCATGACTTTTGGACCCTTCTAACACAGTTATATATTAATTCACATTAATATTTTATTTTCCCTAAGTTTAGACTTAGGGACTCTATTAAAAATATTAATTATTTTAATATCTCCCAAACTGTTTAGAATCTGCCCAAACCATTTCTGGGTATTGGATATCTCATGTGCTTTAGCCTCTCCACCAATTTTTGTGGCTAGAGCACATCCGATGTTACCCCAAATCAACACTCCCTCTTAGCGAGGATTGTGCTCTAGTAATACTCTTCACTGAGCATCACCCTGATCATTCGGCATCAGTCTTGGTGTTGATGCTAGGCCTGCTGCCCAACATCCTCTGTACTGCTGCATCATGTACTGCTACCCATGGCCCTGCAACTGCCACTACTACATCCGTACGACATCCCCTCTCATAATGCTGCATCGTGCTGCCCATAGCACTGCCACTACTAACTGTTGCACTGCAACTCAGTTACTGGGAAGTAAGTAACTGATCTCCCAACACTGACATCTCTGTCAGGCTAGATACACCCTCGATGCTGAAACTCCCTCTGTCGCTGACAAGTTCCCCTTCTCTGACCTCTGCACAGCTACACCAACTCCATGCATCTCGCACTGCTGCCTCACGCTGTCCTGAGAATCCTGCACTGTAGCTCCCTCTATCGCTCCATCTGCATCCGTCTCTATTGACATCCGCCAGTACTGCTACTCCTCTTCAGGGCTCCCGTAGCAAGGTATAATCCAAGAGGCTGGGTACCTCAAGGATCCTACCCCTGATTGCTTGTAGTCCATCTGAGTATAACTCGATGTCTCCCCACTTCCTCTAAAGTGGAGCATGAGCACTCATGGCACAGTCGTCATTTGTCTCCACTTCTTTCTCTGCCCTCGCTGGCACTGCCTTGGTCTCAAAAGCCTCTCCCTTGCTCTTCTTCCTTGGACACTGGTTCGTATAGTGACCCGGTTCCCCGCAGTGGAAGCACTTGACCTTGGAGAGGTCCTTCTTCCGTTTCTCTTGCTTTCCCACAGATGCTAGAGCAGCATCCTCCTCTTCCTCTTTCTTGATTCTGACCCCCTTACCACTGCTCCCTACCTTGGTTAGCCATCTGCTCTCTTCTTGACAAAGAGCCGCCCACAATTCCTCCCAATCTGGAAGGTTCGCCCTGCCCAGTAAGCTTTGGACAAATACCTCCCAGTCCTCTGAGACTGTGTTCAATGCGGTCCTCACCAACATCTCTTCATCCGGCGTGGCCCCTATGGAAGTCAGCTGGTCCCAGATCTCTGTCAATTGCCCGAGGAAGATATCTATCTGCTCTCCCCTCTGCATCTGGTATAACCGCCATTGATTTTCTAGAAGCATCTTCCTCTACACGGAAGTATGCTGATACAACTTCTTCAGGGCATCCCACATCTCATTTGCCGTACCCTTCTTGGCAATATGTGGTACCACATGATCCTTGACCCCGTCAAGAATGATGCACTTAGCCTTGGCCATTGCCTCTTCGTACTTCTCATTTTCAGCCGGGTCAACTAGGATCGCTATCGTTTTCAAGGCAAAGTGCTTGATGCAATACTTGTCTAGAATGGACAAGATCTTGGCCTTCCAGACTACGAAGTTGGAAGCTTCGTCTAGTCTATCCTGATCTCTCAGCCCATTCACTGCCATTTTGCTGCTCCTCTTTCGACTCTTTCGAGTCTCTCTACTTCCCTCCTGGAAGTCCTCTGATCGACTCCTGCTGAGTCTCTCAACTTCTCGTCTGGAAGTTCTCGGTTTGACTCCCTCTGAGCCTCGATTTCCCTTCTGGAAACCCCTCTGCCAATGTCGAGATGCCCCACTCCGATCGTTTGTGCAACTGCACCACTGATTTGGATTTCTTGGCTAGAAATCCTCAACATCAACTCCCTCTTCCTTGGTCTTGCCCTGTTAGCTACTGTTCTAACCACAGTACCCCACCAGCTTTGCTCCGCAACTCACACACAACGTCCTATGCCTCAGTAATTTGAAGGTTTGAGCCTCTAGGCTTTGCGCAATCCCGGCATCAGCAAAATCTGCACTTCCTGGCCACAACGTCGATCCTTCTTGACTGAGAAAGATGACCGGGCACTACATAGGTCAGGTCTGCTACACTCTGCCTCAGCGGCATAGTTTTAAAAAACGGCCGTTTTGAAATGGAAACGGCCGAGTTGGTTTGTTCCATTGCCCTCCGAAGTGACTCGGTACAAAAAACGGCTCGGTTGGCTGAGTCATGGCTGACTCGGCCAACTCGGCCGTTTCCTGTACTGACTCGGCCGAGTCACAAATAGCGGCCCGTAACCCACTAAAACAACGATTTAACATTATTTTAATGAAATTTTAAGGGGTTTGCTGATTGGTTTGGACTTCAAGGTGTTTTATGAATTAGCTAAATGTTATTTGGGGTCCATTTCCCCCTCCCAAACCCTATTTAACACACTCAAATGCTCTCTACTATTGATATGCTATTCAAATTTTATGGTAATGCTAAATTCTTAAAGTAAAAGTGACATTCTCCTTAATCTTCATTTTCATCCTTTTACTTAAATTTTTAACATTACCATGAAATGACTCAGGATGTTTGAGAGTGGTTTCGGCCTCATTGGATTCCATATGGAGAAAGTAGAATTTTAGATTTCATTCAAAATCCAGCAGACTTATCAGTTTTTCAGGATTTCAGGATTGGAGGATTGCAATGTTTCCATTGAATTTTGTCATGTATTAGGGTATGGAACTCGTATTTAATCAAGAGCACTAATCCCTCTATGTACCTTGATGTTAGTGACATTGGTTGTTGAACTCCTCTGGGATTCGCTCCCAAACCAGGTGCTTCTGAAAATGTTGCTCCCGCTCCCGTTTTCGCTCCTGCTCCCAAGTAACACAAAGAAGAGAAACCATTTGGATCAAAAACGGTTAAATGATCTAGTTTATGTCCAATACAACCTCCAACTCAGACGAAACCATTTGCTGAACAAAAGACCTGATTCAGATCCCATTGTGTTGGAAGACATTGATCCAACATCAAATTGGGTAGTGGAGAGTCGTCCAGCAGAGTTTGATCTTGATGAGGATCTTGATTTAGATTTAGATATCAAGACATCAGTTGAACTTGAACATGCTGTTCAGTTGAATGCAGATCCCAATCCACCAGCCTCCATCTCACAGCCAGCAAGGACTCCAGTTGTAGGTGCTTCCTCTGCTCAGCCACAACAGAAGCGCAACCGCATATCTACTCTATCTCAGCTTGCATCTGCTGCAGTTGCACAGCCTGCTAGTGGTACCACTTCTACAGCTGCAGTTGGAGATGATGATGATGAGGAGGAGCCATGGGCCCCCCTGTCCGACTCTGATGATGATCCAGAGATTGATCGACATGATCTTGGCTCCTCTGGCAGTAGCTACTAGCCAGTAGCTGTAGTACTAGTACTGGAGTCTGGTCACAGTTTACTTTTGTTGTAGAGGCCATTTCTAGCCTCCTTGGTTATGTGTTTTTTGTTTTGAGTCTTTGATCATGTATGACAGTTGACTATGTATTGCCATTGGGTACCATTTTGATATAATGGATTGGTTCATGAGCCTACTTTGATCATATGTTGTCTTCCATCTATATTATAATGCTGTGTGTTTGGAAACATGAATGAAAATCTTTAAAATTATGTTTAAAATCTTTAAAATTATGTTTTTTTATAAAAAAATAAATATTTAATGTATTTTTTACAACGACCGAGTCATTGAAATCGAGCCGGCTGAGTCATTACCTTTTTGGAGTCGGAGTCGGAGTCGATCCTCGGCCGAGTCAGAGTCGGAGTCGGAGTTTTAAAACTACGCTCAGCGGTGATCCTCCTCCTGGCTTGAACTGATGACACAGGCTCTCTGCATCACCCCTTCCTTGCTGCTTTCTGCTAGGAACAACTTCTGTCACTCGGGACCACTGTTTTTGCTGCTGCTGCTTTGCTCGGCTGATGCCTTCAGTTATCCTGTGATCTGCAACCATGCTTTGATACCATGTTGGAATTTCTAAGTTTAACCCGTTAGAAATTCTTCCTGTACTATCTGATTTATTTCTTCCTACTTGTTCAATTACTTAACAAGTTATTTTCCATGTAAATACTGAAGATAAATACAAGTACAGTATCAACACATACAGATCATCAACTGAAAGTAAACAAGCACACAAGTGACACCGTTGTTTTTGGACTAATGTCCCCGAAAAATCCAATGCGGGAAAGCCAGTGCAGCTATTCAGAGGGTTTTATTATTTTGCAGTTTTCAGAATACAACTTGGGTGCCAGAAATGGCTCACCCAACAGAGAATGCCCTCGGTAGTAGTACCTCCTAGTCGGAGACAGATATTTCGGCTAAATCACCGGATGAACGATCCCACAACAACAATGCAGCTTCTGCTGCTCTGTGTCACTCTAATAGGGATTGCGTCACCCTATCCGGCTCTCCAGCTCCCAGTTTGTCCCATGAAATTCTCCTAGCGCTGCCTCTAGGCTCTGCGTTAGCCTCTCTGGCCCAACGTCAACCCAACATCAGCCTCTTTGGCCCAGCGTCAGCCTCCCTGGGCTCTGTGTCAGCGTGGAGCCTCTGCGTCTCACACGCTAGCCCTCTCTGGCTCTGTGCAGCACCTGGCTGCCTCTGCGTGGCCTCTAGCTGCCTCTGCGTCAACCTCTCTCGGATTCTGCGTTGATCCTACTGGTACTAACTCTGCCTCTCTGCTATGTATTCATTGCCCCTCAGCTGCAACTGTGATCACTCACTCAATTTCCTCAGCAAACCCTGCCCCAGAAAATCGAGTTCTTGATCTCTCTTGGTGTGTTCTCCAAGTGACCCTCAAGCCTCCTCTTATACTTTCAACGACCGAGATTAAGTCCCTAATCAACTGCTAAGATTAACTCTGGCTTGATCCATGACTTTTGGACCCTTCTAACACAGTTTTATATTAATTCAGATTAATATTTTATTTTCCCAAAGTTTAGACTTAGGGACTCCATTAAAAATATTATTTATTTTAATATCTCCCAAACTGTTTAGAATCTGCACAAACCATTTCTGGGTATTGGATATCTCATGTGCTTTAGCCTCCCCACCAATTTTCGTGGCTAGAGAACATCCGATGCTGCTCCAAATCAACATGAAGTACTAGCTTCCATAGGGATGCTCCCTCTGAAACTAGACTCCCTTTGAGTGTCGATCTCCCTTTGGGAATTCTCTCTTCTCCCTCCTAGCAACTCACACTGTACTACTAGATTGGAAACTGGACTGCGTAGTTCTGCGCTAGGAATCTCCTGGCTGGAACTGCACTTGGATACTACAACTAGGTAATTCGCACTGCCCGTGTCACTTAGGAAATCACTTCTTCGATACTATGGAACCTCTGCTCGGCCTCTGGAACTGAAAATGATTTTTCCTCCAACTAAATCTAGTTGCACTTTTGGAGCAACTGCGTAGTCCTCTGCGTTGCCTCGCTGGGAATAACTCAGCCTCCTTGCTACTGCCTCTTCGGATCTGGAAAACTTCCTCCGGATCACTGTCTCTGCTTCGTTCTCTGGCTCTACAACAACTGTTCTTACTCTTTGGAAATCAAGCTGTGAAGGAAATCGAACTGCACAAGTGTATTCTCCATTACCACAACGATCCCTTCTTATATCTTTCTATTGGGACTCCAACGACTAAGATTAAATCTTAATCGTGTTGGAAAATGTAACTAGTTTCGGTCTTCATTAATGTATTTTTGTCATCATGTTATGTACTTGTCAAAAGAATAAAGAAAATAATTATTATTATTATTGTGACTTATTAAAGCATGGGTTTCATGCTTGGGTCATCATGTTTTAGGTGAAAGTCCCCATTGATGACTTTTAGGATTTATTCTGAGTTAATAGAGTCATTGTACGTTTAAAGAGACCTGTCTTGGGTTTTTGAATCACGTAAAAAGGTTTAGTATTGAGTCAAAAATGAAATATGTTGTCTCCCCACCAAGTCAGCCTCAAGGAGGGCTATTCGACCTCACCTAAAGGCTATAAAAGAAGCAGTGCGAATTCATTTGGAGGAGAACATCTCAAGCAAGTTCGATAAAAAAAGTGTGAGGTAAAGGAAGAGGGCTAAAGAAGAGCAAGTTTGGTCAAGGTGAAAGAAGAAAGGAAAATCGAAATTTTGGTGCATCTCTCTCCCTCCCTCGTGCCCTAGATTGGAAGATCGAAGTTCTCTTGTTGATGTCACTGCCAATTGCTGCTGCTAGAACAAGTATAGGTCGAAGTTGTTGTTGTTGGGTGCTGCTTCCTTAGGAAGTTGTATTGGGCCAAGATGGAAGTTCCTAAGTAAAGATTGAAGTTTTTCAGCCAAGATCGAAGTGTCCAAAGTAAGGTCGAAGTTACTGGGTCCAAGAAAGTGCTGCATAGTGCTGCTATTGTTGCTGCTGCTGCTGCTGCTAGGTCAAATAGGATCATCTGCAAAGGAAGAAGAAGGTTGACTTGGTGTGGAGGAAAGTTTGTGTCAAGGTCTAGAGTCTTGGATTATCTCAGGAAAACTATCGAAGGAAGAATTATTTACTCGGTTTTCCCCTAGAGAGTGGTTTTGCCCTGGCTGTGTGCGTATATCTGGTTTCCACTGATTTATGTGCTATTGCTTTGGTAATTGCTTGATGAACTAAAAGGAAAGAAGATATAAATGAAATCTAATAAGAAATCAAGAACATCACAAGTAATTATCAAGTATAAGAAAATCTTTCTGCCTTTCTAATTTTCTAACATGGTATCAAGCTTTGGTGAAGAAAGAAGAAAAAGGCAATTTCAAGTACTTGATCAAGGACTCATTCAAAAGGATTATTCAAGGGAGGAAGACTACTATCTTTAAGGACAATGTCTAACTCATTCAAGGGAGAGAACAAACTTGAAGGAGCCTCAATCTTCAAGGACAATGTCTAACTCAATCAAGGGAGAGAACAAACTTGAAGGAGCCTCAAACTTCAAGGACAAGACAATGTCTAACTCAATCAAGGGAGAGAACAAACTTGAAGGAGCCTCAAACTACAGGTCTTGGAAGAAGAAGATTGACCTCATTCTTGAAAAGAACAAAGTACTAGACTTGGTCCGAGGAAAAGTAAAGAAGCCTACAAAAAACTCCAGCGATGCTGATAAAGTGAAGTTCAAAGACTTAGAATTAGTGGCCATGACTCTAATGGTAGAAGGAATAAAGGACAACCATGTCCCATACATAGCCAACATTGACCATGCTCAAGAAATGTATGAGGCCTTGTCAAAGTTATTCACTATTAAGAACATTGGTCAAGTAGCAAGCTTGAAGAATGAACTAAGATCCACAAAGATGACTAAAGAAGACATGATGGCCTCCTCCTTTGTGATAATAGCAAGAATTAGAGATGATCTTTTGGCCATTGATGAAGTTGTTCCAGACAAAGAACTTGTGATCAATGCTCTATGAGGGTTGCCACTTTCTTGGGGTGCATTGGCTGCAGGACTTAACAGTTGGAATGTAGCTCCCACTTTTGAAGAACTATGGACTACTTGCAGCCAAGAAGAATTAAGGATCTCATTAGTTGCCAACCCTAAAGAAGTTTCAAATGCCTACATTGCTCATCACAAAGGAAACTTCAAGAAATTGAAAGGACTGGGAAGGAAGGTAGACATGTCCAAGGTAGAATGTTACCAGTGTCATAAGAATGGTGGTCACTACAAGAGTGACTGTCCCACAATCCAAGGAATAAGAAGAGAGAAAGAGATCAAGCTAATATTGCTGAAGAAGAAGACCTAAAGAAAGCCAAACCCAAAGAATCTGACATAAGGGACTTACACTACTAAGTCCTTTGCTTTTAGTCTTAGATATTCTATTTTGTATTTTTGATGTTTAGTATTTATAGGTTTTAACATGTTTTTGGAAAAGACATTTTTATTGTTTTTATAAGTTTATAGGTATCCCTCAAGCTTTGGAGGGAGCCCTCAACATCTCCCAAAGATAAGTATCTCATTTCTTTTCAGTTTTTGGTTTCATGTACTTATTTAAGTTTTGGTTATATTAAATACTAATCACCATTCTACCTCTATTGTCTTGATTAGGAAAACATCTGCTAAATCCTCAAGGAGTATAGAAGAGGGCCTCCCAAGACAAGGTTTGTCAAGGAACAAAGGTATGCCTTAAACTACAAAACATTGATCTCTTCATAATAAAGGTTTATTCATTTGATAATCTATTACTAACATCGTTATGTCTAGCTGTATTGAATCATAATGATTCTTGTTTTGGGTGATTCATCATTTGATAAATCTACCCTCATATTCTTGATTGATTATATAGAACCCTAGAAAGGTTCTCTGGAAAACCCTAACTTAAGGGTATGATAATGTGTGAAACCCTAGTCTGCTTAGGGTTTCTGGAAATGCTATTTGAAGTTTTTCTTATGGTGATGTCATGCTTGGGGTTTTGGTATGATCATGAAAACATAACTTGTTAGGGTTGGATGACGCTGTCTAAGATCCCAAACCTTTGAAGTTTTGGTATAATAGGGTTTGCTTTGCTATGTTATGGAACCCTAAATATTTAGGGTTTGGTTAGTCCTATAAGCAAAACCCTTGTTATGTCTTTAGAGTAAGATCCTAGGAATGAAACCCTAGGTGTATATGTGGTCAAAACCCTAGGTTGGTCTAGGTCAATATATGTCTAATGTATTAATGTTATCTGACATATGTTATGCTTATGCATGATAATGAATTCTTAAATAGGTGTGTTGACCTAATTATTAATGGTCATAAGTCTTAGGGCTTAATATAAGCCCTTGTCTGAGTTTAATATTCTAGGATGATGTTGTTTGGAAAATCTAGGGTTTTGCAGCTAAACCTTAGTGTATTTAAATTTTCTAGTATGTGTATTTGGAATCTATGAATCTATATAGTGATTGTTGAGATTGTGTAAATGTGAAATCTAAGGTGTACATCAAACCCTAGTAGAAGCTAGTTATGTTGTTGATTTAGCTATGATTGGTTTTGATTGTTGAAGCTATTGTATGAAATCTAGGATATGTATGAAATCCTAGTGAGAAGTCTAACATATGAGTTCCAATGGTTGTTAGACACATTACTTGAATTGTTTCTAGGGTTTGCTATATGAAAGAACTTGTCATATTGTTGAAAGAATATTGAAACCCTAGATGAGTTTAATATTTTGATTTGTTGATGTGATTTAGGGATTGTAAGAATATTTGGGCAAGAAGTTGAAGTATAGTCTCTTGCTAATTATGTTTAGCCTAATGCTTCCATTTTTTGATATGGCTAACTTCATGCTTCTATAGTTTTGGTTGGACTTGCTATCTAAGTTATGCAAGTACATCATCTTCAATATTGTGAAGATGATCACAAGTAAAGTTGATGTGATAAGCATGATATATGAATGACTCTGATAAGAAAGATGGAAGCCATGAAAGATTCTCCAATAAGAAGAAGCTGATCTCCCTGGGTTAAGAGGGAGCCTGGATAGAAGAGATCTCCCTGAGATTAAGAGGGAGCCTGGATAGAAGAAATCTCCCTGGTTGAGAGGAAGGGCATAACATAGTTTGATTGGAGAATGCATTTTGAAGGATATGTTGCTACATGTGAAGTAGGAAAGGAAAGTGTATGATTGAGGAATCTTCTATTAAAGATTCGATTGATAATTCTACTATGTTGAGAAGCAACATTAGTTGTCTGAAAGACCCCGAAGGTTTGTGTTTGTTTATGAACATGTGAAAGTATATTATTGATTGGGGTTGTGTTTGTATAGGTAAATCTCTCGAATGTTTTGATAGCATGTTGGTTACCAATCAGTTTGATCTGGAGAGGTTTGTTATCCTTGATCTACTAGGTCAGGGAGTGTTGATGCTTTGTGAGTGAAGCATTGCATGGGAGGACATCTGACCGACACTTTGTGTTGATGTCTAGGTCCCGAAGTTGGGAGGGTGGTGTTGGTCATAGAGCTCTGACCTCAGATACACACCTGGATCCCTGGGTTGATGGTTAGTAAGTAAGCCTGATGGTACTTAGAGAGGTTGAAAGCTTGAGTCCATCTTAGTCCCACTTAGATAGATTGCCCTGGTCAGGAATCTAGTCCATGGCATTACGGTGCCTAAACTGTTAAGAGACCAATGGATAGATTGCCCTGGTCAAGAATCTAGTTCATGGCATTGCGGTGCCTAAAAATTCTTCATGGTTCATATAGTTGAGATCTTCCTTGTACTTGTATATGATGAATACCTCCCTAATTAAGAGGGAGTGTTGGAAAATGTAATTAGGTTCGGTCTTCATTAATGCATTTGAGTCATCATGTAATGTACTTGTCAAAAGAATAAAGAAAATAATAATAATAATAATTATTATGACTTATTTAAGCATGGGTTTCATGCTTAGGTCATCATGTTTTAGGTCAAAGTCCACATTGAGGACTTCTAGGATTTATTCTGAGTTAATAGAGTCATTTTACTTTTAAAGAGACCCTTCTTGGGCTTTTGAATCATGTAAAAAGGTTTAGTATTGAGTCAAAAATGAAATATGTTGCCTCCACACCAAGTCGGCCTTAAGATGATCAAGTCAGCCTCAAGGAGGGCTATTCAACCTCACCTAAAGGCTATAAAAGAAGCAGTTCGAATTCATTTGGAGGAGAACATCTCAAGCAAGTTCGATATCTCTATGGACGCTGCAAAAAGTGCGAGGTAAAGGAAGAGAGCTAAAGAAGTGTGAGTTTGGTCAAAGTGAAAGAAGAAAGGAAAATTGAAATTTTGGTGCATCTCTCTCTCTCTCCCTTGTGCCCTAGATTGTAAGATCAAAGTTCTCTTGTTGATGCTGCTACCAGTTGCTGCTGCTAGAACAAGTATAGGTCGAAGTTGTTGTTGTTGGGTGTTGCTTCCTCAAGAGGTTGTATTGGGCCAAGATCGAAGTTCCTAAGTAAAGATCGAAGTCTTTTAGCCAAGATCGAAGTCTCTAAAGTAAGGTCGAAGTTATTGGGTCCAAGAAAGTGCTGCATAATGCTGCTACTGCTGCTGTTGCCAGGTCAAATAGGATCATTTGCAAAGGAAGAAGAAGTTTGACTTGGTGTGGAGGAAAGCTTGTGTCAAGGTCTAGAGTCTTGGATTATCTCAAGAAAACTATTGAAGGAAGAATTACTGACTAGGTTTTCCCCTAGAGAGGCGTTTTTCCCTCGCTGTGTGCCTATATTTGGCGTCCACTGATTTATGTGCTATTGCTTTGGTAATTGCTTGATGAACTAAAAGGAAAGAAGATATAAAGGAAATTTAATGAGAAATCAATAACATCACAAGTAATTATCAAGTATAAGAAAATGTTTCTGCCTTTCTGATTTTCTAACAAATCGATGGCTAAGATCATTTCTGGATTGATACGTGTGAGTTTCTAGAGAATTCTCACATTGACTTAACTAATTATGATTAATTAACCAATTTTCCTAAGTTTAGACTTGGGAAACCTTAAAAAATAGGCTAATAATCTAATTAAGTCATCTCTAGGTGGAATTTCTAGAAATGATTTCTGGGTTTCAAAGACATCTTGCATTCTAGTCTCTCCACCAAATTTTGTAGCTAGAACACATCCGATGCTACAAAAACTAACACTCCCTCTTAGCGAGCACTGTGTTCTCTCTAGTGCTGCACATCTTGCCACAACACCCTGTCTCTGTATCACCTCCTGCTACACTGCTGATGTCTAGTTGCTATTGCCCACCAACTACTGCGAAACTTTGATGCTGCATTTGTGCTGCCGCTGACATTGCCATACTGCTACCAACACTACATCTGCACTGCAACTACCTCTCATATGTTACACTACATCTGCACTGCAACTACCTCTCATATGTTGCTGCTGCAACTGCAACTACTGCAACTGAGAAGCATCCAAAATACTGAATGATCTATGTTCAGTATGATGCCTCTGTTTCCTGAGTCTCTGACTGCTACTAGTTTGCAATTGTCACTTTGGTACTAACTGCATCAACTCCCACTTATCCATCCTGCTACCGAATATTGTGGGCCCCCCCGTAGCCAGGTAATGATCCATGAGGTGAACTCTTCAAGGACCTTGCCCATCTTTGTAACTCTTTGGGGCTACAACACCAAATCACCCCACCTCACTGTTGGAGGTATATCTGCGAACATAGTGAAATATGATTTGCTCATGCTGCTGCTACTACTGCTCTACTGATGCTTCCGCACTGTCGCTGCAACTACTGCAATAATGAGTCTGATTTCCCTAGATCCTGAAGTACTAGCTTCGATAGGGACACTCCCTCTGAAACTAGACTCCCTTTGAGTTTCGATCTCCCTTTGTGAAATCTCTTTTCTCCCTCGTAGCAACTCACATTGTCCTCGTACTTTGGAAACTCGACTGCGTAGTTATGTGTTGGGATTCTCCTGGCTGGAATTGCACCTCTATACTACAACTGGGTAATTCGCACTGCTTGTGTCACTGAGGAAATTACTTCTCTGACACTATGGAACCTTTGCTCAACGTCTGGAACTGAAAACCATTTTTCCTCCAACTAAATCGAGTTGCTCTTTTGAAGCAATTGTGCAGTCCTCTGTGCTACCTCACTGGGAATAACTCGGCCTCCTTGCTGCTGCCTCTCTGGATCTGGAAAACTTCCTTCGGATCACTATTTCTACTTCGATCGCTGGCTCTCCAACAACTGTTGTTGCTCTCTGGAAATCGGTTTGCCAAGGAAATCGAACTGCACAAGTGTATTCTACATGACCACATTGATCCTTTCTTATATCTTCCTGTTGGGACTCCAACGACCAAGATTAAATCTTAATCGATGGCTCAAATCATTTCTGGATCGATCTGTGTGAGTTTCTAGAGAATTCTCACCTTGACTTAATTAATTCTGATTAATTAACCAATTTTCCTAAGTTTAGACTTAGGAAACATTAAAAAATAGGTTAATAATCTAATTAAGTCATCTCTAGGTGGAATTTCCAGAAACGATTTATGGGTTTTGGAGATCTCATGCATTCTAGTCTCTCCACCAAATTTCGTGGCTAGAACACATCTGATGCTACAAAAACTAACACTCCCTCTTAGCGAGGACTATGTTCTATCTAGTGCTGAACATCCTGCCACAACACCCTGTCTCTGTATCACCTCCTGTCACACTGCTGATGTCTGGCTGCTACTGCCCACCAACTACTGCGCAACTCTAAAGCTGCATCTGTGCTACTGCTAACATTGCCATACTGCTACCAACATTACATCTGCATTGCAACTACCTCTCCTCTGTTGTTGCTGCAACTACAACTACTGCAACTGAGAAGCATCCAAAATACTGAATCATCTGTGTTCAATATGATGCCTCTATCTCCTGAGTCTTTGATTGCTATTAGTGTGCAACTGTCACTCTGGTGTTGACTGCATCAATTTCCACTCATCCATTCTGCTACTGAATACTGCGGGCACCCCTGTAGTTAGGTAATGATCCATGAGGTGAACCCTTCAGGGACCCTGCCCATCTCTGTAGTTCTTTGGGGCTACAACACCAAATCAACCCACCTCACTCCTGGAGGTATATCTGCGAACATAATGAAATATGATCCTACTCATACGGCTGTTGCTACTGCTCTATTGATGCTTCTGCACTGCAGCGACAACTACTGGAATAGTGACTCTAATCTCCCTAGATCCTGAAGTACTAGCTTCCTTAGGGATGCTCCCTCTAAAACTAGACTCCCTTTGAGTGTCGATCTCCCTTTGGGAAATCTCTCCTTCCTCCTAGCAACTCACATTGTCCTGCTACACTGGAAACTGGACTGCGTAGTTTTGCACTGGGAATCTCCTGGCGGGAATTGCACCTGCATACTACAATTGGATAATTCGAACTACTTGTGGCATTGAGGAAATCACTTCTCCGACACTATGGAACCTCTGCTCAGCCTCTGGAACTGAAAACGATTTTTCCTCCAGCTAAATTGATTTACTCTTCTGAAGCAACTGCACAGTCCTCTGCGCTGCCTCACTCGGAATAACTCGGCTTCCTTGTTGCTGCCTCTTTGGATTTGGAAAACTATCTCTGGATCACTGTCTCTGCCCCTCACTGTCTCTGCTTCGATCTCTGGCTCTCCAGCAACTGTTGCTGCTCTCTGGAAATCGAACTGCACAAATGTATTCTCCATCACCACGTCTATCCCTTCTTATATCTTTCTGTTGGGACTCCAACGACCAAGATTAAATCTTAATGGATGGCTCAGATCATTTCTAGATCGATTCGTGTGAGTTTCTAGAGAATTCTCACCTTGACTTAATTAATTCTGATTAATTAAACTAGTTTTCCTAAGTTTAAACTTAGGAAACATTAAAAAATAGGCTAATAATCTAATTAATTCATCTCTAGGTTGAATTTTCATAAACGATTTCTGGGTTTTGGAGATCTCACATATTCTAGCCTCTCCACCAAATTTCATGGCTAGAACACATCCGATGCTACATAAACTAACATATTGACTATTGTTTCTCCTAGCCGTTGGGTTTTAATGCCTGTTTAGGCTTGCAGATGAATTTTCTTGGGCTCTGATCCTTTTGAAGACTAGTTGCAGGGTCTAGAGGCCCTAACTAGCCTCATTCAGCTAAACACAGCCTTTTTTGAGCCTCATTTATCAGCTGCAGGCTTACAAGGCATTGTCTCTCTGCTCACTGAAAATTTAGGTCTCTCATTTGTTATTGGCAGGGTTCTTAGGGTTTATATTTTTGCATCTGTTTTCAATAGCCTAACCTGTGTTGTTTGCAGGCCTAAATTTTCTACTTGAGGTGGTCTATATCACTGGTTTTTGGCTAAAAACTAGCCACAGGGATACCTAAGGTCAGAGCATTCCTTGTTTGTTTCCAAGACTAACGTTTTCTATCTTGCAGAGGTAGCATTTACTTTGGAGGAGGCTTACTTACATGATTTCGGTTTTAAAGACTATTCATTTGCCATTGTTTACCTCCTAAAATTGCTCAAAAGGAAATCCACATACCTTATTGGCATATTTTTTTTTCTCTGTAAAAACTAATTCTATTAAAAGGAAAGAAAAATATAGTTACAATGAGGCTGTAGCCTCAGCCGAGAACACCTGAGTTTCTTCTGGTTATCAAAACTGTCCCATGTTTGGGAAAACCAGTTACACTTTGCAAAAACCATGCAGAAGATCGGGAATACAACAGCAAAACCAGAATGAGAACTTGAGACAACACCATTTGAAGCATTTGAGACAACATCATTTGACAGAATTGCTACACATGTCAGCAACAGAACCACAAACGCCAGAACCACAAAACTACAAACAGTACCACAAAAACCACTAACAACAGAACCTAACCAGTCAGCAACAAAATTCTTAGATGGCACGTGGGAGTCCATGTGGCATCACATAGGGAAGTCCTGGTCCGGTGACTCCTCGATGACGGGGCAAGCGTTCCCATACCATATCTCGCCTTCCTTCACCATGCCGCCCTCTGCCCCGCCACCTGGAGGTTCCGTCGCCTGAAGGGTGCCGCTCGAGCTGCCAGCAATGGCCATCGAAATTGTGGCGCCATGAGAGCTGCCACCTGGTTGCCGAGTGTCGCCTGCAGTATCACCTTCCTCATGCTGTCCGCCACGCCTTGCTGCTCTGCCTTCATCCGCCGAGAGCTGCTCTGAGCCATGACTACCAACAATTCTGCGGCTGTCCTGAGGTTGCTCTGCCGGGTTACGCTCCGGAGCCCTGTGCTGTTCTTCTTCTTCAGAGAAGATGATGGTTATATTAGCAGTGATAATGGGCCGATTCAGGTTGCTCTAGAATCTGAAGTGAGTCGACTGGAAGGCATTGTGCGGATAGACTCTGTGGGGCGGGCTAGGAGGGGGAGAATTAGCCTGAGATGAAGGCAGAGAGGCAGGTGGTGGTGGCTGCTCCACGCTTTGCGCTACCTGAGAGCGAGTGCGGCCCCCTCGGCTACCTCCATGGCGGCTCCTCATGCGGTGACGAACCATGGTAATGCAACGGAGGAGAAGCGCAAGAGAATTGGGTGCTTGGATGGGAAGCAGAGAGTGCTCAGAGGGTTCCTGAATACGGTTCAGAGGGCAGAGCTGGGAATGGGAATAATGAAACCCATTTCCAAAGTCAAGACAACAAAGAAGCGAACATCGATTGCCTGTAACAGTTCTGCTGCAGGGGTTTCTTGCTTGGAGCGGGCATCTGCTGAAGGATGGAGGACAGACAATGGGGCTGATGGGCATATGCGCCATGTTTAAACTAACCACCTCCTTATCTCGGCCGAGGCGTTCATTTAAGATGTCCTGCAGGCGGACCTGCTCTCGCCTTAGGTGAGTCTGTAGGTGCCATAACTGGGCATGGAGATTAGCGCTGGCCTGCAGCTGGCAGGGCCGAGCGCCGTCGTTCCCCTGAAATGCCATTAATAACCTTGAATTTCACCCGCATCCGGGTTACCTTATTGGCATATTATCTTTATAAGAGCTAACATTTTGTTGCAGATCTAACAAAATTGTTTGCAGGCTTATCATCTTCGTTGGCAAGGGTTTATTATTGGTTTTGTCTTGGGAGCTTGCCATTACATATCTATTGAAGGCCCTCTCTAGGCCTAGCTGCAAAGCCTTGTTTGGCCTAGCCGCTATCATTTCTTGGTCTATTCTATATTTTTGCCATATCTATGCCTAACATTTGTGATTGCAGGATTAGCTTTGCATCTTTGGAGGAGGGCTGTAGAACTTTGGTGCCCTGTTTCTCCTCCACTGTGACCTATGGCAGACTGCCTAAATTATCAGATCTGAAGCATTACCATACAAAGCCTAATCACATTAAAGATTGATTATAATAACCCTAAAACAATCAAGTTTAATCACAGACTAATCACAAGGGGTTCAGTAAGTATCCTAGCCTTGTTCTTGCATATTTGTGGACTGACCTTGACTGTCAGTGGGGTACAGTGACTGATATCCTTTGACAATGGTATATTTTGAAGTCTGGTGCATTTCTTCGCTCCAGCATTTGCTTGGTGATTGATTGCTTTTTGTTCTAGAATGCCATCTTAGCTAAGTTACCGGAAACGCCTGAAGAAATTGCCGGAAACGCGGATCCCTGTTTCCGGATACGATACTTGTCCGAAACGCCATAAAAACGTTTTTGTGCCGTTTCAAAAAATCAAAAACTTCGGATTCGGAATTGGATACGTTTCCAAGGGTTTTTAATTTTTTTGGATCCGTTTCCAGATTTAAATTGTGATCAGAATCCACCCTTAAAATGTTAAAACGCATGAAAATTTGTTCAAAAATTTATACAAACAGAAAAAGATAGATGTTCAAAAATACAAACAGAAGGGTTTGATTAATGTCTTCATAAAGAGATTTATTTGAGCGATAATTTTCAGTTTGGTTAAGGTTTTGTTAATTGTCATTGATTTTGCTCTTGATTTCGTAAATCCCTCCAATATAACAAATCTTCTCTAGCCAATCTTTTGCCTGCATATGGTCAAGAGACCACGCTGATATTGAGAAGATTGAAATGTTCAAATAGGTCTTGACAGAATATCCCAATGATCCCATGGGCCTTTTAATTGTCATGCAAGGAAGATAGATACCATATGCCATGCATGACACGTTCTTTGAAGGAGTTGGACCCGAAAGCACAAAGGTTGTAGCATTTCTGATTACATTACTAATGATGATGATAATATGTTGAATGTTATAATAAACGCTAATGATGGTGACAATGTTTATTCTGAATTGATGATGATGATTTGTTTATGTTGAATTCATGATGATGATTATGTATTTTTAGATATAGAATCTAGATTCTAAAAGATGAATGGTAATATGAAATATATATATATATATATATATATATATATATGCCATTTCCTTGCCGTATCGTATCCAGATTTTTTGAAAATTTGTCGTATCCGTTTCAAACCCCGTATCTGTATCCGTTCCCGTATCCATTTCAGTGCAACTTAGCATCTTAGCAATACTAACCTCTTAGTTCAGAATTTCATTTGCATAGTCATTTAAATCTGACTGTAAGTTGCTTCTCACATAATCAGTGTTAGCAATCTCCTTTAATCTTGAGTTGTTGTGCTTAAATAGTCTTTAAAATTCATTGATATATAAATGCTATTTTGTAAAGTGAGAACACTCTAAGCAGATAACAGAATTAAGTGTACGTGATATTGTTATGTTTCATTGATCAATCATCGGAAGTACTATTGTAATCTGGTGTGTCGCAACTCGCAAGTGATACTTATAAATTGAAAAATCATTTAACAGTGCTTATGTTGGGACATTTGGCTATAAGTATGTTCAGCTGAAGCAATCTAACATAATTTCGTAATTCACATTCTCCAAAAGATTGCTACTTGGTTTAAACTTTAAATATTATTGGTTAATCTAAGAAGCTGTTCATTTTTGTTTCTTAGCAACCTCATCTGCCATTGTTGAGGACAAATACTTTGAGCTCTTGATTTCTACTTGCTCCTATACTCTGAAAGGACAAACATCAAAGTGAAGTGATAATCCAGTTGGATCTATAATTCATTTCCCCTAATAGCGAGGCTAAATTTTAAAGAGACATTTGTGTTATCTCTTGATTCATCATTATTGCGATCTTCTCTTATCTCAACTCTCCAAGTAAGTGAAAGATATTCTTGAAAACACTGTTGACATTTTGAAATTGTGTTCTAACATTCTCCAACTGTCATTGTTTCATTCTTGGCGTTTCATCAACAGTTGTCATAAGTTAATAATCTTGTGCTCAAACATCTATTTCATTACCTTGGCAGTTTGTTTTGGAGCATATTAATATCATTGTCTCATTTGAAGCAATTGCATTTGCATTCTAGGGTTAACTTTGCATTTCTAAAATTTACCTCCAAGCATAAGCTTGGTTGATAGAGAGTTAGGAACCCCTTCTCCACCCAATTTGCAACACTTGACCCTTGCACAAAGGTTAAAACAAGTTCTCTTGCGGGCAATCCCTTGTAGGAATGGAGGCACTTGGGTTGTTAGAATTCCAGGTCAGGTATCGTTAATAAGGCCTTAGCCTCCTTCCCCTGGACTTCTTTCTACAACCTTGTGTGAGACTTCCTTCAAAACAATTGAAGAGAAGGATCTCACCTAGATCAGGCATTTAACTAAAAATTATCAAGATTTTGAATCTCATCTTGCATTTGATCATTGTAATAGGAATTGTGGTCTTACTTTATAATTGCAAGCTTATTGTATTTTGAATGCCATAATTACTTGGAATTATAAGTTTCTTTCTTGCAATTGTTCTTAATTCGCTTTACTGCTCGTATTTCTGGTTATCTTGGTCTGTGGTACTTACTCATCCTCTCTGCAGCACTGCTTATCTAGTACGAGAAGCTTTTATATTGTGCAAGTGATATAATCTATATTGAGCATTGTTCATTAGGCACTGGTCTTTATTTTCTAATCTTGATATTGCCTCATTGATCTCAACTGCTTCTTCTTGTTAAGATACATTGTGCTCATTTAATAATCACACTTGCTAATTCATTATAATTCAAGTTGCCTAGAGAGATAGTGACCTTGCCCTTAGTACCCTAGGACTTCTTGTTCCAACAAGTTTCCCCTTCCATCCATCTTTAGGGACTAGCCCCTTGACTTAGTTAGGAGAGAGTCTAAACGGAGTGAGTAGGATCAGAGTGACAGCCCCTACCCTAAGTGTTACACCTTAGGTGTACACTGTACACTTCAGGCGACAACAATAGTCAAAAGTGATTTGCATGATTCTGAGACAACATTTGCTGAACAGTATGACACCTGTCTGTCAGCTACTCTGCCATGTTCATTTTACTTGATTGTTTTGTAAGTTATACTTTAGACTTAGGTTGGAAACGCCTTGTGCACAATTTTTTGTTGCTAGTTTGAACATGCGTCATTTCTCCTTTTAGAATATTTGTTGAAATTACCATGTTTGTAACATATTTTCTATCATCTATAGGCTTTAGGTCTACTCTGGCTTTTTAGTGTCAATATCAGCGATGAAGAATTGAGGTGTTTTTAGTCATTTCCATGTCTTCAAGTCACTTGACCATTCTTGGGCAGTTGCATTAACACTCTTTGTCTCTTTTAACTTTTGGCTACAAGATAAGTTGCTTCTTTTTTATATGTATAGTGACTATATATATTCTTTGCAGCAGGATTCCTCAGTTTGACTATGCAAAACATATATCCCAGTATGATTTATCTTTATATAAGTTCTCTTGGTGTTATTAGATCGATTTTTCCATAATTTCTCTCTTGGAAGAGTAATGTTTTTACTATACATTGGGTAAATCTGTCTTTAGATCTTGTAAAGCTGCTTATATCTTTGGATTTCGTATTCTTCTCCCTTTTAAAACTTAATGTATCTGATATTTTGGCAAGCTTTTTCAAGTAGCCTTCTACCCAAATTTTGGCTCGAAGACTCCTCAGAATGTATTTTGAAGATACATAAAGCCAAATATGAAGTAATTCAAGTACATTTTTATATGTTTTACATGGATATTGCTTTACAACTGAGAGTCCTTTACGCTAATGTTAGCAGGCAGCACGGGAAGATGCATGGGCCAAGGTTTCTTCACTTGAATTGGAAATTGCTTCTGCTGTTCGAGATCTAGCACTTGAGAGGCAACGGTTGCAAGGTGCACGAGAACGCATTGTTCTTCGGTGAGTAGAGAAGTTTTGAAATCTTCTTTCTGTAGTATAGCAGTCTGAAAGACTACAATAAAGATGTTTTTTCTTAACTCCATGATCTTGCAGAACGCATATGTTATTAATCTTATCTACTCCAGATAACTTTTTCTTTCCTTAATAGGGGAAATTTCATTCCGTATTTCTTTTCGTCTTGTATTCTTTTGATTTCTTTCATATTTCTTCTACATTGTTCCACAACATTTCATCTGTATTTTACAGTGAAACTCAGTTACGAGCTTTTCATTCTACAGCTGAGGAGATCGCTGTGTTGCAGCGAAAGCAGCAGGAACAATTGAATGGAATGTTAAGAACCCTGGAAGATGGTGAAAATCGTGAAGTCACAAATACAAACAATGATTTTGAGTTGAGGACAGAAAATCTCTGTAGGGAAGTAACTAGAGCAAGAGAAGAAATCATGGCAGTTAACACTGAAACTGATAGAGTCCAGGGGGAAGGGGTCGCTTCTGATCAAGCAGAGACACCAAAGAAATTGGGGGCAACTAATTGTGCCAGTGATTCTGGTGGTGGTGAAAATTGCGATATGAATAAATTCAAAACTGGAGATGCAGTTGATGACTGGGAAAATGGTGACACACAGGAAGAGGACTGTGAAAACACACTTCAAATGATACATGATACTGAAGCCATAGGCACAATGCTAAATCATGATGATGAGCTTATTGGCACTGAACGAGTGCTTGCAACTGAAGCAGATGCAACTCAGTTGCTTGAAAGCACAAGTGGATGTAGAAGGATTGAGTTTTGTACATATCCTATGGGGAATGAGCCTGCCAAATCAAACAAGAATCTAAGAGAAACGGTTCAGGAGGATGATGAAGTAGGAGATGGTGAAGGGGATTTGGGAGGAGAAACAATGCAACTTGAAGATGAAGAACAAGCTCCAATGGAATGGGCGAGGACAGACTTAGCTGGTGAAAATCAAGGGGAAACATTAAACACCAGGACTGGTGCTGAACCAAAAAGATTACCTGATACATATAACAGTGGCCAGCATTTGGTGAGAACATCCCATCCTATTGGAAACTCGTTAAATGGGGAGAGGCAGAGTCAATCTCCTGTCAGTCAGCAGCATAGAGATGAGATAGATGCTAGAAACAAGGGAGATAAGCATTCAATAGCAACAATTGATCTATTAGCATCAGAGGTTGCTGGTAGTTGGGCAGTCAGTACAGTTGGTTCAGTTCATGGCGACAATGAATCTCTTCGGAGTGATGACAGACAGCTAGGGACAGGAAGGATCAGTGATGAAGGAATTAATCAAGATTTTGATGCTAGTCAGATTGCAGCAGCAGGTGAGAATATTAGGTCCAGGCAAGATCTACTATTAAGTAGCTTGAAGTGTCAAGACACAGTGCCTGAAGATGCAGTGGCAGGAAGTCAAAATTCTCCACCTTCCAAGTTAGCTTCTCGGCAAAGCTATGACCACCAAGCTTTGAATGAGATGCTTGATATTGTTGCCCCTGATTTCAGGCAGCTTCATGGACTTAGAAGAAATAACGATAATGCCCCTGACACTGAAGAAGATACTGAAGGGGAAGAAGATGATAAAAATCATGATGATGATGACACTGAGGAGGGTTCAGAAGAACCAGAATCTGAATAGGAAACTGTCTTCCTATTAACTCTGGATGTGTCTGAACACATGCCAAATGCTTCTGCTGTCATGGCAGTGCAATTGTTCTTTGGTAAGCCATGCCATTATTTGGTGTTTTTATGACTTCCATACCTAATGGTTTGAAAGTTTGACTACTCTAGTTTGGTTGAAGCAATGATCCATGGATGATAATGCCCATTAGATGTATAAGCGTGCTAAGCTTTTTCTTGGAAGGTGCTTAGAAATCTTTTGGCTCTCTGAACATTGTGATCTCTTGTATAACTGTAGATGAGTTCCTATTTATTGACTGTTATTCTACATAAGCAGAGTACACTTTGGCACTTTGGTGCATAAGCACCTTCACTCTGCCTCTGTAATATTAATTATAAAATTCTAGCAGACAAGATCTGTGAGGAAGTACTCCAAATTTCTAGGAAAACATCATATATTCATGATGGTATACCATTGCTTAGTAAACTGATGCAAACAAATAACAGTTTTTTTTTTTTTTTTTTTTTTTTTTTTTTTTTTTCTGGGCAAACGAATATATGCATTTACTGGGAACCAATTACAACTAACAACCAAAGATATTACTTGAATCTGAAATCTTCCACCTTTGCTTGCTAAGCAACTATTTATCTGTTGATATTTCTTCATCCTTTTTCATTCTCACTCATCTTGTTCTTCATTTCTGTGCATGATCCTTCTTTCCTGCTCACTGTCATCTTAATTGCTCCATCTTAGTCATAAGCTCCTCTTCTCATTGCAAGATATCTGATGCTCTGTTCCAATGAAATACTTATAGCAATGACCCTCTATAGCCAGAACACCCAGATTGGGGAGTAAGACATTGTTATGAATAAAAAATATATAAAATAAAACAAATAATGTAAATAACAATAATAATGATTAATGATTAATTAACTAATAATTAGTAGTGCTCTGTTCCAATGAAATACTTATAGCAATGACCCTCCATAGCCAGAACACCCAGTTTGGGGAGTAAGACATTGTTATGAATAAAAAATATATAAAATAATACAAAGAATGTAAATAACAATAATAATGATTAATGATTAATTAACTAATAATTAGTAGTGAAGACACATGTCTCTAAGGACATGATTGTTTGTGAAGAGGTACTTGCCTAGGGTATATAAGCAAGCCCCGACTCTCATTTGTGTCATTATCTCATTTGTATTCAAATATTCTTATATAATATATTATTGTCTTATCATGGATGTTTATATATGGATGTTTTTCTTGGATTCCTCTCTCCAAGAAGTGTAGGATTGATATAAAGATTATCCGATTTTGACATGTACAAATGAAGTTATGAGTTTATTTTGATTATGGTCAAATTGTCAAGGTCAACCAGCAAACTTATGTAGGCTCAGAAGCCCAACAGTCACGTCTATTCATCCTCAACGTTGCATATAAATAGAAGGTGAGTTGGCCTAATTTGGACACACTCATCTTCACACTTCTCTCTCTCCCTCTCTCTCTCCTCATTGATTGGGTACGGATTTCTAGGCCTCTCTCTATCCACACGTCCGAAATTTCAGGAGGCCAAAATTTCATGAGACCGAAATTCTAGACAATTTGACCTAGTGTTGACCAATGTTGATTGCAGCTAGGGCTGATCGCAGGTGGGTTGTTTGACCAAACTTTGATTGGGCTGAATTTGACTGTTTTGAGGATTGTTTTATCTTGTTGTTTGGAGGTTGAAGTTGAATGAAGTTGACCGATTTGTTGATGGTCAAATCTTCCCTGTTGACCAGCGTTAACTTTTTTAGTTAGGGCCCTTTTGCTGCTGTTATAAATTATCATATTTGTAAATTGTGCAATCTCTCTCTGCTAAACTATTGAAGACTAAAAGAAGATTTGATCAAGGGTTTCCCCACATTGGGGTTTGTCCCTAGCTGGTGCCACATCTTATGTCCTCTTGTCTTGGCTTGTCTTCTACTATTTATGTTTATGTTCTATCTGCATTTTACTATCATGTTGATGTGATTGCTAATCTAAATATTGATACTGGACTAATAAAGAAATTGAAGTAAAATTTCTCTAAAGCATAGAACATACCATTGTGGCTTAAAATTAACATGGTATTAGAGTTGAGTTGAAGACAAAGCCCAAGCAAGAGTGAAAGAGCAATCACCAAAGACAGTTGGACAAGGACAAAAGGTTTAATGGGTTCCTCATCCTAGTTTCCGACTAAAGACAAACTCCATGATAAATCTGACTATCATGGATGGAAGATGTCTCTTGATTCGACTTTGGAAGAAAAAGAAGTGATGGACTATGTGCGGGGTAAAATCCCCGAGCCTCCTTCAAATGCACCAGCTGCTGCAAAAACCAAGTACAATAAGGCTGAAGTCGAAGCGAAGAAGATTATTAGGGTTCCATTGACAAGCATCTGGTGGCCTACATCTCCAAATTGAAGACCTCCAAGGAGATCTACGACAGGTTGGTCAACATGTTCAAGGTTAGTAATGCTAATCAAATTCTATTTCTCAAGAATAAGTTGAAGGATATTAAGAAGGGCAAGGACGAGGATATTCAATCCTATTTCTTGAGGATTACTGAGATCAAGAATGATCTACTCTTGATTGGAGAAGTCATTCCTGATAGGGAACTTACTCTCACCACCCTTGGAGGACTCCCACCTGAGTGGTATGTATTTAGAACCACTGTCCTCAAGAATGATCGAATTCCAGGATTCGAAGAATTGATGTCGAAATGCATTCAAGAAAAAACAAGAATGGTGGAGCAAGAAATGCCTTCTAATAGAAGCAACCCCAATGCATTCTCCGCTCATGGCAAAAGGAGAAATAATGCATGGTCTAAAGGTCATTTCCATGGAAAGCCTGGATCTAAGGGAGGAAGGAAGAGCAGGTGCTTTGTTTGCAATAAGTTTGGCCACTATACAAGGGAGTGTCCAAATAGAAGGGACACATCGCATGATGATGATCACAATCATTCCAGGGGCAACTTCAACAACAACGATCAAAGGAATGGCAGGTCCAATCGCAAAGGAAAAAGGAATGCGGGACATCAAGGAAATGGTTGACCCTCCAAGAAATCAAGGAACTCCAAGTATGAAGAATCAACTATTGTTAACAATAAGCAAAAAGAGTACTATCTTATATCGGCCCTCTCCAATGCCTCTCCTCTGGACACTTTGGGAAATTGGCTGATTGATAGTGGTGCCTCAAGGCACACCACTGGATACAAGGAGGCCCTCTCTAATCTGATAGAAAAGGAGACAGACTTGGAGATCATCCTTGGAGACGATGCAACCTATCCCGTGAAGGGAGTAGGGAATGTTACCCTTCAATTGAATCAAGGTAACACTATTCATTTGCAAGAAGTACTATATGTACTCGATCTCAAGAAGAGCCTGGTGTCCATTTCAACAATGGAAGATAAAAGGATTCAAGGTGGCTTTTATCGATGGAAAGGTACGTGTTTGGAAAAGAAATATCAAGGATGCTTTTACTCTTGGGTTCAGGGTTGATATTTTGTATCAAGTTGGAGGAAGTCCATTAGGAGCCATGTCTTGCGACACATCTCTACAATCTGAACTATGGCACTGGAGGTTCGCCCATCTTCATTATAAGGCCCTACCCGATGTGAGACAGATGGTGACAGGTATGCCCGAATTCAAAGTAGAGCATGAAGGTGTATGTCCGGGATGTGCTGAAGAAAAACTTACAAGGGGACTATTCCTCTCAAGTAATAGCAAGACCACAAATATATTGCAATTGATCCACTCCGACATATCTGGTATGATTCCCATAAATTCTTTGGGAGGATACTTATATTATCTCACCTTTACGGATGATTATTCTCGCAAAACCTAGATCTACATCTTGAAGAAGAAGGATGAAGTGTTCACCTGGTTCTAACACTTCAAAGCCTTGATCGAAAAGCAATCCGAGAAGAAAATCAAGATATTGAGGACCGATAATGGGACTGAGTACAAATCCAATGAATTCCAAGATTATTGCAGAGAAGTTGGCATTAAGAGGGAGACTACAACGCCATACACTCTTGAGCGGAATGGTGTGGCTAAAAGGAAGAATCGTTCTATTGTAGAAGCAGTTCGTGCCATGCTTCATGATCAAGGCCTTTTGAAGTTCCTATTGGCTGACGCTGCAAATACCGCTGTGTATGTTCAAAACTGATGCCCTCATCAAGCATTGGACTCCAAGACCCCTGAAGAAATGTTCACTGGTAAGAAACCCAATGTCTCTCATTTTAGAATTTTTGGAAGTCCCGTATATTTTCATGTGCCGAAAGAGAAAAGAAGCAAATTGGGTGCATCTGGGAATAAAGAAATCTTTGTGGGCTATAGTGAAAATTCTAAGGGATATAGAATTTATGTGGCTGGTCAAAAGGAAGTTGAGATAAGTCATGATGTCACCTTCAATGAGGATATGGCCCTCAAGAAGATCAACAACCTTCCTATCGTAAGGAAGGACAAAGAAGTTGACACTAGAAATCACGGTGCAAAAGAAGACGAAACGATGTTTGATGTTGATGAACCTATGGATCCTATTAATCCTCCTCCTCATGAGCCCTCTGCCTCCAAAAGGTGACCCTCGTGGCTTAGGGAGACTCTCGAAGATGCCGAGAGACACATTGCACCAAGGGGGACTTTCCGTGAAAGCAAGAAGCCAAACATGTATCAACGATATCTGACCGCCATGAGCACTATCATTCAAAACGAGCCTTCATCATTTGAAGAAGCCGTGAAGCATCAAGTATGGAAGGATGTTATGAATCAAGAATACAAGTTAATTATGAAGAATGATGTATGGAATGTGGTCCATAGACCCCAGAACAAATCGGTTGTCACTTCTAAGTGGCTCTACAAAATCAAGCATGGAGTTGATGGAAGTGCAGAATAGTTCAAGGCTCGCTTTGTTGCTCAAGGCTTCTCTCAAAAGGAAGGTGTAGATTATGATGAGATATTTGCCCCTGTTGCCCGATACACCACCATCCGCTCGATTATAGCCCTTGCTACCTTGCAAGGATGGAACCTACATCAGATGGATGCCAAGACCATCTTCTTGCATGGTTCAATCAAAGAGGAAGTCTATGTGGAACAACCCGAGGGGCTTGAAGTTCATGATCCAGAATCTGATGTATGCAAGTTGAAGAAATCTCTCTATGGATTGAAGCAAGCACCCCGGGCTTGGTATGAGAGGATCGATAGCTATTTGATGAAGTTGGGATTCACTAGAAGTGAAGTCGATCCGAACCTTTACTTTAAGGTTGAAAATGATAAACCTCTCATTCTGGTACTTTATGTGGACGACCTCTTTCTAACAGGTGCAGACCCTCTCATTCACAAATGTAAGAGGGAGTTGGCTTCTGAATTTGAGATGAAGGACCTAGGATCGATGCACTATTTCCTAGGGTTGGAAGTCTGGAAAAATCTAGGTGAAATTTTCCTCTCTTTAGGAAAATATGTTGTGAAGATATTGGAAAGATTTTGGATGGTGGACTGCAAGCCTGTGACTACTCCGATGGAACTTAACTTTAAGAAGTTATGTGGTAATGTAGCTGGACTTGAATTGGGAAATGCTTCTGAGTATTGTCAACTCATAGGAGCACTGATGTTCTTAGTGAACTCCCGTCTGGACATATGTTTTGCAGTTAACAAATTGAGCCAATACATGGTTGAGCCTCATCATATACATTGAATTGCTGCCAAGAATCTTCTGAGATATCTTTGGGGCACAATCACTCATGGACTGAGATACACTGCCGGAAATGTGAGGCTGCATGGTTATTCTGATGCTAATTGGGCTGGCAATGTGGTGGATCACAAGAGCACTTCTGGATGTTGTTTTTCTTTGGGTTCTGCTTCGATATCCTGGATGAGCAGGAAGCAAAAATCGGTTGCCTTGAGCACCATTGAGGCCGAATACATAGCTACTAGTATGGCCTCTTGTGAAGTTGTCTGGTTGAGAAAGCTCTTCAGTGAGTTGTTTGGACATGCGCTGGATACCATCGTGATCCTCTGCGAGAACCAAGGTGGGATCTGATTATCAGAGAATCCCGCGCTTCATGATCTCTCCAAGCATATAGATATCAGGTACCACTTTATCCGGGATATGGTATAATGAGGAGCAATAAGGCTCCATCACATTGAGACTGATGAGCAGGCCATCGATATTTTGACTAAGCCCCTGGGGAATGTCAAGTTCTTGGCCTTTCGAGAACGACTTGGAGTCGTAGAGAGAACCTCTTATGAGCGTCCTGTATGAGATGGACATTGAGCTCTGGGAGCTTCGGGGGCTTGGGGTACTTCTTGGAGCGATGAGCAACCATAGGGTGAGTGGTTCAACCTTCCCCTAGTGGTTTGCTATGTACAGGGTGAGTGGTTCAACCTTCCCCTACGATACCCTTGGCGATATGTAGGCAAGATGAGTGGTTCATCCTTCTCCTGCTGAGACATCCTACCCATGCAGTCTGGGACTCATGGGATGTACCTCTCATTTGGCCAATGAGTAGGGAAATGAGGATAGGGACCATAGTACTACTGATGGACGCATCGTGTACTACCGCACTCCATATGCTAGGATGAACGATATTGATCTGGGATCAATTAGAACTGACTTTTGGTCAGTAAGAGTGGTACAAGACACTCTTTTTTGATTGGAACTAACTTTAGGTCAATAAGAGTGGTATGACACACTCTCCTTTGATTGGGATTGACTTTGGGTCAGTAGAGAATGGTATGATACATTCTCGATCACTTGTTCTTCATAATTCAGCAGAGCAAAGTAGTGCATTGATGGTAGAGATAGTATAGATTGGCAGATGGATTAGCAGATGGAGTTCTCCCTAGTTGAGAGGGAGTGTTAAAATTGGCAACTAGGGCCAAACTCCACATGGGTCATCTTATTTATGACAACTAATATTTTTCTTGGATTCCTCTCTCCGAGAGGTGTAGGATTGATCTAAAAATCATATGATTCTGACATGTACAAATGAAGTTATGAATTTATTTTTGATTATGGTCAAATTGTCAAGGTTGGCCAACAAACTTATGTAGGCTCAGAAGCCCAACAGTCACGTCTATTCATCCTCAACGTTGCATATAAATAGAAGGTGACTTAGTCTCATTTGGACACACTCATCTTCACACTTCTCTCTCTCTCCTTATTGATTGGGTACGAATTTTTGGGCCTCTCTCTCCACACGTCCGAAATTTTAGGAGAGAAAAATTTCAGGAGGTCGAAATTTCAGGAGAGCGAAATTATGGACAGTTTGACCAAGTGTTGACTAACGTTGACTGTAGCTAGGGCTAACCGCAGATGGGCTATTTGACTAGACTTTGACTGTGCTGAATTTGATTGTTTTGAGGATTGTTTTATCTTGCTGTTTGGAGGCTGAAGTTGACTGAAGTTGACCGATTTGCTGAGGGTCAAATCTGCCTTGTTGACTAGCGTTGACTTTTTTGGTTAGGGCTCTTTTTCTGCTGTTATAAATTATCAGATTTGTAAATTGTATTATCCCTCTCTGCTGAACTTTTAAAGACTAAAAGAAAATTTGATCCAGGGTTTCCCCACATTAGGGTTTGTCCTTGGCTGGTGCCACATCTTGTGTCCTCTTATCTTGGCTTGTCTTCTACTGTTTATGTTTATGTTCTATATGCATTTTACTATCATGTTGATGTGATTGCTAATCTGAATATTGACATTGGGCTAATAAAGAAATTGAAGTAAAATTGCTCTAAAGCATAGAACATACCATTGCCTAAAATTAACACGACTCCCAATAAAGAACCAGTGGTTCTTGTTACCCACCAAAAGTGGGTAAGCCGCATGAGAAATTTTTTCGTCTCAGTGGACAACCAACTAGCCAACAAACCATTATAGTCAGCGTATAACATCATGCTAAAGTTTTCCACCCATTGCTCCGGTCAGATTTCTCTCCCATTTGGTATTCTTTTTGAAGGAAGGTGGGTCATCTCTTGGCAGGGACTCTAATTATTATTGCAATCATCTGCTTTCATTTAATGTTAAGGGCATATACTAATATGAATCACAAGGAAAGTTGGATGATTCACTGATTTAGATTGTATCCTTGTTCCCACACTTCATCTGGGAGGTTAGTCTTTGAATCTAATCTAGTGGGACCTCCTATGAGGCCATAGGGTTCAAGAAGGGCACTACTGGGGATGCACTGATTGATATAGCATGTCCAAGGTAATCCATACGTACCACTTTCCATATCTCCCAATTATCCACCTCCTTTCTTTGGGTTGGTTGTCATTGGTCATTTGGGTTGGCACTTTATATACACATTGTGGTGTCCCTGGCCCTCAATTGGGCAACACCACTCTTAATAGCATTGCATAAAAATCGTTCAATTGTTGTGGAAGCGCTCATATTCATTTCTACTAGCCCGAAACCCGATCCTAGAAATTTTAATTATAATGCAATGCAACACTATATGCTTATGCAATTAACAATATGCAACATGCGTAATGCACAATTAAAATGCATCAGCGAAAGCATCATTATCAATTGTACATAAATCACACATAATATAAACTCATGAACAACAAAACAAGTACTTATTTGTTGAAAAGAGATAACTGGCTACGGGCTCTCCATGTTCTACTCAACCATAAACCATGTGTTTCATAAGCTCAACCACAGGTCACCCCCCGAGTTGGGACAATAGCTCCAAAGGCAATAGTTGATAAACAACAACAAAAGAAAGTGCAGGTCGTGACACCAACCCCAGTAGCCTTTGTCTCCAGCCACAACCTCATGTCCCCCTGACTGACACAAAAGCCTCACAGTGCCTACCTTCTAGAGAGACTTACAGTTGGACGAAATAGTCTTTGCCTGCAACTCCAAGAGCCTTGCTGCTTCACGGTGTCCAAATGCTGAAAGACAAAAAAAAATATACCCCTCAGTCAATGATAGAGCCCAACCAAGACTCTCCAACTATTTCCAATCGAGTTCCCCACCAAAACTAGTCATATTTTGATAGCAATTCCAACCATCTCACTTGTGCATTCAAGTTTGGTTGTTCAAATAAATATTGCAACCTACAATGATTAGTTTGTAGTTTGAATTTCCCACCCATAAGATAATGCCTCCACATTTTAAATGTGTGGACAATAGATGCAAGCTCCAAGTCATGTGAAACATAATTTTTCTCATGCTCCTAATTTCTAGATTCATAACAAATTACTTGTCCATTCTCCATGAGCACTCAACCCATGCCCTCTTTGCATGCATTGTTCAATGTTATTAAATTCGAATTGGTGATAGAATCAGAAAACCCTTTGAACTAAGAACCGGTTGGAACCAGATCGAAACCGGTAAGAAAAGCTAACCAAAAAATTGGTTGACCAAATAGACATAAAATATTCAAATTTTAAAGAAAAACATATATGTTTATGTGCATCCATATGAATCCAAACCATTTATGCACAAATAAGCAAAAGTTCTCATTTATATAGAATGTAAGGGTGCACATAACCATTATAGCGTTGATTTCAATCCATCTCTGAACTGCAAATACGTCAACAAATAGCCTCTAGATGGCCTTTAACATCCAAAAAAATCATTCGACAACAAATGCCTACCTATCATCAAAATCATTGCCTATATTGGGATCTGAGTTAAATAAGATAGAAAAAACGTAGCATGTCAAGTCAAGAATTTGTTGGATTGATGGGTACAATTTTAGTAGGACCATGATAAAGGAGTTTGAAAACCAACACCACTAACATCAATGTACATAGAGGACATGGTGCTCTTGATTAAATACTAGTTCCATATCCTCATACATGACAAAATTCGATGGAAATGTTGCAATCCCCCAATCCTGAAAACTATTATTTCCGCTGGATTTTGAGTGAGATTTAAAATTCTACTTTTTGCATATGAAATCTAATGAGGCCAGAACCACTCTCAAACATCCCAAGTCATTTCATAGCAATGTTAAAAATTTAAGTAAAATGATGAAAATTAAAGATAAAAGAGAATGTCACTTTAAGAATTTAACATTACAATAAATTGCATAGCAATACCAAGGCCATAGGGTTGAATATTAGGTTGCCCTATTGTTTTTTTTTTTATTTTTCCCTTGTAAATTTGCATTTGGAACTTCTTTGGTGGAATTGTATGGAATTGGCCAGTGCAGTGAAAAAATGTCGGTTTGGTACCAAACCAGATCATAGAACTGGTTGGTTTGACACTGAACCGACCATTTCCGGTTCCGAACATCGAACTAGACCGGTTTGGCGACCAAACCAGTTAGACCGACTGGCTCAACCGGTTTCAATCCAGTTCTGATAACACTGGCATCAATGCATACTTGAAAATTTGCATTCAGATCAATAATTTTTAAAGCCAGAGCTCTAGTAAATAAAGCTTTTAATTTTTGAAACATTGTTTCACCCTCAGGTGTCCACAAAAATTTCATGCCCTTTTTCTACAAAGATGTAATGGGGTGTGCTATTTTGGAGAAGTCTTCGAGGACTCTCTTGTAATACACATCCAAGCCCATGAAAGACCAAACTTATGTAACGTTCTACAGTGCTCGCCATTCACTGATAGTTTTAATTTTCTTTGGATCCACAACTATCCCCTATTTTGAAATGATGTGACCCAAATAATGTATCTGTGTCTAGTAAAAAGAACATTTACTCAGTTTGGCATATAGCTGATGGTCCCTGAGTACTTTTAGTACTAATCTCAAATGTTGTTATTTCTCTTCTTTAGATTTAGAGTATACAAGAAAAACATCGAGAAAAATAATAATAAATTTGTCTAGATAATTCTTGAAAACTCATTCATTAGACACATAAAAACTCCCGATGCATTGGATAAAGCAAAATGCACCACTACGAACTCATAATGTTCATAACTAGTTCTTGTCGAATTTTATAACCATGGCCAACCTTCATAATGTGTATTTGGCCCTTGATGTATTCATATTGATTATTGTAAAACATATTTTAAATGCTAGTGTCAAACGCAAATTATATTCTGAGTCAAGTCCCATTTGGACTTTTAAAAGAAGAAAATTTGAATTTTTGAATTTGAAATTTTTGGCTTCAAGTTGGTCAAGTCGACCACCTCCAAGTCAAGTCAGCCCAAGCAGAGTCACACTCATTCGAAGTAGGTAGAACACTATATAAAGGCGGCTTAACCTCCTCCTCAAGGCAACCAATTCACACACTCTCAAGAAGACAGTTTTTGGGCATCCTAACAAAGATAAAGAAGGACGAGGAAAAAAAGAAGGATGAATTTCTTCTCTCTTTCTCTCTCTCAAGCTCGCACGTGTGAATAGACTCTCTCTCTCTCTCTCTGTAGTTTGCATATTTCTAGGCAGTGTCTTTTGCAAGGGCCAAAATTCTGGGATTTTGGCAATTCTAGGAGGACTGAAATTCCGGGCTAGATAAGCTTTGCAAAGTGTTGAATCAAATTGGGAGGCTTGACCTAGAGGGTTTGACTAGTTTTGACCTAGTTAATGACTAGAAAGTTTAGGTGTCTCTCTTTTTTATCATAAGAATTTCTCTATTGAAAAGGTTGTTAGCCTTTTCTCCTTAGTGGGTTTTCCCAGGATAAATCTTGTCTTTTCTTTGTGCATTGTGATCTCTACTATTCTATTATTCTTGTATGTTTGAATTTCTTAAGTATAATTGATGAATGATATATTGGAATAATTTAAAAGAAGACTAACATCAAAAGTAATGACCAATTTTTCATAAATATTGTGCTATTCTCTATTGCACTTAGAAAATCCACACGATATTAGAGTTTTGGTGAAGGAAGGAACAATACAATCACCTTTAAAGAAACCCTACATTGAGATCACTATTGTTGAAGTCCTTGTTGATTTACATCCATGGTTTCTTCAATGAAATCTGAGAACAAGTTGGAAGGAGCCTCACACTTCAGAGCTTAAAAGCTTAGAATTGATCTTATTTTTGTAAAGAACAAAATTTTAGATATTGTGATAGGAAAGGTTGTAGAACCAACAAATACTGCAAGAAAGGAAAAGTTTAAGGAGGATGACATCATTGCCATAAGTCTTATTGTGGACTTCATTAGAGATCATTTAATCTCCTATTGTTAATTTGGTAGCTCAGGGACAAATTCCCTCCATTGGACAACCTTCCTCATCCAGAGAAGCCCCAAATTGCCCTTGAAATAATTGAATTTGGTTAAGGAAAAATGTATTTTTAGAGTGAAAACCCACAATAACACAAGAGTCAAGGTTGGTCTATAAGACAAATTAGCCCTCCTCCAACGCCTATAAATACAAGTAAAGGCACCTCATTTGGAGACATCATCATCAAACATCTCTCTTCTCTTCTATTGGTTCGTACACTTGAAATATTGCAGGGTTCTCTTCACACGTGTGAAGGGTTTTGAGGCACTTCTGAAATCAACATTGACTTTTATGTTTGAGAGACTTTGACCAGTGTTGACCAACATTTTTTTGGCTTGGTTTGACTTGTTTTGGACCTGTCTTTGAAAGTTGAGTTGATTGGCACACAAATCGAGATTTTTTGGGCATGTCGATTTGCATTGACTACATACTTTGACCTGTGTTGACGCAAAAAAATTGAAGCTTTGACCGCAGATTTGTCTCTCACATTTGAATGAGTTTTGTTGACTATTTTGGGCTAACTTTGACCACCGTTGGAGGCCAAGTACTTTGACTATTGACCAAGCTCTTGGAAGGCAATTTGACCATTCACTGGTGGACTAGTTAGGGCACATTTGATTGCTGTTGACTTTGACAAAATTGCAGAGTTTGACTTTGACCATATTTGACTTGGGACATTTGACTATTGGCTCATCATTTGACATTGGTTGGTTGACTTTGTTGGATAGTGAAAGGATTGACTTTGACTCATTGATGAAATGGATCATTGTACTCTCTTTGTTGAACATTTTATGACAATCTAATAAGAAGAATTTGAAATCTTCATCACTACCATTAGCAACAATAATCAATTTCCAACATTTGATGAGCTGGTTGGAAAATGCACTCAAGAGGAAACCATGATGATATCTAGAGGCAGGATTCAATAACATGAAGAAGGAGAGCCATATGCTTTTGTTACTCAAGACAAGAAGAGGAAAGGAAAATGAGGTTCATCTAATTCAAGAAAGCCTGCTCCAACATCCAGGGACTCTAATAAAAGATCAAGAAGAGACAAGGATATGTCAAGGATTTAATGTTATAATCGTCACAGGTTTTGCCACTATGCTCAAGATTGTCGAGAAAAGAGGAATGCTCCAAGGTCAAGGTACAACAACAATAGTGGTTAAATAATAGAAAAAGAGGCGATGATTAAAGAAAAAGAGATAATCAAAGAGGAGGAAATGATAGAAGAAGAAGAGACGCTTCAGATGATCATGAAGAAGGCCATCGTCCTCAAAAGAGGTAAAGGAACTCCAGGTATGAAAATAATGCAACTGTTGGTCAAACTAAATATATTCTTATTTCTTCCCTTTCTAGTTCTTCCCCTCCAGATTTGTATGATCGTTGGTTGGTAGATAGTGGGGCTTCTAGACACTTCTCTCGGTATAAGGAAGTCCTCTCAAACCTGGTTGAGAGGGAGACAAATTTAAAATTCATCCTTGGAGACAATACTTCTCATCTTGTGAAGTGTTATACTTCCGTCAAATTTCATTTGGACTTTGGTGAATTTGTTCTTCTTCATGATGTGACGTATGTTCCAGGACTAAATAAGAACTTGGTATCCATATCTACCTTAGACAAAGGTATGAGGGTATCTTTCATCGAAGGAAAAGTCGTCACCTGACCTATGGAATCTTGTATGAGGGATGCTTTTACCTTGGGATCTAAAGTTGAAGGACTCTATAGAGTCAATGGAAGACCTCATGCTAGCAATGGTCCACGACACTAATCATCAAAGTGAGTTATTGTTAAAATGTGCAGCTAGGGTAAAATTCCACTTTGGGCAGTTCATTGGCCAAAGATAATTATTGGACAAAATTCCTCTTTTCGAGAGGACCAAAATTGACCCTAAAAGCACTAAATTTGGACAAGGAGAAATATGTTTTTGATGTGAAGCCCATAGGTGCATTTTTTATCAAGGTCGGCTTGGGATCAAATTAGACAAATTGACCCCCCTTCAACACATAAATAAATGAGACCCTCAACCTCATTTGGGATCATCTCACACATCATTCTCTCTCCTCATCTAATTGTTTCGTACTTTTGAGGCAACTATTTATTCCACACTTGCGAGTTTCTCTTGGAGTTGATTTGATCTGTGTTGGCTTTTTTTTCTTGCGTAAACTCTGACCAACATTGACTTTGGACTTTGAGGCACTGCTTGACTGTGATTTGACCAGGGAAGGATATGTCCTAGCAGGCCTCACTATTTGGCACAAAAACTGAGGAAGGTGTTGTTTGATTGGGTTTGACCGCAGGTTGACTTCATCATTTGACCATGTTTGACTGTCATTATGTTAACTATTTTTGTTGTTGTTTGATCACTAAGGGAGGCTGAGTATCTTTGTCTTTGACCGAGCTCAAGAAGTGTTATTTGACTGCTACGGTGACCATTGACCATGGAGTTAGTTAGGGCACGTTGACTATTGTTGACTTTTCAGAATTGTAGACTTTCATCAAGCTGATCAAATTTGACTTTGACTTCATCAATTGGATATTGGTTTGGATACGTTTCAAAGGTCAAGTCACATTGAATTTGACTTTCATCATTGTACTCTGTTGGATATTCTCTATCTACTGAACATTTGATATTTTCTAATAAGAAGGATTGATTAACAGTTTCCCCCTTTGGGGGTTTTTTCCCTAGCTTTAGCTAAATCTCCTTGTTCATTGCCTTGGCTTGTCTCATGCATTTATTATTTATGTTCTATCTACGGTTATTGTCATTGTGAATTAATGGCTTATGTGATTGTTGTTGGAAATTAAAGTGGAATTGTCATTGGGCTAATAAAAGGACATTGAATTAATTGTTGCAAACATAGAACATACGATTGTGATCTAAAATTAACATGGTATCAAAGCTAAGGTGAGGACAAGCCCAAGCAAGAGAAAAGAAAAGGCAATCACCAAGATATTTGTTGACAAAGACTAGTCTCCATGACCACTGCCTACTTCAAGATCGAGGACAAGCTCAATGACAAGTCTAACTATCACACATGGAAGATGACTTTGGACCTGACTTTGGAGGAGCATGATGTATTAGAATATGTGCAGGGAAAAGTGGTGGAGCCTCGTTCAAGTGCACTTGTTGCTACCAAGACCAATTGAAGGACTCACAAGGCCTTAGGAGACATTCACCACCACTATTCTCAATAATGACAGGATACTGGGGTTCGATGAGATCTTGGCTAGATGCACTCAAGAAGAAATAAGAATGATGGAGAGGGAAAAATATTACAATGGAAAAGAACCTACAACCTTATTTGCAAATGTTAAAAGAAGGAATGATGTTGGACCATCTAACTCAAAATGACAAGGTCAAAAATTCAAGAAGGGATTTTAAGGAAAAGGCAAAGGGAGATGTTTCAATTGCAATAAGTTTGGCCTCTATGCAAAAGAATTCCTTAACAAGCAAACAAAAATCCTCTAAGCGATGACAACAACAACAATTACAAAAGCAACAACAATCAAAAGAACAACACGTCGAACAATAAAGGAAAAAGGAATGTTCCTGCTACTCGAGAAGGAAACGAACAACCTCCTAAGAAGGCAAGAAATGCTAGGTATGATGAAAATAATGTTGTTGAAAGTCAAACTGAATATTTACTTATTTTTGCTTTGTCTACTACCTCTCCCCTGAATACTTTAGACTATTGGTTAATTAATGGGAGCCTCAAGGATTTTCACTGGATATAAGGAGGTTCTCTTACATTTGTTGTGAGGAAATCTAGTCTTAATATCATTCTTGGAGATAATACCACCTACCTCCTGAAAGGGATGGGATTTGTATCTTTTCATTTGAATTATGAGAAAACCATACATCTTCTGGATGTTTTGTACGTAGCTGGTTCAAAGAAGAATTAGGTATCTATTTTTGCGATGGAAGACAAGGGCTTCAAGGTTTCATTCATTGATGGGAAGGTACTTGCATGGCATAAGAATTTCAAAGATGCTTTTACTTTTGGGTTTAGGGTGGACGATCTTTATCAAGTTGGGGGAAGCCCTTTGGGAGCCTTGGCAAATGATACATCTATTCAATGTGAGCCATGGCATAGAAGGTTTTCTCACCTACATTACAAAGCCTTACCACATGTAAGGAAGATGGTCACAAGGATGCCCAAATTTCATATGAATCACGAAGGAGTTTGTCAAGGATGTGCAACATGGAAACATGCAAAGGGACAATTCCCTTCTAGTCAAAGAAAGACATATGTGTTGATTTGGGATAGCATTGGATGTGCTCTAAGCCTCAAATTTTGCAGGGAGGCTTGAGCACATGTATTCCAAAGAAACCATAAAGCGTTTTGGGAAATTCCACCTAGAGACAATTTTATTAAAATAATTAATATTTTTTAATGAAACCCTAAGTCTAAACTTAGGAAATTAAAAATATTAATGGGTAGTAATCTAATTATGGGTGTAACTTCTAGAAGAAGACGAGGATCAAGCTAAAATGATATTAGCCATTGATTAGCTTTTAATTTGGGATGTTGAATGTCAATGAGAATATTATTTAAGGGAGCTTGAGGGTCATTTGGAAAACACACCGAGAGATCAAGAGATCAAATTTTTGAAGTGAGAAGTTCTCAAGAGGAAGTTCTGATCGAGGATATTTCTTGCAGTCGAAGGGCAGTGATAGAATCCGAAGAGAGAGATTTTCTCAACCAGAGAATCATCAAAACAGAGAGGCAAAGAGTGATCCAACAACCCAGACATAGAGGCTGATGTAGGGCAGAAGGGCCACACAGAAGCAGCGCAGAGGGTGAGAGAGAGTCTGAGATTTTGTTGAGCATAGTCAGTTTCAAAAGCCAGGCGCTGGGGTGTGAGACCGAGAGGCTGAGAACAGAGATTCAGGGCAGAAAATTGATCATCAAACTGGGTGACACAGTGCCTAGAGAGGTTGACGCAGGGATTGTGTGAGGACTGCGCAAAGGCATCGTAGGGCCTGCCAGAGGCACTTCATCCAGTGTCCGGATCAATCAGGATTTTCTCAATGATTGTGTGAGGTAATCTCACAAATATTTCTGCCAGTATTTCTCTCTGTAACTTATTAACCCGAGAGGTATTCAGAGATCTATTCATAATTTGCTACTGCCTAATAATAATAAACCCTCAGATCTGCTGCACCAGTTTTCCCGCATTGGGTTTTTCCAGGGACTTCTGTCCAAAAATAATGGCGTCTATTGTGTTGTATTTTCTTTCTTGCTCAGTCTCTTGTTTCAGCATAATATTTAATTAAGTGAAGGTTGCAATTAATGTATTATGATATTTGTCGTAGGAAACTGCAAGTAATTTGTTTAAAGGAATTTAACAAATAAGAGTAATATCATCAGTTGTTGCAGTAGGAATTCTTGTTGAGGAATTTTCACGTGGTATCAGAGCTGCAGGTGAAGCAAGAAGAAATCGAAAAGTTGCAGGAGGTAGTAGTTCGAAACTTGAGAGGGTTTGCGCAGTTCTTAACCAGAGGGCTGAATGTTCGAGGCAGTCTCTCTATGAGTGAGTCGATGGAGAGAAGGACACCCAGTTCAATTTTTTTGTCGGGGCAGAGGGAGTAGCGTTGAAGCCTCAGCATGAGGAGAAGCTGGGGGGACGCAGATTTTCAACAGGCAGATTGCTAGGTTGAAAGACGTCAAAAAAGAGAAGAGAAGCACAGTGAGGGAACTTTTCCTCAGCAGACTTCCTACCGAGAAGTCTGTTTTATCATTGGCTGAGCAGCAGCGGTGAGAAGCAGAGAGGAGATTTTCGACATTTTTGGCAGAGATGGCAACCAGTGGCTTAGGGATTAGGACAAGTTGGACGGAGCATCCAACTACGTCATCTGGAAGGAAAAAATGTTGTTCCCTCTAGATGAGCATGCCCTCAAGACATACATCGATAGCGTGGTGGCTGAACCAACAAATCTAGATCCGTTGAAGAAGTATAAGGCAGAGATGGCAAAGGCCAAGAAGATGATCTTGTATGGAGTCAAGGATCACGTGGTGTGTCACGTTGCTAGCAGAGGGACTTCTAAGGAGATGTGGGATGCCTTGGCCACGTTATATCAGGGATCTTCCGAGCAGTGGAAGATGTACTTGGAGCAGAAGCTGAGATCTACTCAGATGCAGAAGGGGGAGTGTGTGGATCCATTCCTCACGAAACTTAAGGAGACCCGTGATGAATTTTCTACTACGGGACATACACCTCAAGATTCAGAGTTGGTTAGATTGGCCCTCAATTTTGTCTTAGATGAGTGGCAAGTCTTTGTCCAGAGTATCCTGGGCAGAGAAACATTGCCGAATTGGGATGAGATGTGGGCAACTCTAAAACAAGAGAAGTTGACGAGAGACTTAGTCAAGGTCAAACTTGATAGAAGCAGCAACAACAGTGGGTCGAATCCCAAGGAGGAGGAGGATAATGCAGCCCTTTCATCGAAGGGACAACAGGAGCAGCGAAGACATAAGAAAGACGTCTCGAAGATCAAGTGTTTCAGGTGTGGTGAGATGGGTCACTATGCTACTCAATGTCCTCTTAAGAAGAAGGACAAGGATGAGAAACATGATTCGAAGGTTGCACTCGCGAAGATAGAAGAGGAGGAGTTTGCCATGACATCTGAGATACCTCCAGGAGTGAGGTGGGTTGATTTGGAGTTGTAGTTCGAAAGAGATACAGATGGGCAGGGTCCTTCAGGAGTCCACCTCTTGGATCAATACCTTGCTATGGGAGCCTAATTTTGCTGTAACAGGATGGACTAGTGTCGGATGGTGTCGGGGGGACAGTTGTAGTGGCTAGGAGCGCCAGAGACTAAACAACGCAGAGCAGAGTTGGCAATAGTGCAGATGGCACAAAGCAGAGGTCAGCAACAGCGCAGTAGATTCAGAGGTTCAGAGCATAGACTAGCAGTAGTCAGGCTCCAACATTCACGTGGTATCATACTGAACACAATTAGTTCAGTAATTTTGTATGTTTTTCCATTGCTGATGGCCTAGCAACAACAATTTGCAGTGCAGTGGCAGTGCTAGCAGCAGCACAGATGCAACACTTGAGAGGGAGACGTAGTACATATGTAGTGTTGACAGTGGTAGTGTCAGCAACAGTGGCAGTTTCAGCAGCAACGCAGTAGTTGGTGGATAACATGTCAGACATCATCAGCGCCAAGGACGATGCTTCAAAGTCAGAGCAGTATGCAACAACGTATATTTCTAGAGCACATCCCTCGCTAAAAGGTAGTGTTGATTTGGGGTAGCATCAGATGTGATTTAAGCCTCAAATTTTGCAGGGAGTCTTGGGCACATGTATTCCAATGAACCCAAAAAATGTTTTGGGAAATTCCACCTAGACACAATTTTATTAAAATAATTAATAATTTTTAATGGGACCCCAAGTCTAAACTTAGGAATTAAAAAATATTAATGGGTATTAATCTAATTGTGGGTGTAACTTCTAGAAGAAGACAAGGATCAAGCTAAAATGATCTTAGCCATTGATTAGATTTTAATATGGGTCGTTGAATGTCAATGAGAAGATTATTTAAGGGAGCTTGAGGGTCATTTGGAAAACACACCGAGAGATCAAAAGATCGAATTTCTTAAGTGATAAGTTCTCAGGAGGAAGTTCTGATCAAGGAGATTTCTTGCAGTTGAGGGGCAGGGATAGCATCTGGAGAGAGACAGATTTTCTCACCCAGAGAATCATCAGCAGAGAGTGATCCAAAAACCCAAACGTAGAGGCTGATGCAGGGCCACGCAGAGGCAGTGCAAAGGGTGAGAGAGAGTCTGAGATTTTGTTGGGCAGAGTCAGTTTCAAAAGCTAGGAGCCGGGGTGTGAGTCCGGGAGGCTGAGAGCAGAGACTCTACGCAACAAATCGATTAGCAAACTGGGTGACGTAGGGACTACGTAGAGGTAGCGTAGGGCCTGCCAGAGGCACTTCATCCAGTTTCCGGATCAACCGAGATTTTCTTAGTGATTGTGTGAGATAATCTCACAAATCTTTCTGCCAATATTTCTCTCTGTAACTGAATAACCCGAGAGGTATTCAAAGATGTATTCAGAATTTGCTACTACTTAATAATAATAAACCCTCAGATCTGCTACACCGGTTTTCCCGCATTGGGTTTTTCCGAGGACTTTTTTTTCCGAAAATAATGGTGTCTATTGTGTTGTATTTTCTTTCTTGCTCAGTCTCTTGTTTCCGCATAATATTTAATTAAGCGGAGGTTGTAGTTTATGTATTATGATATTTTCCGTAGGAAACTGCAAGTAATTTGTTTAAAGGAATTTAACAAATAGTAGTAATATCATCAGTTGCTGTAGTAGGAATTTTTGTTGAGGAATTTTCACAATATGATATTTTTCAATTGATCCATTCTAATATGGTTGGTCGTATGCCTGTGACCTCATTGAGAGGATATTTGTACTATGTAATATTTGTGGATGACTTCTCTCGCAAAAAATTGGATCTGTTTATTAAAGAAGGAGGATGAAGTCTTTGTATGGTTCCATACTTTCAAAGCATTGGTGGAGAATCATACAGGAAAGAAGATCAAGACACTGAGAACTGACAATGGAATCAAATATGAATCAAATGAATTCTGTGACTTTTGTAAAGAAGCAAGTATTAAGAGGGAGACGATTGTTCCATACAATCCTCAATAGAATGGAGTTTCCAAGAGAAAGAATCGAACTATTATGGAATCCACTCGTGTTATGGTTCGTGATCAAGGTCAACCAATGTTCCTATGGGGAGAAGCCGCAAATATTGTTGTATATGTTCAAAACAAAATCCCTCATCAAATCTTGGACTACAAGACACTTGAGGAAGTCTTCACTGGTAAGAAACATGATGTTTATCACTTTATAATGTTTGGTTTCCCTATATATTTTCATGTAATAAGGAATAAATTGGAAGCCCCCAGGAAGAAGGGTGTATGTTTTGGATACAGTGAAGATTCAAAAGCATATAGAATCTATGCGCCTGGTTACAGAAATGTGGAAATGAGTTGTGATGTCACTTTTGACGAACACACTACCCTTGGAAAAGTAAGGGATCTCCCTACCACTAGGAATGTTTGTGATAAGAGTCAAAATTAAGCTTTGTTGGATGAGTCAATGGCCAATGTGATGGTCTGATGAATCCTATTGATCCACCTCCAGGGGGGCACTCCACCTTAAGGAATAGACCTTTATGGCTCTGTGATATTCTTCAAGATGCTGAGAGACATGCTGCCCCATGAGGTATATTTCGAGAAAGTAAGAAGCCCATCTAATATCAACAATATTTGGCTGCCATGATTACTCTCATCCAATCCAAACCTTGCACCTTTGAAAAAGATGTGAAGCACCAGGTGTGGAAAGATGTTATGATAGGGGAATATGATTCCATCATGAAGAACAATGTCTAGGAAGTGGTGTCCAGAGTCGAGGATAAATCCGTGGTCTCTTTGAAGTGGATTCTCAAAATCAAGCATGGCGCTGATGTGAGTGTTGAAAAATACAAGGCAAGGTTCATGGCTCGAGGCTTCTCACAAAAGGAAGGCATTAACTATGATGAGATATTTGCACTACACTAGATGGACGCGAAGGTTGCCTTCCTGCATGGATCAGTTAAGGAGGAAGTCTATGTAGAACAACCTCAAGGATTTGAAGAACAAGATAGAAGGACACATGTATGCCATCTAAAGAAAGCCCTATATGGATTGAGGCAATTCCCAAGGGCTTGGTGCGAAAGAATAGATAACTACCTCATGAAGTTGGGCTTTACTAGAAATTATGTTGATCCAAACCTATAATTCAAGTTCGAGAAGGACATGCTACTCATATTGGTCCTATATGTAGAATATCTCTTTCTGACAAGTGTCGACCCTCTCATTCATCAATTCAAGAGGAAGTTCACTTCTGAGTTTGAGATGGACCTAGGGTTGATGCATTATTTCCTTGGCTTGGAGGTCTGGCAAAGACCCAACAAGATTTTCCTTTCTCAAGGAAAGTACATTGTGAAGTTGTTGGAGAGATGTGGCATGACGAAATGCAAGTCCATGACTACTCCGATGGAGATAAACTTCAAGAAGCTATGCAGAGATGTTGTTAGTCCTGAACTAGCCAATCCTTCTGAGTATCAATAACTTGTGGGGGCTCTAATGTTCTTGGTCAACACCCGTCCAAATATATGTTTTGTAGTGAACACATTGAGCCAATTTATGGCCGAGCCTCACCATGTTCACTAAGTTGCTGCTAAGAAACTTTTGATATATCTTCATGGTACTATCAACCATGGTTTGAGGTACACTGTCGAGAATTTGAGGCTACATGGATATACCAATGTTGACTAGGCAAGGAGTGTAGTAGATAAGAAGAGCACCCCTGAGTACTGCTTCTCTCTAGGGTCCGCTTCTATATCTTGGATGAGCCGTAAACAAAAATTTATGGCTCTAAGCACATCTGAGGTTTAAAACATTACAGTTGGGATGGCTTGTTGCGAATCCATATGGTTGAGGAAGCTCTTCATTGAGCCATTTGAGCATGTGGACACCATCGTTTTCTACAACAATAATTACAATGGGATTCACCTTTCAGAGAATCTCATGTTCCACAACTGCTCCAAGCATATCGACATCATGTACCACTTTATCTGAGATATGGTGCAATGAGGAGAAATCAAGCTTGATCACATTAGGATGGATGAACAAGTTGCTAACATCCTTACGAAGCCTCTTGGTAAGGTCAAGTTCATTGCCTTGAAAGAGAAGCTGGGAGTCATGGAACGACCCTCCCACAAGGGTCCCAGTTGAACATTGAGCTCTCAGAGCTCCTGGGGTTTGGGGTACTTCTTGGAGCTATGTTCGACCATAGGGTGAGTGTTTCACCTTCCCTTATAGGTACGTTGTGTACAGGGTGAGTGTTTCACCTTTCCTTGTTGTTAACACTAGAAAATCGTACACATATTTGTACAATCCAAAAGATGCCCAAATTCATCTAGCAGAACATACAAGTGAAGATTTTCCAGCTAAAAACATTATGAAGTTCAAAAAAAATATTTTCTCCTAAGTTCTTATGTATAAAATTGTACTGTGCGGCTTATCCTCGGGAATAAATTACAACTGCACAACATTTTCTTCGAAAGTCGTGTGGTAGAAGAAAAGACCGACTCAACAAATTTAGGACCACTTCCCACACTTAGAAGATGATTCCCTGGCATGTTCCAGTCAAGGACAATCGAATTCAAGTCACTCTAAAGATATGCATCCCTCAAAGGAATCATCTTGTCCTACTCATAAGTCACTTCCATTCATGAACCAAGAGAGGGAAGAGAGATTCAAAAAATTCTATATAAACAGACCATGGGAGAACCAAAGAGAAGACAATTTTATGCTGGAAAAATTGCTATCATACCAATCCTTCATTTCATTGTTGAAACATAAGAAGTAGGGCATTAGTATATTGGCCAAATTGCTTCTTAGCAATCCTTCATTCTAGTGCAGGAGAAATCCACCATTTGGAGAGTCCTCATACTTTTTTGATAGAGAGGAGAAGCTTGCAAAGAGATTGAGGAAATGAACCTCCTTGTTGAGGATGTTTTGAGCACCATAGCTCAAAGAATTCTGTTCAAGTGTATAGTATTCATCTATTGTATTCATCTTCTACCATCGGCAGTCAATAAAGGGGGCCATTTTCCATAATTTTGTTGACTTGTTCGCTTCATTAAACATTATTTATCTGTTTATCTCATTGTTTTATGTTATGTTTGTATATGCATTGTTTTCACCATTTGCAATGCTTTGTTTCTTCATGCTTGTCCACTGATAACAACCGAATTGTCTGTATTTCCTTACAGGAAACAACCAACTGCTAAGGAGGTGTCTTTTGGTACCCCATTTCTACAAAAACACTACTACAGTGTTGGTGACTCCACTAGTTTCTTTTGTTTACTCTAACGATTGTGTTTGCAGGACCCTCTCTCTACATTATCACCTAACTGGGCGTTCAACTTCTCTCTAGAATTTTTGCAGGACCTTTTGGACTTGTTGTCGGCCGAAAAACTTGATTGTTCATTGTTTTTTTGTTGACCGCGCGACTTTCATTCAAGCAGATGCACAACCATAACTTTTGTTCAAACAAATGCGCAAGCGCATCTGTGCACGGTAAAACCCGTGCATTTTCCAGAAAGTATAAAATTCATTGTAATTTCACTTTCCTCAGGGGTTTGGTAACCTTTAGTGAATTTCCTTCACCTTTGCAAATTTTTTCCAATCAGTTTAGATGATTTAGTTGCTTTACTAATCACAATTATTAGGGTAATTAGATTATCTTTTCTTTTTTTACATTTCTCACATAACTGAATTAATAAAGGAGTAAGTGGCCCATGATCCACAAATCTTGTTACTAACCAAAGCATTTATTTTTCTTCATTTTTGGGGCTAGGATTAAGTGTTAATACAAAAAGTAACCAATCTTTGCTTCTCGTTGGTCTTCTAGACGAACTTGAGAGTGCATATGAAAACTTTCTTAAAACACTTAAGTTTCCATCTTCGTTTGTTGAAACTCACATAGTGTACTAGGAAAAAGAGTAAGTGGCACATTATCCACGCATTATTTTTTTTCATGCAAGGAACAATAAAAAATTAGTGTAATTATGAGGATATTGAAAAGGATCATCACATATCCACATCTTATCACTCTTTGTTCACTTGCCCACTTGCACACAATTACACATCACACACTAAGCTTCTATAAGCTTTGTATAAGAAGGCATCTAGTTTCCAAAGCTTTTTGTACTTAGCTTGTTTTGGCTTACATCTCACACCCTAAGAAAAGCAAGACCCTTAAAAGAAACCATAACTTGAACCAACTAAATTCCCCACAGGGGCCACAAAAGAATTAATAGTTCAGGTTAGGACCATTGGGGGTAGGCATCCCATAAGCCACCATGGTCATGTTACATCTTTGAAACATATAAGTTGAATTTTAGGGTGCTTAAAATCCTTCAATCATCCCACGGAAAAGAATACCGAGCATGGTAGAGACCCGATTCAGAGGGGGTTCGGCTTAGGTCCAGTGCATGCGATACTATTTGGGGCTACCCGACTCGTCTAGTGCTCGGTACTAGTAATTGAATACCAAGAAGCTAGAGACTTGAAAGATCACGTGGGACGAAGGTACTTTAGTGGCCAAAATCTAGGGCATCCATCCCTATAGGTGGAGGTGCGGGCAACACTAACGCCGCATCCGTTACCTTGGTTCATTCTTTGGGTACTAGAATGTGTCGCCAGTTCTTTTGGGACGTTATTCCAATACCCATCAGAATATATCTCCGCAAGATTCAGTTACTTTGAGAGTGGCAAGGATGAATAGGTCTTTATAGGATCTTTTATCATACACAAAAACAAACGAAAACATTTTTTTGTTTGATTGATCACATAGCCTAAGTTAAATGGAAAGTAATCATTTTTCGCTTTGTTTTATGTATGTGATTTACTTGATTTGATATTTATCTCCTTCCCTCAATCACACAAAGTAACACATACTCTACTCGACACCATTGGGGACCCCATGACTCCCCGTCGATCTAGAAGTTTTCAAAGCTCTCCCCCCATTATTGGGAGGTGTGCTAGGTCTCTCACCCTTTAGGCATAGAAGACACCACATAGCCACCGTTATAGGATCTTCCTTTAACAGTGCAAATTTGATTGGGACCCCTCCTCGCCAAAGCACCCAATTCACTACCCCTCAGGGGAGCGCACACAACTCCCTTTCTGAGAGTCCACACGGTACTCATCAAGGTAACCATTCTCATTAGGGAACCCCTGTAAATACAACTGTTCAAAATTGTTTTGCGATGACAAACAACTTACAAATCCGTTTTTAGCTTCTTTAAATCTTCCTAATTTAAGAAAGTTAACCAATGACCCAATTTCACATGACCAAAATTGGCCACCCATGCCCACCAAGCTCCCTTCGAACGTTCCAAAATTCGAAGGGAAACAAGGAGAAGACCCAGGAAATCATGTCATGACCTTTCACCTTTGGTGTTCATCCAATATTATTATAGACGATACTATTTGATTACGACTATTTCAACGCACCCTCATAGGGCCCGCAACAAAATGGTACATATACCAACCTTTTGGGTCACATGGGAACTTTAGTTCCCTAGCCACAACATTCCTTACATTCTTCCAGCTCCCGGTCCATCAAGACTCAGGCCTAGAACTCCTTACCCATTTCAAACAAACACCTACTACACACATATTAGATCACATCCATGAATTCCGCAAACATCATAGCTTGTGCAAAGCACATTTGGAAGACAAACTCCTCCTCGACCTATTTTTGAGATCTCTCACATTGGAAATCTCAAAAGATGTGGTGAATTCATCCCCACAAAACGAGGAAGAGGCCATTAGAAAATATCAACAATTAGAGCTCATATACACACAATCTGGATACATCTACCATGTTCTTCTAGACGCCTCCCTCCTACAAAATTTTAAACAATAGACACCAGGCGCATCTAATGCTTCTGATGGATTGATTGGTACCATAGCCCAAAACCAATCCGGCAACACCTTCCAGTGCCCTAGATACACTTACAGTGGCCAACCATTCAGTGCTATGCTTGCAACACCACCACCTCACCACACAGGATATCTTGGTCAACATATGCCTATGCAGAATCCTACTGTACAAATCAACCAATACCATCCCATGCAGGGTGGTGTAACGAAATTTTTTTGTATACTGCAATAATATTCAGAATACTTCGAAGACAAAGACTTCCATTGTAGGACAAGTAATTGTATATTGTATATTATATAAAAGAATTGATATAATGATTACAAAAGAGGGTGAGGGTCTGCTTATATACCCTAGGCATGTGCCCCTTCACTAACGAACATGTCCTTAGAACATGTCTCTTCAATAGTAACTATTAGTTAGCTAATCATTAATTATGATTATTATTATTTACATTATTTTTATTATTTTTATATAATTTTTATTCATAGCATTTCCCCCCTCTTCAAAAAGATTCATCCTCAAAGCTTACTGGTGAAGGGTTGGATCTCTTTTTATTTTTCGAATATCTTCTCGTCTTAGAACTTTCATTTTCGTTGATATAAGCCGATATGCTCCTCTGAGTGATAGACAAAATTGTTGGACTGAGAGTGGATTTGACCATCCTAGATTAATCTTCTATGGAAATTTTTGGTGACTAGAAATTTGTAATGAATTGTTATCATAGGATTGGATTCCACTCCGAATGGTTAAAAGATGTAAACTGACTTAGTTGTCTGCTTTTGTGATTCAGATGTCGATAAGGAGTTTTTGCGTTTTGATTTTCTCTTATCATGTGTGTGGCAGTTCCCTGATTCACTTCAAACACTAATGTTGTTGAGTTGGCTACAAAATCATCACTTGGAATTTCTATTGTTTGAACTGCAACATCTGAATATGTTTTAACTTTTATAGGTTTTTCATCTTCTTGAGTTATGATATTGATTGGATCAGTATTTGTTCCTTCATCTTCAACTTGGACTGTTATGAGTGGAGACTTCAATACTTCTTCTTGAGTAAGTTGTTTTAATTTATCATTTAGTGACTTCTGGTCACTTTTAAGCTTCTTTATTTGTGTAAGAAGGGTTTGGTTATGATTCCTTAGACGTAAAAGTTCATCATTTTCTGAGTCGTTGACTTTGTCCTTAGTACTCTTCTCTTTATATTTTATATTTTATATTTGTTCTAATAACCTTTGATTGAGGGTTTTTAAGTGCAAATTTTCTTCTTCTTTCTTTGATAGATTCTCATTGAATTTCTTCTTAGAACTTTCATTTTCTTGTTTTTAAATTTTGTTTCTTAACCTTGGACTTCTTGATTTGTTCAAGTAATTTTTTATTATGGTCCCTTAAGCGCAAAATTTCCTCATCCTTTTCTTTTGACTTATTGTAAAATGTGTCTTTGAAATCTTTATATTTCTTTTCTGAAGTTTTTTTTTTGTTCAAGCTCCACAAATTATTCCTCTAATCTTTTTATTTATGTTCATGTATTACCTTGATGCTCTTCGGTACTAAATATTCTTCCACATGCTAGACAACATAAATTGCACTTTTTTTGAATATATATATATCCAATTTCGTTTAGAAAACTTGGAAATTTAGTCCAAAATAATGATTGTTGTGTGGAACTCATCTTGACTTCCTTCATCATTTTCGAATTGGACTCCATTTGGCCTTATGGCGATGAACTTAGGGTCTCTCTCTCTCTCTCTCTCTCTCTCTCTCGCTCTCTCTCTCGATATATATATATATATATATATATATATATATATATATATATATATATATATATATATATATATATATATATATAATAAAATTAATTATATATAAAGTATATAATATAACTATATATATAATAATTTAATTATATAATAAATTTTAAATGATGCAATAGTGATTGTATAACTTATGATTTATACGTATAACCGAAAGATGAAATGACACGGTCAAAGGAGGTGACGGGGTGAATGGTCGGGTCAAATTGTGGGAGGCACAATGTAATGGTTGGGTGGTAATATGTCGATACTGTGGTTGGGGACGACACATGAGTCAAGCAGTGGAGCCGAGGAAGGCAACTGGAAGTAACAATGGTTGGCGGAGAAAACGATCGTTGTTGGAGAAGAAGGCGATTTTCGGTTGTGTTTAGTGGCAGTGATGGTGGAAAAGGGTTTTGTGGCAAGGCAGAATCAACGTGGTGGGGCTACAATTCGCTCGGGGGCGAAAGTCAGCTCGAGGGGCAGAAGGCAAAGTGGTAGTTGCTCGACTGGTTGTGTAGCGATGGCGTGCTGCTGAAACGTCTGCGTTGCGGGGATGGCAGTGTCGTGAGTGTATGGTCAACAGAGAGGGGATGGCCAAAGGCTTCTATCGAGCGATTCTGGCTTCAACACTGACGATTGTCAGCAAACGTGGGGAGGAGCACCATTACAACAATGTGGCGTCTCGTCTAGGCAGCAACAATGTTGGTGTTACTACGGTGGAGCCTCAGGAAAGTCACTTTACTCTTTATTTTTGTTTTGTATCTAATTTTATTTTTTATATGATTTTTTTTTTACTTAATATTTCGAATTGTTTTTTGTATGTTTTTTTATTTTTTTATTTTTACCTTTTTTTGTTGCTTTTTTTTCTATCTTTTTTCTTCAATTTTTATTTTATTTTATTTTTAATAATATTTTCTTTTCTTTTTTAATAATATTTTCTGTATGATTTTTTTAAATATATTCGTTCTTTTCTCTTTTCTCTTTTTCTTTTCTTTAATTTCTTTTATTTTCAATCTCTCTCTTTTTTTTTCTTTTCTTTTTTTATATTTTAAATGGCCAAGGGCCAAACAGTGAAATGGAGAATCTCCAAAAGCTTTATGAAGTGAAACACTTGAGTTGAAATGGCAACAAAGTTAACAAAGACTTAAATGGCCAATGGCTGGGATCAGAGAACGTGGCTCTGATACCAATGTAATGAACAAAGTTCATATACTACAATAATCTTCAAAACACTTCGAAGATAAAGACTTCCATTATAGGACAAGTAATTGTATATTGTATATTATATAAAAGAATTGATATGATGATTACAAATGAGGGTGAGGGCCTACTTATATACCCTATCCTAGTGCCCTTTTACTAACGGACATGTCCTTAGAGCTTGTCTCTTCAATACTAACTATTAGTTAGCTAATCATTAATTATGATTATTATTATTTACATTATTTTTATTAATTTTAAATAATTTTTATTCATTGAAGGTGGCTAATACCCTCCCACACAGGGTGGTCCATATCCTCCCCCACAGGGAAATCAATACCCCCCTAGGAATGTGGAAGCAATTCCCCCTTCCCAGAATGCATATGCCAGTAAGGGACAAGGGAATCAATATTTCCCTTTCCCCGCACCTGAAATAAATAACCCACCAACAAAAGCTAATGTAGGGGTAAATCTTGTGCAACCCTCCCACACTCAACACCAACAATCGATTGAACTATTGAATACAACTAAGAAAATATCAAAGAGCAAGCCAAAGGGAGATCCTGGCCAGGGGGGAAACAATCATCAACAACCTTTGCGGGCACCGGCTAGGGGAAACCCCAACTGGAATCAAAACAAGAACTTGAGTCTATCGACTAATCACACTTGTTCCATTTGCGGGGAATATGGTCATTACACCCATCATTGACCTCAACTCCTTGAGTTGAAAAGGATGAAAGGCAGTTGGGGGAAAGGGTGGAAAACCAACAATCTGCAGTAATGCAGCGTCCCTTCCCCCTTCAAGGATTAGTAAATACCCAAAATACTCCTGGAGGAAATTCCCAAAGTAACTCAAACCACGACATTTTCATGGTAGGAGAAGAAGTTCTCCTACAAACGTGCAATCGGGAGTACGAAACTCCACCAAAAACTGACCCTTCCACCTTCACTACCGCAACACCTACAACACCTTTGACAATCCCTCGATACGCCATGGAACCCATCCCGAAGATGGTTAAGGGTCCTCTACGGTGAGCTGGACAAAACTCAAAGGCTGCTCACAGCTATAGCATAGTCCATGACTTAACTCAAACTCCTTAAGCTATGTTAGCATTGGAAGTTTTGCAATCATGCCCAACCCAACAGAAAGCCTTACTTTCCGCATTAGGAGCGATCAATCTTGTCAATTCTCGTTTAATGGAATTTGACTTAGATAAAGCCACCCCACGTCTTCCATCAACTGTCACTTTTCAAATTTCAATCTCAGTCCAAAATGTCGCCATCCACCATTGCATAGTCGACGAGGGGGCATCCACATGTACTATGTCCAAAACAGTTTGGAAAAAACTTGGATCTTCCGAACTCAAACTATCTGACATCACTCTCAGAGCATATGACAAATGCCCTTATGTTCCTTTAGTCCTATACCAAGGCGTTCCAATACAACTTGCTAGTAAAATTGTGCTCATAGACATCAAAGTGTTGGACACACATTTGGATTATAAATCCTTCTTGGCCGAATTTATACATATGAAATGTCAACAGTAGCATATTTCGTGTTCACAGTAATGATGTTCCTCCATGACAGGAAAATTATTACAATTGACCAACTCACATACTATGAGAAAAATACATTAATTGCTCCTGATGGTGTACTACCTTTTGTCGGATTTTCTCCCGAGTTGATCACAACTTACACTGAATTCGACCCTGGACAATTGAAACCATCAACACTCCTCAGGACATTCCCAACAGACTCACCTGTGATAGAGGATACTCCTCCGACCACATGAGCCTCGGTGTGCATGATGAGTTCATCAAACACCCATCAAGATCAGGAACTAGTTCCAGATACCAACAACAATGTAGTTGTTGATCCTTCATTCTTACCATATGTTATCACCCAAACACCCTTCTTATTCCCTCCACCTGGTTTTTTCTCGCACCAAGTCATTGTAACACTCATGTTGCCCAATATGGCTCTAGCGATACTGGTTTGGTATCTAGCCCCTCAAGTCATGTCAGCAAACTCAGGTATCACATCGACAAATGTCATTCCTATAGCCCCTCCTTAGGATAACACCCCACAACAAGAAATTCCTGCATCGACACCAACTGGTGCCAGAAAAAAGGATAAGAAAAAATGCAAGAAGGTAGAAGCTTTAAACGCTTCCTCCTCTAGGGTACCTCCACCCTATGCTTTGTGTGAAGTAGTTGGGCACCCTACCAATATGTGCATTTAGTTGGACAAGTTAAAAGCTCTTCTGCATGCCCCAAAAAGTGCCAGTGAACCCTCCTCCACTTACTGGAGAAAAGACCACACCTAAACGTAATAAGGCATTGCGCGCCAACCATGCATGTGACATATGCACGTAATACATACAATACATTCATCATTGCCCCGAAGTCCCTCGATATCGAGATGCTTTAGGTGCACTCGCCCAAGCCAATCCCGTGACCCCATCACTACCAACCACGACAATGGCAGATGATGGATCTAAAACCATTTTTTACATCACGAGGGAAGAAGCTTTATGCTCATATCCCTCTTCTAGTCACCCAATCTCTCGCCATACGAGATAACCAAAATCAGTGACACCCCAACATACCTTCGTGTGTGCTTTATGTGACAAACCAGACCATTTCATAAACCAATGTCTCGAGTTACGAACATTTAGGAGGTATTACCCTAACCTACACATCAACCCAAGCAACAAACCCAGATACAGGTGTCATAGTTGCCACATTTGTGTAGGAACCCATCATACTCGATGTTTCCCACACCTTTCCCAATTTCGCAAAACATTGGATTTCATGCGTCGATTCATCACTGAGAACGCATATTTGGTCGAATGAGATACCCAATCTCTAGATAACACCACACTAGCGGGGGGTAGCGGATCTAAGTCCATCTTGTGCATATTTGAGGAAAAAACATTGCCTAAGACAAAGTCAGGCAACCATCAATGTGTCAACCCCCACCATCATCGGTTTGGATCTAGAAGAAAGACAAAACAAACTCAGAACACTTTGTCAAAATCACCCCACATGTGCACCCTGTTGTACCTTAAGAAACCAATTTCCTGGCTGTAGAGAAATTGTGCTTAAGACATTAATAAATATTATTTACTGTCACTTATTTGTCACTTAGATATATGTTGTGTTCTCGAATGAAGGACCTGGAGACTTGGTTTTTACTCTCAATACTTAGGTGACAAGGAAATATCAGAATGCCATTTGATTAGCTGAATATGAATGATAAATGAAGAAAGCTTAAAGAAGTTAAAAATAGTATGCTGCCTTACGCAAAAACTACTATCTGTAACTTAGAAGAATTATGAAGGTGAGAACTGAATCATGGACAATATGTTGTTTAACACAGAACCTACTATCTATGACTCTTGGAGAAGTTAAAGATAATATGCTACCTTGCGCAGAAACTACTATCTATAACTTAGAAAGAAAGGTGAAAATTTCAAGTACAGGAGCGCTCTTTTAAGGAACTTTAACTTTATCTACCTAAGCAAATAAAGGCCTGCAGCTTCATTTCCATAGTTGAAAGAAGAAAACATAAGATGGCACATAACAAAGAAGTCACAAAATCATACCCAACAAATGCATGGAAACTTCTGATTCTTCATTAATCAACAATTATATCATGAATACAATGCCCTTGTCTCCGGGTTCTCCAAAATTGGAACCCCTTCTTTGTAAATTTTCCTCCTTTTATACATTTGTGAAACAGTTGCTGATCTCTGAAACTGTCAAACTACTACACTATTTTCCTAACTATCTGAATTAAAAACTATTACATGATTTTACAAAGGGTAAAAGACACCTCAAAGAACATGAAATAACAGGAACACAACTGAATTTAGAAGACGACGATAACTGCTGCCTTGCTCTGTTAATCCGCTGTCGAGTTCCTCTGTATATGCCTAAATAATGTTTAATACATTTTAGCAGTGATAAACTGTGTTAGTCGTGCGTTAATCTGGGCTTACGTATGTATCGGGCGCATTTCAATTGGCCAAAACACCAAGAAACTCGACCAATTGCCTTTTCTTCGAATTCGGCTTTAACACTGATTTTTTCCTTTACACAGCAAAATTAACGCAAAGCACACAAAAGCAGAACTGAAAAAGAATTAACCCTGTTTAATAACTCTATCGGGTCCGCCTGTTCAGCGCTCCGTTGACTTCCCATCGCAAATCGCAATCGGCGCTATCCATTGTTATATCAACCCAATCCTTAATAAACTGCGACAAGACAGACGCATTGGAGTTATAAAACATAGCATATAAACCATATCGGGTCCGGCCATCGCATATTGCAATCGGCGGAACGCATATATATATAAAACGTTATGCAATATCGTAGACCCGTCGGGACTTTACAATATAATATATATATGCTTCGGGTCCAGCCCATCGCATATCGCAATCGGCGGAACCAAATGCCTGTACATAATGCATTATGCTATACAGCGGACCCGCCGGAAATATTAAAATGTAACATATAAAATATCGGATCCGCCTATCGCAAATCACAATCTGCGGAACCAACACCCATTGCTCTGTAGACCCGCCGGGACTTTTAAACACAATGTATATATGTTTTGGGTCCGGCCCGCAATCGCAAATCGCAATCGACGCTATCAGCGGAACCAATCATCAATAACATTGCAGACCCGCCGGGACTTTATAAAACGCAATATATATATTTCAAGTCCAGCTCTTTAACACTTGTTTCTTTTGCAAATCTGATATATTACTTTGTTTCTTTCTTGTTTCAATATGCAGCTATCACACACACACACACACACACATATATATATATATCAGGTCTAGCTCCATATAACCATTTATATATCGATTTGATTTGTTTGTATAGCAACCTTGGCTACACCGGGGCCGATTCTTTTACAATTCTTTCTTTTAGCGATTCCGCTATGTAATTTATTACATTTCCCTCTTGCCTTATCTCTTTTTTTTTAAATATTTTCAAGTGATTCTTGAATGAAACATGAATATTAAAGGTAACAAAAATGCATGTTACAACACGCCCTATGCGATAGACCCAACACCCTGGTAAATCAATGTTGGGAATTGGACAAGATTCAAGCCGTCAACTTGTTATTCCATATTCCGTGACATAACCACATTAGACGCTCGTGCCATCAGTGTCACATATGCTCTCAAACACACCATACGCGGAATTGTCAATACCTCTCACATTTTCGAGCAAGAAGAGAAACATTGAGACAACCTCACATTGGGGACACACGTCATGTTGATACTAAGATCCAGAGGCTGTCGACACTCAGGAATGCCCCACCTCTTGACACCAACCAGGTGTCATTGTCTCACACTATGGACAATATTGATAGACACACCCTTTATTGTGTTAGCACTAGTTTTTTGTGTAGTATTTGCACCAATAACTCTCATAGTTCTGAGACATGTCATATGTTACAAACATTTATACAACTTAGGATTCAACATCAACCTCCTATTGAGGAAGACACTTTTGTCCCTCGGATACCAACCGGGTTGCAAGAACTTCCTCCCACTCATTATCAACCAACCATTACGAAAATTCTACCACCACCTAATGCTGATGACACACAACACCACATATGATTCATTTCCTCGTTCCTAGGAACCATGATTCCTATTGTCTGCTCATCATTTTTTGGTGTCGATACTGCTAAACCCACCACATCAGTGGTACCACCATCGATGGTGCAAACCCATCCCATGTGCACAATGTCAACTTCGCTAGGTTCTATGACATTAACCACCGAATCATATTATTTCTTGTCGACCAACATAGCTAGGCCCGAACTCCACCCTCACAGCCTCCCGCAACCCAATTCAACATTAGATAATTTTTTTCACTCAGACGAAGATATTCTAGAGCCCATGACTGAACCTGAATATCCATGGGATGCCATGCACCATCGTTTGCTCTTTCTACCTGAAAAAATATTTGTACCTATTGACGCACCTAGCCTTGATATTTGTGTCATAAAATCAAAATATTTCCTGCCTCTAGGACATGTAGATTGGTTTAAGAATCCCACCCTGGCACTAGATGCATTCGAGGAATGAAACATGTCAAATATTTCACCTGCCATTAAGGTCAATATTTCAAACAAACTTGACATAGTTGAAGAGACCTCATTAGGGGCAACTTGCTTTCAAGAAGAGGTGGCCTCATACACTGCCTTATCCCAAGAATATAGGGATATTTTTGCATGGGCTTACTCTGAGATGGAAAGTGTCACTCCCACCATTGTGGAACACCATATTGACACTTGGCCTGATGCCCACCCTGTTAGGCAGAAACAACGTCAACTACATCCATTTAAGGCAGAAGCGATCAAGAAGGAAATTGAGAAACTCCACAAAGATGGTTTCATCTATCCTATCGCTTACACTTAGGTTTCTAACCATGTAGCCATCATGGAAAAACAGGGCACCATTTGCGTTTATACCGATTTTCGAGATCTAAATCAAGCATTTCCCAGGACAATTACCCTATGCCATTCATCGACCAAGTCACTGATGCTTGTGCAGGTCATGAAGCCCTATCCTTCATGGACAGTTTTTTTGGGTATAATCAGATTCAAATTCGCCCCATAGATCAGAATAAAACAACCTTCACAACCCCATGGGGTACATTCACATACTGAGCAATGCCCTTTTCCCTTAAAAATGTTGGTGCCACCTTCCAGCAAGCCATGAATTATATCTTCCATGATCTAGCTCATCTCATTCTCGCTTATATGGATGACCTCACCGTATGATCCAAAAGGCGTGATGACCATTTGGACCTTCGCCTGGTGTTTCAAAGATGTCGACAATATAACCTTCAGTTGAACCCTCTCAAGTGTGTCCTCTGCATTAATGCAGGACAACTACTAGGATTCGTTGTTTCCCAACAAGGTATTAGAGTCGACCCTCTCAAAGTCCAGGACATCAAGGAAACACCACCTCCAAAAACTTTAAAGAAGCTCCAAAGCTTGCAGGGTAAGGCCAACTTCTTACACCACTTTGTTCTTGACTACGCTACTTGTGCACACGACTTCTTGCACCTGGTTTGTTAGGATATCCCTTTCCATTGGGATCAGGAGGCACAAAAGTCATTTGAAGCCCTAAATGACGCATTAGCCCTCCTAACTACAACAAAGGCTATACCCTATACCTCTCATTATTTGACATAGCCATCGCTAGCGTATTGGTCCAAGAAGGACCTGATAATAGAGAGCACGTAATTTATTACATCAGCAAGAACCTCTCCGGACTTGCATTGAAGTATGAGCCAGCCGAAAAGATAACCTTAGCCCTCGTACACTCCATACAAAATCTTCGACATTACATAATCTTACGGACTACCACCATAGTGGAAAATATCAACCCTATGCGATACTTTCTCACTCGCCGTATGATGGACCACAAATACACTCGATGGGTCGTTATTCCTGCAAGAATTCGATATTCAGTTTGCCTCTGCTAAGAGCAAGAAGGCCCTTCTCCTCACCGAGTTCATCACTGATCTCCCAACAATGAACCAAGGATCCCTCGTTAATGATGCTTTCCTCGATGAACATTTATTCCTAGTATCAATGGATGACCCCTAGTACGGCAACATCCTTCTCTTTTTACGAACTCAAAAGTTCAAACCTCATCTTACTCGCGACGATCGAAGGCGAATACGCCACCAAGCCCCTTGTTACCTCCTTCTAGGGGATTTCCTCTATCGACGGGCATTGACACCAACCTTTGTCGATGCCTCACTCATGGACAAGTTGAGCAGGTCTTAAATGATTGTAACAATGAGGCTTGCGGCGGTCACCTCTTAGGGATAGCCACCACTCAAAAAGTCCTTCGTGTCAATTATTTCTGGCCCACCCTTTTCCATGACTGTATTTAGGAAGTCAAGAGATGTGAGTGGTGCCAAAGATACGCTCATAAGGTGCGAGCCTCGCCAGCTCCCCTATACTCGGTCATCGTCCCCGACCCCTTCCGCAAATGGGGCATAGACTTCATGACCTGCAACCCCCCATCATCAGGAAACCATAAGTACATTTTGGTTGTCGTTGACTACTTCACCAAATGGGCAGAGACCATGCCCACATATAATAACAACGCATAAACCACTACACAATTTTTCTTTAACCATTTCATAACACAGTTTGGTGTTCCCAAGGAGTTGGTATCCGACCACAACAAACATTTCAAGAAGGAAATATTTCAAGAGTTATCCCAACACCTTGGTTTTTCTCACGAGTTCACTTCCCCATACTACCCTCAGTCCAACAACCAAATAGAAGTTGTCAACAAAGTCCTCAAAACAATGTTGCAGCGTATGGTGAACAACCACAAAACCAGCTACCTTACGCAGAAACTACTATCTGTAACTTAGAAGAATTATGAAGGTGAGAACTGAATCATGGACAATATGTTGTTTAACACAAAACCTACTATCTATGACTCTTGGAGAAGTTAAAGATAATATGTTGCCTTGCGCAGAAACTACTATCTATAACTTAGAAAGAAAGGTGAAAATTTCAAGTACAGGAGCGCTCTTTTAAGGAACTTTAACTTTATCTACCTAAGCAAATAAAGGCCTGCAACTTCATTTCCATACTTGAAGAGAACATAAGATGGCACATAACAGAGAAGTCACAAAATCATACCCAACAAATGCATGGAAACTTCTGATTCTTCATTAATCAACAATTATATCATGAATACAATGCCCTTGTCTTCGGGTTCTCCAAAATTCGAACTCCTTCTTTGTAAATTTTCCTCCTTTTATACATTTGTGAAACAGTTGCTGATCTCTGAAACTGTCAAACTACTAAACTATTTCCCTAACTATCTGAATTAAAAACTATTACAAAATTTTATAGAGGATAAAATACACCTCAAAGAACATGAATTAACAGGAACATAACTGAATTTAGAAGAGGATGATAACTGCTAGCTTGCTCTATTAATCTGCTGCCGAGTTCCTCTGTATATGCCTAAATAATGTTTAATCCATTTTAGTCATGATAAACTGTGTTAGTCGTGCGTTAATCTGGGCTTACGTATGTATCAAGCGCATTTCAGTTGGCCAAAATACCAAGAAACTCAACCAATTGCCTTTTCTTCGAATTCGGCTTTAACACTAATTTTTTTCTTTACACAATGAAATTAACGCAAAGCACGCAAAAGCGGAACTGAAAAAGAATTAACCATGTTTAATAACTCTATCGAGTCTGCCTGTTCAGCGCTCCGTTGACTTCCCATCGCAAATCGCAATCGACGCTATCCATTGTTATATCAACCCAATCCTTAATAAACTGCGACAAGATGGATGCGCCGGAGTTATAAAACATAGCATATAAACTATATCGGGTCCAGCCATCACATATCGCAATCGGCGGAACCCATATATATATAAAATGTTATGCGATATCGCGGACCCGCTGGGAATTTACAATATAATATATATATGCTTCGGGTCCAGCCCAACGCATATCACAATCGGGGGAACCAAACGCCTGTACATAATGCATTATGCTATACAACGGACCCACCGGGAATATTAAAATGTAACATATAAAATATCGGATCCGCCTATCGCAAATCGCAATTGGCAGAACCAACACCCATTGCTCTGCGGACCCACCGGGACTTTTAAACACAATGTATATATGTTTCGGGTCTGACCTGCAATCGGAAATCGCAATCGGCGCTATCAATGGAACCAATCATCCATAACATTGCAGACGCGCTGGGACTTTATAAAACGCAATATATATATTTCAGGTCTAGCTCTTTAACACTTTAACACTTGTTTCTTTTGCGAATCCGATATATTACTTTGTTTCTTTCTTGTTTCAATATGCGGCTAGCACATATATATATATATATATATATATATATATATATATATATATATCGGGTCTAGCTCCATATAACCATTTATATAGCGATTTGATTTGTTCGTATAGCAACCTTGGCTACACTGGGGCCGATTCTTTTACAACTCTTTCTTTATGTGATTCCTCTATGTAATTTATTACATTTCCCTCTTGCCTTATCTCTTTTTTTAAAGATATTTTCAAGTGATTCTTGAATGAAACATGAATATTAAAGGTAACAAAAATGCATGTTACAACATCTGGGTCCACCTGGGGATAGTGCTTTTGCCACAGAAGCACTAAGAATCGCAGATTAGTGCCTTCACCTCGGGCATGGAGTCATATATTGCTTTGCATAAATTTAAATTCTATGGCATTTGTACATTGATTTCACTCTGATATTTACAATGAAATGATGCTTATTTTTCAGAACTAGAAATAATGCTTTAAGTATTGCCCATTGACAGGCAGCTGTAGAGTCTCACCATCAAGATTCTCAAGAATGAAGGTATTATTGGATCTTACTTCAGCAATTCTAAAAGGGCCATACTAGAGAGGATCAAACTTCCCATATTTACCCTTATCTTCTCTTCTGGTATCCCATCTCAATACTAAATCTGCAACTTTAAAATCAATTTCCTTGGCTTTTTTGTCAAAAATACTTTTCATCTTCGATTGATACATAATCAAGTTATCTCTTACCTTGTCCCTGTTCTCACTTAGCTCCATCACTTTATTCATTCTTCTTATCAAAGCATTTGGTTCTTCTTTCGCCTCCTGAATCATTGCAATCACCGGCTTCACAAATTGACTTGGAAACAAAGCATGAGTTCCATATACTAATTCAAAAGGTGATTTCCTTGTAGATCTTCTTGTAGTTACTCTAGCAGCCCACACAGAAAACTTTAACTTAAAATCCCAATCTCTTTGATTTTCTGCAATGGTTTTCTTAAGGATCTTCATCAAAGTTTTGTTAGTAGATTCAGCTAATCCATTTCCCTGTGGATGATAAGCTGTTGAATGGGACAAAATAACATTATACTTGTGACAAAAAGCATTGAACTTACTTGAATTGAAGACTTGACCATTGTCTGTTATAATTTTAATGGGGCATCCAAATTTGATAAAAATATTTTCCTCCAGGAACTTTATTACTATCTGATCGTTTGCTCTCTTAGTAGGGATTGTCTCTACCCATTTGGTGAAGTAATCAATTGCTGTGAGAACCCACTTGTGTTGTCTACTTGAAGGTGGATTGATTTCTCCGACAAAATCCAATCCCCATTGTCTGAATGGTTCCTCTATGAAAACTGGAATCAAAGGTAAAGGAGCCAATCTCTTTTTCTCAGCAAAAAGCTGACACTTTTGACAACTTCTAACAAACTTATATGTATCACCAAATAAAGTAGGCCAATAAAATCCTGCCTGAAGAATTTTATGTGCAGTCATCTTCCAACTGTAATGTCCTCCACATAACCCCTCATGATAATCTTTGATTGTTTCTGTAAATTCATCCTCTGTTAAACATAGCAATAAAATTCCAGCAGGATCCTTCCAGTACAATCTACCTTCCACAATCACATATGGTTGTGCCTTGATCTTTAGTGCCCTATACTTTGTTCTATCTAAGGATTGGGGACAGGAAAGAAAGCATAAATAATGAATTATATGCTTATACCATTCTGAACACAAAATTTTTTACATGATCTTCATACCTGGATCTTGCTTTCCTTCACTTTCTTCAGTTGCTTTTTCATCCACAGGTGCCAGCAAGTTGATTCCCAATGCCTGAAAGTTTGATTCTATCAGCATTTTTGTCAATCCTTGTCCTTTCACCAGCTTTGTGGGTTTTATGTCCAAATCATATTCTTGGATCTTGGCTATCCATTTTCCTCTTTTTCCTTCTACATATCCCTGTAGTAATACATCTTTCACTGCAGCATTTGGCACATAAGCAATGATTTGTGACTACAGCACATAAGTTCTAAAAGCTTTCAGGGCTTTTACCAAAGCATACACTTGTTTCTCAAGAATATTATATTTCAGCTTAGAATCCCTAAGAATCTTACTGAAGAATGCAATTGCCTGCTCTTTCTCTTCATCATTCTTCTGCAGTAAGACAGCAGCTATTGAACTTGATGATGCGAATGAAAAAACTTGGAAAGGCTTTTGGTAATCAGGGTTGATTAAGACTGGAGCTGCCTGTAATGCCTCTTTGATCCTGGAAAATGATTCTTTAGCTTCCTTGGTCCAACTCACTTCATTCTCCTTCTTTAGCATATTAGTAATTTCTTTTACAATTTCTACATAGTTGGATACAAATCTTCTCGGGAAGTTTATCTTTCCTAGCAACTTTTGAATATCCTTTTTACTCCTAGGCACTGGTATTTTTTGCACAGCTTGTACTCTGGCCGGATCTATCTTCACTCTATCTCTAAAAACAATGTGCCCCAATAGTTTTCCTTCTTCTAGAGCAAAAATGGATTTCTTGGGATTTAAGGAAAGTCCAAATCTTCTACATTTATCAACAATCTTTTTCAAATGGTCCAAATGTTCTTCATCAAACTTTGAGAAAACAGTAATATCATCCAAATATATTACTACAAACTTATCTCCAACAAAAGCAATGTCCATAGCCCTTTGAAATGTAGCATCTGCGTTCATCAATCCAAAAGGCATTCTGGCATACATAAAGGTTCCCCAGGGAGTTGTGAATGTCGTTTTCTTCTGATCCTCCTTATCCAAAGCCACCTAGTTATAACCAAAAAATCCATCTAGCATTGACATTCTAAAAGATTTTGTTACCTTTTGCAGTACATGATCCATTTTAGGCAATGGATAGTTATCTTTCAAAGAAGCCCTGTTGAGATTTATGAAGTCCACACATAATCTTATTTCTCCATTTTTCTTTCTCACAGGTACTAAATTAGCCACCCAATTAGAATACCTAAGTGGAACTATTAGTTTGGCATCAAGTAACTTCTTGACCTCCTTTTCAATTGCTGGTAGAAGCAATGGATTTATCTGTCTAAGCTTCTGTTTGAAGGGTTTAATTCCCTCCTTCAAAGAAATCTTGTGCTGAATAATATTTACATCATAGGTTTTGAGATCTTCATAAGATCATGCAAAGACATCAACATAATTCTTGAAAAGTTTAATATATCTCTCTTGAAAATTAGGTGAAACTCCACCGTATAATTTTACTAACATGGGTTTCTCCGGAGTTCCAATGTTGTGATCCTGAATATGTTCATCTTGTGAAATTTTTCCTGAGTCAACAACCACATCATTGGAATAAAAAAGCCTTTCAAGAGGAACAAGTCCCTTTGGCATAATATTATTTTTCAATTGAAAGATCTTCTGATTTGCTATTGAATCTTTTAAATCACTGACTTTTGCAATTTCTATTGTTTCTTCTTCATCCTGATCAATTTTTGTCCCTTGAAACTCTTCAACCATAGTCAAAAACTCCTTAATTTGTTGATCATCCTCAAAAACTTGCCAATTCTTAACATTATCAGGAACAAAGGGTCTGTGTCTCATCTCTATCTCGTATCTTAGTCTTGGATTAATAGGAGGCTTAAAAGTACTAGCATCCACAGCTAATGAATCTACTAATATATTCTCATCTCTTGGAATGAATTGAATGTTAAAAGCTTCAAAAAAGTTCTCAATCAAATCCCATACCTCATTTCTGTATGCCCTAAGCCTAGGGTGCTTTGTTTGGCAGTGATCTTTTATTTGCTTAATAATCAACTCCGAATCTCCAAAAGCAGAAATTGACTTAACTCCCATCTATTTAGTTGTTTGTAAAGCAATAATCAAGGACTCATATTCTGCCACATTGTTTGTTGCCTCGAACTCTAATTTAAAGGAAAAAGGGAACATATTACCTCCAGGTGCAATTAGAAGAAAACCAACACCTGTTCCTTCCTTGGAATAAGCTCCATCAAAGAAGCATTTCCACACTCCTTCAGTTTGCAGCTCTGTAATTACATTGGCTGAAGTAAGTTGCTTCTGATTATCTTCAACCAGCTCTGCATTATCATGCAGTGTGAAACAAGCAAAGTCATCCTTCTCCTAGCTATATACAGGTGAATTACTTGCTCCATTTATTGTAATTGTTTTTACAAATCTAGTTTCTTTGTACAATCTTCTCTCTTCCCCCCCAAAAATCGGTATAACAGCATATGTAAAATCTAGCAGGGATATCTGCTACTACTACATCCATGACCAAGCTTCTAGCTGGAATTTGGGCTAGTGACACTCCCAGATCCTTAATAACCCCCAGACACTTGACTTTGTTCGAATCAAAAGAATACAAGTCCCTATAAGGTTTGGTCACTTGTAGATTTAGTTGCTTCATCATTGACAAAGGCATAAGATTATGTGAAGCTCTCGAATCAAACATACAATTATGTGGGAGGAAATCATGAACCAATAAGGAAATATAAAAAGGAGGTATTGAAGAATCTAGTTCCTCTACATGTGGACCAAAAACCATTACTGGTTTATCTTCCTGAAGATTTACAGTGTCATTTATACTCTCATTTTCTTTTAAATTAATAAATTCAGCGATCTCCTTTTGATAAATAGGTGTTTTTTCCAATTTTGTAAGGGGAACTTGTATTCTTACCTTTTCCAACTCCTTAGTAAGACTAAACAAGTGACTCTATTTTATAGTCCTTTCGTTCTCATATTCACCTTTCTTCATGACTGGAATTACTTGAGGAATTGAAACAAGTTTCTCCGAAGGAATTTTTTTATTTTGATCTTGAGAAGACTCACCTTGAAGTATCTGTGTCTTTCCATTTGCATTCTGTTGCTGCTTTCCTTTATTCACTTGTTTTGCAGGCTAAGATTCTTGTGGAGTCGCCTTTTGTGAGGAAGTTGAAACTTGCTGCTCACTTTCATTTTCTTGATTTCTTGATCTTTTCCTCGATCTCAAGTCATATTCCTTATGTAGTTCAGCTTGCATAAAATCAGAGAATTGTTTCCAATATTCATCATGAATGGCATCTATTTCATCATATACATACTCTTCTCCTTCGATGCCAAGTTCATCTTTATCTACTGCATATAATGTAGAAATTTGATCTTCAAGTTGTTCTTCACCAGGATCTGCTTCTATATATAATGGTGCTTGAATTTAATCTTGATCTTTTCTTTCCCTTTGCAAGATTTGCAAAGGTTGTCTTCTGTATTGGGGATTAAAGTTCTTATTATACTGTGTTTGCTTCTGAAAATTCTTATTTTCTAACTCTAATTTATTTACCTTATCTGATAAAGTTTTAATTACATTACACATATCCTCAAATGCTTGACTTTGAGAGGATTCTATCTTTGCCTTTCCCTTGTCTTGGATAGGCTGTGTTTCTGGTGCTTTTCCTGCAGCCACCAGATTTTCTTCTATCTCTAATGCATCTGTTTGGATTTGATCAAGGGTTGGAGATCTTCTTTCCCTTAATGTGAATCCAAAATTTGATTCAAAAGCCCTTGCAAAAGTTATTTTTGCACCAACAGGAAGAGGCTTAATCTCCACTGGAAGACTATTGTACAATTTGTTAAACCTTCTGACAAATCGACCACAGTTTCATCAGAATTTTTCCTTATGGCATTAGACTCTGTTAATGAATGCCCATGATCTCTTTTTTCTCCCCATTTCTGAATGAATAAACGTTCCATCTCTTCCCAAGAAGGAATAGAATTATTGGGAAGCCCTTTAAACCATTTCCTTGCTTCTCCATCCAAGGACTGAACAAAATGTCTTAGAACAACATCTACATAGTTATAAGTAGAATTTCGGCGTAAATCACATAAAGCGAGACATTTGTCAACACGTTTTGAACCAACCAGTGTGACTCATCGTCAAGACAAGTTGAAGAAACAGATCTAGCGTTGCATGCTAAATAGTCTGAGCAGAGCCTCCAAGCTATCTTGATCAACGGCTAATTTTGACTTAGGGACTGTAGTCAAAAAGTCAAAATGATAAATTAATGGGAGTTAGTTATCATACCATAGATTATATAAAAGAAATAATTATAGATGTTAATTACATTATTAGTTTATTAAAAATTGTGACTTATATGGGAATTAGTTAGATCAAGGACCTGACTTCTATATATATATATATATATGTAAGGTAATTTTAGGATGATAGTTAGTTATAATAACTATATATTACTAGAAAGTTAAAATTATATATATATATATATATATATATATATATATATATATATATAAAATAATTGAAGTTATTTGAAAGGTATAATTTAAAAAAGTAAATTAAGTGGGAATTAGTTATATTAAAGACCAATATATATATAAAAATATATATAAGGTAGGTTAGTTAGTTATAATTACTAGAAACTTAAAAATATGAAATAATTTTATATGGTGATTACTTATTAGTTGATTAAAAGGTATAATAAAAATTATAAATTCAATGGAAATTAGTTAGATAAAAGACCTTACTTTCATATATAAATATATATTTATATATAAGGTAATTTTAGGGTGATAGTTGGTTATAGTAATTATATATTACTAATCAGTTAAAATAAGATGGATAGATAACTGAAAATAAAAATGAATAACAACTAATTAAGAACGTAGAAAAAATAAATAAAAATTTAAAAAATTTAAAAATTTAAAAATTAAAATTAATTAATAATATATAATAGTTACAATTATATTCATTAATATATATATATATATATATATATATATATAAGGTAATTTTAGGGTGATAGTTGGTTATAGTAATTATCTATTACTAATCAGTTAAAATAAGATGGATAGATAACTAAAAAATAAAAATGAATAACAACTAATTAAGAACGTAGAATAAAAAATAATAATAAATAAATAAAAAAAAAAATAAAAATTAATAGACCATAAAAAAAAAAAATTAATTAATAATAATAATATATAATAGTTACGATTATATTCAATAATATCTATCAAGAAGAAATAAATATAAAGAGCGCCTAACATAAAAAGAAGGAGAAGGACTGGAAAAAGTCTAAAACACGAAGGACAAACCCAAACGAAAGCAAAGAAGATGAAAAGGGGGGGGGGGAGGAGGAAGAGAAAGACTAGGATGAAAGGGCAGGGATCCAACATCTACTGATCTTCCAACCGTCATCTCTATTGAGATTGTTTGGCCTTCTTTCAATCTCAATAGCTTCCCTGAATTTATGATGATGGAACTGAGCAACTTTGGCAACAACCTTGGCCTCCTCTATACACACCTGATGCTTAGTATTTTCTACATGCTCCGCCAATGCTAAAGACTTGGATCTCCCATGTCTTAGGTCGGCTGCATGTTTGCTGATCCTCTGATGGATGGAGCACCCTGTTTCCCCAATATAAGGGGTCCCACAAGAACAAGGGATCAAGTAGACACCCTTCATGTCCTTAGGGTTAATGGGATCTTTCACCGATCGGAGGGAATTGCGAATGGTGTTGAGGGGCCTAAAGGTTGAGGGAATCTCATACCTCTTAAGGATCCGAGCAATCTTGTTGGTTCCTTGGAAATAGGGAAGATGGACACCTAGACAGCGCTCTTTAGGCTCTTTCTTAATTAACGCATTTCTAGAGGCTTTACGGAAAGCCTTCTAACCTAGGCGCCTTCTATATCCATTTTCCACAAAGACATCAAGGAGATGGGATCTCTCCTTATCCAAACTCTCACTATCAGAAATCCTAAGGGCACGAGTAGCGAGGGTGTTAAGAACACCCATCTTCTGAGCAGGGAAATGATGGGAATCGGCATGAAGATACTGCTCAGTATGCGTTTTCTTTCGGAACACAGAGTGGGAGAGATAGCCATCCTTATTCTTGGATATAAGAATATCCAGGAAAGGGAGGCAACCATTGACCTCTTTTTCCATGGTGAACTTAATGGCAGAGGACTAGCTGTTGAGGTGATTAAAGAAGTGATCCAGCTCCTCTGGGCCATGGGGCCAGATGACATTAGTGTCATCTACATACCTTTTCCAAAGCTTAGGAAGGAGATGAGCCGAGGCTAAAGCTTTGGCTTCGAAATCTTCCATAAAAAGATTTGCAACAATAGGGGAAAGAGGGGAACCCATGGCAACACCACAAGTCTGTTCAAAGAACTCACCCTCGAAACAGAAGAAAGTGGAAGTGAGACAGATCTCCACCAGATGCGTGGTATCGGGATCTGTTAGGCGAAATATCACTTCCAAGGCCTCCTTTATAGGGATGCAAAATTGCAAAATACTGACACATGATTCTCTACAGTTTGTTCATCTTCCCCTGGAAAACGAGGAAGAATTTTGAGGTAATCCTATGGCATTTGATTTAACGTTGTGCCAGTTGAAGAGGTGCATACCTATTCATCAAGAATGCAGGTGTTGCCATGTTTATTGAACTTTGATTACCCACAGATGTGGAACCTGACTGAGAGGTAGATGGAATGTGCAGAGGTGGTAATGTGGCTATTGGTTGAGGTTGAATGATTATAGCAGATAAATGAAAAGTAACAGATTCTAAAGATTGCTCTTGACAGTTAGGTTCCTGAAATGAAGATGATGAAAAAGATGACTCTTTATCAGATGAATGTTTAGGTGAATTGCTACCTGATGCAGACAATGTAGGAATTGGTGTAATTGGAATCTTAGACCTTCCAATCCTCTTAGAAACTAGCCTTTCAGGATCTGAAAGAGCTTGAACCTTCTATTGTGAAGTGTCTGATCTTGTATGGGGTCTTCTTGAAGCCAAAGTTACTGCTTTGATTCAAAACAGCCAAATATTTCCTCCTCACTGAACAACTAGAGGAAAATGTTGAAAAACCCAGGGAAAAGTGTTCTTGTCTTCTCTCCCCGGAAACAGCACCAATTGATGTTGTACCTTAAGAAACCAATTTCCTGGCTGTAGAGAAATTGTGCTTAAGACATTAATAAATATTATTTACTATCACTTATTTGTAACTTAGATATATGTTGTGTTCTCGAATGAAGGACCTAGAGACTTGGTTTTTACTCTCAATACTTAGGTGACAAGGAAATATCAGAATGCCATTTGCTTAGCTGACTATGAATGATAAATGAAGAAAGCTTAAAGAAGTTAAAAATAATATGTTGCCTTACGCGGAAACTACTATCTGTAACTTAGAAGAATTATGAAGGTGAGAACTGAATCACAAACAATATGTTGTTTAACACAGAACCTACTATCTATGACTCTTGGAGAAGTTAAAGATAATATGCTGCCTTGCGCAAAAACTACTATCTATAACTTAGAAAGAAAGGTGAAAATTTCAAGTACAGGAGCGCTCTTTTAAGGAACTTTAACTTTATCTACCTAAGCAAATAAAGGCCTGCAGCTTCATTACCATACTTGAAGGAAGAAAACATAAGATGGCACATAACAGAGAAGTCACAAAATCATACCCAACAAATGCATGGAAACTTCTGATTCTTCATTAATCAACAATTATATCATGAATACAATGCTCTTGTCTCCGGGTTCTCCAAAATTGGAACCCCTTCTTTGTAAATTTTCCTCCTTTTATACATTTGTGAACAGTTGTTGATCTCTGAAACTGTCAAACTACTAAACTATTTCCCTAACTATTTGAATTAAAAACTATTACATGATTTTACAGAGGGTAAAAGACACCTCAAAGAACATGAAATAACAGGAACATAACTGAATTTAGAAGAGGACGCTAACTCCTGGCTTGCTCTGTTAATCCACTACCGAGTTCCTCTGTATATGCCTAAATAATGTTTAATACATTTTAGCCGTGATAAACAGTGTTAGTCGTGCGTTAATATGGGCTTACGTATGTATCGGGCGCATTTCAATTGGCCAAAACACCAAGAAACTCAACCAATTGCCTTTTCTTCGAATTCAGATTTAACACTAATTTTTTCCTTTACACAGCAAAATTAACGCAAAGCACACAAAATTGGAACTGAAAAAGAATTAACCCTATTTAATAACTCTATCGGGTCCGCCTGTTCAGTGCTCCGTTGACTTCCCATCGCAAATCGCAATCGGCGCTATCCATTGTTATATCAACCCAATCCTTAATAAACTGCGACAAGACGGACGCGCCGGAGTTATAAAACATATCATATAAACCATATCGGGTCCGGCCATCGCATATCGCAATCAGCGAAACCCATATATATATATAAAATGTTATACGATATCGCGGACCCACCGGGACTTTACAATATAATATATATATGCTTCGGGCTCGGCCCATCGTATATCGCAATCGGCGGAACCAAACACCTGTACATAATGCGCTATGCTATACAGCGGACCCACCGGGAATATTAAAATGTAAAATATAAAATATCGGATACGCCTATCGCAAATCGCAATCGGCAGAACCAACACCCATTGCTCTGCAGACTCGCCGGGACTTTTAAACACAATGTGTATATGTTTCGGGTCCGGCCCGCAATCGCAAATCGCAATCGGCGCTATTAGCTCATCCATAACATTGCGGACCCGCCGGGACTTTATAAAACGCAATATATATATTTCAGGTCCAGCTCTTTAACACTTTAACACTTGTTTCTTTTGCGAATCCGATATATTACTTTGTTTCTTTCTTGTTTTAATATGCGACTATCACATACATACATACATATATATATATATATATATATATATATATATATATATATATATATATATATATATATATATATATATATATATATATATATATATATATATATATCGGGTCTAGCTCCATATAACCATTTATATAGCGATTTGATTTGTTCTTATAGCAACCTGGGCTAAACCGGGGCAGATTCTTTTACAATTCTTTCTTTTAGCGATTTCGCTATGTAATTTATTACATTTCCCTCTTGCCTTATCTATTTTTTTTAAGATATTTTCAAGTGATTCTTGAATGAAACATGAATATTGAAGGTAACAAAAATGCATGTTACAACATGCCCTATGCGATAGACACAACACCCTAGTAAATCAATGTCGGGAATTGGACAAGATTCAAGCCATCAACTTGTTATTCCATATTCCGTGACCTAACCGCGTTAGATGCTCGTGCCATCAGTGTCACATATGCTCTCAAACACACCATACGCGGAATTGTCAGTACCTTTCACGTTTTCGAGCAGGAAGAGAAACATTGAGACAACCTCACATTGGGGACACACCTCATGCTGATACTAAAATCCAGAGGCTGTCGACACTCAGGAATGCCCCACCTCATGACACCAACCAGGTGTCATCGTCTCACACTATGGACAATATTGACAGACACACCATTTATTGTGTTAGCACTAGTTTTGTGTGCAGTATTTGCACCAATAACTCTCATAGTTCTGAGACATGTCATATGTTACAAACATTTATACAACTTAGGATTCAACGTCAACCTCCTATTGAGGAAGACACTTTTGCCCCTCGGACACCAACCAGGTTGCAAGAACTTCCTCCCACTCATTATCAACCCACCATTACGAAAATTCTACCACCACCTAATGCTAACAACACACAACACCACATATGATTCATTTCCTCGTTCCTAGGAACCATGATTCCTGTTGTCTGCTCATCATTTTTTGGTGTCAATACTGCTAAAGCCACCACACTGGTGGTACCACCATCGACGGTGCAAACCCATCCCATGTGCACAATGTCAACTTCGCTAGGTTCTATGACATTAACCACCGAATCATATTATTTCTTGTTGACCAGCATAGCTAGGCCTGAACTCCACCCTCACAGCCTCCCACAACCCAATTCAACATTAGATAATTTTTTTCACTCAGACGAAGATATTCTAGAGCCCATGACTGAACCCGAATGTCCATGGGATGCCATGCACCATCGTTTTCTCTTTCTACCTGAAAAAACAATTGTACCTACTAACGCACCTAGCCTTGATATTTGCGCCATAAAATCAAAATATTTCATGCCTCTAGTACATGTAGATTGGTTTAAGAATCCCACCCTGGCACTAGATGCATTCGAGGAATGGAACATGTCAAATATTTCACCTACCATTAAGGTCAATATTTCAAACAAACCTGACATAGTTGAAGAGATCTCATTAGGGGCAACTTGCTCTCAAGAAGAGGTGGCCTCATACACTGCCTTATCCCAAGAATATAGGGATATTTTTGCATGGGCTTACTCTGAGATGGAAATTGTCACTCCCACCATTGTGGAACACCATATTGACACCTGGCCTGATGCCCACCCTATTAGGCAGAAACAACGTCAACTACATCCATTTAAGACAGAAGTGATCAAGAAGGAAATTAAGAAACTCCACAAAGATGGTTTCATCTATCCTATCGCTTACACTTCTTAGGTTTCTAACCATGTACCCATCATGAAAAAACAGGGCACCATTTGCTTTATACCGATTTTTGAGATCTGAATCAAGCATGTCCCAGGAAAATTACCCTATGCCATTCATCGACCAAGTCATCATGCTTGTGCGGGTCATGAAGCCCTATCCTTCATGGACATTTTTTTTGGGTATAATCAGATTCAGATTCGCCCCATAGATTAGAATAAAAAAACCTTCACAACCCCATGGGGCACATTCACATACTGAGCAATGCCCTTTTCCCTTAAAAATGTTGGTGCCACCTTCTAGTGAGCCATGAATTATATCTTCCGTGATCTAGCTCATCTCATTCTCGCTTATATGGATGACCTCACTGTATGATCCAAAAGGCGTGATGACCATTTGGACCTTCGCCTGGTGTTTCAAAGATGTCGACAATATAACCTTCACTTGAACCCTCTCAAGTGTGTCTTCTGCATTAACGTAGGACGACTACTGGGATTCATTGTTTCCCAACAAGGTATTAGAGTCGACCCTCTCAAAGTCCAGGACATCAAGGAAACACCACCTCCAAAAACTTTAAAGAAGCTCCAAAGCTTGTAGGGTAAGGCCAACTACTTACACCACTTTGTTCTTGACTACGCTACTTGTGCACACGACTTCTTGCACCTGGTTTGTCAGGATATCCCTTTCCATTGGGATCAGGAGGTACAAAAGTCATTTGAAGCCCTAAATGACGCATTAGCCCTCCTAACTACAACAAAGGCTATACCCTATAGCTCTCATTATTTGACGTAGCCATCGCTAGCGTATTGATCCAAGAAGGACTTGATAATAGAGAGCACGTAACTTATTACATCAGTGAGAACCTCTCCGGACTTGCATTGAAGTATGAGCCAGCCGAAAAGACAACCTTAGCCCTCTTACACTCCATACAAAATCTTCGACATTACATAATCTTACGGACGACCACCATAGTGGAAAATATCAACCCTATGCGATACTTTCTCACTCGCCGTATGATGGACCACAAATACACTCGATGGGTCGTTATTCTGCAAGAATTCGATATTCAGTTTGCCTCTGCCAAGAGCAAGAAGGCCCTTCTCCTCACTGAGTTCATCACTGATCTCCCAACAATGAACCAAGGATCCCTCGTTAATGATGCTTTCCTCGACGAACATTTGTTCTTAGTATCAATGGATGACCCCTAGTACGGCGACTTCCTTCTCTTTTTACGAACTCAAAAGTTCAAACCTCATCTTACTCGCGATGATCAGAGGCGAATACACCACCAAGCCCCTTGTTACCTCCTTCTGGGGGATGTCCTCTATCAACGAGAATTGACACCAACCTCTGTCGATGCCTCACTCATGGACAAGCTGAGCAGGTCTTAAATGATTTTCACAACAGGGCTTGCAGTGGTCACCTCTTAGGGATGGCCACCGCTCAAAAAGTCTTTCGTGTCGATTATTTTTGGCCCACCCTTTTCCATGATTGTATTTAGGAAGTCAAGAGTTGTGAGCGGTGCCAAAGATACGCTCATAAGGTGCGAGCCTCGCCAGCGCCCCTATACTCTGTCATCGTCCCCAACCCCTTCCGCAAATGGGGCATAAACTTCATGACCTACAACCCCCCATCATCAGGAAACCATAAGTACATTTTGGTTGTCGTTGACTACTTCACCAAATGGGCAGAGACCATGCCCACATATAATAACAACGCATAAACCATTGCATGATTTTTCTTTAACCATTTCATAACACAGTTCAGTGTTCCCAAGGAGTTGGTATCCAATCACGACAAACATTTCAAGAATGAAATATTTCAGGAGTTATCCCAACACCTTGGTTTTTCTCACGAGTTCACTTCCCCATACTACCCTTAGTCCAACAACCAAATACAAGTTGTCAACAAATTCCTCAAAACAATGTTGTAGCGTATGGTGAACAACCACAAAACCAATTAACACCACATGGTGTTTTCATCCCTATGGGTGTACCGCACGATGGTCAAAGCGTCTACAGGATTCACACCCTTCTAGTTAGTCTATGGGGTCGAAGTTGTCCTCCCCATTGAGCGAGATCCCTACCTTGCACTCAACCATCAAACTTCTCACCAACACCACACCTTTAGAGCAAAGGTTGGTGCAGCTGGAACACTCGACAATCATGCTATTTCCATTTTGAGCAAATATAGAGGTCCAAGCCATGGTACCTAGAAAGGAGATGTATCCCAGGAGGGGTGAACTCCTTGATCAAAAAATTGTGATAAGTGTTATTCTTGATGGTTTGCTGTTCATTTACTTGATGCTATTTAGCACTTTACTTTCATGCTATTCTGCTCATGATTTCACATAAAACTTGACATAAAATTTACCTGTTTCCAATCACAAACAACATAAGGGAACCCTACACATGAAGCAATAGATAAGCATGTGTTTATAAATCTGTAATTGAAATTAGCACATCAAAACTAAAATTCAACTACAGATCAAGTTGGCATCAGAGAAAAGGTTTATGTGCTTGATTTCTTGAGATTTGTGCAAGGAGAATTAACAATGTGCAAGTTTATGTGATGGCAGCTTCAACAAGTGATGTCTCTAATCTCTCTTCCTTAGCAAGATTCTTTGATGAAGAGATGTTGCAGGATTTTTTCATCATGAGAGATATGGTGCAAGATATGATTGAATATAGGAAGGAGAACACTATACTTCAAGAGGAGTTAATGGCCATGAAGGAGAAGAAGCAAGAGCTTCTTGAAAATATGCATGAGATGGATATTTTACTCCATGATGCCAAGGAAACCCTAGCCAAGTATGTGCATGAACACGAGGTATGCAATTCAAGTTTACCTTCAATTTCCTCTCAAAATGAATGTTTTGGTGCTTTTGAAAGACACACTAGAGGAATAGGGTCCAAATTATTGATGAAAATGGGCTATGAAGGTAAAGGGTTAGGCACACATGCACAAGGCATAGTTGAGCCAACTATTGTTGAGGAAAGGCCTAGGTATTTGGGTCTTGTTTATGGACAACATGATGGGGAATGATCCAAAGCCAAGGAGGCACATGAAGGTGTTCCAAGAGGGAATTTCATTACATGTTCATACCCTCAAGCTTGTGAAGAGTGTGTTCATGAGGAATGCAAAAGTTGTATACCCACTTTACAAGAAGATGCTCATAAGCATGCAACAAGTGGAAAGGGAAAACAAGATGATGTTGAAAGCTATAAGTTAATTGAAACCATTGTTGGTATTCCGAAGAGAGCCACTACCTCATCAAATTCACCTCCTCAAGAAGGTGACAAAGGTGAATGTGCAAGGTATAAATCTGCCTTTAATCAAGTTTCTTTTGATTATGATAAACATGGTAAATCTTCACATAAGAATTGGAGAGAATTTACATGTTCTTTTTGTGGTTTGAATAACCATAATGTTTCAAGATGTTGGAAGAAAATGGCCACATACAGGAAACTTTCAAAACAAAAGCGACAGAAAACCAGAGGTCCATTGGACAATGGAAACCATGTTGCAAAGAAGATGCAATTGTTTTGCACTCATTGCCATAAGCAAGGTCATCTCATAGACAAATGTTGGACTTTGTATCCAACAACTCATCCACGACATTTGAAGAAGGTGGAGAGAGATTTTGGCAAAGATGGAAAAGAGGATTCCATAATTGATGTGGGTCAAGATGATTCACAAGATGATGTGCAGCTACAAGAATCACCATTGAAATGGTTTGGTAAGAGGTGGTTTGATTTCTTATCCAAATAAGGCTTGCATTTATTTTGTTGATAGATGCAATTATTTTCCTTAAAAATGCATTTCTTTGCCTTATGAATGCATTACTTTTCTGTTGAAAGTATGCTGCAACTTGTATGATGCAAGATGTTGAAAGTGGAGTTCTGTTTGAATCACTTAAATGCAACAAAGAAGGCAATTTGTGGTTACAATTTTGTATGTGAATGCGTTTCTTTTGAATGTATTCTTGATGTTGCATATTTTCACCAAGAAGGTGTGTGAAAGTGGGGTGTTACTCACTTCATTTGTAGCAAATTTGTCAATTCAACTCTTTATGTACCCATACATGTTTTTGGGCTTATTGTACTTGTGTTTGTACTTGAGGGAGAGTTGAAGAATTGTACACATACATGAGAGTTTGTGTGTGTGAACAATGGAATTGTTGCTAGTTTCATTATGTTTGGATACATGCATGAGTGTCGACTTGTATTGATTGTTGTTACATGTATATCATATCGACTTGGAAGAGTTGATTTTATCTCCAAAGATGAAAGGGAGATGTTGATGTATTATTGCATGAGATGTGAAATCCTTGTTGTTTATGCAAAGAATCGTCAAGTTGCTGTACATGCTTATGTTTGGCTCTCAAGTCAAGTCAATTGTTGGAGCATGTTTTATCGACTTATGTTTAGTCGATGTTGTTTTATTGACTTATGTTTAGTCGATGATGTTTTGTCGACTTGTGTTTAGTAAACCATCAACTACACATCAAGATGATTTGTACACCAAGATGCAAGAGTACATGACAATGTTACATGATGTGACAATTTTTGCTTTGAAGGAGCAAAAGAAGAGGTCGTTGATTCGCATTTCTTGCATAATGTGTTTTTCCATTTAATGTTTGTATTTGTGACAAGATATTGCAAGATTTTGGAAGGTCCATTCTTGAGCAAGATGATCATGCTTAGCCTTCATTCTCAAATCATGACATGAGCAACATGTTGAAATGGATGATGATAGAGGCAAGAAGCGAAAATGGACGATATGCCAAAAATTTGCAGCCATTGTAGACCGTTTTTATGTGTTGACGCCAATATTCTCAGTGGGAAGGCTATCAGATTGTATCAGTTTCCCAAGCACTGAGGGATGGATGTGGTACAAAAAAGGTATTTTGCAACTAGAAAATGTCTAGCAAGTGTTGGATTGGGTCAGCAGCAAAAGGAGAACAATGGTTGAGGGACATCGTTAGTTGCAATGCAAGGCATGTCAGTGTACCCAAGTGGTTGTCATGGAGACTTTTCAAGTATAATAAGTTGATAGAGCTTGGGAAGGAGAAGAGTATTCATCTCTCATCAGATAACCAACTTTTGTGGGTCCAAAAGCCCGTCAGTGGGAAGGAGTGATCGAAATCTAGATTAGGGGCAAAAATTAGCTCAAAAATCAAAGTGCTCAAAATCGTGCAAAACCTGAACGACACATCTATTTCATCAAAACAATCCCAACACAACTTGTTTCGTTCAACACAGAGTTCGTATGAGGAAGTTAGAGCCCACTGACCGATTCACCAAACAACAATTTTTTTTGCAGGTACTACCCAGTCAGCAGGGTGTACTTTTGACATGGCAGGTGACATGGGCAAGTCAAAGAAGTCAACGCCCAATGAGGTTTCACTAAGTGTCATGATTTGATTGGCTAACTGGTTGGTGATGTGGCAGGTGCGTTAGCGCAAATTCTATTGGTTAGTTTTGGACCAATGAGATAATGCCACGTGGCAAGCCCGGAGGTTGCCACGTGGCACCTCCCAACGGCCTAGGCAATCTTCGGCATAGTTCAACAAAATTATATGGAGGCATAGGGGTTCGACCCCGCGACCTCCGGCACACAGTCCACAACACATACCAACTCCGCTACGTTATGACTTAACCTCTATAACGCACCATGTATATTTAAAATTTACAAGGTTTTGGGTTGGTAGTTAGGGGAGGGTCAACTTGTAGGCCAGCCCTCCCCATGTGAACGTAATTGCTGTTACATCAATAAGTTAAAGTGGGTGGCTCCATAAACCATCACCCCAACGGTTAGCGCCATGTGAACACCATTACAGTTACGCAAAAGGTTATGCAACGACTCCATAAACCAACACCGCGATGGTTAAGAAAAACATGTGAACATTTTAGGGTTAATGGTTATGGTGGTGCTTTATAAACCAGGTGGACAGTGCGACGGTAACCATGACATGTGAACCCTCTGACGAAACCACCAACGGTTTCGGAGCAATCAGAGTTATCCGCGCGATTAGAACTAAGCCTCCAACTAATCCTGGTTTAGTATTAAATTAACTCTAAGTTTAAAATGATGGTGTTTTGGCGGAACTCACTAAATCCGACAATTTCCCCAAATTTAGTGGCCATAACTGGAGTTTTCCAGATTTGGAGGAGATTTTCTAGGAAAACACTGTTTGAGCCATAACTGGAGCATTTTTCGACCAAATTGAGCTCAGGAAAAGGTGTTCCTAGCTAATTTGGACATTCTGAACTCATTGGAGCAGGTTGTAGAGGCTGAGAGGAAATTTTTTGCATGATATTTCCATGTTGAAGTTTTATGAAGCCTAGGACCACCAGGGAGGAGGTCAAGCCCATAACAACTGTAGTCCATTTGCAGAGCTTGAAGAGTCATCGTAGGGGTTTTTGGATGCTCTGAGTCCAATGAAGCAAGTTTCAGAAGCTGAAGAGAATTATAAACTGTACTTTTTTCCATTTTGAGCAAATATAAAGGCCCAAGCCATGATAGCTGGACTAAGGAGATGTAGCCTAGGAGGGGTGAACTCCTTTATCAAACACTGTGTTAAGTGTTATTCTTGATTGTTTTTTGTTCATTTACTTGCTTCTGTTCAACACTTCACTTTCATGCTAGTCTTCTCATGATTTCACTGTTGAAAATGCAACAAGATGATGGAGCTTAGTGAAAAGAAGTCGCCTTCACTAAGTGGGCACGCAGGTTATTTTTGGCGCAAAGTCTATTTTTAGACTATGTCTATTTTTAGACATATGGATCATGGTCTATGAGTTGCAGGATGCTATTTGTGGATGATTGGTCATGTTGGTAAAAATAGATGGACTTCTATTTTTAGACATATGGACGGAGTCTATTTTTAGACTGCCATGCTAAAAATAGAAAAGTCAAATATTATTAGCTCTTAATAATATTTGGACTATAAACATTATCTTATCCTCTTGCAGCACTACAGTTCGAGCTACAGATGTGGCACATGCAACTGTCAGAAGGAAATACGATTCTCTTATGGGTTAGTTGAGCTATTGCATGATGGACTTCAGTTAGAACTCAAGTGATTGAGTTTGGTGGAGTTGATTGAGGAGTTGATGGAGTTGTGTTCAGTTTGACTTGGTTGAACTAGTTGTATTTAGTCTAACTGCAGAATACACTAGTGATGAGTGATGTGAATTAATTATTAATTAATTCACTAATTATTAACTCATAAAGCAACTAAAGAATACATCAGTTAACTCAGTGCATGGACAGTTCAGTGGAGACAAGTGTTAGAAGTGAGTGAAAGGGCAAGACAACTGTCAGTTGTGACAATAGTTGTGCATGAGATTTGCACAATCAATGGATTGAGTATTGCCAATGAGGATTGCGTGGTTCAGCCAAGGGCAATACGAGTTTGGATCAGCCATTATCATCTATTCTCATGCAGGATTGCACAGTGGAGGCAGGCAAGCAGCGGAGGAGATTTGAACCTGTGATTGATTCAGATCTGAGCTAGTTTGTGTGTAACAGGTGGAGATAGTATTGAGTACTTGTGAGGAGTATTGTACTATGTATTGTTACATGTTCTCAATCAATATAATATACAGATAGTTGGGGGTTTTCAGCTGTATGCTTTCCCCGGGTACATACTGTGTCGATATGTGTGATTGATGTTTCTATGTGCGCATGCGATTGTTTCTGATTCCGCAAAATTGATGATCAATAGTAGAGGAGGTTATGTATTATGCATGCATTCCGCAAATAGTGTATAATCAGGATAATCTCTGTGAATAAGTGTTATATTATTCAAAATTTCTACATTCACATAAAACTTGACATAACATTTACCTGTTTCCAATCACAAACAACATAAGAGAACCATGCACATGAAGCAATAGATAATCATGTGCATATAAATCTGTAATTGAAATTAGCACAACAAAACTAACATTCAGTTACAAATCACTATTCTAGCCATTGTGGCTTTGGAAGTATCTGGGAGCCTATATTTAAAACATTGAAAAACATAATTATATGTCGCAATGATGATAAAGCATCATAATTACATTGTTAAAAGTGCTTCATACCTTCCTGGTCCGGGTGGAGTCTTCCCTGCTTTTCATGGTGCCTTCTTGTGTGCATCTGCCACGAGTGCTCTCCACTCCATCTATGGAATTGATGAAGGGAATTCATGCGACTTGGCACTTTGCAATTGAGACCTATACTAGTCCCATAAATATTTTAAATGTAGGCCTACCTTTGAGGTAACTCCAGATTTGTTGAAGGTACCCTCAATGAATAGGAGAACCATCATGTTAATAAGTTAATATTTTAACTTAGAACTTTGGGATTTCTAGTTTGTGTGAATGGTCAGCCCAAATATTTCCAAGATTATGTCATACAAATGCCTATAAGATACATCATTTCATGTAAAATGTTACTATCATTAGTTTAAAATAATCACATACTATACATTAATTTCATTTAGGTTGTACTTAATATTTAAAACAATTCTTAAATACCTGGAAGTTTTTCTATTTTCTTGTGGAAATTGTCATCATCTAACAAAAACGTGATCGATAGTGATCCCGTGCTAGTAACATGGGAAGATCTAGGAAATCTCACTTCAAATTGTGTAATCGGATCATGCTCTGAATCCACAACATCATGTGTAGATACTGATGTATGTTGTTTAGGTAGTGCAGATACTTCAGTGGGTGGTTGAGTAGGTGTACTGATACCAATTGCTGGTGACTCACTCACAGGGGGATCATCAACACTGCTACCAACACCGACCCCCATAGTCGTAGCGTGAGGATCGTACTGCACCAAAAACTCCTATAAAATAAAGAGTTTTTTTTTTGTTTTTTTGTTTTGTTTTGTTTTTTTGTTTTGTTTTGTTTTGTTTGTTTTTTTTTTTTTTTTTTTATAAAGGATGAGATAACTAAATCATAAACAAATAAATGGATAATTAAATGAGTTGCTCACCCCATACCAACGAACTTGTTGCAGCAAGGTTTTGATTTCACCTTTTATCTCATCTGTTGGAGACTCAATCAAAACTAAAGAATTAAGTTTCTTGTTTGCTTTGATTTTAAGCTTCTTTATTGTTTGGATTGGATCGTCAGAAATAAAAATTGCTTCATTAGTAACCTCTTCCTCACGAGCATATGTGGATTTCTCTAAAGCTGGTGCTTTCCCCTTATCACCCTATTTATCAAATAAGTGTAATTTGCAATTCATCCACAATTAATCATCATTATATTAATAAGAAAACCACTACTGACATATGCCTAAATTTATATAGAAACTTCACATTATATCATGGCCAATATTAAAGGTTCTAAATTTATAAAAAAATCATCATCTTGGAAGGCTCTTTCAAGAGGCATTATGACAAGATCAATATATATTCCATATTGTATAGAAACAAAACTTTGAAAAGGATGAAGGAATGCATTTGATCAAGTTGGTCATATGCACAGTGAATCTTTCATTTAGTTATATGATGCCTAAAAATTATGAATTTGACTTACTCTATAACAGATAAAATGGTACTTGTATATATAACTCATGGTTATATTATTTTACATACAACCACATTGATGTTTACCTATTGTGAGGTTGGTTCCCTTTGACCTTGATAAACCCGACACAATATTTTAACCATGACGTACTAAATTTTTTTCTTAACTTACAAGAGTCTAACAATATATTGTAGTAAATGACAATCATAACATACAATAGATATTGCTTACAAGTTAGGTAAAATTGAATACATATCACCCCCATAATAGAAATACTTGTATTTATTCTATTCAAATTGTAATCAATGAGAAACTCTTCCCCTACAACTATTGATTTAATGGCACATAAGAATACACAATTTCCTTCACGTCCCTCGAATATGCAATTGGGTTTCTTATTTGTGGTGACGGGCTGTGTAATATTTATAAACCCTACAATATTCCCTGCTACTTTCAGCCTTTCATCAATATGCATAGTTGTGCCTTTATTTTCATCATTGTCTTTTAATTGTATATAATTTGCGTGTTAGCCTCATACTCACAATCAATAAGTCCAAAATAATAAATTATGAAACTTGGAAAATATAATTTCTACTTGTCTTTGATGTGCTCATCAATTCTAGAATTAGTTTGTTCCTAATACTTGGGAGTTTATTGAGGTCTAGTTGTTGAGAAATTCTCTCCAACTAGTTCAGCTCCTAGATTAGTGTGTGGTTGAGATATTCACTCAACCAAGAGATTGAATATCTAAGATAGACTAACTACCTCGAGAGATAACTTGATGTATTTATATTGTATCATCATTATTTGTGAATATGAAATTAGGCTTAAAGCCTTTTCTACCATGTTTCTGTCTCCATGATATTATTTTATTTTTATTAATTATCTTCAATTGGTATCAGATCTAGGTTAGCAAGGATAAATTAACTATTGGCGAGTGAGTAAGAATCGTATGAAAGGCAATAGGGCAGGCAAATGTAGAAAGATACGACGATAATATATTGGAATTGTTTGCTTTAGTTACTATTGCACAAAATTATTGCGGCCTACGAGTCCCCATCGCCATTGATAACTTGCATCGATTCGTCCTTTTTGTCCACTCTTGACCACTAGGGAAAAATCCTAAACGACCATACAAGACTTCTAGGAGCTTAAATTTGTTTTCGGGGCCAAAACATTATTTTAATTTTCCCGTTCCCTTGGCTTTGGCTTCATCCAGAGCATATATATTCAATTCCGTTGCGCCATTGTGCATGACGAGGTTGAAACCAACGTCTCACAATCGAGCTATTGAGAGGCGTACTAGGTTCAGAGTTGTTAATCATACCGAGTTATGATATTTTTCCTAGTGTTGTTAGGTTTTGGGCATTTATAAACGTCAGTCACAGTAGCCAGGGAAGCAGGAGGCGGTGGATAAAAGGAGGCTTAATGTGGCTTTTTGTTCTCAAGAGTCAGTTTTTTTACACGTTTTCGTTGAATTTGAGAAGTTTGAATGAAACATATAGGTTGAAGGAATTATCCTCATGTTGATCAAGAAAAATGACCCTTTCAACATTCTATGGGAGACCACCTAGTCAAGAACTTAAAGAAACTCCTTTTCCATTGAAATGGTGGTTCCGACTAGTTAGACTAGGTCCAGTTACCTTTTCTTTCTCTCTATTGGCTTAAGGTATGTCTTTTAATTACCAACATATAAGAGACATCAGATTGATTCTCCTTGTTGATCAGGCAAGAGAATGATCCTTAAGCTGACTTTGTGGCTCAGCGAAACCACTCTAAGATTTTCCTCTTTGGGAAGAGGACTTCTAAGATGCAAAAACAAGAATTAAAATGAAAAACTTATCCTATGATGCACTATCCTATACCTATCTCGATTTAAGGAAAGAATGCTATTTCTCTCAATCGAGAGGAAGCTAAAAGGATGGGAAAAGAAGCATGTAGGAATTAGAATTGTAATGAAGGAAATATACCAAGGAAATAGTTCACGAGATCTAATCCTTGTTAAAACAAATACAAACAACTAAATGCTTAATAAATAGTTACTAGACACTAAACTGTAAATAGCTCCAACTCCTAATAAAAATATGTATAAGAACGAGAAATTCATGTCATAGTACTAAAGTAGTTCAAATATAATGCTATGTAGAAAAGAAAAACATCTATAACTCTAAATTGTTAGATAGCTAGCCAGCCTAAAGAAATAAATGTTTGTTATTATACAATTTCTAGTTTTCAAGATGCATTTCTAATTAGTTCTGCAAGGTAGCTTGATCAGAATTTTAAATGGGCTAAAAAATAACATTTAACAATAGTGCTAAAGCCAAAAAATAACTCATACAACAGAAATCTAATTGAAAACTAAAAACATTTATTTCAATAATCGATGCAAACAATAGTGCCATACAACAATTACATAAATAAACTTTATTATGAATATGAATCAAGTTACAGATCCTCAAAAGATTACAGCAGAGCAAATCCCTCACTGCTAGCAACTCGATCTCTATCTGCAAATGAGTGCTGAAACTCCTCTACAAACAGGCTGAAAGCTCCTAAATTATTCTGCCTCTTCTCCTAGATTCGAATCCACTTTCTTTTATCTTAGAGATGGGTATTTATACACAAAAGAAAAATTAATAGTCCCCCTCTATTACTCAACAGTTGGAGCAATACAAGTAAAATGAATTTGGTGGTTTTGCTTTTGTTAGATCACAGACCAAATATAGATTGTATTAGTTGAGGAAAATAACCCTGTTTGGTACGTGCTGATGAGTTTGGTTTGCTTCTAACAGGATAGAATTACACTTTCATGGTGAAGTCCAACCTTAGCCTCGTTGTTTCAACCACCTCTATCTATTCTTATCCAGTGTTATACCACTTGGTGGGGTTCCTTCGAGAATATTGATTGGATCTATTTTCCATCGTCAACCATGGAAGCCTGTCTGCTAAAACAAATAATAAAAGCAGTTGCAAATGGAGGATTTTATTAAAATGGCGAAAAAAATTCAAAACACTATAATACATATAAAAATTCATTTATGCCATGAGACCCTTTTTAAATTAATTAAGTGGAATTTTATTTATAATAATAATAGTGGCCGGAGCAAGAGTGACATGTGGCAAGAGCTGAGTGGTATCAGAGGTAAGCCCATTGGAACTTTTTATAATGTACACAAATAAAAAATGTCGATACGTCGATATTGGGAGGCTCCGATATGGAGCAGACACGATATCTTTATAGACCATAATTAATACCATATCGAGTCCAACATGTCAGAGCTTGGCAGATATCAAAATTTGGAGGGGAGGCACATTGGGATATCCGAACAGAATCATATCGGAGTATCAATGAAGTGATATATGAGAGTTCGAAGATGTTGGAATATCGACGATGGATGTTTATCGAAGTATTGGCAGAGTGATATATCGTAGGTCAGAGTGGCATGGATATCTGAGTTTTTAAAAGCTTGCTTAGTTGAAAATCTGTGATAAGTCTTGACCTTGATGGGAGCGGGACCAATGATGTGGTAGGTGGGTCCTCTGACAGCCGCTTTGTGGATTGGACTTTGAATATCAGGTATTTCAAATGAATTCCTCTGATATATTAATATGCGCACCACTTAAATCTTATTCCTTGATTACCATCTTGTTGTATCACAATTGAACAGAACCTTCAAATTTCAGGATCCATGCCTTTTTTAGAAATATCTGCATGCATAATGGTTAGCTCGTGGTTTTGATCATGTCACATTTACACATATGCTAAGAAATCATAATCATATAGTTGATTGCATGACTAATCAAATCATAGACTGGCATGTATCACATATATATCACCATCGAGAAACATAAATCATGAACATAATATCCATCACATAAATGCAGAAATATATCACATGTATAGAAGCATGCACATAAGGACACATCATAAAGAGTCGCAAAAACCATATCTTGTATATATATATATATATATATATATATATCTATATATATATATATATATATATATATATATATATATATATATATATATCAAAAAATACATGAATACAAAAATATACATCCGTTGGCCCAAGGCTAGAAAAAGTAAGTCATCAAATAGGGGAGCATCCTCATAATGGGTGCTTACCCTGGTCCATACAAAAGAAATATCTAGGGTTGTATCCCTCCACCCCCTACGTCCCCTCACGTGAGGACTAATTGCCTTATCTGGTGCTATAATGGGACGCGCAGTCGCCATTGCCATTGCGAGGCTACGTAGGTGATGAGCCCCGAATTGGGTAACTTATTGGGCTCAGTTTGCCTAATTTTCCTTGTTCAATACTCCATTTTTCATAGATTATGCATGTTTTTCTAGTATGTTTATGTTATTTGAACGAATAAGGGTGGTCACTCTACCAAGGAGGCTAATACGTGGTCATTTCAGGTTTTTTGGACAAATTTTGGAGCAAAACCAAGCAATTATGGCCTAGGTGACAGCCAAGCTTGAGGTGAGGATTCGTAGGGAGGTTGTCTGTGGCATTAAATGGCCCTTCCTCGAAATCTCCACCCTCAACTCCGAGCTCAACAGGCCACCAAAACGAGTTCTAAAGGCAGCCAAGCAGCTTTGGGAAGAGTGACTGTCTACTAGTAGTTGGAACAGCCGAGTCCCTTGAATCTAGGAGGGCTGCTAGCCCCCTCGTATTGTATAAATAAGAAGGCCTCAGCCTTCGTAGTTTACTTTTGGAACTATTGGTATTTTCACTATAGTGCTGTCCTTTTTCAGCTCGTTTTTCTTAGCTACTACTGTACAACTTTCTTGTAATGATTATTTTTGAGTAATGAGAAGCAGCTTTAGGCATCAGATCTGAGTTCTTTATAGGAGCCTGCAGCTCTTGGGGTTGGGCCCAACCCGAGTGCTAAGGCCTCCTTTATGTATTGTTATTTGTTCTTTATGCATTTGCAAAATAATTTCTGCTAAGTAGATTAAATCTTGTTGATTAACTAGGTCACTGTTAATGGTTAGAAAGACTTTTGATGCTCAGATTTAGTTGATAGGTTGTTAACAGGGAAAAGCCTCAAAAAAGGGCCATCAAACATCTCTGGTTTCACCTCTCCCTCAGTGAGATCAGGAGCTGGGATCAGGGTGACCTTGCTGCCCACAAAAACACTGATTTTGCTTTGCCATGCAATCACTAGTGTTTGATTTTCATGTGTAGAAGTTGGTTACAAGTTCAGACTTTTGCTTGCTTAGTTGCATGAGTTAGTATACATGGTTTCATTGCAGATCAACTTCTATTCATTCTCTTTACTGACAGCTAGATCAGATTAGGTCAACGTAACTAGGTCTTTGATTTTTCAAGTTTTCGTTGGTTCAGTTGGAAAAACGACTTGCAGAGCACCTGTACCACTTCTCTACCTGCCCATACTCCATCACACCCATCTACTCCATCTCTCAGCTCAGCTTCTAGCCTTACGTTTTCCATTTGCTCACATAACCCTAGTTTTTTGTGCATCATTGCTTCAGTCCTCCTTGAACAAATCCAGCCATCTACATGTTATCACTCAGGTTGTTCCCTTTGACTCCTAAGGGAATACGGCCGAGGTAACCACAAACCAATCTTTGGACTGAAGGTCCTAGCCTACCTGCAATCAGAGAGGGCTCTCTCTTTATGATTTAGCTTTGTTTAAGGGATGATTTTAGGCTAGATATGATGCACATGGGTTTTGTTTGAGTTTGGTGGGATGGTTGATCTATTCAAGCAGAGTTGGCATGCAAAGTGTAAGAAGTTCAAACCATTGGGCATGGAGGCAATGAATGTGAACTGAAGGGTGTGTTTTCCTTGGCAAAAGAGGGGAATATGGAGCAGGATAGCTACACATGGCACAATGATTAATGCTGGAATAAGATGGAATGGAGGTCAGGGGATGAGAGGAAATTAAGGATCTCTCATCCAGCCAAAGAGGGAAAGTGGATGAAGGCTAAATAGGAGCAATGAAGAATTCCTAGACAGCATTCATAAGTGAAGGAAATAGCTTAAACATGATCAATTAAGTATGCATATTCATCACTATTCCAGAGAAAACATAGAAAAGTTACAAGAATTGAGCACAGAGGGCATGAAAACCATTTCTGAACTATTCCTTCTTCCTGCAACTTAGATTATGACATATAGATGATACTGATACATATAAACTGATAAATAGAGGGAGAAAGACTTATTGTACCATGAGCAAGCACGAGAATTCCATATCAAGCTCTTCAGCCATTGAAAACATAACCTGCCATTTCAGATGCAAACATTCCAGCAATCTTTGATTACAGAAGCTCTCAACATATACAGCGCAAGTCTTGGAATGAAAGATACAACCAACCAACCCTTTTCACAATACATAAGGTGGTATAAATAGAGAAAATATCTAAAAATATCTACAACAGCAGATCTGATGGCAGATATGGAGAAATGAATGATTCTAACCTAACATCTATTGAAATGAATGCTAAAAATATCTCTATGAGTTGTGCTGGAGGCAACAGCTTCAAGAATAAATTAATACGGGTCCTTTGTTGTGATGCACTGGCCATTTAGCCATAACTGCGCCTTGGATACTGAAGCACTGCTCTCATGTGTCTTCATACACTGCTTTCTGCAATATCTGGGCTTTATCCTTTTATCAACACCTCTTAGGCGGTTCTGTTGCTTTTAGGTGGCTTTAACACATTTAATAATGAGTTGGTGAGCTTTGATGGCCCTGAGCCGCCTTATTGACTTTGATGGGGGCCTTTATTATTCATCTGCGCAGGCTTTAAGTCATTTTCTGCAAAACACTTTAACTGATATTCTTTAATTGCTGATCGGGGCTTTTCCCACTGTTGATACACTTTGTCGCTTCCTCTGATACACTTTGACTGTCCCATCGCCCTTTATGGCCGCTGTTCGGCCCAAATAATTGTTGTGAGGCCATCTGCGATCCTTGGGAACTGCTATCGGCGCTTGCTGATCAAAATGATGCTTAAATCTTCAAAAAATGCTGCAAAACGGAGGAGAAATGTATGCTGATAGATTGCTGAGGCAAAACCATGTATTTGGAAGTATTTCGGGTTGGGAGCAATTGAAAATGGCTGAGGGATGCCTTGTTTCCTTTGCAGCTGTGGCGGGCGCGGGCGCCGCATATAAAACCATGAAAATGGCCCTTTTTCTTTAAAACAGGAAAAAATGCCTTAACACATGAAAATTCATTGAAATTTTAGCGCTGGCGGGCACTGTTCAAAATATTAAATCGTGGCCGTTGGATCCGGCGCGGGCCGATCCAACGGCTGGCGCTAAATCGGCGATCGGCGGATCCAATGACACAACCTCCGATGAGCGATATACCATGCGGACCCGAAAATGTATTAAGGCCCTCTTTTATTTGAACTCGGGTCTAGCCCATCGGTGAACCCGTATCGGCGGAGTTTGATAAAAATGGGTCAGCGGACCTGAAACTCTTCAACACTGCACTTTATAACTTTTCGGGTCACGAAAATGAGGGTACAGTACTACCCCTTTTCAGACCCGACAGACTTTAGGCCTGCTTTATTGTTATTTCGGCTCCGCTATATCGGAGCATTCTCGCTTTATCGTACAAAAGGGCCTTTTGGAACCTGAAATCTTTATGTGCCACGCTTTATAATATTTCGGCTCCGCTGGTCGGAGCCACATATGGGGGCGCTGCGATACGATCGGGGCCGTTGATCTGAGGGCCCGATCCAATGGCTCTGGATCAATCGGCGGACGGCAGTCGGAGGGACTGGGGGTATTGTAATATGGGCGCATAACTTATTGCGACCCCCGATAGAGATATCGCATCAGCGGTCCGCCATCGGAGCAATGCATATATATGGGCCAACTCTTGACCGCACCTCCGACAGCGATATCGCTTCGGAGGGGGGTTTAATCATTCGGGAAAGGCTTTTTTAAGGGATGCGATGAGGATTTTGTGATCGGAGGGAGGTTTGCATGCTTTGTAAAGGGTTTTGAGGCCTCGGAAGGGGTCCGATAACCTAAAAAAGAAGAATTTCATGCTTTGGAGAAGTCCAAAGGCACTTGAGAGGGGTTTTATGGATTTGAGAAGGATTTTAGGCCTTTAAAAGGGTTTGTGCCTTAGAAAAGGTAGAAACAAGGCCAAAAGGATGGATTTTATACATTTTGAGGGGGATTTATGCATAGGAATGAGTCCTAATGCATTTGGAAGATGGTTTGAGGGGGGAAATGAGGGTTCTTGCTAAGTCTCAGGCGAACTTAGCAACTCCCAAGCATAATAATGGTTATTTTTCAACCAGGGGGAGGGGATAAGTATATAGGGGAGTTATTAACATTGTTATAGTAAGGGGAGGGGAGATAGATATGGAGTTACATAGTAAAGTTAGTAGTTAGCATGATAATGATAAGAAAAGCGCTAAGTATGAGATCTTAGGCTATTAAGGGGGAAAATGACTCATAGAGGAAGTATGGACATTCCTTGAGTAAAGCAGATCTTTACCAAGGCAACTGATATGAAAATGATGAGACTAAGAGATATCAAGCAGATCTTGTCCTCTTTAGGGGAAGTTGGTGAGTGATTTGGGGAAGAGGAAGAAGGGGAAGTTAGACATGCCTCGCTTGAGCTCCTTCAAATGGAAAACTGCCTCGTGCTTGAGATGTGAATAGATATGACACTTGAAAATATGAAATGGATCACAAGCCATGATTCTGCAACCACAAAGCTACCTACCCGGCCTACTCACCTAGCATTTTCTCTTCTTTTTGGTTTGGGTGCACTTGAACTAGCATACCCAGCTTTTCATTCTTTTCTTCTTGTTGTCCTCCTATCTAAATCTACACTTATTGCATCCAGGGGCTCAGATTAAGCTGTTGAGCACCCTTGTTTCTCTACCTATCTACAAATCTGCCAAGATTAGGCTGTTTGGACAGATATTCATTCTCTACATTCTACAACAAGAAATTGGAACCTAGGGAGGCCAAGATTAAGCTGTTTGGCCTTCCCTTAACTAAAAACTCATCAAAAATGGATTAACACATCAAAATGGAACACAGCAGTGGCATTTAGACTAGCACACTCTCATGGCCTCTTCTTTTGCCTCTTAAGGAAATATGGAACATTGTAGCATGAAAAGTATGACATATTTGGCATGTAAAAATGTCGATCATGAAAGATGAATACCTGTTGCAACAGGAGGCTAACAGTGGCTCCACTTGGGGATGGATTTTCCTTGTGAAAAGCCAAGAACAGCAGGTCAGATTGCCTTGATCTTTATTTGTTGCTGTACTTTGCAAAATTCCTTTTGCTGGCTGCCTTATTAATCCTACCTACTTACCCTAATCAGCACTTACTTTACTGTTAGGTGAAATGAAACAGCCAATGCAGCCACTTAAGCATTATAAACATCAATGAGTTTTGTTGCTTGTGCTTGCTGTCACTTGAGATGGAGATCTTGGAATCTGATATAGCTTTGTTAATCCCTGCAAAGACAAGGACGGTCCTGATCTCCTTTGCTGAAACAAGAAACTGTACAAAAGGGTCCTGCAGCATATATACATTATTGCTGGACTGAATTAAAGAACTGTACAAAGGTTTGGGACAGCTATCATGCTTTGGAATAGGGAGATCATCAGCAACTTGACATTGAGCCTTGCAGCCTTCTAATGGAGAAGAGCACTGATTTATTTCATCACTCAGCCTGCCATCTAATGGATTGCACAAAACTTGGAGCGATACTTGCAACTCATAAAAAACAGTCTCAAATGGCACACGACTGATTTGCGCAGGCTGCTCCTCTTCTTCTTCAAAAAAATCAGATGGCTAAAAACAAAGAGGCAGGGGATCCACTTGGATCATTTGGTCACATGCTGCTGCTTCTGAGTCTTCCTCAATCTGATATTCAATGGCTCTTTGGGGCTGCAAAACTAGAGGTAATATATTTTGAACAATGATTTGATTATCCTCCAGACGGTCAATATCAACACTTGTTGATACTTGGTTATGCACAGCATGATAATTCTCCTTAATAAATTGAAAAGACTCAAAACAGAAAGGTAAAGTTCCTTTGCTGAAATTAAAATTTTCTGCCTTTTCCTCCTTTTCTTCATAGCTGAAATGGGCACGCTGATCATTGGATTCAAGCTGTTGATCCTGAACTGTGCTTTCTGCCAAAATAAGCTCTGACTCCTTTGCAAGGTTGATTTGGTCATTAGGCTCATAATCATCATCATACAGATCATACTTGGGCAAACAGTTGAAAGAAGAGAAGCTATTATATTCACACAGTATATCAGGAGACTACTCCTTCACATATGGCTCTATGAATATGTCATCTGATTTGTGGTAGGTTTGTTCGTGAATGTCACTACTTTCCTCATGCACAACAGATGTGTTCTTGTGCTGTAAGCATTCAACTTTCTTTGTGATCAGCTGCATCATTTCCTCTGACTTTTGTAACACACTTTGAAGTCTTTCCTTTTCCTCTGCCTTGCGCTGTTCTTCCCTCCTCTTCAGGTTTGCCTCTACGTCCACAGCTATGTCCTGCATTTGTTTCAAAGTGGATGGGCATCTTTCTCTCAAACGGAATTCAGTTTCTGGATCAAATGCTCTAGGATAGTGCAATAGAGCTAGATCAGAGGGAGGTCTTATATTCAAAGTCATAGAATGATAAACTTGATTGAACCGGTCAGAAAATTGCTGAACAGATTCATTTGGAAGCCTTTTTAACTGATCATATTCTTCAATGAGCGAGAGGAAATCAATTTTGATCATCCATCTATCAAGGAAGAGTTTGAATAACTGCTGAAGATTAGAGATGCTAGCCTCAGGCAACGCTTTAAACCAAGTCCTAACTTCGCCTTTCAAAGAAAGGGTAAACAGCCTAATACTAACATCCTCATCTTCCACTTCAAATATATTAAGATAGTCTTCAAAAGCCTGAATATGCTTTTGCGCAGTAACACCATTCTCTCCATCAAATCTTTGGAGATACTCAGGATGATTTTTAGGCAAAGGATTGAGCATGGGAGGCAAAATGAGAGGCTTATATCTATCAGGAACCTTACGTGGCACGGGATTATGTATAGGGGTTGAATGACTGGGCTCGATATGAACAGGGATAGGATGATTTGCTTTGATACTTGTTTCCTCCTTGGCTGTATGATGATTTTCAGCAGCGTTTAAAGGTTGTTGTTCTAATGTGCAAGGAGGCTTTTCCATAACATTTTCAAAAGGAAAATCATAAAAATCAAATTCAAAATCGTGTTTAAAATACAATATACACAGCAAAAGTTTATGGAAGAGAAAGAACATGACCTCTTGGATGATAATCCAGGTCAAAAGCCTGATCTGCTCATATATTTCTTTTGGGTTCATTTCTCCAGCGGAGTCTTTATTATGAGGATTATGTGGAGTCGCCAAGTGGATAAATTAACTTTGAAGGGTCTGATCTCTGTCCACCAACACAGACCAGATCTAATATGAAATAAATCTGAAGAAAAGGGAGATTTTCTCCAGGAAACAAAATATTTTTGAGATTTTTGAGATTTTTTATTTTTTGGGATTTTTCAAAACAAGTTTAAGACTTATTCGAAAGGCAAGCTGATAAAAAATGGGGATTTTACAGTAATAAACAGATGATTCTCCCCAGTGGAGTCGCCATTATGTTATCACTCAGGTTGTTCCCTTTGACTCCTAAGGGAATACGGCCGAGGTAACCACAAACCAATCTTTGGACTGCAGGTCCTAGCCTACCTGCAATCAGAGAGGGCTCTCTCTTTATGATTTAGCTTTGTTTAAGGGATGATTTTAGGCTAGATATGATGCACATGGGTTTTGTTTGAGTTTGGTGGGATGGTTGATCTATTCACGCAGAGTTGGCATGCAAAGTGTAAGAAGTTCAAACCATTGGGCATGGAGTCAATGAATGTGAACTGAAGGGTGTGTTTTCCTTTGCAGAAGAGGGGAATATGGAGCAGGATAGCTACACATGGCACAATGATTAATGTTGGAACAAGATGGAATGGAGGTCAGGGGATGAGAGGCAATTAAGGATCTCTCATCCAGCCAAAGAGGGAAAGTGGATGAAGGCTAAATAGGAGCAATGAAGAATTCCTAGACAACATTCATAAGTGAAGGAAATAGCTTAAACATGATCAATTAAGTATGCATATTCATCACTATTCCAGAGAAAACATAGAAAAGCTACAAGAATTGAGCACAGAGGGCATGAAAACCATTTCTGAACTATTCCTTCTTCCTGCAACTTAGATTATGATATATAGATGATACTGATACATATAAACTGATAAACAGAGGGAGAATGACTTATTGGACCATGAGCAAGCACGAGAATTCCATATCAAGCTCTTCAGCCATTGAAAACACAACTTGCCATTTCAGATGCAAACATTCCAGCAATCTTTGATTACAGAATCTCTCAACATATACAGCGCAAGTCTTGGAATGAAAGATACAACCAACCAACCCTTTTCACAATACATAGGGTGGTATAAATAGAGAAAATATCTAAAAATATCTACAACAGCAGATCTGATGGCAGATTTGGAAAAATGAATGATTCTAACCTAACATCTATTGAAATGAATGCTAAAAATATCTCTATGAGCTGCGCTGGAGGCAACAGCTTCAAGAATAAATTAATATGGGTCCTTTGTTGTGATGCGTTGGCCATTTAGCCATAACTGCACCTTGGATACTGAAGCACTGCTCTCATGTGTCTTCATACATTGCTTTCTGCAATATCTGGGCTTTATCCTTTTATCAGCACCTCTTAGGCGGTTCTGCTTCTTTTAGGTGGCTTTAACACATTTAATAATGAGTTGGTGAGCTTTGATGGCCCTGAGCCACCTTATTGACTTTGATGGGGGCCTTTATTATTCATCTGCGCAGGCTTTAAGTCATTTCCTGCAAAACACTTTAACTGATATTCTTTAATTGCTGATCGGGGCTTTTCCCACTGCTGATACACTTTGCCGCTTCCTCTGATACACTTTGACTGTCCCATCGCCCTTTATGGCCGCTGTTCAGCCCAAATAATTGTTGTGAGGCCATCTGCGATCCTTGGGAACTGCTATCGGCGCTTGCCGATCAAAATGATGCTTAAATCTTCAAAAAATGCTGCAAAACGGAAGAGAAATGTATGCTAATAGATTGCTAAGGCAAAACCATGTATTTGGAAGTATTTCAGGCTGGGAGCAATTGAAAATGGCTGAGGGATGCCTTGTTTCCTTTGCAGCTGTGGCGGGCGCGGGCGCCGCATATAAAACCATGAAAATGGCCCTTTTTCTTTAAAACAGGCAAAAATGCCTTAACACATGAAAATTCATTGAAATTTTAGCGCTGGCGGGCACTGTTCAAAATATTAAATCGTGGCCGTTGGATCTGGCATGGGCCAATCCAACGGCTGGCGCTAAATCGGCGATCGGCGGATCCAATGACACAAACCTCCGATGAGTGATATACCATGTGGACCCGAAAATGTATTAAGGCCCTCTTTTATTTGAACTCGGGTCCGGCCCATCGGCGAACCCGTATCGGCGGAGTTTAATAAAAATGGGTCAGCGGACCCGAAACTCTTCAACGCTGCACTTTATAACTTTTCGGGTCACGAAAATGAGGGTACAGTACTACCCCTTTTCGGACCCAACAGACTTTAGGCCTGCTTTATTGTTATTTCGGCTCCGCTATATCGGAGCATTCCCGCTTTATCGTACAAAAGGGCCTTTTGGAACCTGAAATCTTTATGTGCCGCGCTTTATAATATTTCGGCTCCATTGGTCGGAGCCACATATGGGGGCGCTGCGATACGATCAGGGCCGTTGATTTGAGGGCCCGATCCAACGGCTCTGGATCAATCGGCGGACGACAGTCGGAGGGACCGGGGGTATTGTAATATGGGCGCATAACTTATTGTGACCGCTGATAGCGATATCGCATCGGCGGTCCGCCATCGGAGCAATGCATATATATGGGCCAACTCTTGACCGCACCTCCGACAGCGATATCGCTTCGAAGGGGGGTTTAATCATTCAGGAAAGGCTTTTTTAAGAGATGCGATGAGGCTTTTGTGATCGGAGGGAGGTTTGCATGCTTTGTAAAGGGTTTTAAGGCCTCGGAAGGGGTCCGATAACCTAAAAAAAGAGGAATTTCATGCTTTGGAGAAGTCCAAAGGCACTTGAGAGGGGTTTTATGGATTTGAGAAGGATTTTAGGCCTTTAAAAGGGTTTGTGCCTTAGAAAAGTTAGAAACAAGGCCAAAAGGATGGATTTTATACATTTGGAGGGGGATTTATGCATAGGAATGAGTCCTAATGCATTTGGAAGATGGTTTGAGGGGGGAAATGAGGGTTCTTGCTAAGTCTCAGGCGAACTTAGCAACTCCCAAGCATAATAATGGTTATTTTTCAACCAGGGGGAGGGGATAAGTATATAGGGGAGTTATTAACATTGTTATAGTAAGGGGAGGGGAGATAGATAGGGAGTTACATAGTAAAGTTAGTAGTTAACATGATAATGATAAGAAAAGCGCTAAGTATGAGATCTTAGGCTATTAAGGGGGAAAATGACTCATAGAGGAAGTATGGACATTCCTTGAGTAAAGCAGATCTTTACCAAGTCAACTGATATGAAAATGATGAGACTAAGAGATATCAAGCAGATCTTTTCCTCTTTAGGGGAAGTTAGTGAGTGATTTGGGGAAGAGGAATAAGGGGAAGTTAGACATGCCTCGCTTGAGCTCCTTCAAATGGAAAATTGCCTCGTGCTTGAGATGTGAATAGATATGACACTTGAAAATATGAAATGGATCACAAGCCATGATTCTGCAACCACAAAGCTACCTACCCGGCCTACTCACCTAGCATTTTCTCTTCTTTTTGGTTTGGGTGCACTTGAACTAGCATACCTAGCTTTTCATTCTTTTCTTCTTGTTGTCCTCCTATCTAAATCTACACTTATTGCATCCAGGGGCTCATATTAAGCTGTTGAGCACCCTTGTTTCTCTACCTATCTACAAATCTTCCAAGATTAGGCTGTTTGGACAGATATTCATTCTCTACATTCTACAACAAGAAATTGAAACCTAGGGAGGCCAAGATTAAGCTGTTTGGCCTTCCCTTAACTGAAAACTCATCAAAAATGGATTAACACATCAAAATGGAACACAGCAGTGGCATTTAGACTAGCACACTCTCATGGCCTCTTAAGAAAATATGGAACATTGCAGCATGCAAAGTATGACATATTTGGCATGTAAAAATGTCGATCATGAAAGATGAATACCTGTTGCAATAGGAGGCTAACACTACATATGTCCTCCACTCCATCCACCAAGTCCTGGACCACCTCCAACCCTTATCCTACCTCCATACCACTCCTTCATCTTTCTCCATCCATCCATCCTCCAAAATCCCATTTCTGAACATCCTGTAGAAAAATTCCAGACATCCTCTAGAAAATCACAGACATCCTGTAGAACCCCTGCAGACTTCCTATAGAAGCTCACAACTGAGGTTTCTTGATAGCAAAACTCTGTGAAACTCTCTGGAAGGGTGTTAGGGACCCCTTAGGCCCTCTCTGAACCTTCCCGACCTCATCCAAGCATTTCCTCTCACCAATCCACCTCTGCACAGTCAAAACAGTCAAATCGCATGCATGATAATTCTGGCAACTTATCCAAAAATACAAAAAGATGTTTTTTTTTTTTCAGATGTTACTGTAGAAGTAGCTTAGATACATGTATTTACCTTCCTAGAAGTCAATGGCATTTCTTTTAGTAGCTTGCATCCTCTTTCTTGCATCGATAGGGACAGCTGGCAAAATTAGGGTTTGCTAGGGTTTACGTTTCTTTTCAGCCTTCCAGTTTCTTTCTGCAAGTAGATCAGCCTTCTTTAAGTTAGTTTTCGTCCATCAGTTAAAAAGCTTCTTTTCAGAGCTCATAGAAGTTGGCTTAAGCTCCTAGTGGACTTGTGCTAGCTGACCAAGTGACAGCTGCGGCAAGAGCTAGTACTTGTGCATACAGCACCGTCGCTTCCAAGTTTGTTATGAACTACCAGGTTGATAAAGTAAAGAAGGGAGTCCCAGGAGTTGCAGCATTATTGCTGCAATACTGGAGCTCACCAGTAGGCTCAGGCGCCACAGTTTGTCATGTGCCATAAACGCCTCCATTGTGTCCTCCCCCAGTCCAGCCCACGCCTTCTTAGGCATCCCCTATGCCAGGGTGACTGCTCGACCCCATGCATCCTCTAAATCCCTCAACTGCACCTCTACAACCTCTACTCAAGCCTCTGCCGCCTCGGCACATTCCTGCAACCTGGTAGGCGGAGGCGCTACCTCCCTCTCTAGAGGGACCATCAATCTATATCCAATGACACTGCATCGGCCTCTCAGGATCCTCCTGAGCCCTGGCATCTCTTTGTCATTGCGACACAACCGTCGCACCAGCTACCCCCATCCGTCTAAGATCGTTGCCTACCAAGTAGGCCAACGGTCATCCGCGCGACTAATATATGCAAGAAAACATACATTATATCAACATCATCATAAATATACATGTAAGAACACACAAATGCAAAAAACACAAATCACATACTTGTTGGCCCCCAAGCATCGCTAGGAGGAAGCCCCATGTCCAGATCACCCCTAAAGTCCACACCATGGTAGGGGTGCTCTAGGATCATCTGAGGGTTGGAACTGAACCAACCCTTTATCGTGGCATTCTAATAACACCCCACCTCACCGCCACTCCCCTGTGGCATCACCGGAGCCCATCTCCTGATCTGTGGGTCTCTAGCAGGACCTGGTGGCACTTCCACAAAAGGACGTAGCATCACTACCCTCTCATACATAATGCTACACAAGGCGCTCACATAGCAAAAACTCTGCCACTAGCCCTGACGCACCTATGTCAACTATGACATCATCCCTTTGAACAAAAAGCCAGCCCAGTCAAAGAAATGGCCAGCCAACAACCTCTCCAAAACAATAATCTGAGGCCTCGACACTTGGTGAGTGGTAGTTGACCCAACAAGTCGTACAATCATCGCCAGCGCAACCTGCTTGACAAGATCCAAAATAGACCCAACTCGGATGTTACCTTGATCAATTGCTTTGGGCCCACAGTAACCCCTCACCCATACATGAATATCCACCTGCCCCGTTAGAAGGGGCATATGCAAGACCTCCCCACAAGGCACCAATCCAATAACAAAATATACATCTAGAGTGACGAAAATACGTAGGTTTGTACATCTGATGCGGAACACCTCTTGCTCCACATCCCAACATTAGATCAAGAAATGCAGGAATGCATCCTACGACCTCAGAATGGGGTTCTAAACAAACCTGGTAACCCCCATCCTGCTAATGTAGCACCAGTTGCAACATCTCCAGCAATAGTTGCACGAAGAGGCCCCTAGTCGCACTCTTTCCACAACATACTCATCCTGCCAATAAGGATGTCAAAAGTAAAAAATCAGCCTCTTAGGCTCAAAAATTTACCTTTTACTCATCCGTGAACTTGTTCTCATAACAGGCGCGCAGTCTACATGACTATCTATTGTCGAGCCATGAATATGTCAGTCCCTACGCCGCACGCCTGTTCTTTGAACAGATGCACAATCCGTGTGCCTGTTCTCATTACAGGTGTGTAGACTACACATTTTTGGTCCACGTTGTTGTGGGGTCGTCAAACCAACAACCCCCCATCTTTTCCCCCCAAAGCCTCATTGTCAGTGTTGCTGCCTGGCTGAACCATGTGAAGGCTTCGTGGGTATCCCTAAGAAACCCACAGATACCAAGCGATTGAATTGCAGTTGTTCGCACGGTTAGTTTTTCTACCCTAAAAATAGGTCGTACAGGTCACCCTTGTACGACCTACCTAACCTAGTCTACCAAAATCACAAAGTTAGGGTTATGTGCTCTAACATGTCTCTCCTCGATTGCTTCCAAGTGCACAGACTGACCGCAATGACAGAAAATAGTTCCTAGAACAGCTCTTATCTCCCAAAATAGAAAGTAAAAATGAGGTGCCATATAACCCACTTTGCTCTATATATCGCCCTCTTTGTCATCTTCAGGAGCCTAGTACAGGAGCTCAGGACCTCCATTTTCAAAACCATCAAAGACACAAGGATCAAGACTGCATCATCTTCATCATTGTACCCTTTGTTCTATTTTAACCCCAAACTCATTTTTTGGATCGTCACACGCTCACAATACAACTTCTGGTGTGCCTTCTCTTGTGTTTTTATTCATCTTGTTCAACTGATTTAAGCTTATATATGATTTCATCAAGATGTTTTTACTTGGGGTATTGGTCGTTGAGGTTACAGGTACATCAACAACTTCCCGCCAAAATCAGCACCTCGATGGTCGTCGACCACGTTTACCACCACCTCCCCTTGCACGTGGTACACGTCCATGCCAGTCGATAAAACCTCCTTACTCATGGATCACCTCATGTTATATACCCCCACATTCGATTGGAATCCATGGCCATCTATCTCAGCCTGGGAGCCATCTCACTTGCATGGCTTGAATATTAGCCTCATTCTTCTCTTCTTCACTTATTGCTAACCAACCCCACTCCTGGGCCATCTCATCCATTTGCAAAGGATCAAGATGAATGCACCCCCATATTTTACATTGGGCATATCATGCCTCCATACAACATAAGCTCATTTGCGTCACTTCATCTGTCTCATCAACCGAGCGCCGAGACCAACCAATGGGGCCCCCACCCTATGCAAAAAACACTTTATCTCCATTATCATTCCGGTCACCATTTGCAAGGGGCACCCATCTCCATGTATGTACATCCTAAACCACTTTTACATTCTTTTGGAAAGTGTACATTTTTTTATTAGGAAAATGGTTACCACCCATATTTTCATGCCTTGTACCCAACAGCGCTCTCTAGTCACCCTTGGTTGGAGCTCGCACATCATCCACATCCATTTACCCTCTTCACATTGGCCAGAACATAGTAACATCTACCCTGGATGTCCTACCGACTCCAGGGACACTCCTCTTAGAAAAAATGTTTTGACTGTTGCAACTCACATTACAACTCTGACCTCGTGAAAGTTGTCCATGTCCATTCATATCGTCATCTTTCATTATCATGCCTTGTTGACCCACCTTATTACAATCTGTTTCTCTCCACATCTTGATTTCCCGAATCAACATCTTGGGTGGTTGATGCTTCTTTCCTATCGACTTCAACACCCATCTTCTAGGGATGAGGTAGTACCTTGGGTGCTTCACCCCCCCACCCTTTAAGGGACATCCTCGGGTGGCACAATGGGAATCGCTATTTCCCATTGATGTTATCGGTCCCCTTGAAATTCAATACCAACATAAGATTTCATGTCAGGGTGGTATTTTACTTCATGACCATTGGATTTCTCTCATTTAGTCGAAGACCCACTCATCACTTAACACCTCATTCAACAATGCATACATTTTGATGCATATTAGGTACCCGTAGTTGAAGACCCCTGCATCCATGAGCACCTCACCCAGTAGTGCTTCACATTTTCTTGATGAATGGGGACACCTAAATCTATCTATGTGTTAGAAGCGCCCCTCAGGGCGTAAGCAATTATCAACATATCAGACAGTCCAACACTGACTTGATAGGAATCCTTCCTGTCTGATTGCAATAAATAGTCACTAGTCATCATAACGAGCATGGGACATGCCTGCCTCGTATAAGCACTTTTTTCAGAGCATGGTTATCTTTTATCCTCAGTTAAGGTTTTTCCCTACTCATCTCTGCAACAATTTACTCTCTCTATCAAGAAGTTGATCATATTCTAGTCAAGAAAGAAAACGTGATATATTTGGCTATATTTTTTCTCCTAACCTCATACATCAAAGGGAAACTGTTAACACTAGAAAATCGTACACATATTTGTACAATACAAAATATGCCCAAAGTCGTCCAGCAGAACATACAAGTGAAGATTTTCCAGTTGAAGACATTATGAAGCTCAAAAAATTTAATTTTTCCTAAGGTCTTATGTATAAAATTGTATTAAGTGGCTTATCCTCAGGAATGCAACTGCGCAACATTTTCTTCAAAAGCTGCGCGGTTGAAGAAAAGCCTGACTCAGCAAATTTGGGACCACTTCCCATACTTGGAAGATGATTCCCTGACATGTTCTAGTCAAGGACAATGGAATTTGAGCCTCCTTGAAGATATGCAGCCCTTAAAGGAATCATCTTGTCCTACTCATAAGTCACTTTCATTCATGAACCAAGAGGGGGAAGAGAGATTCAAATTTTTTTATATAAGCAAGCAATGGGAGAACCAAAGAGAAAACAATGTTATGCTGGAAAAGTAACTATCATAGTAATCCTTCATTTCATTGCTGAAGCAAAAGAAGTAGAGCATTAGTATGTTGGCCAAATTTCTTCTTAGCAATCCATCATTCTAGTGCATGAAGAGTCCACTATTGGGAGAGTCTTCATACTTCTTTGATAGAGAGGAGAATCTTGCAAAAATATTGAGGAAAGGAACCTCCTTGTTGAGGGTGGTTTGAGCAACATAGCTCAAAGAATTATCTTCAAGTGTTTAGTATTCATCTTCTACCACCAACATTCAATAAAGGGAACCATTTTCCATAATTTTGATGACTTGCTTGCTTCATTAAGCATTATTTATGTGTTTATCTCTTTTTATTATGTTATTCTTGTATATATATTGTTTTCACCATTTGCAATGCTTTGTTTCTTCATGCTTTTCCATTGAACAACCAAATTGTCTGTATTTCCTTGCAGGGAACAACCAACTACTAAGGAGGCATCTTTTGGTACTACACGTGTGATACCCCTTGGTGATATATGTGAGAATAGGGTGAGTGGTTCACCTTCCCCTATGGTTGATGTCATATGCATAGGATGAGTGGTTCACCCTCTCTTATGGCATATGAGCAGGATGAGTGGTTCACCTTCTCCTGCGGATTCCTCTGCATACATCCTACCCTTGCAGTCTAGGACTCTTGAGAGGTGCCTCTCGTTTAGACAATGAGTTGGGAAAAGTGGTTAGGGACCATTAGCACTACAGATGGACACACTGTGTACTGTTGTACTCCCTATGTCTAGAATGCGTGATGTTTAATAACTTGATCGCTCAAGATCAAGTCCGATTGGGGTTCTACCATTGGTTATGTGGACTGACTTTCGTCAGTTGGAAGAGAGTGGTAATGAATTGTGACTCACTCTATCGATCCTTCTTATTGATCATGATATCAATCTTCAACAGACACAAGACGAGATGCAAAGATAGTACATGATGATCAGGATGGCATGACGATGGATGGATATTGACAGGTGGAATTATCCATGGTTGAGACTTGAGAGGGAGTGTTAAAATGTGCAACTAGGGTCAAATTCCACTTTGGGCAACTCATTGACCAAAGATAATTATTGGACAAAATTCCTCTTGTTTAGAGGACCAAAATTGACCCTGAAAGCACTTAATCATTAGATAAATTTTGAGATCTAAAATGGATCTCAAAACAAAAATGTACAACCAAAATCAACTTTATAAGAACCCATAGGATTCAAGATGATGATGTCAACCATGTGGGATGCTTCACCATTTTTGGAGTAAAAAAGAAAGGATTTAAAAATAAAAAGATAAAAGCTACTTTTTCAACTCGTATTTTCAACTTATCTCCCTACGATTTTAGTCATATTTCGAGTGGGAGAACTCGTTGGATGCAAAATTTAATTCCTCATCCAAAGAGTGCTCGTGTTGCATACTTTTGATGGACCCTGCTACACGAAAAATGATAAATACATGAAAAGACGTGATTGCAATCATGTTTTTTTATGTATTTCTCATTTTTCGCATAGCAGGGTCCATCGAAAGTATGCAACATGGGTACTTCTTGGATCAGGAATTTACATTTCTCTAATGTTGGACAAGGAGAAATATGTTTTTGTTGTCAATCCCACAGGTGCACTTTTGGTCAAGTTGGGCTTGGGGTCAAATTAGACAACTTGACCCCCCTTCAGCACATATAAATAAAAGAGACCCTCAACCTCATTTGACATCATCTCACACACATCATTCTCTCTCCTCATTTGATTGGTCTACTTCTGAGGCAACTATTTATTCCACACGTGCGAGTTTCTCTTGAAACTGATTTGATTTGTGTTGACTTTTTGTTCTCGAGGAAACTTTGACCAATGTTGACTTTGGACTTTGAGGGACAGTTTCACTGTGATTTGACCAAGGAAGGATCTGTCCCAGCAAGCCACATTGTTTGGCACAAAAACTGAGGAAGAAGGTGATGTTTGACTGAGTTTGACTGCAAGATTGGAGGATTGTTTTGACTGCAAGTTGACTTCATCATTTGAACAAGTTTGACCACCATTTTGTGACTGTTTTTGTTGTTGTTTGAGACTTTGACCGAGCCCAAGAAGTGTTGTTTGATTGTTGCGGTGACCATTGACCAATGACTAGTTAGGGCACATTGACTTCTATTGACTTTTCAAATTTGCCCTTGGAAAAGCAAGGGACCTTCCTCTGCCTCCTCGTGTTGAGAAGAAAGATGATGATATGGACCTACTAGAAGGCCCTTTTGTGCCCGAGCCGAAGAAAGATGTTGATGATGATCGAATGGAGCCTATGGACCCTTTGGATCCCCCTCCATGTGATCCCCCTACCAGGAAGAGACGATAATGGCTTTGTGATACTATATAGGATGTTGAGAGACATACCGTTGCCAGAGGCACCTTTAAAGAAAGCAAGAAGCCATGTCGGTATCAGGGATACGTTGTAGCCATGAGATCTATCATTCACGCTGAGTCTCCCACCTTTGAATAAGACGTGAAAGAACAAGTTTGGAAGGATTCCATGGCCGAAGAGTATAAATCAATTATGAAGAATGATGTATGGGATGTTTTTCTGAGATCTAAAGGAAAATTTGTTGTGACTTCAAAATGGCTATATAAAATCAAGCATGGAGATGATGGAATCATTGAGAACTATAAAGAAAGGTTTGTGGCTTGAGGGTTCTCCCATAAAGAGGGAGAATATTATGATGATATATTTTATCATATTGCCCATTACACCACCATTAGATCAATTGTTGCCCTCGTTGCTAGTCTAGGATGAACTCTTCACCAAATGGATGTAAAGACAACATTTCTACATGGCATACTATAGGAAGAAGTATATGTTGAGCAACCTCAGGGATTTGAAGTGAAGGACCATAAGACTCGTGTTTATAGGTTGAAGAAGGAATTATATGGATTGAAGCAAGCCCCTAAAGCGTGGTATGGCTGCATTGAAAGTTGCCTAGTGAAACTTAGATTCAAGAGAAGCAATGCTGACCCTAACCTCTACTTCATGGTGGTCCAAGATCTGCCTTTGATTTTGGTTTTATATGTTGATGACCTATTCTTGAGAGGTAGTGAGCCCCTGATGCTTGAGTGTAAGAGGGAGATGGCCTTTGAGTTTGAGATGAAGGATCTTGGTATGATGCATTACTACCTGGGATTAGAGGTTTTGCAGAGACTTAGAGAAATTTTTATTTCTCAAGGAAAATATATCGTGAAGTTACTAGAAATATTTGGAATGATACAAATCCTTGGCCAAACCAATGGAGATGAACTTCAAGAATTTATATAGAGATGTTGATGGACCCGATTTGGTGAACCCTTCTGAGTATCGATAATTGATTGGGGCATTGATGTTCCGAGTGAACACTTGTCCAAACCTAAGTTGCACGAAATGCCGAAATGTTTCGGAGTTTCCAAAACGGGTACGTTTAGAAACATCACCTCCCAAAAATGGAAATGCTTGTTGGGACGTCAGCTGAAACATCATATATCTATATATATATATATATATATATATATATATATATATATATATATATATATATATATATATATATATATATATATATAAGTGAATAACACATTATCTTGCAAGAAAAAAGGGAATAAGACCCACATATGACAATTTAAATAAGTGAATAACACATTATCTTGCAAGAAAAAAGGGAATAAGACCCACATATGACAATTTAAAAGGAAAAACAAGTCTATATTAACTCTAATAGATGATTACGTGATGGTCGAGTTTCAACCAAGTTTTGGAGTTTCAGGTACGGTTACGACGCAAGACGTCGGGTTCTTTGAAGTTTCATGCAACATAGGTCCAAACATATGTTTTGCATTCAACACCTTGGTCAATTGATGACTGAGCCCCTTCATGCACATTGGGTTGCTGCCAAACATGTATTGAAATACTTGCTTGGGACGATCAATCCTGGTTTGAGATACACTACCAAAGATGTGAGACTGCATGGATATACTGATACTGACTGGGCTGGAAATGTTATTGATAGGAAGGGAACATCAGGGTGCTAATTTAGCTTGGGGTCTACTATGATATCTTAGATGAGCAGGAAATAGAAGTTTGTAGCTTTAAGCATGATTGAGGTGGAATACATTGCTGCTAGCATGACTAGTTGTGAGGCAGTTTGGTTAAGAAAGCTCTTTAGAGAGCTATTGGAGCAAGTCCTAGATATTATAGTGATATACTACGGCAACAAGAGTGGGATCCAATTAGAAAATAATATCATATTTCATGACAAGTCCAAGCATATTTAGATCGGGTACCACTACATTCGAGACATGGTACAAAGAAGATATGTAAGACATCATCACATTTAGACTGATGAGAACATAACATACATACTCAACAAAGCTTTGTCGAAAGGAAAGTTCTTGGTCTTCAGAGAGAATCTTGGACTGATGGATGTGACCCTCCTAGGTAAGGGTCCTAGCTGATCGAGGACACTGGATATGCTCTTCCCCCCTATTTGAGCTCATAGGGAGAGGAATTGAGCTTGAGAGCTCCTGGGGTTGAGGGATCTCTGGACAATAGGATGGTTTTGATCCTTACCCTTTGTGGTAAGTAGTAACTTGCCTATTGTCACCATAGGGTGTATGTGATCCTTGTCATTTATGACAAGTTGGATATCTTCCCCTATCATTATTGGAAAAGTATACCCTAGTATGCATCCTACCCACAAGCTGGGCTTGTTGGGATTATTTCTCCCCATCTAGCCAATGGGTTGAGATAACTTGATATGGTTGTGATCCTTGCACAGCAAATGGTATCTCGCTCAAGTGATTAGGATGTAGGTGTTCTACAACTTGACTCTTGAGGGTCAATGTGAGAATAACAACAAACATTGGGATGGATATGATCACTACCCTCTATGGAAAGTTGTATCTCGCCTGTTGATTAGACAATATGATGGATGTGATCCTTGTTTGGTAGATGGATCTCGCCCATTGTCAGTGGATGATAGGATGTATGTGATCATTACCTTTTATGGCAAGTTGAATCTCCCCTGTTGATTAAACATCATGATGGATGTGATCATTGCCTGGTATATGGATCTTGCCTATTGTCACTATAGAGAGGGTTGTAGCTTGAGCTCCCATATGACGTCAAATTGTTATTCTTTTAGATTCGAGAGTGTTCAATAGATATGAGTAGAGACAATAATTGACTTGACAATGACAAGATATTTGAGATGGGACATATATTATAGTCGGAAATTTCTCCCTAGCTGAGAGGGAGTGTTAATTTAGCAGCTCAGTGACAAATTGTCTCCATTGGACAATCTTCGTCATCCAGAGAAGCCCCAAATTTCCCTTGAAATAATCTAATTTGGTTAAGGAAAAATGTATTTTTAAAGTGAAAACCTACAATGACACAAAAATCAAGGTTGACGTAGAAGACAAATTAGCCCTCCTCCAATGTCTATAAATACAAGTCAAGGCACCTCATTTGGATACATCATCATCAAGCATCTCTATCCTCCTATTGGTTCATACATCCGAAATATTGCATGGTTCTCTTCACACGTGCGAAGTGTTTGGAGGCACTTTTGAAATCAACGTTGACTTTTCTGTTTGGGAGACTTTGATCAACGTTGACCAACATTGTTTTGGATTGGTTTGACTTGTTTTGGACCTATCTTTTAAAGCCAAGTTTACTAGCACACAAACCGATAATTTTTGGGCATGTTGACTTGCATTGACCACAGACTTTACCCTGCGTTTACCAGAGAACCACTAAAGCTTTGATCATAGATTTGTCTCTCTCATTTGACCGAGTTTTGTTCACTCTTTTGGGTTGACTTTGACTAGCATTGGAGGCCAAGTACTTTTACTATTGACCGAGCTCTTTGAAGGCAATTTGACCATTGATTGGTGGATTGGTTAGGGCACATTTGACTGTTGTTGACTTTGACATAACTGTAGACTTTGACTTTGACCAAATTTGACTTGGGACAAATTTGACTATTGGCTCATCATTTGATATTGGTTGGTTGACTTTATTGTATAGTCAAAGGATTGACTTTGACTCATTGATGAATTGGATCATTGTACTCTCTTTGCTGAACATTTTATGATAATCCAATAAAAAGAATAATTTGAAAGGGTTTCCCCCTTGTGGGGTTTTTCCTTGGTCTTTGACCAATTATTGCGTCTCTTGTCATTGCTTATGATTGTCTCTTATTGTACATTGCATCTACACTTCTTACTTATTACTGGAAGAATGAATTGAGTGCTAATTAAAGTTAAAAATTGGGCTAAAGTGATTGTAACAACACAAAACAATGTAAATTAACACCCATATTGCAAAACTTGATACTTCTAAAAAGATATATGATGCCTTATGTTGTAGCAATTTCTTCTCCAAAAGAAAAGCTACAAAAATTTTCAAATTTTCCAATTTGTCGAGACTCTCAGCCATATGCAATTTTTTGTGGCAAAATAGTCTTTATACACGTTGTTGAATAATTTATAATAATTTTAATTTTAAATAAATTTAATTTTATAAAATATAATTATATATTTATTTAAAAGATAAAAATAATGCAAAAACATTACGCATGTGCCCAATCTCCAATTCAATTATTCATATCATATTTCCATCAGGCTATGTGTCAAGTGCCATGCATCGCAAGACTCTAGTAAAAGTCGAAATACAGCGCATACCAAAAGGGTACACTGGGCGTTAAAAAGAGTTGTATGTAATGGTATATATATGCCTTTAATTCTTTTCATTTGAAAAATGTGGGATAATTCCCCATGATGAAAAATAAAATATGAAAGTGACAACACAAAAGGCATCAAGACAAAACTCTTTTCATTCGAAAAATGTGGGATAATTCCCCATGATGAAAAATAAAATATGAAAGTGACAACACAAAAGGCATCAAGACAAAACTCTTTTCATTCGAAAAATGTGGGATAATTCCCCATGATGAAAAATAAAATATGAAAGTGCCAACACAGAAGGCATCAAGACAAGCCAACGGTCAAAGTAATAAGCACAAGACACCGAGAAGAGGAGTAGGAAGGGCTCATACATTACACGATCACTGTTGAAAGATTAAATTTTTTATACATTTGTCAACTTCAGAACAAGTTTGGTATTTATATGTTAACATGGGAACAGATTTGGATGTCTTAGCGTACCAGTCAGAGTGAAATTTCAAAGCCAATTTTCTGAATGCAGCCTTAATCTCATCCTTGGTTGCATCCCTTCTCGATGCCAGAACCTTGTAATAATCCATAAAGATCGATAATTTGAATCTATGTATAGAGAAAATTAAGAAATCTTCAGATCATGAGGTCTTTCTAGGAAAATTTGAAATCATGGGAATCATGGGTGTGAAGCATGCGAGTAAAATGCATTGTTGTGAATGCAAGCCGCTTCTACGCGTGTCTAGTTTTTGTGGTGGAAAGCAATTGCAGGATGACGTGGCTGGCTTAATTGCCATAAGTCAGTGATTGAAGGTGCTTAGTTTCATTAGTGGAGGATGAAATAACACATTACACACAAAAAATTTATCAACAACACATTGCCAGTCAACAAGTTAAGTGTCAGTAACAGAGCACTTGGGTGTTAGCTAATTACAAATGTCATTAATCTACAACAAGCATCTGAATGTATATAGCCATATAATGAAAATCGCTCAGGTATAATGTCCAAATGCAGAGTGCTACAGGTCAAGAAACAACTTCAGTATGCGAAATGGAGCTAGTGCTATTTGCAGTACAATTGCATGATGACAAAAAGGATCAAAAGCTTGAGGTGGTTAGGTTAGCCTCATTTATTTTCACAGGCTAAAGATTCAGAAATTATGAAACATTCATCAAAGGTTTGTACACACAACATTGGACAGGTTCATCGTTTTGGTTAAAACGCTTGCAGTTTTCAAAGGCAATTTCACGCTCATGAAAATTGACGAATATGATTTAATTGCTCACTCCCTAGCTCGTACGATGTTTAATGCAAAAGAGGGGGCATGCAATTAGTGGTTTTGCAAAACGGTCTTTGGCAACGTGGCAACTTCAAGTCAAATGTGCACACCCCTCATAAAAAACCGCTTACAAATATGGCCCACACCCTCGCCCCACAATTCCATTCATGGTTTCAATGTTGAATGGACTTGTCAGATCGTGATATGGCTGCCCTAGACATGTTTTCCAGGTTGTAAAGTCTATAATCTTGGGACAACCTATGGGGAATCTGGGATTACCTCCCAATTGTATGGATCACTGAAATGGGTTTTCTCTTACATGGGCAAGAAAACATGCTCTTGACAGAGGTGAAGCTATTAGTCATTTGAAAAGTGCAATTGTTACAACAGTTCAAATTCTAACAGTTAATAGGGGCTACACATTTGGACATTGATTGCTACCCTAGTATGAAAGAACAGAACTAATGGTGAATCGACATTGAATGCCCGAATTTGATGGTCTCATATTCACTTCTTTTTGCAAGTCTATTATTCTTTAATATTTACTATTTCCTTGTACCATATGTGGTGTTGATAAGGTTCGTTTCCAAAAGAAAGAATCCATGGCAAGCTATAAAACGAATACAATTTCCATATGTTTAGATTGGAAAAATGCGTAGATTCCATGCATGAATTGAGTTTCTTTGAAAATTACAGTGGCATTAAATACCAATATGCAGTGGACAAGGATTCCATTGGGCTGTTCATTAGTACATTAAGAATTTTATTGGGTGGCAGCTGAAAACTTACTTTTTCTAAATAAAAGTTCTTTTTTATCAGAGTAAAGGAACTGCAAAATCCTTGTCATGAAATACTACTAATATCTGTACAGAAGATCCTTTGAGAGCAAGGGGAAAATTAAGAGTTTCAGCATAGCATCTGAATTTGACAAATTCAGATTTTGGAGTAGGAACTTAAACCATTTAAGGCACTGCAAAGAAAGACTTGTGCCAGAGTATATTTCTACTACGGTGATCGGAGTGTTCAGGGACCTATTAATAAAAGCGTGGCTCAAATTAGAAGATTTATTGAGGCTACATAGACTCCTATTAGAAAGGTTTCAAGAAAGATAGGCAGAGTTGTTGGACTTACATATAATGGAGATGTGATGAAGGGTAAGAAGTCTGCCATGATTTTGTCTAGTAGACTAGGATATCCAAACAACATTGTTTTCTCTCTCGGAAAAACAATGTTTGTACCGTCATGAGTTTCACCAGTTAAAAGCTAGGAGGCCATCCACTGAAAGAATGAAAGTGCAGATTAACAATAGAGGATTTGTGACAAGTAAACGTCATCATTTTGCTTGATAAATGTTGAAGAAATGGAAGCTCTTATGAAGACACTACAAGAGAGAGGGATATATATCTCAAAAGCAGTTACAACTCTGCAAGAAAACCTAAAGTGCATTTGAAGATGGCATGGCTCCAATATATGAAGTTGCTTCCCATGACACCCAGATGTGCAAATTGTTGCTCAGAGGGGCCAGGATTTGAGAAAACACAAGGAAAGACTCAATATTGCAACTAAAAAGTATTAGCTTCATGATTATCACAACCAATATCTCTAGTGTCACATTGAGGAAAAGCTACAACTGAAGGAAATATTAGCCCCAATTCTACCACAAAAATGGCCTGAATTTGGTTGCAAAACACACCGTTTTGTTATAAAGGGTTTTCAATTTGTGTTAGGTTACAGTTTTCAGTGCACAAAATTATTGTTACAGGTGTGGTAATATAGCAGTTATAATGGGAAATAGCGAGATTATGGAGAAAATTTTCATTTAATTGCAGCCAATATCTACAAAACACATTTGAAAGTCTAGAGCATTCTTTTGTTGAAATTGATTGTTACTTTCTACATACTATTAGAAGAGGCAACCCAGTTTAGATTTTGATGGAATGGATTGAGATCAATTACCTTAATTAAAGATCGAGCCTACCTATCTGTGCTAAACTAGAAGTGGACAATCAAGTTGAGAACATGATTGGTCAGTGAAATGGCATTGTTGGTGGAAATTGTCTGGTGAAGTCTAGACTAGGGATTTCCCGCTACGATGCCTAATGAACAGAATCAGGAATGGAATGTTTATTTGGAGTAGTGGTAAATATTTCGTTCTGGCCAATAAATCACTTTATCATGAATTTAGTGAAAAGAGACGAATGTTGACATCTGGCAACAATTTTGCATATACTGTGAATCGACATTGTCAAGATCCACATTTACAGAACTTGGAAACAACAGTCAAAGGAGAATCGAAGGCAGAGCACTAATAGAAAGAGGATTAAATTGCAAATTTCAAGGCATTTTATCAGATAACAATATATCCTGTATTCGGTGGCAGGATATTTGGCAACTATTACGTTCGAGGATTTGTTCAAGAACAGGAGATCTTGCGGACACAGGTAGCAGAATTTCCCAGGAACATAATCAACAGTCAAAGGTTCTTTCCCTTGATTACTAGACAGATAGCAGATTTGAAGAGAAGAGATTCAGATCTCCAGGCAGATGATCAACAAGTCAAAGGGGCTAATCCATATTGAAAGAGCATTTGACATCAACAACTCCAATATTTCAAAATTATTTTGCAATTATTTATTTTTGATATAGTTTTATTTTTTATTCGATTTTATTTCCAGAAAGGTAGTGATAGCTTTGAATTGTAATTTTTATATATTTGTTGAATCGTAATAAACAGTGGTTGGCTTTTGAGTCCAGGAAGACCCTCGTATTTTTGAAAAGCTTGATATTACAAAGTTTTAATTCAAGGGTTTTTGGTTTCAGTTTTCAGTTTATTGACAGGACTTGTGCTTTTGAGTCCACGAAGAACCTCGTATTTTTGAAAAGCTTGATATTACAAAGTTTTAATTCAAGGGTTTTCGGCTTCAGTTTATTGACAGGACTTGTGTATTTGTGAGTGTTTCCAATTATTTTATAATTTGTTCTTGCCTATATTTGAGATAGTGTAGGATAGGGCTAGGCTGAGTATCAACCTCCTGACATCCCTAATGCAAAGTTATTTTCTTTACTCAGTAAAATATTGAACAATCTGTTTAATTGGTCACCTAGAAATCAGTAGATTGTTGCTTCTATACTATACTCGAATGTATTTGTGTTCACTGTAGAGTTTCTTCTATACGTTTCTGCTCTTGTTAGATGATTAGGTATTCAAGGAGGATACTTGATTACCTAATTTCTCTATTTCTCTATCAAAACTTTTCTAGCTATGTTTTTCTATCATAGTTGAACGGTGGTGTTAGCTTCCTGCTGCAGCAGGTTAATCATCTTTCATGATCGACATTTTTACATGCCAAATATGTCGTTCTATGCATGCTGCAATGCTCCATATTTGCTATAGATGGCCAAAGAACTGTCCATGAAAGCGTGCTAGTCTCACTGCCACTGCTGTGTTCCAATTTTGATAAGCAATCCATTTTTTGGTTTGAGGCAGTTTTTTAGTTGGAGGACTTCAAGCGAGGCATGTCTAACTCCTCCCTTCTTCCTTTTTCCCCAAGTCACTCACTAACTTCCCCTAAAGAGGTCAAGATCTGCTTGATACCTCTTAGTTTCATCATTCTCCATATCATTTGCCTTGGTGAAGATCTGCTTCACTCAAGGAATGTTCACACTTCTTCTATCAGTCATTTTCCCCCATTGATAGCCTAAGACATCATACTTAATGCTTTCTCTCATCATTGTCATATTAACTACTAACTTTACTATGTAGCTCCCTATCTATTTCCTCTTCCCCTACTAAAACTATGTATATAACTCCCCTATATACTTATCCCTTCCCCCTGGTTGAAAAATAACCATAAGTACACTCGGGAATTGCCAAGTTTATCAGAAACTCAGCAAGAACCCACACTGCCCCCCTCAAACCATCTTCTCATGCCTTTTGGACTCCTTCCGATGCACAAAACCCTTCATCACTCTGTAAATCCTTCCTTTAATGCTTTTTGACTCCTTCACAAAGCATAGTTTCCCTTCATATGTATAAAAAACCATCCTTTGGCCTTGTTTCTACCTTTTCCAAGGCACAAACCCTTTTAAAGGCCTAAAATTCTTCTCAAATCCATTGAAATCCTCCCAAGTGCCTTTGGAATCCTTCCAAGGCATGAATTCCTCCTTTTTGGGCCATCGGACCCCTTCCGATGGCTTATAAACCATTTGACATGCCAAAGGAGACCCCTCCGAATGCATTAACCTTACCTTTTTCCCAAAATGCATGCTCCGATGAGAAAGAAGTCTTTTTGGTTCCCCTCCGATGCGATATCGCAGTCGGGAGGGGGTAGCGATCAATGTTCACCCATATATATGCCCCCATCATATTTCCCTTTGTATATATATATCTCCGCATTTTTGAAAAAAGCCCGCTTTATCGTGTTAAACTAAGTTTTTTATAAAACTTAGTTATAACGTAAACCCCGCTTTATCGCATATCGCATCGCAATACACATAAAGGCCCGCCCCCGGGTTTCCCCCATTGCGATACAGCGACCAAATCTCAGTCGTCCATCGCCCCCACTCATCCACGGTCTGCATCATATCGGCGATCGCCCATTTCGGCGATCACGCATATATAAATCCCATGACCCCGCCGATAGTGAATTGCCGAATTAATCACAGCCATCCATTTTTGGGCCCCAGATCAACGGCCCATATTATCGGCGATCACCCCATGTATATGGCTCCGACCTGCGGAGCCGAAGTATTATAAAGGCGCGGCTTATAAAGTTTTCGGGTCTGTAAGGTCCCCGTGCGTAGCGAAAAGGGTGGCTCCGATATTCCGGAGCCGATATATTATAAGGGCAAGTTTTATAAGGTTTTCGGGTCTGAAAGGAGCCCGTTGCACAGCGAAAGGGAAGGCTCCCGATATGGCGGACCCGATATAGATCAAAAGCATGGTATATAAGCATTTTGGGTCCGCGCATTTCGCAAGTGTTATATGTGCCGCCCCCCCGGTCCACCCCGATGCGATTTAGCGATGCCCATTGGATCGGCCCGCGCCGGATCCAACGGTCAGGATTTAATGTTTTAAAAGGTGTTGCGGCAAGCCCGTTTTTCATTAAAATTTCATATTTTTGATATATTTTCTATATTATAGGAAGTGGGCCGTTTTCACATGTTTTACACAGAGCGCCCGCGCCCGCCCAGGGATAAAGAAATGATGGTTTCCTTGGCATTTTGAAATCGCTTCAGGCCGAAAAAACATGGCCAGACACAGGGTTTCTCCTCGGCGGTTTGTCGGGGCCCCTCCTTCCTCATTTTTGCAACATTGTTATCAATTTTTTAAGGTTTTCTTCATCGGCCAAGGGCCGATAAGCTCCCACAGGCAGCAGAGGGCCGATCAGCGGCCAGTAAATGGTGATTTGACAGTTAAAGAGTATCAGAGAGAGAAAGTGGTCCAATTCAAATGTCAGAGAAGATCAGAGGAAGCGGCAAAGTGTATCAGTGGAGATCTTCCAAAGCAGGTGAAAGCAGAAAGGCCCCAGCAGACATAGCAAAGCATCATTGACCCATAAAAGCTCACCAACTCACAGTTTTTGCCATTTAAGGCAACAGGACCACTTAAAGGCGTGGATAAAGGGAGTTTAAGGCAGAGTTATTACAGAACAGTGTATCAAGCCACATTTTGGAGCAGCACCGCTGAGCCCCATGCGCAGTTATGGCAATAAGGACAGTGCGTGGCTCGAGGAACCATAGTTTATTCATTCTTATGGTTGTTGTCCCTGCGTAGCTGGTAGATAGGCATTCTTTCATTTATTTGCAATAAATGTTAGGTTAGAATCATTCATTCCTCCAGATCTGCCCTCAGATCTGTTGTTTGTACATATTTTAGATATTTTCTTTATAAATACCACCCTCTGGATAGTGTAAAGGGTTGGTTGGTTGATTCACTCCAAGAGAGACTCACACTGTATATCTGATATTTTCTATAATCAAAGACTGCTTAAAAGCTTGGAGAATGGACTGTTTGCTGTGTCTAAATGGTTGGAGAGTGATTGTGGAATTCTCGTGCTATTACATGACTCAATAAGTGTTTCTTACCTTTTTTGTCCATTCATATATGCTTATATTGCCCATGTATCACCATCTAAGTTACAGAACGAAAGATTAGCTTAGAATTTGCTTGGCTGCACTCTTTGCTCAGTCTCTGTAACTTCTTTATGTTTTCCTCTTGACTTAGGCATGAGTATGAATTCCTGTTGGCTCATATTTCCCCTATTTCACCATGCATGACAGTTATCTAGGAATTCTTAACTGCTTCTAGATAGAGCTCATTCACTTTCCCTCTGTTAAGCCGAATGAGAGATTCTTAATTGCCTCTCATCACTTAGCCTTCATTCCATCTCTATCTAGCTTTAATGTTGTTTTATGTGTAGCTATCTTGCTCCATATTCCTCTTGTCACCAAGAAAACGCACCAGCAGTCTTACTCCATGACTCCATGCCCAATGGTTTGAACTTATCACACTATGCATGCCTCTCTGCCTGAAAGCTTCATCCTTCCCACCAAACTCAATCAAAACCTCTGTGCATCATATCTAGCCTAAAATCATCCCTTTCAACAAAGCTAAATCATAAAGAGAGAGCCCTCTCTGACTGCAGGTAGGCTAGGACCTGCAGTCCAAAGTTGGTTTGCGGTTACCTCGGCCGTATCCCTTTAGGAGTCAAAAGGGACAACCTGAGTGATAACAGGTGGAACTTTGATCAAGCCTTTGCAAGAGAAGGCCTTATTTTTTAAGCAGGGATTTGTGACTCATCAGCAACCACTTATACAACACACCATAGATATGACCATTGTGCTTCCTAGGTTGTTGTTCAATGACAGTGAACAACCTTAAAAGCCTCGTAACATTTGAGGGAGCCCCCTCTGGTTCCAGGGTCAACTTGGACCTAAAGTTGGTTGAGTTGGTTTCTCGACACAGTTTCTCAACCAGTAGACTGCCTTCGAGAAACAGATACAATATTTGGTGTCGCTGTACAGGAACAGAGTAATGAAGATATTTTTCCCTAGAGAATGGTCAAGACTAGATCTACTGTTTGATAGTAAACAAGGATTAGACCTTTGATATTGGTTGCATTTCTTTCACCTAGCGGCTCCACTTTGTTTATTTGGTGATTCCATGGGTTAATGAAGGGAAGCCACATTTGTTGAAGCCTATTTGGAGTGTTCTATAAGGGGTTAACAAGGGTTGTTAGAATCCCTAACTAGGCAGCAATAGTTACAATAATGCACTAGTCCATAAGCAGAAGAAAAATGTATGTGTTGATGTGTTAAGTTGCTTTTATTGCTAGTGGCTGTAGTAGTCCAGTTTGGACAGATTTGTATTGGGCACTTGTGGACTATTGGAGGGCAACGAGAGAGCGTTCCAAGTGTGCCCTAAGTGCAGTGCATTGAAGGACTATTGAGCTGCTAGGAGTGGCAGAATTGATGAGTCAATTAACTGATCTTTGAAGTACTAAAAAGGGAGGTTATAGAGGAGCGGTTTGTAGCCCAAGTTCATTGAGAAAAGAAGGGCGTTTAACAGTGATAGGTGGCAACCCTCTTGCCCTATGTTTATGTTCATTGGAGTAGCACAGGAAGACAATAGTGGGATGAAATCCCTAAGTAGATGAGGAGCAACAATGGGCAAGAAGACTCAAAGTGTTGTGTCCTTGAAGGACAAAGGAGCAGCTAGTGAGCGTGAAGACCCTATGTGTTGGTTGTAGATGGACTTATGATCAGCTAGAGGTAGATTGGAGAGTCGAGTTCAGTGGCCCAAGGAAGTTGGTGCATTGATAGATTCAGTGCTACAGAACGGAAGCGAAGGACATGTAGTGTGTATAGGGTACGATCGAGAAGTTGTGATGGTGCACAACATCAGCTAGACAATTGTATTAACATTTGATTAATATAACAAAGTTGGTTGTTGTTAAATTGTAAAAAGTTGTCTATATTTGTGTTGTTGTATATTGTTCTATTGTGCAAAGTAGTTTGTTGTGATACTTGGATTGATAGCATCATTGATTGTAAGATTCTAACTTAGACTCCAATATCATGTAAAAACAACACATAACTATGCCCTATAGTAAATATTGTTTGATTTAATTTATGACAAATAAAGTATATAAAGTTAATTTGAAATTATAAAATAAAACTAAGAAAACATTTCAAATAAAAATACAAATTTTCAATTCAAGGGCTAGGAAGGGTTATTCATTCTTCGATCCAATAAATAGGTTGGCCTTGGCTTAAGTTAAACCTAGTTTATAAAATAAAATAAAAAAACATTTAGAAAGTGTATATATATATTAATAAGATTATTCAAGGTTATTCCTTCTCTTATATAATTTCTTTAAAGATTATATATATATATATATATATATATATATATATATATATATATCATTTTTCTTTTTCAACTTTATATTATAATTATAATTTTTTTTTTTTGTAAGCTACGGTAGTGCCTTTCTTTTTCTATTCATATAAAAACAGGTTAAGCCATATACATCGTTTTGGTGGCCTCAACCTGCCCAGATGGGAAACCGGATCTGTTGGCCACCTCAAATTATTATAAGCCATCCAATAACAAAAATGAATAAGTCTACCAATCCATGCTAAATAAACTTCGCAACAACAAATGCTAAGCGTGTTCCAGACAGTCATGAAACTACTAACAAGAAAATGGAAAACTATCCTCAGAAAACAAACATGATAAACAACTGCATGAACTACAATTTCAATCTTCCACAATCTCCGGAGCTGCTGCCGCGTCCCTCGTTGCTGGAGTAATCTTCTTCAGCTGTTGCTAGATTTCGTCCAGCTTGCTATCCTGCATAAGCATTATGATTTGAAGATTCTTCATTTCTTTCTTCATATTAGGCATACCCTGGGCTAGCTCAGCCATTTCACCTGCTACTTGCTCCAACGCCTTGGCGAGTAAACGCTTCAGCACCCAGTAAACATGCAAGGCCTGCTTGTATAAAGTCATTCGTCCCCTGGTGTTTCCTGGGTCAGGAATGAGGTCTCCCCACTCCTCCATTTCCGGCTCCGAGTCTTCTTCCATTACATTTTCTTCCAGTTCCTGAATGAGCTTGCGGATATCTTCATCAGTTCCTTCTCTATATGCCCTCTCCGCCTCTTGCACTGTTTTTCTCATGGTTTTCTGACTGCGTCTCTGAGGAGCTGGCATAGAGGTCGTTGGGTCATTACGACCTGGCTGGTTATGCCTGCCTCTTCCACCACGCCCCCTTCCTCGACCTGGGCGTGCCATTTTGCTCCTTACAGCCACCTGTTTACCATGGCCAACAGCGAAGGTTAGATTCTCCGCAATTACTTTTGTTCCCGTCTCTTGAGTTTCCCTCTCCCAAATTTTACCCTCCCCACTCCAAATTCTGCCGATGGTCTGGCTACTCCCAGGCTTCCCTCCCCTTGGGCATGGTAAGTGGGTGCTCTCTGTAGTCTTATCTGCCTCCCAGACTGCTTGTTTGACCTCCTCAGGCTGCCCCTGTGCCCAACACTTGCAGAATCCCAGCAGGCCTTTACCCTGGTCTTCGCGGTTCCTTACCGTGCTAGGCCCTTCCTCTGCATTTCTCATCTTGCCACCCTCCACCTCCTTACTGCGTGCTGCAGGGGAGATTTCCAACTCCCGCATACTTCTCCCTCTCTCTGCTACTCCTAGCTCCCCCCTCTCTTCTATCATACTACCAAAGATTGAAAAAAATGCAAGATTAGGCTTTGAGAATACATACCCGGACCTTTGCTCAGCCTCAGAAGAAACCTGTTCACGCTGCGCTCCGGCCGTCTCCTTCCTTCGCTGCGTAATGATCTCACTACCACTCTTCGCCACCCTTATTAACCACCTCCCACCTGTCCTGCATCCCATCATCCTTCCGCCGCCGTTTCCTACTACCTCTTCCCCCACTCCCCTGTCACCTCTATGCCTCGGGGTTCTATCCTTCCTGCATGCTGCCCCCGCGTCCTGTTGTATCATTAGAATGTTTGGTGGCCGGCCTTGCCAGCGTTTCCCCCTCATGATCCTTTCACACATCTTTTCCCAGTCTCTCACCCCGATTGGGGGATATTATAATTTTAAATTAATCTTAAATATTTTATATTTTAAATGAAATCAAACTATATTTATTTTTCTGATATGATTATAAATTTATTAAATGTCTTTTTTCTTTGATTCAATTTTTTAATAGCTATGTTTATTTTATTTTAATTAACTTAATTTTTTTTAATTATAATAAATAAGTAGTATCAAATTAATATCTTTATCACAATGATGTAGAATTATTTTGTAACCATTCATTCTCAACATTGCTTACTAAATAATTGGCCTTAAAATAAACACTTCACTTTCTTAAAATTCATTTAATTTTACACACTTTTTCCCAACTATATTCTACAACTTATTTTGAACCTCATTCTCTATGAAATTTAGTCTTCCTCGAAACAATGTGTTACCTTATCCTCAATGTTAAACCAATCTCTTTGTCAAAATGAGATAGAATTACTTTGAAACAAAAAAAAAAAAGATATTTTATTAAATATTAGTTATTTATTATTTTACAATAGTTTATTTACACTTATATATTTATAATCATTTATATATATTTAAAATTTATATATTATAAAATTAACTTTTATTATTTTATTTTATAATAATTATAAAATAAAATAATGAGTGTTAAATGGATTATTCAAAAATTATGAAAATTTTGTTAATTACAACTATTTCTCATAAAAATAATCATAGATAAATAACTTAATTCAATTAAATCCCAAAAAAATAATATTACAGTTAATTTTTGTTATACATTACTTTTATTTATAAAGAAAAATTAATTATAATTATTATTAATTTCTTTTTCAAACATCCTAAAATATATAACTTAAATACTTTTATTTATTTTTAAAAACAAAAATTTGTTGCATGTTATAGAAGTTAGGCATATTCAAACTTTTATTCTATCATTTAACATGTCTTCGTGTAACTCTGAATCCTGTGGTGAAACCATTATATTTGCATGCCAGTGAACTCAGCAGTTATAATTAGGTTGGAGGTTTTCTTTTATGTTCGGTGTAACCTGACCATTTTCGAGAGCATATTTATTAGAAAAGTTAGGCATATTCAAACTTTTATTCTATCATTTAACATGTTTTTGTATGACTCTAAATCCTATGATGAACTCATTATACTCGTATACTAGTGAACTCACTGGTTCTAATTAGGCCTAGGTGTTTCTTTAGGTGGGGAATGGCTTCAGCATTTTCAAGCTTGTGTGTAGTTAATTGGAAAAAATATTTAAAACTTAACGAAATTTTTAAAATAAAATTATTAAAAATAGTAGGGGTTTTTTATAACTTTATATATATTGTTTCCTGTGAATAATATACAAAATTATACTAATATTGATTTTGTTAATCCATTATTAATTCTAAATATAAGTATAATTAAAAAGAAAAGCACTTTTGATAATGAAAGAAATTCAAAGCTTATAAGTAATAAGTGATGGTTATAAATACATATCCCAATTCAATGTAGAATTTTTTTATTATAGGAAACGTTGTTATAATTGTTGATTCAATTTGGTCATATTGGGTACTTTCATTTTAAACATGGAGAAATTATTTTTGGCATTCTACTATAAGAAGAAGATAACCCTAGTCGCCCCCACCCTCGCATTTGGAAATCTTGTGAAGATATGAAGTAAATGTAAGTACAAGGTCCCATGTTCAAATCGTTAGTCGCTTACCCATGGCCACATGTTGGGGGTTGGCATGGTTCACCTAGGGGTTATAGTGGTAGCAATCGAAATCGACCATATGTTAAGCAAGTACGAGACCGGTCCAGTTGCCAATTCCTCTAAACATAAAATAAATAAATAAAAAGAAGATAACACTAGGGGGTATTACAATGAATCGATGCTCACAATTTCTCTCATTAGAAAACCTTAAAGATATATCAATGATCATTTTTCAACATAATCAAATCTTTGTACAAACAACACATGAATAAATTGAAGAGGTTATTGTTGATAAATATGACGAAATTTATTGCCTTAAGAATCATAGTGAAATCTTTATCGTGTAAGAATTGCTAAAGTAATTCAGTATGAAGGAATCACCGGTTTATAAAGAAACAATTATTGATCCCATTAAAATACATAAATCTTCAGATGTCAAGTACAAATGAAGAAAAGTTCAAGTGTACTTGCTAATACAAATTTAGTGAGCAACAAAGTGACTCGGGCATATGAAGAAGAAATAATACCAAAAGGTAATTAAGAAAACACTACAAGTATGAGAAGGATTGAACGGTTATTGTACCATACCTACCTACCCTCTTGGAGTAAAGGGGGCGGGAGGCGGGTCGTCACTGACGGATCCATCCCCCATTGTTCCTTCGGTCATGGAAATGGGATTGCAAAGTTCGAACCCCTGCTGCTTGGGCGAACTTCCCTTTTTTGTTTTTTCAGTTGCACTCTTTCCTTCCCTTCTTGTCCCCCTATTTTTTATAAATGTTTATATCACAATTTCCTTCTCTCGTTGAATCAATGGTCGCTTTTCTCCCACTGCCACGCGGCAGTCTGACATAGGCTCACCAATAGTCAGTTAAACGGAAGAGTCAAGGCATGTATGCTTCTTCACTCACCAACATTGTCGACGTCCCAACCCCCGACCTCTGACTAAGTCGGGGTCTGCCCATTTTTTGAGAACAGGGTGTACCTCCTTCCCGATGGCCTGACCCCCGACTTTCGACCAATTGGGGCCCGTACACCATGCCTTACTACCGTGCCTCTTTCTGCCGATACGCCACCCGACCTTTAACTAGTCAGGGTCGGTCCATTCTTGAGCATAGGGTTTACTTCCTTCTAATAGTCTGACCTCTAACCTTTGTTACATTTTGGGGCTTAAATGGTCCTATGAACTTGTGTACTAGCCCGCGTGATCCCAGCCGCAAACCCACAGTTGACGTGTATATGGTTTATCTCCCATTCTTGGATAAGGTTGGGGAAATCAATCTTTATAAGGTAAAGAGTTCCCTTCTTCCTTCTTCCAAGGCGACTTGAAATCTTCTCGATACATCCCCTCCTGTCACTGGTCGTTCGGATCTAGCTTCTTCAACCAAGACTCTAGTTCAAGTGTCCTTCGGGCTCTTGAAAAAATTACAAAGCTTGACTATCATTCTTCCTTGCAATTCTTCCATGGCTTGGTCAAGGAATTTTGGTTCCTCCCCCTGCACTACCTTAGATAGGGATCTTTACAATCTCCCTGACAACAAGCTCTACCACCGCGACAGATTTCTCGAACCAATTTTCTCGATCATGGCCCTATTTCCAAGGCCTGGTAGACCTCCAGATCCTCTTTAGGATTCTGCCACTCTACCAAGGTTAATCTAAATCTTTTCACGGTGTTACCCCTCCCGAGCTTAGGTGATAGCTACATTGAGGGTTTTCTAGCCCGTGGGCCTTCCCTACCCTCAGGTAGGGAATTCCTCGCATGGTGGCACAGGAGCTCCTGCATCTTTTATCTACCATGAGATTAGCGCAAGCTCCATAGAGGCTTCCACCTCGCCTGCCACACAATAACAACTTCAAAACCCACGCAGACTCTATGAGCCGCTTTTTGGTGTTGTTTCACACCTCCCTATGCCTCACTGGAAAAGCGAAGGCGGCACTTACGGATATTCGACCTACTTGAAATACAAGGTTGCAACGCATATAGATAAAGCGGCATGACACTTAGGGAAAGCTATAGGGCTCGACTGGCCCTAAGAAAGCTCTCCTCAACATTCACCCATTGCTTGCCAATGGCACAACAACATGTAACTAAATACATAACTTGTAAACAAATATTGACTCTGCCCTACAAGGGACTTCTATGTAGATTGCACATAATGAAAGGGTCTCATAACCCACTATCTTCAAGGGTCAATTCAAACTCTCAAGGCTTATATATATACTTAGTATGCATATTAGGAGAATATCCCCTCAAGGCTACACCACATACACATACATTAACAACACAAATATAGTCCTTGATTTCACAACAATACAACATGACCCATTCAAGTAATAAGCAAGCTTACACAAGTACTTATCTTTGAGTTTGCAGGGAAATTGAGTCTAGGACAAGGACTCTCCACCCAACCATAGACAACTACAACCACTTTCACTTGTAGTTGTCACCCTCGAGCCAGATTCTAGAGTCTCATGGGGAGAATGCTTGCTTTTGGGACTGTGTGCCAACTGCCAACTGAACCAGGGACTCCATAGGACCTCTTCCTCAATCCCACCAATTGATGGCTTCTTTCTTTGTTAGCACAAGGAGTCCAAAGGTTCCCCAACTCACCCCCAAGTGCACACACACAGTGATTCACCCCCTTCAAGGGAGTTCAGAATCCACCATAACAACAGGGCAATGTTCAAAGTCTTTAATAAAGTCTTCATTTGCTCCCGCTTCAGGATGGTCTCCTCCTAAGGTGTTACAAGGCTCCAGAGTAGCTATCTCAACCCATAGCCTCCAGGGGACCCAAGATATTACAGGGTTCCAAATATTTCATCTCAACCCACAGCCTCTAGGGACAAAGAATTGGTCCCTTTCTCTTCTCTTCTCTTCAGTGTTTCATGTTGAAAGCTTTTGCTAGAAGCTAACTCCACTTCCCTTCTTCATCTGCCTCTAAGACCAGGTCTCCACTAAAAGTAGGTCCCTGATTCTCTCTTCTGAGGAGTGTCCCCAAGAGCTCCCTTTTTGCATTTTCGTCCCCCCGTTCCTACTTCCTCCTTCCTGTTTTTTTGCAACCCTCATAAATTATGTCCTCTTTTCTTGTTGCATTTTCTCAAACAAGCATGGGCTTGAGTACTTTCCTTCAGCCCATTTAATTTCAGGAGCCAGTCCCTTTACTTCATGCACTAGCCAACCTTTAATGGTTGTCCTGAAGTTCAGGTTTCTTCTTTGCACAAGAAACCATAACATCCCAAGCAACAATTCTCCATCCATAGCTCTGGAATTTGTGTCCCTTGACTCAATCCCATTTTCTTTTATTTCGAACATTAAAAAAATATTTATTTCATTTTTACAATTGTGGCTCATACGAGAACCTTGGGTGGGGTTGTCACAATCCCCTCCCCCTTGAGGGAACATCGCCCTCGGTGTTCATTTACACCTATACAATGTCATAATTTAAAATAATACACATATTGTTCCATGGAGCTTTATACACATAGCTCTATACAGTGTTTACAATTATACACACTTGTTTTAATCATCAAATAAGAAAGGATAATTAGCTTTCACGACATTGGGAATTTTCCACGTGGCCTCATCTGGCCCAAAGTTCTTCCACTGCACCTTGACTTTCTCTATGACTCTATCCGGAGCATGAAACTCCTCCAATCCAGAATGCACAGTGGTTCTGGTTGGAACTCTCCCTCTAGTTCCACCTATAGCATAGACCAATCAATCACGTGATTATAATCTTGTAGATATCTAAGTAAAGAAACGTGGAAAACATCATGAACTCTAATTGATGGAGGTAAATCTAGTCTATATGCTACTGGACTAATCATTTCAATAATTTCAAATGGAACACAATACCGTGGTGCCAACTTGGCACATGTCCCTATTCTTAGGGAAATTTTCTTGAGTTTAATTCTCAGGTAAACTTGTTCCCCCACTTGGAATTCTTTATGAACCCTATGCTTATTTGCATATCTTTTCTGTTTGTCTTGTGCCACTTTCAAAGTATGCTTTATGATCTAAAATTTTTGTTCCATATCCTTAAGCATATCAGGGCCTACATGCACCATGTTAACTGGGTCACTCCAACTGATATGAGTATTACATTTCCTGTCATACAATGCATCAAAGGGGTTCATCCTTATGAACTCTTGGTGTCCATTATTGTATGAAAATTCCAAAAGTGGAATATATTCTTCCCATTTCTTGGGTTGATGCATCACATACATCCTTAACATGTCCTCAAGGATCTAATTAATCCTCTTTGTTTTCCCATTTGTTTGTGGATGATAGGTTGTACTAAATGCTAATTTTGTTCCCAATCCTGTGAACAATTCCTTCCAAAACCTAGAAGTAAATTTAGCATCTCTATCTGACACAATATTCTTGGGAATGCCATGTAGCCTCACAATCTCCTTTATGAATATTTGTGCTATATCACTAGCGGAATTGGTGGATTTGACTACCACAAAATGAGCTACCTTGCTAAGTTTTTCCACCACTACCATGATTGCATCATGTTGCTTAGTTGTTTTGGGCAATCCTATGATGAAATCCATAGAGACTACCTCCCACTTCCATTCTAGAATAGGGATAGGTTGCAACAATCTTGTCAAGTGTTTGCATTCAGCCTTTACTTGTTGGCATTCCATGCATCTTGCTATGAAATCTGCCACTTCTTTCTTCAGATTCGGCTAGTGATAATACTTTTTTATGGCTGTGAGGGTATTTTGATACCCTGGGTGGCCTAAGTAAGGCTTAACATGGAATTCTTTCATTATTAGCCTTTTTATTTCATCGTTGTTAGGCACATAAATTCTGCCTTTAAACCTAACTAAGTTGTCCTCAGTGAGATGAGATCCTTCATCCTCACCTCTTTGTTGCAACTTTTCTTTCAGTCGCTGGTAATTTTTGTCCAACTATCCATCGCTTTTGATTCTTTCTTCTAGATCTCTTGCATACCAACTTACAGTTGCCAAGTGGTTTACCTGGATTCTCTTGCTCAAGGCATCAACAACATTGTTTCCTTTTCCTTTTATGTGCCTAATCTCAAAGTCAAACTCGTTGAGCATGGCCAACCATCTAGCTTGCTTATCATTCAGCTTTGGTTGTCCAAACAAATACCTGAGTCCACTATGGTCTGACATGAGCGTGGACTTCCTGCTAAGGAGGTAGTACCTCCACATTTTCAAAACATTAACTATAGCGGCGAATTCTAAATCATGTGTCACATAATTTTCCTCATTTTTATTCAACTTTTTGGATTCATAACATATTACTTGTCCTTCCTGCATTAAGACTCCACCGATTCCCTCTCTGCATGCATCTATACACACCACGAAATACTTATCTAGATTTGTGATTCTCAGCACTGGCGCACTGGTGAGTAATTATTTCAACTGCTCAAAGCTTTCACATTGTGCAGTCCATTCAAGTCTTTTCCCTTTCCTCTTCAAATTTGCAATCATATGATTGGTTTTGGAGAAATTCTGAATATATCTCCTGTAGTATCTTGCCAATCCCGTGAATGATCTAATCTCATCCACGTTCTTTGGATTTGGCCATTCCTTATGGCTTTTATCTTTTCAAGGTCAACTAATATGCCTTCCTCAGAGACAATGTGCCCTAGATAGTGTATCTATGATTGGAAGAAGTCACACTTGTTGAGATTTACATAGAGATTATGTTATCTCAACATTTGTAACACCACAACCAAATGTTTTCATGTTTTTGTTTTGTTTGTGAATTGATTAAAATGTTGTCAACAAATACTATGACAAACTTATCCAAGTATGGACGCAATACTTCGTTCATCAGGCACATGAACATGGTCGGGGCATTAGTGAGTCCAAAGGGTACCACTACAAATTCATAGTGCCCATATCTTTTTCTAAAGGCAGTTTTATGGATATCTTCCTCCTTAATTCTCACTTGATGGTATCCTGACCTTAAGTCAATTTTGGAGAAAATTGTTTCTCCTCTTAACTAGTCAAAGAGATCATCAATCCTTGGTAATGGGTACCTATTCTTAATGGTTACTTTATTCAATTGTTTATAATCAATGCACAATTGAAGGGTTTTGTCTTTCTTCTTTACAAATAATACTGGTGCGCCCCAAGGGGACACGCTTGGCCTTATGTAACCCTTGTCAAGCATCTCCTTTAGCTATAATTTGAGCTCAACCAATTCTAGTGTGCTCATTCTATATGGAGCCTTGGATGCTAGCGCTGCTCCTCGCACCAGTTCAGTAGAGAAATCTATCTCCTTGTGAGTAGGAAATCTAGGAACTTCCATTAGAAAACATCTTCATATTATTGCAAAACATGGTACTTTTGAATTAATTTAGCCTCCTTGTCATTTGATCTTCTACCAGCTTCCTTGCTCTGGAAAACTTGCACTGTAAACAACATGCATCCTTTCCTACTATTTTGCTTGGCTTGCATAGTAGTGATTAGCCTCACTGATATGGGTTTCCTCTTTCCTTGCAACACTCTTTTTGTTCCTTGCTCATCCAAGCATTCTATTGCTTTCTCATAGCAATCTACCTTGGTTTGGTGTAGGTACAACCAATCCATGCCCAATAATAATTCATACCCACCCAATGGTAACACATTCAAGTGGGCTATCGTGGCCATGCCACTGAGCTCCATTGCACACGACCTTACCCAATGGCTGATTCTTCTCCTTGTGCCTATTGCCAATTGAACCAGCGAAGGTTCTTGGTGAAACTCCTTGCCCAATCCACACTTCTCCACAAGTTCTAGACTAATATAACTATAATTGGAACCTAGATCAATCAAAATGGAAATGCCTTGTTGTAGCTTACCTTTCATCTAAATGATGAATGCTTGGAGATCTCCTTGGTGATTTTCCACTGTTGCATAAACTCTAGGCATACTTTGAGCTACATTGCCCACTATGCTTGCCTCTTCAGTGTTGTATATCTTTGGTCCAACATTCTGTTGATGTGGGCAATCCCTTCTTGGTCGGCCTTCAAACATGGGTTGTGTTGTTGTTGGTTGCTACACATTTTTCTTGTTAGCAACAATGAGCTTTTGTTGAAAATGGTGTGTCTAAGCTGGGTGCTTTACTTCCCTCCTATATGCGTTCTTCTTGGGCCAAATATTATTATGTTTGGCATTGCTCTTGGCCTAGAATTTTCTCCCAATATTAGGTCTATGTTTTTCTTGTTCATAGTAGTGTCTTAATTTCTTGATAACATCATGCAGGGTTTGTGGTTCCAGCAATTCGATTTTATCTTTGAATGCTATCAATAGTATGTTGATAAATCTTTGAATCTTGGACTTCTCATCCTTGATATATGGTACGTACCTCAATAGTTCTAGAAATTTGGTGACATACTCATCATTGGTTAACTGACCCATTTGGAGTTCATAAAACTCTTTTGTTTTGCTATCATAATACCGCTCAGATAGGTATTGCTCTCTGAAGAGCTCCTCAAACTCCTCCCAAGTCAGCTCCTTCTCAATAATGGCTCTAACATTCTTCAAGTCTTCCCACCATATGTCGGATTTCCCTTTCAAATTGTAAGCGTAAATCCTAGGCTTCATATTCTCGGAATAGTCATGTATTTTGAAAAAAATCTTCATTCCCAGGAACCATGCTTCTGCATCCTTTGGCTTCTTCATATCCCCATCAAATGTAGGTGGCTTTTCCTTCTTAAACTCTTTAGGCATATGCTACTTTTCCTTTCTTACTAAGTGATAGTGATTTTGATAATGGTGATGCCTCTGGGCATTCGATTTAGATGGTCTGTTGGAGTATTGCACCTACGTGATGGTCCCATCTCTTGGAGTGCTCATACATTCACCTCCTAGAACAGTGTCCTCACTTCCTTACTTGTGCCTTTTCCTGGACCTGCCACCATTTGCTGAGTTGGTGTTTTCCTCTGTTTATTGAAGGATTTTTTAGTCTCTATTACTCTCCCTCCTCTCAGATTGCCTTTGCCTCTGCCAATCTGAGAGACTTTGCAAGATGACTGCATTGATCTTTTCTTGCCTTTCTTGGGCTCTTACCAGCCTCTCATTATCAGCCTTAAAGTTTCTCATCTCATCCCTTAGGCTTCTGAAGGTGTTCATCTAGTTTAGGGAATGACTCCCTCCCCCTTGGCCAACTTATCTCTCTCCTTCATTAGATCTGACGCCATCACTTCCATGTTGTGATTGATCGGAACTGTATTCAACCATTCTAGTCCTTGTCACCATTCCTTTTTTTGTTTAATGTTGTTTATGATCTCTAAGTTTGCAGGGATTAGTAGGTTTATTCGAGTTTTAACATTAGACAGTTACTTAGTCAAATCCTTTTTGTTGGAAATACTGAGAGGGGGGGTGAACCAATATTCCTTAGAAATTGGCACTTTTAAATCTTTTCAAAGAATTAGTTAATCTTCAATTATTATTAATGTTTATGCAATAATAACAGTAAATAAAATAACACAATAGGCACAAGAATTTTAGGTGGAAAACCCCCTCTAGGTCAAAAACCATTAAACGCTTTTCTAATAAATTCTTTAATCTTCAGCCCCAACTGAAATAAAAGCAACAACTTCCTAGAGTTCTAGAAAAGCATTCTCCTCCAGTTCCCACTGGAAGGACGCCCCAACGCCCTGATTTCTTCAGTAATCAACTAAATGGATGCCCCAACACCCTAGCGAGCCACAACTCACCCTAACACCACTCTGCCACCCTAAAGTGTTCACAGGCCCCAACCTGTAGGTGACTTCATACACCTACCTAGCACCTCCCTACCACCCTATAATAACTGAACTAAGACAAGATTGTGGATTCCCAAACCAGGGACAACAATCCACGATAAAATAAGATGTACAATGATTTTCGTGTACTTGACCAAAAACCCAACCACTCTATGCCCTGCAACCCAACCATGACATCATCTTAATAGTGACTCCTATACCTCCCAACACTGCCTCTTCAACTCTAGGCAGAATGACTCTTTCACAAATGACTCTTTTACAATCTTTACAATGATGACTCTTTTACAAATTAATCTTTTACAACTTTAAAATGATGACTCTTTTACAATGATGACTCAAATGACTCTTTTACAATGATGACTCTTTTATAAATGACACTTTTACAACTTTACAATCATGATTCTTGGCCTTAACAATACTTCACGATATCTACTTGGTTGTCATGTCTTCAAGGATGTCCCGATGCAATGCTTCCTATGATTTGACATTTATGCTGTTGAATTCTTGGTTGATGTTTTACTTGAATATTCTTCCACATTCATGTATAATTTGCCCGACAAAACCAATCCCAAAACAAAACAAAATACCCTTCAACTTACCTCTGCTTGCAAAACACATGTAAGTGCATAATAATGAATAAATACAAATTAAAATTACAATGCATACCTGAAGTGTGCTTGTCACTTTTGTTGTTGACTTGTTGCAGCAATAGACAAAGACTCCCACTCTTCATATATGCCTGGACTCTATGCAAGACTATATCCAAAACTGACCTAAAGATATATACAATAAAAACTGATGACAGACCCTAGACTTGTGATGGACCAAGTTCTAAGTACAACAACAGAGACCATTCTATCAACTATGACAAGACAAGTAACATGAACTTACAACATCATATAGACTTAGAAGACTTGGTGTATCATCAAGAATATGTAGCATCAAATGTGTAGTATCAAGAATAGGACATCTGAAACGTGGTATCAAAACTAACTGTGACATATAGAGACATAGAGATATAATCGAGACCCTGTATATACTTATGTTGTCCTGCAAAAACATATGTCAAAGATGATACTCAAAATTCAAACGTAAACACTAATCATACATACCTTGTTGTAGGAGACTTACCCTTGACTGTTGATGTGTGGTCCTTACTGCAGTGATCCTTGAATGCATGTTTTTTCTTTCCTTCTAGGAGCTCGATATTGAATCTATTGTATCTATGTAATTTAGAATCTATAGGGTCTAAATTTTCTTCTTTTGGTAGCCCTTTGAGTCCTCTTTCCAACCCCATAGGTCTGATCAAGATTGGATTCTTCAAGAAAGAGTTATGCCCAGTCTCCCACAATGACCTGATTATAGACTAGTTCAGTAGAGCGAACTTGTACGAAGTGTCACGTGTCACTGTTGCGACCATTGGCCCTGAAAATAATACACAAAAAACTAAATTCTACATTCTTTCTATAACTATTTAATAAATTTGAATCCAATGCTCATAGAAAAAGTTATGACAATTTTCCCAACGTCACCTGTTTGACACGGAATTCAGGAGCCTGCAAAAACCCTAACTTCCTCATATCATATATCCGAAATATAGAGAATCAAGATTTGAAATTCTGTCATGAGGTTCATCAAGATTTTGGCTCAAATGGGTTTTAATTTTAGCTTTTTAAGCTTCATAAAAGAAAAATTTATAGCGAAAATGCCACGATGCCTTGTTTGAAGCAACAAATCCCTACTAGAGAAGGATATGAGGGTCACGATTTATATGAATGTCTTGAGTTGAGAGGGTCCTAAACAAGTGAATGTTTCAAGTATTTTAAGAGAAATTTTTTTTTTATTAATTATTGACTATTCAATGACCACAACCAATTATGAGTGACATACCACAACTTCACAGGGTTTTAGCCCACTAACTAGGGTTACTAACTTGAAACATGAATCTCTCTCAAACCGTGAAGAATTATGTGGTGTGCCATATATCAACGGAAACATCTCGACGAGTAGAATACATATAGAAGATCCTTGACGCATAATAGAGTAATTTGGAAAGTCAAAATGCCCATGCAAGATCGGGTAGCCCCTGGTGCTGTTTGGGTTGACATCAATGACAACCACTGATCAAGAATCTCCCCCTTTGGCATTGATGGCAACACAAGTACTCCCCCTGCAATAATGACACCTATTCCTACTGCCTTCTCTCCCCCTTTGGCATTGATAGCAACAAAATTACTCCCCCTGTGATCATGACACCTCTTCCTATTGCCTTCTCTCCCCCTTTGTCATTAATGGCATAGCGTAACCCCCCCTGACAAAATGTCATCCTATGGACTTGTACACACCTCCAATCCCCCTTTCTGCTTAGATAAGAGAAAGATTCTAATGAGAACTTGGGAGAATCCAAAGATTTTGGCGAAGATACTCAAATGCTTCACAAAATGGTTTGGTAAAGATGTCAACAATTTGTTCCTTTGTGCCAATATATTCAAGCTTGATATTCTTTTCGATGACCTGCTCTCCAATGAAATGATATTTGATCAGAATGTGCTTTGTTATGGAATGCATCACATGATTTTTGGAGATACTGATGGCACTGGTGTTATCACAGAAGATGGGAATAGGCTCATCAAACTTAGCTTGAAGTTCTTGCAAGGTTTGATTCATCCAGAGAACTTGAGCACAACAAGTTAATGTCGCGATGTATTTTGCTTCCACTGTGGATAACAAGATTGAAGGTTGTTTTTTACTTAACCATGAGACAAGGCAACCACCTAGGTAGAATGTTGCTCCACTGGTACTCTTACGATCATCAGCACTTCTTGCCCAATATGAATATGTATAAGCTTGGATGACCAAATCATTTTCTTTGGGATACAAGAGACCATATTCCAATGTGCCCTTAAGATATCAAAGAATTCTTTTGACGGCAATGATATGAGATACTTTTGGTGCTGCTTGGAATCGTGCTACTTTTCCAATTTCCTACATCACATCAGGCCGAGAGGCTGTCACTATAGGAGATTACCAATCATGGATCTATACAACCTTTGGTCCACATCCTTTGATGAGTCTTCTAAGCTTAACTTGCAACATGTTACCATGGGGGTAAGGACTGGCTTGCAATCTTTCATCTAGAATTTCTTAAGTATTTCCTTGATGTACTTAATTTGATATATGAATATTCCTTTATCATTCTGAGAAATCTAAAGCCCTAAAAAGTATGTCAGCTCGCCAAGCATAGACATTTCAAACTCACTTTGCATTTTTGTGGTGAAGTCTTTACTTAATATGTCATCACTACTTCCAAAGCTTATATCATCCACATATACTTCGATAATTGTTGGGTTATCTCGATCCACTTTCACATAAAGGTTGTTGTCAACACTTCCTTTCTTGAATCCCTGTTGATGTAGATATCCTTCAAGACAAGCATACCAAGCCCTAGGAGCTTAATGTAGACCATATAGAGCCTTCTTTAATCTGCAAACATAGTCTTCTTTTTTAGAGAGCAGAAAACCTTCGGGTTGTTCAATGTAAACTTCTTCCTCCAATTCACCATTCATAAAAGCTAACTTAACATCCATTTCGCATACCTTGATTTTTCTTGAGCAAGCATAAGCGAGAAACATCCCAATAGCTTCCATTTTGGAAACGGGGGAAAATATTTCTTCGGAATTGATTCCTTCAACTGTTCATTCTCCCCCTGAACCTGTTATGAAACTGCCATCTTGTTCAAACTATTTGTCTATCAATCATAGGTTTGTGCCATATACCACTGCATAGACCCCCCCCCTCTACAAAATTCAAGGAGTCAACAAGTCAGATTGTTCAAAATGGTGAGTCTATTGACATAGATTATCATTGGTGTCAATATGGCACTATTTGAGGAGCCAAAGGGAGAAAACAAAGCTATTAGAGGAGCAAAACAAAGAGGAGAAAACAGAGCCATTGAAGGAGCAAACAGAGCCATTGGAGGAGCAAACAGAGCTATCAGAGAAGCAAAATAGAGAGGAGCAAACAGAGCTATCAGAGGAGCAAACAGAGCCATCAGAGGAGCAAAACAGAGCTATCAGAGGCATATCAGGAGTATCGGGAGCAATGGAACCCAAAGAAGGACTATCATAAGAGTTATAGGAGGTGGAAGAGTTAAAGGAGGCGGAAAACATGTATATATGCTATATACACTATCGGAGGTGCAAACATATACATATATGCTATATACACTATCAGAGGCGCAAACATATACATATATGCTATACACTATTGGAGGAAAATACATATACTTATATGCAATATACACTATCAGAGGCACTACTACCTGAAACCTCCGACAACGATATATATGTGCGGACCCGACAAAACATATATGTTTGGGTGTATAAACAGGAAAAGCCCGCCAAGGGTGTCGAAGCATGGTTTTAAGTGTATTTCATATATGCAGGCCTTAAGCCTCACCACGTTAAAACATGTGAATTACGATATATATATATATAGATATCATACAACTGCGACATGTTGCGGACCTGCTGCAACATTATGCAATGGTTTAATGTTATATCACATCCACCCATCGCAATAATACAAAGGGATGTCACCCTTGAAAGCGCCGATTGCAATATATGTTGTGGACCCGATGCAACATTACAATTTGGCTTATTATCATATCGCATCGGCAGAAGAATCGGTCGTTGGCCATCGGCGATGTCATGGGATCGACGTGTAAAGGACCTTTGGAAGCCGTGATTGATGATTGCGATAATGTTATGGAGGAATGGACCCAATGCAGTTATAGATGCGGGTATAATTTTTTTGAAGTCTGCCCTTTAGAGTTTTGGTCACGTTTTCTCGTATATTCCTGTGTATTTCAAAAATGTATTGCCCGGGGTTTTTGAAGGCCAAAATGCATAAATAACGGTTCTGATAGTTCAATAGGCCTAAACGATGCCGATTGCGATTGCGATGGTGACGTGGTATGTGGGTCCGCCTTGCTGGTATAGTCTCTTCGTAAAACGATAAAGTCCTGTGCATGTCTATGATTATTGAAAAAGGAGCGTTGTTACAGCTTAACATGGAACATGTTTTATCTGTGTATTTTCGGTCCTCTCTTATGAATTTACGTGTCCCTAGAGCGTTGGTGAACTCGAAGGGACAGAGGAAGCCAAAACAACATGAAGAGCCGGGAAGCTGAAGAACAAGCTAGCGCAAAGAAAACCAAAGTGACTCGGGAAACCGAAGAGGCAAGCAAGCGCAAAGGAAGCTGAAGCGAGCGTTGAGGAAGCCAAAGAGTCAGTGGAAAGTGGAAATGAATAGTCAGAGGCATCAGGAATACATAAAACAAGGAAAACAAGGAAAGGTGTGTGTGTGTGGATAATCAGAGCGAGGGGAAGCAGAAGTTCAGGTAGAGATAGGAGAGGCAGGCGAAGCAGGAGAACAAGAGTGAAGCAGAAGCTCAGCATGCTTGGAAGTAAAGAACTACAACAAAACAGTTTATACTAGGTTAGGGTTGGAGCCTCAGAACTGAAAGGATTGGAATCCTTGGGAGTTGGTGCTCCTAAGTGCAGAACTATTGCCTTGTAAAAACAAAGATGGTGCTCTGGAGGTTGGAGCCTCACAAAAGTCCAAGTTGGAGCTTGGCAACTGATTGCAACCATTTATATATTGTATCTATTTCATTGCATTGTTTGTGTTAATAAAAGTATTTATTCCAGCTATCTATTTCTCTGTTCCATATATAAATGTTTTGGTGATAAAAAGAACAATTAAAAAGAAACACTGATTCACCCCCCCCCTCAGTATTTCCAACAATTGGTATCAGAGCAGGCTTCTTCGTATTAGCCTAATAGCTTGAAGAAGGATTCGTAGTCATGATGAGAAATCACGAAGCATCAGGAAAACCTCCTATGTTCGACGACACCAATTTTGGTTTCTAGAAAAAGAGAATGACCTACTACTTAATGTCCCTTGGACCTGAAGTCTAGCATTTTGTTCTAAATGAGTGCCCAATTCCTCCCACTCCTCCAACAGAGCAAGACGAGAGGAAAGCCTACATTGCAAATGCAAAAGCCTTGAACTCCATCACTAGTGGAATCACTGATTCCAAGTTTACAAAAGTCGTGAATTGTAACTTTGCCAAAGAAATGTGGGATAAGCTAGTTGGCTTATATGATGGAGACTCAAAAGTCAAAAAGGCAAAGATTCAAACTCATAGAAGGAAATTTGAAAGTTTGAAAATGGAAGATGAAGAAGATATTGCATCATACTTTCTCTGAGTAGTTGAAGTGGTCAACTCTCTTAAAGGATTTGATGAAAAGATTGAAGAAAGTATCATTATTCAAAAGGTCTTAAGATCTCTTCCAGACAGATTTGACTCCAAAATAAGCGCCATAAAAGAAGCAAAGGATCTAGATACTCTCAAGATGGATGAACTCCATGGAATCCTCACTTCCTATGAGATGAGAAAAGGTGGCCCAAGCTCCAAAGATGCAGCATTCAAGGCTTCAAAATCAAAGAAGGGGAAAGAAAGGAATGATTGTAGTGATGACTCCAATGTGGAATCCAAATTGGCACAATTTGTATGAAATCTGAAGAAAGGATCTAAGCTAAAAGGTAAGTATCCTCTTATCTGCTTCAAATGTGGAAAAATAGGTCATTATGTTGCAAAATGTCCTCATAAACATGATAGTGATGATGAAGGAAATTCTAAAGAATGGTATACAAAAAGAAAGGGATCAATAAGAAGAACTTCTTCTCTAAGCAAGATGAGTCTGATGAGGATGAATTTGTAGTCATAAAAAATAAATCAGATGAGGAAAGTGACCATGATGAAAGCCAAGAAACATTATTCATGGCATTCACAAATGATGATGACTCCGGGCTAGAAGGAAATGTAGATGTACTATTAATAAGTGCCATTGAAGAAAATGAGAAATTACGAAATAAAATCATTTCTCTCAAGGTAGAAAATGAGGAAACAAGAAGAAGAGAAGATCTCTTGGAAACAAAGCTAAAAGAAAAAGAAGAGACTTGCGAAGAACGTGAAGCCGAAATAGTATCTCTAAGGAAGGAATTGGAGCAAGTTAAAAAGGGTTGGAAAAGCTCTCAAATACTTGAGACTATCCTAAAAAGTCAAAAACCTCAACATGACAAGTCTAGAATAGGTTTTAAAGGAGAATCATCAAGCACTAAGAATAGTATGAAAAGCTATGTCAATGCACTTTCCAGCAACCCAAAAGAAGAAAAAGTATGTCATCAAAGGCGTATCCCAGATCCAAAGAATGAAGAGAGAATAACTACAAAGAAGAATGTGGATTCGAATCATGGATATTACAACAGATACAAACCAGTATTCCATCAAAGGCCCGTCTCAAATCCAAAGAATAAAGTGGGAGTAATTCCAAGGAAGGAAGTTGACTCAAATAGTGGCTACTACAACAGGTACAAAACTATCTTTCTTGGACATTGTTTTCATTGTAAAAACTTTGGTCATCAAGCCAGAAATTGCATGGCTCGCAAGAGTGAAACACCAAAGCTAAAGGGTCAAATAATCAAACCATATGGCCCCAAAAGGTAGGGACAAATCAAAACCTTCAATTCATTTGATCCCTTGACAAAATTTGATCTGATTTGCTCATTATGCTACAATAATGGACACTATGAACAAAATTGCCCACTCAAAGTAGGAAAAGCAAGTAGTGAGAATCCCAACATGGATAAATGTGGCCTAGCTCTATATGCTCAAAATAATGAAAATCATTAGTTTGTGGATAGTGGGTGCTTCAAACACATGACAGGGTACAAAAGGAAGTTTGTCTCATTGAGCGAAAAGGAAGGAAATGTATCCTTTGGAAGTGGATCTGCCAGAATTGCTAAAAAGGGAATTGTTACTCTAATCAATGGAAAAGGAAAAGCCCAAAATGCTCTTCTAGTAAACGGGCTCAAACACAACCTCCTGAGTGTTAGCCAAATCTCCGATCAAGGACATAATGTTGTCTTTAGCACCAAATACTGTGAAATAAGGAACTCTTCCTCAGGGGAACTTGTGGCAAAAGGGGTTAGAACTCTAGACAACATTTACGTTCTGAACAAGATTCAAAAGATAAATGCTACTTAAGTCAAACAAATGAAAGTTGGTTGTGGCACAACCGACTTGGACATAAAAGCTTCAAGAACTTGATCAATATCAACAAGATTAGAGATGTACGAGACATCCCAAAGCTATTCAAACCAAATCAAGGAGTATGTGGTCCATGTCAACATGGAAAGCAAACTAGAACCAACCACAAGACCAAGGAGTTCTCTACATCAAAGCCTTTGGAGATCATCCATACTGATTTATGTGGACCAACTAGAAATCAGGCACTCCAAGGAGAAAGGTACTTTGTTTTATTTTTTGATCGCTATACTAGAATGATGTGGATATATTTTATAAAATATAAATCTGAAGCATTTAAGTGTTTTAAGAACCTTAAAGCTCTTGTAAAAAATGAAAAGGACACAAAGATTAAGTTCCTCATAACAAATGGAGGGGGCGAATTCACATCAAAAGAATTTAATGAATTCTGTAAAATACATGGAATTAAAAGAGAAATCTCTGTTGCTAGAACACCCCAACAGAATGGGGTAGTTGAAAGAAGAAACTGAACAGTTCAAGAAATGGCAAGAAAAATGCTATTAGCAGCAGATTTGCAGCCAAAATTCTGGAGAGAGGCAGTCAGGACAGCTGTCTATACCTTGAATCAAACTCAATTAAGACCAAATAGTGAAAAAAATCCTTATGAACTATGGAAAGGAAGACTTGCTTCAGTAAAGTACTTCAATATACTTGGAAGCAAGTGCTACATAAAAATCAACGATGACTCACCAGGAAATTTTGATTCTCGGGTTGATGAAGGGATCTTCCCTGGATACTCTACATGGAGCAAACCCTGCAAGTGCTACAATAATCGACTAAGGAAAATAGTGGAAAGCATTGATGTAAAGATTGATGAAGACCTTCCAGAAGAAGAAATTGAACAACACGAAGTTGATCCTTTCATTAAAGAAGAAGAACCAAAAAAAGAAGAAATAGATCAGGAAGAAGAAGAAGAGGAAAAAGAACCACCTCATACCCCTTCAAAGATGAAATTTCTCTAGATATATCATCCAAAAGAGCATATCTAAAGGATGATAAATACACCAAAGAAAAATGATATTGCTTTTCTATCCATGATAAAACCATAAACATATACTCAAGCAAGTGAGGATCCTCATTGGGTAAAAACCATGGAAGAAGAAATGTCCCAAATTGAGAAGAATGAGACATGGGAGCTAGTACCTCATCCAAAGGATAAAAACATTATAGGAACCAAGTGTGTATTCGAAAACAAAATGAATGAAGATTGACAAATCATCAGAAACAAGGGAAGGCTTGTTTGCAAAGTCTATTCACAAATTTAAGGAACTGACTTTGAAGAAACATTTGCACCAGTAGCTCGTATGGAAGCTATCGGGATGTTCTTGGCATTTTCTTGCTCAAAAGGATTCAAAATCTATCAAATGGACGTAAAATCAACATTTCTAAATGGGGAACTCAAGGAAGAAGTCTACATGGAGCAACCAGAAGGGTTTGATCTAACAGAAGGAAAATACTTAGTTTGTAAGTTGAAAAGGCATTATATGGGTTGAAACAAGCTTCGAGAGCTTGGTATGCAAGATGGGATCACTATCTACAACAACAAGGCTTCAAGAAGGGAGTGGCAGGAAGTAATCTCTACATAAAGACGGATGAAGGTAAGTTACTAGTCACACTTGTTTATGTTGATGATCTGATTTTTGCTAGCAATAATGATGAGATGAGCCATGAATTTTCTCAAAACATGTCAAAATATTTCGAGACGTCGATGATAGGAGATTTATCTCACTTCCTTGGACTACAAGTATCTCAAACCAGAGTAGGATTGTTTATATCTCAAGCCAAATATCTTAAAGACATGCTTAAAAGATATGGAATGGAAGACTGTGTACCCGTGAGCACACCTATGACCACAAATTGCAAATTGAGCAAAAATGATGACTCCCCAGTAGTAGATGCAACTCATTACAAGTCAATAATTGGAGCCCTTCTGTACTTAACTGCTACAAGACCCAACATAATGCAGGCAGTAAGAATGGTGGGAAGATTTCAATCTGCTCCTAAACAATCCCATTTGTTAGTTGTAAAAAGAATTCTTAGATATCTAAAAGGAACTCCTGATTTTGGTCTTTGGTACCCTAAGAGCTCAACACTGACTGTTACTGCATACACCGATGCTGATTGGGTAGGAAGTGTGGATGATCGAAAAAGTACTAGTGGAAATGCATTCTTCCTTGGAGACTGTTTAGTATCTTGGCTCAGCAAAAAATAGACATCTATATCATTATCCACAGTTGAAGCCTAGTATATAGCTGCTGCAGACTGTTGTACTCAAATATTATGGATGAAGGAAGCTCTAAAAGATGTCAACATAGGTACAGATCAACCAATTACCATCTATTATCATAACACAAGTGCTATCAGTCTCAGCAAAAACCCGTGATGCACTCAAAGACCAAACACATACCAATCAAGTATCATTTCCTTTGTGAACAAGTAACTGAACAAAACATCATCTTGGAATATATCAATACTAAGGAGCAGACAGTTGATATTTTCACAAAACCTCTTCCTCGAGAAGCATTTGAACATCTTCGTCAGAAGATGGGGGTTATCTCTTTAGCATCACTCAAGTTCATTCATAAAGATGGTGCTGGACAGGGGGAGCAGTACGACAGGGGGAGTGTGTATGCATTCATTTGCCATTGATGTCAAAGGGGGAGAGAAGAAGAATAATGCCATCAATAAAAAAGGGGGAGATTGTTGACATAGACTGTCATTGATGTCAATATGGCAATATTCAAGGAGCCAGAGGGAGCAAACAAAGCGATTGGAGGAGCAAAATAGAGAGGAGCAAATAGAGCCATCGAAGGAGCAAACAGAGCCATCGGAGGAGCAAACAGATCTATCGAATGAGTAAAACAAAGAGGAGCAAACAGAGCTATCGGAGGAGCAAACAGAGCCATCAGAGGAGCAAAACAGAGCTATTGGAGGCATATCAGGAGTATCGGTAGCAATGGAACCCAAAGAAGGACTATCGGAAGAGTTATAGGAGGCGGAAGAGTTAAAGGAAGCAAAAAACATTAATATATGCTATATACACTATCAAAGACGCAAACATATACATATATGCTATATACACTATCGGAGGTGCAAACATATACATATATGCTATATACACTATCGGAGGCGCAAACATATACATATATGCTATATACACTATCGGAGGAAAAAACATATACATATATGCAATATACACTATCGGAGGCACTACTACCCGAAACCCCCAACAACGATATATATGTGCGGACCCGAAAAAACATATATGTTCGGGTGTATAAACAGGTGAAGTCTGCCAAGGGTGTCGAAGCATGGTTTTGAGTGTATTTCATATATGCGGGCCTTAAGCCTCACCACGTAAAAACATGTGAATTGCGATATATATATCATACAACTGCGACATGTTGTGGACCCGCTGCAACATTATGCAATGGTTTAATGTTACATCCCATCCGCCCATCGCAATAATAAAAAGGGATGTCACCCCTGAAAGCGCTGATTGCGATATGCAACATTACAATTTGGCTTATTATCATATCGCATCCGCAGAAGAATTGGCCATCGAAAATGGCATGGGCTCGACGTATAAAGGACCTCCGGAAGCCATGATTGCCGATTGCGATAACGTTATGGAGGAACGAACCCGATGTAGTTATAGATGTGGGTATAATTTTTTTTTGAAGTCCGCCCTTTAGAGTTTTGGTCAGGGTTTCTCGTATATTCCTGTGTATTTCAAAAATGTATTGCCCGAGGTTTCTTGAAGGCCAAAATGCATAAATAGCGGTTCCAATAGTTCAGTAGGCCTGAACAATGTCGATTGCAATTGTGATGGTGACGTGGCATGTGGGTCCGCCTTGCTGGTATTGTCTCTTCGTAAAACGATAAAGTCCTGTGCATGTCTATGATTATTGAAAAAGGAGCGTTGTTACAGTTTTAACATGGAACATGTTTTCTCTGTGTATTTTTTATCCTCTCTTATGAATTTACATGTCCCTAGAGTGTTGGTGAACTCGAAGGGACAGAGGAAGCCAAAGCAACATGAAGAGCTGGGAAGCCGAAGAACAAGATAGCGCAGAGGAAACCAAAGTGACTCGGGAAACTGAAGAGGCAAGCAAGTGCAAAGGAAGCTGAAGCGAGCGTTGAGGAAGCCGAAGAGCCAGTGGAAAGCGGAAATGAATAGTCAGAGGCATCAGGAATACATAAAACAAGAAAAACAAGGAAAGGTGTGTGTGTGTGGATAATCAAATCGAGGGGAAGCAGAAGTTTAGGCAAAGACAGGAGAGGCAGGAGAAGTAGGAGAACAGGAGTGAAGCAGAAGCTCAGCAGGCTTGGAAGCAAAGAACTACAACAAAATAGTTTATACCAGGTTAGGGTTGGTGTTATAGACATATTTGGGCACTACAACCCCAAATTCATATGTCCATAAACTAAGGGCTCTTCAGTCCCTAAAAGTGTTTTTTCATACCTTAAAGGATCATGGTCAAGTGATTACATCATTTCCCAAAAGTTCCACCTGAAAAACTACTCAGAACTGGCCAAAATTGGACCATACTGACTACTCCATGGTCAAGGTGCGATGCATACTAGCTGCAACACTAGCCAGGGCGATGCATACTGAAATGGCCTTCTGTGGGGTGCAATGAAAGAGAATAGACAAATGGCAGAGACAGTTTGCTAAGTGGATGATCATGGAATCTTCCATAAACTTCTCCTGTGACATTTGCCTCTCTAAATTCGCCTATGGATGAGTAAGAGATCAATGAAATCTCCAAGTGGAACCAAGAACTATCAGTGGAATGACACTAATCAAAAACCCAGAGCTGACTCACACCCTTGCAAGACATCTATAAATGGATCCCTCATCTGAGAGATCTAGAGGCTGGAATTTTGTATTTTGTAAGGAAGTGTTGTTGGTTTATCTGTGAGAAGGGACATTGCATTGTTGGGTGATTTGCCTGTTCATGAGGTGAAGAGGGCTTCTACACTAGGAGGATGATGCTGGATCAGACAGCTGGGTTGTAATCCTCTCTTTCACTAATATTAATAAAGTTCTTTGAGTTTTCCTCCATATAATCGTGTTTATGAATCTTATTGTTTATGAATGCAATTGTATGGTCAATTTGTTTCTGATTCCACATTGTTTGTGATATTTTAGATGGAGATGCTTTGATGGTTTTCTATTATTTTAACTCTACAGGTACTCTTTGAAGCGGGACAAGTAGGAGAGGAGTGGCAAATTCTATCAAGGAAAGGAGAAATCAAGCTAGGATCAAAGTGGAAGATCCAGGTTGGTCCTCTTTTCTTCCCTCTAATCTATTACACTTAAAGGAACTCTCAAAAGGCTTTCATTGTTTGTTTCTAAGATAGCTACCCATCTTATTGGGACTAGCAGTTTGAATCAACACTAGTTTTCCCTGAAAAAAATGGCGACTCCACTAGGGAACGAATAGTTTGTTTTGTTTGTTTATTGTTTGCTTTATAAACTATAGATGGAGCCTGAAGTTAGCCAGCTAGCCTTTGAAATGCCTTTGCTATGCAATTGCGAAGTAGATGAATGCTGCTTCAGTCAATCTCCGGGTTGGTTTATGAACTGAACATCTAACTTAGAAAGCATTCTAAGTGCCCTCGTGGTAGCTTAGAACCTCATAAGATCTTACCCCTATGCTTTGTTTTTACTGTCCATCATTACTCAGCCTAAATCACTGAACTTAGCTGCAAATTTTGAGCAAAAACCAAGCTCAGTTTCGCTCCTTGGTCCATCGCATTGTCTGTAACTGTGCAACCTGGATGCATCGCACCTCTCATGTGTTGCAGGTGAGATGCATCCCTGTTTCCCTATGTTGTAGGTGTGATGATTGAGTGATACTGTGTTTTCTCTTCGAGAGTTGGTTTTTTATCCTTGTTTTTAGCTCTATTCAATAGTTTTGTTGTTCATGATCAGTACCTTCTTGCTGGAACCTTCTTCCTTCACATATTTCAGCCTCCATCAGTTAGGAATTGTAAATGTTTTTGTGTATTTGTGAATCATTTACAGTCTTCCTTTGTCGAAAGTAGCTTAATCAAACTGTCGTTTTTTATGCAAGTGTCGTAATTGTCATTTTGAATCAAAAGAAGAGTGTCATAAAGTCTTCCTCTTCTAGATAGTTGATTGTACTTTTGTCATTGTACTTGATTTGAGTTATTAGTATTTGAAGTGTCGTTTTACAGTTTTCAATTCGAAATCAAAAAGTGTCGTCTTAGTCTTCCTTTCGTTTTGAAAAGAAATTGTTAGAAATGTCACTTTGAAATAAAATAGTTTAGATTTGTACTTAGCTTTCTTTTTTGGCATTCACATTAAGAAAGCAGAAAACAAATACATGCATGTGCATTTTCATTTTGACTGCATGCGAATTTTGATTTAGGAAAGTGCATTTAGTGTGTGTTTTATGCTCTCTGCTGAAAGAAAAATCATTATGTTCTTTCTTCAGGTTGACAGCACACCATCAACTAGTGAAAACGAAGTCAATAGACTGAAAGGAAAAGTCAGAGTTCCATGTAGGTCATGTGAAGGTGATCATACTCTTCACCATTGTCCTTTTCTAGATGAAGCCAAAAGCATTTTGGATAACCGTCCTGCTTCACCGCAGCAACTTCCACCTGGATACAGGAAACTCTTGCCAAGTCCTTCACTAGTTGAAAACCCGATTGACATAACTCAATTTTCGATCGAATCGCCTATCATTGAAAGTGACCCTCCTGAATCCATACCAGACCAAAGTCAACTAATCGAGATGGCAGTTGACCTAGTCTTGCCTTCAGAAGGCCCACCTTCGGATGATACAGTTTCCAAAGAGAATGAGAACGACACCGTTCAAATTCTTTTTGTCGATACAGAGTCTAATGAACTTGGGGGCAATCCACCCATTCCTTTACAACAGGAAGAGACCCCCCAGTTCATGAGACTTATCCGGACATTTATCTGGTACCTCCTCCGAGCAGTCTAGTCGTTTTCTTTGATTAGAATCAACTAGCAAAACCCCGCCTTCCATCTAATGTACCATTCCAAATCATAGTACAAGTTTACAAAATGATCGTGTCTGGCACTATCATAGATGAAGGGGATTCAATGAGTATCCTTTCCTCAACTGCTTGGAAATCTCTTGGTTCGCCATCGCTTTTTCCTGAAAAACAAAAATTGTCAGGCTTCAACAAAGGAACCAATCGACCATTAGGGATCCTTCCAAAGTTACCGACAACTTTGAGAAAGAAAATTGTTCATTTGAACGTGATGGTAGTCCAAGGTCCACTAGATTACAATCTACTCCTTGGACGTGATTATATATATAGCATGGAAGCTATGGTTTCCACATTCTTTCGAGTGATGTGTTTTCCACATGAAGGCAGACTGGTGCAATTTGTCAACCAGCTTTCATTTCTTGGTTGAAACACAACTATGAATCAACCATCATCCCTAAATCGTCTCTTCGTGTCAACAATGTCTCTTCAACCTTCATTCCATCCACCTAATTACACCAAGTAGTTTGGTGAGTGTGATGAAGTTTAGGGGGCATGCACCCTAATCTGCTTCGGCGGGCAAACCCAGAGGAAAAGATATTTTCTTGAAAGGTTATAATGCTTGGACTGAAAAACATTCTCATGTAGGTTATGTGATCAGTCTGATACACTTATTTCCTTGTACATTATGTGATTGGAAGTTCACACCATTCACCTCTTGTATGTTATGTGATTGGAAGCTCACACCATTCATCTTTGTCTATTTCAATGGACAGAGCCAAGAAAGAGTTTTTGTCTGCCAACAGAAACAATCCTGCCTAACCGCAAGGACTTCCATTTGGTAACCTAGAAACTCTCCTTTTACTAAAACACCTGGGGGCATGCAAACCTTTGTGTGCAAGTGAAAAATGACCTTTGATTTTCTTAGTTTGTAGGTTCTCAACCCTTTAACCTCATAGCTCGATCGTTTCTAGCCTGCATAAAAAGGCAATGAGCACATGTTATAGTAGTGTTCAAGCTCATTAAAAAATAAATCTACCAAGAGACATTATCAAAAGACTGGTAAGAGCAATGTTCCCACAAGGTTCAAAATTGTTAAAAAATAAACCTGCACTGAGCACATGTTGGCACAAGGTTCAAGCTCATTAAAAAATAAACCCGCCTTTGGTAAATAACCTTTATGATCGCTTTGCTATCAGCCTTTTTTAACCTTGGTTGTGTTCCTACTGTCACCTCCATTCATTTGGCCAACCATACACTTCCTGTTATGAAACCACTCACAAAAAGATAAAAAAGATAGATCAACGCCTTAGAATTCAGCCTCTTCGAGGGGGAAACCTCCTTTAAATTACATAAATTAATGATTCTTTGATGATTCAAATGAAAAAACCTCCTTTCTATATATAGGAGTCTAAGGTCACAATATAACCCAGCCGACCTAACAATAATAATATAAAGCCACAAAAATAACAATAGAGGGATTCTATGGGGCATAGTAATAAAAATATGGGGACAATAGGGGCACAACAATGTTAATAAGGGATATAACTACAATAGTAATGGGGTAATCACTAATATTATAGGGACCTAACGTCCCCCTCTCCTTCAAAAAAGTGTTGTCCTCAATGCTTGAGTAGTTTTGGATGCTTCTGTATAAAATTCTCATCCTCCCATGGGTAATCTTCAGTGGATAAGTTCTTCCACTTGATGAGATACTCCAAAATTGATCGATTTCGTAGCTGTCGAGTTCTTGTTTCTGTGACTGCTTTAGGTTCCAATATAATTTTTCCTTCTTCGTCAAGTTCTGGCAATATTTTTTGAACTAGGAGCTTGTCGCCTATAACCTTCCTTAAACATGAAACATGGAAAACTGGGTGCACTCGAGAAGCTGCAGGAAGCTCCAATTTGTATGCCATAGTACCAATCTTTTGCAACACCTTGTACGGACCATAATACTTTAGTGATAATTTATTATCCTTCTTAGCTTGTTTGAGGGACATTTGTTTATATGGTTGTAGCCGTAGGAATACCCAATTACCTACATCAAAACTTCTTTTGTTGCGATGTTGATCTGCCTATTGTTTCATTCTATTCTGCGCCAACACGAGGTTATCCTTTAAGAGTTAGAGGACTTGTTTTTTATGCTCGATGTGATGTTCCACTTCTTAAACCATAGAATTTTCTCTTAAATATGATGTGGTGGAAGGTGGCTGATATCCATAAAGTGCCATAAATGGGGTCATTTTTGTTGCTATATGGAAGGAAGTGTTATACCACCATTCAACCAGAGGCAACCATTTGACCCATTGTGTCTGTTTATCAGATACAAAGAAACGAAGATATCCTTCCAAACATTTGTTTACTATCTCAGTTTTCCCATCAGATTGAGGATGATAAGATGAGCTATGAGCTAACTGAGTACCAAGACAAGAAAATAATTATGTCCAAAAATTTCCAGTGAAAATGGGATCTCTGTCACTTACAATAATCTTTGGGTTTCCATGTAGCTTTTGAATTGTTTCCATAAATGCAGTAGAAACTGTACTGGCTTTAAATGGATGTGATAATGCACAAAAGTGTGCATACTTGGTAAGTCTGTCAACTACCACCATGATGACACTCTTTCCCTCAAACTTGGGTAAACCTATGATAAAATCCATTGAAACCTCCTCCCAACGTTGGCTTGGAATAGATAAAGGTTGTAATAGACCCGGGGTCTTAATTGTTTCAAATTTATTTTGTTGGCAAACCAAACATTCAACCACAAACTTTTGAATATCTGATTTAAGGCCATCCCAAAAAAATTCCTTCTTAACCCTGTGGTAAGTTTTTAAAAATCTTGAGTGCCCTCCTAAGGGAGGAGTGTGCAATTCCATAAGAATCTTTTATTTGAGTTGGGAATTCTTATAGAGGTATAAGTGATCTTTGTACCATAACGAATCATTTTTCCAACTAAATGTATCAGATGTACTGGAATCTTGTTGTAACTTTCGAATAAGGGCCCACACTTCTTCATCATTCTTCCATTCCTTCCTTGTTTCGTTTATCCAATCTGGTTGGATAATAGAAATGGCACACAACAATGGTTCCACATCCTCATCCTTTCTTGAGAGTGCATCTGCCACCACATTTTGCTTCACTTTTTTGTAGATGATTTCAAAGTCATAACCCAACATCTTTGTGACCCACTTTTGTTGCTCTTCGAGGATAATCTTTGTTCTAAAAAGTATTTAAGGCTATCGTGATCCGTTTTTACCTTGAAGTGTCTTCCCATTAGGTAGGGTCTCCATTTCTTAAGTGCATGTAGTATTGCCAACATTTCCTTTTCATAAATAGCTTTGTGTAAAAACTTTCCCTTGATTGGACAACTTTCAAAAGCAATGGGTCTTTCATCTTGTATTAAAACAGCACCAATTCCATTTTCTGAAGCATCACATTCCACAATAAAGGTTTTTGTGAAGTCCGATGTAGCTAAGACCGATGCTTGGCACATTGCCTCTTTAAGATGTTCGAAGGCCTTTGTTGCTTCTGGAGTCCATGAAAATGCATCTTTCTTCAATAATGTTGTTAGAGGTGCTTTTATTCTCCCATAATTCTTAACAAACTTGCGATAATACCCTGTCAACCCGAGAAATCCTCGCAGATGCTTTATGGATGTGGGGATTTTCCATTCCTTAATGGCTTTAATTTTGCTAGGGTCTACCTTAACTCCTTCATGAGATACAATATGACCCAGATATTCCACCTCTTGTACTCCAAAGAAACATTTGGATCTTTTTGCATATAATTGTTTCTCCTCCAATAGTTGTAGCACCCTGTCAACATGTTCAACATGATCCTTCCAAGACTTGTTGTAGATTAGTATATCATCAAAAAATACTAACACAAATTTTCTAAGGAAGGGTTTGAAAATGGAATTCATCAAACCTTGAAATGTAGAAGATGCATTGGTAAAGCCAAAAGGCATGACCAAAAATTCATAATGACCCTCATGAGTTCTAAATGTTGTTTTTGGAATGTCTTCAATCTTCATTTTTATTTGATGATATCCTGAACGAAGATCCAACTTGGTGAAGTAAATTGATCCATGCAAATCATCCAGTAATTCATCAATGACAGGAATGGGAAACTTATCTTTAATAGTGAGCTTGTTGAGCTCCCTATAATCCGAACACATGCGCCATGATCCATCCTTCTTGTGCACCAATACTACTGGAGAAAAGAAAGAACTTTGACTAGGTTGAATTATACCGGCCTCTAGCATTTTTGCAACCATATGTTCAATTTCACTCTTTTGGGCATAGGGATATCTGTACGCCTGATGTTTGGAGGAACACTTCCTGGAATCATATGAATATCATGATCATGATCATGAATAGGTGGGAGACCTTTGGGAGTCTCAAATACCTTGGAATGATTATCCAAGACTTTTTGGAGATCTGGAGAAATAGATGATTTCGATGTGGAAACATCTAGCGAACATAATTGTGCAATTACACCTCTTTGTTCCTTTTTTAGAAGCTTTGTCATACCGTTAGAGATTTTTATCTTTCCCGGTTTCCCTACAATACCCCTTAATTTAACTTCCTTTCCTTCCGCAAAAAATTTCATGAAAAGTTCTTGAAAATTAAAAGCCATTATACCCAAGGATTGTAGCCATTGGACTCCTAGTACAAAATCAGCACCTCCCATTGGAATGGAAAGCATTGGGCTAGTCAATACATATTCTCCCATGGATAGCATGATATTATGGCACTTTCTAGAGCAATTTATCATTCCTCCATTTGCAACCATGACTTGACACTCTGGTGCTGGATATAGGAAGTAATTCAATTCTTTTGCTACCTTACAATGAATAAAATTGTGGGTACTTCCTGAATCAATCAACACCATTACCTTTTTCTTCTTGATTTGTCCTTCTATCTTGATGGTTTGAGGAGTGGTAATTCCAACCAATGCATTACAAGATATGGTCGGATTCATTTCTTCTTTATCTAGGCTTTGTTCCTAGGGTATATCCTCTTCTTTTGACCTTTCTTGCTCCTTTTCTTCTTCCTCTACAAATTCTATGTAGAATAATTTCTTTTCAGCACACTTATGACCTTTAGTGTATTTGCTATCACAACTATAAGAAAGCGCTTTTGCTCTTTTTTCTTCCAATTGTTGTGGTGTCAACCTTATAGGTTGTGGAAGACTAGGGGCAACAACACTTCCATCTTTATAGTTGTGAGTGGTATGCTTCCTGGTTGCCATAATTTTGCTTTCCATTTTTCTTGCTAACCTGAATGCCTTCTCTAATGAATCAGGTTCCCAAAGGTGAACATCGTGTTGGATATTATCCTTTAAGATCCCTATGAACACATCAATCCTATGCTCTTCTGGAATATTTTTTACCCTTATGTTCAATTTTTGGAACTCCTCTATGTGCTCCATTATTGAACCCTTTTGTTTGAGACTTATCAATTGGCTAAAAAAAGTGTTGCTTTTTGTATCCTCATAATGTGCTGTCAATTTTTCCATAAAAATTGCCCAAGGGATAATTTGTTTACGAGAGCAAAGCCATTGATACCATACAAACTGATTTGGTTCCAAATATAAAGTTGCAATATGTACCTTTTGTATGTTTTGCACATTATTGAGATTGAAAAGTTGCTCCATCTGTAATATCCATGTTGCGGGATCCTTGCCATCGAACTTCCTCATATTGATTTTTGGAATATGGTGGGTCTTTGATCCAACATTAGATTCCATGAAATCATGACTAATATTTCTTTTGTTCGCATCATGAGTTTCCTTTACTACCCTTTCACCATTATTGAGTATTTCTTGTAGAAAATTTATCAAATTTGTCTTCAAATATATCTTCAAATCGTCAATCTTAGCTTCCACGCCCTTTATCTTAGATTCCATGCCATTTATCTTAGCTTTTGTTAGCTTTTGTGAGAGTGAAAGTTGTTGCACTTGGTCTTGTAATTTTGATATATCATGTAGCATTTCTTCCTCTTCTTCATGAGTCATGCTAGAGCTTTCAGGTTGCTTACTAGGTGTTTGCATTTTCCTTCCTCGAGGCATCAATTACCAATAATAATGCTCTACTATGCCCTTTGAATTCTTTCAAAATAATTTTTCAAACCAAGCTTAAGCAAAAATTTAAAATATCTACACACATTTTTTTCACTTTGTAGGAGCTCGATATTGCCTCTGATGTATCTCTGTAATTTCAGATCATCCAGTTTGGAAATTGTGACCTATAGTAGCCCTCTGTGTCCTCTTTCCAATGCCACTAGTCTAATCGCAATTGGATTATCCAAGGAAGAGTTATGCCAAATCTCCCATAGTGACCTGATTATAAACTAGTTCAGAAGAGTGAACTTGTATGACGTGCCACGTGTCCCTGTTTTGACCTTTGGCTCTAAAAAATATATACAAGAAACTACATTCCATCCTCTTTTTGTACCTTCTTATGAAATTTTAATCCAATGCTCATAAAGAAAGTTATGACGATTTTCCCCTGGTCACCTATTTGGAATGTAATTCAGGAGTCTGCAAACAAACTAACTTCCTCAAATCATATCTCCGCAAATATGGTGCGAAAAACTCTGAAATTCAGACCCGAGGTTTAGTGCGATTTCGTCTCAAATGCGTTATTTTTTTCGCTTCTGAAACGTCGTAGAAAAAAGTTATAGTGAAAATTCCATGATGACCTATTTGGAGCAGCGAAACCCTAGAATCCAAAGCTCTGATACCAAATGTTATGAAACCAGCTCACAAAAAGATAGAGAAGATATATCAATGCCTTATAATTCATCCTCTTCGAGGGGGAAACCTCCTTTACATTACATAAATGAATGATTCTTTGATGATTGAAATCACAAAACCTCCTTTCTATATATAGGAGTCTAAGGAGTCACAATATAACCCAGCCGACCTAACAATAATAATATAAAGCCACAAAAATAGCAATAGAGGGATTCTATGGGGCACAGTAATAAAAATATGGGGACAATAGGGGCACAACAATGTCAATAAGGGATACAACTACAATAGTTATGGGGTAATCACTAGTATTATAGGGACCTAACACTTTGATATTATTTTATTTTTATTAACTATCTTCATTGCGGCCACTCCATATCTCACATACTTTGGTATATTGGACTAGCCATATATTGGACGAGTGATTCTGATTGCCACCCTCTTCACACTGCCATGTTTTGAGAAGTTCCAAACTTACTTGGAACCGGTTGCTACCCGAAAATACCACTCGTTCCTAAAAGACCTGTCCTTTTTAAACTCTTTTTAGACTCATTAAATATAAAAATATTGTCGAGCCATTGCCTTTCCAGCTCGTTAAAATAAGGGGAAAGCTATCCCTCCCATATATTTTAATATTCTTGGACCTGAGGGATTATTAAACAAAAAAATCGAGTGCTTGTCTTTGTTGGCTCGTTAAAACAATCGAAAAGTCATCCCTTTCGTATTATTTTATACTTTTTCGGACTTAAGGGATTATGCCACGAAAAAGGACTGTTGGAGTCTCCTTTTCATCCCTTTTCAAAATCTCTAAACATGAAAAGGATAAAGTTATCTTTGTCTTTAAACTCGTTAAAACAATAGCGACAAACTTGTCCGCCCAGACAAGAACAAGTCTCACTGACACTAGGCTCGCTAAACACAAAGCGACAGGTTTGCCTGAAGGGAAAATTATAGACCAAGCATATGTTATCCTCCTCAAGCTTGACAAAAATGAATAGGTACTAGTCAGCAATGACTGGGGAAAAAGGGAAGAAAACTTGAAGAACTTTATTAGTAGCGGGTCGCTCTTGAACATGACACTTTCACTCCATCACCATGTTGAGTTGGGTTGGGTTTTTTCATTCACCATCATTGTTGGTCCTCCTTACCATCCATGGGGTTAACACTACCAGTCCATATAAGTGTCGCCGACATGTTCAAGAGAAGTCATTCAGAGAATTCACCATCCAACAAATGCCTCATCCACTGCAATACCTCCACCCTTCATTTTTCATGACCACCATTCCTGAACCTTATATCATTAGATCATTTTCACCTCCAAAAAAATCATTTGCTCTGTTTCACATCGTAGATGTGCGATACATCAAGGCCCTCCTATGACAAGTCACTTCTTGTCGACATCAGCTCATTATCCAAGAAGTTGAGGGTCATCATCATTATCGGTGACTCCTCTCGCGTCTGTTAACAACTTACATTATTGGCTAGTAATCAGGTGATGTCTTTCCATGTTTGACTTCAGAACATCTTTTCACATGGATTGACTTATACATCTGGCGAAGATTGAACGAGTTTTGAAGACCCCAGATCTAGTTTCATCCATCCGGACTGCGATATATTCAGGAAAATAAAGACATCAATTGTACACAGAAGCTACATAGATAGTCATCTAAACCAGGGAAGATGACTCTTCATGCGAAGAATCACCAGTCTGCAACAGTAGATGATTGTCTATCCTATGTACATGAAAATGAATTTATAAAGCTAAGCATGGGAATTCCCACATCAACTAGATCATGAAAATAATATAATGATGATGTATTGTATTGTATCTTGTACAGGTCACCTTCCAGTTTGAATACCACAGATCCTCATGATAAATCATTTCACCCGACATCAAAAGATTTACAACCTCATGCTTTAGGGGGTAGCTGTTATAGACATATTTGGGCATTGCAACCCCAAACTCATATGTCCATAAACTAAGGGCTCTTCAGTCCCTAAAAGTGTTGTTTCATACCCTAAAGGATCATGGTCAACTGATTACAAAATTTCCCAGAAGTTCCACCTGAAAAACTACTTAGAACTGGACAAAACTGGACCATACTGACTGCTCCATGGTCAAGGTGTGATGCATACTAGCTGCAACACTACCCAGGTGCGATGCATACTGAAATGGCCTTCTGTAGGGTACGATGAGCGAGAATAGACAAATGGCAAAGATAGTTTGCTAAGTGGATGATCATGGAATCTTCCAGAAACTTCTCCTGTGACACTTGCCTCTCTGAATTTGCCCAGGGATGAGTAAGAGATCAATGAAATCTCCAAGTCGAACCAAGAACTATCAGTGGAATGACACTAATCAAAAACCCAGAGCTGACTCACACCCTTGCAAGGCATCTATAAATGGATCCCTCATCTGAGAGATCTAGAGGCTGGAATTTTGTATTTTGTAAGGAAGTACTGTTGGTTTATCTGTAAGAAGAGACATTGCATTGTTGGGTGATTTTCTTGTTCATGAGGTGAAGAGGGCTTCTACACTGGGAGGATGATGCTGGATCAGACAACTAGGTTTTAATCCTCTCTTTCACTACTATTAATAAAGTTCTTTGAGTTTTCCTCCATATAATCGTGTGTTTATGAATCTTATTGTTTATGAATGCAATTGTATGGTCAATGTGTTTCTGATTCCGCATTGTTTATGATGTTTTAGATGGAGATTCTTTGATGGTTTTCTGTTACTTTGACTCTACAAGTACTCTTTGAAGCAGGACAAGTAGGAGAGGAGTGGAAAATTCTATCAAGGAAAGGAGAAAGCAAGCTAGGATCAAAGCGGAAGATCCAGGTTGGTTCTCTTTTCTTCCCTCTAATCTATTACACTTAAAGGAACTCTCGAAAGGCTTTCATTGTTTGTTTCTAAGATCGCTACCCATCTTAGTGGGACTAGCAGTTCGAATCGACACTAGTTTTCCCTGAAACAGTTGGAGCCTCAGAACTGAAAGGATTTGAATCCTTGGGAGTTGGTGCTCCTAAGTGCAAAACTATTGCCTTGGCAAAATAGAGTTGGTGCTCTAGAGGTTGGAGCCTCAAAAAAGTCCAAGTTGGTGCTTGGAAACTGATTGCAACCATTTATATATTGTTTCTATTTCACTGCATTGTTTGTGTTAATAAAAGTATTTATTCCAGCTATCTATTTCTGTGTTCCATATATAAATTTTTTGGTGATAAAAAGAACAATTAAAAATAAATATTGATTCACCCCCCCTCTCAGTATTTCCAATAGAGTCATGTAATGGGCCATCTTGACTTAAGTCATTATCTAAAGCAACTACTAATTCCTCATGACCTTTTGCTTTTACGAATCCTGACGGAACAATTGCTGAAAACTTCTTATCTGCTTGGTATTCTTGTACCTATTTCCTTTTCCAAACTTTTTTGTTCATGCAATATCGAGCCATGTGCCCATAGTTATGACACTTGAAGCATTCAATGTTTTCCATAGGTGATTCCATATGATATCTTGAATTTTGAGTGGTATGGCCATAGTTATAGCATTTGAAAGATTCAATGTTTGTCCCATCTAACACTTATTCTCTTATGACTAAATCATCATGGAACCATCTCGTGATCCTGCAAACTTGCTTCTAGGGTTTTGCAGATAATGATTGTACCTGTCAAAAACTTCATAATCCCTAGCCATATGTCAATGTTAGCACATAAAAAAAATAACCATCAAATAAATGTGCGTACCTATATAATTCATTCGAAGGTGGTGGTCCTTGATAATTTTCCATGTCAATAACTTTACAATCCCTAGCCATATGTCCAAAGTTAGCACATGAAAAGAAATAACCATTAAATAAATGAACATACCTGGAAGATTTTTCATTCTTCTTTGAAGGTAGTGTTGTAGTTTGTTGTCATCCTTTATCCTTGATTTTTTTGGCATCATTCTTCGAAGTTACATCGTTCTTATTTGGTTCAATCATCTTCTCAATCTCACTGTGCGAAGATGTGGAGCTTGTACCTTCATTAATTGGAGCCTTACCTGTTCTTTTTTGCCAATTATTTATATGTCCTATCCATAACTTGTAAATGGTCCTTTTCTTTGAGCTTGTTGATCTCATTAAGAATTGCATCAAGTTCTTCTTGCTTTTGAGCAAGATCTTCTTGAAATTATCTTTTCAAGATCTTCCTTATTTTTTCTACCTCCTTAACTTGTAGCTTAAGAAGAGTGGTCTTCTGTAATTCTATGTTGAGAGCCTGTATCTATTCCTTTTGCTCCTCATTTTCAATCATGAGCCTACTTAGTTCAACTGAAGAGGTTTCCAATTCCTTTTTCTTCTGGTCAACTACAGATATGTATCTTTGATCAGATTCCTTCCTTTCAATTTCTTCTTCCTGCATCTATTGTTTGAGCCTACTAATATCTACAAACGTTGTGTCAAGTTCTTGTTGCTTCTACTGAACTTCTCTCTTGAGATCTTGTGTCTCTATATTCTTGATTTCTTCCAATTGAGTCCTAAGACTGCTAATCATCTTCTCAGACTCTTGTCTTTCTTTGATGAGTTCTTTTGTTGTCTTCAATTTTGCTTCTAAAAGTCTTGTATTTTCCTTTTGACTTTTGAGTTCCTTTATCACCTTAATCACTTGATTTTGAAACTCTGTCTTACTTATTTCCCCAATTTCTTCATCATGATCAGAAGGATCTAAATTTTCTATAACATCTTGACCTGATTGATTTGTTGAATAGACTTTATGAAGCTTTTCCCAAAGAGCTTTAGCTATTGAACATTGACCAACTTTTGTTTTCACATATTTTGGCAAAACATTCAAAATTACATTCATGGCATTTGAATTGTACCTTTTAGCTGCGTCGGTAGATGTGTCTCCAAAAATAATTATTCCCATACTCCATGTGCCTGCAAAAGTACTTCCATCCTGGATTCCCATATCCAGTAATTATTTCCATCAAAATCAGGGGTTGGTACACAATACTCACTTTCTTCATATTTTATTTTACCTATACCTTCCTTTGAAATCCTTGCAACCTGCTTCTTTGACTTTCCCATCTCTATGCTTTGAAAACTGTACTTTAATCCTAGATTCCCATATCCAGTAATTATCTGCATCAAAATCAAGGGTTGGTACACAATACTCACTTTCTTCAAATTTTGTTGTACCTATAACTTCCTTTGAAATCCTTGCAACCTCCTCCTTTGACTTTCCCATCTCTATTCTCTAAAAATTGCCTTCCAGTGGTTAAGTTGTTACTGAAGGAACCAAGCTATGATACCAAGTGTTGGAAATAATGGGATGGGGGGTGAATCAGTATTCCTTAGCAATTAGCACTCTTAAATCTTTTCAGAGCATTAGTTAATCTTCAATTAATATTAATGTTTATGCAGTAATAACAGTAAATAAAAGAACACGGTAGGCACAAGAATTTAGGTGCAAAACCCCCTCCGGGTCAAAAACCACCAAACGCTTTTCTAATAAATTCTTTAATCTTCAACCCCAACTGAAATGAAAGCAAAAACTTCCTAGAATTATAGAAAAGCATTCTTCTCTAGCTCCCACTGGAAGGACACTCCAATGCCCTGGTTTCTCCAGTAATCAAATTAATGGATGCCCCAACACCCTAGCGATCCACAACTCACCCTAGCACCACCCTACCACCCTGAAGTGTTCAAAGGCCCTAACCTATAGGCGACTTCATACACCTTCCTAGCACCTCACTGCCACCCTATAATAACTGAAATAAGACAAGAATGTGGATTCCAAAACCAGGGAAAACAATCCATGATCCAATAAGATGTACAATGATTTTCATGTACTTGACCAAATACCCAATCACTCTATGACCTGCAACCCAACCATGACATCATCCCAACAGTGACTCCTATACCTCCCAACACTGCCTCTTCGACTCTAGGCATAATGACTCTTTCACAAATGACTCTTTTACAATCTTTACAATGATGACTCTTTTACAAATGACTCTTTTACAACTTTACAATGATGACTCTTTTACAATGATGACTCTTTTACAACTTTATAATGATGACTCTTGGCCTTAAAAATACTTCACGATATCTGGATGGTTGTCATGCCTTCAAGGATGTCTCATTGCAATGCTTCCTTTGATTTGATACTTCTGCTCTTGAATTATTGCTTGATGTTGTACTTGAATCTTCTTCTACCTGCATGCAAAATTTTCCTAGCGAAACCAATCCCAAAACAAAACAAAATACCCTTCAACTTACCTCTACCTGCAAAACACATGTAAGTGCATAATAATGAATAAATACAAATTAAAATTACAATGCGTACCTGAAGTGTGCTTGTCACTTTTGTTGTTGACTTGTTACAGCAGTAGAAAAAGACTCCCACTCTTGATATAGGCCTGGACTCTATGCAAGACTATATCCAAAACTGACCTAAAGATATATACAATAAAAATTGATAGCAGACCCTAGACTTGTGATGGACCATGTTCTAAGTAAAACAACAAGGCCATTCTATCAACTATGAAAATACAAGTAACATGAACTTACAACATCATATAGATTTATTATACTTGGTGTAGCATCAAATGTGTAGTATCAAGAATGGGACATCCGAAATGTGGTATCAAAACTAACTGTGACATATAGAGACATAGAGATATAACTGAGACGTTGTATATATTTATGTTCTCCTGCAAAAGCATATGTCAGAGATGATACTCAAAATTCAAATGTAAACACTAATGATACATACCTTGATGTAGGAGACTTACTCTTGACTATTGATGTGTGGTCCTTATTGTAGTGATCCTTGAATGCATGTTTTTTCTTTACTTCTAGGAGCTCGATATTGAATCTGTTGTATCTATGTAATTTCGAATCACTAGGGTCTGAAATTTCGTCTTGTGGTATCCCTCTGAGTCCTCCTTCCAACCCCACATGTCTGATCAATATTTGATTCTTCAAGAAAGAGTTATGCCAAATATCTCAGGATGACCTGATTGTATACTGGTTCAGGAGAGCAAACTTGTACGAAGTGCCACGTGTCACTATTGCAACCTTCGGCCCTGAAAACGATACCCAACAAACTAAAGTTTGTCCTCTTTCTGTAACTATTTATGAAATTTGAATCCAATGCTTAGAGGAAATTTATGATGATTTTACCAATGTCACCTGTTTGACATGGAATTCCGGAGCATGCAAAAACCCTAATGTCCTCAAATCATATCTCGAAAATATAGCAAACCAAGATCTGAAATTCGATCAAGAGGTTCATCATGATTTCGAATCAAATGGGCTTTAATTTCATCTTCTGAAGCTTAGCAAGAAAAAAAAATTATAGCAAAAATTCTATGATGACATGTTTGAAGCCACAAAATCCCTAGTAGAGGAGGATATGAGGGTCACTATTTATATGAATGTCTTGAGTTGAGAGGGTCCTCAACAAGTGAATGTTGGAGGGATTTAAAAAAGAAAAAGAAAAAAACAGAAAAACAAAACATTATTAATTATTGACTATTCAATGACCACAACCAATTATGAGTACCATGCCACAACCCCATAGGGTTTTAGCCCACTAACTAGGGTTACTAACTTCAAACACGAATATCTGTCAAACCGTGAAGAATTACATGGCGTGGCATATATCAACGAAAACATATCGACAAGTAGAATCCATATAGAATATTGTTGACTCATAATAGAGTAAGTTGTTAATTCAAAATTCTCATGCAAGATCAGGGTAGCCCCTGGTGTTGCTTGGGTTGACATCAATGACAACCATTGATCAATACTTTTCTCCATTTTTTTATTACTTGTACATGATGAAGCCCATCTAGTCCAACTTTGAAATTGGGCTCAAATACCACTCTGTAACATACCCACCTACCCTCCTGGAGTTAGGGGGGGAGGGGGGGTTGGGTCATCGGCAGATCCATGCCCATTGTTCCTTCAGTCATGGAAACAAGATTGTGAAGTTCGAACCCCTGTTTCTTGGGAAAAATTCTTTTTGTTTTCCACTTGTGTTGTTTCCTTCCCTTCTTGTTCTCCCTTTTTTTGTATATCACAATTTCCTCCTCTCGTTGAATCAATGGTTGCCTGTCTTCTGCTTCCACACGGTAGTCTGCCATAGGCCCGCCAATAGTTGGTTAAGCAGAAGAGTTGGGGAACATATGCTTCTTCACTCACCAACACTTCTAATGTCCCGACCTTCAACTAAGTCAGGGTCAACACACTTTTTAGCACAGGGCGTACCTCCTTCCCATCAGTCAGACTCCCGACTTTCGACCTAGTCAAATCGGTACACTGTGCCTCTTTCTTCCGATATTCCACCCAACCTATGACTAGTCGGGGTTGGTCCATTCTTGAGAATAGGGCTTACTTCCTTCCCAGAGCCCGACCTCCAACCTTTGTTACATTATGGGGCTTCATTAGTCCTTGGAACCCATGTACCAACCCACGTGATCCCAACCGCGAATCCACAATTGACCCATATAGGGTTTATCTCCCATTCTCGGATAAGGTTGGGATGATCAATATTTATAAGGAAAATAGTTCCCTTCTTTCTTCTTCCAATAAGACTGGAAATTTTCCCGATACATCCCCTCCTGTCACTGGTCTTTCGGATCTAGCTTCTTCAACCAAGACTCTGGTTCAGGTATCCTTCGGACTCTTGAGACAATTACAGAGCTTGACTATCATTCTTCCTTGCAATTATGCCATGGATTTGTCAAGGAATTTCGGTTCCTCACCCCTGCACTACCTTAGATAGGGATCTCTACAATCTCCCGGAGGACAATCTCTACCATTGTGCAGGATTTCTCGAATGGGTCTTCTCAACCGCGACCCTGTCTCCAAGGCCTGGTAGACATCCTGGTCCTCTTCAAGATTCCACCACTCTACCAAGGTTAATCTAAAGCTTTTCACAGTGTTACCCCTCCCAAGATTAGGTGATAGATACATTGATGGTTTTCTAGCCCATGGGCCTTCCCTGCCCTCAAGTAGGGAATTCCTCACATGGCGGCACAAGAGCTCCTGCATCTGTTATCTACCACGAGATTGGCACAAGCTTCAGAGAGGCTTCCTCCTCGCTTGCCACATGCTAACAACTCCAAAACCAATGCAGACTCTACAAGCCACTTCTTTGTGTTGTTCCACACCTCCCTGTGCCTCACCGGAAAAGCGAAGGCGTCACTTATGGATATGTGGCCTTCTTGAAATATGAGGTTGCAAGACATATAGATAAAGCGGCAATACACTTAGGGAAAGTTGCAAGGCTCGAATGGCCTCGAGAAAGATCTCCTCAGCATTCACCCATTGATTTCTTGGCGGGACAACAACATGTAACTGAATACATAACTCATAAACATATATTAACTATGCCCCGTTGGGGACTTCTATGTAAACTGCACATAATTAAAGGGTCTCAGAACCCACTATCTTCAAGGGTCAATTCAAGCTCTCAAGGTTTTGGCCATGACCTCTAATTTATCATTCATCTATTCTACTATTATTCATGTATTATTCTTATCACAGTTAAGCATGCCATCCAGATTTAGGTTCAGTTCAGCTCTCTAGCTTAGACATCATTATTATGTGGTTTTATTTCACCTCTTTTGTATCAGGTACTCTGTGGTTGCCCCCAATAAGTGATTAAACACCTTTACTTTCATATTCAACAAAAGCATATATATATATATATATATATATATATATATATATATATATATATATATATATATATATATATATATGTATATATTATGCATATTAGGAGAATATCCCCTTAAGGCTACACCACACACACGGACATTAACAACACAAATATATTCCTTGATTTCACAACAATACAACATGACCCATTAAAGTAATAATCATGATTACACAAGTACTTATCTCTGAATTTGCAGGGAACTGAGTCTGGGACAAGGAATCTCTACCCAACCATAGACAGCTACAACCACTTTCACTTGCAGTTGTCACTCCCCAACCAGATTCCAGAGTCTCAGTGGGAGAATGCTTGCTTCTGAGATCGCATGCCAACTGCCAACTGAACTAGGGATTCCATAGGACCTCTTCCTCAATCCGACCAACTAATGGCTTCTTTCTTTGTTAGCATAGGGAGTCCAAAGGTGCCCCACCTCACCCCAAGTGCACACACAATGATTCACCCCCTTCTAGGGAGTCCAGAATCCACTATACCAACAGGGAAATGTTCAAAGTCTTTAATAAAGTCTTCCTATGCTTTTTCTTCATGATGGTATCCTCCCAAGTTGTTACAGGGCTCCAGAGTAGCTATCTCAACCCACAGTCTCCAAGGGACCCAAGTTGTTACAAGGTCCCATAGATTTCATCCCAACCCACAGCCTCCAGGAACCCAAGCTATTATAGGACTCCAGAGACCTCGATCTCAACCCACACCCTCCAGGGACCCAAGATGTTACAGGGCTCTAGAGATCTTATCCCAACCCACAGCCTCCAGGGACCCCAAGCTGTTACAGGGATCCTGAGACTAGCACTCAACCCCCAACCTCAAGGGACAGAGAACAAATCCCCTTCTCCTCTTCTCTTCAGCGCTACCTACTGAAATAATTTGTTGGAAACTTACTCAAGTTCCCTTATCTGTCTGCATCCAAAGCCAAGTCTCGGCTAAAAGTATCTGGTGCTCTCTTCCGAGGAGTGCCTCCAAGAGCTCCCTTTTTCGTTTTCAATCCCCCCTTTCTTTCTACCTCCTTCCTGTTTTTTTTGCAACCCTCACAATTTTTTCCTCTTTGCTTATTGCATTTTCCCAAGCAAGAATGGGCCTGAGTACTTTCCTTCAGCCCATTTAATTTCAGGAGCCAGTCCCTTACTCCATGCACCAACCAACCTTTAATGGCTGTCTTGAAGTTCAGATTTCTTCTTTGCACAAGAAACCATAACATCCCAAGCAGCAATTCTCCATCCCTAGCTCTAGAATTTGTGTCCCTTGACTCAGTCCCCTTTTCTTTTATTTCAAACATTGCAAAATATTTACATCATTTTTACAACTATGGCTCATACAAGAACCTTGGGTGGGGTTGTCTTAGTTACAAAAGAACCTTATTGACATCTTAATCATAAAATTCAATACTTCAACCAATAGTTTATCAACATTGTTGGGAACAAACACAACATTCACACTATATGCCAAAGAATAATAATTTGAATATAAGTCGGTTTCAATATAGGAGTCATTGCCACAAAAATCCAAAAAAAATCAAATTAGGGTGGTTAGACCCTATCATGATTCAACAACTTTGACCGAGATTTAGGAGATTATATTATCTCATCTTCTCAATGATGGCCATTTCAAGAATGACAAAATCATAAGACAGTACAAGTTAGAATGAAGACATAATTGTTTATGTTTTAAGAAAAAAGTATTATAAAAGGGGTAGGTAATGTAATGAACATAAATATATAAATATTATTAAATAATAATAGCAATAATAAATGAAAGGTTAAATTTATCCAAAATATATGGCCTAGTAACCATTATGATTAGTCAACGCTATAAGTACACAATCACATGTGATTGTGTTATCATCATCTTTCATTCGGTTTTAAATATATTTATTACTCATCTCGTATGAACCAACCCTTTATAAATTGGATTATTCAATAAATAAATTTTGTTTTTATTCCCGTAATTGAACCTTGTTCATTTTATGTCAACAAAAATGGATTGAGGGATTGATAGTGTAACATATCAAACACCCAAAAGAACATTGGATCAATGGAAACTAGGAAGCTATTACACCTAAGGAAAGACAAGTTTCTAAAGTGAAAAACAACCCATTCTTGTGGTGTAAAAGTGAGCAAGAGGTTGTACATGTATGAATGGACTATACATACCCCAAATTTTAATATATGAACACTAAGAGAGAGTTTTCAACCTAGAATTTAAGTTTACACCCTATTTTGGACAACCAATCAGCAGAAACTTTCAAATTTCACCACAATATTGATGAATTGGAACCATATTGAAGTCAATCATGCTTATATCGTTTCTTAGGCTTCCAAGTCTAGAAGATTTGGTTGTTTTCTTAGTTATTTTTAGTAGATCCAATGAGAAATTATAAAAAAATCTATATTTTTCAACAATATGTGCTTGGTATAGGTGATTATGGCAATTCTCCAAGTGTTGTTACTCCAAGATTGAAAATTGAGGGAGGGGACAACAAGAATTTTCAACATTTTACTTTGTTTGAATGTACTTTTTCACATTTTTTTACTTGTAGCAATGGCTTGTTTACTCAACATCATGTTGGAAGGTACCCCAATATTCTTTGGTAAAAATTACAACATGTGGAAGCAACATATGGTGACCATGTTTGATTACATCTGTTTGTTGGATATCATTCTAGGTAAAGAAACCCAGACAATTATTCCATGTAGAGATTAGGAAAAATTGTGAGTGAGACAAAGAATTAGTAATGCTAATTAAATTTCTTGTGAAAGATACAATGTTTCTTGAATTTCAAACAGGGTAGACTTCAACAATGATTTGGAAATATTTGAGAGAGTTGCATGATACTTTGAAAAAAGGTTGAGCCTTCTTCCTGAAGAATATGTTTTTGATTGCATTGAACACTTACTCAATGTCAAGGATATTAGAGAAAAATTGTTGGCCATTAGTTAGAAAATACAAGAGGAATATATGGTGGTAATCATGTAAAAACTACCACATGCTTATGACCACTTTGTCAAAACCTTACATATCACCACCACAAAATTTGATATAAAGTTTGAAGAAATGTGCAATAAGCTCTTATATTGTGATAGATGGAAGAAACAATTTGGGAGTGACAATGATGTAGGGGGTACAAATTAGGCATTTGCAGCAAATTGCAAGGGAAAAAAAACCATGGACAAATAAGAAAGGGTAAGGCATCTGTGAGGATGCAACTAATAATATGAAAAACAACACATGTCATTACCATGGCAATTTGGGTCATATGAAGAAGTTTTACGAAAAGAGGTTGGATGATTAGAAAAACAACTAGTGAGGGTCTCAACACATGACTCATGGCAAAGAGCATGCATACGAGAAGGATTCAACCTTCCATACATTCATAGCCATGAGACAAGTATATCAACTCAAGTCATCTACTTGGTACAATGACTTTCATGCATTAGAACACTTCACCAATCTAAGGTAGGATTGATTTTTCGAGTATATCATTTGTGAATCCTCTAATGATTTAATGATCTTTGATGTTGAGGAAGAGTTTGAAGTGGTGTGCAAAGGGAATGTGTAGATTTCTTTTAGAGGAAAAATATTAATTTTCCTCAATGTGTATAGTGTGCTAGGAATGGATCATTATTTCATCTCAGTTAGTTAGATTATGAGGCATCACTCTCATCCAAATGTCACATTTACCAATTTTATGTGGTGCATGGTTGACAGAGGGACCAATAATAATATTTATTTTTGATGTGGAAGATCATTCACTATTAAAACTAGTTGAGATAGGACATATTAGGGACAATGCACTATGAAAAAACATACTTTGGCATCAACAGTGTGGGAACCTAAATTTGACCTATCATTTGATGAAGGACAAGCTTAGAGAGAAAAGAGAGTCCTTTAGCAAGTTCATGGAAATGTTTTTGGACCAATGGATATGGTATCTATCATTAATGCTAGGTATGTTTTTTTTTTTTGATGAATAAAATAGAAAGATGTGGGTGTATTTTCTAAAATTGAAATATAATTTATTTAATGAATTTCAAAACTTCATAGCATTAATGAAAAAGAATTAAGTTGTTGTTAGATTCACAATTATACTAAGATGTGGGGGTTGAATCACTATAAAGAAAAATTTTACTTATTTAAACGTCCAAACATCATAAAACATCAAACTAATAAATTAAACTAGTAACACAATATATATGTGTGGAAACCCTTACAGGAGAAAACCATAAAACTTCTTTATATGAAAGATATTTTAGGCATCAACCTACTATTACATTAATTTTTAAACACAAACCTATAGGAGACACCAATCCCCTATATTTCTTTGGAAGCACCAACCTATAGGAGATATTTCTTCCTTTTGTTGCTTTGTAGGCACCAACATACATGAGACACTAATCCCTTCTATTGATTTGTAAGCACCAACCTACAGGAGACACCAATCCCCTCTATTGTTTTGTAAGCACCAACTTATAGGAGACACCAATCCCCTTTGTTTCTTTGTAAGAACCAACCTACAAGAGACATGAATCCCCTTCATTGCAATATTTGTAGGCATCAACCTATAGGAGACACCAATCCCCGTTGTTGCGAATATTCATAGGCACCAACCTACTTCCGACTAGGTATCCTTGTATCTTCATAATGTTTGTTTGCTACTTCTTCTTTCAACGAGTCTAATTGCTACATATTCCTTCACCAAGTCTGTTAGTTTCTTTTGTCTTCATTAGGTCTACTTGATGCTTCTTCCTTCATCAAGTCTACTTCTCCCAAAACTTGTTCATTTTAGCTTATTCCCAAATGAATTTGCACAACATGCCACATATCTAATTTTGTAAATCTAGTTCTAAAATTTCTACCACACGTACCTAGAGATATCTTCTTTGTTTCATCCATATTTCACAATCTAAAATATTCCAAGATAACTTGTTTGAAGCATTCAATAATACTAATATCCTCAAATCATATCTTCGAAATTATAGCGAAACTATGTCTAAAATTTAAACTACAGGTACCATTAGATCTCTTCTTTGTATCCCCCAAATTTTATTATTTGAAACATATCAGAAAGAAAATTATAGAAAAAAATGCTAAGCTAACATGTTTGAAGAAACTTTCATGAGCATTCAGGGACACTAACTCTCACAGTTCATATTTCTAAAATCATAGCAAAACAAGTTTCGGAATTTCTACCATGAGTATCTTGATATCTCCTCTTTTTTCTCCAATTTTCACAATTTAAAACATTAAAAAGGAAAATTAATAGAAAAAATACCAATCTAACATGTTTGAAGCAGATTTCGGGAGCATTCAAGAAGCCTAACTTGCTCAGAGCATATCTACAAAATTATGGCGAACAAAGGTTTGAAATTTCAACCACAAGTACATCAAGATCTTGTATATGTAGTCTCCAAGTTTCACAGTCTAAAACATTCCAAAATAAAAGATATATCGAAAATGCCAATCTAACATGTTTGAAACATATTTCAGGGGCATTCAATAATTCTTACTTCCTCATAACACATCTCTTAAATTATAGCGAACTAAGGTATGAAATTTTAATAAAAGCTACATTAAGAACTTTTATCTATATCCTCCAATTTTCATGGTTTGAAACATCCCAAAAGAAAATTTATAGAAAAAAAATGCTAAGACGATTCATTCACCCCATAAATCACATTTTTGCTTCCACCTTTCATCTCCAAGGAATCTCCCCAAAAATATTCCCCAGCAACTCTTGTGCACCTCAGATATCTATTTTCATGGTTAAACATCAAATGAACTCATACTCTTTATTTATAATGTTTCTTTATTCAATTTGTTGAACTTCCACGACCTTGGGTCTGGGTTAGAGTCTTAAAATCACTCATTCTACCAAACCAAGAATATCAACCATAACTTACTTTGCACAGTGAAATAAAATAGCAGTAAATCACACATGCACAAAATATAGACAACCTTTTTAATTTTTCAACCCAACTTCGTTATATTAATCCAACTAATATAATACAACAATCTAGGGCTCTCGTACCAGGTATAATGGCCCTCATACATCCACTAGTACAAGAATACAAACTGGGGCTTAGTTTTATTACATTGACAACCAATCTTCCCTCAACAAGATACTCTGACCATCTGGTTGATGTAGCGCACTCTCTCAGCTCCTCCCATTCGTACCATGTACTTGCCTGATCCTTTGACTCTCGATCTGCAACTCCTACCTCTGTCAATGTTCCAAGTCCATTTGGCCACTGAATCTCAACTATCCAATATGCTCTCTAGTAGTTCCTTATTCCATCAAGGCCACAACACATCAAGACTCTTGTCGAGTTTTTCACAACTCCGCTTGTGAAAGACTCTCGATCTTCGCACTTCTGCTCCTCAGCTACTCAGGGACTTCAACCCACTATGGTATGCTGCTCCGATGAATACCAACATAGGGCACAGAGGGATGCCACCTATCACTACAAGATTTCCATATCCCACAATGAAAACGGGCTAAGAGGACTACCCATCATCTTCTGTAGAAGTCCTTCTCCACACACAAGTCTCGGGCCCCACAAACTTCTCCTGGTTGATCAGACCCTTGAGCTCATTAAATGCCTCTCTCGCAACTACCTTTGTCCATCAAGGTGTTTCTCACCAAGCTCTAACTTGGACACTATCTCATTGTCCTCCATCATACCATAAGTGCCCAAGCGTTTCCACACTTGGTCTTCTCTCACGTTGCCCTCCAACAGTCCACGAGAGACCAAGTCCATTCTATAGCATCTGCACCTAGTTAGAGCATCCCCACACTTTGGAGACCCTTACAAATGGCTACCCATAGACTCCACCAATTCTCCCTTTGTTTTGCAATAAAGGAGTTATTACACAAATCAAGGCACCAATCATGTCCTCACCTAGGACATCTATCCAACTGTCATACAAGAGTCCATCTGCAACTCTCCTTGTTGATGTCCTCTTGTCTTCCAATCTGATGTGCTCGCTGTCACCTTGGTTGCTTGGTAGGCTTCCCAACATTGCACGTGGGCTCCTCCAAACAACTCCTAAGGTCTCCTATAACTACCCATCAAATTGATCCAAGCATTGGTTACTCCTTGACCCAACGCACATCACTAATGTTTCTCTCCAAGTCTATTATTTCTATTATCCCTTGATTATTCTGGTTAGGGAAATTGGTCACGCTGCGACAGCCCGTACAAACACACTCAATAGTCCACAAACAGCCCTCAAATAATATAGCAAACATTCATGAGACACCTCCCTTAGTACATTGTTGTTCTGGGCATATATTAGCCCTTAATCCTCCTTACGCATACCCTAATTGTGGTGCTATAGCCTCCGGCATAGCACACCGTCCACCTGTATCATATGGGCAGCATCATACAAGCCTCCTACCCCTAAAATAGTTCCCAAATAGACCTGTGAGAGAAGTCTCCTAACTCGGCCTTCCCTATTTAGCCCTTAAAATAGTCCGCTGCCCTAGCCTCTTCTTGTTGCGGCTACCACGGAGAATTATCCTCCTCCAATGAGCTCTCTTCCTTCTTGTGTGTTGCACAAATGGATTCTCCTTTGTGCCCTCTATGATTCTTGAAGCGTTGGATTCTCCTTTGTGCCCTCTATCCTCTCATGTTTTCACATGTAGAAATGTGCCTTCGAAAGTGCCCCAAACATTATTGGGTGCAAAACCCCATACTTCGATTCCAAGTCCACAAGCCTACTTGTGGTGCTTTGACCTCCAACCCTCGAACACTAGAGCTTGGAGTACCTCTCAAGCTACACAAAAATCAACACAATTATGGGGCCAAATTGTAATACTTTTTTGGTTAGCCTGTGTGTACTTTGGTTGAGTCATCCTGACAAAATATTTCATATATGCTCATTCCTATGGAGTTAGAGTGATTTCTATATACCATTGAAAAGGTATCGGAATAATTTTTCAAAATGTATATCCTATGCTCCAATTTGAGCTAGGAAATAGAGTAAAAATGTCTTCAAAAATAGGGAATCCAAATTTGGCTTTAAAAGTCCAAAACAATATTTATAACAATTTTCATTTTCTAATGTTTATCTTGAACATATGTATTCTCCCACTTATATTTAACATAAAAAAAAACAATATTTCCAACAATCTCCCCCTTTGTCATTAATGGAAACCCTTAGTCAATTCTACAATAATATTGCAAAAATCCCTTTGTATGTAATTCTACTTGTTCCTGCAACTTCTCCCACTTTGACATCAATTGAAAAGGGATGTTACCCCTAGGTTTGTGCTTTTTCTTATTTATAGCTCTCCTTCTATCTACAAATTTTCTTAGTGTCTACAAATCTTCCTATGTTTACAACTTCTCTTAGTGGCTGCAACTTCTCCCCCTATTTTCTATCTCTCTTTATGTCTAGATATTGTTTTTACTTTTGGCTACAATTTCTTCTTTTGATATGTTGATAATAAAACAATTACTTTTTTTTATTTCTTACTTTTTCTTTGTCTACAACTAGGCTCCCCTTGTCAAGGTTTTGTCTATCCACTCTTGCATGGAACATTTCTTCTTCTACAACTCTACTCTTGAGACCACTCTCCTTTTATTTGAACTACATTTTACCTTTTCCTTTTGGGACTCCACCCCCTGGGCTTATTCTTCCTTTTGTCTACAATTTAAATCCTTTGACTGCAACTTTCTTCTTTTCCTCTAAAGGGATGCTCCCATTGAACTGATGCTTCTCCTTATTTATAAATCTCCCCTTTGTTGATATCAAAGGAAATATGTTTATCCCCTTGAACTTATGTAATGTTGTTAATTGAAATACATCATTTACTTCACTTCCTATTCTTGATTCATATCCTGCAAACGTTCCATTTCACTATTCTTCTCCTGCAACTCACTCTTAAAGGTTGCATATTATTAATGTGGCATGAGGTGTTGCAATGTCTCATTTATCTTCTACTAATGAGATGGGAGAGATATCACTCTCGTAGAACAATTTTTATTTCTTTTAATCTTATTAAGAACATATACATTGTTTGGAGTCCCGGTTGCATTTGCTACAAATCTTCCCAAATCTATTTTTCTTATTTCATATCCTTTATAATTGAATATGAGATCATACCCTTTATCAACCATTTGACTTATGTTCATTGGATTATTCTTTAGAACTTCAACCAACAAAACATTTCGAATTTTTTTCCTTCCATCATCAAGATTGATTGTGCCTTTTCCAATTATCCTTCCTAAATCATTATTTTGAAGGGGGAAACTACCTCCTTTGACTTCCTTTAGGGAGTGAAATTTGTGTTTATCACCTGCCATATGACTTGAACATCCATTGTATATATACCATTTTATTTCTTTATTTTGAACATATAGATCTAAACTACAATTTACTTGCTCCTCTTGCTTATTGCTCGATACCTTCGTTTTTTATTTTCATTTTTGAAAATATCTTCTTCGATTTGATTTAGAGGCCCCAATGTACTCCTTATAAAATCATGAGCTTTTCCCCTAAATTATTTCATTTGAAGCATTCAACGTGATCTAATAAGATTGCAAATAAATTTTAATTTTTAACAACATTCTTATTAAAACTTCCAAGACTGTTACTCACACAATCATTTCTTGATATCTTATATGAACGTGTGCTCCTATTCCTCGTATAATCATTTCCTACATAGGTTCTGCAATATATTTCCTTTATGAACAAAACCATTACATGAAAATAAATATCCATAAAATATATTTTCATACCTTCTTGGTGGAGAAACTCTTTTGAATCCATTGTTAGCTCTCAACTAATCTTCACGTCCTTGCTTGGTGTTGCCTATATTATTGATGGGATCATGTCTCCATTTATCCTTGGTTTCATTTCAGAATTTGCTTGCAGTTTTGTTGTATCTTTTAAGGACATTAGCATAGCTTATAGGTTCTTATTCACATTTCTTTTCTAATTTTCATGATAACCAAGACATGTTTTAATAAGAGAAGATATATGGCAACTTAAATGTCATCTAGTATTCAAAACTCTTTCCAAACTTCAAAATTTGATTTAGTTGATCATTACTTTTTCTAAATCTTTTTGCAAGGAAACAATCTCAGCTTCTAGTTTCTCATAATGTCCTTTTTCCTCAAGTTGCCTTAACAATATTTATTCTCTTTACCTCTTCTAATTGTAAATTTATGAGAGATATTGTTGATTTATCAAGATCATGATTCTTTTCTTTCAAATGTTTTTGCAACAACTCCTCATGCTTTTTATTGAGTCTTTCTATTTCTTCTAATGCACAAATAAGTTCTCCCTTAATATCATCAACATATTCTTCCTTTAACTCGGATTTCTCTTGATTAGAGTGTTGAGCCTTCATGGTTATGAATAGGAATTCCAATTTTTCATTATTGTATGCATATCCATTACTTTCTTTTGATGACCCACAACTTTCCTTAAATTCATACTAATTAAATTTTCTCTTTTCTTCATGTTCTTCTTTATCATTACATTTCAAAAATTATATGTGGGCATATAAAAACAACATGACCTCTTCTCTGCAATTACGAAAAAATAGTAGCTTACATTTTCCTTTGCTAGTTCCTCTTGAAATATATTTCACTTGTTCTTCACCTAGTACATTGTTGGAACTATCACAGGATTTGATATTTTTCACTTCTTCGCCTAAATATGATATCTCCTTATCCATGTATTAAGTTTTCATGGCCATGAATAGGAATTATTCTTTGTCTTCATTGGATGTGTATTCATCACTATCTTATGATGAGTTGCCATCCTCCTTGGAATAGAGATTTTTTCTTCTTGAGAGATTTCCCCCCCTATTTTCATGAAATTTTTCTCTATTTATTTTTTATGATATTTTCTCTATTTTTATATTCTTCTTCATCGTCAATATATTCCAACTTTAGATATGGAAATTTACAAGAATAATGGCCCATGCTACCACATCTAAAACATTTGAATGGAATCGTTCCTTTGTATTTTCAAGATACTCTTTTCAGCTTCCTCACAAATTCAGCTTCTTTTTCATCTGATTTGGAGTTGAAGTGATTATGGTCCTTGTGTCCCTTTGTCTTCTTTGATGCTCTGTAGGATGCTTCCTTTAATCCTAACCTTTTTTTCCAGTTCTCATCTCATATGCGGTGAGGATTCCATGTAATTCATCCATCTTCATATCTTTTAGATATTTCATTTCTTCAATGGCAGGTCCTTTGCATTAAATATCAACGGAAAAGATCTCAATACTCTCTGAACAATTGATGCTTCATCAATCATTTCACCAAATCTTATGATAGTATTCACAACCTCATCTACACAAAGGAAAAAGCTTGCAATGATTTTTTCTGCATTCATATTTAAACTTTCAAATTGCATTCTATGTGTTTGAAGCTTATCCCTTTCTACCTTTTCATATCTACTTTGAAGCTTGTTCCAAATTTATTTAGAAGAGTGACACTATATTACCTTAATAAATTCTGAATTTACAAAACCACTTTGGATGGATATCATTCTTTTGCATTATTTAGAAAAGGCTTTTTCTATTTTTTTGTTGTTGGAGGAATAGCTAGAAATTTATAACCATCTAACACAGAAAGCCATACATCAGCTCCAAATAAAATTAGATATTCCCTCATCCTTATCTTCCATAAAGCATAATTTGTTTCATCAAAGAGCAAGGGTTTGTTTTAGAAAGAAATATTTACTAGCCATCTGTCCCTCTAATATTTACCTTCCATTGGTTATACTACTTCTAAAAGAACCTATTGTGATACCAATTTTTGGATTCACAATTATACTAAGAGGGTTGAATCAATATAATGGCAATTTTTACTTATTTAAAGATTCAAGCATGATCATAAAACACCAATCTCACAAACTGAACAAGTAACACAGGATATACCTGGAATCCCTTATGAGAGAAAACCACAAAACTTCTTTATAGGAAAGGTCTTGTAAGCACCAACCTAATATTACATCAATTTGTAGACACCAACCTACAGGATACACCAATCTTCTATGTTGATTTGTAGGCACCAACCTACATGAGACATTGATCCCCTTTATTGCTTTGTAGGCACCAACCTACCGGAGACACCAATCCCCTCCAATACTTTGTAGGAACCAACCTACAGGAGACACCAATATCGTATAATGCTTTGTAGACACCAACCTATAGGAGACACCAATCATTTATTTTTTCTTTGTAAACAACAACCTATTTGAGACACCAATCCCCTTTGCTATAATATTTGTAGGCACCAAGAAGACACTAATCCTCACTGCTAAAAATATCCATAGGGACCAACATACTTCACTAAGTATGATTTCTTTTTCACAATGTTTGAGTTATCGTGGAAAAATAGTACACCCAATTGTACATGTCAAGCTCCACTCCATGTCAGAAAAGAAAAAGAAAAAGAAAAAAACATGTGCAAGTGTGCTAATAAGATTGGAAACATCATGAAGAAACAAAACCAAAGGTTCCTAAAAGTTCATTTAAAAAATTAAATTGTACAAATGTGCCACAACAATTTTTACGTTGATCATTGTGTTTGTTCTTCGATACCCTCACATACCCAAAAAGTGAGAACTCAGTATCCTGTGGACCTCATTACATTGAATTATCTGACTTATATTGAAAACACAAGCTCTGATAGCTCATTCTCGAGTCATTCCGCTATTGAATTGGAGTTAAGGAGCCTCTTAAGGACTCCTCTTGGCTCCCACCAATCCTTATCTCATTAATGAGCTAGGGGAGCCAAGGATTAGGCTTGGGATTACAAATACTAGAAGAATTAGAGCTAAGAAAACGAAAAAGTTCGAGCAAGGTTATGTTGCCAAAATTTCTAAAGGAAATAAACATTGTTTTACACTGAGAGAGTTCACCATTGAGGACTTTTCTTATGGATTCTTTGAGGAGAGAGTTTTCTTGCATAAGATAGAGAAGAGTGACCTTCCTTTAGAATATTTTTAGAGCACCATTGCTTACCATAACTCCCTTTAGTGTTTCTGTAACATCTATTGTATCTCTCTACATCAACTAATAAATATGATTTTGTTTCCCATTCTCTTCAGATTTATTTCTTCCATGTTCTTCATGAGTTTTTTGCTTTGTTTCTTGCTTAGTTACATTCCATGCTTATTTGTGTTTTCATTTCTAATCAATCTGATTGTGGGATTTCTTGCATGTAGCAAGTAAGTTGCAAAAGAATCCAAGGATTTGGTCCACCATTGGATAAAATCCCCAACTATGATTTGGCAACTCTACTTCATCCATAATGAAGCTAGCACCATCAAATATAGCATGGACCCAGCCTATCTACGCTTTGTCCACATATGTTGGTCCTAAGATGCCTAGTATGATATCATATCCTTGCATGTCCACTAGTACTTACATGTACCAACCATTGCCTCATAATCCAACCATCATCCTTTTTTAGTGTTTTCCACTTGGACAAGGATATCATCATGGCCATGAAAGCACCATCGTTTTTTATTTCTCCTAGAAGGAGCTTTTACACCATCTATATTACCTGTATACAATGTCTATGTAGAAACAAAGGATTTCATCCATACCGGCCACATCAACTAATTTAAAACTCCATTCCCACACCAGGCGTCTTCGAAGAAGGTAACATGGATTCAAACTTGAAATCAATAAGTTGCACAAAGATAGATTCATATATCCTATTACCTATACATTATGGGTTTCCAACCTTGTACCCATCATGAAAAAATAGGAAACTCTTCGAGGATATACTGACTTTTCGGATCTAAACAAATCATGACCAAAAGATAATTATCACACACCCTTCATTCACCAGGTCATTGACACATGTTCAAGGCATAAGGCCTCGTCCTTTATGGATGGCTTCTCAGGCTACAACAAGATTTATATCTGTCACAGGGACCATCACAAGACCACCTTCACCACCTCTTAAGGCACCTTTACATATAAGGACATGCCCTTTGGCTTCAAAAATGCTAATTCCACATTCCATCGAGCCATGAATTATATATACCATGATCTGGCTCATCTTATCTTAGCCTATTGGATGACCTCACTATCTTTTCCAAAAAGCGCTCTCACCATAAAGAGGATCTACGAATTGTATTTCAGCGTTGCACAGAGTATAACCTATGCTTGAACCCTCTGAAGTGCATGTTCTACATTAATGTGGGTTTCCTGTTGGGATTCATTATGTCCCAACAAGGCATCATGGTCGACCCCCTGAAAGTCCAAGCAACTCGTGAGATTCCCCCACCTAAAATATTATGACAACTACAATGCCTTCAAGGCAAGGCACAATTTCTTGTGTTGCTTTGTCCCCGATAATGTCACATTTTCCCATGGCTTCCTTTGTCTCCTCCATTGGAGCATTCCATTTCAATGGGATGAATATGTTAGAAAATTATATATTACAGAGCAATGGAACACATAAAATATTGCAGAAATATAAACACAGAGAACGCATAAAACAAGAGAGACACAGATATATGTGGTTCACCTAGTTTGGGCTACGTCCACCCCGAATAGCCAGTCCTTCCTTTCTATTATCCAGCAAAATGAAGAGACACAACCTCAGCAAATCCGTTGTAATATCCTCTGTTTTCTCTCACAGTCTCACCTCTCAGTTTCTCGCTCATAGAATACACATCTATATCTCAGCCTCCAATACAATGCCCTCATACAAAGAGAGGGGTTGCCTTCTAGGGCAAAAAACCCTAAACTAAACATAAGTTCTACCATCAGATCATCTGCCTAATGAACGGCCTAGATTGACTAGAAATTACTATACTTTTACAAGGCAATTTTACATTTGTTTTTAGCGGCCCTCGAACCCCCCAGCCGGGGGGGATCGGCCCCCCCGGACCCCCGCAGGGGGGACAAGTCCCCCCCGCACCCCCCGCGTGGAGGGGTGTACAAACTTCCTGGGGTATAAATCCAGCTGAAACAAAGACCTCTGAACAATCATGCTCCACACACAACAATCTCCCACTTGGAGAATGATTGTAGAAACTCCACCACTGCTTCATTTGCTAGACAATGACTCCTCTTTGGACCTGGTTGTTTCTCATCTTCATCGTCATCCTTGAAGACCAATTGAAACTAAGCATATTCTCAGTTTCTCCCTGGTTACAACTTTTGTTAGCATATCTACAGGATTCTGGCTAGTGTGTATCTTTTCCAGCTTCAACTCTCCATCTTCCAACACTGATCGTATGAAATGGTACTTGAGCTGTATGTGTTTAGTCCTGGAATGAAATGTTGAGTTCTTTGCAAGATGAATGGCACTTTGGCTATCATTGTATAACGTGCCCATATCATGCTCCTTACCCAATTCACCCATAAACCTTTGTAACCAAATCATTTCTTTACTAGCCTCTGTAGCAGCAACATACTCTGCTTCTGTTGTTGAAAGTGCAACAACACTTTGGATTTTTGAAATCCAACTGACAGTTGTTCCTCCAACAGTAAATACATATCCTGTAGTGCTCCTCCTGTTATCCCTGTCACCTGCCATATCTGCATCAACATATCCCTGTAGAGAAATGTTTGCACCACCAAAGCATAATGCTTGATTTGTGGTACATTTCAAATATCTGAGAATCCATTTCACTGCCATCCAATGTTCCTTTCCTGGATTGTTCATGTAACTGCTTACAACTCCCACTGCATGTGCAATATCAGGCCTTGTGCAGACCATTGCATACATTAAGCTTCCAACTGTTGATGCATATGGAACTTTAGACATATAATCCATGTCTTCTTGGGTCTTTGGGCACATTTCCCTACTAAGTTTGAAATGGCTAGCAAAAGGTGTACTAACTGGTTTTGCATTGTGCATATTAAATCTTTTCAACACCTTTTGTATGTACTCATTCTGAGACAATGTTAATTTGCGATTTTTCCTGTCTCTAGTGATTCTCATACCAAGGATTTGTTTTGCAGCTCCCAAATCCTTCATTGCAAATGAATTTGCCAATTTTCTTTTGAGTACATTTATTTCCTGCATGTTAGATCCTGCAACAAGCATGTCATCCACATACAATAACAATATAATATAGCTACCATCATTTTTCTTTTTCAGATAAACACAATGATCAGAGTGACATCTAGTATAACCTTATTCAGACATAAACTTGTCAAATTTTAGATACCACTGCCTTGGAGCCTGTTTTAAGCCATACAAGCTCTTCTTCAACCTGCACACTAGTTTCTCCTTCCCTTTCACCTCATATCCTTGTGGCTGCTACATATATATCTCTTCCTCCAAATCCCCATGGAGAAAGGTTGTCTTTACATCTAACTGCTCAAGATGCAAATCTTCAGCTGCTACAAGACTTAAAATAGTTCTGATTGAAGTCATTTTAACAACAGGAGAAAATATTTCATCAAAATCAATACCTTTCTTCTATGCAAACCCCTTCACCACAATTCTAGCTTTGTACCTCTGTTTTCCTCCATCTTCTTCCTTCAGCCTGTAAACCCATTTATTCTTCAATGTAGTTTTTCCTGCAGGCAACCTGACTAAATCCCAAGTCTGGTTATGCATTAAGGAGTCCATCTCTTCTTCCATGGCTACCTCCCACTTCTTCTTGCTTTCAACCTGCATTGCTTCTTCATAACATTTGGGTTCACCAGAATCAGTCAACAATAAATAATATAATGAAGGAGAGTATCGTTCAGGGGGTCTACTTATCCTGGTAGATCTTCTAACACCACTTTCAGGTGTTTGGGGTGCCTGTTGCTGTTGTGGTGGTTGTTGTTGTTGATTATTATTATTTTCAGGCACCTTTACCTTTTCAGTGATTTCATCAAGAACTGCGTATTCCTTGTTTTCTTTTTCCTGTTTCTTTTCCTGCAACTGATTCTTATACAAGACCTTTTCATTGAATATTACATCTCTGCTCCTAATTATTTTTTGATTTTCGTAGTCATATAAGCGATAACCAAAATCATTAACACCATATCCAATAAAGGTACATTTCTTTGACTTTGCCTCAAGCTTTGTTCTATTTTCTTTATCAATATGGACAAAGGCCTCACAACCAAAAGGCTTTAAAAAGGAGTAGTTTACCTTTTTACCTGTCCATGCTTCCTCCGGAACACCACCATCCAAGGAACTTGAAGGCCCTCTGTTTATTAGATAAACAACAGTATCTACAGAATCTGCCCAAAACTGTAAAGGCAATCCTGCATGCAATCTCATGCACCTTGCACGCTCCATGATTGTTCTGTTCATCCTTTCTAATACAACATTTTCTTGTGGTGTTCTTGGAACTGTCTTCTCTCTGCGAATTTCATGTTCTGAACAGTATCTATCAAACTCTTTGCTGCAATATTCACCTCCATTGTATGATCTAAGACACTTCAATTTCTTTCCTGTCTCAATCTCAACCAAAGCTTTCCATTTCTTGAAAGTATCAAATACATCAAATTTATTCTTAATACAATAAATCCAAGTTTTTCTAGTTGCATCATCAATAAAAGTAACATAATAACGAGAGCCACCAAGAGATGATACCTGAGCAGGTCCCCATACATCTGTATGCACAAGCTCTAATTTTTCGCTCTTCTTTTCTTTCCCAACTCTGAGAAATCTGACTCTCTTCTGTTTTCCATAAATTCAATTCTCACAGAAATCCAAATCAACATTCTTCAAACCCGGAAACAAATTCCTTGAGTGAAGAATCTTCATCCCCTTTTCACTCATGTGTCCGAGCCTATGATGCCATAATGCTGCATCTGCTCCTTTGGAAGTTAAAGCATTAACAGAGTTAGAAATACCATTGCATAAATACAATGTACCAACCTTTTCGCCTTTTGCTATTACCAAGGCTCCTTTGGTGACCTTCCAAGCTTTATCTGTGAAAGTTGTCACACAACCTTCACCGTCTAACTGCCCTGTTGAAATCAAATTTTTCTTTAGATCCGGAACATGCCTTACCTCCTTTAATAACCATTGGTTTCCATTTTGCTGTTTTACAAGAACCTTACCCATTCCAACGATTTTACAGGGTTTATCATCACCCAAACGAACTTGTCCAAAATCTCCTTGAACATAGTCATGAAAGTATTTCTTATCAGGTGTGGCATGGAATGAAGCCCCTGAATCTACCACCCAGGAATCAGTAATATTTTCGAAAGAAAGAATCAAAGCATCTTGTAACACCTCACCTGTCACATTTGCTTCATGATTATTTTCTTGTTGTGCATCTCCTTCTTTTCCCTTCCGAGATCTACAGTCTTTCTTTAGGTGTCCTTTCTTTCCACATTTCCAACACACTATCCCCGATCTGGACTTGCATCTGCCTTTCCTTGATTTACTGCGATATCCTGAGCTCTTTCCTCTTTCCATTTTTCTTCCTCTAGACTCTGCACTCAAAGCATTTCCCAATGTCTCACCGGAGCTTTTCCGTCGCATTTCCTCGCTAAGGATAGCACCGACAACATCATCAAACTTTAAAGTACTAGATCCAGAAATGGAGTTACTAATGGCCATTACCAAACCATTCCAACTTTCTGGTAATGAGCACAAGAATAATAGAGCTCTAACTTCATCATCAAAGTTTACCCCTACAGAACTTAACTGACTTGTAACTGTATTAAAATCATTTAAATGGTCTGCAACAGATCCACCTTCCGACATCTTCATATTAAATAACCGTTTCATAAGAAATACCTTGTTTGAGGCTGAGGGTTTTTCATATAGTTTCGACAACATCTGAATCAAACCCTCTGTCGTGGTTTCCTTCGAAATGTTGAAGGTGACTGACGCAGCAAGGCACAACCGTATGTTCCGAGTGCCTTTCTATCGAGAAGGTTCCATTCTTCGTCTGTCATACCTGTCGACATCTTTGATTTTCCGCCCAATGGTAGGTATAGATCTTTTTGGTGCAGATAATCTTCCATCTGCATCTTCCACAGCGAGAAGTTTTGGCCATTAAATTTCTCAACCCTCAACTTACCATCTTCCGCCATTGCTCCCACTCGAACCAGGAACCCTTCTTTCTTGTGAGTTTATCAGCCAAATAGACCTTCGGCTCTGATACCAGTTGTTAGAAAATTATATATTACAGAGCAATGGAACACATAAAATATTGCAGAAATATAAACACAGAGAACGCATAAAACAAGAGAGACACAGATATACGTGGTTCACCTAGTTTCGGCTACGTCCACCCCGAACAACCAGTCCTTCCTTTCTATTATCCAGCAAAATGAAGAGACACAACCTACAGCAAATCCGTTGTAATATCCTTTGTTTTCTCTCACAGTCTCACCTCTCAGTTTCTCACTCACAGAATACACATCTATATCTCAGCCTCCAATACAATGCCCTCATACAAAGAGAGGGGTTGCCTTCTAGGGTAAAAAACCCTAAACTAAACATAAGTTCTACCGCCAGATCATCTGCCTAATGAACGGCCCAGATTGACTAGAAATTACTATACTTTTACAAGGCAATTTTACATTTGTTTTTAGCTTCGAGGGCACTGCCGCCGGGGGACCGCTGGCCCCCGGACCCCCCAGCCGGGGGGGATCGGCCCCCCCCCCGGACCCCCGCGGGGGGGGGACAAGTCCCCCTCGCACCCCCCCGCGTGGAGGGGTGTACAAACTTCCTAGGGTATACATCCGGCTAAAACAAAGACCTCTGAACAATCATGCTCCACACACAACAGAATAAGATAAGCAATCATTTGTCACCTTGAAGGATTCAATATCATAAGCATCATTGATAATCCCTCCTAACTACAACAAGGACTACATTCTTTACCTCTTAATAGTTCAGGTCATCATCACGGTCATGGTCATCCAAGATGGACATGATAATAGAGAAAATTTCATCTATTATGTAAGCAAAATTTGTCAAGACCTTCCCTCAATTATGAGCCGGTTGAAAAAACCACTTTAGCACTAGTGCACTCAATACAAAACCTCAGGAATTCCATTATTCTTTGTACTACCACTATAGTCACAAGTACTAACCCTGTGAGATACTTACTTGAAAAATGATGAACCACAATTTTGTTTGATGGATCATCATCCTACAAGAATTTGACCTTCAATTTGATTCCACTAAAAGCAAGAAGGCATTAATCCTTGCATAATTCATCACTTATTTACTATCTGACACCCAATGTTCACTAGTGAATGACACTTTCCCTTATGAACATCTATTTTTCATATCAACTAAGGACGCTTGGTATGGAAATATTCTTCTATATATTCAAACTCTAAATTTCAACCCTAATCTCTCAAGAGATGGTCAGCAATGCATATGCCACTAGGCACCCCGCTACCTCCTCATTGGAGACATTATATAACTTACAAGTTGAAACCATCCTCTATTAATTCCTCACTCTTGAATAAGTTGAATGGGTCTTGAATGATTGTCTCAACGACGAATACAAGGGTCATGTTTCATAGATTTATATTGCCCAAAATATTCTCTGTGCAAGCTACTTTTTGCCTACTCTCTTCTGAGACTGCATTCATGCAATCAAATGATGTAATAGGTGTCAACTCTACTCCCATAAAAAAATAGCACCACCAACTACTTTATACCTTGTCATCACAGTCAGCCCCTTTTGCAAATGGGGTATTGACTTCATGATTTTCAATTCACCATCTGAAAATGGCCACAAATACATAGTAGTCACAGTCGACTACTTCAGCAAGTGGGCAGAAGCTATTCCCACGTTCAATAACACAATCAATACCAAAACACACTTATTTCTTCAATCATGTGATAATGAAATTTTGTGTTCTCAAATAGTTAGTGTCTAACCATGGAAAGCACTTTAAAAATGATATATTTCAAGAACTTCTCAACTCCTTGGGTTCACCCACAAATTTGCTTCCCCATACTACCCTCGATCAAATGGTCAGGTAGAAGTGGTTAACAAATTACTTAAGATGATCATCATATAGTGAAAAAAACATAAAACGAACTATTGCCACATGTTATTTTTAAAACATCCACAAGGTTCACTCCCTTCCACCTTGTGCATGGGAGCAAAGTTGTATCCTAATCAAGTGTGAGATACCTACCTTGTGCACTGCAGTAGAACTACTCCTTGAAATTGATCCCCTCGAGTTCATCCTTCTACAACTAGAACACATCGATGAATATCAATGAGCCTTTCTCTAGTATAATGAGGCCACCAAGAAATGACCCAAATCCACCTTCAAGCACATGATTTCCCCTCTCTCATTCAACGAGGGAAACCTAGTTTTACGGTATGATGTTTCCAATAAAGAGTTAGGTTTGGGAAAGTTCAAAACCCTCTATAAGGGACCTTGCATAACCAAGAATTGCCTCCTCAAAGGCCAATATATATTGGTGGAGTCTGACGACACATGTATCAAAGACCCCATTAATGGGATTTATCTCAAAAAGTTTCACCATAACCACTATTTCAACCTCTCCCTATGATGTTGTTATGTACATACTTTATATTTTTGTTTTCTATCGATAAACCCACCATGTGTTTACTAAATTGTGTTCATATCATTTTTTCAAAAATGGATCAACCACCAGCCTATTATCTTGGGTTTGTTGATAGCACTTCTTGATGGTCGCAGAACCTCACTTCGATAACCTCGGCCATTTAATCTCCTGATCAAGCCCTTTTCCATAGAAATGGAGTTTGTATTAGGTCAACCACTAACAACCAAGTCGAGTACGATGTTTTCATAGGCCTCTTAGCTGATGCCACCCACTTTAGCATCCATCATATGCACATGTTCCTTGATTCCTAGTTTGTCGTTGTGCAACTAAGCTAGACATTTCAAGTTCGAGATTCTTGCCTATTTCAAAAGTGTTTGCATGTTATATTGTTAGTATATGGTTTTTATCATGTTAAGTTCTCTTACATATCACAACATTAGAACCAATTCGTCAATAGCATAGCAAATCATATCCTAGACTAGCACGCATCACATTAGCATATCATCTAGAAGCATAATTAAACATACATAGATCCATTGCATAAACATCACATCCATCACATAAACACATAAAGATACATCTTATGAACCAAAAAACATCATGTATATATATCATAAATATGGTTTGTTTACAATACATGGGCCACCATCATAAAAAATGAGTCATAAAAAAAATGAGGGGAGCATCCTCATAATGGGTGCTTCCCCTAGTACAACGTAACATCCAACATCTAGGGAGGTGGTAGTGTTGCACCACTACCCTATCTCCTTCTACCACTAGCAAGAATCTCCTACGCCTCATTAGACTCGAGGACCAAAATTGATCATTTTGTCACTGCTGCCACCACCACCCTCCAAAGTATCGATTTCCACTAGCGATATGGTGTCCCCACCACATCCACCACATCCTCCCCCCGCATGGTCCATCTAGCCTCTGATATACCGAAGCATAGAGTCATTTTCCACTTATGAACATCCATCTCGCTCCCTCAATAGTTTCCATCTAGCCATGTAACACATGGACCTCCTCTAGGAGCTTTGCCTAACCATCCCTCTCTATAATGGGGCCAATCCTCCAATATCCCACCATGGTCATTGATTTGTTCTTTGGAGCCCCTTAGGCTCCCCCTCTGCTAGTCGCATCTACCCAATGTGCACCCCACCTTGTTCATGCTCATCATTATGAGGTTGATCTTGAACAATGGCCCTCTCCCTGCTATGAGGTCCCATATTTACAATCACAAAAACAATTGATCTCAGAATCATCATATAATCATACAAATGACAATAATACTAAATCAAATAAAAATTCAAAACAATCACATACCTAAAGGTCCCAATATAACACCAAGGGGCAACCCCATGGTCACAATCAGACCATCTTGATCCAACATCTACCTACCTTTCTAACCCCCTCGTGAAGAATGTAGGGTCCCCACCTCATGATCTGAGGATCACAAGCAGGGGTCACTAGCACATGGATGATTGGTCGGACCAAGAGCACCCACTCATGGAAAAGTAGCATAGGAGTGTCTTAGAGGTGAACACTCATAATCGACCCACTAATGATCAGATCAATTTTGATATGGGACTCTGGCAGATAACTCAAGCCTGGTCACAAAAGGTGCCTCTCCACACCCGATCCAACACCCTGAGATGTCACCCCATAATCCGATGGGGGGTTGTCCCACCAAAGTTGTCCCACCAAAGATGAATACAATCATAGTTATTGAAACTCACACTCCTCCACCTGAATAGATGTGATACTAATCACGCCACCCTTCAAAGTCATGGGAATGCACCACTAACCAACCCACTCCTCCAACATCATCACGAGTCACAAAGGCTCAACAGACACCTCCCACCCTTGAGGTTGCAATCCAACCAAAAATAACATATCCACCTCTGCGGATATCCCAAGGTTGTTACCTCTCACATCAAAAACCTCCCGCTGAGGCTACCATAGTCTAATCAATAACTGCAAGAGTTCCTCCTATGAATGGATCAATAGACAATAAAAAAAAATTGAACAAATCCCATCGTGCCAAGTCTACTCGCGCCTGAGGATTATTAGCCACAACATCTCATATATCTACATAGTCCCACTCATGCCAATGGATTTCCATTTGCAGGGACAAAGGGAATTAAAAAACAAAAAAAATAAAAAATAGCCTTAGTTGGATTGTCGTGGTTTCCCATTACACAAGCACGGGGATCTACATGCATGTACCCATTATAGATGTGCGGGTGATTGCACAATTGTGTTTCTCGGATCTTCACAATCTCCACAATTGTTTCACCCCTTGGCCCATGAGTATCACCACTCCTGTTTGGCTCACAATAGCAGTGATTTTCATGACTATTTGCATCACATGAATGGTGCCACATTCCTCATACCTAGCAGTCACATCCATCAGCGCGGTTGTCCTACCCTTACCTGCATGGACATCAACGCATTTGTGGGCATTATAATTGCAATTATCATCGTAGTTGTCAATGTCAAACCCTTTGGGACCCCATGACTCCTTTTGAGTCGCATGCACAGATGTGGGCCTCATGGCCTAAAAAGGGGTTGTATGGTATTCGTACCATACAACCCATGTACCCTAACTAGGATATTGATAGAGTCATATACAACAACTCACTTGGGTTCTTAAGACAAGTCGATTAGACACTCTGATAGATTACAAACAACTACAACAATGTGTACTTGTATGCTCACTTGCCACCTCACCAAAGCAGAAATGAGGTGGCACCATGGGCCCCACCCCCCTTATACACAACCCCCTCACCATCTTCCAAGCATTCATATGTGAGCCCATGAGCTATGTTTTCAAAATGTTGGGACCAAGTCACAACATACTTCATAATGGCAACTTCACTTCAATTTTCTAAAAATTTTCATTTTTAGGCCTTTTCTCCACTTGGGATACCCATCAAGTGTGCATTATTATTATTCTATTGTTTTCACATATGTACATTTATCAACTATATCTATGTGATACTTTCACATGGGGCCTTGGTTTCATGATTGCAGGTCACTTTTTTACTCAACATGGAACCTCACCCCAACGACAGTAGATAAACATTCAAGTTATATTTCCTCATTAACATGACAGATTTCCCCCAAAAAAAATGCATAACCCAATATAAACACCCCTAGTTATCCATAAGGTTTTCATTCTCAACCAAATTTATCATCAGCTTGCACTTGCACATGATAAACGTCTAATTTGTTCAATAATTTCATCATCTCAATGGATAGCCCCATTTAGTAGTACCCATTGGTTTTGTAATTTTGATATATCATGTTGCATTTCTTCCTCATCTTCATGTGTCATAGTAGAGATTTCTATTTTCTTACTAGGTGTATCCATTTTTTTTTGTTTTGAGACATTATGGAATCAAAAAACGATATATATGCTTCACTATGCCCTTTGAGTCACTTCAAACTGAATTTTCAAACAAAAGTTATGCAAAAAAAAATACACACATTTTTCTTGCTTTTAGGAGCTTAATCTTGAAATTGTTATATCTCTGTAATTTCAGCTTTTCAATGTCTAAAATTTTGTCTTGTGGTATCCCTTTAAATCTTATTTCCAACACCATAAGTCAAACCAATATTGGATTCTCCAAGTTAAAGATATGACCAATCTCCAACAATAACCTAATTATGCACTAGTTCAATAGAGTGAACTTGTATGGAATTCCACGTATCATTGTTTCAACCTTCGACCCTAAAAATTATATAAGAAAAACTAAAATTTGTGCACTTTCAATCACATTTTACGAAATTTAAATCCGATATATGTAGAGAAAGTTAGGACAATTTTCCCTAGGTCACTTGTTTGAGACTGAATTCTGGAGCATGCAAAATCCCTAAATTATTTGGAAAATATCTCAAAAAATATAGCGAATCAATATCTAAATTTTTTACATAGAGTTCAACAATATTTTTTCTCCATGTGGTCAAAATTTTAGCGTTTGAAGCAAAGTTATAGCGAAAAATCAAAGATGACATATATGAAGCAGTGAAACCCTAAAATCCAAAGCTCTTATACCAAATGTTATGCAACCAAATCACAAAAGAGAAGAAAATATCAATCGACAACTTGAAAATTAGTCTCTTCAAAAGGGAAACCTCATTTACATCACATAAATGAACAATTCTTTGATGATACAAATGAAAAGACCTCCTTGGTATATAGGAGTCTAAGGGGTCACAATATAATCAAAGCCTACATAACAATAATAATGTAAGGGAAAAACAATAACAATAAGGGGACTACACTAGTATTATAAGGACTTAACAATATATATATATATATATATATATATATATATATATATATATATATATATAGTCTTATAACAAATAAATAGAAAAAATAAAATTGTTGTAATTATAATATTCTTTAGTACTTTTTTTGTATCTACAGAGAAGAATTTTGTGCATAACTGAAATTCAATATGTCAAATTCAGTTATTCACAAGTATAAACATAAATTCCTAATTGCATTAGATTTATTTCATTACAAAAGAAAAAGCATTTTCTTTCAAATTAAAATTCTATTGCTTTCTGTGAGCGTTTCATTTGTAATACTTTAGCCAACATTATACTATAACTTAAAAATAATCAAGATTGAAATCAAATCTCCTTTACATTTATTTACTATCTTATTTTTACCTATTTCTTCAAAAAACTCTTAGAAATGATAAAGTAAGGAACAACTATTGTAATTCTTTCATTTTGTCATTATTTCTAACAGTACATAAACTACATAGAAATGGAAGCATAACACAGTTATATATTTTACTTTTCTAATTAGAACAAAGGGCAACAATACCGACTTGAATTGATTGTAAGGAAAATATATGTTTGTTAAAATTGGAAACTAGGGCCAAACTCCATGTGGGTCATCTTATTTATGGTAGCTGATATTTTTCTTGGACTCCTCTCATCCAGAGGTGTAGGATTGATCTAAAGATCATCCCATTCCGATAAGTATTCATCGAGTTATGAATTTATTTGTGTTATAAGACAATTCGTCAAGGTCGACCAACAACCAAATAACCCCCACATGTGCACAACGCTTTAGTATAAAAGGAGATGACTTGAGAGTCATTTCACACACACTTCTCTCTTGATTTTTCTCCACTTGTTTTGGGTTTTATTGTGAGAGAAATCTCAGAGGAATTAGCCCTAATATGCGGGAGGGAAGGAGGCCTACACGCTGCCCTCTACAAGCCTTAGATGCAGTCCTGGAACAGCCCTAGCTTCTACACATAACCTTGAGGATGCAGTTAAGAAGGAGGGTTATAACAAGCCTTAAACACATCTATAGAGAAGCCTTAACAAGTTGTACCTAGCCGTAGTCAAGGAGGATTATAACACGCCCTAGCCGCAGCATAAGGAGGCAGGAACAACGTGACAAAGGAGGATTGTTATAGTGTCTGAATTGTTGTAATGGAGGTCGAGTATGTTGTGTACTAGTCCAAGCCCTGAAGGGCTAAACGTTACTTCTTTAGGCATTATATTGAGGGACCTAAGGCTACAGGACTGATGTGTGCTAGGTTGCAGGCCTTAGCACGACAAGAAGGCTTGCGTAGGGGCAGATTAAGGGTTGATATTGACCCTAGGCAGCAGCGTAGCAAAGGAGCTGTCTCTTAAGGGTGTTTTGCAGCTTTTCAAAGAGTTGTTCAAGGACTGTGGAAGGAGTTTAGGGATACAACAATGTGCCCTAGTGCCTTAACCAGAACAATCACGAACAACAATGTACAAACATATTTGGAGCAATGTTTGGAGATGTGTTGGGTTATGTTTGATTCATTTATGAGGAGATTCTATATACTATCACAAGAAGTCATTACCAGCAACAATAGCCAATTGGGACAGCAGCAATATCCGATTGGGACAACAACAATAGCATGGTGCTGCAAACACATTGGGACAACAGCATGGTACAGAAATGCTAACAGTGGGATAGTAGCAAATGCAATCATGGTGGAGCATGGTGGATGGGACAACAAGGACATGGTGCTTGCATGGGACATCAAGCAATCATGGTGCAGTAGTATGAGCAGTGACAGCATTGTGATAAGGGGCAGCATGATGTGAAATGCTACAGCACAATGATGGGCAGCATGACAAAGTGAAGTGCAGCGTGTTGTGTGCAACACTTTCTAGTATAGTACAGTGATATTAAATGTTACAATATGATGTAGCATGATGGGCATAGTAAGGTACAAGATGAGGTAGCACTGGTATGTGCAGCAAGATGTTGCAGTACTGGAAGGTGTAGCATAAGGTGCATCAGTATGATGTGTGCAGCATGGTAATGAGGTCCAGCATAGTGATGATGGGTGAAGCACTATGCAGCACAATGAGGTGCTGCACAATGATAGGTGATAGAGTCACCTTGGAGAATCAGTTGAAGCAGCATGTCTTCAACTGAGTTCAACTACCTCATGTATCATCTACATAGAGATGATCTATGCTCTTACTTAGATAAGTCAAAGTGTTGACTTTTGTTATATATGTACTATCTCTCTCTCTCTCTCTGCTGAACTATTGAAAAACATATAAGAAGAATTGATCAAGGGTTTCCCCACATTGGAGTTTATCCCTGGATAGCACCACATCTTGTGTCCTCTTGTCTTGGCTTGTCTTCTACAATCTATGTTTATGTTCTATCTGCAATTTACTTTAATGTTGATGTGATTGCTGATCTGGAAAAGATATTGAGCTAACTGTGAAAATTGAAATAAATTTCTCTAAGCATATAAAATACCTAAAATTAACAATGTTTGAATATTTGGCTCCACCCAACCTTGATACTTCTCCCAAAATTTATCCCCCTGAACACAGGCCTATAAATACACTTTTGAGTTTTCCTTTCCACTTGTTTCTCTCACAGTCTCTCCTAAGACAGCGTGAGTCCCTCCTGTAAGAAGTCAAAAACAAAAAAATTATCTTTGTCCATTACCTATCTTCCACTCATTTTGGTATTTGGTAACTATATCCACCTCACTAATAGGTGGCAAGTAGTTACTAGCTCAATAATGACCCTTTGTTTCCCACTCCCAAAGGCACCATCATGTTTTAGGGAAATAATTAATTGGCCAATTTCATGATTTCACAATAAATCTAATCATCCAAATTAGATGCTTAGGACTTATTATTGGTTAATTAATATTCACCAACAATTTGCAACCTCATCTCTTTTCATCCAAATGTATTCCAACATTAATTTTCCAGAACTCTTTATTTATAATAAACATTTTAAATACAAATTTACAATCATTCATTAAAAGTAACAAAGTATGGATAATTAAATTCTTTGTCTCTCTTTCAAATTTTGAATATTCCAAAAAGGAAAAAAACATATGCACAATTAATTACATAAAAACTTCAAGTCAAGGGATGTCACACTGTCAACATTAGCTTTCAATTTCCAGGATCGAAGTGGTGAAGAATGTAACTAGGTTTGGTCTTCATCGTACTTGGAAGTCAAAATGAAATATATTTGTCAAAAGAAAAGCAAAAAGAAATTTTATTATTATTGAATTGACTTGTTAAAGCATGGGTTTCATGCTTAGGTCAATTGTCATAAGTCAAGCCTCCATTGTAGGCTTTAGGATTATTTATTTGAGTCAAAATCGATTTATTGTTTGGTCAAAGACTCCTCCATCAAGTCTCCTTGTTATCAACCTCAAATAAATCAACATCAAGTCAAATACATTCAAATGAACTCAAGTCGGCCTCACCATATATGGAGACATAACTCTTCAATGAACTCATGTCAATCTATTTCAAAAAGGAAACTACTATAAATAGGCATATCCACTTCACTCATAAGTAGAGATAATTTTGGCATATATTTTTCTAATGCAAGTGTAGATTTCAAAGAAGCTTTTCAGTGGAGAAAAGAGACAGAATTTCGATTCAAATGCAGAGAAGAATTCTTGATATCTCTAAGGTAGGTGTGGATTGCAAGTTCAATGATATCACAAAAGTTCATTGCTATTGTAGTAATGTGCTATTACAGTTAGATGTTATTTGTTGCTACCACAGAAGTCCGATACTATCACAGTTCAGTGCCATTGCAGTGATGGAATTCAGTGCTACCTCAGTGATGGAGTTTGGTGCTACCTCAGTGATGAAATCTTGGTATCTTGAAATAAGGAAACCTCATATCATTACAGAACTGAGATATGAGTTTAGGGAAGTCATCACAGGACCAAGGACAGGAGTATATTACAATGTTGATCATTGTTGGACCGAAACATATACTACAATGTTGGTTACAATGTTGAACAGAAACATAACCTTGTTATGTGACCAAGTTATCAAATGACTATTACTCATACATAACCAAAGGATGAAGCCTAAACTGGATTATGTTATCACATTGAAGAATGCAATGCTACTCACAAGGTTGAATTGATGGAGGGAGTCTCTAGTCTAGTTTGTAAGGGTCGTGGTCGTCTCATCTTGAATCTACTGAAGGAAGAATTTGACTGGGTTTTCCCATATAGTAGAGTTTTTCCCTGGCAGTGTGCCTAGATCTTGTCTTCTCTTCTATTTGTTGCCTGGAATTAGTCATGATGATAAGAAAAGATAATTCGAAAGAAAAAATAATAATAATGAAAAACATCACAAGATAATTTTATAAGAAGAGAAATTGTTTAACTCCCACACTTTGGATTTCTCAACATGGGATCAGAGTTATGGTCAAGGTCAAAGGCAGTTTGAAGAGCACTTATACATATTTGAAGCATTCTCAGTGAAAGGTTTTGTTTTCATTTGTCTTGAAGATAATGTCCATTAGATGAAAATCAAAACGGACATTTCTGAGCTAATGGAACTAAGATTATAGTGAGCTAGTTCTATCTTTATTCAAAATATTAAAGACACCTTGAAGAAGAAGAAGGAGAAGGTACAGATGTTTCAATGAATGGTTCCAATATGCCACAGTCAAATCAGTTCGGATCATCTTCAGAATGAGGATTGGACAAGTTCAAATATACAGAGAAGAGTTTGGACATCTATAGTTCAATCACAGACAGTAATGAATGAAGTCTGCCTCAAGAAATATAGCATGATATTAAAATATGTCAAGAGCATCATATACCTGGTAGAGCAAAGAAGCAAGGACTGACTGAAGAACGAAAAATTAAGGACTTGCTTCAACGAACAGCTTGAAGTCCAAATTACATATATAAAGTTTGGTCTAAAATTCTGAGCTCTATTATGAGTTAATATGATATCTAAAACATTTGAAGACTATGAAAGGAATCTGAAGTCCTTCCTATGGAGATTCAAGCCTTGAGGATCTGAATTGATAGTCTGAATCCAAGGTACCAGCTCAAGGAAATCAAGTAAGTATTGTCACTTAATAAAATGCACGTGCAACGTGTCTAAACTCAAGGTACGTATGTTCATAAGCTTTTAAATTTTCAAAGTATCTAATCTTACATGGTTCATATAATCCTTTTTTATGGATAGTCTAGGATAAATATTGTACTCCCTAGATAACATACTAAAATCTCATATTAGAATCTTAATCCTTATCTTCTAGGGTTTACAGGTAGTCTAGGATTTCAAGAAAATGTACTAATGTTGATTTAAAGATTAAATAACTTGATGTTTGATATCATAGGATTCCATCCTCCATGGTTACATAGAAGATCTAACTCTAGAAATTAAATCATGTTCTTGGTATCACATGTTTTGCTTGAAAGTATGTATTACAGGTATAAAAGATCATGGTCGAATACAAGGAGAACACTTCAAGGAATCTCTGGGTATGTCTTAAACTATACACCATATAAAATTCTCTTAAAATTACGTTCATCCTATTTTTGAAATTTACGTTACATTACTAACATCATTATGTCTAGTTGTCTTGAATCATAAAGATTCTTGTTTAAGGGTGATTCATCATTTGATAAATCTACCCTCCTTACATCCTTGATTGCTCTTTTATAACCTGAGATAGGTTCTTTGGAAACCCTAACTTAAGGGTATGCTAATGATGATGTATAAAACCCTAGCCTGCTTAGGGTTATTTGGAAATGTTATTTGGATTTTTTTTATGATGTCATGTTTGGGGTTTTGGTATGATCGTGAAAACCCTAACTTGTTAGGTTGGATGATGTTGTCTAAGATCCCAAATATTTGGATTTTTTGATATAGTAGGGTTTTCTTTGCTATGTTATGAAACCCTAGATCTCTAAGGTTTGGTTGGGTCTATAAGAAAAACCCTTGTTATGTATTTAAAGTAAGTTCCTAGAAATGAAATGTGTCCATTGATTGAATCTCTAGCCTTGTCTAGATCGGTATATATCTAATGAATGTTATCTGACATATGATATGCTTATGCATGATAATGAATTCCTAGATATGTGTGTCGACCTAATTATTGTTGATCATAAGTCTTAGGGTTTAATCTAAGCCCTTGTTTGAGTTTGATATTCTAGGATGATGTTGTTTGGAAATCTAGGGTTTTGCAGCTAAACCCTAGTAGTAGTTAAATTCTCTAGTATGTATAACAATCTAGAATCTATGAATCTATATAGTGATTGTTGAGAATTTGTAAATAAGAAATCTAGGGTTTACATCAAACCCTAGTAGAAGCTAGTCATGTTGATAAGTTGTGAATGATTATTGGAGCTCATGTATGAAATCTAGGGTTTGTATAAAATCCTAGTAGGTAGTCTAACATATGAATTCTGAAAGTTGATAGATGCATTGATCTAAATTGTTTCATAAAAGAACTTGTCATATCCTAGACATAATGAGTTTGTTACCTTGATGAGTTGTGGATGTGATTCAGGGTTTGTAACACAATCTGGGCAAGAAGTTGAAGTGTTGAAATATAGTATTTTCTTGATTATGTTTGTAAAGTCTAATGTTTCCGCTATTATAAGATTTTGATATGGCTAACTTCATGCTTCTATAGTTTTGGTTGTACTTGCTATCTAAGTTGTGCAGGTACGTCATCTTCAAGATGGTGAAGATGATCGTAAGTAAATTTAATGTGATAAGCATGATATATGAATGAATTTGATAAAAAGGATGGAAGTCATGAAAGATTATCCAATAAGAATGAGTTGATCTCCATGGGATAAGAGGGAGCGTGGATAGAAGAGATATCCCTGAGATTAAGAGGGATCTTGGATAGAAGAAATATCCTTGGTTGAGAGGGATGGCATAACATATTTTTGATTGGAGAATTCATTTTGAAGGATATGTTATTGCATGAGAAGTAGGAAAGGAAAGTGTATGATTGAGGAGTCTTTTGTAAAAGATTCAGTTGTTAGTCCTACAATGAAAAGTTAAGAAGCAACATCTAGTTGTCTGAAAGACCCCGGAGGTTTGTATTTAATCATGCACATGTGAAAGTATATTAATGATTTGGGGGGTTGCGTGAGGCTGATTCCCATAATTGGCCTGTGGCCCTTTGGCCGAGGGCCCGGGTAGGCGAAAAAAAAAACAAAACAAAAAAGACCTAACAAATTTAAACTTTAAAAAAAAAAATAGTAATAATAAATTAATTAATTAAAAAAATATATATAATTTTCAAAAACTAAATTTTAATTAAAAAAATTAAAATTCAATTTGAAAAAAAAAATAACTTTATTAATATATTGTACTAAAAAAAAATAAATGTAAAAAAAAAAGAACTAATATAAATGGTTTAAAAAAAAAACATTTTTTCTTTTTTATGTTCAAAAAGAAACAAAAACAATTAATGGATTTATTTTTTCTAATTGAATAGTTTTTTTTTTCCTTGCAAGAATTGAAATGCTCCCCAAACGAATAAAAAAAAAAATAATTAATTAATTAAAAAAAAAAAACCACAACACAACAACAACCCGCTTTTCATTTCAAAGGCTAAAAAAAAAAATCTTAATTTTTCTCCTAAAAATCCTACAAATTTGATTTTTTTCGTCTTATTCGCTATAAAAATTATAAAAAGAAAGAGTTTTTTCTATCAATTTTTCCGTAGAACAACGAATTTTCCCCAAATTCCTCTTTAAATAGTCAAAATAGAAAGAAAAAAAATTAAATTATCCTTTCAAATGCAAAAAACTATCATTAAATGTGTTATCAATAACAATGCAGCTCCTCTGCAAAATTGCTCCAAACTTTTTAACAAGACCCAAAAGACTTTATGTGATGTGACGAATAGAAACAATGAATGTTATTTTATAGTTTTCATTCATTGTGGGATAAAAAATAAAATATTAATTATAAAGATTAATTTAATTACATAGCCAATGTTAAATAATTTAAATAGAAAAATTATTTTAATTTCGAAGAAATGCATTAAACGAAAATTTTTGTCGATATTTTGAATAGAAACTAGGGTGAAATGTTTCAAGACAAAAAGTTTAGTAATATGTTTTCGAGTAAATTTTAGATGAAAATTTTGGTGGGAAATATTTCAAAATGAAATTTTTGCAGGGAAAATTTTCGGGGAAAATTTTTGGGGGTAATTTTGAAGGAAAAATTTTTGGGGGTAACTTTGAAGGGAAAATTTTCGGCGAAAAATTTTGGTGGGAAAACTTTAGAGGGAAATTTTCAATCTTTAAGATATAAATTGTCATTGGGAGAGAGTGCATTTGTATCATTCAACATCTTATGGTTGAAGGTCATGGATTCTTTTGATAGTGAAGTTAGCATCTTGGTCATGCAACAACTCTATTCATTTTGATGAATGTAAGAGGAATTCTTTCACTGTGAATAGAGAGACAAAATTTCCACTTGGTCTTAATCTTAAGGATGATGAGAGTAGCATTAATCAAGGGTAAAAAAAGAACCTCTTGTGAATAGAGAGTCAATTTTTCCACTCATTCCTAATCCTAAGGATTATGAGCGCACCACTGATGAAGGGCAGGATGAAGAATTTCCAGTAAATAGAGAGTCAAATTTCTCACTTATTCCTGATCCTAAGGATTATGAGAGCATCACTGATGAAAGGGGGGATGAACAATTTCCAGAGTCAAATTTTCCACATAGTCCTAATTCTAAGGATTATGAGAGCACCACTAATGAAAGGGGGGATGAAGAATTTCCAAAGTCAAAATTTCCACATAATCTTAATTTAAGGATTATGAAAGCACCACTAATGAAGGGGGGGATGAAGAATTTCTAGAGTCAAAGTTTCCACATAGTCCTAATCCTAAGGATTATGAGAGCACCACTGATGAAGGGGGGATGAAGAATTTCCAGAGTCAAATTTTCCACATAGTCTTAATCCTAAGGATTATGAAAGCACCATTGAGAAAGGGGGGAGAAAGGATGAACAACTCCAAGTAAATAGAGATTCAAAGTTTCCACTTAGTCCCAATCCTAAGTGTGAGGACCATAGCTCTCCAGACTAAGTGTGAGGACCATAGCTCTCCAGACTATCTACATTTTTTTTTTTTTTTTTTAAACAGCAAATACAACCAGAAAATAAACGCATTGAAATTCAAATTTATTTAGCACACACATTCCTGCCACTCATTTCAGGAAACATATCATAACATTTTCATACTTTTAACTAAGATCAATAGTAATGAAATACATATGTACCATTCACCAGAAGGCGAGACTCCACTTGTTCTGATGTTTCTGGTATTCCCTTATAGCTGGTCACCTCCGCGAGTGAATGATGACGCACTTGAACCGAATGCGAAGACCCACCGGTTAACCTCCCAGCCTACTCCTTGGGTACTCTTCTTCCCCGCGGACCCCCGAGCTGCAATGGGGTTGTATAATGGAGACAAGCACTAGCTAATAGAGGAGAGTACACCTTGGCTCAAGAGTCCCCTCTCTAATTCCTCTACCTCACCAAACTCACTATAGCTTCGTAATCACTGCTCTCACAACATCTCATCCATCCAACAATAGGGTTCCCAAAAGTCCCCTTCTTCCATGGTTTGCCCCTTCTTTTATAGGAGTCCTCATAGGTGACACTTGTCATGTCATGCATAATTAATTATTTTTTTATAATTCAATAGCTTGATTATTCAACCACCCATGTGTCATTCTCACATCAAGGGTCTCCCAAAATTATTTACTTAAATTTCTATTTAAAACTAATATTTTTCTCACCTCATCAAGATTCCTATTTCTTCTCCTAGTTGTCTCTTTATTCCCCCCTTTTATTCCTTAATTTGTGTTCATTACTTGAAGTCAATTAATGATTCAAGATTTTATCCCCAACCTACTCCCTAATTTAACTCCTAGATGGATATTCTTATGTTGGTTGTTGACACATGGAACTTCTTTACATTTCTCTAAATTTAATTTATTATTCTCATTTTAATTCACCTTCCCCTTTTCTTAATTAGGTTTAAATTAGTTTAGGATTAATCTTTATCCTTACCATTATGTTTGTCTTTCCCCTTTTTCCTAATTAAACCACATAATCTTCCTAGTATTTTCCAAAATGGGAAAGGTAGAGTTTTTAAGGTACTCTATTTTAATTCTTCCTATGATCCTCCTTATTCCAAGTTTTATTTTTGATTTAATTACATTGGTTTCTAATCATCATTTACCCTTGATGTAAATTTACCTAGTTTTCATTCCTTGCTTATATTTATTTATTATTATTTATTTTTAATGATTCCAAGGATGCCAAGCTTTGGTTGTGCCCTTCAAGAACTTCCCTAGAAGTTCCAGGGGTGCCACACCTAATAGCTTATTTGTGATGTCAAGGGTGCCAGTTTGGTTGTGCTCTTCAAGAACTTCCCTAGAAGTTCCAAGGGTGCCACACCTAATAGTTATTTGTGATGTCAAGGGTGCCAGTTTGGTTGTGCCCTTCAAGAACTTCCCTAGAAGTTCCAAGGGTGCCACACCTAATAGTTTATTTGTGATGCCAAGAGTGCCAAGTTGGTCGTGCCCTTCAAGAAATTCCCCTGAAGTTCCAAGGGTGCCACACCTCTTGTCCTTCAAGCATCCAGTGATTACGAGGGGAAAATATAGTGCAACGTCATAGACCACTATCATCTCTTATGTTGCCTACTATAGTGAGACTAATGGTGTCCGGGATCAAGGAATCCGCCTTTATGCGCGCCCCCCGGTAAAGTCCTCATGAGCGACCCAACTTTGGAACCTGCCCTCATGGCATCGTGATCTTCAAGGCGGAGGTGCTTCAACCCTTCCAGCCCAAGTCACGGCGGGAGTGCTAGTGGGTGGGATAAGGGACTCTGTCCCACCCCTCCCATGTAGTTCCATCCACTTGTACAACCCCATCACCCATATGTGAGTCATTCGGTCAAGCAACTAATCTGTGCCTACAACCATTAATATATCATCAGAATATAGTTAAACATATATGGCAGATTCTAAGATCGACTTAGACTTTCAAAGATAAAATAATATGAATTTTCGTCAAACCAGGTGTCATCAACTCGTCATATGCGAGTGCCTATGATGGTTCCCTGCCATACTCAATAATCATCAGTAACACGGTTTCTTAATGTTAGTCAATTATCATAATAGCATCATTAACAATTCCTGGTCATTCACATCATTGTCCATTGTAAGTCTGAACTAAAGGAAGTAGGTAACATAGGGGACACCTCCCTCATGGCTATCATCAATAATCATCAATGGAGACATACATATTCATTAAGCTATCAACATCGTAACATCGTAGAAATATACATATCCATAAAATTTATCCTCATTATGCTTTTAGTAGAGCGCATACATATTCTTTACTACCCTCGTCATAATTTCAAATAGAGACCAACTTAACTATTTAATATTGCAATCATCAGAATACTGATAGATAAGATACATAACCATTCATGCCACCATAATATCAATGGAAAGCATTCATAACATCACAACCATGAATATCTCAATCACTAATAATAGTGTCATGGGTCCAGATCCTCAATCTGAGGTCCTCGAAGAATAGAGTGTCTAAGATAATGTCGTATTAGGGTCAGGAGACTAGAGTGGGCACTACACTAAGGATTATGAGAGCACCACTAACGAAGGGGAGGATGACTAATTTCCATTAAATAGAAATTCAAAGTTTCCACTTCTTCCTAATCCAAAGGATTATGAGACCACCACTGATGAAGGGGGGGATGAAGAATTTCCCGCAAATGATAATTTGACTACGAATAGAGAGTCACAGTTTCCACTTAGTCATAATCCTAAGGATTATACGAGCACTAGTTATGATGGGGAGGATGAAGAGTTTCTTGTAAATGATAATTTTAGAGGCACATATGTGAATAATGAATTTTATCTAAGTGATTGTTTCAAAGGCACTCATGGTGATGACGTCCTCCAAGGGAGGATTTCAAAAGTAGGGATGAAGATGGTGAATAATTTCATCTTAGTCAGGATTTCAAAAGTGAAAATGTTGCTAGTGAAAAATTTCCTTCAAGTGAGGATGGTAATGAATATTTTCCAAGCAATGATGGTGATGAATTTTCTAACTATGTTCAAAATGATCATAATAAGTATAATATTCCTCCTAATGATGATGAAAATGCTTCTACAAAGAATAATGAAATGATGGAGACGTTGCAAGCAAATATTTGTTACAGGGAAAAGTGTCTATGCAGAACTGCTAATCCCACTAAGGTGTGGTAGCTACCTTAGAAACAAACAGAGTAAAACTACTTTCGTTTTCCTTTATGAAAGATAGATGAGAGAAGAATAGAGGAGACCAACCTCTGTCTTGCGCTTGGTTCCTTGCTCGATTCCTCTCTCTTCTGATAGTCCTTTGCTACTTGCTTCCTTGTATACCCAGCTTTACAGAGTACATGTAGAATCAAAACAGCATAACACTATACGAGAACATGGATCTATTATCATAAACAATCTAGGATCAGATGTAAATTGACCATACAAATGCACAAAACATAGATTACACAAGAGTATGGAGGAAAACTTGAATAGCTTTATTGATAATCAAGAAAGAGCCAAGAGAGTTACAACCAGTTGTTCTGACCTAGCATCATCCTCTCAGCAAGTAAGCCCTTCTTCACCTCATGCAAAGCTTAGATCACCCAACACTATGATGTTGCCTCAAGAAACCAACAGCAATTCCTTACAAGATGCAAAATTCCAGCCTCTGGATCTCTGGGATGAGGGATCCATATATAGATATTTGTAAGGGAGATGAGTCAGCTTGTGATTTGATTAGTGTCTTCCCTCTGATAGTTCTTGATTCCACTTGGAGATTGATGATCTCTTACTCATCCTTGGTCGAATTCAGAAAGGCAAGTGTCACGGGAGAAGTTTCTGGAAGATTCCATGCTTCTCCACCTCGCGGATTGACACTGCCATTTGTCTCTTCTCGCCCATCGCACCCCATAGAAGGTCTTTTTGAAATGCAATGCACCTATTGAGTGTACTTAGGTGAGATGCAACACACTTTTCCTATGGAGCAGGTGAAATGATCCTGTTTTGACCAGTTCTGAGTAGTTTTTCATGGAGAACTTCTAGGAGAAGCTGTAATCAGTTGACCTTGTTCCTTTAGGGGTTGGAATAACACTTTTAGGGACTTAGGAGCCCTTGGTTTATGTACATTTTATGCTTGGGGTTGCAGTGCCCAAAAATGTCTATAACAGTTGCCCCCTAAAGCATGAGGTCGTTAATCTTTTTTTTTATGTCGGGTGAAATGCTTTATCATGAGGATCCGAAGTTCTTTCAAGCTAGAAGGAGACCTGTAATAAGATACAATACAATACATTATCTTCATAATATTTTCATGATCTAGCTGAGGCGGGCATTCCCATGCTCAGCTTTATAAATTCATTTTCATGTACATAGGACAGACAATCGTCTGAGTGTAGACAGATGATTCTGGTAGAGCCATCATCCCTTTGATTGGATGATTATCTGTGCAACAATGATGTACATTTGATGTCTTTATTTTCCTGAATATATATTGCAGCCCGGATGGATGAAACTAGATCTGGGGTCTTCAATCTCGTTCGATCTTCACTCAAAGTACAAGTCGATCCATGTGAGAGATGTTCTGGAGTCGAACATGGAAAGACATCGCATGATTACCAGCCAATGATGTAAGCTATTAACAGGCGCGAGAGGAATCACCGATAATGATAATGACCCTCAAGGTACTGCAGTACAATTCACGTGGTGTGAATAAAGGACTTGGCGTCGAACACCACGCAAAATCTTTCGGTCAAAGGCCATTGATGTAAACCTGTTGCCGGAAGTGAGAAGCTTACCATTGAGGCATGCAAGCTTCAAAGTACTAAAAGGGGTGTCCCTAGATCGACTTCTTGGATAATGAGTTGATGTCGACAAGAAGCGATCTGTCATAGGAGGGCCTTAATGAATCCCACATCAATGACACGGAACGGAGCAAATGATTTTAATGGAGGTGAAAACGGTCTGGTGATATAAGGTTCAGGGTGGCAGTCATGAAAGAATGGAGCGTAAATGTATTGCAGTGGGTGAGACACAGGTGAATTCTCTGAGTGACTTCTCTTGAACATATCAGCGACACTGACATAATGGATTGGTAGCATTAACCCCAAATGTGGATGGTATGATGTGACCATGGTGATGTGACCGGTGGATGAAACAACCCAACCCGACTTGGATGCGGAGTGAAAGTGTCATGTTCAAGAGCGACTTGCTACCAACAAAGTTTCTTCAAGTTTTCTTCCCAATTTTTCCCCAATCATTGCTGACTAGTACCTCTTTATTTTTTTCAAGCTTGAGGAGGATAACATATGCTTGTTATATAATTTTCCCTTCGAGCAAACCCATCGCTATGTTTTAACGAGCCTAGCTATAGTGAAACTTGTTCTTGTCTGCTATGGACAAGTTTGACGCTATTAGGCTTTAACGAGTTTAACGACAAAGATAACTCGGTCCTTTTCAATTTTAGAGAGTTTGAAAAGGGACGTAAAGGAAACTCCAAAAATCCTTTTTCGTCATCTAATCCCTTAAGTCCGAAAAAGTATAAAACAATACAGAAGGGATGAATTTTCGATACTTTTAACGAGCCAAACAAAACAAGCTCTCGATATTTTTGTGTAATAATCCCTCAGGTCCAAAAAGATTAAAATCTAAAGGAGGGATAGCACTTCCGGTCCCTTTAACGAGCTGGAGAGGCTAATGGCTCGGAAATCTTCTCATATTTTACGAGTCAGTTGAAAAGAGCTTAAAGGAGACTCGTCTTTAAGGAACGAGTGATAAAATTTGGTAGCAGCTGATTCCAGGTAAGGTTTGGAATTTTCCAATCACGACAGTGTTACAAGGATGGCTAATAGGATCACTCTTCGCAGTTGTTCCTCAAAAGGGGTAAACAATCAAATGGAGGTGAATGATCAGCCAATACAGAGTGGAGGTGATGATGGGAACACGACCAAGGCTTTAAAGGCTGAAGTAGTACATTCACGATGATTATTTACCGGGAATTGGTTCATTTTTTATTGAGCTTAAACGCTGGGGGAAACATTTGCTTATTGCTTGTGTTTATTTTTTAACGAGCATGAAGTCTCCGTTAAAACTACTCGATTAATCCAGTCGTATAATAAGAATGTCTCATATATGAAAACGACAATTTTTAAAGTTTTGCCCCACATCCTTTCTTTATGCAAGTTAGGAAACGACCAATCCTACAAGTTTAAAGGGTTAGAGGACCTACAAATTTAAAAAATAAATGGTCGCTCTTCGCTTGCACGCCAAAAGGTTTGCATGCCCCCAGGTATAAAATAGATTTTCAAGGTCACCTTTTATTCTACCGACAAAACATTTGTTTTATCAGGAAAGGTTTACCTCTTTCAGGTTACCAAAGATTGTTTTATCTGCACCACAAACAAAACACTTCTTCGGCGATGCCTACTGAAATAGACAAAGGCAAGTGGCACAGACGCCTCCACCCACATAACTTTGACAAGGGAATCTTATTCCAGTCCAACCCCCTTTTCCAATCACGGACGGGAGTGTCAGACTAGTCATATATCTCTCGCGGAAACCTATCCTATATCTGAAGTTTTCCTGCCGAAGCAGACCAGGGTGCATGCCCCCTGGGTTTCAGTCATGTCCCCCGAATCACTCGCGCTCATCAGGTGGACGGACTGGGGATTGATGAGACATTCCTTGTGTGAAAAGACCATTCAGGGATGGTATATGACTATTTTCTATGTGTGAACCGGGAAATGAAAGCTGGTCTACGAGCTTGACCACTCTTCCTTCGTGCGGAAAACACATTACTCTAAAGAGTGATGAGACAATGGCTCCCATGCAATAAATATAGTCTCGTCCAAGGAGTAGATTATAATCCAGGGGTCCTTGGACTACCATTACGTTCATGTGAACAGTTTTCCCTCTCAATGTTATGGGCACATTGGGAAGGATCCCTAACGGTCGACTGGTTCCTTTGTCAAAGCCTATTAGATTTCTCATCTCAGGCAAAAGCGATGGCGAACCAAGCGCTTTCCAAGCAGTCGAGGAAAGGATACTCACAGAAGCCCCTTCATATATGATGGTACCGGCCATAACCATTCTATATACTTGAGCAATGATTCGGAATGGTACACTAGCCGGTAAACGGGGTCTACCTAGCTGATTCCAGTCGAAGGAAACAACTAGGTTGCTTGGAGGTGGGACCGAATAGACGGCCGAGTATGACTCTGACGAACTTCCTTCCTGCGGTAAAGGAATGGGTAAATTGCCTCCATGTTCATCAGAGTTTGTGCTTACGAAAAGAATTTGGACGGTGTCATCCTTGTTCTCTTCAGTCACTGTATCATCTGAGGATGGAACCTCTGAAGGCAAGACTGGGTCAACTGCCGCCTCGACCTTTTGACTTTCATCTGGTATGGGTTCAGATGGTTTATCTTCAATGATAGATGCTTCAGCCGACCACCTGGGCGGGTCAGCCGGATTTTCAACTAGCGACGGACTCAGCAAGAGTTTCTTATATCCAGGAGGAAGTCGTAACGGTGAAACTGGACGATCATCCAAAACTCTTTTAGCCTTGTCTAAGAAGGGACAACGGTGGACGGTGTGATCGCCTTCACACAGTTTACAAGGAAATTTTCACTTTCCTTTTTGTCCAGGGGCTTCACTTTCACTATTCGACGGTGTGTTTTCATCATGATCATCAGAGGTTGATGACACCGGGTTGTGTAAACGAGGAGACCAGTCCCTTAAGATCCGAGGGATGCAGGGAAAATCTCTATGATAGTGGTCTCCTTTGCAAATGACACATGGCAATTTAGGCCTGGTCGGTGCAGTGTGTGGATTTTCGCTAGATGACGCTTGGTTGCCCCCTTTCGCCTTTGGCTCCTTCTTCTTCTTCTCTTTCTTCTTCTTTTCCTTTTTCTTCTCAAATACTTGATTTTTGGCTTTACCAGCCCCATCAAGCGAAGAGGAAGGAGGAGAGGAAGAATTGGATGAAGTAGAGGGTTGGGGGGTAACTCTGGAATTGTCTAGTTGCTAACTCGATTGTTCAGGAATCGCGGTGTTCTGAACGACGGAGGTTGAGAAAAGCCATACGGGCAAGCCAATCGTCAATCCATGAAGTGACAATGTGGCCATGTGGGGTGCACCAACATCTCCCCAAGAGGAGAAGGGATTAGGATTTCCTCCAAGGGGAACTCTGTGGTTGGTAGACTCCATTTTCTCAACCTAAGACCAACGTAGGAAAGGTGACGATTATTCCGTTTAAAATAAATTTTAGACGCTTTGACACAACTTGTTTTTTCAATTTTAAAGAGTCGAGAAAAAACAAAAGATGACTCTAGTCGCCTTCGATTTTTAATGAGCCTGAAGTGACAAGTGCTCATATGGACCTTTTCCGTTAAGGAGTCTGAAACGGAACGAAAGGGACTGCTCTGGAAATCTAGGCAGAGGGATTACCAAACCAATCGCAAAACTGCAGAATACTTTTTACGGTACGGCAATCAATCTTCCCAAATGCTGTGTTCAGTGCATTGTGATCGATAGGGCGGCAGACACGGCTTCCTATGGATAAAGGATTAAGCCTATTGTGGTCTCCCAAAATATACTCGACGGTACGTGGGAGCACAAGTCCATACTGGCACTTATCGTCTCAAAGTGGAGGAATCACCCAACCAACAGTGAGAACAACAGTTACCAGGCTTTACGACGCCGGAATACGTATCTAGCCTAGACTTATAGATGTTGTTAGATTCATTAAATTTATTTTATAGTTGATCTTGCTTAAGAAATTTTCCTTTCAGGTTCACCGCGTGATGTAAATGTACAATTCCTAAAATGCAATCTAAGATGATAAACAGTGTTTTATCTTCTTTGTGCAATGAAAATCCTAGCTACTAAGGAAAGAAAGACATAATTTTTTCAACAAAGAGCAAAGAGCACACACTATAGGCACTGTCCTAAATCAAACCAATCAAACAGTATAAATGCAAATGCACATGCATGTATTTGTTTTCAGCCTTCTTAATATGTGAATGATAAAAAGAAAGCTAATGCGCAAATCTGAATTACTTTTCAAGCGACAATTACTAACAAGTTTCTTTCCAAAATCAAAATGAAGACAATGACAACACTTTGCGATTTGGAAATGAAGACTTGTTTTCAACACTAGAAAAACTACTAATTCAGATCAAATACAACAGTAACAGGGTAATCGACTATCAAGAGCAATCAGACTCTCTTCTATGACTAAAAACGACACTTGCGACACTTTCAAATCAAGAAACGACAGTACAATTACTTTACTTTTTTGCAAAGGAGAACTGAAAATGACTCAACAAATACACAAAAACATTTACAGTTCTTTGCACAATGGAGGCGGAATAACAGCAAGGAAATGGGTTTCAAACAGAGGTGTACTGACTACAGGCAGCAAAATTCTTGAATAGATCTGAAAAGAGTGAACAGAAACCAAAATTCAGGAACAATGCCTAGTCTGATCAGCGCACCGGTAACACAGTGAATTTGAAATGCAGCGCACCTACTACACTCAGGAAGTGTGCTGAATTTCATATTCACAGAACAGAGAGTGCACTGGGCCAGGGACGAGACTTTGCTTGGGTTCCGGGTCACAGTTTTCAATTCAGTTCAGGGATTTTGGCCGAGCAAGTGGTAACCAGTAAATCAACAACAGGGGTAGATCTAAGGAGGGTACTAGAGCCACCACAAGGGCAATTAGAGAGTTTGTAAATCAGTTGTTTAATTCATAAACAAAACCTGGAGATTGACTGAAGCGACATTTATCTACTTTGCATTTGCATAGCAAATGCAGTTCGAAAGCTACCTAGCTCAACTTCAGGCTCCGTCTGTAAGTTTATAAAGTAAACAAATGTAGATAAACAAACAACCTAGTCGCTCCCCAGTGGAGTCGCCATTTTGTTACAGGGAAAAGTGTCTATGCAGAACTGCTAATCCCACTAAAGTGTGGTAGCTACCTTTGAAACAAACAGAGTAAAACTACTTTCGTTTTCCTTTATGAAAGATAGATGAGAGAAGAATAGAGGAGACCAACCTCTGTCTTGCGCTTGGTTCCTTGCTCGATTCCTCTCTCTTCTGATAGTCCTTTGCTACTTGCTTCCTTGTATACCCAGCTTTACAGAGTACCTGTAGAATCAAAGCATCATAACACTATACGAGAACATGGATCTATTATCATAAAAAATCTAGGATCATATGTAAATTGACCATACAAATGCACAAAACATAGATTACACAAGAGTATGGAGGAAAACTTGAATTGCTTTATTGATAATCAAGAAAGAGCCAAGAGAGTTACAACCAGTTGTTCTGACCCAGCATCATCCTCTCAGCAAGTAAGCCCTTCTTCACCTCATGCAAAGCTTAGATCACCCAACACTATGATGTTGCCTCAAGAAACCAACAGCAATTCCTTACAAGATGCAAAATTCCAGCCTCTGGATCTCTGGGATGGGGGATCCATATATAGATATCTGTAAGGGAGATGAGTTAACTTGTGATTTTATTAGTGTCTTCCCTCTGATAGTTCTTGCTTCCACTTGGAGATTGATGATCTCTTACTCATCCTTGGTCGAATTCAGAAAGGCAAGTGTCACAGGAGAAGTTTCTGGAAGATTCCATGCTTCTCCACCTCGCGGATTGACACTGCCATTTGTCTCTTCTCGCCCATCGCACCCCATAGAAGGGATTTTTGAAATGCAATGCACCTACTGAGTGTACTTAGGTGAGATGCAACGCACTTTGCCTATGGAGTAGGTGAAATGATCCTGTTTTGACCAGTTTTGAGTAGTTTTTCATGGAGAACTTCTGGGAGAAGCTGTAATCAGTTGACCTTGTTCCTTTAGGGGTTGGAACAACACTTTCAGGGACTTAGGAGCCCTTGGTTTATGGACATTTTATGCTTTGGGTTGCAGTGCCCAAAAATGTCGATAACAATATTGTATCTAAGAGTACAAGTAGATATTTTCATATCAATCCAAAATATTCTAGTTATACGAGGTCTAGGACAAAATATCTCACAAGTAGAAGTTCTATCGGTGAGTTGATTTCAAGTTAATGTTGTCGAAAGGATTGCTTGAAACATATGGATTTCAAGTTTGCTTTGAAGCAAAAGAAGAGATATTTTCCAATGAATTAAAACGTGCAAAATTCATTTTTAGTGGGTTGCATGCAATCTACACTAGCATGTTATGATTATCATATTGAGAATGTATTGATCTGTAGAAAGGTTTTCAAAATTTTTCATTCAATTGGTAATTTTTGTTTCTCAAGAATCCAAGAAAGATTAGAAAAGGATCCTACATATTACTCAGAAGTTTGTTATAAAAGAGAGGTTGGACCATCAGCAATTACTGCAATGTCATGGATGAAAGACTTCTTTTTAAAGCATGGAGAGTGCATGCAAAATAAAGGCACAATAAATATTCTAGATAATTTCTAGAGACGAGAAATCTACAACTTATATAGAGAATATGTAGAATGTGTTGAAGGAGATGGTAATTTTATTACATATTCATAGTTTACAAAGATATGGAAGAATGAATTCAACAATGTTCATATTCCTAAGAAGACAAGGATGGGGGTTTGCAGTACATGTGATTATATTAAATCAAAAAGGGATAAATGTCAAGGGGCGGAAGGAGGTATGCATTCATAACATTAATTTTTAAAATTGGATAGTTATCAACTATGAAAATAGATTTATTTTATTTTATGTGCAAATTCCATTGTCAAAGCACTTCAAGAGCATCGCAATCAGCAAACAAGTGAAAGACAAAAATTGTATAAGCATCGAAAGAAGTGTTAGGATAATCCAAACAAATATTTGGGTTTGATAATTGATGGTATGGAACAAAATAAAACACTTCTGTCGCATTTTGTCCGCACACCAAAAAAAATTACAAGAATAAAATTTTATTCAGTTTCACTTGGTTGCTTTTATGGCCTTTAATGGGAAGATGTTGTCAAGAGTTTACTTCACAGCACCAAATATTCATAATGATGAAAATATTACCATAATTATAATCCACGATGTGATTTTTCATTAGTCTGGTATTCTTCCTAAAGTTTTGTATCTGCAATTAGACAACACAAGCCGTGAAAACAAAAATCAAGTTTTTTTGGATATCTAAACATGGTTTTTGAATTGGGAATTTTTAAAAATGTAAAGGTTGGTTTCCTTCTTGTTGGTCACACTCATGACCATATTGATCAGATGTTTATTCGTTTTTCAGTAACATTGAGGAGGAAGGATGTTGGGACTTAATTGAATGTATTAAGAAATCATACGTTTTAGAGTTTGTTTTTCATGTGTTGGAAGAAACTATTGACATGCAAAGGTTTATTCTGGGATCACATGGTGAGGCGAAATGCATTGAAAAACTTAATGACATTAGCTTCTAGCATCAATTTCGTATCAAAAAAATCGATGGAAAAACATTTATATGGGGCAAGAAGTATTCAAGTGTTGCATAATGGGGGTCGTCATCAGGTTTTGTATTTTTTAAGTTCATTCCAGATCATCCCATATTTGCATCAAAGATAATATTATTACAATCACTTGTTGAACTCCATAATGCACAAAGGCATAAGAGAGAGATAAATTATTTTGAATGCCTGGAAGAAATAAAAAGATGTATTAGAGATACATATGAGTACTTTGATGTTGTTGATTCAGTTTTGTGGGAGTCTTTTTTCAATGATCAAAGTGATATCATTTCGAGATTAGGAAATGATGATACACTTCTGAAAACTGCATTTATTTCACTGAAAAATATGCCAAATGAATAGGAGGAAAGACACATTGTTGAACAACAACAATCTCAAGGCATTGTTAATTCTCAACAGGTAGAGGAAAGAGAAATCTATATTGCTTCTAGAAGATCATGTGCACAACGTGAAGCCATGAAAAACCTTTGCTGGGGAAAAGTGATTGCATGTCATTTAATTTGTCAACCCGTGTTGGAAATAATACTTGGGGGGGGGGGGGGGGGGTGTGAATCAGTATTATCAAATCAATAAAACTTTTTCATTTCCATATTCAGAATCATATACGCTACTTCAATTAATCAAAACCGCGTGTATACGCAACTGTGATTGATGAAACCCGCGTATATCCAGTAACCTTATGTTTCAGTTAATTGATCCTTAATGAGTGCATCAGAGCATTATTAACCATATGAACAGTAAACAGAAGCAGTAAACAGAATAGATCATCACACACAAGAAGCACACATGAACACCAGATATAAGGAGGAAACCCAATGTGGGTGAAAACCCCCTGCTGCAAGTCGTCAGTATCTTCTTTCAATAAGATACATCATTTTACAATATTTTGTACTGGTGCAGTCCTTTACCAGTACGCGGGCTTCTACCTGCAGAGGGTTACAACCCTCTCTCGTTCTCCAGACTCTCCTGGATGGGAGCTACAACCCCCTTAGCTCTTGTACTAGCCAATTTACTAGTACGTAGGCGCCGGCCTACAATCTCCTTTCACCCTCCAGGGACCTGTTTTCTTGCTGTTGAGCCAGCAACTGCTCTTCCACCTGTGCTGCTTTGTTTTTCGCTTCAATTACCTCTGCCTGTAATGCATATATTTCATGGTCCTTAGTCTTCAACAGAAGACTTACCTCCGATGCTTTGTCGATAGTTGCTGCAGAATAAGCTCCCGCGAATTGTGACAGCTTTGTTAGATCATCGGAGGGATCCAAATCCTCCTTCCAGACCATATTGCCCGTGACTGTTTGCTCAGGAAAGATAGAAGGTTGATCAAGCCTTCATCTTTTCTTAGAGCGCTTGATAACGGCTCTATGCTTTGGGCTGTAGAAAACATCCAGGGGAGGAATTTCTTCCACCTGGAGAACAATTTGATCGGAAGGGTCCTTATTGATTACCTCGACATCCTGTGAAATGGGTGGGCCGCTGGTTCCTCCTAGAACCTGAGAAGAAGTGGTATCGGGTGCATCACTTGTTTTAGAGGAGCCTGTGTCCTTGGAGCCTTCCTTACCACTAATAATGGAATCAAATTGGTTCCATTGTTTAATCAATTCAGGATCAATGGAAGTTTGCTTATGTTGCTCAGTATGGGCTCTGCTCCGTTCTTTCTCTTGTTCTAACTTCTGCTGTTCTTCAAGTGCTTTTCGCTGCTGCTCCTCTTGCGTTTTTCGCTGCTGCTCCTCCAATTCCTTTTTCTGCCTATCTGCTAGTTCTTTCTTTAGTCTTTCTTCTTCCTTCTTCTTCCTCTGCTCTTCTTCCCTTTGTGCTTTTTGCTGCCTTTCTATCTGCTCCTTTTTCTGCCTCTCTGCTTGCTCTTTTCTCTGCTTCTCAGCCTGCAGCTTTTTCTGCCTTTCCTCCTGTTGTTTATCCTGTTCTTTAGTTGTAACAGGAGGTGCATGTATTTGTTGCCGACCAGGCTCGCTTGAGGAAGACGCTGGGGTTGTGGATAATAACTCTAGGGGCAGAGTTTGCAACCTCTGCTCCCTAAGTTTATTAAACTCAGTTAACGCCTCATCATTGTATTTCATTATTGCAAGCTGTTTGGCTTGGCTGATTGTCTCGGTACCTACGAACAGGTCATCAAACATATCCTCTTGATGATCAACTTTCGTCAATTTTGCTTGTTCTAGGGCAGTGTAGGCAGTTTGCTTTGGATCATAGAGTCTGCTTGGGAGAGTGGCCAGGGATAAAGCTTGGAGTTTTGTCGCTTCCTTTTCTGCATGCTTGTAATTAAGCAAAGTAAAAACCCCAATTCTTAAAGGAAAAGGGGGCCAACCTTTCTTCTTCTCCTCTTTGAGAGTTTGTGTGACACTCTCAGCCATAATCTGGTAGCAGATTTCCCGGGCTAACAGCTTGTCTGGGATATATAAAGGGAGGACATGTGGCCTAGCCTTACTCCCAAAAACTCTGATATAGGTGAAATACTCTTCCCCGAACCAACTCGCTATGGCTGGTAAGTCAAAAGAAGCTTCATAGGAAATTCTGGGAATGGGTTTGTCATAGATAGAATAGTAAATGGGCACCATGAAACCATTACAAATTTGGTACAAATGATCCTTGTAATAGGACTTCCACAATTTCTGATGGTATAAATGAATGGGTGTTGGATCTTGGGTGGTCCATCTCCAACCGAGGACAGGAAACTCAGAATTAAAACACAGGGTATCCATAATGTAAGCGGTATAATAAAATGGCGGGATTTTCCTTTCGGTGACTTTAGTTTTGTGTCTAAATTCACGAACAGCTACAACCAACTTATCAGAAAGAATAGTGGCCCAATCCATAATTGTACTATTGATAGCCGCTTCCATTAAGGGAACCATGTCAATCTCAATATTAACGGAGTCATGTAATCCCCACAATCTACACATCATAATCCCCGCATAGCAATAGGGAGAAGCCAAAGAAACGTTGGAGTACTTACCCGAACTTTCATGCTTGTGCTTGGCTGGGTTCTGCCTCCAATCTCGGAGGGGTTCAGATGGTGATTCATTTTCTTTTGCGAATTTCTCCACGAAGGCTCTGTTGTAGACTAGCTCCGGTTCAGGCAGATGATACATTCGCCTTAGGTCATCAGGCTTGAATGACCCGAAAATCCTTCCGTCCCTTGTATGGAAAGTTCTATTAGTGATAGGGATTTCTTCAATTGCCCAGCGCACCACATCTGTGTAAGGGAGCACCTGCTCTCTGGCCGCTATTCTGTGTAAAAAGGAGTCGGCCAAGTCTTTGAGCGTTGCATCAGACTTCCGTAGTACATCAACACTAGCCGTTCTCACTGTCACTTGTGGTTGCTCGGCCTCCAACAGATTATATGTGCCCTACCATGTGGTCCTAGCAAGACCAGCGCACGTAGTGTCCGAGATTAGGCCTTTCTTCGAAATTGTAGCAGCTTGACCTGCAACAGGTGTTGTAGTGGAACCAGAGCTCCTCTTATTTTTCTTCCCCATCATATTCAGGCTTTTCTCCACAAACGAACTCTACACAAATGCAAGAGAAATCGTAACACGAGAAATAATGAAGACAAAGCATAATGTGAAAGATATATATCACTTGAAGCGTGGCGATATTAATTTTCAAGAAGTGGCTACGGATCCAATCACTGGTAAGAGATCGCATATGCATTAATGGTGTTTTTAAGGCCTGCTACTCATTAAATGACCATTACACTGTTATTCGGTTGAATGACCTCCTAACGCGTGCAACAGATATGATAATGCCTTAGACGCAAGTATTCGTTTAAACGAAGGGGCAAAGTTATTAAATACGCATGCATTACCTTATCCCTGCTTTAACGGCATCTTGAAATCTGCGCTTTATCAACTGGATTTAAATATAACTTTAAGGCTTAAAGCAATCACTTTTTGAAAATGCCGATTACCGATGAACAATGTCGCATCGCATCGGGGAAAGAGTTACATTATCGTTTGAAAGTAGTCCCAGCGAACGCCGATAGCGATATCGCATCCGGGAAAGACGTGAGTGCCTTATGGGAGTGCATAGGATACTGCCGACGGCCGATAGCGATATCACATCGGGTCGGGGTTTAAAACTTAAAGCGTTTTCCCACAAGAGACAGTGCCGATAGCCGATCGCCGATATCGCGTCGCATCGGGGTATAAGATATGTGCTCTTTTTTATGTATGCATTGAATACCGCCGATTGCCGATAGCGATATCGCATCGGCAAAGACCAAAGTGCCATTTAAATGCGTCTCTTTTGGTATTGCGATATGCGATCTTGCGATCGCTTTATCGCAATAACCAAAGATTGTTTTATTTTGGAAACATTGTTATTTGAAAAAAGGCTTTAATTCTCAAAGACATTTGATTATCATACTTTTTTCGAACAAATTCATTGATACCAATTAATTTTTTAAAAGGGACCCATTTCATATAATTGATTGTTATGAATAGAGATGATACGAAATGGGGGGTTGTTGTAGGGCACAACAATTGGCGATTCGTTGGTAGAACCAGTTATCTCTGAAATTAACATAAACACTCAAGCTTTTCATAAATAGAAACTCAATCAGAAGGAGAAATTTCTAATATAACTAGCTATTCATGTGTTCTGACTAAAGTGAACTCCATTTTGTTAACTTCGTCCCATTTAGTTTCAAGAAACCAAATACATAATAAGTTTCAAAAACAAGTCTTTATTGGTTCATAGTGATAAAATAGAAAACTTTCCCACATCAGCTTTTATAATTAACCCCTTTGTCATAGGTAGAGCCTCTGTTGCCAGCAAACGTTTATAGTCTCGACAGGGATACCTTTTAACCATAGTATTGTCCACTTTTCCATTCACATAAGAGTGTGATTAACAGAATGAATCCATAAAATGTTTTCATATTTTATTTTTCATCTGTTTTTCTTTGTAATAAATAAGATAAAAAGCCATTGTCCTGGTTTGGTAGCCAGTTTATGACAATGCCATTCACTGGTAATAATTTAACTGATCAAGCTGGCTCGTGATGAGACCCCTTGTCTTGAAATTTCAAGCCATTACCCTGTTTTGGTAGGCATTATTGGTAATGTCAGTTAACCTATTTCCCTATGAACATGGTAAGCAGGCTTGTGATAAGACCTCTTATCTTTAATCTTTTATATTTTAGAATTACACTCTGAGTAATCATAACTTTTAGTGAATGGGGTGAACAATTTTCTCCTTAAGAGTAGGTGGATGACAGGTGAAGAGTTGAAGATACTGAAAATGGGTTAGCCTCTATCTTTTAACAGATAACCTTTGGAGACTAGTTTTGGAAACAGAAAATGATTCAGAACTCTTACCTCTTGAGAGGAGTCTTCAAAATTTAGATTATAGTTACAGAACACAAGGATATCTAATTTCCTAGAAACTATTTCTTTTGATTGAGGGTTCTATTATCTAAAAACAAATATTTATATTATTTTTGTGAGACAGCTTCGTCAAACACAACAAAAGGTCAATGGAGATACTCTACAATTTTATTTCCTACCAATCCTACAAACTACACAAATCTACAAAAGGAGAAGGGGTTACCTTCTCAATTAAAGAATTTCTTCAGGATCAGGCCATTGACGGGGAGAGAATCTCTCAACCCTGATAAGTTTTGCAATATAAAAGTTGAATGGCCTATCTTTTCACAGATCTGAAATGGTCCAAGCCACATTTTCTGAAATTTGGTATGCTTACCTTTATCTTCATGGGCCTTGTCCCATTTGAGAAATAAGTCACCAACTTGAAGTTGTTTAGAACCGGATGATGCTGAGTCGAAGGATGCTTTGATGATTTGTTGATGTTTGGCGTGAGTGATTCTGGCTTTTTCCCTCTCTTCTTCTAATTTGAGAATTTGGTCATGTCTAAGTTGGATAGAAGAAGACGGAGTCTCTTGAATGAACTGCACTAGGGCTAAAGATGGGAGAAAAAGATTTGTAGGCAACACGGCTTCTTTTCCATATACCAAATTGAAAGGAGAGGTCCCTATAGAAGCCTTTTGTGTTATTCTATCAGCCCATAATGCAAAGACCAAAGATTTATGCCAGTTTCTATGATTCTGTTCAACAGTTCGCTTAATGATTTTGATGAGATTCTTATTAGTAGATTCGGCTAAACCGTTCCCCTGGGGATAATAATTGGAAGAATATTTCAGTTTAAACCCCCTTTTAATAGCAAAATCATATATAGCGTTTCCTGAGAAATAAGAAGCATTATCAAAAACAAGAGCGTTTGGAACACCAAACCTGGTAATGATGAACTGGTCAATGAACTCGATGATTGCCTCTGCATTTGCTGCCTTCAAAGGAATAGCCTCTACCCATTTAGTAAAATAATCAGTAGCGGTAAGGATATACCTATGTTGTTTGGAAGATGGTGGAGTAATTTCGCCGATGATATCTAATCCCCATTGTTCGAATGGCTGTTCAATGTTGACAGGTTGCAGAGGGAAAGCTGATTTTCGTTGTCTTCCACCAGATGTTTGGAAATTAAGGCATTTTCTTACGTGCTCATGGCAATCTCTAAATAGAGTAGGCCAATAATATCCAGCATGAATAATCTTATGAGCTGTTGTGTCAGCTCCAAAATGTCCCCCAGCTGGTCCATCATGTAGCTCCTGCAAAACCTTTTGGGCTTCAGGTTTCTCAAGACATCTTAGCAGGATAGAATCATAATTTTGTTTAAACAACACATCATCAATGAGAGTGAAATTCTTAGCTTTCAACCTAATGGCCCTTTTATTTTTGTAAGATAAATTTGGAGGAGCATAACCGTTCTTCAAATAAAATATCAAATCAGCATACTGAGATTCAGAATCAGTGACACTTATCTGATTGATGGATTTAATCTGATGCTCATCGCTTGATTCGTGAATGTTTGATGCTCCTGCCAACATCCTGCAAAAACCTTGGCCCCTAACAATCTTTGTTGGCTTTATTTCTAAATCATACTCTTGAAGCGTTGTAACCCAATTGGCTCTTTTTTCACCCAATTCTTTCTGAATTAGTAGTTGTCTTACCGCTGGGAAAGGAACTACCACTTTCGTGTGGGTTTTCAAAAGGAAGGGTCTATAATGTTTGACTGCTTTGAACACAGCAAAGGCTTGTTTTTCCACATCTGAATAATTCAACTCGGCACCTTGAAGATTTGAACTGAAAAATGATATGGGTGCTTCTAGGTTGTTATCATTCAGTTGTGTGAGTACTGCAGCATATGAAGTGTTGGATGCGATAGTATATAGTGTAAAATGATTAGAAAAATTTGGAGTATTCAAGGCTGGGGCATTGATTATTGACTGTTTGATAACATCAAAAGCTTGTTTTTCTTCTGGTCCCCATTTGAAGACTGAATTCTTCTTGATCATTGTCTGAAGTGGTAATACAATCTGTGAAAAATCTGGAACAAATCGTTTGACAAAATTAATCTGACCTAAAAATGACTGCATTGATTTTTTGTTATGTGGGAAAGGGATTTCAGAAATTTCATTAATCCGATCAGGATCAATATAAATACCATCTTTGGATACTATAAACCCTAAGAGTTTTCCTTGATCTAGAGCAAAGAATGACTTTTTTGGGTTTAGAGAAATACCATATCTTTTGCATCGCTGAAAGATCTGATTTAAATCGTGCAAATGATTATCTCTCTTCTTAGAATACACAGTAATATCGTCTAGATAGACGACTACTGATCGATTAATTAACCCTCTGAAGGCCATGTCCATAGCTCTCTGAAATGTTGCTCCGGCATTTATGAGACCAAAAGGCATTTTCTGATATGCATAGGTTCCCCATTTTGTTCTGATTGTAGTTTTAAGCTGGTCATCAGGATGTACCAGAACTTGATTGTACCCTGAAAAACCGTCTAGAAAAGACATCAATTCAGAACCTGCCACCGATTGGAGAATTTGCTCCATAGTAGGCAATGGGAAGTTGTCTTTTAAGCTCACTTTGTTCAAATTCCTGAAATCAATACAAATTCGAATGTCGTCATTTTTCTTTCTGACTGGCACCATATTAGAGACCCAGTTTGAATGTCGGACCGGAAAAATAATTTTGGCTTTCAAGAGCTTATTAAGCTCCGACTTAATCTGGCTCTCCAAATTTGGGTGTATTTTTCTTAATTTTTGCTGAATCGGTTTCTGATCAGGAAGCATAGGAATGGTATGCTGGATAATAGATGTATCATATGTCTTTAAGTCATCATATTTCCATGCAAAAACATGTTTGTTCTTTCTTAACAATTTAATAAATGCTTCCTTTTCCTTCTGAGATAGACCTGATCCTAAATTGATGTTTTGAGGAGACTCACTTGTTCCTAGATTTATCAATTCAAACCTAAGGGTAGAACTCTAAAGCTTTGTATTAATTACAGGTTTAAACCTGTCTTTGATATCATAAAGATATTCTAGTTTTACTACTGGCTTAGGGATCGAGTTTTCTTTGAGCACTTCTTTCATCTGGGAATCATGATCATCTTCCTCAATAACTTGCTTATCATAAGAATTCTCAGAAGTTAAAAATTGCAAAATATCATCATCATGATTAAATGCTCTCCAATTAGTGACATTGTCAGGAATTGAGGGTCTGAAAAGTAATTCTACAGAAAATCTATCAAGGTTGTAGTCTTCAGAAGGTAGAAGCTTTGAAGCTACATTGGCTAGTAAATCTGCGGCTGAATTTTGAGATCGAGGTATAGAAGAAATGTTGAATGCCAAAAAGTGTGAGGTAAGCTCTTGAACGAGCGATTGGTAATGTTTAAGGTGAGTCGAAAGGCAATGAATTGCATTTCTAACCTGTTTGACAATGATTTCCGAATCGCCGAATACCTTTAGATATCGCACCTCCAGGCCGATTGCTTTGTATAATCCTTGGATTAAAGCCTCATATTCGGCTGTATTATTAGTGCACTCAAACTCTAACCTACAAGACAACATTGTCTTTTCTCCTTGCGGACTAACCAATACACATCCAGCTCCTGAACCTTCAGAGGACTTAGAGCCATCAAAATACAGAGACCAAAATAAAGGAATATTAACAAAAGTATCTACATTTTTCTCAGCATCATTAAAACATCTGGACCTATCAGTTTGTGAGAAATTTTCTATTTGAGATGTAAAATGATTGACTGAAAAAGGAGATGGTTGGGCAACAAAGTTGCCAAAGAATGATTCCGCCGAATAGTTCCCCAAAATGTTGTTGTTGAATGCCACAGGTTGGTTTTCTTGCTCAAATTCAGTAACTGTGTGGGTCATATGCTTCTCACGATCGATCCTTATTTGATTTGGCTTTCCCTTGTAGGGAAGCCACATATGTGACCAATCTGTAGAAATATACCCGTGCAGTTTTTCGGACCAATCTCTGCTCAATATTAATCCATAAAATTCAGGTATGTCTGCAATTAAAATATCAATTCTCTGAACAACCCTGGGGTCGGCAGACAACCTGATGGTTACAGAATTAATTTCTCCCACAACCTGCACTTTAGTTCTATCCAACTGTACAATATGAATGGCAGACTTCTGGGGTTCAATGTTCAGCTTAGAGCAAACTGAAGCTGGCATTATGTTAGATGAGGCCCCTGAATCTATTAAACAATTGTGTAGGTTTCTATTATAAATCTCATAAGTGAGCAGGAAGGGTGGAGTGTGAGAATTTGATTTATCTCCGATTAAGACTGAATCGATAATTTCAACCATACCTGCGGGAGGCTGGCCTTGATCGTTGGCAGCTCTTGTACTGGGAAGGGGAGTAGAGGGAACAGCATTTAATTCTTTGAGAAGTAGCTTTTGCTGATGTTTCAGTTTACTAAGTTCAAACATGGTTATATTTGCCTTGGTTTTCTTCATATCATCAACAATGTTATATTCCATTGAATCAGATACCACTAGAGTCTTGGATGTTGAAGGAGAACTAGAAGTTGAAGGCTGGTTTTGAGGAACTACCACAGGTGACTTTTTTGGGGGAACTTTTTCCTTTGCTGTAGTAGCGCCTGCGCTCCTCTTCTTAGAAGTTGCCTGGGGGGGTTCAGGAGCGATTTTACTTCTTGTAGTAACCGGAAAGGCTTCTTCTTCATTCTCCATATCAGAGTTTGGGAGTATAAAATCCCACATTCCGTGGCATTCAGCTATTTCTTCTTCATCATCGGTTTGTGAAGGTGTTTCCTCTTCCTCTTCTTCTTGGTCCGAATCAGCGTTAGATATAACATTAGGAGGCTTTGATTCGGTTCTTTTAAAAGTCCTAAATGGTCTTTTGCTTGAAGTTTCGGCCACCTGCTTTTTAATCTCAACCATTTCATTAGACAATGTTTTAAGGACCTTTTGTAAACCTTCCATGTCATATGGGTCCTTCGGGGTTTTCTTCTTGGAATCTTCTTTAAACGAGACTTTTTTAGCTTTTCTATCTTCTAGAGCAGCTTTCTTTTCAAGAGCATTGATGCGCTTTTCAACAGCAAGTGCTTCTTTCATATTTTCAGCTAAGGTAGGTTTGCCAGCCCTGTCTACAAAGATAGCTATGTTGGCAGGTAGGGCAGTGATGTACCATTCGCTTCGGATTTTCTCACTTGGTTTAGAAGCGGTAGGGATTTTATTCAGTAGTTTATTAAATCTGGCATTAAACTCCTTTATTGGTTCCCTGTGCTCTATTCTCAAATTGGAGAGGTCATTTATTAAAGTTGCTAGGGACCTATCATCTCCATATTTGGTGAGAAACTGCTCTTGGCATGCATTCCAACTGGTAATCGAACCAGAGGGTAAGGAAAAATACCAGGATCCTGTTGATCCTTGTAAAGTGTAAGGGAAAAGTCTTACTACGACATCTTGCTCTGTCACTCCTTTTAGGTTAACTGCTAACATGAAGTTGTTGATGTGTTCTTCAGCCTGGATTCCATCATCTGGATTGAATTTAGGCAGCCATTTTTCGGGGTCATTGGGTAGATCATGCAATGGTCCAGGCATGTTGACTGCTCCTGGCCTAGTCCATGGATCTGCCATTATAATGGCGACAGTGGTTGGGACTACTGTTGGGATTCCGGATGTGTTGGAAAGGGTTGAAGATGAGGAGTGAATAGATTGGGATATTGAGGTTTCTGTTCCCTGGTGAACAACAATATGTAATGGAGGAGTGGGTGGTTGACTTTGCAGATGAGGAGATGAAATGGAGGATGTGGAAGAAAAATCCCAGTATCAGATCCTTCAGTATTTTTCTTTGGCTTTTTCCTTTTGGGTAAATGAAACTCAGTGGGTTCAATACCAAGTTTTTCGCTCTGAAGTCTGGTAAGAGGATGTGTGAGGTTGAACTGTGAAGTCACACTGCTTTCTGATATCTCAGATTTCTGTGGTGAGATCGAGAAGCTCTGAAGTTTATGGATTAGAGACTGGACTTCAGGAGATTCAAGACTTAGCTGTTCTGGGATATGATGGGATTGAGCAGTGGTGGTAGATTCCTCTTCTTCTTGGTTATGGGCTGGAGAACCAGCATGTAATTGAGAAGAACGAGGAGATTTGGAGGGAGAATTACTCTTAGAATGACTTGCCGATTTAGGTCGGCTTGCCATTCACAGTTAAGGCCCCCCTTCTAGCGCCAATTGTTGTGCCCTACAACAACCCCCCATTTCGTATCATCTCTATTCATAATAATCAATTATATGAAATGGGTCCCTTTTAAAAAATTAATTGGTATCAATGAATTTGTTCGAAAAAAGTATGATAATCAAATGTCTTTGAGAATTAAAGCCTTTTTTCGAATAACAATGTTTCCAAAATAAAACAATCTTTGGTTATTGCGATAAAGCGATCGCAAGATCGCATATCGCAATACCAAAAGAGACGCATTTAAATGGCACTTTGGTCTTTGCCGATGCGATATCGCTATCGGCGATCGGCGGTATTCAATGCATACATAAAAAAGAGCACATATCTTATACCCTGATGCGACGCGATATCGGCGATCGGCTATCGGCACTGTCTCTTGTGGGAAAACGCTTTAAGTTTTAAACCCCGACCCGATGTGATATCGCTATCGGCCGTCAGCAGTATCCTATGCACTCCCATAAGGCACTCACGTCTTTCCCCGATGCGATATCGCTATCGGCGTTCGCTGGGACTACTTTCAAACGATAATGTAACTCTTTCCCCGATGCGATGCGACATTGTTCATCGGTAATCGGCATTTTCAAAAAGTGATTGCTTTAAGCCTTAAAGTTATATTTAAATCCGGTTGATAAAGCGCAGATTTCAAGATGTCGTTAAAGCAGGGATAAGGTAATGCATGCGTATTTAATAACTTTGCCCCTTCGTTTAAACGAATACTTGCGTCTAAGGCATTATCATATCTGTTGCACGCGTTAGGAGGTCATTCAACCAAATAACAGTGTAATGGTCATTTAATGAGTAGCAGGCCTTAAAAACACCATTAATGCATATGCGATCTCTTACCAGTGATTGGATCCGCAGCCACTTCTTGAAAATTAATATCGCCACGCTTCAAGTGATATATATCTTTCACATTATGCTTTGTCTTCATTATTTATCGTGTTACGATTTCTCTTGCATTTGTGTAGAGTTCGTTTGTGGAGAAAAGCCTGAATATGATGGGGAAGAAAAATAAGAGGAGCTCTGGTTCCACTACAACACCTGTTGCAGGTCAAGCTGCTACAATTTCGAAGAAAGGCCTAATCTCGGACACTACGTGCGCTGGTCTTGCTAGGACCACATGGCAGGGCACATATAATCTGTTGGAGGCCGAGCAACCACAAGTGACAGTGAGAACGGCTAGTGTTGATGTACTACGGAAGTCTGATGCAACGCTCAAAGACTTGGCCGACTCCTTTTTACACAGAATAGCGGCCAGAGAGCAGGTGCTCCCTTACACAGATGTGGTGCGCTAGGCAATTGAAGAAATCCCTATCACTGATAGAACTTTCCATACAAGGGACGGAAGGATTTTCGGGTCATTCAAGCCTGATGACCTAAGGCGAATGTATCATCTGCCTGAACCGGAGCTAGTCTACAACAGAGCCTTCGTGGAGAAATTCGCAAAAGAAAATGAATCACCATCCGAACCCCTCCGAGATTGGAGGCAGAACCCAGCCAAGCACAAGCATGAAAGTTCGGGTAAGTACTCCAACGTTTCTTTGGCTTCTCCCTATTGCTATGCGGGGATTATGATGTGTAGATTGTGGGGATTACATGACTCCGTTAATATTGAGATTGACATGGTTCCCTTAATGGAAGCGGCTATCAATAGTACAATTATGGATTGGGCCACTATTCTTTCTGATAAGTTGGTCGTAGTTGTTCGTGAATTTAGACACAAAACTAAAGTCACCGAAAGGAAAATCCCGCCATTTTATTATACCGCTTACATTATGGATACCCTGTGTTTTAATTCTGAGTTTCCTGTCCTCGGTTGGAGATGGACCACCCAAGATCCAACACCCATTCATTTATACCATCAGAAATTGTGGAAGTCCTATTACAAGGATCATTTGTACCAAATTTGTAATGGTTTCATGGTGCCCATTTACTATTCTATCTATGACAAACCCATTCCCAGAATTTCCTATGAAGCTTCTTTTGACTTACCAGCCATAGCGAGTTGGTTCGGGGAAGAGTATTTCACCTATATCAGAGTTTTTGGGAGTAAGGCTAGGCCACATGTCCTCCCTTTATATATCCCAGACAAGCTGTTAGCCTGGGAAATCTGCTACCAGATTATGGCTGAGAGTGTCACACAAACTCTCAAAGAGGAGAAGAAGAAAGGTTGGCCCCCTTTTCCTTTAAGAATTGGGGTTTTTACTTTGCTTAATTACAAGCATGCAGAAAAGGAAGCGACAAAACTCCAAGCTTTATCCCTGGCCACTCTCCCAAGCAAACTCTATGATCCAAAGCAAACTGCCTACACTGCCCTAGAACAAGCAAAATTGACGAAAGTTGATCATCAAGAGGATATGTTTGATGACCTGTTCGTAGGTACCGAGACAATCAGCCAAGCCAAACAGCTTGCAATAATGAAATACAATGATGAGGCGTTAACTGAGTTTAATAAACTTAGGGAGCAGAGGTTGCAAACTCTGCCCCTAGAGTTATTATCCACAACCCCAGCGTCTTCCTCAAGCGATCCTGGTCGGCAGCAAATACATGCACCTCCTGTTACAACTAAAGAATAGGATAAACAACAGGAGGAAAGGCAGAAAAAGCTACAGGCTGAGAAGCAGAGAAAAGAGCAAGTAGAGAGGAAGAAAAAGGAGCAGATAGAAAGGCAGCAAAAAGCACAAAGGGAAGAAGAGCAGAGGAAGAAGAAGGAAGAAGAAAGACTAAAGAAAGAACTAGCAGATAGGCAGAAAAAGGAATTGGAGGAGCAGCAGCGAAAAACGCAAGAGGAGCAGCAGCGAAAAGCACTTGAAGAACAGCAGAAGTTAGAACAAGAGAAAGAACGGAGCAGAGCCCATACTGAGCAACATAAGCAAACTTCCATTGATCCTGAATTGATTAAACAATGGAACCAATTTGATTCCATTATTAGTGGTAAGGAAGGCTCCAAGGACACAGGCTCCTCTAAAACAAGTGATGCACCCGATACCACTTCTTCTCAGGTTCTAGGAGGAACCAGCGGCCCACCCATTTCACAGGATGTCGAGGTAATCAATAAGGACCCTTCCGATCAAATTGTTCTCCAGGTGGAAGAAATTCCTCCCCTGGATGTTTTCTACAGCCCAAAGCATAGAGCCGTTATCAAGCGCTCTAAGAAAAGACGAAGGCTTGATCAACCTTCTATCTTTCCTGAGCAAACAGTCACGGGCAATATGGTCTGGAAGGAGGATTTGGATCCCTCCGATGATCTAACAAAGCTGTCACAATTCGCGGGAGCTTATTCTGCAGCAACTATCGACAAAGCATCGGAGGTAAGTCTTCTGTTGAAGACTAAGGACCATGAAATATATGCATTACAGGCAGAGGTAATTGAAGCGAAAAACAAAGCAGCACAGGTGGAAGAGCAGTTGCTGGCTCAACAGCAAGAAAACAATTTGTTAACCCAACAACTGCAAATTGAAAGACAAAGGATAGACCAAAGTGAAACTCAGAAGGCAAAAGAATTGTCGGAGGCATTGTCACAGTTGAAAGCATCAAATGAGCTGATGATGAAATCAAAAGATGAGCGAATAGCTCAACTATCAGCACAGCTCGAAGGTATCAAGAGCACACAGAATGTGAAAGTTTTCAGAGCAGAAGCAACCCAAATAAATGGCGCATTACTGTCTCAGATCAGACTTCTATGTCAACAACTTGCTAAGGCTGAGCCATTATGCGAAATATCTACAACAGTGTGTGCGCAAATAGAGAAGGCCAGGAATGAGCTAGATCAGGCCGAAGAAGCCATATCCGATTATACTGAGTGGCAAGACACTGACGAAGGGAAAGCGGCGAATTTGTCCCGAATCCATGAAGCGTACAAGGACATCCTCTTCACGGAATGGAACACTCAGGTAATGAAAGCAGAAAGGGCGGCTTCCAGGTGTAAAATAATTGCCAACAATATGATTGACCTAGTCAATGATACACTTTATTTGGCAAACATGATCTCCAAGTGCACACCTGGAAGCATAACAACAGCAGGTATGCTTGAAGAATCAAGTTATCCTGACTTGGAGGAACAGAAGAAGTTAATTACCGGAGTAAATACTTTAACCTCTGATCCATATTGGCTCTTTCTAATCAAGCCACATACTCAAAGGTCTGCTCTCAAGTGTTTAACAGATGCCCTCGGATACCTGATCCTCGACATTCAAGATGCTACATATGATGCCCAGCTAACTTCGCGTCTCAACACTCCACCAGAAGTAGAGCCAATGCTGGCGATATGTCAGCTAAGGAGTAAAGGCAAAGAACCCACCGAATGAAGCATTGCCGCCAACTGCCAGATCGCCACGAAAGATAAAAAAAACATTTATTGATGCCAATTTAATAGCTTTTCAGTTGTTTAGATATTTAGATTAGTATAGTATTTATAGACCCTTTCATTGTTTTGGAAAGGGTCGTAAAATTTTGTAATAAGACTTAAAGGCTGAAGTTTGCACTATTGTGCTTCAGTCTATATTCTTCTTGTGAAACTCGACCAACGGTCCTTAATTTTGATTTGAAGGCTGTTTTATACAATTGCGCACGACTGTCTGTTGTTTGGAATGCTTTCTGATTTGAAGGAAGGACTGCGACATAGTGATTGATGTACTGGATTGATCGATCAGCTTACATGGTACTATTATCTGTATCTGTGTTCTTTCTTATTATATGAATTGCTGTGTTATTATCTTTGCTATTGTTGAATGCATGTATGCGATATAACAGCGAATCGTCATTTCACTTCACTATTGAATGCTTGTGTTGATTTGTTATCCCTTTCACTCATGCATGTATCAATGATATGAATGATTAAGCGTAGTAATTCGCTCTAATCGCTCTGCATAACTAATTATGCAGAGCAATGTTTAAATGGTTTAAACGTCTATGCTTAAAGTGTTAGAGTCATTTATATGCCTGCCTTAAAGCACAGATCATCAAACGCTACGCTTTGCCAAGTGATAAGTCCCGGGATCCGATTATAGTTATTACATTTTGTTTATGGTTTAGCTGTCCGCTCATTACCATCTTATCTCATAAGTCATTCATCCATCCCATTCACTTATACTTCTTGGGAAACTGGTCCCGTTATCCCCAGTCGGAACCACTATTCCAAACGGAAAAGGAGCTGCATTAAGGTCCGGACCGGGTGGTATCCCCTTTGTTGTGGCAGCGATTTTCGAGGCCTCAACAGGACCACATTTCATACATTTTCAGACTGGATACTCCTGAAGCACAACACTACAATTTGAAGGCCACGTTTCATCAAATTTTCATACTGGACCCATAAATATCATTGAAGCACAAAACAATCAATACTAGCATCATCAATCTCTCAATCACTGAAACACTGAAACCCTGTCAACAACACAGTCACCAGAGCACCGAGCAGACAACAGAACTCTGCAATAACAATTAGACCCATCTGCAACTTCAAATATTATGCTTCATAATGTATATGCTACTACGATGAATCAAACCAGCGTACATACGCGCTTTTGCCAAAGGCAACCCACGTACAGATCTAAAAATATATTCTTATAACTTTGCAGTTGTACCAGACATCAGTCATACATATAGAACATTACATGCGTCAGTATGCAAATCTATAATAAGCATAATCAACCATAGAAAGATAGTTCATTTCAAACCATTTGATCCTGATCTCTTCTTAGATCTTGTTCTCCATCCACTGGTGAGATCCCTCCTTAGCTCAGATCAAGCAATGCATCATCAACCCATAACCTGCATACTGGATCTCATCCTTCCTCAGATATTCAAGACTTTTCGGATACTCTTGCCTAATGATCTTCTTCTCCTTTTATAGTCTTAGGCCTTGCTCAATACCATGGTCCAAAACCATAATAAATCAATACCAAGAGCCCAATACTTGGGATCAACACACTTGTCGAGATACCATGGTCCAAAACCATAGGTTCAAATACCAAGGACTAATTACCACGGACCAAAAGTAAGCTTTCCGACATGTACGCGCTTTTCTGTGCATGAAACTATGTGTATACCCTACTTGGTATATAGCGAACCTGCGTATACGCGACTTGGTATATAGTGAACCTGCGTATATACTCTCCTGCGTATACGCGACTTGGTATATAGTGAACCTGCATGTATACCCTACTTGGTATATAGTGAACCTGCGTATATACTCTTCTTTCTTCATTCTTTGTAGTCTGATCATCAATTCTTTGCTACTGACCTGCTGTACTATAATCTGTCATTTTTCCATCAAGGACAACACTTGTCTCATAAAGCCAACAATCTCCCCCTTTGGACTTGATGGCAAAGCTAACTTGCCATACTTAGAACTTGATCTTCTTATTCCTTTGAGCTGACCTGCATCCCATGCATTTAGTCACATCGATAGATTGATCCAGTTATATGTAAGTGAGATGTTCTTCTATGAGAGGGTTGCCATCAAGTACAACACATGCATCATAATGCCAACAATCTCCCCCTTTGGACTTGATGGAAACAACACCAAATCACTCTCTCCCTTTGACATCAAGGGCAAAGGGTGGACCAAGATATTCTCTTTCCTTGATAAACATTCTGCTGTCCATACTCCCCCTGAGTACCTGCTGAAATCTCCAAATGTGCTCCCCCTTTGTATATGCCAAAGTGTACCAATCTGTCCATGCCAAGTCTCTGTACTGCTGAAGTGTGTTGTTCATGCTCTTCCTGACTGAAGGCAAGATCTGCAAAAAGATGTTCTTCAAGAAGAACCATGACTTATACATCATAAGAGACCTTCCTATCACCAAAAGACTCAATACATACATCCATTTCCCAACCACATGGGGATATACTAGAATTGACTCATCCACCCAACCAAGTGGGGATACATCAAAAGTTTACACATGATAAAGCAAGAACATTACATCTTCATCCCAGGCATAGTGGGGAAACAAATATAGGTCGTTACATGACCTTGACACCATGAAAGAGATATCACAAAAGAGATATATGACCGAAATATCTAGAGCAAGACTTTATGAAAGTCACCAATAACTGATATCGCCAGCATCTGTCGATCACCATTCAGATCAGCAACCAAGAGATCCTTCTGTTCTCCCTCTACCTTTGTTTCACCTGAAACCAACAACAACTGTGAACTAGAACCAAAAGCTTCTAAGATAATGCCAACAATGCATCATTGGAAGATTATCTGCTCCCCCTGAACCTGTGCCAGATGGTCTCTGTCAGACCCATATCAGAATCTTCTCATTCTGAGTTTGGCCCACTGATTTTATTCAAACCAACATATACACGACTGTATCCACAGAAACTTGTGTATATACGCGGATACTCCTTATTAAACTCGCATACATCCAATTTCAGATCAGCAACCTGTAAATGTCCTATGACAGGGTATAATCAATTCATCCCTTTGAACAGAATTCTGCATATACAGACTCATTCACATTTTATCATATGTGAGAAACACCATAGCCATCCAGATCTGCATGAACCAAGTATCATCAATTGGGAATATCTGCATCAATCAACATATGTACAACCTATCATCATATAGGTAAGAACTCATCATCATCATGTCTCCAATAATGCAATTTTGAATAATCATCCATGTATCCAGCCAACAATCCTCATCCATATATGTGCCAAGAATAATATGATCCTTATGCATATGATGACAACAGCATATGAGTGACTCATCATCAAGTAAAGAAGATGTGAATTCAAGCTATGTACTTCTCCTTATCTTTATGAATATCACCATGTAAGCACCATTAGAGAATCAACCACAGATCTGATCTAAAAATCCAAGAATCATCTGAACAACTCATAACCATATTATAGCAAGATATATCATTTAGCCATATAAGCATCATCACCAAGGACTATTAACCATAATGCCAACAATGCATCATTAAAGGCATATGCTCCCCCTCAACCTGTGCCATCTGTTAGATCTGATCATGCATATATCAGCGATAAGCATCAAGACATCATCATCATCTAGTTAGGATCAAAACACTTCTAGACATCTTACAAGTATCAAAACATTTCCACACATCCTCAGCAGACTGTAACTATTAACCAATGGACTGAATCATATCAAATCCTTTTTCTGAGCATGTACCCACTGCTTTTCCTCGGACTAACATATACGCGACTTTGCAGTGTCTAACTCGTGTATATACGCGACTTCCCTTTATGGAACTTGCGTATGAGATTCAGGATACTGAATTTTTATACTTTCAGCTCCCTCTGAGTCTATTATGTCTGTGTTGTGCTGTATCTGAGTACATTGTGTTATGCCACATCTGTCTGACTGTACTTCCTTCTTCTTCCATATCTTCAAGTGTGATGATGTTTTCTCCTTTTGGTGTGATTTCCGTCCTTTGTTCCTGCATTCCTTTGCTATATGTCCAAGCTTGTTACATGCATAACATCTTACATGTTTCATATTCCTCCTGTAGTAATCAGCAGCTTTGTGACCAAACATATTGCAAGAAAAACAATATCCATTGAAGTACCTGGAATGTGATGATCTTTCTGTGTGATGATCTTGAACCATCCTTCTTCTGCATCTAGCTGCAACATGTCCAAGATTATGAAATTCATAACATTCAATATTATTCATCTGAGTAAATGGCCGACCATATTTAGGAGTAAGATATTTTCTTTGAAGAATCTCTTTCCTTGATTGTTGATGAGGTTGACCTCTCATCTCCTTGTTAATCATTTTGGATTTCTCTTTAGAGTTCCTTGCCTCACCTTGTGAACTAGATTCACCTTCAACAGATTCATGAAAACCAAGACCAGTCTTGATAGCAGGAGACCTTTGACTACTAAGAATATCATCCAAGGCTTTAGTACTATCTTGAAATCGTAATAGTTTATCCTTTTCTTCTAATTTACCTTTCAAGATATTTACCTCAACTTGAAGTTGTTCTTCCTTTTCCAGACATTGTTTCTTCATGTATTCTTCAGCATTTCTTTCCTCTTCCATTTGTTGCTTTAGTTTGAGAATCTCCTTTTCTTGTTCTTCATTCACATCCTGCTGCATTTGACGAATTCTGAAGGCACATTCCAGTTGAGATTTTACGTTGATAACTTTGTTTTCCTGTTTTTCAATAGCTTGGAGTAGATCTTTATTATGCTTCTTTGTTTCTTCAAGTTCTTCCTTTAGCGAGAGGGTCGTAGCTTCAAGACTTTCATAATAACTGGATCGACCTCTAAGCTCCTTGATTGTTGTGTTCTTTTCAATGACTTCATTTCTTAGAGATGTTACTTCATCCTGTAACTTTTGATATTTGTCCTTGAATAACTCTCGTTGAGTCTTAGCAGCTTCTTTGAAGGCACCATCCTTTATGTTCAAAAGTTCTTCTTGAGTTCTAATTTTGTTTGTCAGTCTTTTAAATTCTGCCTCTATTTGATATCTTTCTTGTTCACCCATCAGAGCAAATTCAGTTGTTTCGCTATCACTTTCATATTTTCCAAATGGATAGATAGCCGGGACATCAGAGGGTAGCAAATTCATACTTGATAGTTCATCTTCATTCTGAAATGATTCTGAATCTGAAGAGCTTCTTATACCTAATCCCCAATCAATTCTCCCACTGTCATAGTTCTTCTTAGATGTCTTCTTCTTCTTAGGTGCTTTCTTCTTAAGCTTCTTTCCCATAGTTCCACGGATCTCCTTCAAGCGATCAAGCTTCTACCAAAGGACCTGCTCTGATACCAATTGTTGGAAATAATACTAAGAGGGGGGGGGGGGTGAATCAGTATTATCAAATCAATAAAACTTTTTCATTTCCATATTCAGAATCATATACGCTACTTCATTTAAGCAAAACCGCGTGTATACGCAACTGTGATTAATGAAACCCGCGTATATCCAGTAACCTTATGTTTCAGTTAATTGATCCTTAATGACTGCATCAGAGCATTATTGACCATATGAACAGTAAACAGAAGCAGTAAACAGAACAGATCATCACACACAAGAAGCACACATGAACACCAGATATAAGGAGGAAACCCAATGTGGGTGAAAACCCCCTGCTGCAAGTCGTCACTATCTTCTTTCAATAAGATACATCATTTTACAATATTTTGTACTGGTGCAGTCCTTTACCAGTACTCAGGCTTCTACCTGCAGAGGGTTACAACCCTCTCTCGTTCTCTAGACTCTCCTGGATGGGAGCTATAACCCCCTTAGCTATTGTACTAGCCAATTTACTAGTACGTAGGCGCCGGCCTACAATCTCCTTTCATCCTCGAGGGACCACATTTCATACATTTTCAGACTGGATACTCTTGAAGCACAACACTACATTCTGAAGGCCACGTTTCATCAAATTTTCATACTGGACCCATAAATATCATTGAAGCACAAAACAATCAATACTAGCATCATCAATCTCTGAATCACTGAAACACTGAAACCCTGTAAACAACACAGTCACCAGAGCACCGAGCAGACAACAGAACTCTGCAATAACAATCAGACCCATCTACAACTTCAAATATTATGCTTCATAATGTATACGCTACTACGATGAATCAAACCCGCGTACATACGCGCTTTTTCCAAAGGCAACCCGCGTACAGATCTAAAAATATATTCTTATAACTTTGCAGTTGTACCAGACATCAGTCATACTCATAACATTTATAGAACATTACATGCGTCAGTATGCAGATCTAGAATAAGCATAATCAACCATAGAAAGATAGTTCATTTCAAACCATTTGATCCCGATCTCTTCTTAGATCTTGTTCTCCATCCACTAGTGAGATCCCTCCTTAGCTCAGATCAAGCAATGCATCATCAACCCATAACCTGCATACTGGATCTCATCCTTCCTCAGATATTCAAGACTTTTCAGATACTCTTGCCTAATGATCTTCTTCTCCTTTTATAGTCTTAGGCCTTGCTCAATACCATGGTCCAAAACCATAATAAATCAATACCAAGAGCCCAATACTTGGGATCAACACACTTGTCGAGATACCATGGTCCAAAACCATAGGTTCAAATACCGAGGACTAACTACCACGGACCAAAAGTAAGCTTTCCGACATGTACGCGCTTTTCCGTGCATGAAACTGCGTGTATACCCTACTTGGTATATAGCGAACCTGCGTATACACGACTTGGTATATAGTGAACCTGCGTATACGCAACTTGGTATATAGTGAACCTGCGTGTATACCCTACTTGATATATAGTGAACCTGCGTATATACTCTTCTTTCTTCATTCTTTGTAGTCTGATCATCAATTCTTTGCTACTAACCTGCTGTACTATAATTTGTCATTTTGCCATCAAGGACAACACTTGTCTCATAAAGCCAACAATCTCCCCCTTTGGACTTGATGGCAAAGCTAACTTGCCATACTTAGAACTTGATCTTCTTATTCCTTTGAGCTGACCTGCATCCCATGCATTTAGTCACATTTGTAGATTGATCCAGTTATATATAAGTGAGATTTTCCTCTATGAGAGGGTTGCCATCAAGTACAACACATGCATCATAATTCCAACAACCCGAGGGTTTCGTAAACTTGTGAAGCATGCGTGCACTGTATGTGCTAGAAATTGTCTTTCAGTTTAGATCAATCTAACTACAAAATAATGAAAACCGGTTCATATAATCTATGAAATCAAATAATGAGAATGAAATTCAACTAACCTGTGAAATCAAAAACAACTAATGTATGCTTAGTTACTCCAACATTCAATTATGAAATGTTACCTTCTTGAGATGATGTGTAAGCAACTATTTATACTTTAACTTCTAATGTCCTAGAAAAGCAAGTAAAGTGTGTAGAAAATAACTCAGTGATTGCATGTATCAAATGTTCAACCATTCAATCTTGAAATATGATTAAATCAATTTCTTAGAATGATCTTTAGGAATATCAGCTAATGCAATTAAATGAGTATCTTAAAAGCATGAAAAAGTAAAGCTCAATGATTGCATAAGTTGAACATTCAATCACCCAATTTGAAGTCACCTTCTTGGCCTGATCCTTTATTCAATTATACAATGAATTGATAGTTTGATCTAAGAAACTAAATAATAGAACATGAAAGGAAACTAAATAACTATGAACCCTTGCCTCAAACTTAATCCAAATAGAAAATACATAAATCTTCCCTATTGAAATGTTTTTAGATAAGCAAAGATTACAGTCATTCTAAAACTAATACTAAGAAAGCAAATGAAGTTTAATCTATAAAAGCAATTAAATCTCACAATCATTAGATGGCCATTCCAATGGTGTATGAGGATGGCAAGTGAAAAAGCTCCATATGCAAGCAAAACTAAATCTTCAAATCTCTAAGTATAAGCTCAAAATTCTCTATTAAAAACATTACCATTTCTCCAACTTTACACATGCCTTTCAAAGGAGAAGTCTCTCCTATTTATACAAAAACATAAGAAGCTGCCCTATTTAATGAAGATCCACTAAAATCTCATATAGTTACAACCAAATAGCTCATAATGAGACACATATCCCCAAAGTGTCTCATAGAGTTCTAATACAAATAAGAAATGATGAGACACCTCATAAAGTTACAATCCAAATAGGACACATATCCTTCTTTGAACTTTATCCAAATCTCCTTTGAAGGGAATTCGAATTTGAGCATTGAAGGCCACATAAGGGTGCCTTGGAAGCTTCCAAATAACCTACACATGTCATGAAACTCAAGCCACATTTATAGATACATGAAACCATGTTAATTTTCTAGTTTTTAATCATAAATTCACTTTAAACACATAAAATAAATAACTTTCGTAAATAAAGATCCTAACCCATATATTTATGAAAATGGTGGCTAATGAAAGGTTATATGGTTATGGAGTTGCGACATGTGAGTGAAATGGTGGCGATAAAGGTGAAAATGGATGTCATTTTGAAGACATTTTGGAGGCCCAACATACCCCCCAACTAGAGTAATTACATGTTCTCATGCAAATATTGCATTAATTTCTTTGATTTGCTCGCAACATCTTTGCTTTTGAATGAGATTGGCTTATATCATATGTCTTTAAACTTTGCATTTGACAATTTTATTTATTTTTTAAAAGTATTCCTTGTCATACATTGAATTGCAACATGTTTGGTTGGTTCTTGTGTTTCAACCATATTCTAATTGGTATTGGTTCTTGTGTTTCAATACCTTGTTTCTTTTTGTTGCAGCAAAATTCATTGAACATATTTAAGAATGCATCTTTAAAATCAGCCATATAGTGTGCTCATAATTTAGGCATTATTCTCAAATCATATAACTATTTGAACCATAATGCAATCATAATTGATTAGGACAAGTATGTTAGGATGAAATGAAAATGTGTGATGGTGTATAATATATGAATATGAAATGATGTCCCTTCCCCCCAACTAAAGATATAACAATGTGAAAGAGGAAGTGAGAAATTTCCCAAAGTTACAATTTTAGTATTTTAAGGAATTGCATGACTAAAAATTAGAAAACCACATACTTTCACTTACCTTCAATGTGCATGAGTTATGGAAATTGAAGAGTGTGGCTGCTTTTGGATCATGGAATGAAATGTAGAATTCATCTTCTTCTTGGTTGCATAAATGAAGGATGAAGTTGTGAAGTGGCTTCTTTATTTTTGTTTTTAAATCTGTTGTATCTGCTGAAAAATGATGAAATGATATAGTCTTCAATCGCTATAAAACCGATGGTACAACTTTAGTCATGCGAATAAATGTGTCGGTGTCGAGAATGAAGAGAGGTCATTGGATTACCGACCATTGATGAATGTCGTTAACCAATGCGAGGAAAACTTGCCATTAATGTCAACGAGTGCCAAGGTACCTAAATACATCTTGCGAAGGGCGAATAAATGAGCCGATGTCGAGCCACTTGCAAGATCCAACGATCAAGAGACATTGATGTATTCCCATGATTGTTGGCGAGAGAGTCTGTCATTAAGGTATACAAGCATCAAGGTACTAATGAGGACTCTAGCCTTGGACCTAGATAATGTGTCGATGTCGATAGGCCAAGGCTTGTTAGAAGGAAGGCCTTAAGGAATCCTCCATCATCTAACGCGAGCATGAAACAATGATTTTGAAGGACTATGAATGGAAAATTTTGTAGTGGATCAAGGTTTATTTAATGGAAAGGAAAATGACAAATGAATGGAAAGTGAAAGGACAAATCAGCGTGTAAGCGAGCTGAATGTCTTTATGAAAATGGGTTATGAGCAGTGTCACAGGGTTCGTCGAACCTAAATGTTGAGGTCTGAAATTCGACGAATTTCAAAAAAAATCTTAAAGTTCATTCAGGTTCTTGAAGGTTCGACTTTATCTCAGTTCCTGTTGCGTGCATTATTATTATAACGACATTCATATTGTTATTACCCACAACAAAAGAAACATTCTACAGGAGATGCTAGTATATTAAGAATTATTTTTAGGGTTTTTTGTCCTAACTTGGACAGTATTCCACATAATCGTCCCAATCTCCCAGTGAGCTTGTGCGCGATTTCCGAGTCATGGTTCAATTTTTTTTGTAATGCATTGACATTATTATAATTTTACAAGTATTATAATATATTGCAGTATCGAAATTTGCGTACATGCATTATAATTCGTTAAAAGCATTATATTTTAAGGCGTCAACATTATTATAATTCTACAAGTATTACAATGAACTGTAGTATTGAACTCAACGTACATGTATTATAGGCAATACAATATGTTAACACATTACAATGTATTGAACTCAACTTATATGAGGCATTACAATGGGCTAATGTATATTTATTATTATTATTATTATTATAATAAAGATAAGTTAACATAATTTAAAAATTATATATTTTTACAAGAATTATTTTTAATATATTTTAAATTATATTACATTAACGAAATTAGGGTATTGTTATTTTAAATATTATAAATTAATATAACTTATATTTATGGAAAATTATAAATTTATTGATATAGTATATGATAAAATTTATAAATATATATTAATTATAAATGAATATAAAAGATTTATGTAATTTTAATTATTATATATATCTTTTTAAAATTATATACATGAACGAACCTAATGGCGAACCTCATTCGAATCTCATCAAAAAATTCGAACTCGAATAGAACTTAATTGTAATCGAATTCGAATTCGAACCTAAACCATGTGACATTAGTTATGAGTTAGTGAAAGTAAGGTAAGAAAATATAGTTTCTATGAATAAAAATGAGCAATGAAGGAAAATGAGATGATAAATTTTATTGACTGACTAAGTGAAATGCAATGCGACTGCAAAAGAAATGAGATGAAGGTTTTATTAACTGAAGGAGTATGGATGCAATGGAAACACTGGCATATGAAAGGCTTGCAACTATTGGATCTGATATGCATTAGCATGTGCTCATGCATTGATGTTTCATCTCTGTTGCTGCTCTGATCATTTTTTTGTGAAATAAATGTGGTCTTTGAAAGACACTATTTACTTATAGTCATTTGTTCTTCCTCCTGGAACCTACAAAAACTAATACTTCTTCTCCAATGGATTGTAAGGTTATCAAAATAGAGAGGTGATTAATTTCTCTGTTAATGACATTTACATAAAATAAAAATAAGAATCGGTACTATTAAACAAGTTCATGAAAGAAAACCAAAAGAGTTTAAACCTGTGTCGAAAGTAGTGCCTCAAGTTACCTGTTGTTTCTTTTCAACAATTTTTTCATTCTTTACTATTTCAAAATCCGATAATAGCTTCCTCATTTTGTAGATCTCGTCGAGATCTTTCCAACGATTCTTGAATCACTGAATTCGGATGTCGTATGAGAAAGTTAGACTGTTTTGAAATTTTTATGAAACAGTGAAAATTATCATGTAAAATGTGGCATGGAAACATGATGCTACAGTGAAAGATGATTTAAGCAGATGAAATGGCATGTTGATCATGAATTTCTGGTTAGAATGCATTGTTTGACAAATAAATCATTGAGTTAAATGCACAGCTGCAGAATTGTTTTCCACTTGCAAAATTGTTGATTAGCTACAGAATCGTTGTATAGCTACAGAATTGTCGATTAGCTGCAGAATCATTGTACAGCTACAGAATTTTTGGTTAGCTGCAGAATCGTTGTTCAGCGGCAGAATGTGCACAATTTCTGTAGCTAAAATCCTAAACAAACAACCCAAGTCAGTAAATAACCAAAAATGAATTTGAAAAGAAACAATGTTGTGGTTTATTGGACCATAACAACAACTCTTTTCTCAATTTGCTCCAGTTATGAAATGAATTTTCACGTTGAAATTTTTATGACAATTTTTTTATGGCAATTTTCTTAAAAAACAACTAATAAAATATTTACAAAATTTAAAAAAAAAAGTAAAATAGAAAAACAAAACATTAAACATACTGATCACAAAACATAACATATGTATTAAAAAAAAACACATGTACAAACTTAAAATATATGCACAAACATTATATTCCATTAGTACAAAATATAACAAAACATAACAAAAATCAAACATTACAAGCATTATATGTACAAATGTTATTTAAAAAAAAACAACTTAAAAACAAATAACAAATCATAACATATAACAAAGCACTACAAATATATAATCATTAAAAAAAACAACGTAATTAAAAAAATGGAATTGCCATCTATAAAAGGTATATGAGAAAAATGCAATAACCACAAGTAGCCTGCACACATTGGCGAAATGCCATCAACGAATGATACACTTAATATATCTACCAAAAATAGGATAGAAATGCAAGGGATTAAGCGACAACGCCCAAAGGATGCATAGACTAGAGAATTGTTTTGCTCAAAATTGATTCCGGGAGAAAAGGTTGATCATAACTGAGTGAATTTCTATCTCACGAATTGCTATGATTGCAGAATATGTCGAAGATGACAATGGGGAAATGGAAAAACGTTTTTATTCCCAAGAGAATGTGGAACGGATATGTGTTGGTCTTCATTTAGGGTTAACTGGTTGACTAGGAAATGTTGAATCAGGGATTTTGCCATGTGGCTTGACCATTACGTATGGATAGGCTACATTATTGCCACACTGGTAGTAGTGGTTTGGTGTACAACAATCTGCTTCCAGAAAACCAATGGCAAACAAATCCTTGTCACCAGTTGTATTAATAACCTCTGCTCCTTCAATCGCTGGAACTCGAGAAATATATGTGGCGGATCTTCCTTCTGAAAATCAGGAAAATCAAATTTATTGCATGGCCACAACTTCCATCTGTGCATTAAATTCTAAATCCGTTTTTTCTCACGCATCTAGTGAAACAGTGTCCCAAAAAATCTCAGATTTCTCTAAAACGGTTGCGAAATTGAGGAAACCATTTCTGGGTTATTTTATTCGGCCTATCCTAAGAACAACCCATGCCTCAGTTTTCTAGAATTCATTTTCATTTGGCAGGAAATCACATTTTAAAATTGACGTTTTTAAGTTTTGCGCATTTCCTCTACTCAGGTAATTTCTATGGTTGAATTTTTTTTATTTGCAGGTTTATTGTTGGTTTCCGTCAAGAATAGTCTGTCCAAGACCTCTATCTCAATTGAAGAACTTCATTTTCTATAGTGTTAATCAGTTGAATAGGCAGGGAACCAACTTTTCCCATCAGAGTACACCTCCACCACCAAAATCGATTTCAATTACAGTTCTTCCTCTGACCGAACGAAGCACAGGAAGGACAGTGCATAGAGGCAGGCAGTGATGAGTGCTGACCTAATTGCAGCCATGCTCCAACTGGAATTCACATATTTCAAGAGTGTTGCTACGCTTGTTGAGATCTCCACAAAATCAAACCTCCAACTAATGCATAAGTCAATCACATGAAATCCGCAATCGTTCATCGTTTAATCAATCGATTGCAACAACAAATACCAATGATTAAAAGTTGAATTGCACGCTGAATTCATTTTTTTATTTGCAGGGTGACTGAAGTCCCCAACAACCAAAACCAGGTTCAATCCCAACGATTCACCATTATTTTACTTGCCATGAAACAAAAACGGTTCACTATGGAGTAGATTAATATGTCCAGACTAGGATCTCGACGACATATGCAATTTTTTATTTTATTCACACGTTGAATGCCAAAGCCCAACTGTGAAAGATTGGATCCAATGCTATGGTTCCAGCATTGTAGAAGTTCATTTCTCAACCTTCATTTTTTTTCAAACTCTCAAACAATGTTTGTGTCAATTCATGGTCATTGGTTTTTGATTTTTTTTTTATCACATATAGCGGGTTATGTATGTTTATAACTTTTCACTGTTTTGTTTTTTTTGTAAGTATATATGTTACATTTTTTTTTAATATACGTATATAATTCATTTAAAACAAAACAATTTATTAATAAAGAGAATGCATTTGATTTTTTTTATTTTTTTAAGTTTATTAAAAAATCAAATTGAATTAAATCAAATCATGAAAACAGAAATTAGCCGCAGAATTGCATTCTGTAGCTAAATAATTGTTATGATATACTAACAAAACAATTTTATTTTATTTTTTCTGATCCTTCATGCCACACGAAGTGCATAAGGAGAGAATACTTGAGAAAATTATTTTGTTAGCATAGTCAATATTTTATCAATCGATTCTTCTGTAAATTTTGCAAAAATAAAATGAAAAGGCTTGATCTCATACCTTAAATTATTGTTTGTGATCTTCACTTGCGCTCCTTATTTTCAATCATTTGTTTTCTTGCAAATATTTTCTGCCAAAGGTTAGTAGATGGATGGTTCTTACTGCACCACAAAACATCAAATTTATCCTAAAAACTACCAAAAAAAAAAAAATCTATTTATATAAAAACTGTTTTTTTTATTTTTTAAGTATATTCATGCTTCCAATGAAGCCATTTACAGATTAGAATTTTTGAAATGCTCATATCCCAACTTGAAAAATATACCTGATTGTTTGTAAAGATATGCAAAATTGACTTGAACTTTCGATTTGCCGCAAGGATCTCTTGAATAATTGATGAATATTGTGGCATAACTGCTTCTTGATATCATTGCTCAATGTAGTCTTTGGGCTGAATTCTAGATCCTTTGTCCATAAACGGCTAGTAAAAACAAAAACGAATAAAATACACTCTAAACCGGAAGTTAGTTCCTATGCACACTTCCCTGGCAACGACGCCAAAATGTTGGGGCAAAGTGATTGCCTGTTATTTAATTTGTCAACCCGGGGATTTCATAAACTTTGAAGCATGCGTGCATTGTATGTGCTAGAAATTGTATTTCAATTTAGATCAATCTAACTACAAAATAATGAAAACCAGTTCATCTAATCTATGAAATCAAATAATGAAAATGAAATTCAACTAACCAGTGAAATAAAAAACAACTAATATATGCTTAGTTACTCCAGCATTCAATTATGAATTGTTACATTCCTGAGATGATGCGTAAGCAACTATTTATACTTTAAATTCTAATGTCCTAGAAAAGCAAGTAAACTGTGCAGAAAATAACTCAGTAATTGCATGTATCACATATTCAACCATTCAATCTTGAAATATGATTAAATCAATTTCTTAGAATGATCTTTAGAAATATCAGTTAATGCAATTAAATGGGGATCTTAAAAGCAAATATAAAAGCATGAAAAAGTAAAGCTCAATGATTGCATAAGTTGAACATTCAATCACCCAATTTGAAGTCACCTTCTTGGCTTGATCCTTTATTCAATTATACAATGAATTGATAGCTTGATCTAAGAAAGTAAATAACAGAACATGAAATGAAACTAAATAACTATGAGCCATTGCTTCAAACTTAATCCAATTAGAAAATACATAAATCTTCCCTATTGAAATGTTTTTAGAAAAGCAAAGATTAAATAGTCATTCTAAAACTAATACTAAAAAAGCAAATGAACTTTAAGCTATAAAAGCAATTAAATCTCACAATCATTAGATGGTCATTCCAATGGTGTATGAGGATGGCAAGTGAAGAAGCTTCATATGCATGCAAAACTAAATCTTCAAATCTCCAAGTATAAGCTCTAAATTCTCTATTAAAAACATGAGCATTTCTCCAACTTTGCACATGCCTTTCAAAGGAGAAGTTTCTCCTATTTATACAAAAACATAAGAAGCTACCCTATTTAATAAGGAACCACTAAAATATCATATAGTTACAACCAAATAGCTCATAATGAGACACATATCCTCAAAGTGTCTCATAGAGTTGTAATCCAAATAAGAAATGATGAGACACCTCATAGAGTTACAATCCAAATAAGACACATATCCTTCTTTGACCTTTATCCAAATCTCCTTTGAAGGGAATTCAAATTTGAGCATTAGAGGCCACATAATGGTGCCTTGGAAGCTTCCAAATAACCTACACATGTCATGAAACTCAAGCCACATTTATAGATACATGAAACCATGTTAATTTCCTAGTTTTTAATCATAAATTCACTTTAAACACATAAAATAAATAACTTTGGTAAATAAGGATCCTAACCCATATATTTATGAAAATGGTGGCTAATGAAAGGTTATATGGTTATGGAGTTGCGACATATGAGTGAAATGGTGGCAATAAAGGTGAAAGTGGATGTCATTTTGAAAACATTTTGGAGGCCCAACAACCTTTACAGGGGCTCTGTGCAGGATGTTAAGGAGGGTTGCATGATAGCAGTATTAGCATATGGAGATCCACTTGGCTATCTATTTTGGGTTGCGAAGGTTATAAAGGTCATTAAATAAAATGAAGATATTACAGTTGTTGAAGTACATCGGTATGCCACAAATACCCACCCATTCAATGGTCTTTACAAGCCAAAGATGATAGTTGATAAACAAATTGGCAAAAAAAGAAAAAGAAAGGGTACAAATATAAATCGTCACCACACATATGTCTTAAAATTGGAGGATGATGACATACTTGTCTATGACTTCAATTTAACAAAGGGAGGAACTATTTGCTTCAAGATCATAGATATTTTGAAGAAGTTGCTACCAAAAGAAATAGTGTTTAGATGAGAGTCTATTGAACCTAGTCATAGATCTAAAAGGATTTTGAAATCTGAAATGGTGGGCATGCATGTTGACTCAAATATGGCTCTAGTTGATGAAAGAGAAGAATATGGTTCATCTTCATATGCATCAAGTCATTCATATGAATATGTAGATTATGATGGTGTGCCAGAACCTATGGATGATTTTGAGTAAATGTCTAGGACATTTTATGTAAATGATGTTTGCATGGTAACTTGAAATAAATATTTTGACTTCCATATGATCTTACATGAAGTTATGAGTCATTTCTATGTTTGTTGGATTATATGTTTTAATTAAAAGGAATTCATATCTTTAGAGATGTTTGCATGGTAACTTGAAATAAATATTTTGACTTCCATATGATCTTACATGAAGTTATGGGTCATTTCTATGTTTGTTAGATTATATGTTTTAATTATGAAGAATTCATCTCTTTAGAATATCCACAATGCAATCATGAGGGTTTCAATGGGGGAGCAATATCATACTACGTGGGTTCATATTGGGGGATACATATTGAAGAAAAAATGACATAATATATTGGGGGATATATAGGGGGTAAAGGGTCTTCATAATGGCAAATATAAAAAAATGGAGCTTAAAGTTAATGAAAAAATATAAAGGGGTATAAAAAATGTTAATGAAAAAATAGGCACCTACAATATCTAGTGAATCTTCGGTGAATGCAATACTTAATTACAAAAATAAATTGTATGTGATATTCAATCTACCAAAGTTGATATTTTGATTGAAAGTAAAAAAATATTAGAAATTAATGTTGATTTTTTAAATTATACAGTGATATTTCCATGATATTATTTATTGTTATCATTTGGTATAAGATAGCTATAAAAATGTTGAAATTTTAATGTCTTATTAAAAGGGACACTTTGTTTTGATGGTTGATTTTTGAGTTTTTGTTGCAATAAAATAAGTTGTCTTAGACTAAAATTTGAAAAGAGCTATAGTCTTAGCCTTTGAAATAAAAATTAGCCTTGGAATAATGAATCTTTCATTTACTTGTTCATTTTTAAAAATTGTTTGTCATATAATTTGTCCATAATTTCATGGTTGAAATATGTTAAAAACTTAAGGTTTTTAATTCCACGGTTGAAACATTGTCAAAATCTTAAGGTTTTTTAAGTCATGATATTTTATCTTTAATGTTATTGTTGAAAAAAAATTATAATTTTAGGGGTTTTTAGAGTCAAGATATTTTACATTTAACAACATGAATGGAAATTGTTGGAATTATCAGGATTTGAGACATGATATTTTATCTTTAACATCGTGTCTGAGAATCATTGGAATTTAACAGTTTTTCAAAGTCTTGATATTTTGTTTTTAATTCCATTCCTAAAAAGTGTCAAAATTGTAACCCAATTTATTTATTTTTTGTTCTGGCATCAACACTTATTTTTTGAGGGTGTTTTTTCATCGATTTTGCAAATAAAAATTGGTTTTTATTTCCATTTAAAAAAAAAATGTTGAAAATTTACCCTAAAAAAACATCGTTCTAGCATACACAATTTTCGTTTTTGGGTTGTTTTTTCATGTTTTTTGGGGGGGTTTTGGACTAGAGTACCCATTTTGAGGTAATAGTTTTTGTGTGATTGGTAACTATGTTTCTGATTGGAAGTTCCTGGAAAAAAAAATGTGTGAAGAAAGAAAGGAAGAGATCATGAAATATGAAACTAAAGAAGAGGCAATCAACATCCAAGGACTAAAATATTTGACTATGATATCTCCATGAAAGATATGAAGACCCCGATGAAGTCTGAAAAAGAAAGAAACCCTTGACAGTATATATATTTTGGAGATGTGTCCATATGTATGTCGATTGTTGATGTAAACAGAAAGATGTCACGATGAAAGACCATCACAAAGGTAATTTTGATTTAATGTTCATTTCTTATTTTTGAATGATATTTGGATGGGCTTATGCAGGGTTGCTAAGGGAAGAACTGTGGAAGTCTTCTACAACTGACAATCATGTGGCAAGATGAAAGGTCCTTAAGGAAACATGATATGAAGAAGGTAGCATAGCATGAAGGAAGGTCAGATATGGACTAATGAATCACTTTCCAATGAAAGAAATGATGACATGAATCATGGATAAAAATGATGGATGGTTTGTGCCCTACGAAGAAGTCCCAAAAGATGTAGACTCTATGACAAAGAATAAATTCATGACATCAAAGGAAGGAGTTCTACAAGCAGTTGGTTGTCTCGTGATATCCACCTGAAGAGTTGCTGAAAGAAAGTCCTTGGTCAAGAGGGAGCTTGGTCAAATCCATAGTTAAGAGGGAGATTGGGTACATTCTTGTTTAAAGGAATGGGTACATTCCTTCAGTGGAATGGGTATGTTCGCCCTCAGTTGAGAGGGGGAGATAGACACATCATTCTTGTCTTCACTTGGGAAGACATAATGGAGGATTGGGTAAACATATGGCATTCGATACTCTTTGAGGATGAGTTAGGGAATCCAAGATAAGAGTAGTCGTAAAGGACCGATATTTTGAGTACTGGGAATCCAAGATAAGAATAGTCCTTGTGGAACACACGCTGACAACCCAAGTAAGGTATGTTCTGAGAGAGACAATGATGAGGGTGTATATACATCATTGGTCTCGCCGACGTTGAGCTCTAATCTTGTGGAGAGATAGAGTTTTAGTCAAGGCCTTGTTATGTGACAATGTTGGTTGATATGATGCTATACAGATGGGTTACCAATCCGACTCTTCTTATGAGAATTCTTCATATTGAGAATGTCCAAGTACCTTGTATGGATTATGTAATATGAATACCTCCCTATTCAAGAGGGAGTGTTGAAAAATGTAACTAGGTTCGGTCTTCATAATGACATGTGTAATCATGATTTTATGTAATTTATGTAAAGAAGAAAATAACATTATTTTGTAATGCTTGAGTCATGGGTTTCATGCTCAAGGAATTTTATTTTATAGCCAAGGCTCCCATTGTAAGACTTTAGGGTTGGTCATCAAGTCATAAAGTCTAGGGACTCAATTTCATGTTTTGAATACATGTTACATATTGTAAAAATTAATTTGGTTTGATTCAGTAACACTCCAAGGCCTTTTCACGGGCACTCCTTCATGTCGGCCCTCAAACGAAGATGGAGATCTTTCTAGAATGGCAAGTCAGCCTAACCCTTGGCAGAGGTTGGCTTATTCTTGATGGACATACCACTATATATAGGGCAGCTCGGCCTCACCTAGGACCGAATTCGGTCAAGCATCTGAAGCAAGAAAAGAAGTGTGAGAATCACATAAGAAGAGCCTCTCTCAAACCAAAAAAGGAAGAATTAGACACCGAGTTTTTTTGGGTTTGTTTTTAGGGCTAATATCTATCACAATGCAAGGAGGAGTGGTATCATCTGCTACAGGAGAAGCTGGCATTATCATAGTCATCTTCTGAGGCCGAATTAAGGAAGAAGACAAGTCAAGAATGCACGCTGAGTTGAAGTATAAGTCTCCATCCTAAGAAAAGGGAACAAGGGTACAAACTTGGTGGTGATACTTCCCACGTGTTGCAACTAGGGTTTTTGAAAAGGTTGAGTGTTGCAAGTCTGAAACAAGAGGCCAAAAATATGAAGGATAACCGAGATCCAAAGGAAAGCAAGCATTTTGACTAGTGTTGACTTTGTCAAGAAGAAGAAGTAGGGAAGAAGGTTTGTGACATGTTCTTGGAGAAGTTGATAGGTCAAGGGTATTGGTCTTCATATTCGTCAATTGAAGTCTCAATAAGAAGAAGAATTTTTTTGGGATCTCCTCTCAAGTAGGAGAGGATTTGGCCCTAGCTGATCGCCTACATTCTGTCTCTTGTCTCTTTATTGTTTATGCTTTGGTAGTTGTTTGATGAAGAAGAACACCATAATAACATAAGTAAAGAGAAGATGATAATCTAAAGAAGTAAAAAGCATTCACAAGCAGTTATCATCATAGAGAAATGTCCTAATCCTAATGTCCTAGATTTCTCAACATGGTTTCAGAGCTAAGGTGATGAATCAAGGAAAGGGCATCTCATCAAGGACCACACAAACACTCAAGGATCAAATCTTGAAGGATATCAAAGAAAAGTCAAAATATACAAAGAAGTGTCAAAACCCTAGATAGAAGAAGAATTATACACAAAAATAAGTCTTGAGATCCTCAAAAATACCACAAAGGCCCTACTCAAGTTGAAGAGACCTACAAATCAAAGTATCTTGAAGACTATTCATCCAATAGAAACAAGATCAAGGACGCTCTCATCATCTTCAAAAGGTTCTGAGGCAATCTCCCTCTCGTTGAAGCAAGGTCCTTACCCTTGCAAAATATCATCTAAGAAGCATCAAGACATCATCAAGAAGTCATCATTGATCATCATCAACAAGGGCATCATCATCAAAAGATCTATGGTGATATCCCCCTCTGTGGATCCAAGGATCACTCTTGAAGAGAACTACCTTCATCAAGAATAAGTTTTATAGTATCTATATCTTCATCAAAATTCAAGGAAGCAACAAGTGGAAGAAGCATCTTCACAAGTAAGTATACTTATGTCTACATTTGAATCTGTCAAAATTTATTTTTGCAAGGAAAGCAACAAATTGGTTGGGGCTTCAAACTTTCTTACATGGAAGAAAAGGGCAGATCTGAATCTCATTGAGAATGAGATCATGGAACATGTTAAGGGCTCAATCTCCAAACCACCAAAATAATATGCTCAAACACTTGTAAGGTTTATGAAAGGGGAAGTGAGGGCTCAAAGGATTCTCATAGAATCCATCAAGGATCCCCTCATTCCTTATGTATCTAAACTCAAAACTTCAAAAGAAATATATGACAAACTGGTAGAGTTTTTTTTTGTAAGCACTGCAGGAGAAGTTATCTCTCTAAGGAAAGAATTCTACAAGCTAAGGATATCAAAATAAGAAGCAATAGTCTCATACTTTATGAGGATATCTTAAATAAGGGATCAACTTCAAGATCTGGGAGGAATAATGTCTGACAAAGAAATGAATACAGTGGTACTAAATGCACTACCAGAGGAATAGATCAACTCCACTTCAAGCATTTATGGGAAGAAAGAAGCTACTCCATTCAAGAATCGATGGTCACTATTAAAGATTGAAGAAACCAGGGTTAAGGCAAAAACTAATGTAGGATCAAGTGAGCAAAATCAAGCATGTTCTCTAATGACAAAAAGGAAGGGAAAAATTGGTCCCCGGAATAAACAACAACAAAAAACATGGCTAAGATTCAATGTTATGTTATGGGTGCCAAGAATATGGGAATTACAAGAGATATTTTCCTAAGGTCGCAAAGGAAAATAACAAAAAGGGAATAGAAGAATCCCAAATAATCAAAGAAGCGGAGGAAGCTGAAAAGTAGGAAATCCAAAAAAGAGGAAGTAAAAGATATATACTATGACTGAGATAGTCTTCCTCGCCTAGTTCTTTTCAAGTTGTTGTCTTCTGATTTTCTGTTGTAAGATATTGTAAGATATGACTATCATGGGTCACTAAGAAAGAATGATAGGATGCATCATGGCATCATAGAAGCATTAAAAGCAAGAGATTGTGACATCATCATAGAGAAGCATGAAAGATAGTTGAAATAGAAGTCTATAGAAGTCACCTATGAAAGGATATAGCTCTTGGTAACCTCATTAGAAGCATAAGCATAAGAATTTATATCATGAAAGCTCTATGAGATCAAACAAGAATATAAAAATAATCCTACAGACGCCCTTTCCCTAGAGATTTATTACCAAGATTATGTAGTAGACACTTTGGGTCATATTATTCAAGAAAGGAAGAAGGAAGAGGTGTGTTCCCTGCCTAATGAAGATGACCCTGAAAATCAGGTTGATGTGAAATGTGTGGATGACTTTTGGGTTGTAGATTGGAGAATTGAAATTGATCATCAAGAATAAGAAAATATTTTGCCCCTTCCGGTTAATAATGTGGATCAATATTAGGCATCTCAGCATACACCCAATTATGAGGTCTATCCTAATTAATGTAAAGGTTTCTTATGTATGTTTCAAGGTGATGCCAATCTTGCCAAAGAGAATGCTTCCATCATTGAGGAAGATTCTCGATAGACCTAGTGTGGAGAGGAATGAGAAGGATTCTTCTTCCATCCATATCATTGATAAGGGGTTCTTCTTCATGTTTGAACAGGATACCCCTCGTTGTGTTGATGATGGGGATGGGCAAGAAGTGGATGTTTGTAATGAGGTTCATTTCCCTAGTTTTGAGGAAATTTTATTTCCTCCTCTTAAATGAGGAGAATTGTGGGTTTTCCCTAAATATAATGATGGTTTCACATCTTGTTATTTCCCCACCAATCAAGATAGTATCATTCTGGATGTGTCTGAGCCATCTATCTCCTCATGACATGAGGATGATATGCCTGAGGTAAGGTAACTATTCACCAGAAATTTATGAGCTTGATTGTTGACATTTCCATATTTTGGTTAGAAGAAAGAATCCAATGGTGCAGATGGCATTCCCATTTTCCCTCCTTATCCATGATTCCTAGCACTTAGTCATTTTATTTTCCCACCTCCCATCCTCGTAATCCGGCATGCAATGGTTCTTATCCTTATTTTTCAATTTATTACATGGGTGATTATAGGGGTGAGTGTTTCTATATTGACCTAATGATATGTTGGTTACATTGGATTTATGATTAGCATTTCTATAATGTAACCATGCATGTTAGAGTAGGATGCAGTGCATATTGATTTTTGCATAGATAACATCATTATATCATGTTCTTGTGCTAGATTAGGTGCTTTAACTTGCATTTAGAATCAATTTCATTTCCTGTGTGATTTTATTATTTGATGAAAACATGGGCGATCAAAGTACGTCGAGAGAATATGCTTCCAATGTTTGTTTGTGATGCGTAGGATAAAAGTTCTACGATCCCAAAGGATTGTTGGTGTTCTCATGAACTCCCCATTTTAGTACATGGTTCATGCACTCCACGAAGAGCTCATGTCCTAGTTGGAGCAAAATGTTACCCATAATCAATGGGTGACCACATAGGAGAAAAAATTCCTCTTAGTTTTGTCTTCAGCTGGCAGGTAGCAGCCCCTTGACAGTGACCAATGTAGTCGATGTTGTATCAGATGTTTCTACTCCCTGAGCTAGTCATATGTCCCCTCACCCATATGTTGAGATCGTAATCTTGAAGGTGGGCCATCCATTCCTAAAGTTTGATTTTTCTTTATGTAATTGGGTGCTTATGATTGTTTTCCTTGGGCACACTTGGGTATGGATTACTAGGTGATTTGGAAGGAGGAAGGGCTTTGAATCTAGTATTGTTCCCTTAACTTATCTAAGGGAGTTAATCCTAAATCCTAGTCGTGTAAGATCTCCCCAACTGGCTTACAGCTTCAAGATGGCACTACTTGGGAAACCCCAATTTTGGTAGCGCAATCTTGTTTTCCCATTCAACATTTTTCACTCCCCTCCACACATTACATGCCCTATTTCATCATTTCCCTCTCCCTTTTGGTCCACGTGACCAGTGGGTCCACAAGGCTCTGGTACCCCCCTCCCACTGTCCACATATCTGGGTCGAGCCTGGAATGATGCCCCAGAGGTTGATGCAGCTAAAAAAAAAGAAAGATAAAAAGCATAATATGGCCACATACAATAGGAAATGTACCACAAAATGCAAAAGATGGTCGAGACAATAAAATTTAGCATGTGGACAAAATCCAAATATGAGCTCTACCCCATATCATTATGGCCATCACCCTAGATCCTGGCCCCTATGAGTTCCCCCTGCATCATTAAGGAACCCATGTATGTCCCAACCACTAGTGGGAGATGAGTTGTCCCACCTTGAGGGGGTAATCATTACTATATAATACACATCATGCTCTCATCCCCAAGAGCCCGAGTAGTAAAATAAAAGAAAAATCAATAAAAGGAAAAAGGAAAATGAAGAAGGGTGGAAAAACAAAGGCCGAGGTAAGTCATGTACCATGATTTCTCCCTCCTACATTCATACACCCAAATGTGTGGACATCCCTCATCATTCTTACCCTTGAACCAATGTCATTTGGCCATAAGAGCTTCGTGTCCCCATATACCTCATCATTATTCACATGACACCTACCAAATGAAGGATGTATCTTGGACATGTCCTTCCCTTTAGGCATTGGGAACACCTAATAGGGTTGATTATTAACTACTCCCACTAAGGAAGATAACACAATTACATGTTCAAAGCCCCAAATCTAGAAGGGAAACCCAATATGAAGTGTCCATTTATGCCCTTGATTAACAAGCTTATTCACTCTATTGCGCTAATGAGTATTGTATCCAAATGTAAGGAAATGCATTGGATCTTATACAGGATTGGCAGGTGGTTTTACTTTGGGCTTGGCATCCCTATATGGAATCCAAGCCCACCAAAAGATCATATTGACACTTGTAGGGGAAGAGTTGAGAGCCATGGGTTTTCATCTTGTGACAGAGCATTATCTCATTCCATGGGCATCCTTAGCACCTACAATAGATTGTGCATTGCCCACATTATATGAGAGATGGTGCACTTCAGTTGGCTTAGCATTGTATATAAGGTTTGGCAGTTGATTCGAGGCCTAGAAGAGGTTTCTCTCACCCTTGAGACATGGGAGGGCAAGAACCATCTTCTGTTCCCTCACTTGGAGCAGTCTACAAGCTTATTTTACACTAAGAAACCCATGAGACCACTACTTGTGCCCCAAAGCCACTTTGGAGCACCACATGATGTCTTGGATATCAAGGGGCCACCCCCTTTGACCATCATTCATAGAGCCTTCTTCTTCATGGAACTTGAGGACTTAATTAGGCCTTCCAACGAGCCTCCTAAACCATTGCTATATCATTTTGGCTTCATTTTGGATGTCTTACCTTACACTTTATGACTATTGGTGGGCTTGTCACCAAAGTTATTGTTATTTTGCACATTAAAGTGAATTTATGGACATATTAGGCTAATTTGAACTCTTAGAGGCTCATATAAATAAAGTGGAGCCTCAATTGTAACAAACATCATCATCACACTTGGATCTAATTCTCTTGAGGAATTTTTCACTTTTCTCTTGGTTTTCTATTGGAGATCTCTTGATGCATTTCGATATTTTTGGAGCATAAATTTAGTTCTTTCTTGGAGCCATAATCTTAATCTTGGATTGGATATATCTCGTGTTATCTTGTAAGTAATCGTGTTGAATATTTTTACATGAAAAATATCTAATGTGTGAGAATTTTGTAACTAGCCCTTTCTTTTGTGCCCTAATTATTGAATATTATTGTATAAGATTGTTAAATTGCAAAGTTTTGCATGTTTCTCATTGATAACAAGTAAATGAATGTTCCTAGTGGAGTAAAGCTTGTTTTTCTTCCATGTAAATTGATGGGTCCCATCAATAGGTATATTTTGAGGTCCATTGTGTTATCCTCTAGCCCTTAAAACTCTCATTTTCTCACATTAATTTGCTTTTTTAGCCATAATATGCTTAGTATGAAGACTAAAGTGTGCTTGTCATATTGCATGGCCTATGAGATTAATATGTAGGAAAAAAAAATAATTTTTGGAGACATTTACTATGCACGAGCTTGGTGGAGACATCCAAAGAGAATATAGGGGGCTTGTCCACTTCATTAACTCTCCAACTCAGCTTGAGATCAAAGATCCCTCACCAACAACTCGAATTCACTAGCATCCGAGGAACTCCAGTGCATGTGAAGATCAAAGGGAACCAGAGCCACCAATTTAGAGATTGTGGAGGGGAGAACTCCTCCTTTCAAGGGAGCAGCCCCTCAGCTAGTTTTTGTATAAATAAAACAGCCTAAAGGTTCATTAGGATTCAAATTTTTGTGGAATATAGGAGTAACTACTAAGAGCCTTGTGCTTGATACTATTATTTTCATCTTTCATATGATGTATGTGAGTCTTAATTTTTGTTAATGAGAACTTCACTGTTGGCCTACACCTGAGTTAGTTTTGGAGGGATGAAACCCTTGGGTTTGGGCCCAACCCAAACTCTCTTGTATTCTTTCCTTGTTCTTCTTCAATTCATTGCAATTCTTTTCTTGTTTAAGTAGGAATTACATCACAAAACTTGTAGTTGCAGGTTTTCCTATCACCTCTCTTGTGGGAAGAGTGGTTGGAAGATCTACAACAACAACCCAAAAACATGTGTTTATGATTTCTTGGAAATTGTTAAGTGTTGGATTGTAATCCTTTTGCATGCTTGGTTTCTACAACTTAGAATTTAGTAGCATTGATTTGGAAATTAGAGTTGTGTTTTAGGGTAGAGTAGATTTTAATAAAATTCAACTCATCTTTTCCATGTTAATTTATTTTGCTGTAATATTGATCATTTGATGCATGTGCTTGATTAGTCTAAGGGATTGTGTTGACTTGCACGGGTGGGAACACACTTCCACATCCACCGAGACCATTTCCATCTCTCTTCTGGACACTTCACATTGCTTCCAAACTCTGCCACCAATATCACTCTAAATGAAGGACACCGTGAGCATAAAATTTGGTGCAAGATATGCCTCTGAGGGGTACTAAGCTTGGCTAAGGGGCTCCCACACCCTTCATTAACCTTCATCCACCTTCCTTCACCTTAAAGATATCATTATTGTCCTCAAAAAGGCCTCGGACGCCCTCCTGTAGCAAAACAGGGCCTCTTGTAGCAAAATCAGGCCTCCCGTAACACTTCCGGTAGCAAAACAGGGCCTCCGGTAGCACTTCCTATAGCAATCTTGTAGCATTGCTTACTTCAACCAAATTCGCTCCAAACTTTGACCCTTGAATTTTGAAGTTGAATAATGGCCCCCAAGATTTGATTTCATGATTAAGGAAGACTCTAAGACCACTCCAACCCCATCCTTTCCTCACTGCAAACATAAGACAACAAGTAGAATTAGACTTAGCATTTTTTTCATAATTGTGTTGAAGATTGAATTCCTCATTTTTAAGCAAGTTGCAAAATGATTCATGAAAGTAGGCTATTGATTTGATTAAGTGTGCAAATAGAGTAGCATGGTTTACTTCTACAACTAGACTAGCCTCTTCCTTTCATGCAATTTCAATTAGCATTTACATTTAATGAATGGAATTTTCATTTATGTAGTTAGAATCATGTTCATCTCCTTGCAATCATGATATGCTTTCATAATAAATTCTCTTTGTAGTTCGCTGAAAAAGTGGTCTTTGAATACCTTGATCTGATCTAATGACTGAGGGTGACATGAGTAGAACCTAACCTGCTGCGCATATCATATAACATTGTCACCTGTAAGTTTGTACGAACCGCGGGTTGAAAATTTAAGTTGAGAAGCCTTTGGGAGTTGCAACATCCTTGGTGCAATACCAAGGCTCATTAAAAATCCATAGATCTTGGGTGGGTGATTGTTAAAGATTTTTTTCTAGGGAATCACTTTTTAGCCTCCTTGAAGGCAATTTTCGCTGAATTTCAAATCACATAGACTCCATAGCCCAAGGGTAAGGCACTAATCCAAATAAATTTTGTGATCACCCATGTTTCCCTTCTCTCTTTCTATTTCCAAAAATTATTGGCCCCTTCCCTAGATGATAAACTAGGGCATCCTGCAAATTGCATTGGAAACGATCTCTTACAAAAGCAATTGTATAGGCTACTGCATTAGTGTTTCCTCTAGCTCTCCTCCAAATATGAGGCAATTCCCATGGTTGGATTGTGAGGAAACTCAAACCTTAGTTTCATCTTTGGAAATCATCTTGAACATCTTAGTAAGAGGTTTTATTGAGGGTTTTTTTTGCGTAGTATTTGATGTAATAAATCATTAAACAAAAACCTTTCCCTCCACTACCTTGACTTAGTGAGCTCATAGGAGGGTCTCCTCCCACGGTTATTCATAAACCCTAGGTCTCGTGTGCTCCCATTCTAGGTCTCTCAAGGGTAGATAAAGCTGATTTACAAGCATATAAGCATCATACAAATCTTCTTGAGTAGTCCTAATCATCTTTGGAGCCTTTACCTTAGGCCTTATTTCCATCGTTTGATATCATTAACTGTTAAAATTGGAAACTAGGGCCAAACTCCATGTGGGTCACCTTATTTATGGTTGCTAATATTTTTCCTAGATTCCTCTCATCGAGAGGTGTAGGATTTATCTAAATATCATCCAATTCCGACAAGTATTTATGGAGATATGAATTTATTTATAATTACTTAACAAATTGTCAAGGTCGGCCAACCGCTAAGTGTGTGGCACACATGCCCAGCGTTTCATATAAATAGAAGAGAGGTTGAGTCATTTGGAACTCATTCATTCACTCATATTCTCTCTCTCTCTACTACACATCAAAGGAGCTTCTCTCTCTCTCTCATGTGTGGCTAGAAAAGAAGACATTCTAGGGTAAGGCCGACGCAGAAAGAAGGATGCTAGGGCTACAGGTCATCTCTTTGACCAACGTTGACCAAGAGTTGACCATCTAGGAGTGTGGATTTGGTGTGGCTGCCTCTCCTAGGCAGGCCGCAAATTTTGGCACGAAAATCAAGGTGATATGACCTCTAGTTTGACCAGTGTTGACTGCCCTAGTTTGGGGCAGCAAGTTGACTTCAGTCAACTACAGTTTGACTACATTTTCAGGGCTGTTCAAGGGTTGTTTCTTCAGGCTATTCGAGGGTTAGCTGACCAGAAATTGACCAAACATATTGGAGGTCAATTTCCACTCATTTGACCAAGTTTGACTTTGCTGATCTAGGGTTTGCTGCTGCTGATATAAAATTACAGAATTCTGATTTTGTACTATTTCTCTCTGCTGAACTATTGAAGATAAAAGAAGATTTGATCAAAGGGTTTCCTCACATTGGGGTTTGTCCCTGGCTAGCTGCCACATCTTGTGTCTCTTGTCTTGGCTTGTTTTCTGTCGATCATTTAATGTTCTATCTGCACTTTACTTTATGTATATGTGATTGCTAATCTGTGGGTAATAAGAAGAAAAATAAGTAAACTTCTCTAAGCATAGAACATACCATAATTTAACATGGTATTAGAGCTGAGGCGAAGACAAAGCCCAAGCAAGAGCAAACACCGAAGAGAAGGTTGGCAACGCTATCTTAAAGAAATCATGGGGTCCTCAACACACTTACCTGCTGAAGACAAACTCCGTGAGAAGTCTGACTATCACAGATGGAAGATGTCCCTCGATCTAACATTAGAAGAGCAGGAAGCGTTGGACCATGTGAGAGGCAGAATTGTTGAGCCTCCATCAAATGCATCCGTTGCTGCTAGGAACAAATGGACCAAGGGAGAAGTCAAAGCAAGGAAGATCATCCGAGACTCTGTCGACAAGTGCTTAGTGGCCTATGTTTCTGAGCTTACCACCTCCAAGGAAATCTATGATAGACTGGTGAGTTTATTTAAAGTTAATGATGCAAATCAAGTTTTGTTCCTTAGAAATAAGCTGAAGAAAATTAAGAAGGGATAAGATGAGAGTATGCAAGCATATTTCTTAAGAATCATCGATATCAAGAACAATCTGCTATCTATTTGGGAAGTAATTCCTGACAAGGAAATGACACTCACAACTCTTGGAGGACTGCCATCTGAATGGTATATATTCAGGACCACTCTTCTCAACAATAACGTGATTCCTGGATTTGAGGAATTGATGGCTAGATGCATTCAAGAAGAAACAAGGATGGAAGAACAAGAAATGCCCGCACTTAAAGGCCACCCCTCTGCTTTTTCTTCTCATGCTAAAAGAAGAAACAATTCTGAGGCTAAATTCAAAGGAAAGGTTGGACCGAAGGGTGGAAGAAAAGGACGATGTTACAATTGCAATAAAATAGGCCACTATGCGAGAGAGTGCCCTGATAAAAGGGACTCACACCAGGACGATGATCAAAATCACTCTCAAGGCAACCAAAGGAATGGCAGGTCAAATGGCAGAGGCAAAATAAATGTTGGAAATCAAGGAAGAGGACAACCCTTCAAGAAGGCAAGAAACTCTAGGTATGAATTCTCTATTAACAATAATCAAGATGAATATTATCTACCAGCGGCGCTCTCTACTATTGCTCCCCCGGACTCGCTAGGAAATTGGCTTATTGATAATGGTGCCTCAAGGCACTTCACTGGTTACAAAGAAGCTCTCTCTAATATGGTAGAGAAGGAAACCAACATGGAAATTGTTCTTGGAGACAATTTAAAATATCCCGTGAAAGGTGTAGGAATTGTCACTCTTCAATCGAATCAGGGAAAGACAATCCATTTAAAAGATGTATTATATGTACTTGATCTCAAAAAGAACCTAGTGTCCATTTAGGCAATGGAAGACAAAGGCTACAAGGTGGCCTTCAGCGATGGCAAGGTACGTGTATGGAAAAAGAACTTTAAAGATGCTTTCACTCTTGGGTTTCGAGTTGATTCATTATATCAGGTCAGTGGAAGTCCACTGGGTGTCATGTCTTGTGACACATCTCTTCAGTCTGAACTATAGCATCATAGGTTTGCTCACCTTAATTATAAATCTCTACTCGATGTAGGAAAAATGGTGACCGGGATGCCCGAGTTCAGATTAGAGCAAGAAGGTGTATGTCCAAGATGTGCCGAAGGAAAGCTCAAAAGGGGACCATTCCCCTCAAGCCAAAACAAGACCTCCAATATATTGAAATTGGTTCACTCAGACATATCCAGTATGATGCCTGTGAACTCCTTGGGAGGATATTTATATTACCTCACTTTTACAGATGATTATTCTCACAAGACTTGGATATACTTCTTGAAAAAGAAGGATGAAGTGTTCTCCTGGTTTCGGCACTTCAAAGCCTTGATCGAGAATCAAACCGAAAATAAGATCAAGACCTTAAGGACTGATAATGGGACTGAATATGAATCCAATGAGTTTCATGACTTTTGCAAAGAGGTTGGCATTAAGAGGGAGACTACTGCACCATATACTCCTATGCAGAATGGTGTGGCGGAAAGGAAGAATCGTACAAATGTGGAAGTTGTCTGTGCTATGCTCCATGATAAAATACTTCCGAAGTTTCTATGGGCCAAAGCTGCAAATACCTCCATATATTTACAAAATTGATGCCCTCATCAAGCATTGGGTTCCAAGACTCCCGAAGAGATGTTCACCAGTAAGAAACCTGACGTATCTCATTTTAGAATTTTTGGAAGCCCTATATATTTTCATGTGCCGAAGGAGAAAAGGAATAAATTGGGTGCGTCTAGAAAGAAAAGAATCCTCGTGGGCTATAGCGAAAATACTAAGGGCTATAGAATCTATATGGCTGGTCAAAGGGAAGTCGAGATTAGTCATGATGCCACCTTTGACGAAGATATGGCTCTTAGCAAAGTAGACAATCTTCCTACTTTAAGGGGATCTAAAGAAGCTGACACCAGGGAACCGAAGGAAAAGGAAGATGAGACGATGCCCGCTATGGAAGAACCTATGGATACTATGGATCCTCCTCCGCAAGAGCCTTCCTCTTATAGGAAGAGGCCTTCATGGCTTAGGGGGACACTTGATGATGTTGAAGGACACATTGCACCCAGAGGAACCTTCCGTGAAAGTAAGATGCCGAACAGGTATCAGGGATACCTAACCATCATGAGCACGATCATCCAAAATGAGCCTTCATCATTCACAGATGCTGTCAAGCATCAAGTATGGAAGGATGCTATGACTGAGGAATATGAGTCCATCATGAAAAATGATGTTTGGGATGTGCTCCCCAGACCCTAGGACAAAGCATTTGTCACTTCAAAATGGCTTTACAAGATAAAGCATGCAGTTGATGGAAGTGCGGAAAAGTATAAGGCTCGTTTTGTCGCTCGTGGCTTCTCCCAGAAAGAAGGTATAGACTATGACGAGATATTTGCTCCTGTTGCCTGTTATACCACCATCCGCTCGATCATAGCCCTTGCTACTTCGCAAGGATGAAACCTACATCAAATGGATGTCAAAATTACTTTCTTACATGCTTCAATCAAGGAGGAGGTCTATGTGGAGCAACCTGAAGGATTTGAGATTTATGATCGAGAATCTCACGTGTGCAGGTTGAAGAAGGCCTCTATGGGCTAAAGCAAGCACCCTGAGCGTGGTACGAAAGGATTGATAGCTACTTGATGAAGTTGGGATTCACTATGAGTGAAGTCGACCCTAACCTTTACTTTAAGGTTATAGATGAAAAGCCTCTCATACTAGTGCTATATGTTGACGACCTCTTTCTAACATGTGCAGACCCTCTCATTCACAAATGTAAGAGGGAGTTGGCTTTTGAGTTCGAGATTAAAGACTTAGGGCTTATGCACTACTTTCCAGGACTGGAAGTCTAGCAGAAACTAGGGGAGATTTTCCTATCTCAAGGAAAATATGTGGTGAAGATATTGGAGAGATTTAGCATGGTGGACTGCAAGCCCGTAACTACCCTGATGGAGCTTGACTTCAAGAGGTTAAGCAATAGTGCTGTCGGACCTGTTTTACGAAACGCTACAAAGTATCATCAACTCGTCGGAGCATTGATGTTCTTGGTGAACTCCCGTCCGAATATATGCTTTGTAGTTAACACATTGAGTCAACATATGGTTGAGCCTCACCACTCACATTGGATTGGTGCCAAGAATTTGTTGAGATATATTTGTGGCACGATTCACTCATGGGTTGAGATACACTGCTGGAGATGTCAAACTACTTGGATATACCATGCTGACTGGGCAAGTAGTGCGGTGGACTGAAAGAGCACTTCAAGGTGTTGTTTCTCTTTCGGATCTACCTCGATATCCTGGATGATCAGGAAGCAGAAGTCGGTGGCTTTGGGCATCGCCGAGGCAGAGTACATTGCTACTAGTATGGCTTCTTGTGAGGTAGTCTGGTTGTGAAAGCTCTTCAGTGAGCTATTTGGATTTACATTGGATACCACCGTGATCCTATGTGACAACCAGAGCGAGATTCGTTTATTAGAGAATCCTGTATTTCATGATCTCTCCAAGCATATCGATATTAGGTACCACTATATTCGAGATATGGTGCAGTGAGGAGCAATAAGGCTCCAACATATCGGTACAGATGAACAGGTCACCGACATTTTGACAAAGCCCCTAGGAAAGGTCAAATTCTTGACTTTCCGAGAACGACTTGGTGTCGTTCAAAGACCCTCTTATGAGGGTTGAGTATGATGTATTGAGCTCTGGGAGCTCCAGGGGGGCACGGGGTACTTGTTGGAACGACATGTGACCACAGGGCGACTCATCATCCCCTAGTGATGCACTATGTACAGGGTAAAAGGTTCAACCTTCCCCTGTGATACCCCGTGGCGACTATGGAACGGGATGATTAGTTCTCTTGTGGGCCAGGATGATTCGTTCTCCGTGGCAACTGTGGAACAGGATGATTAGTTCTCCTGTGGGCCAAGATGATTCATTCTCCTGTGGACATGATGATTAGTTCTCCTGTCAAGGCATCCTACCCATGCAGTTTGGGGCTTATGGGAAGTACCTCTCATCTGATCAATGAGCATGGAAATGAGGTTAGGGACCATAGTAGTACTATCGATGGATGCATCATTGTATCTATGGTACTCCCTATGCTAGGATGACCTCCATTGATCTGGGATCAATGATAATCTGGGATCGATGAGAGTGGTACACACTTTGAGACTAACTTCGGGTCAATGGAGGATGGTATGATACATCCTCGATAATTTATTCTTCTTCATAGTTCGAGCAGAACAGAGTAGAGCAGGGGTTAAGCTGTGCAGGACAGTGCATTTGATGGATGGATAGTAGCGATGGTCAGACGGATTGTAGATGGAGTTCTCCCTAGTTGAGAGGGAGTGTTAAAATTGGCAACTAAGGCCAAACTCCATGTGGGTCACCTTATTTATGGTTGCTGATATTTTTCCTAGATTCCTCTCATCGAGAGGTGTAGGATTGATCTAAAGATCATCCGATTCCGACAAGTATTTATGGAGATATGAATTTATTTATAATTACTTGACAAATTGTCAAGGTCAGCGAGCAGCTAAGTGTGTGGCACACATGCCCAGCATTTCATATAAATAGAAGAGAGGTTGAGTCATTTGTAACTCATTCATTCACTCATATTCTCTCTCTCTCCCCTGTGCATCAAAGGAGCCTCTCTCTCTCTCTCACGTGTGGCTGGAAAAGAAGACATTCTAGGGCAAGGCTGACGCAGAAAGAAGGACGCTAGGGCTACAGGTCATCTCTTTGACTAGCGTTGACCATCTAGGAGTGCGGATTTGGTGTGGCTACCTCTCCTAGGAAGGTCGTAGATTTTGGCACGAAAATTGAGGTGATATGACCTCTGGTTTGACCGGTATTGACTGCCCTAGTTTGGGGCAACAAGTTGACTTCAGTCAACTAGTTTGACTGCATTTTCAAGGTTTTTCAAGGGTTTTTTCTTCAGGCTGTTCGAGGGATAACTGACCAGAAATTGATCAAACATATTGGAGGTCAATTTCCACTCGTTTGACCAAGTTTGACTTTGCTGATCTAGGGTTTGTATTTGCTGTTATAAAATTACAGAATTCTGATTTTGTACTATTTCTCTCTGCTGAACTATTGAAGATAAAAGAAGATTTGATCAAAGGGTTTCCCGGCATTGGGGTTTGTCCCTGGCTAGCCGCCACTTCTTGTGTCTCTTGTCTTGGCTTGTTTTCTGTCGATCATTTAATGTTCTATCTGCACTTTACTTTATGTATATGTGATTGCTAATCTGTGGGTAAAAAGAAAAATAAGTGAACTGCTCTAAGCGTAGAACATTCCATAATTTAACATTAACCCTAGGTATACGTCTCCTCATAGGTATTTCTTGGAGAGACTTTTTACTTGAAGCATTGACCCTTTATTTAATTCTCTCCTTGGAATGGGTCTTGGAAATCACATCATACCTAGTCATTAATTCTATCATTGATAGTGATTTCCCTCATACCAGGACTCCTCCCATCGATGCAAGTTCATAAAGAGCAGGGGACACTAACTGAGGTGACAGTGGGTTTTGTCACATTGTTTCCATTCGATTTAGTAGTTGTCCCTTAGGTACCCCTCCTAGGACCCCTGCTAGATTGTGTGGCAATTGGGACCTTCCTTTAGGATATTTTTAGAGCACCATATCTCACTATAAATCCCTTTAGTGTTTATGGAACATATATTGTATCTCTCTACATCAACGAAGAAAGAGGATTTTGGTTCCCATTCTCTTAAGTTTTATTTTTTCAATGTTATTCATGAGTTTTGTGCTTTTTTTATCACTTAGTTCCATTGCATGTTTGTTTGTATTTTCCTTTCTACTCAATTTGATTGTGGGTTCTCTTACAGGTAGCAACTAAGCTGCAAAAGAACACAAGGATTTGGTCCACCATTGCATCAAATCCCCAACTATATTCTCTTAGTTTCTTCTACTTTCACCATGTTGTTTTGTCATTTTTGCATTCACCGTGCATGTTAGTTGTTTCTGCCTTCACCCAGTCTACTTGTTGCTTCTTCCTTAACTGGGTCTACTTCTCCCAAATCTTGTTGTTTTTGGATTCTTCCAAAGAGCGAACTTGCACAACATGCCATGTATCCAATTTTGAAAATATGGTTCTAAAATTTCTAATTTGTAACATCTCAGAAGGAAATTTATAGCAAAAATTTCAAGCTAACTTATTTGAAGAATGTTTCACGAGCATTAAATAACACTAACTTCCTTAGATCATATCTCTGAAATTATAGAAAAACAAGGTCTAAAATTTCAATTACAAGTACCTTGAGATTTGTTCTTTGTATGGACCATATTTAATAGTCTAAAACATCCAAAAAAGAAATTTATATAAAGAATGTCAAGCTAACCTATTTGAAGCATGTGGTAGGAGCATTAAGTAACACTAAATTACTCCAATCATATCTTGAAAATTATTGTGAAACAAGGTATGAAATTTTTAGTATTGCTATCATACTTCTCTTTTTCCTTAAAATTCCACAGTTTAAAACATCACAAAAAGAAAGGAATAGCAAAAATACCAAGCTGGCATGTTTAAAGGTGGTTTCATGAACATTCAGGAATACTAATTTCATCAAATCATATCTATGAAATTATAGCGAACCAAGAGTAAAGTTTTAAGCACAGGTACATGAAGATATTTTATCTATATCCTCCAAGTTTCACGATATGTAACATCCAAGAAAAAAAGATATAGCAAAAATTCCAAGCTAACATGTTTGAAGCAGATTTCGGGAGCATTTAGGAAGCCTATTTTTTTCCAGAGCATACATATCTTTGAAATTATAGCGATCCAAGGTCTAAAATTTTAATCATAGGTACATTAATATATTTTATCTATATCCTCCAAGTTTCACGATCTAAAACATCCCAAAAGAAAAGGTATACCAAAAACTCCAAGATGTCGCATTCACCCCATAAATTACATTTTTTCTTCCACCTTTACTCTCCAAGAATCACCCCAAAAATATTCCTTAGCACCTCTTATGAACCTCAAATATATTCTTTCTTGGATACATTTCAAATAAATTCATATAACCTTTATTTATAGCGTTTCTATGTTCACTTACGGGGCCAAATTGTAAAACTAGTTTGGTCGGCCTACGTGTACTTTGATTGGGTCATCCTAACGAAATATTTCACATATCTCCATTCCTATGGAGTTAGAGGGAGTGTCATACAACGTTAGAAAGATATTGAAATAAATTTTCCAACCGTATATCCTATGCTCCAATTTGAGCTAGAATATTAGAGTAAAATACCTCAAACTAGGCATCAAAAATTCAAAAACAATATTTCCAACAATCTTCAATTTCCAATCTTTATGGTGGAAATATGTAGTCTCCCCCTATATTTGAGGTCAATGAAAAAAATATTTCCAATAGTCGTCACATTACCACTCTTAATTCTTTAATGGTGTATAATTGTTTTCAAAATAATTAAACAAATTTTGTATTAAATATAGTGTAAGGACTCATAAATCACTACATCCTACTCTTCAAAACAGAATGGAGTGGTTAAGAGGCAAATTTGCACTATATCATATATGCACCAGTGTGTGATGGAGAATATGTGTGTTACAAATAGGTTTTTGGTTGAGGTAATGTTTACAATGGTATGTCTAGTAAAGAGATCTCAAACAAAGGTGGTGAAATAGAAGAACCCAAAGAAAGCACGGTCTAAGAGGAAGCCCAAAGTAAGTCATATTAAGGCTTTTGTTTCTTTTTCTTGTACCGAGATTATATAATATAAAAGTACCAAATTAGATCCAAAATTTAATAAATTGATGCTCAAAAGTTATAGAAACAACCATAAAATGTATAGGTTAATTGATGTCAACACCAACAAGGTAAGTTTCAATAGAGATGTTGTATTTGATGAAAAAGATAGGTCGTTTAAGACTTCACCAGGCATCCAAGTTATCGAAGAGTAGTCAATTGTGGTAAATGGTTTAGCTGTCACGCTTTAGGTAGCTCCAACTATAGGGTGAGAGGATTCTAAGCATGAGGAGTTGTTGTAGTCAATACAACACCCGCCCAAAATTTTTGTCCATTCTACCAAAATTTTGGGTCCTTCCTTGGCTTTTCAAAGTTTTAATGATATCTATGTGGATTGAAATGATCGAAACCCTGTAATGACCTAGTTATCACCGGAGATTTTGGTTGTGTGTATTTTCATGAGACACATTAACTATCCCTTCCTACCTTGCTTCATCCTCATTTCCATCTTATAGTTACACTAGGGTTTATGGCATTTGCATTCAATCAATTTTGCAAAGGATCTTGTAGCACTGCTCCTCCATTTATGTTTATCTAGGTGGAAGGTATTTTGTTTTTGAGAAGCTATTAGAAATATACTTATGCGTGTCCTTGTATTTTTAGGGTTTAGACAAGGTTGAAATCAAACTAGAAGGCTTACTACCACTAGAAGCACCTCTTAATGGGAAGCAGATACTATTAGGTCAGTGGGATTAGAAGATATATCATGGTCCATCGGTGATTTATTGATGGAATATTGTTTCAGAGATCAACTTGGCTTCATCCACACTTGAACTTACAAGTGGCAATGAGTTTGTGATGTTGCATGCAACAATGAGTTTGGAGTTCCCCCCACTTGAAATATTCTCGGGCTTCTTTCCCTTTGACCTCCTAAATATTTCACTTCTCCTTGCCTTGACTCTAATCGCATATCACATTTCTATTTTTATCTTTAGACCTTAAAAGACTTGTGTTTTATCCTTGTCACAAGTCACAATCGCAACTTGTAGTGCTACCCTGCCTGGTCTCTAGAAATGTGATTTGTGACCTAGGATATAGGTCTAATCTCACAAATTCACAAATCACAAGTTTAGTTCCTAATTCCTTATACTATAACCTATACAACTCTAATTTGCGAAAAAGGCTATATGATATCTTCCCAAGTCGCACTTTTAATGTTTGATGACTTACTCACTACCTTCTAGACTTGCAACTTACAAATTAGACTTGTGACTTGTGACAAAAGGTTACAGAGATAACTCAAGTCGCAAATCACATCTTTAGTGTCTTGTGACTTACCGACTATGCTCTAGATTTGCAACTTGTGACTAGTCATTCCCCTCATCACATGCAATTTAATCCAATCACAATTCTCCACTACGACTTTCACTACGAAGTGTGATTGTGACTATGAATTGTGACTACAAAGGGCGATTGTGACTACAAATTTCGATTGCGACTACAAAGTGCCACTACCACTACAAATTGCGACTGTGATTACAAAGTGTGATTGTGACTACAAATTATGACTGCAGCTACAAAGTTCCACTGCCACTACAAATTGTGATTTTGACTACAAAGGGTGACTATGACTAGAAAGTTCGACTATGACTATGATTGCAAAGTGCAATTGTGACTACAAAGAGAGACTGTCACTGCAACTACGACTACAAAGGGTGTCTGCGACTACAAAGGGCGACTGCGAACGCAAAGCACAACTACGACTATAAGGAATATGAAAGGTCACAGGGAAGGAGAAAATCCACCTCCAACTTTGTATAAATAGACCTCATGCCTCATTTAGAGGGGAATTTTAGAACTCAAGCTAGGCTAGCATTAAAGAGTTGTTTTGTGCTTACGGAGCTAAAATCACTCCGCTCTTCACTGAGTGTTGGTGAGGCTAGGGTTTGGTCTTGGAAATGATATGAACAACCTACATTCCACTACTAGGGCTTGATCGACCTATTGGACATGTACTTGAATTCGCAACATGATTAATCAGAAGTTCTTCACTTTCGACAATAATTCTTGTGTACTTTCACGGTGGTTGTAAAGGTTATCTGTTATTTCCATTGTGTGTGCATATGTGCTTACATGTTGGGTATATGTTAATGAACTAATTCGTGGCTTATGGATTGCATTTCTTCTTTGAATCTTTGTCTTCTTATTCTATGATATGTCGGTAACTTATTGTGAACTAATTTGCAATTAACTTCTAGCACTTTCTTATTCATGTATGTCTGAGATGGTTTTAGCTCACTAACCCTTCTTGAGGCATGCTTCTTCTTATTGTTTTGTTGTTACATTATTTTATTATGTTCTACAAGCTATCAATCATGGGTTGATTTTGTTCCCATTTTCGGGTCATTTCATTCTTGTCCTCACACTAACATCTCTGCATTTTGACAACCAAAAGTGAAACATACATGGTAGAAGTCATGCCCACATACTGGATGGGGCTCCTATCCCAAACGATGTGAGGTCTGGTTGGGACTTCACATCAGGGAGACCCCCTAACTGTTGGCGAGGCATTTTTCCCCTTCAATGGATTTGGTGCTAGAAGGAGGGCCAGATGACAAGCTGAGCTTGTAGAGTGTTGAATTTCCACGATCTTGGTTCTAGGTTAGAATCTTAAAATCTTTGACACTACCAAATCAAGAATCTCAACTAGAACTACTTTGCACGGCGGAAAATACAAAGCAGCAAATCACATGTACACAAGTATACACAATTTTTAACAAAATATTGTACAATAATGTACAACCCAATATTTGTTATATTAAACCAAATCCGAATAATAAAACAGTGTATGGAATACAAGATACAATGAAAAACCTCGTTGCAACTTATATGTCATATCTTGTCTTGTCGGTCCTTAGCTCCCATGTTGCTCACTAGCTTCCCCTTAGTCCTTCAAAGGACAACACATCGAGACTCCAGGAAGGTTGCCACCTAACACTATTGCAAGTCACTTTTGTATCATGTACACCGGTTGATCGAATCTGCTCTCTGGGTAGGCCTAATCCCGAGCTCCAAATGGCCAGGCTAGCAATGACCTTAGTCCATCAAGGTATTGCACTTCAACACCAATCTTCACCCAACCTTCAGCTCCTCTTTATCACTTCAAGATAGCTCGTTTAGGGCTACTTTGAATATCCACATGTTGCCCTCCACCAGACCAATGATGCTCAATCCTCCACTATAGAATCTACTCGTAACTAGGGTTACTTGTCGCTCAATACAATCCCAATGCACAGCTCCCACAGGCTGCAATATCAATCCAAATCCGGTCAACAAACTGTTACCCAACACACCTCCAAGCGTTGCTCCAAATTTGTTTGTACTGTTTTTGTAATATTTTGTCCTTGTTAGGGCTTTGTCCACGCTGCTGCCAGCCCTTCAAAACCTTCTTACAGTCCACAACAGTTTTCCAATAAACTGCGGCCTTGGCTAGGAGAGACACTCCTCCTCCACACTGAGGGTAAGGGCTAAAACCAGCCCTCAAAACTGCCCACGCAAGATTTTTTTATTGTTGTATGGCCTGTGGCACATTAGGAGAATTTTGAGGTCTAAAATGGGCCTCCTAAGGAAATTATAAAACAATAGTGGAAATAATAAAATAAGATTAGATTACATCATCAAATTTTAGAGGGAAAAAAGGAAAACTATTTTTTCAACTCGTATTTTCAACTTATATCCCTATGGGTTTACTCAATTTTCAAACGGGAATACTCGTTGAATGCATAATTTGATTCCTCATCCATTTAGTACCCATATTGCATACTTTCAATGGACTTTGCTATACGAAAAATGAGAAATACATGAAAAATGTGATTGCAATCACAGTTTTTCATGTATTTCTCATTTTTCGTGCAATAGGGTCCATCAAAAGTATGCAACATGGGTACTCCTTGAATGAGGAATTATATTTTTCATCCAACAAGTACCACCACTCAAAAATTGACTAAAACCTTAGGGAGATAAGTTGAAAAAATATAATTATTATTTTATTATTTTTTAATCTTTTTACTTTTTTACCCCAAAAATGGTGAATCATCCCCCATGGTTGACATCATCATCTTGAATCCTATTGGTGCTTACAAAGTTTATTTTTGTTGTACATTTTTCTTAGAAGGCCCATTTTAGACCTCAAAATTTCTCTAATGTGCCACACAGCACTCATGTTGCAACACGGTACCCCTCAAACACTCCAACAGGCCATCTGCAAGCCTCCAAACAGTCGGTGTTTTATGCCTTTAGGCCTCAGCTTAGCAGCCAGCAAACTCGACCTCCAATATAGCAAATTTGGACCCTATAATAAACCTTCAGACAGTCCTCCTCATCCCATTGTTCTGCCCTCTCTAGTTGCGGCCCAAAACAGAGACTTAATCTTTGCAACGAGCCCTCTTCTAAGGCATGTGTTGCACTTTGATGGATGCCTTAATGGCTCTACATCACCCTCTATTTATACATAAATGAGGGGCTCCTTCCTCAGACGTCAGACAAGGGCTGCCAGCCTGTCACAAGCTTAAAACACCTTAGGCCAACCTTGACATATAAGTGCAAACCCATCATATAACTTCAAAAATTCATATCTCCACTTCTACAACTCGGAATTCGACGATTCTTGAATCATTGGATTCTCTTTCCGCCCTCTATCGTCTCATGCCATCACATGTAGAAATGTGCTCCCGGAAATGCCCAAAACACGATTTGGTGCAAAACCCCATACTTGGTTCCAAGCCCACAAGTGACCCTTGTGGCGCTTTACCCCCCAAACCCCGAACCCTAGGGCTTGGAGTACCTCCCAAGCTACACAAATCAACATGGAGCCTATATCTAAACATTCTATATTGAAATGGTTTCATCCCAAATCTTTATCCCAGGTTGTTTTTCTAAAATACTAAATCTTTCAATTCCCATGGGAGATAGTTCAGCACTTGTCGCAGACTAAGTTTGATGGAGAGGGTGAAATCTTTTTATTAGAACAGACGCTTCGATTTCTTTAATTTTTTTCATTCTAAATAAGTATATTGTGAAGATGTCGCATGCACACTTTTCTCCCTTACACTTGAAGGTCGCATTAAAGAATGGTGGAAAACCATACCAGCTACATCGATTCAGTCTTTCGAGCAATTCGTTAAGGAGATTCATTGTGCTTTTGACATGTATGATTGAAAAAATTATTTTAAAAAATCAATGAAGTTAGAGCAAAACCATATGATATTAAGAAAATATCACAATCGGGCCTCATTAATAGGTATATAACAATGCCCATCTAGCCATCCTTTGGCATATATTTACCTCTTTCCTCGCATTTGATAACATCTTTTTCACTATAATGTGTTTACTAAGTTGCACGAAACGGGGAAACGGGGAAGCGACACGAAACGCGGAAGCGAAACGAAACGCGACCTCCCCAAATTTTGGAAACGGGGAAACGCGAATATATATATATATATATATATATATATATATATATATAAAAAAACATTTAAAAATTATTAATATATATATGTGCAAGACTGCAATCATAAAGCATTAATGATACATTTACTTAAACATTTTAACATTAAGATTAAATTTACATCACAATGATCACATTTACTCATGAGTCATCACATAATGAAAATAAAAATATAGGAACTGGAAAATCCAAAATCAGCCTTTATTTATATTAGTATATGAGGCTGCAAGTACAATAAAGACTATAAGGCTGCAAGAACTATAGAGACAAGTCACAAAAGACTAATCCTCATCATAACAATCCTCATCAAAAATAGAAGCAGCAGAATGCTCAACAGTGGATGGTGGTGCTGAAGAAGATGATGCACCAATTCCACTTCCAGAATCCTCCTCAATATTCAGGGCAGCAAGAGAGAGATCCAAATCAGGATTTTCTGCATCCACATCCCATTCTTTAGAAGGACCACTGTTGTATTCTGGACCCCTACGAGATGCAAGGCGAAGGTTGGAGTGCACATAAACAAGATCCTCTGCTTTCTGTGAGCCCAACCTATTGCGCTTCACAGAATGAATAAAACCATAAGTGCTCCAATTCCTTTCTGCTGATGAAGAGCTTGCCACTTGTGAAAGAATACGAATGGCAAGGCTTTGCAAATGTACACCATTTGCTCCATGACAAATCCACCACCTAACTGGATTCATGGTGCTTCTCTCCTCCAAAGCTGATATATCTGCATAATCATCTATTCCTGTAGCAAAACTGGCAAATTCCTCCTTTACCTCCCTATGTAGGTGAGAAGGAAACATTCTCATTAGTGCTTTTTTCACCCCAGTAGCCACCTCTCTATCCTTATGGGGTGCCTTCCTCTTCCCATTGCTTTTAGCAATAAGCTCCTCATCATAAAATTTGGGGTTCAAAGCATGTGCTAAAGTGTGCAATGGTGTATTGAAATTGTTCCACCGGTCAACAATGATTTTCTTGATCAAACCAGCAAAATGATCATCAACAAACAGAAGTTGTGGAGACTCCTGCGAAATGATTTCCATAGTTTTCTCAACCATGGAATCCATGCCATCATATACCTCTCCCAAGAAAGGTTGGTCAGTGTCAGCACTCCGGAGAAGCTCAAATGCAGGGGTTGTGAACTTTAGCAAGAAATCTACCTTGCTCCACCAATCCTCATCAAGGCACAATCTACGCACCATAGATCCCCGCTCTGAATCTGCTTGTCTCCACTCAATCCACAGTTGACTCACCACCATAGAAACTAATGCATGCTTAACCTCAACAAGGCGGCACAACATCACAAAGTTTGAGGCATATCTTGTCTCAGCAACTTTTAACAACTCCAATTTGGAGTACTCTCGAAATATGGCCTGAGACTGGTGGTGGTTGGTGATGAATTTGATAATCTCCCTTGCATCCCCTGTGACTTCCTTTATCCAGGAAACTTTGTTGTCGATCTCCTCTAAGATCAGATTCAGATTATGGACAATGCATGGTGTCCAAAATATGTTGTCATACCTCCCCTCAATAATCAAACCTGCAGCTTTGCAAACTGGTGCATTATCCGTGATAACTTGCACCACCCTGTTAGCCCCTATTTGTTCAATAGCTTTTATAATAATATCAGCAATGAACTGTGCATCTTTCACCTCTCCTGAGCAGTCTTCTGCCTTGATAAACATTGCTCCTTTGGGGGAAGTGGCAATGATATTTATCAATGGTCTGCGCCTCATATCTGTCCAACCATCTGAGACTATGGTAACCCCAGAGCTACTCCAGGAAGAACGAATTGGAGCTAAAACGTCCTCCACAAGTTCCTTCTCATTTTTGAGAAGCTGGGTTCTGACTTTCTCATAGTTGGGCCCCTTGTACCCTTGAGGAGCTTTGTTAACTGCCCTCAACATATCTTGCCAGTAAGGAGAGCGAACAACATTGAATGGGATACCACATGCATAAATGCACCTGGCAACTCTGGAATCAGCTTCTTCTCTTGCTTGCACATTCACCAATCTAGCAATTCTGCTATCCTGAACTGATTGGGATGCCCCTGAGCCTTTGGTATGTTTGGGTGCTGCTTGTTCATTGTCTTGACTGTGACCCAGACCACCTCTCCTCTTTCTTGCTTCAACTACAATCCTTGGCTCAACGTTAGATGTAGCCTGAGTATGCTCATCATGCCTCCTCTTAGTACCATCCGCCTCATCTTGCTCTCTTTGATATGCCCTCCTTACCAACGGATCTGCTGTTTTTGTGCAACCCACAATCCCCTGTCCTCCTCCATGCAACAGATGCGCCTTCACTCTTGGGTAGGAGCCCTTGTACGTAATATTGCAAAGAGTGCATCGCCATTCCCATGAGCCACCACCTCCACATTTTTGAAGCTTCACCACATGCCTCCAAAGAGGATAATATTCAGCCCTTGGGTTGGCCCTAGGGTTTGAAGTTGCAGCTGCACTTTGGCTGGAAGCCATTGCTGCAAAAATAAATTACAAAAACAAATCTGTAAATAATAAATTTATAAAAACGTTTTTCATATTTTTGGCTGTATAAACCCTAGAAAAATTAAAGAAATAGTAAGGAAAAAACTAAGAAATAAATGTGGCTTACCCAAATGAATTATCTGTGGCTGAATCTACCCTAAAATGCCAGAAAAGAGGAGAAATATGGTTGTAGCTGAGCCAAATCTGCTGCAAAAATAAATTTAAAAAACAAATCTATAAATAAAAAACGTTTTTCAGCAATTTAGCTGCATAAACCCTAGAAAATTTGAAGAAATAGTAAGAAAAAACTAACAAAATGAATGTGGCTTACCCAAATTAATTTTCTGTGGTTGAAACTACCCGGAAATGCCAGAAAAGAGAAGATAAATATGGCTGTAGCTGAGCCAAATCTGCTGCTACAGAAATCTCTTGCTGAAATCTCCTTCTCTTGCTGCTGAAATCTCTTTCTCCCGCTGCTGAAATCTACTTTGCTCAATGCTCAAAACACCAGCTACTGAAACAACTGCCAATCTCCAAGAGAAACTCCTTGCTGAATAGTGTGATGAGAGAATGAGAGGCACAGCTCTTTTATAACTTTAGAAACGCTTTCTAGAAGTGATTAGAAACCCTAAGCTAAACCCTAAACTAATTAGGAAATTTTTTTTTTAAAAAAACAAGTGCTTTTTTACAGGAAACGGGGCCCGTACGGCGTGGAAACGAGTTTCCGTCCGTACAGGCGCGTTTCCATCTCGGGAAACGCGCCCGTACGGACGGAAACTCGTTTCCACGCCGTACGGTACGGGGAAACCCGTTTCCGTTTCGTTTCCGTACGGAAACGGACCCCTGCCCAGCGTTTCCTGCTACTTAGTGTGTTTATTAGGAAGACTAAAGGATGTTTATCATATATAGTGTCCTAACATGATTAAAGTGCAGGGAAAGGGCGCATTTACTATGCATAAATACATTGGAGGCAGTTGGAGAATGTAGGAGGTTCATCCCCTGCATTTACTCACCTACAACTTGACTTTCTCCCTGTATTTACTCACATGCAATTTGAGGATCTACTAACAGTTGATGTGCTCAAAGGTTGTGAGGATCTCATGGAGCTAGATCCACGTTTTTAGGGATTTTGGAGGGAAGTAGCCCTCTTTCCAAGGAGGCTTCCCCTCGGTCATTTTTGTATAAATAAGGAAGCCCAAGGGCTCAATAGCATTCAAACTTTTGGAGAAGATAGAAACTAGTAAGAGCTAGGAACTCATACTTGTCATTTTCATTCCCTTCATCATGTACTTGAGCATTGTTTTAGGTTAATGAGAAGCCTTCTCTTATATTAAATCTGAGTTTACCTTAGAGGGTGGAGTCCCCTTGGTTCAGGGCCCAACCTAGATGTTCTAGTCTCTCTCTTTTGTGTATTTTATTCATACATTTTCTTTAATGTATCTAGCTAGCAATATTTCCTTTCCTTTATAGCAGAATTTGTTTAAGAGAAAATTGTTTGTGCAGGTTTGTCAATCACCTCTCTTGTGGGAAGTTTGGTTGGATATATTGTGTTGGCAAGCCAAAATATGTAGTTATTCTTCTTTTGCAATAGTTATATCTCTTATTAGTCTTCTCTTTGCATCTTCGTTTTCTAAAAATTGATAATTTGCTTAGAAATTTCTTTCAAGCATAGGAAGCATAATCTCTTATGGTTGTAGGTCCTATGCAAACTACAAGATAGATTTCCTTTTAATGCAACAATCATATATTGAATAAAATTCAACTCATCCTTTCCTTTTTATTTCAATTTTCTGCAATTTGTACTATTAGCATGCTCTAGATGTTTGGCAAGATTGAGTAACTTTTTAGGTGTGCAAGTCCTACTGTTAGATTGTAAGATATATCACTATCATTCTGACTTCTCATCATACCGGCAACTCCTTTCTTTCTCCACCAACAACTCCTTCAAAACATTGTTCACCAAAATTTTATTTCTGGTTTTTTGAAGACCATTGTGTGCATCTCTCCTTGTGCAAGATGGGACCCTGAGGGGTACTAAGATTGGGAAGGGCCTCATACAACCTTCTTCCACCTTCCCTTATCCTTCCTCACCTTCAAATCACCTTTTTTCCCTCATAATTCTCATAGATTTTATCCTCTAGCAAAACAGGTGAATCTTATAACATCCTGTAGCATCTTGTAGAACCATGTAGAAGCCCTCCAAACTTGACCAGAATTGTTATTAAAGCTTTTTTCTTCCTCCTAGACCTTCATAATTCCCCTTAGGCCTTGAAACCACAATTGAGGAAGATTAAAGAATACTTAGGACTTGTCTCTTCACCACTGCAATTTATCTCTTCATTGAGGGTTAGTAAACAAGTTCATGAATTGAATGGAATAGCGATGATTTATATGACCATTTTATGAAGCACTTAATGGACTTTATTACTAGGATATAATCTCTTTGAATGTAGTGATTGAAGGTTTATTCCATTCTCTTTGCTTCATGCAAGTTAGATTAGGTTTTCCTTCTCTGTTTTATGTTTTCTAAGCTTGGGCTTCCGTTTCAAGCATTGTTATTTCTTATACATAGACTAGGTCTTTCCTTTGATGCAACATTTACATTCTGCAAGTAGATTAATGTTTGCATTATGGAATTAGATTAATTCTTATAGTCTGCAAGTAGATTAATGTTTACATTCTGCAATTAGATTAATTCTTATAGTCTGCAAGTACAGTAGCCTTCCAATTTATGCAAGTAGAATATAATTTACATTTATGCAAGTAGGTTAACCTTTACATTTATGAAAAGTAGAGGAACATTTCCATTTCTTCAAATAGATTGGCATTTCCATTCCTGCAAGTAGGTTATAACTTCATTTTATGAAATCTTTTTTCTTGCAAATCTAGATTTTGTTGATAGAGTGGTCTCTGTATAGTTTGGTTTAGTCCATTGCCTCAGAGTAACTTGAGTATAGCTTAGCCTATTGTGCATACAACACTTCCGCCTCTTAATTTTGTATGAACCTTGAGTTGATAATTAAAGTTGGTAGCCTTGGGAGTTGCAAAATTCTCGTTGCAATACTGAGGCTCATCACTTTTTGGTGTCGTTGTTGGGGAGGTGTCCAAGTAGGTGTTGTTTCTTCTTAAAAGTTGCTTTCTTTCCCATTTTATTTTTTCTTTTCATTAGTTTTGTTTGTCTTAAAAATTCAAACAAAAAAAAAACACACAACAAGCACACAGATTTATTTCATGCCTTGTAGGATTAGGGATAACTTAGGAAAATTTCTACCAAAAAAACTCCACCCCTTCAAGAAGTCAACCATCACTCTTCTTTGGTGACTATGAACCTCCTACTCTAACCATAGAAGAGTTGGGAAATCCTTTAGGTGAGCAACTAGATATCTTTGAAGAATCCATAGGGGAGGAAGAGCCCACATCACTTACCCAAAACATGGATGAAAACAAACATACTAAGCTCTTACCTATTAGAGAAACCAATGGGAAATACATAATGAATAATATAAGCCCCACTACTCTCCCAAACTTCCATGGCCTAGCCTCTAAAGACCCTGATACATTCATGTTCGAGTTAATTGTGGTTTGTGAAACCTATGATTACACTTATGATGAGAAAAAGCTAAAGTTGTTATTTTCTACCCTCACGGATGCAGCCTTTCACTGGTTCATGAGCTTGGAAGGAAGAAATATCACCCCCTAGGCTCAAATGCATAAAGCTTTTAACCAGAAATACATGGACGATTGTAGATCAAGGGAAAAAAAAGAGGATATCTTTAGAATGACGCTAGTACCAAATGAATCCTTATAGGATTATGAAAAAATATTCCAATTCAACTACAGAAGAGCTAATTGTGGCTTTAACCCAGAATCCTTGAAGCTTTTACTTCTCCGAGGGATTAGGGATGATTTTGTGGAGACCCTTAATATGTTGTTTAGTGGAGACATTTACCAGCCAACTTGTCAAGACATCACAACAATGTTCAAGAATCATTCTAGGGATGCAAGGAAGAGAGTTAGGTCTAGTCAAGGCTTGGTAAACCCTTCTCCTTCTACCTCAACCATCGAACATGAAATAGGGAATATGCTAGAAGACTTTAAGAGTGAGATGTTACACACCTTTTACTTGCAAATGGATACTATGCAAATTAAAAAGAAGCAGGAGGCGGCAAAAAGGGCACTAGCTATCATTTGCCCTAGATGCACCAAGTGGCACCCCAAAAAAGAGTGCCCATTGAATGTCATAGAGGTTTTCTCTATTTTTTAGGAGAACCATGAAACTGAAAAATGGCCCTCTCTTCTAGGCCTAAAGGTTGTATATCAAGGGGCAAAGAGTGCCTTGGAGCAGCTTTGCTTCATCAACCAAAGGAGGCCACAAGTCCCTCAATCATATCAACAAGGAATGAAAGGTGCACATTATCCTTCTTTCAGTCCAAACTAAAGTGCACCTTTTTAGCCTTGGTATCCTCCATCTCACTCACCTAGGTCCATGCTCTCTCATTGGTCCTATTCTCATTAGTATCCTCCTTAGCCTATCAATCCACCCTTTAGCCAAATCAACCTCAGCCTCTTCAATGGGGTAACCCTTCACAAGTATGGAGGCCTCAAACAGCCCAACCTCCTACCTTAATGTCTCCTCCTCCACCTCAACCACAGCTACCCCACAATAATCCGCCCAAGAAACCTTAGATGCCTTCTCAACCCAATCCAAACCCGAAAAACAAGCAGGCCCAATAGGTCTATAGTGGGGAAAGATCTTATCCTGCTTATGTTGTGGAAATCCAGGAGATCAACCTTAGGTTTGGGAAGGTATTTCCAGATGCTCACCCATCTTCTCCACCTGAATATATTGAAGGAGAGAAGAAAGGTAGTGCCCCTCAAGCCAATGTAATTCCCTATCTTAAGAGGTTGGTCCAACCTAAACAACACACCCCATAAGAGGATGAACTTCTAGGAGAATTGAAGAACATGTGTGTTAAAATACCCCTTCTTCAGACCATCAAAGATGTTCTCATCTACAACAATCTTATCAAGGAATAATGTCTCGAGAGGCCTAGAAGAAGAAAAATAGATGCCCCCACTGTCAATGTTGTTGGGCAGCTGGCTAATTTGATGCTTGGGAAGGTCATCTACCCAAAGTATCTAGACCCCGGTAGCCCGGTAGTGGATGTGCACATTAATAGTGTTGTAGTCCTCAACATGCTAACTAACCTTGGGGTTGCAATAAATGTCATGACCAAGGAAAATATGCAGGGAACTTAACCCCCAAGGAGCTTTGAGAAAAGCCACCATAGTCTTGCAACTTGCAAATAGATCCACAGTATCCCCTGAGGGAGTTACTGAGGTTGCGATGGTTTTCATTGACTCCTCAAAGTACCCCACAGACTTCCTTGTCCTCCAACTAAAAACCAAGTTTAATGGATAAATTTTCATTTTAGGGAGCCCTTGTTTAGCCATTTCTAATGCTTACATTAGTTGCAAGGTTGGAAACATGACAATTAAAAATGGGCAACCCACAAAGCAGCTTGTATTATACCCCCTGCTTAAACCTGTGTTGATCATGACTTACCTTTGTGGGTAGAGGAAAAATAAGAGGAATATTTTTATCAGTCATCCCCCTACCCAGTTTGTACATTAGACATTATTGTAGGAAGTAGGCAACTAGATGAGGATGATCTTATTGATAACTTTTTGCAGAGACAACCTCTTGTTGCCATGTCAATTAATGAGTTAGTAGAAGAATCCTTACGGCACCCTGAAAAAAATCCATGGGCCGAACTGTTTAATGCCAATTATGATCAAGATCATGTTAAGATTTTGGAAGTCAGTCCATCCAAAACTCTGAAAATCAATCCTTCCCTCTCAGCAGAGCAAGAATAATTGTTCACTATGCTAAGACAGTGTCTTGATGTTTTTTCTTGGGACTATAAGGAGATGAAAGGGGTGCATCCCTTAGTTTGTACCCATCACATCTACATTAAAGAGGGATGTAAACCTGTGTGCCAACCCCAGAGGAGAATGAATCTTGCCCTTAAAGACATTGTGAAAGAAGAACTGCAAAATCTATTGGATGCAGGATTCATTTACCCCATTTCAAATAGTGAGTGGGTGTCCCCTCTTATTATAGTACCCAAAAAGAATGGGAAGTGGAGGATATGTGTTGACTATAGGGAACTCAACAAGGCTACAAAGAAATATCATTTCCCCTTGCCTTTCATTGATTAATTTTTGGATGGTCTTGTAGGGAAGAAGTTTTTTTCATTCTTGGATGGATTTAGTGGGTATAATCAAATCTAGATCAGCCCTAAGGATCAGGATAATACCACCTTTGTCAATTTTCATATTGTTCTATGTTGTATCAATTACTTTCACCCAATTCCAAACTTCAATTAGAAATATTTCCAATTACAATTAGTCTTTCCATTCATCAACAGTAATTGAAGATAGAACAATATATGAAATGACAAAGAAGACAACTTTCACATCAACAAGAGACACCAGATTTGGTCAAAGACCCGGGAAAAACCGCACTAGGGGGAAAACCCTTTGAAATTATTCTTCTATTAGATTGTCATAAAATGTTCAGTAGAGAGTACAATGAGCTCAATACAATATGATCAGCAATACAACCCAACAATTTCAGAAATCATTTTACAGTCACAGAATATATTAGAGACAACTTGATTCAAACTTCAAACAGCGTGAGAAAACTTCGAATGATGGTCAACTATAGTCAAACCCCTGGACCCTCCCTTCAAGTTAGCATGCGAGTGTCTATAGCTTCCTGGACATTGTCTTGCCTATAGCATGTGTGCGTCCAGGGACAAAATTTCTCAATTCTGTGCCAGTGTTCAGAGCAGAAACCCTAATTTTGTGCGAACTTCGGATCTGAGACTTTGGACCTCTGTACGACCTTTTCCTTCGCCAATGTGCCGAACCAAATCAGATAGAAGAGAAGAAGATGCTTGATGTTGTGATGTCCAAATGAGCTTCTAGGTCACTTGTATATATAAGCTTCTAGGGGTGTCCAACAATGTCAATTTATGTTGACGCCGACCTATCCAAGTGTGTATGAAAGTGAAGCCGACCTTATCTAATATCCATTAGTGGCTGCACAAAATCAAAAACCAACTTCTACTTGTCTAAACGAGGTGATCTTTAGGTCGATTTTGGTCCTCTCGAAAAGAGGAACTCAATGCCATCATCGTCTCCATCAAATGAGTAGTCCAAAGTGGAATTTGACTGCAGTTGCATAATTTTAACAACCTTCACGTGTCCATGGGGGACCTTTACCTATAGATCCCTTCCATTTGGCTTGTGCAATGCCCCTTCTACCTTTCAAAGCGTAGTTTTGAGTATTTTTGTGATATTATTTATGACACGGTGGAAATTTATATGGATGAATTCACTCCTTATGGGAGTTATTTCCAGGAAGCTCTCTCCAATTTGTGTAAGATTTTAAAGAAACGCATTGAAATGAATCTCTCACTAAGTCCCGAAAAGTGTACATTTTTTATGAATCAAGGGATTGTCCTAAGTCACTTCTTTTCTAAGGAGGGGATCCAAGTTGACCCTAACAAGATTGTCATTATCAAAAGGGTTCATGTCCCAAAAAAACAAAGGGATTTTAGTAAGTTGGCTTCACCTTTGTTTGGATTGTTAACTAAGGATTCAGATTTTTGTTGGACAAATAAATGTCAAGAGGCATTTGAAGAGTTGAAGAAGAAATTAACCATTGCACCAATTCTAAGGGGTCCCAATTGGGCATTGCCTTTCAACATCCACACATATGAATCCAACAAAGTTGTGAGAGCGGCTTTGGGACAAGTGGAGGACAAATTTCCCTATGCCATATATTTTATCAGTAAGAACCTATCCAAATTTGAACTTAATTACACAATTTTTGAGAAAGAACTCTTCAATTTTGTGCGCTCCTTGAACAATTTTAGGCATTATATCACTAGGTGCCAAGTCTCTGTACATATTGATCATGCAGCCATTGAATATTTAATGAATAAACCTTATGTCAATGTTAGGATCATTATGTGGTTATTATAGTTGCAACAGTTTGATCTAACCATTGTTGACAAATCGGGGAAGGAAAATGTGGTTGCAGATTTTTTGTCTAGACTAACATTGCCTGTAGAGAATGCGGAGATGATAGACGATCAGCTTCCAGATGACCACCTATTTTCCATTTCACTATTGTCTCATTGGTTTTCTGACATAGAAAATTTCTTGGTTGCTGAGAGATTCCCTCCTAATCTATCCTCCAAGGAGGAGAGCATAATAGTTAGAAAAAGTGCCCTTTTCACCTGGATTAGGGAAAACATTTCAATTTGGGACTTGATCAAATCTTGAGGAGAGGTGTAAGGGAGGATGAGGTCTTTGACATCCTCTCGACATTCCATGATGGACCTTGTGGAGGGCATTTTGTTGCCAAAATGATGGCCTTCAAAATTCTCCAAGTTGGCTACTATTGGCTAACTCTACACCAAGATGCTAAGAGATACATTGTCATATGTGATGAGTTCTAACAGATGAGAAAGCCTACACCAAAGGATGAAATTCCCCTGCAACCTCAAGTGACTCTTGATCCATTTGAGAAGTGGATCATGGATTTCATTGGACTAATTGATCCCCCATCCAGACAAAAGAGATACATCATTGTGTGCACTGATTATTTAACAAAGTGGGCTGAAGTGAAGGCAGTAAAAGCAGAAACATAGCAAAAGGTAGCATATTTTCTAAGGGAAAACATATTTTACAAGTTTGGATTCCCAAGGGAGTTGGTCACTGATCAAGGAGCTCAATTCACTTCAAATATGATTGAGGGAATCATGGAGCAACATCATATAAAGCACATAAAATCCACCTCCTATCATCCTCAAGAAAATGAGCAGTGGAGGTAATGAATAGAGCGTTGGAGAACATCTTGACTAAAGTTGTTAGCAGTAGGGAAAAGGATTGGGCAACCATACTTTTGGAGGCAACTTGAACCTATAACACCACCAAGAAAACCACCATTGGGTTCACTCCCTTCAAGCTGGTTTATGTAAAAAGGCACTGATGTCCATTGAGCTTGGCAGCACAATTGGCCCTAGACATCACCAATGCTGAGCAAGAGAGGTTGCAACAGATCAATGGTCTGGATGAACTTAGATCGAGGCCCTCATGCATACTGAGGTGGTCCAATTGTAGAGGAAGATTTGGCATGACAAAAACATCAAGAAAGGACCTTCCAAGAGGGTGATTGGGCCCTGCTATATGAATCTAAATTCAAGGACTTCAAGGGAAAGTTGATGACAAGATGGTTAGGTCCTTATTTGGTGGAAAAGTGTCATGAGAATGGCTTTGTCCAGATCAGAACAATTGATGAAGAAGGAATTCCACTTTTAGTGAATGGTTACCGATTGAAACTTTACAAGAGACCTTTATCAAAGGAGGAGTTTACATATTCAATAAATAAGGAGATGAATGCGATTAGGAGTCTCCAAAATCCCAATCCATCTAGCCTCTAATCAGCGAAAAAGAAGAGAACAAAAACAAAACAAAACAAAAAGAGAAAAAAAAAAAAACAAAAATCAAAAGGAAAATAAAAAATAAAAAGCCTAGGTGAAAAACTCCATGAGGCACCCAAGGAAAGCTCTAGGACTGAAAATCTCCATGAGGCAATCCAAGAGTCTGAAATAAAAATAAAAATAAAATCGCCAGGTGAAAACCTCCTTTGAGGTAGCCTGCAAGTCTCGAAAAAGAGAGGAAAAAAAAAACAAAGGAAAAGCAAGGGAGACCTTACATCATTGTTGCTAAGATGTTTTTTTGCATGGTTCTAGTCACAAGCTGAAGAGGACACTGGGCAAGGAGACAGTTGCAAAACTCCACTTTTCCATCCACCAAACCAACTCTCTCCATGTCCTCTGTCATTTCATTGATTTCCCCGTGTTCCTCCATCACCAAGTCACCTATCTCACTCAATTTGTCCTACATCCTGAAGTGCTACAAGATTGTCATGCATTACTACAGGGTTGTCTAGATTTGCTACAGGATTGTGATCGATATAGACAAAGGGTTCAAATATTGTGTTTTTCATAGAGGAACAAGAGGAGGGCTCCACCAAATCCTCATCATCCATTTTCCACACCACTTGAACTCTCCACCCAAATTTTCACTTTTTTTCATCAAAAATATTCATTTCCACCCCTTCTTCCATCCTTTCCACTATAGAAAAGGCCTCTAACCCTTGTCCACAGATTGATCATGAATTATCAGTTTTTCTGGGAGCATTATTTGAAGGAAATTGTGATCATAGAGGGGTTTGTGTGACTGCTACAGGAAGACACACAATCTTGTAGTAGTTTGCACAACCCCTATAGGACCACAACTCAGACCACCAGAATGAAGAACCAACCATCATGAAGGAATTGGAGAGTCATTTCTTTGATTTTGGGCAGCTAAAAGACCCTTTGCAAGCTACTACAAGATCATTGTTCACCTTCAAAATTAGCATTTGATCCACTTCATGAAGATCATGTATTGTCAAGCTTCAATTAGTTAGGGACATTTAAGAAAACAGAACAAAAAAATTCAGAGAAAAGCCAATGCATGGAGCAACGAACATGAGAAGATGACACCTCAAGAAGCAAGCAAATCATCCATTCCCTTTGTTCATAAACAGTGTGCAGACATCAAGTGTTCAACACATAGGTAAAGACTACCAGGTAGGCACAGGTATGAGAGACTCCCCACTTCTTCATTTAAGCGCATAATAGTTTGAAAATGTTTTGAATGCACGAGTAACGAGGTTTTCTTAGGCTAAATATGGCCAACAATATTGGCCACCCTCAAACAGTTAAGTGAAATTATATTTCTCTCATCCCACATGGAGAAAACGACAAAACTTAAAAGGTGATAATTACAAGGAGTGGGCCAATGTGTCTATGAGAAAGTTATGAAGGTGTAGGTGGGTTCCAACTAACACAACATGCTGAGCCACCAGAAAAACCACAAAAGGAATGAAGAGTAGGCCAAAGCCTCATTTGTACAAAAAGTTTCATTCCAAAAATGGAAAGGAAGGCACATTGCCATTGTCAAGAGTTGAGCTAGCTGCACTAGGGATCTCATAGGCTACCACAGGGAAGCTACGAGGACGAACATTAGCTGCTACAGGGTCCAAGTTGTGTGCTACAAGATACAGAACATGTGCTACAGGATCATCAATACTTGTTATAGGATTCGTCTGAGGTGAAAAGGGGCTTGATTTTGTGTGATTTTTCCTCTAAAACCCTAGAGCCATGAAAGAGTCTCCAAGGTAGGAGTAAGTAATAAATTTTTCTCACCTCCCATGCATAAAAATCCTATGCAATTGTCAGATTTTGTCTATAGAAGCCTCTTGTAGAAAACTCCTCAAGGTAAAAAAATTCAAAATATGATTTTTCTGAAGAATGGTAGTAGGAGGATGAATTTGTTTTAAATTTGGCAGATAATTTGTCTTCCTCTAATCAGAAAAATAAGAACCATTCCTCTCATCTCTACTCTGAAACCCTAGGCTACTCAAAATTTGAGAATTGACAATAAAATTCCTTGTAACAATTGTGAAAAAACTATAGTAGGGATGCTTCAATAGAATAGAGTCCACAGACTCAACATGAATCTACCAACACCCTCTTGTCAGATACATCTTCACAAACCACCAGTGGATGGGGTTCTTTGAGAAAATCAAAGGGTGTGATGATGAAATTACCCATGAATTTGCAATAGCCCTCTAACCTCAAGGGGAAGATAGTGCCACCACCATTGTGAGGGGGATTTTCATCCATTTAAATGCAAAAATCATTAGCAGGGTGACCACATTGGCTCTAGGAGTTAGGTGGGGAAAGGAAGATGGAACAGAAGCAATCACAGCTAAGAGGAAATTCTTCCTCCCTAGAGAGAAACTAATTGAAGATAAGAATGGGATTAGAAGAAAGAGCTTACCCTACCCATGGGATGAAGTAGCATATCACATCTTGAAATACATATCCTATGAGGGGAGGCTTAGTTTTGTTTATGCCTATCAGTTTAGGCTACTTTATGAGGTAAGATTCCAAACAGAAATTCCTATCTCAAGAAAACTAAGTATTCCCCGCTTCCTTTTTCAGTCCATAGTGGAAATGAGCCAAAGGGAGAGAGAGGGGAAACATTAGTACATTGTTCATCATGGGCTCATAAGGCTCATTGTCATAAATGCTTTGGAGAATATCAAGAGCTTTGTGTCAGGGACAGACTTTTTAGACATGGACAGGGAGGCGTTCATTGAGACTCAATCCCAAGATCTATTAGAGCATGAATAGACCACAAAAAATAGCTCTACAGAATAAGAGGTTGGAGAGAAGGGGGAAGAAAAGGGAGAAGAAATTGAAGAAGAGAAGGAAGAGGAAAATCTAGAGACAAGAGTAGAAACCTTTGGGGAACCTTTTAGGCCTCAATAGAGGAGGAGACAAGAATAGCAAGCAAGTCTTTCAGAGGGAAACACTAAACAAGAAGTGGTTGCCACCTTGGCAGCCCTAAGTACACCTGTTAAGATCAAAGGGAGGAAGCCAAAACAAGTCCCTTTGTATTTCAAATGGAGAAGTAGTAGACTCAAGTCAGGGAAGCCTCAGCCTTCCTCAACCACCCCCATCACCATTGAGGGGTAAGCTAGTCACCAAGAGGGGGAATTAGAGAAGGGTAAGAAGCAAATTGAAGAGGTGACCTCCCTCAAAACTAAAGGAAAGCATCCCCAAACCTCACAAAGGAAGCTAAACACTAGGGGATCCAAGATGAGACGGCTACAAGAAGAAATTTCCATGCTACAGAAAAGTAGGGCAATGCTACAGGACAATATGGCAGTGCTACAGGAAAATGTTGTGCAACCTGAGGAGGGTGTTAGGAACCAACCCTATCCCCTTTATTTATGTAATAATCCCAAGGGGCCTCGTCATAGTCATAGTTAGTTAGTTGAGTCAATAAAGCCTATAAGAGGTTATCTGAATTAATAAAATTGTAAGTGGTTGACCCACATTATAGAAAAGGGACCACAATTAATAATAAACGGGCCATAGTTAATAAATAAAGTGGTTAACCTGTATTATGCAAGAGACCACTAGTAGTTAGGGTTTTGGATGTCATAAAGCTATAAATAGTCTTAAATAGAAAGGGAAGAAGCATCGAGTTTTATTGCAATTGAACTCTACTCTGTTGGAGGTTGCCCCTCGAAGAGGCAAGTGAACATTGTATTTTTCTTCTGAATAATAAAATATTTGTGCAACTTGTCTCAATTCATGTGATATTTCTGTGCTTTTGGAAATATTGTTTCGTATTTATGGAAATATGTTATTCTTGGCGGTCAAGTGCATAACAAGTGATATCATAACACTTTCCAGGGCCAGTTGTACCTTCAATTTTGGCAGAATTTTTTTTTAGGCTAGAGACGTGTTCTGCCGTCTTAAACCGTGGGATTTGTCGTTGAATGCATAAACCTAGGGATTTGGGGAGACATGCATACAGTAACTACCAGAGTTTTTCACGCTTGTTGGACTCCCTTGTAACCCCTATGGGTACCCCTTCGAGTAGTAGCGCATTAGACAGAACTGTGCACGGACTGCAGTTCCACATACCCTTGGATATATCGGAAGCCTCCCCTAAGGTAACCTAAAACCTAACCTTAGACAAGTCATCAGTCGTCTTGTTGCTACAGTACACTAAAAACAACACTCAAGGAGATTACTCGCATGTACAGAAGGGTAGTCGGGTAGTACAGCTAAGGGTATGGTTGATCCTCCTTAGTTGGTGCTATGAAAGATTGGGTCGAGTATTACTGTTGGACCCCTACATATATCACGATCTGTAGCCCCTGACACTCCTTTGTGACCATAGTTCCCTCAACTATCTGAAGATCGTCCCCCTACCTTTTCGTCTGGATCAAGATTCAACAGTTGGGGTTTGATCGTCGTTGTACAGATTAGATCCAGCAATTGGAGTTTTGCCACCGTCATATATATCAGATTCAATAGTTGGGGTTTTCATAGCGGATCAAACACTTTGTGTAGTGAGGTTGTGGCCGTTATAGTCCAGATCAAATTGTCGCAAAACATTTTGCAGTGCCAAACTTTAGGGTTTATGCTACTACAATCCAGCCCTGATTTTCACAAGATATTTAGCAGTATCAACCATTTTGGATTTCGACCACTGCAGTATTGATAATCTCTAGGGCCATCATGGGATGCTTGCAAGAGACCTAGCCCATAAGATTCAGGATGACGAGTTAATTGCAGTGGTACCATTCACCTGTAAGCCCCCAATTTTCATGTGATCCCATATTTTTCCCTATGCGACTTCAAGTAAGCTCAAAATTTGATAGGGGATAGTGTATACTCGGTACCAGGTCTCAATTTATGGCTATGGAGAAGGCTGCAGATAAAGTCGAAGCCCTTAGCCCCAAGGGATAGCTCAGTTGATCGAATTTTTGTTGCTAAGTACCTCGCCTATTGGGAGGTCAAATCTCCTCGATGTCCTTGGGGTTAGGCCTTGCTAATTTGGTCGACGAATAGATCATTTCGGGTTGATCTACCTAGATTTTCCTGTGGATGTAGTGGCCACTCAATGTCTCTGAACCACCCTAAAAAAAATCCCCAAGGGATAGCTCAGTTGGTCGACTTCCTTTTGCTAAGTACCTCACCTATCGGGTGATCACGAGGTCAAATCTCCTTCACGCCCTTGGGGTTAGGCCTTGCTAGTTTCGCGACAAGTAGATCCCTTTGGGTTGATCTATCTGGATTTTCTCGTGGATGTAGTGGCCACTCAGTGTCCGTGAAACACCAAAAAAAAGAAAGTTAAAGCCCTCGAAAAAAAATCAATGACTTATAGGCATCCTTTAACAACAGAATCATAGAAGTATTGGAAGCCCTGAGGACGTCTCACGAACCCATGAGGGAAGAACACAATGTTGATGCACACATAGAAGGAGAATCCATCCATCACATTCATTTCCATGGAGGTCACCAATATTCGAGCCACCAGACACCCAAGTTGGACATGTACAAATTTGATGGCTCTAACCCGACAGTATGGGTGGCACAAATGGAACAATATTTCCACCTTAATAATATCTGGGATGATGACACTAAACTACATGTGGGAGCTCTTTACTTGGACCAAGAGTGATGGCAGTGGTGGCAGTGGCATCATAAATGTTATCCAAGGAGGCCAACTTGGAACATGTTCTCAAAATCCATTTGTGACCGCTTTGATCGGGAATCTCACTTTCTGGGTCGTCTCACTAAGCTCAGGAAAATGGGTACAATACGGGACTACATTGCAACCTTTGAACAATTGGCCATCCGAACTAAAGGACTAGGAGATGCCTTTTACTTGGAATGTTTCATTAGTGGCCTAAAGGAAGCCATCCAAGCCCATGTCTGAATGCATCACCCAGCTACTTGGTTGGAAGCATGCAACAAGGCTTAGAGGTACAAGTCACTCTAAATTCCCAATCCAATCGTCAAAATTTTGTCACACAGACATGTCCCACCCCAGCTACAGGCCCCACCAAAACACTTAAGATTCAAAAGGTGTCGTCAAAAAAAATGATTGAAAGAAGGAAACAAGGACTCTGCTACTATTGTGATGAAAAATACCACCCCGTGACATAAATGAAAGGAACCAAAATTCTTTCAAATCGACGCTATTAAAAACAACTATGTCGATGAGCTCCATCCACTGCAGTGCCTGAAGAGGAAGAGGGTGAACCCCTAAAAACCCTAGACACTGATACTACAGCTATGCCAGATGAGTCAGTTATCTCACTCCATGCCCTGGTCGGCATTTCTTCTCCCCAAACTCTCAAAATCTGAGGTTTTATTAAACATCGACCAATAGTGGTGTTGATTGATAGTGGCAACATGCATAACTTTGTCCATAAGAGAGTAGTAGAAGTAGTTCATTGTTTTTTCAGGGCGGTATCTAATTTCCAAGTCCTTATCGTTGATGGGGGGACCATGAAATGTGAAGGACACTATGAAAATATTAAGCTTCAAATGGGGGATTATCACCTCAAAACCCACATGTTTTCCATTGAAATGGGCAGTTGTGACATTGTCCTTGGTGTTGAATGGCTCCATACATTAGGCCCTATCACAATGGACTTCCAGGAGTTATATATGAGCTTTAAGCAAAACGACAATACTCATACATAGTGGGGACTCCAGGCAAGTGCTCCTACTATCATTAGCTCGCATCAAATGGAGAAGCTTTTAAAAAAGGGCCATCATGGGATAATAGCACAATTTAATGCCATCCATGCCATTGAATCCACTCCTCCTACCATTCATCCTCATATGCAACAGGTATTGGATCGCCACCTAAGGAGCTCCCACCCTCTAGGGTTGAACATGATCATAGCATCCCTTTGCTCCCGAGTACCCAACCACCAAATGTTCGCCCCTATCGATATCCTTTTGCACAAAATAATGAAATTGAAAAAATCATCAAGGAACTCCTCAAAGCCGATATTATTCCTCCCAGCACCAGCCCTTATTCATCTCTAGTGGTCATGGTTTTAAAGAAAGACGGTGAATGGTGCATGTTAATTTGGAAGCTTAGTGACAAATTCCAACCATGGGACAAGATTCCTCTTTTCAAGAGGACCAAGTTTGAGTATTGAAGCACTCAATTTGGTTAAGAGAAAGTGTACTTATGAAAAACCCACATATGCACATTTGGACAGGTCAGCCCTAACAACAAATTGGACACCCTTGGAAGCATATAAATATAAGTGATCTCAAGCTCATTTGAATATCACCAAGCATCTTCTTCTTTTTTCCTTCATTGATTGGTTCGCACAGATCTGAGGCTTGGTTGAGGAAATTTTTTTGCACAAGTTTGAGATTATAGGCTCTGAAGCTCTAACATATTTCTAGGGTTTCAGGTCACAGTTGCAGGCTTGTCCAAGGCAATTTTTTACTGTAGTCGCAAGCTCGCAGTCTTAAAGTAGCGACTAGAAGCTCTTAGTGACAAGCATACCTCTTCCTCCCTGTGAATAGAAAGTAGGGCTAAAATTTGACATTTGATTGCAGTTGACCGCTGATAACAAAAGTTGTCTCTGATCTATATTGATGCCAAAAACATATTTTTGAATGTTGTTTGGATAATTTTGTTGGATGATATTGTATTGGGCTCATTGTACTCTCTGTTGAACATTTTATGACAATCAAATAGAAGAAGAATTTCAAGGGGTTTCCCCCTTGTAGGGTTTTTCCCCAGTCTTTGACCAAACCTAGTGTCTCTTGTTGATGTGTTGAGTGTCTCCTTTGTCATTGCATTTACTGTTCTATCTTCAATTATTGTTGATGATTGGAAACATTAATTTTTATTGAAAAGATTGCTAAATAAATAATTGAATTGGGCTAAAGTAATTGCAACAACATTGAACAATCTTAAAATTAACATGGTATCAGAGATAAGGTGAAGGAAAAGCCCAAAAGGAGACGAGCATTGAAGCAATCATCTTTGGAATGTTGAAGGAGCATATCTAGTCAAGTTAATATGTCTTCCTTTTTCTTCAAGGAACATGAGAAGTTGGGTGACTCATCTAACTTTGTTGCATGGAAAATCAGGTTGGAGATCATAGTTGATAACAATGATGTTTTGAAATACATTCAAGGAAAGTACCTCAGCATTCAGAGAATGCTTCCACTGCCGCAAAGAACAAGTCCAAGAAAGGTGAGTTAAAAGAAAAGCAAATTATAGTTGATGGTTTACAAGATATTTTACTTGCATATATTGGAAATTTGAGGAAGTCTAAGGACATGTATGATAAATAGTTGGCATGTGTGAAGTCAACAATTTGAATGAAATCGTTTCCTTGAAAGATGAACTCAAAGATATGAAAACGAACAAATGAGAGTCTGTGCAATCATCCATTATGAGGATATTGTTGGAAAATCAGAAAGGTAGTAAATATTTTCTTGACCTTGATAATTACTTGTGATGTTTCTTATTATTACAATTCTTTATATCTTATTTATTTAGTTCATCAAGCAATTACCAAAAGCAACAGCACATAAAACAATGAACACAAGATGTAAACACATGCTAGGGAAAAACCCCCCTCGAGGGGAAAACCCAGTCAAAGTAATTCTTCCTTTCAATAGTATTCTTTAAGACTCTTCACCCTAGACCAAGACCAGACCTTCCCTCCACACCAAGTCAGCCTCTAGAAGATTGACCTCTTCCTAGCAACTTCGACTATGCAGCAACTAACAGCTTCCGACAGCAGTCCAATTTCGAAGACTTTGATCTCCTAATCTAGAGCACGAAACGGAGAGAGACCACCACCAAAATTTTGATTTTCCTTGACTCCTTAGACTCCCCCAAACTAGCATTCACTTCGGCTTCCCGACAACAAAATCTCCCAACTACCCACTTCGCACTTCTGCCCAATGGAAATAATTTGAACTTAATGAGAAGTGATGCTCCAAAGAATTCGATTTCCTTCTTTTATAAGCTTCTTGTGGGGTCGAATAGGGTCTTAGACCGACTTGATCTTCTCTTAGGCCGACATGGTGTGGAGGTTGCATAATTCATATTTGACTCAATACTTAACCTTTTTACATGAATCAAAAGCCCAAGAACCGTCTCTCTAAATGTACAATAATTCTTTAGATTCGGAATAAATCTTAAAAGTCCTCAATGGGGACTTTAACCTAAAACATGGTGACCCAAGCATGAAACCCATGCTTTAATAAGTCAAAAAAATAATAATTATTATTATTTTCTTTATTCTTTTGACAAGTACATTACATAATGACTCAAGTACATTATTGAAGACCGAACATAGTTACTTTTTTCAACACTCCCTCTTAACTAGGGAGGTTTTCATAATGTACATATACAATAGAAGATCTCAAACTATATGAACCATGAAGAACAGTAGGCACCGCAATGCCATGGACTAGATTCCTTACCGGGGCAATCTATCCAAACAGTCACTCAACAGTTTAGGCACCGCAATGCCATGGACTAGATTCCTGGACAAGGTAATATATCCACTTGGGACTAAGATGGAATCAAGCTTTTAGCCCCTCTAGGTACCATTAGGCTTACTTGCTAACCATCAACCCAAAAATCCAGGTGTGTATCCAAAACAGAGCTCAATAAACAACACCACCTTTTGAACTTCGAGACCCAGACATCAGCACTAAGTGTCAGCCAGATGTCTGCCCAAGAAATGATTCACTTGCAAACCCTCAACACTCCTTGATCCAGCAGATCAAGAGTTTCCAATCTCTCCCAATCAAACTGATTGGTAACTAGCAGGCTATCAAAACCTTCGAGAGATTCACCAGTACAAACACAACCCCAATCATAATATACTTTCACATGTACATAATCAAATACAAACCTCTAGGGTATTACAGACAACTTAATGTTTCTTCTCAACTTTCCATAGTAGGACTATCAATCGAATATTTGACAGGAGATTCCTCAATCATACATTTTTCTTCCTATTTCATATGTAGCAACATATTCTTCATTCAGATCCTGCTTTTCTTCTTTCAACAGCGATACAAAATTCATTCTCCAATTTCCTTTTCTTTCTCATGGCCTTCACTCAGAGTTACGGTTGTTAGTCCTGATCTAGTGCATGAGGCATGGAGTAAAGAACCATATCTGACAGTGCCTCTTAATGAAGAAGCATCTCTTTATCTGGACTCCATCTTAATCTTAGAGAGATCTCTTCTATTCATGCTTCCTCTGAGAGATCATCTTCTTCCTCATCGGAGAATCTTTCATGGCTTCCAACCATTTCATCAGATTTATTATCATCCCCATCATGCTTATCACATCGAGCATCTTCACCAAGTTGAATATATTGTACGATCACAACTTGCTTGTCACATTCAGCATCTTCACCAAGTTGAAGATTGTGTACCTTCACAGCTTATATAGCAAGTACAACCAAATCTACAGAAGCATGATGTTAGCCATATCAAAATCATGGAAGCATTTCAAATTTATTCATATAAAATATCCAGAAATAATTATAAACAAGAGACATATACTCTTCAACATCTTGCTAGGGTATTTATACACCCTAGACTACTTCATAACAATATTCATTCCATCTAGGGTTTCAATGTGTCTTCCAAAGGTATGACATACCTTACTACAACATATAGCAAACCCTAGAAACAATTCACACAAATATAGATCTATAAAACATCTAACAATATTTCAAAGTACATATGTTAGACTTCACACTAGGGATTCATACAAATCCTAGATTTCATACAACAGAGTCAATCAAAGTCAATCACAGCTTAGTCATTAATCTGACCAACTTCCACTAGGGTTGGTTCCAACCCCTAGATTTTCAATCAACCATTAAACAGTCATTAACATGACCAACTACCACTAGGATTAGTTGCAAACCCTATATTTTCGAGTAATCATCATACTCAACAAAAAATTCAAATTTCAACAAATCTTTCATATAGTTAACATTCATCAGAGATTTCTACTTCAACTAAGGTTCAACTCAAATCCCTAGAATTCAAAAATTCACCAAACTTTATACAAATCTCAAATCATCATATTCCAAAGACTAAGGTTTAATTCCATAACCTTAGAATTCCATTTTCACAATCTCAACATTACATACATAGATCTCAGATTGTTACATTTCACACTAGACAATGTTACTACTAGAATTTAACTGCAAAACCCTAGACTTTTTATTTCCAACAATCATCTTAGTAGACTCCAGATTGTTATATCACACATACTAGACAATTTTAACTTTATTAGGGTTTAGCTATAACACCCTAGATTTTCAAATATCATCATCCTAGAATCTCAGACAAAGACTTGCATTAAATCCTAAAACAAGGACTTCCATTAAGTCCTAAGACTTATGACCATCAATAACAAGGTCAACGCACATATCTAAGAATTCATAACCATACATAAGCATATCATATGTCCAATAACATAAATACATTTCACCTAGACCAAGCTAGGGTTTCAATCAAAAGAATATATCTATACATGCTTAGATTTTATCACCATGAAAAATACATTTCATGTCATGTGTTAGTCAAACCCAACTTCATAACAAAAACAAATAAGAGTTAGACACATAGTCATTTTGATTACACTAGGGTTTGATCATACAAACACACTCATACCAAAGAGAAATAGTTTAAGACATTGTAAGGGTCTTGCTCGCACATTCCACCAAACCCCAATGAGCTAGGGTTCCAATGTAGAATCACACATTCCACCAAACCCTAATGAGCTAGGGTTCCAATGTAGAAACATAGAAAACCCAACATTATCAAAACTTCAAAGGTTCAGGATTTTAGACCTCATCATGCAATCCTAACAAGTTAGGATTTCCAAATCACACCAAAATCCCAAACAAGATATCATCAATAAAATGTCTACTAGCATTTCACAATCACCCTAAGCAGCTTTAGAATTTCAAACACTCACATTAGCATACCCTTCGGTTAGGGTTTTCCAGAACCTGTCTAGGGCTCTACATAGTCAATCAAGAATATGAGTGGGGTGGGTAGATTTTTCAGGAGATGAATCACCCAAACAAGAATCACTAGGATTCAATACAGCTAGTCATAACAAAGTTAGTAATAGGTCATCAAATGAATAATCATTTCAATCAATATATTCAAATCGTACCTTTGTTTTCTTGACTAACCTTGTCTTGAGAGATTCTCCTTCTTGCAGATGTTTTCCCTTGTCTTGAAAGATCCTCCTTCTTGCATATGTTTTCCCTAACCAAGACAACAGGGGGAGAAAGGTGATTAGTATTCAATATAATCAAAACCGAATGAGTACATGAACCCAAAACTGAAAAGACATGAAATACTTATCTTTGAGAGTAGTTGGGAGCTCCCTCCAAAGCTTGAGGGAAACCTACAAACTTCCAACTGTTGAGACATGTAGAAAATGCACCCCAAGAAGGTGGCAATCCTAATAGAGCAGTGATCACCAATTATTTTTTCGGAACAATCTCATCGATGGCCAAGAGATCATCCCTGAGTCTAGCTATCTTCACAAAGAAGGTTGCCACAGTATCTTCTTTAATAATCTTCGTAGTTCTCAGCTCATTCTTCAAACTTGCTACATGACCAATGTTCTTAATAGTGAACATCTTCGACAAGGCTTCATACATCTCCTGAGAATGATCAATGTTAGCTATGAATGGGACAAGATTGTCTTCTATCCCTTCTACCATTAGAGTTATAGTCACCAATTCTAAATCCTTGAATTTCGCTTTATCGGCATCATTGGTTTCTTCAGTAGGCTTCTTTACATTTCCTTTTACTAAATCCAGCACCTTAATGTTCTCGAGGATTAGATTAATCCTCTTCTTCCAGGATATGAAGTTGGATGCTCCTTCAAGTTTCTTCTCACCCTTGATTGAGTTAGACAACTTCCTCCAGTATAATAGATTCCTTCCCTGAGATAGTGCCTATGAATGGATATGCCTTTTTCTTCTTTCTTCACCAAAGCTCTGATACCATGTTGGAAAATCAAAAAGGCGGTAAATATTTTCTTGACATTGATAATTACTTGTGATGTTTCTTATTATTACGATTCTTTATATCTTATTTCTTTAGTTCATCAAACAATTACCAAAAGCAACAGCACATAAAACAATGAACACAAGATGTAGGCACATGCCAGGGAAAAACCCCCCTCGAGGGAAAACCCAGTCAAAGTAATTCTTCCTTTCAATAGTATTCTTTGAGGCTCTTCACCCTAGACCAAGACCATACCTTCCCTCCACACCAAGTCAGCCTCCAAAAGATTGACCTCTTCCCAGCAACTTCGACTATGCAGCTAACAGCTTCCAGTATCAGTCCAACTTGGAAGACTTTGATCTCCCAATTTAGAGCACGAAACAAAGAGAGACCACACCAAATTTTCGATTTTCCTTGACTCCTTAGACTCCCCCAAACTATCATTCACTTCGACTTCCCAGCAACAGACTTTCCTAGCTACCCACTTCGCACTTCTGCCCAGCAAATAGATTTTCGCACTTCTGCCCAGTAGAGAGAATTCGAGCTTGATAAGAAGTTATGCTCCAAATGAATTCGATGTCCTTCCTTTTATAGGATTCTTGTGGGTTTGAATAGGGTCTTAGGCCGACTTGATCTTCTCTTAGGTCGACATGGTGTGGAGGTTGCATAATTCATATTTCACTCATTACTTAACCTTTTTACATAATTCAAAAGCCCAAGAAGGGTCTCTTTAAATGTACAACAATTCTATAGACTAAAAATAAATCCTAGAAGTCCTCAATGGGGAATTTGACCTAAAACATAGTGACCGAAGCATGAAACCCATGCTTTAATAAGTCATAACAATAATAATAAAAAATATTTTCTTTAATCTTTTGATAAGTACATTATATAATGACTCAAGTACATTATTGAAGACCAAACATAGTTACTTTTTCCAATAGATATCTCATCTTAGAGATCAATTGCAAAGAGTTGGAGAAACTATCTGACAGGGAATTGGTGATTGTTACTCTTAGAGGTCTCCCTCCTATTTGGGAAACCTTCATTACTACTATAAGCAACAACAATGTTTTTCCATCATTTGATGAGATTGTTGGAAATCTCACTCAAGAATAATCAAGGATGGTTTTTAGAGGCAAGATATAAAAGCATGAAGAAGGAGAGCCCGTTGCATTCATCACTCATGACAAGAAGAAGAAGAAAGGAAAATGAGGTCCATAAAATTCAAGGAGGCCTCCTCCTCGAACTTCAAATACAAGGTTTGGAAGATCCAAGGAATCATTGCACATTGAATGCTTCAATTTTCATATGAGAGGCCATTATGCTCGAGATTGCCCCGAGAAGAACAATGGTCCACACTACAACAGTAGAAGCAACAACAAAAGGTTTGATGATCGAAGAAGAAGAGATGAAAGAAGAATAAGAGATGCTCCAAGTGATCATGAAGAAGATCGTCGTCCTCAAAGGAAGTCAATATTCTCTAGGTATGAAATTAATGTTTTCAATCAATCTAAATATATTCTTATTTCTGCCCTTACTAGTTCCTCTCCTCCGAATTCGTGGGATAGTTTTTTGGTTGATAGTGTCGCCACTCATCATTTATTTGGGCATAAGGGAGTTCTCTCTAATTTAGTAGAGAGAGAGTCAAATTTGAAAATTATTCTTGGATACAACTCCACCCATCTCAGCAAAGTCTTTGGTGTGTCAAATTTCATTTGGATTCCGATCTGACAATGGTGGAGAATACATATCAAAGGAGTTCATTGATTTTTGCAAGAAGGAAGGTATCAAGAAAGAAACGATTGTGCCATATACTCCCAAAAAAAATGGAGTAGTTGAAATAAAGAACAAGTCTATTGTAGAAGTCGCTCATGCCATGCTCCATGATCAACAGTTGTCGGAGTTCCTTTGGGGAGAAGCAATGAATGTTGCCATATATGTTCAAAACAGGGTACCTCATTAAGATTGGACAACAAGACCCACGAAGAAGTGTTCACAGGTGATAAGCCCGATGTTAGCCACCTCTGTATCTTTGGTTGCTCTGTGTATTTTCATGTACCGAAGGATAAAAGAAACAAGCTAAATGTTACAGGAAGAAAAAGCACATTTGTTGGATATGTGAAAATTCTAAAGCATTTAGAATATATATTCCTGGTCAAAGGAAGGTTGAAATTAGCAGGGATGTAACGTTCGATGAAGATGCTGCCCTTGGGAAAGCAAGGGACCTTCCTCTGCCTCCTCCTCCTCTTGAGAAGAGGAATGATGATATGGATATTTTAGATGGTCCTTCCATGCCCGAATCTGAGACAAACATTGTTGATGATCCCATGGAGCCTATGGATCCCTTAGATCCTCCTCCAAGTGATCCTCCTACTAGGAAGAGGCCACTTTGGCTCTGTGACACATTACAAGATGATGAGAGACGAGTTGTCATCCGAATATCATTTAGAGAAAGGAAGAAGCCATGCAGGTACCAGGTATATGTTGCAACCATGAACATTATGATTCAAGTCAAACATCCCACCTTTGAAGAAGTCGTGAAATAACAAGTTTGGAAAGATGCTATGGCCGAAGAATATGAATCAATAATGAAGAATGACGTATGGGATGTTGTGTTGAGACCGAAAGGGAAATCCATGGTGACTTCAAAGTGGCTATTCAAGATCAAACATGGAGTTGATGGTAGCATTGAGAAATACAAGGCAAGGTTCATGGCCTGGGGATTCTCCCAAAAAGAGGGAGAAGATTATGACGATATATTTGCACCTGTGGCTCGATTTAAAACCATTCGTGTTGTCACTTACTGCAAAATGTGTTTCCATCTGTCTAGAGAGAAATGATCTGAGAAGTTTGCAGTCATTAACCAAGCAGCAGAAAGACTCAAAGCCTAAATCGGACCCTTTCCATTGGAAAGTGCTCTGAACAAGATTTCCAACGATATGTGGAAGTCCAAAAATGGACTCTTGGATCAAAAGATATGGTATGTTGAAGTTTCAAGGATTGAAGCCTTAGGAAGGTATGATATATCGGATATCACATATCGGAGGTCCAGCGACATCGGAGATCGGCAATCACAGCATCAGAGCACTAAAATATCGGTGATCGTGCATCAAGCATATCAGTGATCGCATATCAGAGGTCCTGCATGTCGGGGGTCCAATGCAACGGAGCAGGCAATATCAAAACCTAAAGGAGATCGGTGCATCGCAATATCGCAACATCAAAACATCGGCAATCGGAGAATCAGAACTTTTGAAGGTGACCACCTTTTAAAAGTTGCAACATGGGTAATGTGTCAATAGTGTAAAAACCGTCAGGGGACTCCAATAAAGATTAAAAAAGGATTCCATCAGAAAACCAAAGGTGGACGAGCCCTTTTCTCTCTCCTCTAGCAGGACGCGTGGCAACATATGATTGGTTCTGATAGCTACAATGGCAACTAACATCAGCATGACATGGCAGTACAGAAGGACACGTGGCAGGCAGTTTTGGCGATTTTAGGGGGCCTACAGGGGAAATCTAGGTGACACATGTCACCACTCATGAGGTGCCACGTATAAGTGATGACGTCATACCAGAGATTGCATATCAGAGGTTGAGGATGCCAACACTTTACAACAGTTGGCACTTGAAAAATTCCGATAAAGAGGGACTCTGATATTGGGCTAGCATATGGTCGAGAAGAACTTATAGAACCAAGGGTGCTAAGATCTTAACAACGGAAAAACAACCCCCGGGCAAGAACAAAATGCCCTAGCACCTTAAGGCTAAGCCTCCAGTCACCGCACCCAATCCCATGGAGAAAAATAGAAAGGGGATAAACAAAAGGGGCCAAGGGCATCGAAACTCGTTTTCATAAGGTCCTTTAAGAATCAAAGTCCCAATGAGGAAAAGCTCTGATATTGCACTACGGAAATATTATAGGGCATATTGGGCTCCAATAGCGTAACACAGAAGTGTTAAAAGATGGATGAGTCGGAATCTATGTTATAAAGCACCACTAAGGCCATCACGGGTGATCGCTCCTAGCTCCAGAAAATGGGGAATTCAAGCAATTAATGCGGAAAGTTACAGGTGAACCAGTCGAGTAGCTGAAACATAACGTCATGGCAAAGGTGTGGCCTGATCAGAGGCGATCACAGGTAGTGGCATGGAGATATTTTGTTATGATCATCATTTAGTTTTCCCATGATTGGTTATTATGTACTTTTTGTATTTTAAAGAAAAGAATCAAATCAATTGCAATAATTTGGGCGACAGAGCCTTCACACGCCGAGACAGCTAGTCAATCAGACAGTTGGAACTCGACTAAGATATTTTTGTAATTGTTTTTCAAGCTCTCCCTCTCCTTATAAAAGGAGGGAAGAAACACTTAAAGAAGGTTCAGAATTTTTGGTAAGAACTCTTGGAAAAGGCCTTTCCTGTTTTCGTGAAGGCAGTGTTATGAATCTTGATGTATGCACATTTCTCAGAAGATTAATACAAGATTTCTGGTGATTCCAACTTATTGGATTGTAGTATGTTCATCTCCCTTTGTATTTTCATATATGTTAAATATTCCTCTCAGATTTCATGTCATGTAGTTGCTAGATATATTTCTCATTATATGCAGATTCATTTAGATCAAGCTATTGATGGAAAATTCCTGTATTGATGTGGAAACAAAGTCTTTAAAAAGCGCTCCATGTATCTTAGCATTCCATAAGCATTTCCTTACTCTCGCTTCTCTCTAAATCCAAAGATATAGAATTCTTAAAGTTTAAGCTCTGTATGATGGATTTCTCCTCTACTGTCTTCTACCATTACATATGTCTTAACAATTGATTTGATGCAAGCTCTCAATCTGATTTGGCCACCACTGATCGAGAATTATTTCCTATGTATTCCTATGTGTACGCTGGTTCATACATTGTATCTTTATGAGTGGTTCTGAATCAATCGTATTTGAAATACTTGTGACAAACTATGGTGTTGTAAGTCTTTAAGATAAATTTAATAGCATTAATTAAGATTTCCTAGGCACTGGTCTCCAATCAACCTAGAGGATGTCTCTAGGAGAGACAACATCTTTTTGGCGTCGTTGCCCAGGAACGAATTAGAATATTTTTCCCTGGGTACGACAATTTTTACATTCCCTCTGTCGGGTCAGCAAGGGAAGTGTGGGTTGAAGATCCCTCACCTTGGTGACTCCACTATTTCAATCTTATTGTAAACATTCTAACGACTCCATTGTCAAGTCATAAGTTCATCACCCTGGCTTTTAAGAGGCCCTATACCCACTCAAATACATCTTAGCAAAGAACGCCATATGTATCTGATCCAGAATGACTAATATCCAGAGGGATTTGCAATGAAAAAACCCCCAATACTGATGATCTCAAGGTAGAAGCAAATTTTACATCAACAGGGAAGTCAAGAAGCAAAAATAACCCTAGAGAGAAGAAAAAGGGGAAAGAGGAGGCAGCTTCCTTAAGTCATGGAAGAGAATCCCAAGAACAAAGATAGAGGAGATGGGGAGGTTAATAAACAACTCCTTAAATAAATTGATAAAACTGGAGCTAGAAAATAGAAACCTTCAGCGATAGAACTTCCAGGCTGCTAATCGAGGTTTAAATCCCCAATACAGAAGGCCTCCCCTAAAGAGATTGCAAAGGGAGAGGAAAGAACAACAAGACCACATCCATCCTCCATTATATATAAAAGACAATATGGAGTAGCATATACAAGATGCCAATGAAGTTCAGGGGAACCTGTATTCCTCTTTCTCTAATGAAGAACAAGAAGTCAGAACATATGAAGAAGAGGAGGATGATCTTGATGCAACGCTAAATGATGGTGAGATTGATGATTACTGCAAGCAATTTGTTGATTTCATGTTGGCTCAGCTGCATAAGAAATATGATCTTCGATCATCTAGAAAGAGATCAAGGGGACAAGACCAAAATGAAGGCACTTCCTCCCAAGAGCCTCCTAAGCCAATTGACAAGGGGAAGGGGCCTTTAGATCCAATTATTCAAAAAAAGGAGTCCTTAGATCCAAATTGCTTTAAGCCCGAAGTCCTCAAAAAAGAGAAGTCACCTTCCCTCTCTAGGTCCTTTGTGAGAAAGGAAAAGACCCAAGTAGTGTCTGTGGTTGCCCTAACCAAGAAGATATTGGTCAGAGACTTTTCAAGAAAATAAGGCAACTGCAATTTTCTCCCGTCAGGTCTATGACCTAGTAGCTGACTACATGACAACATTCTTTGGTCAGCAACAGAGGTTGTTTCTAGGGTGTGTATCAAGTTTTTTGTTTGAATATTTTTCATGGTGCACGCTTTTTTTATTTTTAAATTTCAGCAGCATGGAGGCATTAGGTCTAGCACCCAAATGCTGACCTTGTACCATTTTAAGGTTGACCTCACTTGGGTGAATTGAACCCTATGCATAAGCAGGAGTTGTATATAAATAAGCTCACTATGTGTGTGTTTAATTTCCAGTTTTTAAAGTTTGTAGTTTTGCATTTCAGTTTTATGAGGAAAGGACTCCCAACAAATAAATTCCCATGGAAATTTTCTGGTTTTATAGGTTCAATATGTTTTTGACTCCATGCCCAATGGTGAAAACTACTAGTCTCCAGGTTCTTAGCACCTTACCAGCAAGGCATTGTCCCCCATTAGACCCAATGGTGTCACTTACTGCAAAATGTGTTTCCAATTGTCCAAAGAGTAAATGAGCAAATAAGTTCGCAGTCATTTTCCAAGCAGCAGAAGGACTCAAAGCCTGAATCAAACCCTCTCCATTGGGAAGTGCTCTGAACAAGTTTTCCAACGATATGTGGAAGTCCAAAAATGGACTCCTGGATCAAAAGATATGGTATGCTAAAGTTTCAAGGATTGAAGCCTTATGAAGGCTTGATATATCAGAGATTGCATATCGGAGGTCCAAAGACATCGTAGATCGGCAATCGCAACATCAGAGCACCAGAATATCGGTGATCATGCATCAGGCATATCAGCGATCGCATATCATAGGTCCTGCATGTCGGGGGTCCAATGCAGCGGAGTAGGCAGATTCGAAACCCAGAGGAGATCAGTACATCGCAATATCACAACATCGCAACATCGGCAATCGAAGAATCGGAACTTTGAAGGTGACAACCTTTTAAAAGTTGCGACATGGGTAATGTGTTGATAGTGTAAAAATCGTTGGGGGACTCCAATAAATATTAACAAAGAATTCCATCGCAAAACCAAAGGTGGACGCGCCCTTTTCTCTCTCCTCTAGCAGGACGCGTGGCGGCATATGATTGGTTTTAATAGGCTACAGTGGCATCTAACATCAGCATGACGTGGCGATACGGAAAGACACATGGCAGGCAGTTTTGGCATTTTGAGGGGGCCTACTGGTTCAAATATGGGTGACACATGTCACCACTCATGAGGTGCCACGTGGAAGTGATGACGTCATATCGGATATCACATATCGGAGGTTGAGGATGTCGACACTTTACAACAGTTAGCACTTGAAAAATTTCCGATAAAGAGGGGCTCTGATATTGGGCTAGCATATGGTCGAGAAGAACTTATAGAACCAAGGGCGCTAAGCTCTTAACAAAGGAAAAACGGCCCCCGAGCAGGAACAAAATGCCCTAGCGCCTTAAGGCTAAGCCTTCAGTCACCTCAACCAGTCCCATGGAGGAAAATAGAAAGGAGCTAATCAAAAGGGGCCAAGAACATCGGAACTCTTTGTTTTCGTAAGGTCCTTTAAGAATAAAAGTCTCGATGAGGCAAAGCTCCGATATTGCACTATGGCGATATTACAAGGCATATTGGGCTTCGATAGCATAATGCATAAGATGGATTAGTCGACAGCTATGTTACAGATCACCACTAAGGCCATCACGGGTGATCGCTCCCAACTCCATAAAATGGGGAATTCAAGCAATTAAGGCAGAAAGCAATAGGCAAACTGGCCAAGTAGCTAAAGTAGAACGTCATGCCAAAGACATGACCTGATTAGAGGCGATCACATGAAGTGGCATCGAGACATTTTGTTATGATCATCATTCAGTTTTCCCGTGTTTTGTTATTCTATATTATTTGTATTTTAAAGAAAAGAATCAAATCAGTTGCAATGATTTGGGCGACAGAGCCTTCGCACACCGAGATAGCTAGTCGATCAAACAGTTGGAACTCGACTAAGATATTTTTGTAACTATTTTTCAAGTTCTCCCTCTCCTTATAAAATAAGGGAAGAACACTTAAAGAAGCTTCAGAATTTTTGGTAAGAACTCTTGGAAAAGGCCTTTCCTATTTTCGTGAAGGCAATGTTATGAATCTTGATGTATGCACATTTCTCAGAAGATTAGTACAAGATTTCTGGTGATTCCAACTTACTGGATTGTAGTATGTTCATATCCCTCTATATTTTCATATATGTTAAATATTCCTCTCAGATTTCATGTCACATAGCTGCTAGATATATTTCTCATTAGATGCAGATTCATTTAGATCAAGTTATTGATGGAAAATGCATGTATTGATGTGGAAACAAAGTCTTTAAAAAGCACACCATGTATCTTAGCATTTCCTTACTCTCACTTCTCTCTAAATCCAGAGATATAGAATTCTTAAAGTTTAATCTCTGTATGATGGATTTCTCCTTTATTGTCTTCTACCATTACATATGTCTTAACAACTGATTTGCTGCAAGATCTCAATCTGATTTGGCCATCACTGATTGAGAATTATTTCTTGTGTATTCCTATGTGTACGTTGGTTCATACATTATATCTTTATGAATGGTTCTAAATCAATCTTATTTGAATTACTTGTGACAAACTATGGTGATGTAAGTCTTTAAGATAAATTTGACATCACTAACTAAGATGTCCTAAGCACTGGTCTCCAATCAACCAGAGGTTGTCTCTAGGATAGACAACAATTCGTTCGGTAGTTTCTCTTGCCACAAGTCAAGGATGGACCTTTCATCAGATGGACGTGAAGACAACATTCCTCCATGGTATGTTACAAGAAGAAGTGTACATTGAGCTGCCACGTGTTTGCAAGTTGAGGAAGGCAATATATGCTTTGAGGCAATCCCCCGAAGCATGGTACACCCATATCGACAGTTATCTGGTGATGCTGGGATTCACAAGAAGCAATGTCGATCCTAACCTCTACTTCAACGTAGTCCACGGTATGTCGTTGATTTTAGTTTTATATGTTGACGACATATTCTTGATAGGTAGTGAGCCCCTGATGATCGAGCGTAAGAGGGAGTTAGCCTTTTAATTTGAGATGGACCTTGGATTCATGCACTACTTTCTAGGCCTTGAGGTGTGGCAAAGGCCTGGTGAGATTTTCCTTTCACAAGGAAAATATGTTATGTTGTTAGAGAGATCTGGAATGGCAAAATGCAAGTCCCTACCCACACAGATGGAAATGAATTTCAAGAAGTTATGTGGAGAAGCCGCATGCCCTGATTTGGAGAATCCATCCAAGTATAGACAGTTGATTAGGACTCTGATGTTCTTCGTGAACACATGTTCGAACATATGCTATGCAATGAACACGTTGATTCAATTCATGACCGAACCTCTCCATGCACATTAGATCACTGCCAAACACATTTTGAGATATCTGCATGGGATGATCACCATTGGTCTGAGATATTTTGCTAGAGATGTTCGACTTCATGGATACATTGACGTTGACTAGGTAGGAAACGTTGTCGACATGAAGAGTATGTTTGGATGTTGTCTTAGCCTTGGATCTACCATGATATCTTGGATCAACAGGAAACAAAAGTCTGTAACACTGAGTACCACCAAGGCAGAATACATTGTCACTAGCATGGCTAGTTGCGAAACAATTTGGTTGAGAAAGCTCTTTGGAGAGTTATTTGAGCAGGTCCTAGACACTACAGTGATATATTGCAACAACAAGAGTAGGATCTGTCTGGCGAAGAATCCCATATTCCATGACAAGTCCAAGCACATAGAGATTCAATATCATTACATTCGAGACATGGTGCAGAGAGGAGTCGTTAGACTCCATCATATATCGACAAATAAGCAGATGGTAGATATTCTCACCAAGGCTTTGTCCAAAGGAAAGTTCTTGGTCTTGAGAGAGCAGCTTGGACTGACAGATGTGACCCCTCCTAATAAGGGGCATCGTTGATCGAGGATACTTAGTCAACTCTTCCCCCTGTTTGAGCTCCCAGGGTGTGGAATTGAGATGGAGGGCTCTTGGGGTTGAGGATCTCTAGACAATAAGGCATCACCCCTATATACCACCCATAGGGTGTGTGTGATCCTTGTATATTTTGATAAGTCGGGTATCTCCCCCTATCTTGGTCTTTGCAAAGTATACCCCAATTGGCATCGTCCCCACAAGTTGGGCTTGTTGGGATTGTCCCTCCCCATCTAGCCAATGAGTTAAGGAGGATTGGGGGTGTGTGATCCTTACCTTAGGTAAGTCGTGTATCTCACCCAAGCTCGGATTATGATGCAAGATTTCTACCACATGACTCTTGAGGGTCATTGTTGGGAAGATCAGTAGGCAATAAGATGGGTTGAGATGAGCTCCCCTATATCACCTATTGATCGATATGGGGTTGAAGATATTTAGCTCCCCCATGAGTTCTAGGTTGAGATGTGCTCCTCGATGTAGTTTCAGGTTGAGATGTGCTCTCCAACGTTATAGAAGGTGCTAGCTAATGCTCCCCAATGATTCTTCTTCTTTAGATTCGAGAATGTTTTAGCAAAAGAGTTGAGCAAAGATGGGACATGATATAATGACAGGATACACATGATTATTACATGATGCAGTTAGAATTTCTCCCTAGCTAAGAGGAAGTGTTAATTTGGCAGCTCAGTGACAAATTCCAACCATGGGACTAGATTCCTCTTTTTGAGAGGACCAATTTTGACTATTGAAGCACTCAATTTGGTTAAGGGAAAGTGTACTTATGAAGAAAATCCCACATATGCACATTTGGACATGTCAGCCCTAACAGCAAATTGGACACCCTTGGAAACCTATAAATACAAGTGACCTCAAGCTAATTTGGAAATCACCAAGCATCTTCTTCTCTTCTTCATTGATTGGTTCGCACAAGTCTGAGGCTGGGTCAAGGAAATTGTTTCGCACAGGTTTGAGATTACAGAGTTTGAAGCTCGCACGTGTTTCTAGGGTTTTGGGTCACAGTCGTAGGCTTGTCAAAGCCAATTTTCCACTGTAGTTGCAAGCTTGCAAGCTCAAGGTAGCGATTGGGAGCTCTCAGTCGCACACATGCCTCTTCCTCCCTGTGACTGGAAAGTAGGGCTAAAATTTGACATTTTACCGCAATTGACCGTTGACAGGAAAAGTTATCTCTAATCTATATTGATGACAAAAACATATTTATGAATGTTGTTGGGATAATTTTGTTGGATGATATTGTGTTGGCCTTATTGTACTCTTTGTTGAACATTTTCTGACAATCTAATAGAAGAATTTCAAATGGTTTTCCCCCTTGTGGGGTCTTTCCCTGGTCTTTGACCAAACCTAGTGTCTCTTGTTGATGTGTTGATTGTCTCTTTTGTCATTGCATTTAATGTTTTATCTTCAATTACTGTTGGTGATTGGAAACATTAATTGTTATTGAAAATATTGATAATTGAATAATTAAACTAGGCTAAAGTAATTGAAACAGCATAGAACAGTCTGAAAATTAACATGTGTCCTGACTTTAGGGCCCTTAACAAGCTCACTATCAAGGACAAATTTCCTATTCTAGTGGTTGATGATCTGCTTAATGAATTACATGGTGCAATTTTTTTACCAAGTTGGACCCCCGCTCACACTATCACCAAATACAGATGAAGGAAGTTGACATTCCCAAGACAACCTTCTGAACTCATGAAGGCCATTATGAATTCCTGGTCATGCCATTTGTTCTCTGTAATTCCCCATCCACTTTTCAAAACCTCATGATCCACCTTCTGAAACCATATCTCAAAAAATATGTCCTGGTTTTTTTTTATTACAATTTCATCTACAGCATAACATGGGACAGACACCTTCAGCATGCTGACCAGGTATTGCAACTACTCCAAGATCACAAATTATTTGTCAAATTATCCAAGTGTTCCTTTGGCATGGAAGAAGTACAGTATTTGGGACACATTGTGGATCGTGAAGGAGTTAGGGTTGATCTGAAAAAGATTCAGGTAATGCAAGATTGGCCCCAAACAAAAATCTCGAAGAGTTTGAGGGGATTCTTGGGTCTCACGAGCTACTATCGCAAATTTTTCAACAATTATGGACGCATTTCCAGGCCCCTCACTAATCTTCTCAAGAAAAATTCATTTCTATGGAATGGATCAGCTTAGCAGGCCTTCTTGGCCCTCAAACAGGCCATGTGCTACACTCCAATATTGACCTTACAAGACTTCAAAAAACCTTTTGTGATTGAATGTGATGCTTCAGGTACAGGAATTGGTGCAGTATTAATGCAAGGAGGTAGACCATTGGCTTTCACTAATCAACAACTTAGTGGCAAACATTTGGGTCAATCTACCTATGAGAATGAAATGATGGCCATCTTACATGCAGTAGACATTTGGCAACCATACTTATTGGGGTGTCATTTCCAAATCTGCACTGACCATCATAGCCTAAAATATTTCCTAGAGTAGTGTCTATCGTCGCCACAGCAAAATAAATGGCTCACAAAAATGTTGGGATATGATTATGAGATAATTTACAAGAAGGGATGTGACAATGTAGTGTCCAATGCCTTATCGCGCCAATTTGAGGAAGAGGGCACCCTATTATCCCTCTCTCTACCCATACCAAATTGGATTGAAGTAGCCCATCATGAATGGTTCTCCCACCCCTCTGTCCCAACTCATTAACAAATTACAAGCAGATCCTAATTCCTCAGAGGATTACTCTTAGAAGGATGAGGTTCTTCGATATAGGGATCAGGTAGTGTTATTACCGACCTCCACCCTCAAACCTTGCATCTTGGAAGAGTTGCACTCCTCTCTAGTTGTTGGACATTCAAGCTTTCAGAAGACTTATGCACGAGCACTCCACTCTTTCTTTTGGACCAGCATGAAGCTCGACATTCTTACTTTTGTAGGTGAATGTGAAGTATGCCAACGCAACAAAGGGGAAATGATCAAGCTACCAGGGATAGCAAGGGAAGAAGCATATGGTTTTATTGTAATTGAGATCTGCTATGTTGTTGGTTTCCCCCTCGAAGAGGCAAGTGAACATTGTATTATGCTTTTGAAAAATAAAATATCTTTGCAACTTGTCTCAATTCATGTGATATTTTTATGCTTCTAGAAATATTATTTCGTATTTTTGTCATTTTAGTATTCTCGCAGGTCAAGTGCATAACAGAGGGAGGAGAAGGACCACATGAGCTACATGAGCTTGATCCTCAACCAGATCTTGGGTCTTACTACAAATTTTATGAATAGGGACAAATAATACCCACCAAATTTGTAGTCCCAATCCTCCTTGAGCTAGAAAGAGAAAGAGGTTGAACCCATCGATGGATGTAGATTGAAAAATCTAAGGGAGTTGAGGATGTGGGCCTGATGGAAGAGAAAATGAAGAAGATGGGTGGAGATATGGTTGATTTGAGGTTGCGAAAGGAAACCATGAGGGAACAACTACAAATGGAGAACAAGAGATTGAAAGAGCAATTGCAGGAGAAAGAAGGGCAACTTGCCACCATGGCAAGCTTGGCTATGGAGGCCACCCAATGCAGACATCCCTCAAAAACATATGCCATGTTCCTCAAAGAGTAATGGCTTCAGTTTCAAATCAAAACTCTAGCACAATATGGTTCACTACCCTTCCAAAACTACAAACAGTTCATTGAATTTTGTCATAAAGCTAGTGTGGAGGACAGAGCTAAGATGGCAGAATTCTACATGCACAACCTCATATTGACTAATATGAACTTTTGGGATCCAAATTCTAGGATGGGGGATGTACAACTGATGGCATTGGCCTCTTGGCTGACCCATGAAGAGGCAAGGGTTGAAAAGGAAGAAAGGGTCATATCCAAAGAAACTAATGAGCCCCTATGGGTTAGAGCAGAGTTGAGGACCCCTCACCTTGTCATCAGCAACCATAGGATCATCTTTGAGGATCCAAAATTGGTACCACTCTACATAGAGAAGCAAGAGCAAGTCATCCTACACTCTGAAGACATTTTCATACTGTTAGGGGACTGAGGGCTTGCAGGCTTGTCAAAAGAGATATCACTCATTACCACATAACTTGCAGATCAAAGAACACCACTCTCTAGAGAGACTAAGGAATGCCCTGGAGAAGACACCCTTATACAAGAGGATAGTTCAAAGATTGAAGGTCAATTGGATTGGGTTTAATTTCATCCCTCCTTTGTTGCTAGGGATACAAGAAAAGAAACAACTGATTGAAGAGCAACAAGAGTGGGCAGAAATAGAGAAAAACGCAAAGTTCCACCTTCAAGAGGGCACTCCTACAAAGATACCTTGGGATGTTAGGGCAGCCACCAGGGCTATACATGAAATGGAATTAAGTGGTTGAGTTTCTCAAAGGGTGAGAAACACCTTTAGTAGGGGGTGATGATGGGCCTCATTAATAGGTATATAACAAGGCCCATCTGGCCATCCTTCAGCATATATTTACCTCTTTCCTCACATTTGATAACATATTTTTTACTATAATGTGTTTATTAGGAAGACTAAAGGATGTTTATCATATCTTGTGGCCTAACATGATTAATGTGCAGGAAAATGGTGCATTTACTATGCAGAAATATGTTGGAGGCAGTTGGAGAAGATGTAGGAGGCTTGTCCCTTGCATTTACTCACCTACAACTCGACTTGCTCCCTGTATTTACTCACCCATAGTTCGAGGATCTACTAACAGTTGATGCACTCAAATATTGCAAGGATCTCAGGGAGCTAGATCCACTTTTTTAGGGTTTTTTGATGGAAGCAACCCTCTTTCCAAGCAGGTCGCCCCTCAGTCATTTTTGTATAAATAAGGAAGCCCAAGGACTCAATAGGATTCGAACTTTTGGAGAAGATAGAGACTACTAAGAGCTAGGAACTCGTACTTGTCATTTTCATTCCCTTCATCATGTACTTGAGCACTATTTTATATTAATGAGAAGCCTTATGTTATCTTAAATCTAAGTTTGCTTTAGAGGGTTGATTACCCTTGGGTTAGGGCCCAACCCAGAGGCTCTAGTCTCTCTCCTTTGTGTATTTTATTCATGCATTTTCTTTCCTGTATCTAGATAGCAGCATTTTCTTTCCTTTATAACAGAATTGGTGTATGAGAAAAAAAATTGTGCAAGTCTATCAATCACCTCTCTTGTGAGAAGTGTGGTTGGAGATATTGCGTTGGCAAGCCAAAAAGATATAGTTATTCTTTTTCTACACTAGTTGGATCTTTAATTAGTCTTCTCTTTGCATCTTTGTTTTCTAAAAATTTATAATTTATTTAGCAATTTCTTTCAAGCATAGGAAGCATAATATCTTGTGGTTGTAGGTCCTGTGCAGACTACAAGATAGATTTCCTTTTAATGCAATAATCAGATCTTGAATAAAATTCAACTCATCATTTCCTTGTTATTTCAATTTTCTACAATTTGCATTGTTAGCATGCTCTAGATGTTTGGCAATATTGAGTAACTTTTGAGATGTGCAAGTCCTACTGTTGAATTGCAGGATATAGCACTATCATTCCCACTTCTCATCATACCATCAGCTCCTTTCTTTCTCCCTCAAAAACTCCTTCAAAACATTGTTCACCGAAAGTTCATTTATGGTTAGTTGAAGACCATCATGTGCATCTCTCCTTGTGCAAGATGGGCCCCTGAGGGGTACTAAGCTTGGCAAGGGCCTCATCCAACCTTCTTCCACCTTCCCTTACCCTTCCTCACCTTCAAAACACCTTTTTAGCCCTCAGAATGCTCATAGATTCAATCATGTAGCAAATCAAGGCAATCATGTAGCATCATGTAGCAATCTTGTAGCACCGTGTAGAAGCCCTCCAAACTTGACCAGAATTGTCCTTAAAGCTTGATTTTTGCCTCATAGCCCTTCATAATGCCCCTTAAGCCTTGAAACCACAATTATGGAATATTAGAGACCACTTAGGACTTGTATTTTCACCATGGCAGCACTTAGGGTTAGTAAACAAGTTCATGAATTGAATGGAACGACAATGATTTACATAATCACTTAATGAAGCACTTAATGGACTTTATTACTAAGATATAGTCTTTTTTTAATGCAGTGATTGAAGGTTGATTGCATGTTATTTACTTCATGCAAGTTAGAATAGGTTTTCCTTCTCTGTTTTATGTTATCTCAGCTAGGGTTTCTATTTCAAGCATTGTTATTTCTTATACATAGACTATGCCTTTCCTTTGATGCAACATTTACATTCTACAAGTAGATTAATGTTTACATTATGCAAATAGAGTAGCCTTCCCATTTATGCAAGTAGAATAGCATTTACATTTATGCAAGTAGGTTAGCCTTTACATTTCTACAAAGTAGAGTAACATTTCCATTTTTGTAAATAGATTGACATTTCCATTCCTGCAAGTAGATTATAACTTCCTTTTATGCAATCTCTTTTTCTTGCAAATCTAGATTCAGTTGATAGAGTGGTCTTTGTATACCTTGGTTTGGTCCATTGCCTCAGAGTAACTTGAGTAGAGTTTATCCTACTATGCATACAGCACTGCCACCTCTTAAGTTTGTACAAACCCTAGGTTGATAATTAAAGTTGGTAGCCTTGGGAGTTGCAACAGCCTTGTTGCAATACTGGAACTCATCAATCACCATTCTTAAAAATATCACAAGATGCATGAGATACTAAAAGTTTTCCATGATGTCCCTTCTGGGGGTCACTTTGTGGACAAAAGAACTGGGTACAAGGTGCTCCATCAGGGGTATTATTGGCCCACCATCTTCAAGGATGCCAAGCAGTGCATGAAGAGATGCAATAACTGTCAACACATGGGAAGGCCTGTACAATCAGATGATATATCATCACATCCGTAGTTGGTGTTAGAACGCTTTGAAAAATGGGTTGTTGATTCTGTGGGACCAATCAAACATTCTTCTTATTGGAACTCCTACATTATTTCTTGAGAAATATAGGGGCAACTAGATTAGGTGACTTATCTTCTTTGATAATTGCTTGTGATGTTCTTTTACTTAATTTGATGTACTTATAGTCGGCTCTTCTTTACTTGATTATTATAGTGTTCTTTAATCATAAAACAACTGCCAAACAATGAAGAACAATGAGACAAGAGGACACACAATGTAGGTTGCAAGCCAGGGTCAAAACCTCTCCTCGTGAGTAGAAAACCCCCAAGAATTATTATCTTCTTATAGAATGTTCAGATGATGAATTCTAAGACCTTGACCCTTGATAAAAACCCCTCCAAGACCAAGTCAAAACTTCTTTTAATGAGCTTTCCTTCACAAAGTCAATGCCAATCAAATTTGCTTCAATTCTTGAGGTTTTGGCTTCTATTGCAGGTCTGCAACTTTCGACATGCCTGCTATCTCTGCAATTTCGCACATGGGAAGATTTATTGCTAAAATGACTTTCTCTTCCCTTCACTTGATGCGTCTCCTCTTTCTAGATAACTCAGCTTGCAATGTAAGTCTTCTTGATACCAAATCTCTATTTCTTGACATCTCTGCAATTCGGTCTTACTGAAGTCAAAGATGCCCTAATAATTTCGCACATGTGAGGTGAAGTAGCCCTAAAAACAGTTTGGTTCTTCCTCCTTTTATTCTTCTCTCCTTCGTTGATTATCCTTGTGCTTCTTGTGCTTGTTCGAACTTCATGGATGTCTCTCAAAAGAGTTCAAATACCACCTATATATATATATATGCTTTTGTTGAATCCCTAATTAGGTCGACTTGTCCTTGCTTGTAGATTGACATCTCTTCTTGAAGGTTGACTTGTCTTGGAGGGTGTCTTTTGACATTTTGACTTTACAATAAATTTCTTTGACTTGATACATGATGCTCAAACGGGTTTTATACATATTACAATGACTCAATTTACTCCTATACTTTATGACAAAGCCCTAGAAGCACTCAATGGGTGCTTGACCAACAAATAAAATGACCTTGAGCATGAAACCCATGCTACAAAATAATAATAATAAAATTTATTTTTCTCTTTACATCAAATACATATAATCATAATTACATTATGAAGACCAAACCTAGTTACACATTTCAACACTAACTCTTAATTAGGGAGGTATTCATAATCCATACAAGATACTTGGACATTCTCATATCGAATAATTCTCATAAGAAGAGTCAGATTGCTAAGCCATCTCATAACCTATCGTATCAGCTTATATCATTGCATCTCATCATATCAACCAGCATTGTCATATAGCAAGGCCTTGACTAACAGCTCTATCTCTCCACAAGAATAGAGCACAATGTTGGGGAGACAATGATTTATAGATACCTTCACCATTGTCTCTTAAGGAACCCATCCAAATGTTCACAAGGTATGTCCTTCTAGGACCATTCCCATCTTGGATTAACACATCCTCATGGAATTTCCTCTTCGACTCCTGTTACCTATTGGATGCCCTACCTCATCCTCAAAGAGTATCATAATCAATCTCAGATGCTTATGCTCTGGAATAGAATAAAACTCTGTAATAGAGTAACTTGTTGCACTCTTAAGTGAGTCTATATTGAGGGTTGGTCTAGTGCCTGCAACCTCTCTCTTGCCTTCAAGATGAGAGGGACGCTAAATTTCTTCCCCATGCGATACCCAATACCCAAAATTAAAAACCCCAAGGGTTAGTTCAATTGGTTGAGTCCCCATCGTTAAAGCACCTTTGTTATTGACAAGTCACGAGTTCAATTCTCTCGACACTCTCGAGGTTAAGCTCCGTGGTCGAGCAAGCAAGAAGTGATCCCTTCAGGTGGATATTCCTGGTACAAATATTTCGTGGACGTAGTGATGACCGATCTCCAAGGTTCATGAACCACATAAAAATAAAAATAAAATTAAAGAAGAAGAAAAAAATCTAACGGGCATTGCAAACCTTATACTAACACCATGAAAACAAAGAAAATAAAGGCACAAAGTTTTCCACATCCCAAGGAATATGGTAGATTGGAGTAAAGCACCACTCCACAAAAGCTCAATTAATGGCAACAAAAACTACACATTTCCCCTTGTTTGCTTGACAGAAAATGGTCACAATATCCTTAAAGCTCAATCCTTTAAGCAATTTTTGCAAAATAAGGCTAAAAACACGTTCTAAAGTGGACCCGATATCAACGAAGAAATAAATTCTATTGTCTTATAAATAAGGAAATTATTGTGGTAATTCAAAATTTGAAGTTATCATGATAAATATTGGCAATATTATCAGTGAATTGGATTCTAGCGATATTATCATGAGAATGATGATAACATCATGACAAGTGTAACACTGAATGGGGTGGGGACATCCCTTGGGTTTCCTTCTAAGATTTTCCTTGGAAAATAAAATTATATATAAATATATGGACCTTTGTCAAACAAATAACACAATACAATACCTAGTATATGTAAATTACCATATCCTTGAGGTCATCGGTGTAGCATGGGACTCAGCTCTACCTTGCAGACCTATAGGATTTATGCAGTGTAGACTTTTTCGGCCCTGTAGGTCCAAAAAGCTCATACCATGGGGCTCACAAGGATTATACTATGCAGATCTACTATCTTTATAAATGTGGTTGGATAGAATGGTGGTGCCCAGCCTCTTGTATATACACTGGACTAGTCTTTATGTCTAGCAAGCCTGTCCTAGTTATGTAGTATATTTTCTCTGAGCCCTGAAGGGAAAAAAACTCATATAATGTGGGTCCATAGGGCTCATGCTATACAAGCACATTACCTTTATAAGCACGGTGATGGGGTGGACATACAAATGGACAGATTAAATTGTATAGATGAAAATATATCTGAAAGTGCCAATCAGAGAAATTAGAGGACTTGCGAAAGCTGCTGTAGTATGCTTGCATCAGCAGGTCCGTCCTACAAATGTGCTTCTATGTCTACACTTAAAATATTTACCTAATATGTTGCCAAGTACACACTAATTTTGGACAGATTAAATTGTATAGATGAAAATATATCTGAAAATGCCAATTAGAGAAATTAGAGGACTTGCGAAAGCTGCTGTAGTATGCTTGCATCAGCAGTTCAGTCCTACAAATGTGCTTATATGTCTACACTTCAAATATTTACCCAATATGTTGCCATGTACACACTAATTTTCAAAGATGCGGAATTAAAGAAAGAGGCTGGCTTGAGATCCTATAAGTTGGATAACAACAATGACAAACAAACATCTATAAAGAATGTAAAGTAAAAAATCTATTGAAAATTGGATAATTAAGGTGTATGTAAAGATATTTACATATTTAGCAACTTTAAAACCAAATAATAATAATCTATCTTTAAGGTCACGGCCAAGTCAAACACCAAATTGATGTATGAGACCACTCTGTTGTAATAAACCAAGAAATTGAACTTCATTTATTTCAGATAATCTTCTATGAAAGCCTGAAACATGTTTGTTAACAACAGCAAGTCCACCTGGAATGAGAAACATCTTTGCAGGCTCTTTACCAGTAAAAAGAATATAAATAAGGCTAAACAGAGAAGTGCAAAGCATATATGCATTCTTGAGAAAGCATAAATCCATTCAAATTAACACCAGTCAAAAAGAAGCAAATTAAAAGGTTATCAGATTTGACGATGGCAAGGAACATTGAACAGATAGTCAGACAGAAAACTGAAATGCTAAAGCAGCCAACAGGAAGGTCAAATAGTGTGATGCTTATTTTCATTATAATCATGAATTGTCAAAGAGAATGAGCATTGTTGACCACTACATTTAAAATCCATCAACGGGACTGGAGTCTCCTGCATCTTTTTGTATGAAAGGATACAAAAATATAAGTGATTTCATGGTAAATATAGTCATTCAAGAAGTCTCAGATCCTCCTTTAGTTGAATCATAAATGCGAAAGGCAGCCACTAACATAGTAAAATTACCAACGAGAGTCAATGCAGCTTGTATCGCCACCAGAATCTGCACTACAAATGCACATATATAAGGATGAATGTAATAAAAGAGATCAGATATGAAAGAATTAGATATTCACAGTTCAAATCAGTGATGTTGGTTTGACTGCCTCAGTATAGTGAAAGCCCAGGTATTTAACAGTCGTCACTCTCTGTCTAATTTCGATGGAATTCTTCAGTAAAATAATGTTTATAATGGATGGGAAGATAATGACTTCCTACGTTGTCCACCATATAATAGAGCAGTCTCTGTTATCAAATCTAGCATGTTTCATTATAGACACCAAATTTCCTTAGATGACTATGCTTTGTAAAATTTTAAAATTTCTTGTTCATAATTAGAAATTTGGAAGTATATCAGCCATGCATCTAAACATCCAGTATATTTGCCAATCTTCCTCATTTTCCCATAATCAGAGAGTATGTTGTATAAGCAATGTTTGGAGCTCTTTGTCTACAAATATTTGATTAACTGTTTGATATCTTTGTTCACAATAATGCATCCACAAATATGTGAACTTCTACTTTCAACTCATTAACAACAGCGGGTGGACATTACCTCTTTCTTTAACTGAAATGTGTAAGTCAATCATGGGAAAAATCTCATACAAATAAATTATGTACAATGGAGAACCTCAGGTGCATTGCCCAGTCATCATAACGTTGGAGCTACTCCAAGCAACACATCCCATTAATTACCTATATTTTCATTAATTGATAATTTGTACGAGGTTAGGCTTCTCTCCCTCTAGTGATGTTCTTAGTTGATTATGCTTATGCTCCCAGGGTCCCTAATGTACAGTGTATTATGCTAATGCTAATGGGGATCCGAATTTAAGGAAAAAAGTGGACTGTATTTACATCCTTAGTAGAACTACGTTTAACAGTCCTTTGGGCCTTTTTTCCCAATTATTAAAAAGGGAGTAAAAACTTGTCAGCAACAGTACGGGATGTGATGGCTGCAGTGCTCAAGAGTCATTAAAAATTGTCAGCAACCATAGGCTATGTGATGGCTGCAGTCCATAAGAGCCAAAACACAGAAATTACCTGAACTTACCTGAGATGTTCCCTAAATGTCCCCTGATCTTGAGGGCATCACCACTTAGTCTTGAGAGCATTGCCCAATATCCCTAAGTACCTGGGTCCTGGAATGATGGAGGATGCAAGGGACAACAGTCCCCCATCCCTGGGAAGGCATCCCAATGTAGTAGTTTTTTAAGGCTTCGAACCCTTCTAACTTGATCCCCTGTTCCTCCTTTTACTTTTCTATGTGTTTCTTCCTTTTCCATCCAACTACTTTCCCCTACACAAATTTTATCTTTTAGAATACAAACTTTAATTTCCAATTTCATTTTCTAAATTTGAAGCCCTGTGTCTCTTGTTTCCTCCCACTTTCTCCTTCCCCCTTTTTTTCCAGCATATCCCATTTTCCATCCATGTAGTTCTTAAGAGAGCACATAGCAATCTCCTACTATCGAGGATTGTTCTATTGGCTACCCTCAGCCTTGGCCATTCTCTAGATGACACTCTTAGACTATGCCTCGTGATTTCTACAGATTGAATGTCCGACCAATGCATCTTGTGTCACTCTCTGTGACTACACAACGTTGTATCCCATTTGTGTTGTAGTCTTTGGTTGTTTTGGCATGTTCTTCCATGCTTTGGGTGAACAGTTTTCTACTTTATTTTATTTTAGTTTATTAGATTAGGATTCATTGGAGAAGCAATGTGAGCTCCTTATAAAGCCTAAAAAAATGAACAAACATGTAAAGAATGTCGACATAGCACAAGTATAAAGTATTACAGATGGGGAGAAGTTCATACACCTGTATAGAAAGCCTCAAGTGTGGAAAAATTAAAAGACAACCAAAATCGAAAGCAATTGAGGAGCTGAGAAAAATATTTCAGGGTGTAAGAATCAAATATCAACTTTAAATCTTTAAAGGGAGGAAACTAGAATATAATTCAATACTATATGTTTATTTGAAGGTTGTACAGCTTTTTCGAATCAATATGGTGAAATAAAAAGAAATGGCATAGATTGGTGTTTTCTTCAAAATAGTTTTGTCCCGTAACTATGACGTGAACTACTCAGGTGGCTATTGAAAGTAGAACAGCAAAGAACTTGAGAACTATGATGTGCCATCTAAATAAGATCGTGTATCCTTTTTGTCCTGAAAATATGAGTTCCTTTTATCCTCTCTTTATCATCATAGAAAGTAATGAAAGAGCTATGGTTCAAATTTTACATTACCCATGTCTAATTCAAATTGAAATCCTTGTAAACTAAACAATCAACAAAAGTCAATTACCAAGAAACCATTCAAAATTTATTGCCATTACTAGCCTATGAACATCATTGTCTTTCAGTCTCATGGAATTTCATGTTTTCCCACCTTAAATTTTTAAATTATCATCCTCCAGAGCCCACCATGCAATATATTCTCAATATTCCAAATAATATGCACCAGCATAGATCTATCTTAACATTGTGTCTATTAATTATTGAGAGGGACTAAAAAAAGGAGATACCAATCTCGTGGTGATATATCTGTGTGTGTGTGTGGATGGAGAGAGCGAGAGAGAGTAATGCTTGGTATATCCCTTCTAGTGAAAAAATTGCTTTAGAGATTCATCTTCTTCCCATGGTTGATATGATTTGAGTACTAGAGTGTTATATGTTGAAATGTGTAGCTTGGGAGGTACTCCCACAACCCTTGGGGTACTGGGTTTGTGTGGAGTTGACCCACGAAAATGGAGCTTCGTGGGCAATGTACCCAAGTGGTGGGCTTTGTACCCAAAGTTGTGGGCGCAAGGCCAAGGTGAAAAATAGTTGTTTAATCATTGTTTGCATGAGGAGCACCCTTGAAGGGCTGAGGGGTACCTAGGGATTCAATGATGTGGCAAAAATCAAATGGAAATCATTTTATCTCTAATGTTAGTTGGGTTTTTATGCGTAGGTTCATGTCAGCTTGGCCTACAAGACATGACCCTTCGTGGAGAATGACACCACATAAGATTACTATAAGTAGAGGTGAAATGGAGTTCATTTGGTATCATCCAAGTGCAACATAGCTCAAGGAGTCATCAAGCCAAGTGATCGAGTTCCTCAAGAAGTGAAGCCGGAGTTGAAGGAAGGATCTATGTTTGTCTTCTCTTGTGATCTAGTCGAGCTTGTGGACGTTTGGTCTAGCATCATGCTTCTTTGTTGAAGGCAGCCAAGTTTCTGTTGAGAAGAGACCTGAAACAAGGTCGAGTTATCTCTGTTCTGCGAGATCAAAGGAGGGCCAAGGGTCTGTCGCTGTAGGAGGAGGGCTGAGGGCCTATTCTGCTAGGAAAGGAGGCCAAAAAGCCTGTTTGGTTGCGGCAGAGAGGCCCGAGTAGCGTCAGGTCACAGCGCAGGGAAAAGGGGCTTGTTTGGCCAAGGATGAGGGCTACTGCAGGCTGAGTTAGGGCAACCACATGCCTGTGATATGATCAAAGTCTGAGGGAAGACCGAAGGTGTGATAAGTCTGTGGGAGAGTTGCGATAAGAGGCTAATGTTAATGGAGTTTTGTTGCTAGTGGAGCAGCTGTCAACAGAAGTGTTGAACAGCAGTACTTTGGTGCCCAAGTACTGTGACATTAGAGGACTAATATCACTATTAAGAGGCTACCATATGAGCCCTAGATCAGTCATCTTGGAGGACTGTGTGAGGGCTGGTGTGTGTACCCCAGTTCATAGATTTGGTATGGCAAATCAGTGATAAGAGGGTTGTGTGTGAAGACCCTAATAGCAGGCATTCTGGGAGCAGCTAGAAGGTTGCCAGAGGGCAGATTGTGAAGATGTATGTTCAGTCTTCTTGGAGCAACAGGAGGATTGATAGAGACATATTTGATGAGCTGAAGATACAAGAAAATCTGAAGTTGCAGACCTTCTTGTGAGTAGCAGTAGAGGTGGCAAAGGACCTGCCAGGTGTTCAAGGTATTTGGACTGAAAGGGCTAAGTAAAGCACTCCTTCAACAAGTAAGTCAAGTGTGTCTTGTTCAAGGGGAGTTTGATTGTCATACATTGTTGACATCAAGCCCTAGTCTTTTCCTTGTATCAGAGCTGATTGTAAGGGCCATGATCCCCGTACAGAAGCCCTATGTTTGTTGTAAGTAGTAATACAAGCAAGTTTTGGGTTGTGAAAAATCTATTTTGTACTACATTGATTCATTGTACATTTTCTCTGTGTAAAGTACTTGTGTTGTGGCATTTTACTATGTTTATGATTGTGTTTTAGACATAGACCTGATTCTAAAGTGCCAAGGAAAAATCAACATTATATATATATATATATATATATATATATATATATATATATATATGTTGAGACAATAATTCAAGTGTGTTTACAACAATGGAGGTATCTGAAAGACCTGGTGCTACACGAGAGATTCCGCTCGAAGCCAATCCTAAAGTGATGAGTCAGTTTGCGTGGGGCCTTGGTATACCTAAAGAAGAAGCTTTCTCTGATGTTTATGGTTACGATGACGAGTTATTGGATATGATGCCGAAACCTGTGTTAACTATAATCTTCCTTTATCCACTTAATGATGCAGCACACTGCCGAGAGACGGGTTGTTGCAACAACAAACTGGATCTCCTTCTTCATGCGATGGATGATCTCTGGAGATCTGACACAATTACTATAGATCGGGAGCATGGGGATCACAGACAAGTCTTTTGTCTTGCAAATCTGTTTTTGGAACAGCAGTTCTCAAGTGATATTTTAATTGGAGCCCTCAACCTACTTCCTGCAAGGATATCACCCTTCTTATACATAGATCGGGACATGCATGGGCTTGCTGAAGCTCCAATAATTGCATATCTGCCTTATATATGCCCAGATCTGACAGAGAGGTGTTCAAATAATAATCTTAAAGTAGAACTGGAAGCAGAGGACTCCTTTCAAATTTGTGCAAAGATTCCTGATGGCAGAACTCTTCTTATCAGGGTTCGAAAGGATTTCTTGGTATTGGATCTGAAACGAGAAATCTATAAAAGAACAGATATCCCATTGGAGATGCAAAGTCTGATCTGTGTAGGAAGATCTCTTTAAAATGCAATGTTGCTCCCATGCCAAGGCGTAGAACGAAATTCTACAATCTTTGTCAATCTGAGGTTGAGGGGGGGACTGCCTGGGTCTAGTTCCAAAGGATCAGAGTTGAATAAGGGACCAGTAAATGAAGGTATGTCATTCAAACACGTCCTCCAAGGGAAATCCATTGCATCGGCGAAAACAGATCAGCCTCTCAATATGCTCAGACCCTATATTGTGGAGTAGTTGAATCAAGTCCCAGCATTGGTTGTAGATATCTCAGAAACAAATGATCTATGAACAACATTTGAATCTCAAGCAGTCATATGCAGATTCAACGGTTTCTGGCCAAAACCAATGGATCTATTTCAGTGGATTTTCACAATTTCGACAATTAAATGTGAGATTCACCTATGTTCCAAGGGTTTCTTCATAATAAAGTTTGAATCATCGGAGACATGAGAGTATATATTATGAGAGGTTCCCTGCTTTTGGGGTAATGCAGGACTTTTTGTCACCCCATGGTTCCCAGATTTTGATGCCAATACAATGGTGGTATCAAGAATGTCGGTTTGGGTTAGACTGCACAACCTACCACTTCATTTCTGGCAACATAAAGTGCTAGAAGGAATAGGGAATCTCATAGGGCGATACATAAAGACAAATAAACAAAGAGTCGAAGAACGAATCTACACTTTCGCTAAAATTTGTGTGGAGATGGATCTCAATGAAGGCTTGTCGGACCGCATCCTCTTCACACATAACAAACAATGTTGGACTCAGTTTTTAGACTTTGAAAATACGGCTTTCAAGTGTCGTATATGTCGACAAACAGGACATCTACAAAATACATGTCCTATGGCCAAGAAAGAGCCAAGAAGGAAAAAGAAACCAAGGAAGAAACTAGAAATTTCCAGAATAGCAGTCCGAAGACGAAGAGGATGAGGAGGAAATTGGTCCCCCACCAATGACGTAACCCAAAATCCATAAGAAAATGGGAAAGATGGGGGCTCAAATCATGAAGCAACAGATACCCCATCTCCAACAATGCAGCCAGAAAAGATCCCTGAAGAAAAAGAGACATGAGGATTCAAACGACACCACGTTTCTGAAAGTTCAAATTTCGATAAGGAATATACAAGGATAACTAAAGAGAAACAGCTAACACTCGTAATGACCACTCCAAATCATGGAGGATGGCAGAAGGTAGAAAAGAAGAAAGGGAGAAAAGGGTAACCGGCTTCCTTCCTTTTTGGAGTAGTTTTTTATGTATTGTCTCTTCAACACCAGTTTCAACTGGTTTGGCTGAATGCTCAGTGAGCATCTACAACATGTAATTTTGTTTTCATTAATAAAATTATGATTTTTCCTTGGAAAAAACATATGTTGAGACAGACAAATGGGACAAACATTACATTGGACGAACATTACAACCTCTTTCTAGTGCCCCACTCTAGTTGACTAACTTTGATATGACATTAACATTGATTTAGCCTTAAGGCTCACACATTATTCTTTGAGGACCTCAGGTTGAGGATTTGGACACTTGACTCTACTATTAGTGAATGTTATGGTAATGTTTGTTTCCTATTTGATGTTATCATGATGATCGTTGTGATGGATGTGTTATTTCCTAGTTGGTGTTATGATGATGATGGATATGTATGTTTTCTACTGATGTTATGATGATGATAGCTTTGATGGATATGTATGTTTTCTATTGATGTTATGATGATGATAGCTTTGATGGATATGTATGTTTTCTACTGATGTTATGATGATGATAGTTGTGATGGATGTGTTCATTATGTTGGCTACTTACATTAGTTTTGGTTCACAACAGATAACGATGTGGATGACTATGTCATGTTGATGATTTAACATATGTTATTATGTCAATGACTAACACTGTGAAACATTGTTACTGATGATTATCGAGTATGACAGGAAACCACCAGATGCACTCGCATGTGATGAGTTTGCAACATCTGGTTTGATGGAATTGAATATTTTGTCTTTGAAATTTTAAAGTTCAGTTTGAATCTTGCTATAAATTCTAATGACATGTTAGTGGTTGCAGGCACAGGTTAGTTGCTTGGCCGAATGACTCACACATGGGTGATGGGGCTGTACAAATAGATGGAGCTGCATTGGAGGAGTGAGATAGTGTCCTTGATTTCACCCGCTAACACTCCCGCCATGACTTGAGTTGGAAGGGTTGGGACACCTTCGCCTTGAAGATCACGATGTCGTGGGGGCAAGTCCCAAATTGGGTCGCTCACAAGGATTTACTAGGGGGCGCGCATCAAGGCGGATTCCTTGATCCCCAACACCATTAGTCTCACTATAGCGGGCAACACGAGGGATGATAGTGGTCTTTGTTGTTGCACCTAGATTTTCCCCTCGTAGTCACTAGATGCTTGAAAAGCAAGCGGTGTGGCACCCTTGGAACTTCAAGGGAAGTTCTTAAAGGGCACGACCAACTTGGCACCCTTTGGAACTTCCAAATGAAGTTCTTGAAGGGCACGACTGACTTGGCACCCTTAGCATCAAAAAGAAACTACTAAATATAATCAAGATATGAAAATCCTACTAATTCATGTCAGGTGGTAAATGAAGTTAGAACCAAGGCAGTTAAATCAAGAATAACACTTAGGGTAAAGGGAGAATAGGATAAAATAAAAATATTGTACCTTGAGAACTCTACCGTTTCCATGTTGGAAAATATTAGGTAGATAATGTACATAAATATTTTAATAGGTAAAGGGGGGAAGAGGGACATAGAGTTAATTATAAAGATTAATCCTAAAATAGTTAAACTTCATTAAGAAAAGAGGGTGGTGAATTAAAATAAAGATTAATAAATTAAATTAGAGAAATTTAGAGAACCTCCATGTGGCAAGAGCCAACATAAGAATATCCATCTAAGAGGCAAATTGAGTTAAATTAGGAGGTAGTTAGGGGACCAAATCTGAGACTTATCAGTTGACTTCAGTAATGAACACAAATTAAGGAGTAGAAAAGGGGGATCAAGAGACAACTAGGAGAAGAAATAGGGAGTCTTGTTGGGGTGAGGAAAAATATTATTTTTGAATTAAAATTTAAGTAAATAATTTTGGAGAGCCTTAGTGAGAGGGTGACACATGGGTGGGTGAATAATCAAACTTTTGGATTAATAAAAATAATTAATTATGCATGAAGTGCCAAGTGTCACCTATGAAGCCCCTTATAAAAGAAGGGGCAAGCCATGGGAGAAGGGACTTTTGCTTACTCTATTGTAGGATGGATGAGATTGTCATTGTGAGTGACTACAAGCTATAGTGAGTGTGGTGAGGTGGAGGTCTTTCGAGAAGGGACTCTTGATGCCAAGGAGTGTTCACCTTTATCAGCTAGCACACTTCCTCTATTGTATAGCCCCATTGTAGCTTGGGGGTCCTCGGTGAAGAAGAGTACCTGAGGAGTAGGCTGGGAGGTCAACCGGTAGGTCACTAACATTCGGTCGGAGCACATCAACATTCACAGTTGGAATTGGACGATAGCAAGGGAGAGCAAGTAGCGGCAAGGCCAAGATTGAATCTCCTTTCCGGGTGAACGATACCTGTTGTATTCATGATGTTCTATTACATGATTTTGTTGTATCTAGATTCTATGGTTAATAGAATTTAAAAACAAATGATATGTGGAATGCTTTGTAATTGATGGACATTAATGTAAATGCTTTAATAATCTTTGAGTTTCCAATGTCGGTGGGTGTTAAGAAGAAAAAAAATATTGTCGTAGGGAGGGTCTCTACACTATTCAATAATGGGTTGTAGAATGCACCTTGCCTCTCACAGTGGAACAATGAACATAGACTAACCTCGAGTGATTCAGCATTATAGAAGAAATGCCATGTACATGCACACAATGCTCCTCCAAGGAGAGGTACCTGAATGACAACATTACAACATGTGTAAGGGGCAAGCATACAAAATCCTATTGACATATTCATAAGCCAAAAGAAACATAAAGAGTTCAACTTGGTAACTGAATAGTATGCTTGTATCTACTCAACTGAAATTGATACCTTCTTTCCAGGTATATAACCTGCATACAATGTAACTAAGTTAAAATGTGGGATCAAATCAACATTGTCTCAAGCGAAAGCTTAGTCAATTGGCCACGGTAAACACAAATACGTATGAAATAAAGTCCACAAACCAAATTTCACTCATGAGTCATGCTTTCAAACTTTCCAAATTTTATTATTGGGCGAGAACAGTTTCAGGGCTTTGTTCACTCTATTCACCGAGGCTTTAGAAATGTTCCCCAAAAGTCCAACTGTCCTGTAACTTGTTTTCAGAATCTCAAAGCTGTCCCATGAACATTTTCACAGCTGTTCCATGAATATTTTCAACTTTCCATGCAGTTGATGCCTATGTCCCAAACCTAAATTGAGATTTCCAAAGGAATTTTGGAAAGCCCCTTGTATTTTAAACACTTCGGTACATAGAATGGGAGTCTGTGGGGTTTCTCATCATTCACTCTAAAGTTCAAGTGTTATATGTTGTTACTTGACATTTCGCTAACCACTACCAGATTTTTCCACTTGAAACTTTCGCCATTCCTTCAGACTTAGCAATTGTTTTGCAAATTCTAAAGGCTTCCCTGTGGATAGCCTCAGCTCATCATACCGTAAGATTCCTGCGCGTGTAAGACTAGTCACGGGACTCCTAGTATCTGAACCAGTTTTGAAACAAAACTATCATAATTAACCTGAACCCTCGTGTACTATGTGCATACTCGACTACACTTTCGCCATGTAATATCTCTCCCTATTAAACTGGATTTCTTTCGCTCATGAAATACATACAATTATGAATATCTGTCTGCATTACTGAATTTTCCCTGTCAAACATTTCGAATTATGAACAACCTATCAGAGAGAAAAGAAAATAAAAATGCCCTATAAAATCCAATGTAACGTCAACTTAACCATACATACATTAGAAATTAAAATAGGGAATTGCATCTGAGTAGCAACCTATAAAAAGATAGAAGAACGTACCATACCCCAGGAGAGTCCTTTCCAGGCTTGGCATCTTGGCTTATCTCCATACTGCCAAACCAATGACATGGCCACAATCCTGCACCACATTATCCCAATACCCACAAGGCCACACTGTCTCTTACAACTACATTCATACAAATTTCTGCTAAAATTTGAAGTATATGACTTAATGGAGCTGATAATGAATTGTACCATTCCACAACACTGGAAACGTGTATGACCCATGTGGGCAAAGACAAAGCATTCTTGGGTTCCTGTGCAATCAAAGCTTTTGCAGCTTCCCATTGAGATTCCAGCCCAACCGCAAAAGCATCTCCTGCAAAAGCTAATGAAAAAAATGTGGCAGTCCCTAACCCAAGGCCAAGTATCCTGTGGGTTTCTACGCAAGTTAATGCGCACCAGATCTTGGAGTCGCTAGACTTGTTAATTGCATTGACAGTGGGATGATTTTCCTGTTCCTTGCATACAATTTGTAAATAGTTGGAGCCTTGAGTGTGGTTTTTGATGCAGAATTTATTATGGATTCGATATGAAGAGAGATTCGTATAGAAGGCCAAGGGACATGCAAGACTTGATGCCATTGAGCATATCTACACCATCAATGAAATGTGCCACTGCTGGTTTTCCAATTGAATCAATTCAAATTAAAATGGATTATATCTAAACGGAGCTCAACCCGAAGGTGATGATAGCAGGATGACAGTCCCTTCTAGTATTATGATAATCAAGTGTGCAATCTTCACCACAAGAGGCTCAGTCTAAAAGCAAAATGTGAAATTTGTACTTTGCCACGACTAATCTCAAATTTAGTTATAAATATAATACTATATATGTATCATAACTTTATATTTTAAAAGTAATTAAAAATAAACAAATTTTATTTAAAAGGGTTATTATATATATATATATATATATATATTGTAATTAATCAATATAAATATATTTTAATTTTAGATTTATCAAGTGTACATATACATATATATATATACTTGTAATTATCAATATAAATATATTTTAATTTTGGATTTATCAAGTGTTTTTGGATTTATCAAGTGTTTAAAGAAATCTGGGAGTGTAAATCTCTTTTATAATATAAATTTGACTTTAGTGCTTGATATATATATATATATATATATATATATATACACACACACACCATAACTCTCTGTTGACCATAAAAGAAATCAAATATCTCTTTCATTTTGAACAATACACGAATAAAATATATATATATATATATATACACAATTGCTTTATAATGTATACACATAGTTGACTTGTTTGAGCATGATCGTTATGTCAATCAGGAGTTAGGGTTCATGGTTTGGCACTAGGGTTTGCATCTGTCGCAGCTTATGGTTGCTTACAGGCACTGAAACTACATATCTCCTACAAGAGTTCAACTTTTTGACTAGTCACAATGGAAGAGGAATTAATTGATTTTATGGAGGATCCCTTGGAGGGGATTAAAATATGGTCCTCCTTGTATAACGCCTCTCCATCAAATCAAGACAATTTTGATAAAATCAACCCAGATTATCACATCAAAGGGAACACTCAAAAATGGCAAAGAGATCATTAGGCTCCAGTACAACACTATAGTACAAGGATCATAACCTAGGTGACATTTTCAAGGATGGGGCCACTACCTTTCCATCTGTTGTTGGTTTCCTCCAAAATTACTCCCCCCCATCAACCATTAACAATTTCCCCTCTCCTCATGCTCCTTTAGTGATCCCTATTGTGACCTCGTTGTAGACCCCCATTTCTCACATATTTACTTCTCGAGTTTCACCAACCCATCCAACTAGATCGGTTTCTAAGCAACATCCTAACTGTAGACATGCATAGTGGAGTTGATACCCCAATGCAGAAATCATTTTCTCTTATACTCTCGAACAAAGGACCCTCCAAGCTTAACAGGAAGTGTATTAAAAGAAAGATAAAGGAGCCTATTCTTATTCTTGGCAAAGACGTAAAGCTTAACAACATCTCAAAATGGAGGAAGCAGTGATTATGGGAAGGTTTGTGAGCAAGAGAATGTCTATGGTTGCATTGAGATCCCGGATGAAGGAAAACTTCACTCCTTTTTTGGGGTACTCTCCATGTTGTATGATCTTAACAAAGGGATGGATGGGTTGGATTGCATCCTTAGGAGAAGATGCACAAAAAATTATCCTTTAGCGTTGGTGATTTGGATTAGATCATTATATTATTTTCCATCTATCTCAATGCTTTTAGAGTGGAAAAAGTGGAGGAATTAGTGCACAAGATCAATTTTATTAGCATTCCTAGTTTGGAAAATTTCAGGTCAAAAAATTCAAGAACCATTTTGAGGCCTTAAATGAACACCTTTTGTGGTCTCAACTTTACTGTGGACCTAGATCATAATCTACATGTCGATACCTTTTCAACAATGCAAGAATCACTTCAATCAGAGCTCGTATGAGAAATTTACGCCTCCTGGAAGTTGACCTATCAAAATTGGCCACCATAATTCAAGAGGATGCCAGGTCAGCCCCCATTATTCATGGAAAAGGGGTTAGCCATGTGTTCGTGATGAAGAAAATTCTAGAAGAGTCTATATTGTAGCTCTAGTTAATAGTTGAAGAAGTCAAACTTAACCACTATTAGGCTATTAAGTTGTGTTATAATTGTTCCACTAGAAGGAAAAGGGGTTTCATTTTATGTGAGTGCATTTTGTTTTATAGATGAGGAGAATAACTGAGAGTGGATAGTGAGAGAGAAAATAGAGAGGGTTTGTGTGATGTAGCAGCCTACAAAACACTGGTTTCACTTCTTTATACTTGCATCCATTTCCATTCAGAGAAAGAGAGAGCAAAGCATCCTCGCCTTCTAGTTGGGTTTTCTCTTGAAAGGGTTTCCCATGTCATATCTTGTGTTATTGTGGTTTATAAGTGATTGTTCTATTTTTTTTTCTGCATAATTATAATTTTCGTGCATATGCAATAATTAACAATTAATAGATCTAAAAATCAAAGAAGAAATAAATCCTCATATATTAGATTTTGGATGTTTTAATATATTTTAGTAGATCTATTGTGACAAACTTTGCAATAGACTACCCACATAAGTGTATAGATCATATTGTTATCAAAGCATATTTCTTTGAGTATATTGTGGGGAGTTATAGGGTATCCAGATTCATTAAGTCGAAAGTCACAAACCTCAGTCATGGTCAATGAATCTATGAATAACCCCCAAGATCTCGTAGAGGAGAGGTTTGCACGACTGGAAGCTCAAGTTGAAAATACAAACCGTAATGTGAGCCTCCCCATGGCAGCCTTAACCAATAAGCTTAGGCTATTTGGAAAAGATGGAGGTTCTAATGCAAAGGTTAGATCAAAGGGGAAATCGATAAATCGAGAAGAACCAGAGGAGGAGTCTGAAAAACAACCCAAAAAGGATCAACCCAGTTTGAGTGTCATGAACCATTCCTATTCAAATTGGAAGTGAAGGTTGAAATCAAGTTGTATCAAGGTGAGATTAAAACTTTGAAGTTAAATCACTAGTTGTTGCAATTAGAAGTTTATTTTAGTGTTCATCATATAAAGGAAGAACAAAATATTTTGTTTGCTCAGTTGAAATTAGAGGGCCATGCTTTGACTTGGTAGGAAAGCCACATGAATACCTTAATATTGGAAGGAAACTCTCCAGTGACTAGGTGGGAGGGTTTCAAAACCCTCATAAAGTCACAATTTTACCCCATCGGTTATGTAAAGGACTGGCAGACCCCATGGTATTACTTCAGGTAGAGACAGGGGAAAAGTGTATAGGATTATATCATAGAATTTAGAGAGATGGCCATAATGTTGGGTATCTCCCCAAAGAACCCAAATATACTCCTCAAGTATCTGGAGGGTCTACATAGCCATCTACAAAATCAAGTGATGTTGTTCAAACCTAGATTGGTGGACAAGACTTGTGTATAAGCATAATAACTGGAGAACATAGACTAGAAGAAAGGGCAATCAAGTCATTCAATGCAGAAGGAGCATTGGGAAGCTTCCAAGGAGGGGAAGAAGAAGTGGAAATGGGAAAAGACAACAACCACAACACACCAGTGCAAATATCCTAGCAACCATTGTAACATTGACAATCATATGGAGGAGAAGGGTTAGAAGTTGTACCCAGAGCTCAACCTGGAGAACAAAAAGAAAGATTCTAAGAAGAAAAATCACATGGTTGAATATTTGAGTAATCAAGTGGAAAGCAGCTTGGATGTGGATGAGATTATTATATGTACATTGGTGTAGGAGGGGGTGAATCTGAGTAAATTTTAGCAACATGAAGAGAATGAAAATATTAGACTCTTCCATATAAAGATACACATCAAGAAGACAAAAATTGATTCTTTGTTCGACTCAGGATCACAAGTGAATCTCATTGCAGCAATGTTGGTCAACAAATTGGGATTTGAAGCTCTTGGTCATCCAAGCCCATATCCATTGGGATGGGTAAATAAGGATGTAAAAATAAATGTAGCCAATCAATGCAAGTTCATATCCATTAGGATGGGTAAATAAGGATGTAGAAATAAAGGTAACCAAACTGTGCAAAATCATATTTTCTATTAGTGATGATTTTGATGAAGTAGAACTAGATGCAGTTCCCCTTGATGTATGTGGAGTGTCGTTTGAAAATCCTTATATGTATATGCAAGATCCAATTTTCATGTGGAGAGCCAACCAATACCGCCTCATCAAGTATGGAAAATCCTTCACCATCAATGCACACAAGGGCAAGTCCAAATTTTCGTTGATAAGTGCCAACTAAGCCAAGAAACTAATTAGTTCTAGCAAGAAGTATGTTTTAATGTTTTAAAGAGAAAATCAGTTTGCACAAGAATAAGTGAGAAAAAATTCATCCCTAGAGGAGTGTACTAAGGAACCAAAAAAATAACTAAAAGAGTTTCTACATGCATACAAGGGTGAGTTTCAAGAGCCAAAAGGGTGACTACCCAAGAGGGAAGTGAAGCACGAGATCCAGCTATTTCTAGACTCCTCATTGCCAAACATTGGGTTGTATAGGCAACCTATTATAGAAGCAAGTGAGGTGAATAAGAAATTGCAACAACTATTAGAATAGGGTGTCCTTTGACCAAGTGCCTCACCATGTGTATCACCCATCATCATTTTGCAAAAGAAGGATGGGACTTGGACAGTGTGTTAAACAAAATTTTGCTCAATAATAGGTACCCCTTTCCTAGGATAGATGGTACGTTAGATCAGTTTCAACAAGTTAAATACTTTACCAAGTTGGACTTCAAGTATGGATATCACCAGGTTCTAGTTAGAGAAGAAGATACCTAGAAGACCACAAAACTAGGAAAGGTTTGTATGAGTGGTTAGTCATGTCATTTGGCCTATGCGATGCACTAGATACATTTATGAGGTTAATGAATAATATGGTGTGCCCTTTTATATATTCATTTGTTATTGTTTATTTGGATGATATATTGGTATATAATTCTACTTGGGAGGAGCACATCTCACATTTAATGTAGGTGCTAGAGACATTAAATAAACACCAACTACTAGCAAATCCAAATAGGTGTGAGTTTGCATAGAAATATTTGGTGTATCTAGGTTATGTGATAGGTGGGGGAGAGTTGAATATAGATCTTGACAAGATGGATGCCATCACGAATTGGTCAATGCCTACTAATGTTTCTAAGGTTAGGATTTTTAGTGGGGTATCATAGTGCTTGAGGAAATTCATAGCCTCATTTTCAATAGTAGTAGAACCAATCCATGCCATTAGAATGAGTGACAAGAGTTTCCAGTCGAAAAAGGGTCAGTAGAGGGCCTTTGAGGAGTTAACGAAAAAGATTAGTCAAGCACTGGTTCTATCATTACTGAACTTATAACAACCCTTCGAGGTGGAGACAAATGCAAGTAGGTATGTTATGGGTGTGGTCATGATTTAGGGAGGAAGGCTTATATGCTACTGTTCTGAAGCATTTCATGGTGAAATTCTCAACTACCCTATCTATGACAAGGAGCTCTATGCCCTGGTCCAAGCTACATAGAAGTGGAAACACTATCTAAAGGGAAAGGATACAATAATCTAGACAAATCATCAGCCACTAGAGTACTGCAGGCACAAAGCTACAAAAAACTAGGCATTACAAGTGGATGCGGTTTCTACAACAGTTTCATTTAGTGATCAAGTACAATAAGGGTGTCGCAAACAAGTTGTCGAACATGATTTCAAGGCCACCCACATCAAAAATCTCAGCTTTGGGAACCCTAATGCACATGGATCCCTTCACCCATGATGCATACACAAAGGACAAGGACTTAAAGGAGGCATTTCAATAGTTTCAAACCCAAAGTCGTGTGAAAGATGGTCACAACACAATTGACTACCATCTCTAGAATGGGTTACTCTACAGGTTGGATAAGTTATGTGTTCCTAAAAGTGAGTGACTGCAGCTGATCAAAGAGGTTCACACCTCCAAGGTAGTATGGCATTTTGGTGTAGTGAAGATGGTGACCAACTTGCAAAGGCATGTGTATTGGCCTAATATGAAAGAAGAGGGTGGTAGGTGTTATAGACATTTTTGGGCACTACAACCCCAAGCATAAAATTTCCATAAACTAAGGGCTCCTAAGTCCCTAAAAGTGTTGTTCCAACCCCTAAAAGAACAAGGTCAACTGATTACAGCTCCTCCCAGAAGTTCTCCATGGAAAACTGCTCAGAACTGGTCAAAACTGGACCATTTCACCTGCTCCATAGGCAAAGTGCATTGCATCTCACCTAAATACACACAGTAGGTGCGTTGCATTTCAAAAAGCCCTTCTATGGGGTGCGATGGGCGAGAAGGGACAAATGGAAATGTCAATCCGCGAGGTGGAGAAGCATGGAATCTTCCAGAAACTTCTCCTATGACACTTGCCTCTCTGAATTCGACCAGGGATGAGGAAGAGATCATCAATCTCCAAGTGGAAGCAAGAACTATCAGAGGGAAGACACTAATCAAATCACAAGCTGACTCATCTCCCTTGCAGACATCTATATATGGATCCCTCATTCCAGAGATCCAGAGGCTGGAATTTTGCATCTTGTAAGGAATTGTTGTTGGTTTCTTGAGGCAACATCATAGTGTTGGGTGATCTAAGATTTTCATCAGGTGAAGAAGGGCTTACTTTCTGAGAGGATGATGTTGGGTCAGAACAATTGGTTGTAACTCTCTTGGCTCTTTCTTTATTATCAATAAAGTTATTCAAGTTTTCCTCCATACTCTTGTGTGATTTATGTTTTATGCATTTGTATGGTCAATTTACATCTGATCCTAGATTGTTTATGATAATAGATCCATGTTCTCGTATAGCGTTATGATGCTTTGATTCTGTAGGTACTCTGTGAAGCTAGGTATACAAGAAAGCAAGTAGCAAAGGGCTATCGGAAGAGAGAGGAATCGAGCAAGGAACCAAGCGCAAGACAGAGGTTGGTCTCCTTTATTCTTCTCTCATCTATCTTTCATAAAGGGAAATGAAAGTAGTTTTACTTTATTTGTTTCTAAGGTAGCTACCAGTCTTAGTGGGATTAGCAGTTCTGCATAGACACTTTTCCCTGTAACAAAATGGCGACCATAGTGGAATGGATTTTCATGAAAGTGAATTTATAAAGTTGATCATGGGAATGCCCGACTCAGCTAGATCATGAAAATATTATGAAGATAATGTATTGTATTGTATCTTATTACAGGTCTCCTTCCAGCTTGAAAGAACTCCGGATCCTCATGATAAAGCATTTCACCCGACATCAAAAAAGATTAACGACCTCATGCTTTAGGGGGCAACTGTTATAGACATTTTTGGGCACTGCAGCCCCAAGCATAAAATGTCCATAAACTAAGGGCTCCTAAGTCCCTAAAAGTGTTGTTCCAACCCCTAAAAGAACAAGGTCAACTGATTACAACTCCTCCCAGAAGTTCTCCATGGAAAACTGCTCAGAACTGATCAAAACTGGACCATTTCACCTGCTCCATAGGCAAAGTGCGTTGCATCTCACCTAAATACACACAGTAGGTGTGTTGCATTTCAAAAAGCCCTTCTATGGGGTGCGATGGGCGAGAAGGGACAAATGGAAGTGTCAATCCGAGAGGTGGAGAAGCATGGAATCTTCCACAAACTTCTCCTATGACACTTGCCTCTCTGAATTCGACCAGGGATGAGTAAGAGATCATCAATCTCCAAGTGGAAGCAAGAACTATCAGAGGGAAGACACTAATCAAATCACAAGCTGACTCGTCTCCCTTGCAGACATCTATATATGGATCCCTCATCCCAGAGATCCAGAGGCTGGATTTTTGCATCTTGTAAGGAATTGTTGTTGGTTTCTTGAGGCAACATCATAGTATTGGGTGATCTAAGCTTTTCATGAGGTGAAGAAGGACTTACTTGCTGAGAGGATGATGCTAGGTCAGAACAATTGGTTGTAACTCTCTTGGCTCTTTCTTGATTATCAATAAAGCTATTCAAGTTTTCCTCCATACTCTTGTGTGATTTATGTTTTATGCATTTGTATGGTCAATTTACATCTGATCCTAGATTGTTTATGATAATAGATCCATGTTCTCGTATAGTGTTATGCTGCTTTGATTCTGCAGGTACTCTGTGAAGCTGGGTATATAAGAAAGCAAGTAGCAAAGGGCTATCAGAAGAGAGAGGAATCGAGCAAGGAACCAAGCGCAAGACAGAGGTTGGTCTCCTTTATTCTTCTCTCATCTATCTTTCATAAAGGGAAACGAAAGTAGTTTAACTTTGTTTGTTTTTAAGGTAGCTACCAGCCTCAGTGGGATTAGCAGTTCTGCATAGACACTTTTCCCTGTAACAAAATGGCGACTCCGCTGGGGAGCGAATAGATTGATTGTTTATCTACATTTGTTTACTTTATAAACTTACAGACGGAGCCTGAAGTCAAGCCAGCTAGCCTTCGAACTGCATTTTCTATGCAAGTGCAAAGTAGACCAACGCTGCTTCAGTCAATCTCCGGGTTTTGTTTATGAATTAAACAATTGATTTACAAGCTTTCTAATTACCCTCGTGGTGGCTCTAGTAACCTCTTTAGATCTACCCCTGTGATTGATTTACTGATTACCACTTGCTCGGCCAAAATCGCTGAACTGAACTGCAAACTGTGACCCGGAACCCAATCAAAGTCTCATCCCTGGTCCAGCGCACTGTCTGTTCTGTGAATCTCAAATTCAGTGCACTTCTCGAGTGTAGCAGGTGCGTTGCATTTCAGTTTCACTCTGTTACAGGTGCGTTGATCAGACTAGGCATTGTTCCTAAATTTTGGTTTCTGTGTTCACTCTTTTCAGATCTATTCAAGAGTTTTGCTGCTTATAGTCAGTGCACCTCTGTTTGAAACCCCTTTCCTTGCTGCTATTCCGCCTCCATTGTGCAAAGAATTGTAAATGTTTTTATGTATTTGTTGAGTCATTTTCAGTTCTCCTTTACAAAGAAGTAATGTAATTGTACTGTCGTTTCTTGATTTGAAAGTGTCGCAAGTGTCGTTTTCGGTCATAGAAGAGAATCTGATTGTTCTTGATAGTCGATTACCCTGTTACTATTGTATTCGATCTGAATTATTAGTTTTTCTAGTGTCGAAAGCAAGTTTTCATTTCCAAATCGCAAAGTGTTGTCATTGTCTTCATTTTGATTTTGAAAAGAAACTTGTTAGTAATTGTCGCTTTGAAAAATAATTTAGATTTGCGCATTAGCTTTCTTTTTATCATTCACATATTAAGAAGGCTGAAAACAAATACATGCATGTGCATTTTCATTTAGACTGTTTGATTGGTTTGATTTAGGAACGTGCATATAGTGTGTGCTCTTTGCTCTTTGTTGAAAGAATACTGTCTCTCTTTCCTTAGTAGCTAGGATTTTCATTGCACAAAGAAGATAAAACGACTGTTTATCATCTTAGATTGCATTTTAGGAATTGTACATCTACATCACGCGGTGAACCTGAAAGGCAAATTTCTTAAGCAAGATCAACTATAAAATAAATTTAATGAATCTAACAACGCTTTGGAACTTAACGCACAACATCTAGAAGTATAGGCTAGAGACGTATTCCGGCGTCATAAAGCCTGGTAACTGTTGTTTTCACTGTTGGTTGGGTGATTCCTCCACTTTGAGACGATAAGTGCCAGTACGGACTTGTGCTCCCACGTACTGTCGAATATATTTTGGGAGACCACAATAGGCTTAATCCTTTATCCATAGGAAGCCGTGTCTGTCGCCCTATCGATCGCAATGCACTGAACACAACATTCGGGAAGATTGACTGCCATACCGTAAAAAGTATTTTGCAGTTTTACGATTGGTTTGGTAATCCCTCTGTCTAGATTTCCAGAGCAGTCCCTTTCGTTCCTTTTCAGACTCCTTAATGGAAAAGGTCCATCTGAGCACTTGTCACTTCAGGCTCAATAAAAATCGAAAGCGACTAGAGTCATCTTTTGTTTTTCCTCGACTCTTAAAAATTGAAAAAACAAGTTGTGTCAAAGCGTCTAAAATTCATCTAATTCAGAAACATACTTCCCCTTTATTTTTAGTTGATCGAGTAATCCGCAATCGTGGAAGAAAGTCAATTGAAACCCCGTCGTTCGCGGAGGCTTACGAGTCAACCGTCTTTGTCTCCGGAATCGAAACTATTACGGACAAAGCGAACTCATTTAACCGGTTCCAAATCTCCTGGTAAAGTTAGAACAAGTGTTCCAACACCATCAGAGACTCCGGTTACTCCAAACATTTCTGGTATCCCTGCCTTTACAGAAGAAGTTCAATAGCCACCGAAGGACAGTAGCACTGATCCTAGTCTGAGGGTAAACACTCATATTACTGAACCAGTTCCATCTATAACTGGTTCGGAGGGTGTTATTCCCCAAACATCTGTCGCTACAGATTCCATACCTTCTTCGACACCAGAAATATTTTACGGACCTGACGGTCTACCTCTTCCACCTGGTCTGATTGCTATAGAAGAGATTGTGGAGGATCCTCCATCTAGTACTCCATCGCAATTTGGAGTCGGGATCACTCTATATCCTTCTTCATCAAAAATTATTCTACCGCCACCGGAAGCTCCTATAGAATTGCTAGGTAATATTTTGGATAGACTAGAAATGTCTGAACAACCGTCGACATCTAGGACTATGTCGTCCGACACAGCGACGGCAGAACTTCCTGCTGCCACTCCAACAATGTTCGCCGGCATACCATCTGTCCCGACTAGCTCTCAATCGCTAGAAGGGGCCCACTCAGGGGCTATTTCGACAGTATGGTCTGTTCCTGTTTGTTCATCCGGAATAGTATCCAGAAACTCTTATGTTGAGTCTCAACAAATTGATCCTTCAGGATGTCAATTTGGGCAGTCCGGTCCTCAAGGGCAAACAATCCCTTTAAGTACCAGATTACCGCCATATGGGGGGCAGTATACCCTTTCATTGTCTCCTCCGGGAGGACAACCATACGAGAGTTCACAACCAAATTCAGGTTATGCTGGAATTACATCTAGCGGTTGGGTGCTGATACTGCCTCAACAACCAAGAGTTGTATATTCAATGCAACAATGTTTACCTATGTCAAATACACCAACTACACCAGCTATTGTGACAGTGTCGCAAGTTCAAGCGCTGCCTGTTGTATGCCAACCTCAGGTTTCTCAGGTTGTAATGCAACAGCCTCTTGACCCTGCGACTCAACCATAATCGCCGACTAGTGGAATGACACAGGCCCAAACAGGTACAATTACCCCTCATCTTGGTCAAACAGTGAGTATCGGGCAACAGCACATGGCTGGTGCAATACCAACAACCGCAATTCCAACAAGTATACCAAGGATCTGAGCAACAAATCTTGCAAATAGTGGGCAGTCATATATTCAAAAATGGTCAAAATCAGCCATTCTACAATGGTTATACCCACCAACCTTACCAAAGTTACCAACATCAAATGAATTATGCTGGTATGTAAATACCAACTGCTCAGGCGATTCCATCTTATCCTAGGTATGCTTCGCCTAACCTGAATCAACAGTTACCATTTGTGGTGACTTTAGAGTTACCAGATCTAAATCGGTTAACAAACGATCCAATCGCTTACGCCCCTTGGTGGCCAGCGATTCCGCATAAACTTCCGTCAGATATTCCTAAATTTAATGGAAATCCGGGTGAAGATCCGTCAAATCATGTGATGACCTTTCATCTGTGGTGTTCATCAAACACCATAAACGATGATTCGATTGGGCTTCGCCTTTTTCAGAGGACGTTAACTGGTCCGGCAGCAAAATGGTATATCAAATTGCCCAGAGCTTCGTTTGACAACTTCAGTACCCTAGCCACAACCTTTTTAACCCATTTTCAGTTACCGATAAGGTTCGAAACGAGAACAGAACTTCTTACCAATTTCAAGCAAACAACGACCACTCACATATCCGATAATATACATGAGTGGCGACGTCGTCATAGAATGGTAAAAACGTATGTTCCTGATCAGCTTTTAGCTGAATGGTTTATTAAGTCATTATTACCTTCCATCACGGAAGATGTGGAAAAAGGGGGAGTCTTCATTGAAGAGCAAGTTATCGCTCGTGCGCAATATTTAGACTTGATTTACACTCAGTCTGGCACGCTCTATGATAAAATACCTGACGCTCCCAGACCGGAATTTTCGGTCCCCCCTCCTCCTAAATTGAACAATGACTCTCATGCCGGCGATGGAGTGATTGGCACGACAGACACGAAATCGACAAAGGCTACATCTAAAAAGGCTCGTAAGATTTCCAGTCAAAATGCAAAAGAAGAACTTCTTGCCTCGGAAGTAAATGCCGTCTTGACAGATAAAGGCAAAGAAACCAAGCAACCAGGAGGCAAGAAGAAAAACAAAGGGAAGAAGAAGAAACAGGAGGAATCATCACCTGAAAAATATTCTACAAACCCTTCTGGAAATAGGAAACCAAATCATCCATGCTTTATATGCAATGAGGATCATTGGACATTAGATTGTCCGTATAAATCTGAGCTTAAAAAATTCTTCAAGAATACAAAGACCTCAACAGTATTAACTGATCCGTTTCCGAATCCAGGAACAAATCTGGTTGACAGTGGAAATGCTTCCCCGTCTCAAGTGTTGATGTTTTCGGTTTCCAAACAGCAAAATGATGCTTTGATATCGAGAAGGAACAAAGGTTACGGGAATCCACAGCTGTTGAACAACAAGGATAAAGATCAACCAGTAGTTCGACAACAACTTCGACAGAAGTTGCGCCGCCCATCATTCCTGAGCTGACAATAAAACCGCCAAAGGGAGTAGTACACAAGTCGACATTTAATCCTCGTGCTAGAGCAGCACAACATTATAATATAGTGGAAGATCTGGCCCAATCGCCATCCGCTATGTCGACACTTGAGGTACTGCAAAATTGCCTATCCCAAAAGCAGGCTTTATTATCAGCCATCGGTGGGATAGACCCAAAGGATTCCAATCTTGTGTCCTTTGATCATAAAGGATACGATCCTCAGTTACCAGCTCAACTAGCTTTCCTCATTCAAGTGAAAGCCCTCAACAAAACTGTTCATCGAACAATTATTGATGAGGGGGCATCTACATGTATTATGTCGATGAGTTGTTGGAAAACTTTAGGATCTCCAACCTTGTCACGATCTTTGACGACATTAAAAGCATTCGACGAACGAACATATACCCCATATGGTATTCTAAGTAACTTGCAAGTTGAACTGGGGGGGGAACAGTAGAAATAGATGTTGAAGTAATCGACGGAAACCTCGATTACAACATCCTACTGGGAAGACCATGGATATATGCTATGGCTGCTGTTGTGTCGACCTATTTTAGGAAGATTGCATTTCCCTTTCAAGGAGGGATTACAATCGTCGATCAACAAACTTTCCTCCCCAATGGTTCTCAAGTTACAGGAAGCATTCCAATGATCTATGGAAGCCCCCATTCGCTTCAAAATATCGGAGTAGGCCTACTAAAAGACCCTATATTAATGGGAACTTTTGCCCTTCCGCCTCTAATAAATCTGCCGGAAGTAGCATCGGTAGGAACCTGCAATATGATATCTTCGATTGAAAAGATCTCAGAAAATGATATAAACATGGATCATACGTAGGTATTGCCTCCAAGCCCAATGGAAATATTGTAGCAATCAATGTTCCTAGCATGGGAGGCAAACCCAAATCAACGCTGATCAAGCGTTTGGATAGATAGGTCTAAGGAATATGGCACCCCTTCAGATCCTTGGTCGCGAGTGCATTACACCGACGAAGGAATTGTTCAATCAATAATAATTGAAGGGAAACCATGGGAAGATTACCACCATCGTTCCCTTCTTCCGGATAGTGAAGAAGATACTCCTGATGACCTTCATCATCCTTCAGTTTTTGATTTCCTATCAAATACTGTAAACACGGTGGATTCCGAGCGAAACTTGTCCAACATTGAAGAGACTATCGCCATAAATATCTCGACCAAAACAGATGTTGTAGAGAATATTTATGTTGGCAAATGTTGTTCTCCTTCAGAACTGGAAATATATAACGCTCTTTTTTCGCGAATTCAGAGATGTCTTTGCTTGGTCATATAATGAAATGCCATGCATTGACTCGAGTATCATTCAACACGAAATCAAGATGTATCCAGATGTCAAACCAGTACGACAACGGCTACAGCAAGTGCACCCCAAGAAAGCCGCTACAATCAAGGTGGAAGTTGAAAAGCTCCTCCATGCTGGTTTCATTTACCCAGTTCCTCTAACCGATTGGGTATCGAATATTGTTCCTGTTATGAAAAAACAAGGAACGATTAGAGTGTGTGTCGATTATAGGGATGTAAATCAAGCTTGTCCAAAAGACAACTACCCTACACCCTTTATTGACCAGATAATTGATGAATGCGCCAGATGTGAAATCTTTTCATTTATGGATGGATTCTCCGGGTGTAATCAAATAAATATCCGCCTACAGGACCAGTCAAATACTGCATTTATTTGTCTGTGGGGCACATTCGCATATCGAAAATTACCCTTTGGTTTAAAGAACACAGGGGCAACATTTCAGAGGTGTTATAGACATTTTTGGGCACTACAACCCCAAGCATGAAATGTCCATAAACCAAGGGCTCCTAAGTCCCTAAAAGTGTTGTTCTAACCCCTAAAGGAACAAGGTCAACTGATTACAACTTCTCCCAGAAGTTCTCCATGAAAAACCACTCAAAACTGGTCAAAACAGGATCATTTCAGATGCTCCATAGGCAAAGTGCGTTGCATCTCACCTAAATACACTGTGTGGGTGCGTTGCATTTCAAAAATCCCTTCTATGGGGTGCGATGGGCGAGAAGTGACAAATGGAAGTGTCATTCCGCGAGGTGGAGAGGCATGGAATCTTCCAGAAACTTCTCCTGTGACACTTGCCTCTCTGAATTCGACCAAGGATGAGTAAGAGATCATCAATCTCCAAGTGGAAGCAAGAACTACTAGAGGGAAGACACTAATCACATCACAAGCTGACTCATCTCCCTTACATATATCTATATATGGATCCCTCATCCCAGAGATCCGGAGGCTAGAATTTTGCATATTGTAAGGAATTGTTGTTGGTTTCTTGAGACAACATCAGAGTGTTGGGTGATCTAAGCTTTGTATGAGGTGAAGAGGGGCTTACTTGCTGAGAGGATGATGCTGGGTCAGAACAACTGGTTGTAACTCCCTTGGCTTTTTCTTGTTTATCAATAAAGTTATTCAAGTTTTCCTCCATACTCTTGTGTCATTTATGTTTTATGCATTTGTATGGTCAATTTACATCTGATCCTAGATTGTTTATGATTATAGATCCATGTTCTTATATAGTGCTATGCTACTGTGATCTTACAGGTACTCTGTAAAGCTGGGCGTACAAGGGAGCAAGTGGTGAAAGACTATCAAGAGAGAGAGGAATCGAACTAGGAGATTAGCGCAAGATAGAGGTTGGTCTTCTTTGTTCTTCTCTCATCTATATTTCATAAAGGAAAAACGAAAGTAGCTTTACTTTGTTTGTTTCTAAGGTATCTATCACACCTTAGTGGGATAAGCAGTTCTGTGTAGACACTTTTCCCTGTAACAAAATGGCGACTCCACTGGGGACGAATTAGTTTGTTTGTTTATCTTCCTTGTTGTCTATTTTATAAACTTACAGACAGAGCCTGAAGTCGAGCCAGGTAGCTTTCGAACTGCATTTGCTATGCAAATGCAAAGTAGATAAATGCCCCTTCATTCAATATCTGGGATTTGTTTATGACTTTGATTGCCCCTTGTGGTAGCTCTTAGAACCTCCTTAAATCTACCCCCGATTGTTTCATTACTGATTACCATTTGCTCGGCCAAAACCCATGAACTGAACTGCAAACTGTGACCTGGAACCCAAGCAAAGTCTCGTCTCTGGCCCAGCGCAGGTACTGTTTTGTGAATCTGAAATTCAGCGCACTTCCCGAGTGTAGTAGGTGCGCTGCATTTCAAATTCCCTGTGTTACAGGTGCGCTGATCAGACTAGGCATTGTTCAGTTTTGGTTTCTGTGGTTCATCCTTTTCAGTTCTATTCATGAATTTTGCTGCCTGTAATCAGTATATCTCTGTTTGAAACCCCTTTTCCTTGTTGTTATTCCGCCTCCTTTGTGCAAAAGAACTGTAAATGTTTTTGTGTATTTGTTGAGTCATTTTCAGTTCTCCTTTGCAAAATGTAACGTAATCGTATTGTCGTCCTTTGATTTGAAAGTGTTGCAAGTGTCGTTTTCAGTCATAGGAAAGAGTTTGGTTGATATTGATAGTCGATTATCCTGTTACTATGGTATTTGGTCTGTATTTGTAGTTTTTCTAGTGTCAAAAACAAGTATTCATTTCCAAATCATAAAATGTTGTGATTGTCTCCATTTTTTATTTTGAAAAGAAACTTGTTAATAATTGTCGCTTGAAAAGTAATTCAGATTTGTGCATTAGCTTTCTTTTTACCATTCACATACTAAGAAAGCCGAAAACAAATACATGCATGTGCATTTGCATTTAGACTGTTTGATTGGTTTGATTTAGGAACGTGCATTTAGAGTGTGCTCTTTGCTCTTTGTGAAAGAATACTGTCTCTCTTTCCTTAGTAGCTAGGATTTTCATTGCACAAAGAAGATAACAGACTGTTTATCATCTTAGATTGCATTTTAGGAATTATACATCTACATCTCGCGGTGAACCTGAAAGGCAAATTTGTTAAACAAGATAAACTATAAAATAAATTCAATGAATCTAACAACGCTTTGGAACCTAACGCACAACATTTAGAAATCTAGGCTAGAGACGTATTCCGGCGTCGTAAAGCCTGGTAACTGTTGTTCTCACTGATGGTTGGCTGATTCCTCCACTTTGAGACGATAAGTGCCAGTACGGACTTGTGCTCCCACGTATCGTCGAGTATATTTTGGGAGACCACAATAGGCTTAATCCTTTATCCATAGGAAGCCGTGTCTGCCGCCCTATCGATCGCAATGCACTGAACACAACATTCGGGAAGATTGACTGTCGTACCGTAAAAATTATTCTGCAGTTTTGCGATTGGTTTGGTAATCCCTCTACCTAGATTTCCAGAGCAGTCCCTTTCGTTCCTTTTCAGACTCAACAGAAAAGGTCCATCTGAGCACTTGTCACTTCAGGCTCATTAAAAATCAAAGGCGACTAGAGTCATCTTTTGTTTTTTCTCGACTCTTAAAAATTGAAAAAACAAGTTGTGTCAAAGCGTCTAAAATTCATATAATTTGGAAACATACTTCCCCTTTATTTTTAGTTGAACGAGTAATCTGCAATCATGGAAGAAAGTCAATTGAAACCCCGTCGTTCGCGGAGGCTTACGAGTCAACCGTCTTTGTCTCCGAAATCGAAGCTAGTATGGACAAAGCGAACTCATTTAACCGATTCCAAATCTCCTGGTAAAGTTAGAACGAGTGTTCCAACAACATCAGAGACTCCGGTTACTCCAAACATTTCTGGTATCCCTGCCTTTACAGAAGAAGTTCAACAGCCACAGAAGGACTGTAGTACTGATCCTAATCTGAGGGTAAACACTTGTATCACTGAACCAGTTCCATCTACAACCCATTCGGAGAGTGTTGTTCCCCAAACATCTGTAGCTGCAGATTCCATACCTTCTTCGGCACCAGAAATATTCTACGGACCTGACGGTCTACCCCTTCCACCTGGTCTGATTGCTATAGAAGAGATTGTGGAAGATCCTCCATCTAGTACTCCATCGCAATTTGGAGTCGGGATCACTCTGTATCCTTCTTCATCAGAAATTAGTCTACCGCCAGCGGAAGCTCCTGTAGAATCGCTAGGTAATCTTTTGGATAGACTAGAAATGTCTGAACAACCGTCAACATCTAGGACTGTGTCATCTGACACAGCGACGACAGAACTCCTTGTAATCACTCCAACAATGTTCACCGGTATACCATTTGTCCCAACTAGCTCTCAATCGCTAGAAGGAGCCCACTCAGGGGCCATTTCGACGGTATGGTCTGTTCCTGTTTGTTCATCCGAAATAATATCCGGAAACTCTTATGTTGAGTCTCAACAAATTGATCCATTTGGAGGTCAATTTGGGCAGTCCGGCCCTCAAGGGCAAACCATTCCCTTAAGTACCGGATTACCACCGTATGGGGGGCAGTATACCCTTTCATTATCCCCTCCGGGAGGACAGCCATACGGGAGTTCACAACAAAATTCGGGTTATGCTGGAATTACGTCAAGTGGTTGGGTACTGATACTACCTCAACAACCAAGAGTTGTATATTCGATGCAACAATGCTTACCTATGTCAAGTATACCAACTACGCCAGCTATTGTGACGGTGTCGCAAGTTCAAGCGCTACCTATTGTATGCCAACCTCAAGTTTCTTAGGTTGTAATGCAACATCCTCTTGATCCTGCAAATCAACCACAATCGCCGACTGGTGGAATGACACAGGTTCAAACAGGTACAATCACCCCTCATCTTGGTCAAATAGTTAGTATCGGGCAACAGCACATGGCTTCACAACCATGGCTAGTACAATACCAACAACCACAGTTCCAACAAGTATATCAAGGTTCTGAGCAACAAATCTTTGCAAATAGTGGGCAACCGTATATTCAAAACGGTCAAAATCAACCATTCTACAATGGTCATGCCCACCAACCTTACCAGAGTTACCAACATCAAATGCATTATGCTGGTATGCAAAGACCAACTGCTCAGGCAATCCCATCTTATCCTGGGTATGCTTCACCTAACCTGAATCAACAGTTACCCTTCGTGGCGACTTTAGGGTTACCTGATCTAAATCGGTTAACAAATGATCCAATCACTTACGCCCCTTGGTGGCCAACGATTCCACATAAACTTCCATCAGATATTCCTAAATTTAATGGAAATCCGGGTGAAGATCCATCGAATCATGTGATGACCTTTCATCTGTGGTGTTCATCAAACACCCTAAACGATGATTCGATTAGGCTTCGCCTTTTTCAGAGGAAGTTAACTGGTCCGGCAGCAAAATGGTATATCGAATTGCTTAGAGCTTCATTTGACAACTTCAGTACCCTAGCCACAACCTTTTTAACCCATTTTCAGTTACCAATAAGGTACGAAACGGGAACGGAACTTCTTACCAATTTCAAACAAACGATGGCCACTCACATATCTGATCATATACATGAGTGCCGACGTCGTCGTAGAATGGTGAAAACGTATGTTCCCGATCAGCTTTTAGTTGAATGGTTTATTAAGTCATTACTGCCTTCCATCACGGAAGATGTGGCAAAAGGGGGAGTCATCACCGAAGAGCAGGTTATCGCTCGTGCGCAATATTTGGACTTGATTTACACTCAGTCCGGCACGCTCTACGATAAAATACCTGACGCTCCTAGACTGGAATTCTCAGTTCCTCCTCCTCCTAAATCAAACAATGACTCTCATGCCGGTGATGGCGTGATTGGCGCAATAGACACGAAATCGACAAAGGCTACATCTAAAAAGGCCCGTAAGATTTCCGGTCAAAATGCAAAAGAGGAACTTCTTGCCTCGGAAGTAAATGTCGTATCGACAGATAAAGGCAAAGAAACCAAGCAACCAGGGGGCAAGAAGAAAGGCAAAGGGAAGAAGAAGAAACAGGAAGAATCATCACCTGAAAAATCTTCTGCAAACCCTCCTGGAAATAGGAAACCAAGAAATCCATGCTTCATATGCGATGAGGATCATTGGACCGCAGATTGTCCACACAGAGCTGAGCTTAAAAAATTCTTCAAGAATACAAAGACCTCAACAGTATTAACTGATCCGTTTCTGAATCCAGGAACAAATCTGGTTGACAGTGGAAATGCTTCCCCGTCTCAAGTGCTGATGTTGTCGGTTTCCAAACAGCAAAAATGATGCTTTGATATCGACAAGGAACAAAGATTATGGGAATCCACAGCTGTCGAACAACAAGGATAAAGATCAACCTAGTAGTTCAACAACAACTTCGACAGAAGTTGCGCCACCCATCATTCCCGAGTTGACAATAAAACCGCCAAAGGGAGTAGTACACAAGTCGATGTTTAATCCCCGCGCTAGAGCGGCACAGAATTATAATATAGTGGAACATTTGGCCCAATCGCCATCCGCTATGTCGACTCTTGAGGTACTACAAAATTGCCCATCCCAAAAGCAAGCTTTATTATCAGACATTGGTGGGATAGACCCAAAGGATTCCAATCTTGTATCCTTCGATCATAAAGGATACGATCCTCAGTTACCAGCTCAACTAGCTTTCCTCGTTCAAGTGAAAGCCCTCAACAAAACTGTTCATCGAACAATTATTGATGAGGGGGCATCTACATGTATTATGTCAATGAGTTGCTGGAAAACTGTAGGATCTCCAACCTTGTCGCGATCTTCGACGACATTAAAAGCATTTGACGGACGAACATATACCCCATATGGTATTCTAAGTAACTTGAAGGTTGAACTAGGAGGGAAAACAGTAGAAATAGATGTTGAGGTAATCGACGGAAATCTCGATTACAACATCCTACTGGGAAGACCATGAATATATGCTATGGCTACTGTTGTGTCGACCTATTTTAGGAAGATTGCATTTCCCTTTCAAGGAGGGATTACAATCGTCGATCAACAAAACTTCCTCCCCAATGGTTCTCAAGTTACGAGAAGCATTCCAATGATCCATGGAAGCCCCCATTCGCTTCAAAATATCGGAGTAGGCCTACTAAAAGATCCTATATTAATGGGAACTTTCGCCCTTCCACCTCCAATCAATTTGGCGGAAGTAGCGTTAGTAGGAACCTGCAATATGATATCTTCAAAAAAGATCTCAGAAAACGATATCGACATGGATCATGCGCAGGTTTTGCCTCCAAGCCCAACAGAAATATTGTAGCAATCAATGTTCCTAGCATGGGAGGCAAACCTAAATCAACGCTCATCAAGCGTTTGGATAGACAGGTCTAAGGAATATGGTACCCCTTTAGATCCTTGGTCGCGAGTGCATGTCACCGACGAAGGAATTGTTCAATCAATGGTAACTGAAGAGGCACCATGGGATGATTACCACCATCGTTCCCTTCTTCCGGATTGTGACGAAAATACTCCTGATGACCTTTATCATCCTTTTGTTTTTGATTTTCTATCAAATACTGTAAACACGGTGGATTCTGAGCGAAACTTGTCCAACATTGAAGAGACTATCGCCATAAATATCTCGACCAAAACAGATGTTGTAGAGAATATTTATGTTGGCAAATGTTGTTCTCCTTCAGAGCTGGAAATATATAACGCTCTTTTTCGCGAATTCAGAGACGTCTTTGCTTGGTCATATAGTGAAATGCCAGGCATTGACTCGAGTATCGTTGAACATGAAATCAAGATGTATCCAGATGTCAAACCAGTACGACAACGGCTACGGCAGGTGCACCCCAAGAAAGCCGCTGCGATTAAGGCAGAAGTTGAAAAACTTCTCCATGCTGGTTTCATTTACCCGGTTCCTCTAACCGATTGGGTATCGAATATTGTCCCTGTTATGAAAAAACAAGGAACAATTAGAGTGTGCGTCGATTATAGGGATGTAAATCAAGCTTGTCCAAAAGAAAACTACCCTACACCCTTCATCGACCAGATAATTGATGAATGCTTCGGATGTGAAATCTTTTCATTTATGGATGGATTCTCCGGGTATAATCAAATAAATATCCGCCCACAGGACCAGTCAAAGACTGCATTTATTTGTCCATGGGGTACATTTGCATATCGAAAATTACCCTTTGGTTTAAAGAACGCAGGGGCAACATTTCAGAGGGCAATGAATTATGCCTTCCATGACATCAAAAACATCGTTCAACCATACCTCGACGACCTTCCTACTCATTCGCAAAAGCGGACTGATCATCCGCAGCATTTAAGAGCGATATTTCTACGTTGCCGACACTAAAGATACGACTCAATCCACACAAATGTGTATTTTGTGTCAGTTCTGGTCGTTTACTTGGCTTTGTAGTCTCAAAAGACGGGATTCGTCTCGACCCATGTAAGGTTCAGGCAATCATAAATTTGCCTCCACCTTCAAATTTGCTTCAGATTCAGAAACTCCAAGGGAAAGCAAACTTTCTGAGGAGGTTCATTCCAAATTATGCCGAACTTGCTAAAGGTTATACGCGTCTTTTGAAAAAGGAAGTAACCTTTGTCTGGGATCAGGTTGCGCAAGCTTCCTTTGATGCTTTAAAAGAATCCCTAATGAAAGCATCATTAATGTATGCTCCCGATTATCAAAAAGACTTTAACCTGTATCTGGCTGCAGCGGATACAACCATCACAATAGTTTTAGTTCAAGAAGACAACGGAATTGAACATCCTATATATTATTTAAGTAAGAACTTAAATGATACAGAAATCAAATATTCTTATGTTGAAAAGCTAGCGCTCGCAGCTGTTCAAGCGATACAAAGATTTCGACACTACGTCCTCTTTCGAAAAACTACCATTCTGTCAGATTGCAACCCCATGACTTATATATTGTCGCGACAGTTGCTAGGGGGCAAATATTCAAAATGGATAGCAATTCTACAAGAGTTTGACATGGAATTTGTAAAATCCAAGTCAAAGAAAGCTCTCGTATTCGCAAAATTATTATGCGATCTCCCGTCGTCGTCCAACGATGAAACATCCGAAGAAACGATTGTGGACAAAAATTTATTTCTGATATCTTCAAGCAATCTGTGGTATGGGGATATAATCATTTATCTCCAAACCCAAAAATATAGGCCAAATACCTCTCGCTCTGAACAAAAACGTATTCGATACCAAGCAAAAGACTACGTGATCGTCGGTGATACACTTTACCATCGTGGTATCGATACAGTTCTGAGAAGGTGCCTCACCCATGAGGAGGCTGAAAAAGTCCTGAATGATTGCCATTCAGGCACGTGTGAGGGGCATCAATCCGGTTATGCTACAGCGCAAAATTTTTTACGAGCAGGATACTTCTGGCCAACAATGTTCAAAGATTGCATAACCGCAGTCAGAAGTTGCCATGCTTGTCAAATTTTCGATAGCAAAACCAGAAGACCACCCGCACCTCTGCAGCCAATAGTTGCTTTCGGGCCATTCGCCAAATGGGGCATCGATTTCATGACATGTAACCCCACCTCAACCGGGGGGCATGGGTATATCATAGTCGCAATTGACTATTTTATCAAATGGGCCGAGGCGATGCCTACATTAGATAATACTGGTGAAACAACTGCCATCTTCTTTTTCAATCATGTAGTCGCCAGATTCGGCATCCCACAAGCTATAGTCACAGATCATGGATCACATTTTCGCAATCACATGATGGTCGAATTAGCTACCAAACTAGGGTTGTCTCACGACAACTCTACTCCATATTACTCGCAAGCCAATGGACAAGTTGAAGCAGTCAACAAGGTCCTGAAGCGCATGCTGCAAAGGATGATTGGAGTTCACAAAAGAAGTTGGCACCTAATCCTGTACTCAGCCTTGTGGGCTTACCGAACATCGGTAAGGAATGCAACCGGGTTTACACCTTTCCAACTGGTATATGGCATGGAAGTAGTCTTACCAACCCAGTGTGAAATCTCGTCCCTCAAACTCGCAATTGACCTTCTCCCCGGAACTTCAGAAGAGGAGGCTCGTTTCTTGGAACTAATCCAATTGGATGAAACCCGTCGTGATGCCGCTTTAGCTAACGAAGCCCATAAGAAACGAGTCAAAGCACAGTTCGACAAGAATGTCAAACCCCGTGTCTTCTCAGAAGGTGACTTGGTCTTGCTTTATGACCAAGAATCCGATAAATTGGGGGCAGGTAAATTCAAGTCTTTATGGATGGGCCCCTATATTGTTAAGCGAGTGTTAGCAAAAGGAGCCTACGAGTTAATGGATTATGACGGGATTCCACTGGCACAACCTCGTAACGGGTTATACCTCAAGCGTTACTATGCGTGATTCAGTATAGTAACCTGTATGATTTTGTTATGTTTTTGTTTTCGCTAAAATGTTTGTTTTGATCAAGTAATCCACTTTTTACATTTATTGCAGATGTCAAACCTATTGGAGTCATGTGTTGGATATGCCGACGGAGCAAGTCGTAGTTCGCGGAACCTATCTTCCGCGACCTGGGTCATTTTTGATCCAAGCGGCGAGTTAGTAAGTTTCAGAGGGGTATGTATTGGTCGATCAACGAATAACTTCGCTGAATATAGCGCGTTGATAGAACTTCTCTCTGATGCCATCACACGTGGTATACGCCGACTGATTGTCAGGCTAGACTCACAACTCGTCATACTACAACTCACTGGTATCTACTCTGTTCGAAATCAAGCTATTTATCGCATGTTCCTAAGGGTTAAGATTTTGGAAAGGCAATTTGATTTTATTCAATATCAGCATATTTCCAGAACCTTAAACACATTAACTGACTCATTGGCAAATTATGTGTTAGATAGACATTTGCAACATTTATAAAAAGAAGCATACCATCAATATTTGCATTTGGATCATGTAACTTAACCAAAATAAAACTTTGAAAATCAAAAATATATATATAACTGTTTATGGTTTACACATAATGTTCTGTAACCAAGACAAAATTGGTCAAATGACCCAAAACTCAAAACGCTAGGGGGCACCCTAGTCTAATGATGCTCGTGATAGCAAGTCACAGCTTGTGCGATCATGCGTAAGAGCTGAGTCCATCGTCTTGGCACACCAGTAGTATGCCGCTGCAACCTCAAGGGCAGCTCGTCAGTCCTCACATCTGGAATACCAAGAGTGAGGCCCTCAACCTGTTCCTGCAATGCTGTGAGAGTCTCGACCACATCGAGGTCGCGAAGGATAGCCCTTCCAACAGCCTCTCCTGCTGGGGCGGCAGCTGGCACTCTCAGGTGTACTACTGGCCGAACGGGACCAACATCTACATGAACACATGAGTTTGATTAAGTCTTGACAGAACAAAACACAAGGACATTATAAAAGAAAAACGATAAATAGGAATATGGTCAAATAATTTACCAATGGCGCCCCACTGTTCGCCAGCCGGCAGTACTAAATCTGGATCACCCCGGAAGTCCATACCAGCATATGGATACTCGGAATAAACCATCTCCTGACGATCAAACCACCCGAAGAAGGTATCAGAAAAGGAAATCTGAGACTGACCAGCATACCTACATATGGTCAACCCATCTCTGCATACGTGGTTCAGTCGGTGAAGGTAAATCGAGTGCAATATACTGCGGCTGCATCAGTGGTATCTTTTCCAAGGCAAAGGTGGTCAAAATAGAACCATACCCAAAGTTCTTCAACCTCCCACTCTTCACCTTGGTCAATTGTTCTTTCATCACAAGAAGTACTGCATCGCACCAGTTGAACACCTTCGGTTGGAGACATTCCAAGGCATACTGGAGATAAGATCGGTTGGCTACATGAAGAGCCGCACCACCATCCATCCTACCAAAAGTAAATAGAATAGTCCTGAGGGACCTGTCAGTGACATCACGGATGATGATCTTGTCGTCTTTACTCGGCTGAGATCCCTCTCTGCAATGCCGACGAACATAATCTCTCACAGATTCACCTCCTCGAGCCGAACCTGATAAAGAAATGGGGCACCCCACCTCGACAAGCCAGTCAAGAAATAGATGTCTACTACAGTCGAGGGGATGGATTTGCCCCTAATCTGGAACACCTGGTTGGTAGGATCCCAAGCATCGAGCAAATACTGCAGCAAGTTGATTTGTTGTCTCATGCCAGAAATGCGGAAAAACTTCAGCAAGCCATAGTTCCGCAGTGCGTTTACTGTAACCGGATCATGTAAAGCAAGCATGTCCTCTTCTTCATGCTCACGTTCTCGCCATGTAATAGTCATCTTGCTCCAAAAATCTCTGAAAACAAACAAGAGAAGAGTTAGATCCTGATTTTGGTGAGAAACAAGCAAAATTTCCATCAAAAACTGTGCATAAAGTTCCCTCCTTGTGCCCATCGCACCTATAGTAGTGCCTAGGGTGCGTTGCATGTCAGATGGCTAGTAGACAGGCCAACATCCAACGCACCTTTCGATACACAAGGGGTGCGCTGAAGCCAGGGCGAGTTTTTCAAACCCCAGAGGCTCAGAAAAACCAGGAATCAAGCTCAGAATGCAAAATGGAAAGCATGAAATAAAAGAGCTCAAGTTTAGCTCCTACCTGGTCCAGACAGCGCCGAGAATCATCCACAGAATCTCCCGGAATCAGCTAATGAAGATCAAGGGGGGAAAGCACCTCCAAAGCTCCAACAAACCAAAGTTCAAATGAAATGGTAAAATGAGAGGTAAAAGCACTTTTACATTACTTTTTACGTAATTCGAGTAAAATATTAGTGTTCTAACTCATTTTTCAAACATATATTGTCCATTTCTAACTAGTTTGATGAAGCAATTGAAAATGCAGTACAATCTCTGAAAGAACAAAGCTATTTATGGTAAAGTCAAGAAATGACCGTTGTATCGAGCAGTTTTAGCACATAGTTCAAGCTCGTTAAAAAATAAACATAAGTCATGAGCAAATGCTTCTCCCCGCGTTTAAGCTCATTAAAAAATGAACTATTTCCCGGTAAATAACCATTGTGAATGTAGTACTTCAGCCTTTAAAAGCCTTGGTCGTGTTCTCATCATCACCTCCACTCTGTATTGGTCGATCATTCACCTCCATTTGATTGTTTACCCCTTTTGAGGAACAGCTGCGAAGAGTGATCTCACTAGCCATCCTTGTAACACTCGTGATTGGAAAATTCCAAACCTTACCTGGAATCAGCTGCTACCCAATTTTATCACTTGTTCCTCAAAAGACGAGTCTCCTTTAAGCTCTTTTCAACTGACTCGTAAAATATGAAAATATTGTCGATCCATTGGCCTCTCCAGCTCGTTAAAGGGACCGGAAGTGCTATCCCTCCTCTAAATTTTAATCTTTTTGGACCTGAGGGATTATTACACAAAAAGATCGAGCGCTTGTTTTGTTCGGCTCGTTAAAAGTATCGAAAATTCATCCCTTCTGTATTGTTTTATACTTTTTCGGACTTAAGGGATTGGATGACGAAAAAGGAATTTTGGAGTTTCCTTTACGTTCCTTTTCAGACTCTCTAAAATTGAAAAGGACCGAGTTATCTTTGTCGTTAAACTCGTTAAAACTTAATAGCGACAAACTTGTACATAGCAGACAAGAACGAGTTTCACTATCGCTAGCCTCATTAAAACATAGCGATGGGTTTGCCCAAAGGGCAAATTATAGAACAAGCATATGTTATCCTCCTCAAGCTTGACAAAAATAAAGAGGTACTGGTCAGCAATGACTGGGGAAAAATTGGGAAGAAAACTTGAAGAAACTTTGTTGGTAGCAAGTCGCTCTTGAACATGACACTTTCACTCCGCATCCAAGTTGGGTTGGGTTGTTTCATTCACTGGTCACATCACCATGGTCCCATCACACCATCCACATTTGGGGTTAATGCTACCAATCCATCACGTCAGTGTCACCGATATGTTCAAGAGAAGTCATTCAGAGAATTCACCTGTGTCTCACCCGCTACAATACATTTACACTCCATTCTTTCATGACCGCCACCCTGAACCTTATGTCATCAAATTGTTTTCACCTCCATTAAAATCATTTGCTCCGTTCCATGTCATTGATGTGGGATTCATTAAGGCCCTCCTGTGACGGATCGCTTCTTGTCGACATCAGCTCATTATCCAAGAAGTCGATCTAGGAACACCTTGGTCAGTACTTTGAAGCTTGCATGCCTCAATGGCAAGTTTCTCACTTCCGACGACAGGTTTACATCAATGGCCTTCGACCGAAAGATTTTGCGTGGTGTTCGACGCCAAGTCCTTTATTCACACCACGTGAATTGTACTGCAGTACCTTGAGGGTCATTATCATTATCGGTGATTCCTCTTGCGCCTGTTAACAACTTACATCATTGGCTGGTAATCAGGTGATGTCTTTCCATGTTCGACTCCAGAACATCTCTCACATGGATAGACTTGTACTTCGAGTGAAGATCGAACAAGATTGAAGACCCCGGATCTAGTTTCATCCATCCGGGCTACGATATATATTTAGGGAAATAAAGACATCAAATGTACATAATTGCTGTACAGATAATCATCCAATCAAAGGGATGATGGCTCTACCAGAACCATCAGTCTACACTCAGACGATTGTCTGTCCTATGTACATGAAAATGAATTTATAAAGTTGAGCATGGGAATGCCCGCCTCAGCTAGATCATGAAAATATTATGAAGATAATGTATTGTATTGTATCTTATTACAGGTCTCCTCCCAGCTTGAAAGAACTTCGGATCCTCATAATAAAGCATTTCACCCGACATCAAAAGATTAATGACCTCATGCTTTAGGGGGCAACTGTTATAGACATTTTTGGGCACTACAACCCCAAGCATGAAATGTCCATAAACCAAGGGCTCCTAAGTCCCTAAAAGTGTTGTTCTAACCCCTGAAGGAACAAGGTCAACTGATTACAGCTTCTCCCAGAAGTTCTCCATGAAAAACTGCTCAAAACTGGTCAAAACAGGATCATTTCAGCTACTCCATAGGCAGAGTGCGTTGCATCTCACCTAAATACACTGTGTGGGTGCGTTGCATTTCAAAAAGCCCTTCTATGGGGTGCGATGGGCGAGAAGTGACAAATGGCAATGTCATTCCACGAGGTGGAGAGGCATGGAATCTTCCAGAAACTTCTCCTGTGACACTTGCCTCTCTGAATTCGACCAAGGATGAGTAAGAGATCATCAAGCTCCAAGTGGAAGTAAGAACTATCAGAGGGAAGACACTAATCAAATCACAAGCTGACTCATCTCCCTTACAGATATCTATATATGGATCCCTCATCCCAGAGATCCGGAGGCTGGAATTTTGCATATTGTAAGGAATTGTTGTTGGTTTCTTGAGACAACATCAGAGTGTTGGGTGATCTAAGCTTTGTATGAGGTGAAGAGGGGCTTACTTGCTGAGAGGATGATGATGGGTCAAAACAACTGGTTGTAACTCCCTTGGCTTTTTCTTATTTATCAATAAAAGCTATTCAAATTTTCCTCCATACTCTTGTGTCATTTATGTTTTATGCGTTTGTATGGTCAATTTACATCTGATCCTAGATTGTTTATGATTATAGATCCATGTTCTTGTATAGTGCTATGCTACTGTGATCTTACAGGTACTCTGTAAAGCTGGGCGTACAAGGGAGCAAGTGGCGAAAGACTATCAAGAGAGAGAGGAATTGAACTAGGAGATTAGCGCAAGACAGAGGTTGGTCTTCTTTGTTCTTCTCTCATCTATATTTCATAAAGGAAAAACGAAAGTAGCTTTATTTTGTTTGTTTCTAAGGTAGCTATCACACCTTAGTGGGATAAGCAGTTCTGTGTAGACACTTTTCCCTATAACAAGAGGGCAATGAATTATGCCTTCCATGACATCAAAAACATTGTTCAACCATATCTCGACGACCTTCCGGCTCATTCGTGAAAGCGGACTGATCATCCGCAACATTTAAGAGCGATATTTCTACGTTCCCGACACTACAAGATACGACTCAATCCACACAAATGTGTGTTCTGTGTCAGTTCTGGTCGTTTACTTGGCTTTTTAGTCTCAAAGGACGGGATTCGTCTCAACCCAAATAAGGTTCAGGCAATCATTAATTTGCCTCCACCTTCGAATTTGCTTCAGATTCGGAAACTCCAAGGGAAAGCAAACTTTCTGAGGAGGTTCATTCCAAATTACGCCGAACTTGCTAAAGGTTATACACGTCTATTGAAAAAAGAAGTGCCCTTCGTCTGGGATCAGGTTGCGCAAGATTCCTTTAATGCTTTAAAAGAATCCCTAATGAAAGCATCATTAATGTACGCTCCTGATTATCAAAAAGACTTTAACCTGTATCTGGCTGCAGCGGATACAACCATCACAATGGTTTTAGTTCAAGAAGACAACGAAATTGAACATCCTATATATTATTTGAGTAAGAACTTAAATGATACAGAAAGCAAATATTCTTATGTTGAAAAGCTAGTGCTCGCAGCTGTTTAAGCGATACAGAGATTTCGACACTATGTCCTCTTTCGAAAAACTACCATTCTGTCAGATTGCAACCCCATGACATATATATTGTCGTGAAAGTTGCTGGGGGGAAAATATTCAAAATGGATAGCAATTCTACAAGAGTTTGATATGGAATTTGTAAAATCCAAGTCAAAGAAAGCCCTGGTTTTCGCAGAATTATTATGCAATCTCCCAACGTCATCCAACAATGAAACAAACGAAGAAACAATCGTGGATGAATCTTTGCTTCTGATATATTCAAACAATCTGTGGTATGGAGATATAATCATTTATCTCCAAACCAAAAAATATAGGCCTAATACCTCCCGCTCCGAACAAAAATGTATTCGATACCAATCAAAAGACTACACGATCGTCGGTGATACACTTTACCGTCGTAGTGTCGATACAGTTCTGAGGAGGTGCCTCACCCATGAGGAGGCCGAAAAAGTCCTGAATGATTTCCATTCAGGCGCGTGTGGGGGGCATCAATCCGGTTATGCTACGATGCAATTTTTTTTACGAGCAGGATACTTCTGGCCAACAATGTTCAAAGATTGCATAACCGCAGTCAGAAGTTGCCATGCCTGTCAAATTTTCGGTAGCAAAACCAGAAGACCACCCGCACCTCTGCAGCCAATAGTTGTTGTTGGGCCATTCGCCAAGTGGGGCATTGATTTCATGACATGTAACCCCACCTCGACCGGGGGGCATGGGTATATCATAGTCGCAGTGGACTATTTTACCGAATGGGTCGAGGCGATGCCTACATTAGATAACACTGGTGAAACAGCTACCCTTTTCTTTTTCAATCATGTAGTCGCCAGATTCGGCATCCCACAGGCTATAGTCACAGATCATGGATCGCATTTTCGCAATCACATGATGGTCGAATTAGCTGCCAAATTAGGGTTGTCTCACGACAGCTCTACTCCATATTACCCGTAGGCCAACGAACAAGTTGAAGTAATCAACAAGGTCCTGAAGCGCATGTTGCAAAGGATGATTGGAGCCCAGAAAAGGAGTTGGCACCTGATCCTATACTCAGCCTTGTGGGCATACCGAACATTGGTAAGGAATGCAACCAGGTTTACACCTTTCCAACTGGTGTATGGCCTAGAAGCAATCTTACCAGTTCAGTGTGAAATCTCGTCCCTCAAACTCGCAATCGACTTTCTCCCCGGAACTTCAGAAGAGGAAGCTCGTTTCTTGGAACTAATCCAATTGGATGAAACCCGTCGTGATGCCGCTTTGGCTAACGAAGCCCATAAGAAACGAGTCAAGGCGCAGTTCGACAAGAATGTCAAACCCCATGTCTTCTCAGAAGGTGACTTGGTCTTGCTTTATGACCAAGAATCCGATAAATTGGGAGCAGGTAAATTCAAGTCTTTATGGATGGGCCCCTATATTGTTAAGCGAGTGTTAGCAAAAGGAGCCTACGAGTTAATGGATTATGACGGGATTCCGCTGGCACAACCTCGGAATTGGTTGTACCTTAAGCGTTACTACGCATGATTCAGTGTGGTAACCTATATGCTTTTGTTACATTTTTGTTTTCGCTAAAGTATTTTTTTTGGTCAAGTAAATCCGCTTTTTACATTTGTCGCAGATGTCAAACCTATTGGAATCTTTTGTTGGATATGCCGACGGAGCAAGTCGTAGTTCACGGAACCTATCTTCTGCGGCCTGGGCCATTTTTGATCCAAGCGGCGAGTTAGTAAGTTTCAGAGGGGTATGTATTGGTCGATCAACGAATAACATCGTTGAATATAGCGCGTTGATAGAACTTCTCTCTGATGCCATCACGTATGGCATACGCCGACTGGTCGTCAGGCTAGACTCACAGCTCGTCATACTACAACTCACTGGTATCTACTCCGTCCGAAATCCAGCTATCTATCGCATGTTCCTAAGGGTCAAGATTTTGGAAAGGCAATTTGATTTTATTCAATATCAGCATATTTCCAGAAACTTAAACACATTAACTGACTCATTAGCAAATTATGTGTTAGATATACATTTGCAACATTTATAAAAAGAAACATCTCATCAATATTTGCATGAGGATCATGTAACTTAACCACAATAAAACTCCGAAAATCAAAAATATATATATAATTGTTTATGGTTTACACATAATGTTCTGTAACCAAGACAAAATTGGTCAAATGACCCAAAACTCAAAATGCTAGGGGGCACCCTAGTCTAATGATGCTGGTGATAACAAGTCACCGCCTGTGCAATCATGCGTAAAAGCCTAGTCCATTGACTTGGCACGCCAGTAATATGTCGCTGCAACCTCAAAGGCAGCTTGTCAGTCCTCACATCTGGAATACCGAGAGTGAGGCCCTCGACCTGATCCTATAATGCTAAAAGAGTCTCGACCACATCAAGGTCGCGAAGGATAGCCCTTCCCACAGCCTCTCCTGCTGGGGCGGCAGTTGGCACTCTCAGGCGTACTACTGGCCGGACGAGACCAACATCTGCATCAGAACATGAGTTCTGATTAGTCTTGACAGAGTAAAGCACGAGGACATTATAAAAGAAAAATGATAAATAGAAATATGGTCAAGAATTTACCAATGGCACCCCACTGTTCGCCAGCCGGCAGTACCAAATCCGGGTCACCCCGAAAGTCCATACCAACATATGGATACTCGGAATAAACCATCTCCTGACGATTGAACCACCCGAAGAAGGTATCAGAAAAGGAAATCTGAGACTGACCAGCATGCCTAGACATATGGTCAACCCATCTCTGCATACGTGGTTCAGTCGGTGGAGGTAAACCAAGTGCAATATACTGCGGCTGCATCAGTGATATCTTTTCCAGGGCGAAGGCGGTCAAAATAGAACCATATCCAAAGTTCTTCAATCTCCCACTTTTCACCTTGGTCAACTGTTCTTTCATCACAAGGAGTACTGCATCACACTAGTTGAACACCTTCAGTTCGAGACATTCCAAGGCGTACTGCATATAAGACTGGTTGGCCACATGAAGAGCCGCACCACCAGCCATCCTACCAAAAGTGAACAAAATGGTCCTCAAAGACCTGTAAGTGACATCTCGGATGATGATCTTGCCGTATTTACTCGGCTGAGATCCCTCTCTACAATACCTGCGAACATAATCTCTCACAGATTCACCTCCACGGGCCGAACCTGATAAAGAGATAGGGGCACCCCGCCTCGATAAGCCGGTCAAAAAATAGATGTCCACTACGGTCAAGGGGATGGATTTGCCCCTAATCTGGAACACTTGGCTGGTAGGATCCCAAGCATTGAGCAAATACTGCAGCAAGTTGATTTGTTGTCTCATGCTAGAGATGCGGAAAAACTTCAACAGGCCACAGTTCCGCAGTGCGTTTACTGAAACCGGATCACGTAAAGAAAGCATGTCCTCTTCTTCATGCTCACGTTCTCGCCATGTAATAGTCATCTTGCTCCAATAAATCTCTGAAAACAAACAAGAGAAGAGTTAGATCCTGATTTGGTGAGAAACAAGAAAAAATTTCCATTGAAAACTGTGCATAGATTTCCTTCCTTGCGCTCATCGCACCTACAGTAGTGTTCTGGGTGCGTTGCATGTCAATTGGCCAGTGGACAGGCCAACATGCAACACACTTTTCGATATAGAAAGGGTGCGATGGAGCCAGGGCGAGTTTTTCAAACCCTAGAGGCTCAGAAAAACCAGAAATCAGGCTCAGAATGCAAAATGGAAAGGATGAAATGAAAGAGCTCAGGTTTAGCTCCTACCTGGTCCAAACAGCGCCGAAAATCGTCCACAGTATCTCCCGGAATCAGCTGGTGAAAATCAAGGGGGGAAAGCACCTCCAAAGCTCCAACAAGCCAAAGTTCAAATGAAATGGTAAAATGAGAGGTAAAAGCACTTTTAAATTACTTTTTACGTAATTCGAGTAAAATATTAGTGTCCTAACTCATTTTTCAAACATATATTGTTCATTTCTAACTAGTTTGATGAAGCTATTGAGCATGCAGTACAATCTTTGAAGGAACAAAGCTATTTATGGTAAAGTCAAGAAATGACCGTTATATCGAGCAGTTTTAACGCGGACTTCATGCTCGTTAAAAAATAAACATAAGCAATGAGCAAATGTTTCCCCCAGCGTTTAAGCTCAATAAAAAATGAACCAATTTCCGGTAAATAACCGTCATGAATGTAGTACTTCAGCCTTTAAAGCCTTGGTCGTGTTCTCATCATCACCTCCAATCTGTATTGGCCGATCATTCACCTCCATTTGATTGTTTACCCCTTTTGAGGAACAGCTGCGAAGAGTGATCCTGTTAGCCATCCTTGTAACACTGATGTGATTGGAAAATTCCAAACCTTACCTCGAATCAGCTGCTACCCAAATTTATCAGTCGTTCCTCAAAGACGAGTCTCCTTTAAGCTCTTTTCAACTGACTCGTAAAATATGAAAAGATTGCCGAGCCATTGGCCTATCTAGCTCGTTAAAGTGACCGGAAGTGCTATCCCTCCTTTAGATTTTAATCTTTTTGGACTTGAGGGATTATTACACAAAAAGATCGAGTGCTTGTTTTGTTCGGCTCGTTAAAAGTATCGAAAATTCATCCCTTCTGTATTGTTTTATACTTTTTCGGACTTAAGGGATTAGATGACGAAAAAGGATTTTTGGAGTTTCCTTTACGTCCCTTTTCAGACACTCTAAAATTGAAAAGGATCGAGTTATCTTTGTTGTTAAACTCGTTAAAACCTAATAGCGACAAACTTGTCCATAACAGACAAGAACGAGTTTCACTATCGCTAGGCTCATTAAAGCATAGCGATGGGTTTGCCCGAAGGGAAAATTATAGAACAAGCATATGTTATCCTCCTCAAGCTTGACAAAAATAAAGAGGTATTGGTCAGCAATGACTGGGGGAAAATTGGGAAGAAAACTTGAAGAAAATTTGTTGGTAGAAAGTCGCTCTTGAACATGACACTTTCACTCTGCATCCAAGTCGGGTTGGGTTGTTTCATTCACCAGTCACATCACCATGGTCACATCACACCATCCACATTTGGAGTTAATGCTACCAATCCATCATGTCAGTGCCGCCGATATGTTCAAGAGAAGTCACTCAGAGAATTCACCTGTGTCTCACCCGCTGCAATACACTTACGCTCCATTCTTTCATGACCACCACCCTGAACCTTATATCGCCAGATCGTTTTCACCTCCATTAAAATCATTTGCTCCATTCCGTGTCATTGATGTGGGATTCATTAAGGCCCTCCTATTACGGATCACTTCTTGTCGACATCAGCTCATTATCCAAGAAGTTGATCTAGGAACACCCCTTTCAGTACTTTGAAGCTTGTATGCCTCAATGGCAAGTTTCTCACTTCCGGCGACAGGTTTACATCAATGACCTTCGACCAAAAGATTTTGCGTGGTGTTCGACACCAAGTCCCTTATTCACACCACGTGAATTGTACTGCAGTACCTTGAGGATCATTATCATTATCGGTGATTCCTCTCGCGCCTGTTAACAACTTACATCATTCGCTGGTAATCAGGCGATGTCTTTCCATGTTCGATTCCAGAACATGTCTCACATGGATCGACTTGTTCTTTGAGTGAAGATCGAATGAGATTGAAGACCCCGGATCTAGTTTCATCCATCCAGGCTGCGATATATATTCAGGAAAATAAAGACATCAAATGTACATCATTGCTGCACAGATAATCATCCAATCTATGGGATGATGGCTCTACCAGAATCATTAGTCTACACTCAGACGATTGTCTGTCTCATGTACATGAAAGTGAATTTATAAAGCTGAGCATGGGAATGCCCAACTCAGCTAGATCATGAAAATATTATGAAGATAATGTATTGTATTGTATCTTATTACAGGTCTCCTTCCAGCTTGAAAGAACTTCGGATCCTCATGATAAAGCATTTCACCCGACATAAAAAAAGATTAACGACCTCATGCTTTAGGGGGCAACTGTTATAGACATTTTTGGGCACTGCAACCCCAAGCATAAAATTTCCATAAACTAAGGGCTCCTAAGTCCCTAAAAGTGTTGTTCCAACCCCTAAAAGAACAAGGTCAACTGATTACAGCTCCTCCCAGAAGTTCTCCATGGAAAACTGCTCAGAACTGGTCAAAACTGGACCATTTCACCTGCTCCATAGGCAAAGTGCATTGCATCTCACCTAAATACACACAGTAGGTGCGTTGCATTTCAAAAAGCCCTTCTATGGGGTGCGATGGGCGAGAAGGGACAAATGGCAGTGTCAATCCGTGAGGTGGAGAAGCATGGAATCTTCCAGAAACTTCTCCTGTGACACTTGCCTCTCTAAATTCGACCAGGGATGAGTAAGAGATCATCAATCTCCAAGTGGAAGCAAGAACTATCAGAGGGAAGACACTAATCAAATCACAAGCTGACTCATCTCCCTTGCAGACATCTATATATGGATCTCTTATCCCAGAGATCCAGAGGCTGGAATTTTGCATCTTGTAAGGAATTGCTTTTGGTTTCTTGAGGCAACATCATAGTGTTGGGTGATCTAAGCTTTTCATGAGGTGAAGAAGGGCTTACTTGCTGAGAGGATGATGTTGGGTCAGAACAATTGGTTGTAACTCTCTTGGCTCTTTCTTGATTATCAATATAGCTATTCAAGTTTTCCTCCATACTCTTGCGTGATTTATGTTTTATGCATTTGTATGGTCAATTTACATCTGATCCTAGATTGTTTATGATAATAGATCCATGTTCTCATATAGTGTTATGCTGCTTTGATTCTGCAGGTACTCTGTGAAGTTGGGTATACAAGAAAGCAAGTAGCAAAGGGCTATCGAAAGAGAGAGGAATCGAGCAAGGAACCAAGCGCAAGACAGAGGCTGGTCTCCTTTATTCTTCTCTCATCTATCTTTCATAAAGGGAAACGAAAGTAGTTTTACTTTGTTTGTTTCTAAGGTAGCTACCAGCCTTAGTGGGATTAGCAGTTCTGCATAGACACTTTTCCCTGTAACAGTAGGTTCATAAGAAGATGCATGATTTGTTATAACAACAAGGCTAGTAACATTTAATAGGGTTTATATCATCCATTTCTTGTACCCACTTGCCCTTGGGAAAGCATTTCCATGGAATTTGTGGGAGTTTACAAATAACTAGGAAGGGACATAACTACCTATTCATGATAGTTGATAGGTTTAGCAAGATGTGTCTTTTAATTCCCTGTAAAAAGAGCACTAGCAAACAGGAGGAAACAAATTTGTTCTTTTGATGGGTCTAGGTTCACTTTGGGATGCTAAGGAACATCATTTCAGATATGGACACAAGATTTCTCAGCATATTTTGGACTACATTATGGGAGAAGATGGACACGAAGTTGAAGAGGTCTAACACATTCCATCCACAAATAGATGAGAAAACAAAGGTAATCAATAGGAATTTGGTATCTTTTAAGGGGTTATAATCATAAGCCTCCAAATACTAGGGACAAAATTCTAGTATATATAGAACACTCTTATAACAAAGCATTCCACAATTCTACTGGTAAGTGCCCATTTGCAACTTGTTTGAGATATTTTCCACATTCACCTTTGGTTTTTGCATATGGGCAGTAAGGAGGAGTGAGGGAGGATCTTATAGGGGATGCCTTAAGGGTAGAAAAATTTGTTAAGAAAATCATGAAAATCCATATGCAGGTACATGAGACACTACAAAGGTCATAGGAGAAATGTAAGGTCAGGCATGATTAACATAGAACAAAGAATTCCTTCACAATGGGAGACAAAGTATGGCTACAGTTGAACAAGGAGAGGCTACAAGTTCCTAGTAAAAAAATCAAGGCTCTGTGATATGGTCCCATTGAGATATTGGAGAAGGAAGGAGATAATTCCCATAGAATCAACCTACCTGTATACATGCTCATTTACTTAGTGGTGAATGTAGAGAATCTAAAACTTTATAAGCACTACATGCTAGATCAGGAAGAGGAATATGTAACCACCCCTCCCACATTTACCCAGTTTCACCAGCTTGTCAGGGAAAACATGAGACGAAGAGTTACTATTACATGATCTGACCTCCAAGATTTAGTTATGAGAGTGGGGTCGACAACTGACGACAAACTGACAACTCATCTCATCCCTCAGGGCTACAGTACACTCAGGGGCCAAAGAACCACCCCACGTGATCAAACCCTGACCTTGGGGGTGCATTTCATACACTTTAATCCCTAACCACATGCATGACAAGGCCTCCATGTGGTTATAGGCCTCCAAACACATGCACAAGCATGCATGGGTGCGGTTGTGACCCAAATTGTCTAGTTAAGAGGGCGTGGTCCCGAGATCTCAGCGCAGATTCTAATTCAATCTCCAGACCACTACCAAGAACTTCCTAAAACTTCTCAAAATAAATAATGACATGAAAACAATGTTAAACATACAAACTTGAAGGCATAACTTAACCTAGACTTCCTAGAACATAACAAGCATTTTGTCAAACACATTGCAAACATGTAAGCTACAGGTCATGAATGCATATCTGATCATAATAGTCTGAGATTCATCTGAGAATCACCGAGAAGGCCATATTTCCTCTCCACATAGTTGCAAAAATACTTATTAGTCCATAGATTCATCAACTGATCAATAGCTAAACCATTCATGACATGAGCATAAAAGATACATATCACATGAACAACATATAACCAGAAAAAAACCAACATATAAACCATGGAAACTCAGCCATAATGTCCCTAACGTAATTTCTATAAATATATATGAAGAAATGTAAATAAATAGCTCTTATTGATATATGAAAATGCAACCCAAGTCGGGGACTTCCACATACCACCTGACCATAGATTAGGTTGAACCAAATCTCTCTTTCAGCCAATCACCCTCGCGCCATATTCCAAACATAAATGTGGGATCTCATGGAATAAACCAATCAAAACCAAACCAGGGCTTCTAGATGCCAAAACACCTCAACCCTCAACCAGTGATTCCACCTCACGGTCGGACATCACTAACATCAACCAGATCGGTCTCTACCCAAGCTATCAAGGGCTCCAAGAACTAGTAACTCAACCCAAAACCTTCCATGGCTCTTAAAGTGTTTTTCCAACCCGACTCCAGGACTAGTAACTCAACCCACCAAGGGCTCCAAAGTGTTTTCCCAACCTAGGCTCTGGAACTAGTAACTCAACCCCAAGCTTTTCCAGGGCTTCCAGAGAATTTGTTCCAACTCATAGCCATAAGGAATTATGAGCACCAACCAAAAAACAATTAAGTTGAAAAACCCACAACAACATGGCTATCCAGGAAATGGAAAGGCAAGGCTAAAACCACTGTCAATCCAGGAAATCCTCCATGTCAATGATAGAACATAACCAGATAATCACATGCATATATCATGCATCCATAAATAAACAAGGAGATCATACATGCATCTTGTTACCTGCAAAGCAATCCGGATGTAGTTGCTGATCACGATGACCTCTTGAGCTTTCCTGTCTTCCTTTGTCTTCTTTCTCCAATCCGAGAGAAACTAAAGTGCTCCAAGCATGCTCCAAGAATGTTCCAAGATTTCTCTAAGTGTGGAAGACTGTGAGAGAATGAGAGAATAGAAGAGAGCTCCAAGCTAAAATTAACAAAAATCTTTCACACACTAACAAAAGCTGTGAATTGGCCCTCAGAATCCTTTTTATCATTGAGGTCTCTATTTTCTTCATTTTCCCTTTAATTTCCTCCTCATGCAAATTTGTGACCTTTCATCTCCCTTTTCTCTTATTTTCCTTTATTTCATAAATAAAATGTCAATTAATGCCACTTTTCCTTTGCTAATTCATTTGCCAATTTCCATAGCCATTAATTAATCACATTAATACCCATCACTATGTTTTTTACCCAACATTCAGCTTGGAATAGGTGTCCCATGACATTGACTATTATTTTATTTACATAGAAAATCAACCAGGGGTTGTTACAAACCCCTTCCCCTTGGGGGAACACCATCCTTGGCGTTCAATGACACTTATAAACTAGAAAAACACATGTTTCCCATGGAGCTTTATAACACAACTCGTTGCAACATTTACATCATATCATACTGGTTAAGACATAACCAACATATCATGAACACCATACCGCTTATTGGAGCTTTATAACACAACTCGATGTGGTATTTGCATACAAATGCATATATAGAAATAACCAAAACACAACATCAAAACATATATCAGAATACATTTGCTCAACCAGTGAATAGAGAAGAATACATAGCCCATATCTGATCAACCATCTCTCATGTAGCTTCATTGGGCCCAAAGTGCTTCCACTACACTTTAACTTGTTTGATTGCTCAATTCTGGAGCATGAGCATCTTTTGCTTCAAAATGCATTGAGGTTTCGACTGGAATTCTCCTTCTGGATCCACCTGCAATACATACCATCCAATAACATGATTAACATCTTTCACATACTTATTAAGAAATTACACATGGAAAACATCATGGACTTTCACTGTTAGAGGCAGTGCAAGTCAATAGGCCATTGGTCCAATCCTCTTAATGATTTCAAAAGGCCCGCAACACTGAGGAGCTAGCTTGGCACATGATCCAATCCTTGAGGACCTCTTCTTAGGATTGATGCACAGGTACACATGTTCCCCAACCTACAACTCCTTAAATACATTGTGATGATCTGCATAAGTCTTCCGCTTGTCTTGTGTTGCCTTTAAATTTTTCTTGATAACCTGCATTTCTTGTTCCGTCTTTGTCAACATATTCGGTCCAATCGGTATGTTGGTCACTGGATCACTCCTGCTAATGGGAGTATTACAACTCTACCCATAAAGTGCCTCAAACAGACTCATCTTCAAAGATTCCTGATACCCATTGTTGTACGCAAACTGAAGATGCTCTTCCCACCTCTGTTGTTGATGCATAACATACATTCTCAACATGTCCTCAAGAAGTTGACCCTCTCTATATGTCAATTTATTTGCGGATCGTAAGCTGTACCGAAAGCCAAATTTGTCCCCAAACCTGCAAACAACTCCTTCCAAATCCTAGAAGTGAACTTGACATCTCTGTCTGACCCAATCTTCTTAGGAATAACATGCAACATCACTATCTTCCCAATGAAGACCTGAGATACCTCACTAGTTGAATTAGTAGACTTCATCGGAATGAAGTGAGCTACCTTAGTAAACCTATTAACCACAACCATAATAGAATCATGCTTTCTAGATGTCCTCAGAAAACTTGTAATGAAGTCCGTGGAAATGATCTCCCATTTCTACTTTGGGATCTAAATCAGCTGCAATAAAACACCTAGATGCTTACACTCTACTTTTACATGTTGACAATCCAAACATCTCACAACAAACTCAGCCACTTCCTTTTTCAAGTTCAACCAGTGGTAAAACTTCTTAACTGTGGTCAATGTCTTGTAATATTCTGGGTGACTTGAATATGACTTAACATGAAATTCCCACAATATAAGTTTCTTAGGCTCACAGTTGTTTTGCACATAGATCCTATCCCTAAATCTGACCAAACCATCTGTAGTGAGATGATAATCGACATCATGTTCACTTATACCCTGCTGCTATAACATGTGCTTAAGCTAATGGTACCTGTCATTTAGTTTTCCTACCTAAAAGATTTGATCTTGTAAATCTGTCCCATATGAACTCAGTGTTGCTATGTGATTTACATGTACTCTTCTATTAAGAGCATATGCACCATGTTCTATTTACCCTTGAAAAACTCATTGAGTGTGGCAAACCACCTAGATTACCTTGCATTCAAATTAGGTTGGTCAAATAGGTACCTCAGCCCACTATGATCACTCATCAAAATGAACTTCCCGCTAAGAAGATAGTGTCTCCACATCTTCAATGCTTGAATGATTGCTTCCAACTCAAGATCATGTGTTACATAGTTCTACTCATGCTCATTCAATTTCCTTGAATCATAGCATATTCCATGTCCTTCCTACATCAGAACTCCACCAAGTCTTTTGGAAGCATCTGTACATGCCACAAACACTTTGTCTAGATATGTAATCTTCAACACCAGAGCATTTGTAAGCAATTGCTTCATCTGCTCAAAATTGGTTGCACATTCCTCTATCCATTCAAATTTCTTCCCTTTACTGCAAGGATGTAATAAGATAAACAATCCGTGAGAAGTTCTTGATGAACCTCCTGTAATAACATGCTAACCCCATGAATGATCTAACCTCATCCACATTTCTAAGAGTTTCCCACTCCATGACAGCTCTGATCTTTTTTTGAGCCCACTGCTATACCTTCCTTGGAAACCACATGCCCCAAGTAATGAATTTTTGTCTGAAAGAAACTACATTTACTAAGCTTGGCATACAACTGATGCTCTCTCAACAATCTTAACATTGTTACTAGATGTTCTGCATGTTCTTCCTCATTCTTAGAATATATCAATATATCATCAATGAATACTATCATAAACTTGTCCAGATAAGGATGCAACACACTATTCATCAAACACATGAAAGTAGTTAGAGCATTAGTCAAACCAAAAGGAACCATAATAAACTCATAATATTCATACCTGGTACGAAAAGCAGACTTGTAGATGCCCTCTTCTTTGATTTGTACCTGATGATATCCTAATCTCAAGTCAATCTTCGAGAACATTGTTGCTCCCTTCAACTGATTGAACAAGTCATCAATCCACGACAATGAGTACTTGTTCTTAGTCGTCACCCTGTTCAACTTCATGCAATCAATACACAACCTGAGATTACCATCCTTCTTCTTCACAAGAAACACTGGTGGACCCCAAGGTGACATACTTGGCCTAATGTATTACTTGTCAAGTATTTCCTTCAACGGAAACTTCTGTTCCACTAACTCTGGAGTGCTCATCTTGTACGGTGCCTTAGATGTTGGTGTTGCTCCCGGCATCAACTCAATAGAAAAGTCCACTTCCCTATGAGGTGGTAACTTTGAGATTTTTGCTGGAAATACATCCTGAAACTGCTGCAAAACTAGATACCTCTTCAAGACTTCAACATACTCAACATCCTTACGTTTATCACTGGAAATATGAATTGTAAACAATACAGATCCTTTCTTGCTATTGCGCTTAGCTTGCATAGTTGTAACCATTCTCACTAATGTAGGATTCTTCTTACCCTGCAAGATTCTCTTCTCTCCATCATCATCCAAGCACTCAATAGCCTTATCATAACAATCCACCTTAGTCCTATGAATGTACAACCAATCCATACCCAACAACATATTGTATGATCCCAACGAAAGCACATTTAGATGCATTGATGTAGACATACCATTCAACTCAAATGCACAAGATTTTACCCAATGATGAACTCTTTTCTTAGTACATGTATCCAACTACACCAACCAAGACTTTGCATGCACTTCTTTATTCAAGCAACACTTATCCACCAGGTCAGGACTGATATAACTATAGTTAGATCCAGGGTCAATCAAAATAGAAACAACTTGATCACAAAGCTTACCTTCCATCTTGATAATGGATGTCTGATGATCATCCTTCCTATTATCTAATGTTGTGTAAATCCGAGGAATACTCTGTCCAACATCCCCAACTGTCTGTGCCTCCTGAGCATTGTCGATATGCGGTCTGCCACCTTGATGCTATGGACAATCTCTCCTACAATGATCCTTGCCACAAGTTCAACACTGAAAATGCTTCCTACCATCACCCTTGTTCTGCTCCTCAGACTGAAATCTCTGTCCTCTATCAACTGCATTGAACTTCTTGTATGGTTCTACAGTCTCCTTGTCATCTGTATCCTGAGGTTTTCCTCTCTTCTTAGCCCACTTTCCTTTATTATTATCATTACCTTTCCAATCTTGCTCAGACTCAGTCTTGCACTTCAATTGCTCATAACAGTGCTTAAACTTTTTGATGGCTTCAACCATAAATCTAGGCTCATCAAACTTAATCATGTCTTTAAATGATATCGACAATCGATCTAAATTCTCCCAGCTACTGGAATTAACCAAGATATTTTACTTCTATGATATTAACAAAATTGCATGTGAAAGAGTATGAAAAACCACATGTGCATACTTTAAAGAAGAGGAAACATAGAGGCAACCAAAGAACACACACAATTTGATAAAAATTTCACCTAGTGTGGGTTACGTCTTCGGGCCTGGTGTCAAAATTGCTGAGGCCACTTCATTAATTACTGCACGATGATGATGAATACATGATGTGTTCTTTGTTGATACAAGGAATAACTGCCTTAACTAGAGTGACATGTCTCTCCACGAGATGTTCTCTTATAAGAAATATCACTTATATAAGCTCTCCTTCAACATAATAAAATATCAAACTCTCACATGAAGTGGCATACAAGGATCCTCCAATAAAATGGAAAACAAAGATCTCAACATCAAATCATCATCTCAGCAAAAATCAAAAGAAGACATCACATCAATGCATCTTATACCTCCACATTCAAGGATGGTCTGAAAATGCATACCTATGTTAAAGAAACGGACAGCATAGTTGAATTCTTGAAGAAAATTCGTGAAATCTGGATATAAACTCGACCCCCTTCTAACTCGGTCAAATTTGGGTTCCCCGAGAATCTCAAAGATTCCAAAAATATTCTTTTCTATGATATGGCTGAAAATATGATGCTGAGAGGAAGAATCTGATCACACCATTGCGTTCCTTGCGAAAAACTAAGGAAAATGAGTATAAAGTCGACCTAGTTTTGAAACTGTCATTTTCGAGCCTCCAAGGAATCTCAAAGATTCCTCAAGATTCCACAAAGATTCTTTTCTGCAGGTTGACTAAAATTTTGTTGCTCATATGAGGAAATTGATGACACCATCGAACTCTTGGAAAAATTCTAGTTAATTTGAGTATAAACTTGACATAATTATGACACTGCCAAAATTTTCCCCTCAAGGAATCTTAAGGATTCCTCAAAGATTCCTCATAGAGAATATTCTTGGGAATATTCCCTAACATACGCTCCAACAATATTCCTAGAATCTTCTTGAGATTAATGTCTTCATTGGCTTTCATGCATCCTCATCTCTCATGTATTCTCCATCATTTTGCATGGTTCCCTTTGAACCATTTGAATGACATTTTATAACAAAGTGTGAGGGTTAATAAGACAAAGTGTGTGGTTGGCATATTCATAATAAGTTACCTATTGTTGGGGATATTTCGGGTTCAAAACCCATGGACTCCCAATTTTTCTTTAATATGGTTTTGGAGCCTAATTTTGGTTTTATTATAGTTTTCAAACCATATGATATATGGTATATGTATGTCCATATTGTAATGACTCCCCATACGATGAGAATAAGACAAAAAGAAAGGTTGCACCATACCAAGGAAACTTGAGCCTAATTTTAGGTTCCATGTGGCACCATGTGATTGGTCCATGTGGTAGGCTCTTATTGGTCAACATCATATGTCACTTTTGTCACCTACTTGCCATGTGTCAGCTTGTGGTGTTGCCACATCATCCTCTTGTGGGTCCACCTAGTTTGTTGATTGGGATGCCACATTAGCTATATGGTCCCACTAGGCCTACTTAATTTTCTACCATGTGTCATATATACACCCGCCATGTGGTAAAATGTTGACTTTTACTTTGACTTTTGCCTAATTTGACCAAAACTTTGACTAGCCATAACTTTTGCATACAAACTTGGACTGAGGTGTTGTTTGCGTTGTTGGAATGCTTGCGACAAGATATTCGATTTGATCCTAGTTTCATTACAATCCAAGGACTTTGATTTTTGAGGTTTTTTGGAGCCATCTGGATCAGCTTTCTCCTCCTTAAGATACGACACATATCTCAACAACTCCAAGAATCTGATAGCCTCATCGGTCTTAGATCCCATCTTCAACTCATAGAAATCCTTTGCCCTATCATCATAGTATCTTTAAAATAGATACTTCTTCCTGAAAAGTCTCTCAAACTCACTCCAAGTTAGCTCCTCTTCTCGAATGCCTCTGAAATTCTTACATCTTCCCACCAAATGTTTGATTTTCCTTTAAGACTGAAAGTAACTATCCTGACATTCATATTTTTTGAGTAATCATGCAATCTGAAAAACTTATTCATCCCAAGTAACCAAGCTTCTACATCTTGTGACTTTTTCATTTCTCCATCAAATGTAGTAGGCTTTGCTTTCTTGAACTCCTCTGGTAAGTATTTCTTCTGACTCCTCATGTATGGATGGTGGTGGTGATGATGATGTTATCTCTCTAAACCAGAACTAGAATGGAAAACAAAGATCTCAACATCAAATCATAATCTAAAAAAAATTCAAAAGAAGACATCGCATCAATGCATCTTATACCTCCACCTTTAGGGATGACCTGAAAATGCACACCTCTGCTAAATAAATGGATTGCATAGTTGAATTCTTGGTGAAAATTCATGAAATCTGGATATAAAGTCGACCCCCTTTTGACTCGGTCAAATTTGGGCTCCCCGGAAATCTCAAAGATTCCAAAAATATTATTTTCTATGGTATGAATGAAAATATGATGCTCAGAGGAAGAATCTGATCCCATCATTGCGTTCTTTACGTAAAACTAAGGAAAATGAGTATAAAGTCAACCTAGTTTTGAAACTGCCATTTTCGGGCCTCTATGGAATCTCAAAGATTCCTCAAGATTCCACAAAGAATCTTTTCTGCAAGTTGACTAAAATTATGCTGCTCAGATGAGGAAACTGATGACACCATCAAAATCTTGGTAAAATTCTGGTTAATTTGAGTATAAACTTGACATAATTATGACACTACCAAAATTTCCCCCTCAAGGAATCTCAAGGATTCCTCAAAGATTCCTCATAGAGAATATTCTTGGGAATATTCCCTAACATATGCTCCAACAATATTCCTAGAATCTTATTGAGATTAATGTCTTCATTGGCTTGCCTGCATCCTCATCTCTCATGTATTTTCTGTCATTATCCATGGTTCCCTTTGAACCATTTGAATGGCATTTTATAAAAAAGTGTGAGGGTTAATAAGACAAAGTGTGTGGTTGACATAGTCATAATAAGTTACCTGTTGTTGGGGATATTTCGGGTTCAAAACCCATGGACTCCCAATTTTTCTTTAATATGGTTTTGAAGCCTAATTTTGGTTTTAATATAGTTTTCAAACCATATAATATATGGTATATGTATGTCCACATTGTAATGACTCCCCAAACCATGAGAATAAGAAAAAAAATGAAGGTTGCACCATGTCAAGGCAAATTGGGCCTAATTTTAGGTGCCATGTGGTAGGCTCTTATTGGTCCACATCATATGCCACCTCTGTCACCTACTTGCCATGTGTCAACTTGTGGTGTTGCCAAATCACCCTCTTGTGGGTCCACCTAGTTTGTTGAATTGGATGCCACATTAGCTATATGGTCCCACTAGGCCTACTTAATTTGCTGCCATGTGTCATCTATACATCCTGCCATGTGGAAAATTGTTGACTTTGACTTTGACTTTTTCCTAATTTGACCAAAACTTTGACTAGCCATAACTTTTGCATACAAACTCGGATTGAGGTGTTGTTTGCATTGTTGGAAATCTTGCGATGAGATATTCGATTTGATCCTAGTTTCGTTACAATCCAAGGACTTTTATTTTTGATCTTTTCTGGAGCCACCTAAATCAACAACCCACTGATGAATCTCTAAATATTTTCTTTCTCCTCGTTAAGATGAGGAAAATATCTCAACAACTCCAAGAATATGCTAGAATACTCCTCATCGGTCTTAGATCCCCTCTTCAACTCATAGAAATCCTTTGCCCTAACATCATACTATCTTTCAAATAGATATTTCTTCCTGAAAAGTCTCTCAAATTCACTCCATGTTAGCTCCTCTTCTAGAATGCCTTTGACATTCTTTACATCTTCCCACCAAATGTTTGCTTTTCCTTTAAGACTAAAAGTAACTATCCTGACATTCATATTTTCTGAGTAATCATGCAATCTGAAAAACTTATTCATCCCAAGCAACCAAGCTTCTACATCTCATGACTTTTTCATTTCTCCATCAAATGTAGTAGGCTTTGCTTTCTTGAACTCCTCTAGTAAGTATTTCTTTTGACTCCTCATATATGGATGGTGGCGGTGATGATGATGTTGTCTCTCTGAACCAGAACTAGAATAGAACCCACGATCATTACCCCTCCTATTAAGTGTATCCAAGAACCTACCATCTCTGATTATATCATCCCTGTCAAACCTGTATCATGATTGAGACCTATTTCCATATACCCCATTAGTCCTTTTCTCATGTCCATGACTGATCCTAAGTGGTCCATGTCTCTGCAAATTTGATAAACTTTGAAGGATGACTGCATTAACCTCTACTTGATTTTCTTATGCCATATCAAGTATTCCCGGTGGCTGACTTATCCTATCACTATTTTCCTTACAACTCCTTATCTACTTCCAAACTTCTCAATGTATCTACTATGTCATGAGAGTACTCATCACCATGTTGTTAATCTGATCTATAGGGAGAATCATGTGAACTGTAGTCCACCATTCTACTTGTCATCTTGGTCCTCTAACTCCTGCAAACATGTCATGTCAGATAAACCAAATATAAACATGATCAACATACCTTAGTGAAGTTCAGGGGAGGCTATATCTTTTGCAAAATTGATTCAGATTAGCACAACATATGTATATTTAATAAAATTAACTTATCAATCATATAAATGTCAACATCATCAACTTATACATGACAACACTACTGCAATTATGACCATCAAAATGCATGCATAATGAACACATATACGACTGACATGCATGCATGACAAACACATTCTACCCATCTAGTCCAAGTGTTGAACCACCCCCCCCACATTTACCCAGTTTCACCGGCTTGCCAAGATAAACATGAGATAAAGATTTACTATGACATGACCCAACCTCCAAGCTTCAGTTATGAAAGTGGGGCTGAAAACTAGTGACAAACTGGAAACTCACCTCATCCCTCAGGGCTACAGGACACTCAAGGGCCAAAGAACCACCCCAGGTGACTAAACCCTGAGTTGGGACTGCATTTCATACACTTTAACCCCCAACTACATGGAGGAAAAGGCATCCATGTGGTTATAGGCCTCCAACCACATGAAAAAGTTTGTGTTGGCTTGAGGGGGCCTGACCCAGGTTCAACGTTAATTAGCCAAATAGATCCCTACACTACTGGCCCTTTCGGCATCAGCCCGCGGAGCGCGGACCGAAGTCTCACCCGAAGCAGTATGTGGGGATGCTAGAACCAAGTTTCCACACCCTGAGATGGTTTTGATGCCGTTTGATTTCTTCTAGCCCTTCCTTCATGCAGGCGGTTTCGCTTTAGGGCTTGCAAGGAAAATCCTTTCTTTCATTCCTCAATACCTTCGCGAAAGTATATGATCGACCTTTGCGTCGCCCTAACCTATGGCTTCAGTATTTTCACGCTGCTATGGCAAATTGCTGTGCAAATTCCTCAATTATCCTAAGTGATTTTCTTATCTTGTCAAATACTTAAAGTTATCACCGTGTAAGCAGATATTCGTAATTGTGTTCAATTATTCAATGTAATTTCATTCATTTGCGCATATTATAAGAATAATAAGGGAAATTCATACATAAGACATCCAAGCACATTAACAGAGCAAAGACATAGAAATTGCAGAATAACTCCTTTTATTAATATCTTCCAAGTGTTTACAGACACTGTCCACCTTGCGCACACAGCTACAGGGATCCGCGCACTCAGCTGCGGACTTCTACCCTAGGCCTGTACACACTCAGCTACACAGCCTCTATCTATGCTACGACCCATGACTTAGACTTTTCTTCAGATCTATCATTCTATTATATGATTTGCCATTCTGTTGATCAATGCCTAAACTACTTAGAGCTTAGCTCTTTTTATACAATACCATGGTCCGCGGACCATGGGTAGGTCTCTTACAGCTGACTTTACTTTACAAAACTAAGGGCGAACTACCCTTTTTGATACATAACACCTTCGCGCTCTACAACCACAAAATGCAGAGTCTTTACAATTATATTACAAAAATTGACTTAACATGGGATTTTAGCCCTAAAACTGCCCTTGGGGGATCTCGCTCCCAATAGGCCCCCAACACAAACATCATGACTCACCCTCGAGTCACTCGGTAGGCGCGGAGATATTTGCGCGAAGCCCGTCCAGCTCAACCCTGATGACCACAACTTTGGCTGTGCACTAAGCTGTTGCCTGCTTCGCATCTTCAACTATTTTCTCGGTTACTGCCCCTGCGTTGTCAGCTTGAAGCTATTGTTGCGTCGTTTGTAGAGTCACAAGCTTGCCTTCACTGTTTCCTGCGAATACGTAAGCTTCCTCCAGCCAGGGCTTTAGTCGCGCCTTCAGCACTGCTTCCTTGTGCAGTGGTGCGTCCACTTGTTCCTTCAGTTGCTTGGCTTCTTGCAGCTTAGCTAACCTCTGTGTCTGTGCGACGATTCGCGCTGTGCCCTTAAATTCGTCATAGCGTTGTTGGAGTTCATGCACTTCCATATCTAGCCTTTGGATGTTTGGGTCCTCCTGCAAGTTGGTTAGGACCTCAAACAATTGTTCGAACAACTGTGTGCAGTCTGCTACTACACTCTCCACCGCTATGACTGCTTCTGTGATAGTGGTCGCCCATTGTTCTTTTACCTATGGTGGTGTTGAAGGCTGGGCCCTCAACTGGAGCTCTGTATTCTATAGGTTCAGCTCCAGCTAAACTCACGCCATCTCTGTTCGAGTGTCGCACACCCTTGTGGCCAATTTGCGGATGCGGACCTCGATTGGCTCCTTCGGAATGGCCAACTTTGGGACCATTTTGTGTGCCTCCTCCACAACTTGTATGATATTCTTGCTCTGGTTGGTCGCCTCAGCCTTAGCGGCGATGGAAACATTCCTCTGTAGAGCCATCTACTCGTTGTTTATCTTTTGTTCACTGATCACCTAGAGGGCGCGGTGCTCATGGGCCCTCAGCTATGCAATTACTCCATCCTGCAAGAGGTGGAGTGCTAGGTTCAGTCCAACTCCATTCAAGGCACTGACAGTGGGCCTGTCAGCCTCATTTTCTATGCTCAGTGCTCCATCTGGCTGCACTATCGCACTGGAAGCCTTCATGCGCAACATATTGGCAGCCTCTAACGTGTCGATAGCCAAGCTAGTGGACATCGTACCAGCTTGTGACGCGCAGGTCTGCAACTCCTGCAACCTAGTTTGGATGGCCACTAGGATGATCTGCTATTGCCTTTCAAATTGTTGTAGGGCATCCATGGTGACATCTCTGGCTGTGTCACCGATGTCATATAAGTCACACTCCGTCAATGTGATAGGGTCCAACGAGGTCTTGGTTGCCTTGGATTTCTTTCTGGACCCTCCCTTCTCTAGCTCTCTCGGGCATTTAATGCAGGTGGACATCTCCTGAGGGTCCACGTCGTGTTGCTCTGTGTCCTCCTCTTTGGTCTTAGATGAAGGCGAGTGCGCACCTTTGTCAGAGCCCCGTTCTGTGATACCTATCTTTTTTCCTACCTTCTTTCCTGCCTGTTCTGCCTGGGCCTTCTCAGCGGCCTCCTTTTTCCTCTTTTCGACCAGCTACGACATCTTTAGATTTGCCTCTTCCTTCTTTTGTGTGGTGGACTTGCTTCCACCCATATCCAAGTCCATGGTAGTGCGCCACTCCTCTGGCCATTTATCAAGCACCGCATTGATGGCATCATCTGTGGCTGGGTACGGCATATTGTACCACTTCTGCGTAGGGTCCTTCCGCGCCCTGATTGAGATCCGATGGAAATCAACTTTAAACTCGGCATAGCTCTGCAGGTTAGCATATACCGTGGGTGAAAATCGCAGCTTGTGATTGATGGCCATCCTAATATTCATTTCCATCAAGATCCAGAAGATCTTGTTGTCCCGAACTCGCTCCGTGTTCTTGGTCGCCCATATCAAAGCATACTTCGCTGCTTCAGGAAGGTCTAGCACAACCGAGGGGAATTGGATCTCTCTTGGTAGCTCCCAAGCTACCAACACGATCGATAGCAAGAGCCATGCATAATGGAAGGTCTTGCTTTGCTCTTGCATTTCACGACAGTTTGCTAGGAACTCTCCGTGAAGGCAGTCTGACCAGTTAAATTGGACTCTTTCTGCGCACTCCTGTGCAAGCGCGATGACAGGCGCTGGCACCTCATCAGTGCGACACTTCCGCATCACCTTCTCTGCAAGGATCTGCATTGCCACCTTCACAGTGGGGTTGCAGATGCTGGAGATAGCATACTCGCATGGCTTCTTCACCAGTTTGAACTTCTCTTTCATTGATTGTGCGAGCGCCTGCTCGCCACCCTTGCCACCAAATATCATAGCTAGACTTTTGCCTGTATATGGTAGGTGTGTTATTCTGTGAATCAACATATCAGTGATGGGTATTGGCTCCTCCAGCCATAGACACCCATCATGCACCAAGCACAACAGCTGCTTGATGACCAACACTGTCAGGGGGTGTGATTATAGTGCAGCACCCTGAGCAGGTTAAGTAATCCTGCCTTCTCTACTCCTCTGAGCTACTTCCATGGCTCCAATGCAATCATCCCAATCACTTCGCTGAACATTTCAAACCTTGGTTAGCATGTTTTTGAGCACTTTGTTGAATACCTCCACTGTCCCGTTAGCCTGTGGGTGATAAGGTGTGCTCTTCTGATGATATACCTGAAATTCCTCCATTACTGCGCTAATTGTCTCATTCAGGAAGTGCGTACCACGATCACTCATCAAGATCTTCGGACATCCAAATTGCGTCAGTACATGCTCAAATAGGAACTTTGCAATAGTCGTGCTTGTGCAATCCTTCACCGGCTCTGCTTCTGCCCAACGAGTCAAATACTCCGTCGTAGTGATAATGTACCTTGCTCCCTGTATTTCCTTGTGGCTGAATGGGTCCTATAAAATCTATCGCCCACTTCTTGAAGGGTTGCAACGTCATTTGTGGATTCAAAGGCATGTCATCCCTCTGCAATGACCTGCCCATTCTTTGACATACATCACATGCCTTGCAATATGATTTTGAATCTTGATGAAGGGTTGGCCACCACAACCCTGCGTGGAGAATCTTATGCGCGGTTTCTCTCCCTGCATAATGTCCTCCCGCGGTGCCCCCATGAGCATCTGCGAGGATGCTGCTTCTTTTGAACTCAGGTACATACCGTCACAATATCTCATCATTCCCTATCTTATATAGATGCCCAACAATGATAGAGAAATCTGTTGCACGCACCACTAATTCATTCTTTGTTGGACATTGTATCCTTCTGGTGGAGTTCTTGTTGTTAGGATGTGTATTATATCCTCAAAATGACCATCCGTGACACGCACTGCAAATAGCTATGCATTAGGCAATCCTTCTTCCAAGTTAGTAGGTTCCTCCCCTGTTTCGATGCACAACAGATGGTCTGGTCCCGCGTTCAATCGTCCAGGCTTCACAACGACTTCAAAATCATACTCCTAGAACAAAAAGAGCTATCTACAGATTCTCCCCCCCAACACAGACTTATTGACCAGGTACTTAGCATGGAGTGATCCGTATACATCTTAACATGGCCTCCTAGCAAGTAATGCTTATACTTCTGGAGTGCATACACCATATCTAGCCCCTCACGCTTAGCAGTGGAATAGTTCTTCTCTGCTTTGGATAATCTGCAACTTGTGAATGCGATAGGATGGTCCAATCCTTCTCCACCTGCTTATGTCAGTATTGCTCCCAGTGTTATACATGACGCGTCGACATGTACATGAAACTCTTTCTTCCAGTCCGGGAAGACTAGAATCGACGCGGTAACCATCTTTTCTTTCAATATATCCAAGTTCTTCTTATAGTCATCATTCCAGCAAAATGTGACATCCTTCTTCAACAATTTCTCCATAGGCGCGGTGATCTGGGCATAGATTTTGATAAACTTTCTATAATATCCTGTATGTCCCAGAGTAGCGCGCAACTGTTTCACACTCCTCGGCGCTTCCAAGTTCAGTATCACCGTGATCTTTGCGGGGTCTACCATCAGTCCTTGTCTGCAAACCACATGCCCCAATAGGTTCCCAAATGGAACACAAAATAAACACTTCTTGAGATTGAGTGCGATCTGGTATCTTCGACAGGTATCTAGCATCAGGCGCAAGCTTGCTATATGGCGTTTAACCAGCCCAAATACAGTCCAGTCATCAAAATATGCTTCCAAGAACTTATGAATAAATTCATTGAATGCTTCAACCACCACACGTGAAAAGATTGCAGGCATATTCTTCAATCCAAACAACATTACAATTTACTGAAAACAACCCCACTCAGTTGTGAAGGTTGTCTTTCTCCTATCCTCCGTTGTGATTTTGATTTTGTGGTACCTAGAGAACCCATCAGTGAAGGAAAATGCTTCATGGCTGCCTAAATTTTCCAACACTTCATTAGTGAACAGAGTCGGGAAAGGATCATGCACACAAGCATCATTTAGTTTTCTGAGATCCATGCATATCCTTATCTCATCCTTCTGCTTCTTCTCTTGCACCACCATTGGGCTTAACCAATCAGATTCTTCCATAGGCTCAATGATGCTTGTTGTGACCATCTTTTCTAGCTCTAAGTGGACCTTCTCCTTATATTTCGGATTGAGATGGTAAGGCCTTTGCTTAGCTGGCTTCGCGTCAGACTTTAACATGATCTTCATCATTCCTATGTCCCCGATTATTCCATTTAGATCCGTAAACTTGGTAAGAAATAAGTCCTGGTATTCCCGGAGTAGTTTAATGACCTTATCCACCATCGTGTCGTCCCAGTAGTCTACAATCTTCACGAATTTGGGTTCTGCCTCTGTACCAATGTTTACTTGTTTCGTTTTCAACGGCGCGGTTATATCAAGGTTCTCAATCTGCAGTCCTTGAACCTTACGGTGACCTTTTGTTTCCGAAATTTTAATCTTCCGCGGGTCCTTGTCCTCTTCTTTAGCAATTACATTATAACATTCCAGCGCGTGACTCAGCTGAGTAGCCCATTCAGGTCGAGTCAGGTCTAAAGGATCCTGCGGTATCCTAAAGATTGTTGCTTTCACCTCTTGTAGCGCTTCATCAATACTGTCAAACCCATCCTCAAAACTGAATGTCATCATGAATCCTTCATGCAAGATATCCCATTCACCTGTCCCATGGTGGAGCTCCATTTATATATACCAATTCATTGGGATAACATCCAGGGTATGACAAAACAAGTACACCCACTCAGGTTGGGGCTTTTCTCCATAAGCCTGGGTCCATTTGGCCAGATGTGCGCACGGATCATTATGCCCATCATACTTGTCTGTCAGTTGCATCTTAGGCCTCCCAAATCGTGTTCTCATCATCCTCCTACATTTGTACCAATCATCAAAGCTTCCCTTGTGCTTACCCCACCATCTTGAGAGCATAGCGCGCAGTGCCCAGTCCAAAGCTTGGAAGCGCTGATTTTCTGGTACCTCCCTTTCAAATGCATCCAAAAATATATCTACCTCATTTAGACCATCATAAGTAGGAAAATTTCTTACCTCTACCGACACACAGCGCAGTGACTGGGTCATCATGTTGCAATTCAGTGTAGTTACTTCATGTAACCGATTTTGCCAGCGTTCTATTTCTTCGTCGGAGTCCGAAGTGCAAGAACTCTCACGACCCCATGTAATCCATCCATCCGCGGTGGGATTCACCCAATCTTGGTCTCGCGATGTTATCTTATAGATACAGTCCAGGTCATCATCACTCTCATAATCGCAGATAGGTTCAGTATAGCGTGATCCTTTAGTAGGATCAAGGGGTACTATTACGCGCAACGATTTCTTCTCAAAGATCATCTTTCACTTCTTTAGATTGATTACCCTCTTCATATCAGTAGCCCAGTCAATTCCCAGGAGCGCATGATAGGAATTGTTGTCATCCACTATCTCCATTACTTCAAAATCAACCAGCGCGCTTTCTCCCTCAATATCCATGGTCACCCCCTGCAACCACCCCATGGGGATGATCTTCTGCTGATTTGCCATCCTTAGCTAAATCGAAGACCATTGCAGTGCAGGTCTCCCCATTCGCTCCCAAGTCTGATTTGGTAGGACATTCGCATCTGATCCTAGGTCCAAAATGACCTGATCCATTTCATACTCTCCTATCTGTGTGGTTAGTCTCATCTCCTGTCTCGTCCTTATTTTATGCTTGCCAATCTTTCGTACTACATGCGGCTCACCTAGCGTGGTTCCAGCGCATCTATTGATGAGTTCTTGTAACCCTTTCACAACCCTACTATCTCAAGTAACTTCATATAGGTTTCCAGGAAAGTTGTAAGCATAGAGGGGTCCATCTCCTACTTAGGCTTATCCTTGCTTCCTGAGGTGGAGGCCTCAGCAAAGCTCTTCTTAGCTTCCATGAAGGTTTCACATGTGCGCTCCAAATCGAACTCAACCTCCTTTGCTGGGTCTTTGTGAACCCATGTACTATCTTTTGACTGTTTCCCTTTGTCATCTCCTGTTGTGATTCCACTTCTGAGCACTATAATTATGTTTGGATCTTCCTTGCGCGGCTCAGACCTCATCATCTGCAGGGTCTGAGTCGGCAGAGGTGGTAATGCCCCTTTGTCACGTATCCTAGCTATCAGCATAGGATAATCTTCTGTTTCTTGCAAACAGTGTGCAATACTTGCACGACGGACGCGTCAGATTAGTGCAATCGCAGGCATAGTGTCTTGGTCCTCTGTAATTGTAGAAAATCAACTGTCCTCGACCTCTACCAGGTCCTCCTCCACCTCAACCTCTTTCACACCCCTGAAATCATGTCCGCGCCATTCCTGCACTCTGGTCAAGGGGCTGCGTTTCGGCCTGAACCCTATAGGCGGGAATTCTATCCATCATCAGTTCATAGCTCCTGCAAGTACGCTCATCGCGCCCTACTGACCTACACAAGTTGCAGAACAATTGTTGTGGTGTCTATACAAACTTTTGTAGCAAGTGACAGTTATCTGTGGCATGTTTTCTGTCTACTTGACAGATAACGCACCATAAGGCAGGCCCCGCGCTAGGTCCTTCTTGAGCTTCTGGCCTTCAAGGAATCAGTCCTGTTCTTGCAATATAGTTTGAAAATACTAGGCAATGGTCTTTGTCATGACCCTAACTCTTGCATTTCAAGCACCATACCTCCTCGCGTACCTCTGGTCGAACCGTCCTGTCCTGCTTCAGACTTTGTATCTCAAGGCACAAATTCTTCAGCTGCGCATGGATCTGCTGAACTCCTAAATTAGGATCCTGCATTGGAGGTTCATGTAGTCTCATGGCAATCTTCAAGGCCTCTGCCTAAGTTTTTATCTTCTGTTGCGACAACAAACTCCTTAAGTTTGGTAGTAGCGAAGCCAAAAGTCACTCACGATGCTGTCCATCTGTCAAATTCATGTTGGCTTGGCGGATTGTATATTTCAACCTCTGATCTAGTTCCAAAGGCGTGTGGCCTAGTTGCATTGTGATCTATTTGAATCCCACAATCGGTTGTGCCTCAGATTTAGGCCTACTAAATTGCCTATTCAGTGCTGCCTGGATGTCTACTACTCTGGCATTCGGGTTATCGTTAGAGTACTTAATATACCAGGTTAGCGTGCGATCTTGCAGAGTGCTAACCCGTGTCGCCTTCTTTATATGATCATCTGTAACACATTAAGATTCCCATACAACCCTCACAACGAACCAGAATTGGTCTAGGTCCTCATTTCCAAAGCCTTTGAACAAAGGAAACTTCACTATATTTTCCATACTGAAACGCGATAGAGGTGGAGGTGGTATGGGTGAAGTTGGAGGTGAGGGGGGTGAAGTCGGAGGTGGTATTCATGGGAATTCTTGTCTTATTAACTAAATAGCGCTTCGTGGAGAAACCTCAGATATCCCTTCTTCATCACCTCGCGGAGGTGAAATCAAGGGACTATACTCCGGACCCTTTTTTCCTTCGTTCCTGCAAGTTTTTCAGCTTCGCGTAGTCCCGAACATCAAGGTCGCTGCATAACCCGTTTTTTCGCACAATAGAATTTTATTCCAGGTATTCAAAGATTTTACGTACTTACCTCACAGTCCTTTGAAAAGGTGTCGCTTCGCCTCGTTGTAGCTGACTAAGGTGTTGACCGTGAATTTAGTCACAAATCCTCCTATGATGCAATCGAGCCAATGATCAACAACGCGGACAATCTTATCCTCATATGCTTCCAACCTTCGCACTAGCTCTGGGGTCCACAAAATAGGATCGTCAAGTTTCCACCTTCCTTGGCTATCTGCTAGCTTCGCGATCCACTCATATAGCTCAATAGGGAAGGAGCAGAAAAATATCTCATGGATCTTTGTATACAGGTATCTGTCCAACCACTATTCCTTTGTCAGTCGCGGGTTTTTGTTCTCTTGTGCCGTGAATTCGTGGATATTTCTATCCAACCAGTCTCCAATCTCCTTCTTAGTTGGATTCCAGTGATACAACATCACACATCTCTTATGCAGATTCTAGTCCTGGCAACGGAACCATTTGTTGGCTTGAGGGGGCCTGACCCAGGTTCAGCGTTAATTAGCCAAACAAATCCCTACACTACTAGCCCTTTCGGCATCAGCCCACAAAGCGCGGACCAAAGTCTCACCCGAAGCAGTATAGGGGGATTCTTGAACCAAGTTTCCACACCCTGAGATGGTTATGATGTCATTTGATTTCTTCTATCCCTGCCTTCATGCAGGGGGTTTCGCTTTAGGGCTTGCAAGGCAAATCCTCTCTTCCATTCCTCAATACATTCGCGAAAGTATATGATCAACCTTCGCGCCGCCCTAACCTGTGGCTCCAGTTTTTCGCACTGCTATGGCAGTGTGCTGTGCAGATTCCTCAATTATACTAAGTGATTTTCTTATCTTGTCAAATACTTAAAGTTATCACCGCATAAGCAGATATTCATAATTGCGTTCAATTATTCAATGTAATTGCATTCATTCACGCATCTTATAAGCATAATAAGGGAAATTCATACATAAGACATGCAAGCACATTAACAGAGCACACAACTGCAGGGGTCTGCGCACTCAGCTGTGGACTTCTACCCTAGGCCTCTGTGCACTTAGTTGTAGAGCCTCTATCTACACTACGACCCATGACTTAGACTTCTTCTTTAGAGCTAACACTCTATTACATGATCTGCCATTCTATTGATCGATGCCTAAACGACTTAGAGCTTAGCTCTTTTTATATAATCCCATGGTTCACGGACCATGGGTAGGTATCTTACAACCGACTTTACTTTACAAAACTAAGGGCAGAGTACCATTTTTGACACATAACACCTTCGCGCTCCGCGACCACAAAATGCAGAGTCTTTACAATTATATTACAAAAATTGAATTAACATGGGCTTTTAGCCCCAAAACTGCCCTTGGGGGATCCCGCTCCCAACAATCTGCTTGGGTGCGATTGTGACCCAAATTTTCTAGTTCACAGGGTGTGGTCTTGAGATCTAAGCCTAGATTCCATGTTAGCCTCTAGATAACTGCCCAAAACTTCCTAAAACTTCTAAGAACCAATAATGGCATGAGAACAATGCTAAACATACAAACTTGAAGGCAAAACTTGACCTAAACTGCCTAGAACATAACAAATATTTTGTCAAACACATGGTAGACATGTAAGCTACAGGTCATGAATGCATATTTGATCGTAAAAGGCTGAGATTCATTCGAGAATCACCGATAAGGCCCTATGCCCTCTCCACATAGTTGCGACAACACTTATTAGTCCATACATTCGTCAATTGATCAATAGCTAAACCATTCATGACATGAGGCATAGAAGATACACATCATGTGAAAAATATATAACCAGAAAATAACCAACATATAAACCATGGAAACTCAACCATAATATCACCAACATAACTGCTACAAATATACATCAATCAAAGTAGAGAAATAACTCTTATTAATATGTGAAAATGCCAACCAAGTCAGGGACTTCCACATATCACACAACCATAGATTAGGTTGAATCAAATCTCTCTTTTAGCCAATCACTCTCGCACCATATTCCAAGCATGAATGTGAGATCTCATGGATTAAACCAAGCAAAGATGAACCATGGCTTCCAGAGGCCAAACCACCTCAACCCTCAACCAGTGATTCGACCTCACGGTTGGAAATCAATAACACCAACAAGATCGGTCTCTATCCAAGTTTTCCATGGCTCCAGGAACTAGTAACTCAACCCTCTACCTTCTAGGGCTCCAGAGCGTTTGTCCAACCTGGATCTAGAGTGTTTTTGCAACCTAGGCTCCAGGACTAGCAACTCAACCCAAGTTGTTCCAGGGCTTCCAAAGTGTTTGTTCCAACCCACAACCATAAGGAATTATGAGCACCAATTATGAGCACCAACCAAAAACCAATCAAGTGGAAAAACCCACAACACCATGGTTATCCAAGAAATGGAAAGGCAAGGCTAAAACCACTATCAATCCAGGCAATCCTCCATATTAATGATAGAACATAACCAGATAATCACATGCATATACCATGCATCCATAAATCAACGAGGAGATCATACATGCAACATGTTACTTGCAAAGAAATTTGGCTATAGTTGTTGATCTCGCTACCCCCTTGATATTTCTCGCTTCTTTGCCTTCTTTCTCCAATTGTAGAGAAACTAGAGTGCTCCGAGCATGCTCCAAGAATGTTCCAAGATTTCTCAAAGTGTGCAAGAATGCGAGAGAATAGAAGAGAGCTCCAAGCTAAAACTGGTAAAAAGCTTTCACACACTAACAAAAGTTGTGAACTGATCCTCAAAAGCATTTTTATCATTGAGGCCTTTATTTTCTTCATTTTCCTTCATCTTTTCTTCAATTTCCTCCTCATGCAAATTTGTGACATTTCATCTCCCTTTTCTCCTATTTTCTTTTATTTCATAAATAAAATGCCAATTAATGCCACTTTGATTTTGCCAATTCCTTTGTTGATTTCCATAACCATTAATTAATCACCACTGATACCCATCACTATGTTTTTATCAAACATTTAACTTGGAATATGTGTCCCATGACCTTGGTTATTATTTCATTTATGTAGAAAATCAACCAAGGGTTGTTACAAAATATGTACTACTTCTATAGAGGATTTGGCACCTAAGTCTTAGGCAGAGTTGAAAAAATAGGTCTAGAACTACAAGATAGGGGAAATATGACCTGTGGAAAATTGGGTAGAAATGATAAATTGCAAGGAAAAGTAAATGGTACACCAAAGAGAAGGCGGAGGAAAAATTTCCTCACCTCATTCAATAGAAGCTTTTGGTAACCAAAAGCCTCCAAAAATGGGGAGGATTGATCTGAATTGGGTCATTATGTTGGGTCCCTATAATACTAGTGATTACCCCATTACTATTGTAGTTATACCCCTTATTTATATTGTTGTGCCCCTATTAACCCCATATTGTTATTTCTGTGCCCCATAGAATCCCTCTATTGTTATTTTTGTGGCTTTATATTATTATTGTTAGGTCGGCTGGATTATATTGTGACTCCCTAGACTCCTATATATAGAAAGGAGGTTTTGTCATTTGTATCATCCAAGAATTGTTCATTTATGTAATGTAAAGGAGGTTGCCCCCTCGAAGAGGCTGAATTCTAAGGCGTTGATCTATCTTTTCTTGAGCTGGTTTCATAACATTTGGTATCAGAGCTTTGGATTCTAGGGTTTCGCTGCTCCAAACAGGTCATCGTGGAATTTTCGCTATAACTTTTTTTCTGTGACGTTTTAGAAGTCGCAAAAAAAACCCATTTGAGAAGAAATCGCGCTGAACCTTGGGTCCGAATTTCAGAGCTTTTTGCATGATATTTGCGGAGATATGATCTGAGGAAGTTGGTCTTTTTGCAGACTCCTGAATTACATTCAAAACAGGTGACCTAGGGAAAATCGTCATAACTTTCTCTCTGGGGATCGGATTGAAATTTCATAAGAAGGTACAGAAAGAGGACGGACTGTAGTTTCCTGTGTGTGTGTTTCAGATTCAAAGGTTGAAACAGTGACTCGTGGCACGTCGTACAAGTTCGCTCTACTGAACGAGTCTAAAAACAAGTCACTGTGGGAGATTTCACATAACTCTTCCTTGGAGAATCCAATTTGGCTCAGACTTGTGGCATTAGAAAGAGGACATAGAAGGCTACTACAGGTAGAAATTTCAGAGTTGGATGATTCAAAATTACAGAGATACATCAGATTCAATATCAGGCTTCTATAAAGTGAAAAAAGGTGTGTAGTTTTTTTTTTTAATTTTTGTGTAAGCTTGGTTTAACGAAATTCAAAGGGCATAGTAAAGCATTAATCAGTAACTGATGCCCCGAGGAAAGAAAATGCAAACACCTAGTAAGGAACCTGAAAGCTCTAGCATGACTCATGAAGAAGAGGAAGAAATGCTACATGATATATCAAAATTACAAGAACAAGTGCAACAAATGTCACACTCACAAAAGCTAACAGAAGCTAAGATAAGTGGCGTGGAATCTAAGATAAATGGCGTGGAATCTAAGATAAAGGGCATGGAAGCTAAGATGGATGATTCGAAGACAGATTTGAAGAGAGACATGGCAGATTTGAAGATAAATATGAAGACAGACATGGAAGAATTGAAGAAGTTGCTACAAGAAAGGGTCACTAATGGTGAAAAGGTAGTAAAGGAAACTCATGATGAGAACAAAAGAAATGTTAATCATGATTCCATAGACACTAATGTTGGATCAAAGAATCACCATATTCCAAAAATCGATATGAGGAAGTTTGATGGCAAGGATCCCGCCACATGGATATTACAGATGGAGCAATTCTTCGATCTCAATAATGTGCAAAACGCACAAAAGGTACGTATGGAAACTGTATATTTGGAACCAAATCAGTTTGTATGGTATCAATGGCTTTGCTCTCGTAAACAATTTATCACTTGGGTAATTTTTACGGAAGAATTGATAGCACATTATGAAGATACAAAAAGCAACACTTTTTTTAGCCAATTGATAAGTCTCAAACAAAAGGGTTCAGTAATGGAGCACATTGAGGAGTTCCAAAAATTGAACATAAGGGTAAAAGATATTCCAGAGGAGCATAGGATTGATGTGTTCATAGGGTCTTTAAAGGATAATATCCAACATGATGTTCGCCTTTGGGAACCTGATTCATTAAAGAAGGCATTCAGGTTAGCAAGAAAAATGGAAAGCAAAATTATGGCAACTAGGAAGCATACCACTCACAACTATAAAGACGGAAGTGTTGTTGCCCCTAGTCTTCCACAACCTATAAGGTTGACACCACAACAATTGGAAGAAAAAAGAGCAAAAGGGTTTTGTTACAGTTGTGATAGCAAATACACTAAAGGTCATAAGTGTGCTGAGAAGAAATTATTCTACATAGATTGTGAAGAGGAAGAAGAAAAGGAGCAAGAAAGGTCAAAAGAAGAAGATATACTTCAGGAACAAAGCCTAGATGAAGAAAAAATAAATCCGACCATATCTTGTAATGCATTGGCAGGAATTACCACTCCTCAAACCATCAAGATAGAAGGACAAATCAAGAAGAAAAAGGTAATAGTGTTGATTGATTCAGGAAGCACCCACAATTTTATTCATTGTAGGGTAGCAAAAGAATTGAATTGCTTCCTATATCCAGCACCAGAGTGTCAAGTGATGATTGCAAATGGAGGAACAATAAATTTCTGGAAAGTGCCATAATATCAAGCTATCCATGGGAGAATATGTATTGACTAGCCCAATGCTTTCCATTCCAATGGGAGGTGCGGATGTTGTACTAGGAGTCCAATGGCTACAATCCTTGGGTACAATAGCTTTTAATTTTCAAGAACTTTTCATCAAATTTTCTATGGAAGGAAAGGAAGTTGAATTAAGGGGTATTGCAGGGAAACCAGGAAAGATAATCAGCTCTCATGGTATGAAAAAGCTTCTAAAAAAGGAGCAAAGAGGTGTAATTGCACAATTATGCTCGCTAGATGTTTCCACATTGGAATCATCTATTTCTCCAGATCTCCAAAAAGTCCTGGACAATCATTCCAAGGTATTTGAGACTCCCAAGGGTCTCCCACCTATGCGTGATCATGATCATGCTATTCATCTGATTCCAGGAAGTGTTCCTCCAAACATCAGGCCGTACAGATATCCCTATGTCCAAAAAAGTGAAATTGAATGTATGGTTGCAGAAATGCTAGAGGCTGGTATAATTCAAACGAGTCAAAGTTCTTTCTCAACTCCAGTAGTATTGGTGCACAAGAAGGATGGATCATGGTGCATGTGTCTGGATTATAGGGAGCTCAACAAGCTCACTATTAAAGATAAGTTCCCCATTCCTGTTATTGATGAATTACTGGATGAATTGCATGGATCAATTTACTTCACCAAGTTGGATCTTCGTTCGGGATATCATCAAATCAGAATGAAGATTGAAGACATTCCGAAAATGGCATTTAGAACTCATGAGGGTCATTATGAATTTTTGGTCATGCCTTTTGGCCTTACCAATGCACCTTCAACATTTCAAGGTTTGATGAATTCAATTTTCAAACCATTCCTTAGAAAATTTGTGTTAGTATTTTTTGATGATATACTAATCTACAACAAGTCTTGGAAGGATCATGTTGAACATGTTGACAGGGTGCTACAACTATTGGAGGAGAAACAATTATATGCAAAAAGATCCAAATGTTTCTTTGGAGTCCAGGAGGTGGAATATTTGGGTCATATTGTATCTCATGAAGGAGTTAAGGTAGACCCTAGCAAAATTAAAGCCATTAAGGAATGGAAAATCCCCACATCCATAAAGCATCTGCGAGGATTTCTTGGGTTGACAGGGTATTATCGCAAGTTTGTTAAGAATTATGGGAGAATAGCAGCACCTCTAACAACATTATTGAAGAAAGATTCATTTTCATGGACTCCAGAAGCAACAAAGGCCTTTGAACATCTTAAAGAGGCAATGTGCCAAGCACCGGTCTTAGCTACACCGGACTTCACAAAAACCTTTATTGTGGAATGTGATGCTTCAGGAAATGGAATTGGTGCTGTTCTAATGCAAGATGAAAGACCCATTGCTTTTGAAAGTCGTCCAATCAAGGGAAAGTTTTTAAGCAAAGCTATTTATGAGAAGGAAATGTTGGCAATACTCCATGCACTTAAGAAATGGCGACCCTACCTAATGGGAAGACACTTCAAGGTAAAAACGGATCATGATAGCCTTAAATACTTTTTAGAACAAAGATTATCCTCTGAAGAGCAACAAAAGTGGGTCACAAAGATGTTGGGTTATGACTTTGAAATCATCTACAAAAAAGGGAAGAAAATGTGGTGGCAGATGCACTCTCAAGAAAGGATGAGGATGTGGAAGCATTGTTGTGTGCCATTTCTATTATCCAACTAGATTGGATAAACGAAGCAAGGGAGGAATGGAAGAATGACGAAGAAGTGTGGGCACTTATTCGAAAGCTACAACAAGATTCCAGTACTTCTGATACATTTAGCTGGAAAAATGATTCGTTATGGTACAAAGATCGCTTATACCTCTGTAAGAATTCCCAGCTAAAACAAAATATTCTTATGGAATTGCACACTTCTCCCTTAGGAGGGCACTCAGGATTTTTAAAAACTTACCACAGGGTTAAGAAGGAATTTTTTTGGGATGGCCTTAAATCAGATATTCAAAAGTTTGTGGCGGAATGTTTGGTTTGCCAACAAAATAAAGTTGAAACAATTAAGACACCGGGTCTATTACAACCTTTATCCATTCCAAGCCAACGTTGGGAGGAGGTTTCAATGGATTTTATCACAGGTTTACCCAAGTCTGAGGGAAAGAGTGTCATCATGGTGGTAGTTGACAAACTTACCAAGTATGCACACTTTTGTGCATTATCACATCCATTTAAAGCCAGTACAGTTTCTACTGCATTTATGGAAACAGTTCAAAAGCTACATGGAAACCCAAAGATTATTGTAAGTGACAGAGATCCCATTTTCACTGGAAATTTTTGGACAGAATTATTTTCTTGTCTTGGTACTCAGTTAGCTCATAGCTCATCTTATCATCCTCAATCTGATGGGCAAACTGAGATAGTAAACAAATGTTTGGAAGGATATCTTCGTTGCTTTGTATCTGATAAACAGACACAATGGGTCAAATGGTTGCCTCTGGCTGAATGGTGGTATAACACTTCCTTCCATACAGCAACAAAAATGACCCCATTTATGGCACTTTATGGGTATCAACCACCATCCATCACATCATATTTAAGAGAAAATTCTAAGGTTCACGCAGTAGAACATCACATCAAACATCAACAACAAGTCCTCCAACTCTTAAAGGATAACCTCGTGTTGGCACAAAATAGAATGAAACAACAGGCAGATCAACATCGCAGTGAAAGAAGCTTTGATGTAGGTGATTGGGTATTCCTACGGCTACAACCATATAAGCAAATGTCCCTAAAGCAAGCTAAGAAGGATAATAAATTATCACCAAAGTATTATGGTCCGTACAAGGTGTTGTAAAAGATTGGTACTATGGCATACAAATTGGAGCTTCCTGCAGCTTCTCGATTGCACCCAGTTTTCCATGTTTCATGTTTAAAGAAGGTTATAGGTGACAAGCTCCCAATTCAAACGATATTGCCAGAACTTGACGAGGAAGGAAAAATTATATTGGAACCGGAAGCAGTCACAGAAACAAGAACTCGACAGCTACGAAATCGATCAATTTCAGAGTATCTTATCAAGTGGAAGAACTTATCCGCTGAAGATTCCACATGGGAGGATGAGAATTTTATGCAGAAGTATCCAGAACTACTCAAGCGTTGAGGACAACACTTTTTTGAAGGAGAGGGGCATGTTGGGTCCCTATAATACTAATGATTACCCCATTACTATTGTAGTTATACCCCTTATTTATATTGTTGTGCCCCTATTAACCCCATATTGTTATTTCTGTGCCCCTTAGAATCCCTCTATTGTTATTTTTGTGGCTTTATATTATTATTGTTAGGTCGGCTGGATTATATTGTGACTCCCTAGACTCCTATATATAGAAAGGAGGTTTTGTCATTTGTATCATCCAAGAATTGTTCATTTATGTAATGTAAAGGAGGTTGCCCCCTCGAAGAGGCTGAATTCTAAGGCATTGATCTATCTTTTCTATCTTTTCTTGAGCTGGTTTCATAACACATTATATTATTTCTCATCCATCTCAATTCTTTTAGAATGGAAAAGTGGAGGAATCTGTGCAAATGATTGTTTTTACTAGTGGTCCTAGTTTGGAAATTTTTGGGTCAAAAACTTCATGATCCATTTTGAAGCCTCAAATGAACACTTCTTGTGGTCTAGACCTTAGTATGGAACTAGATTCCATAATCTACTCATTGATACCTTTCTAATGACAAAATAATTGTCTCAATCAAATATCATAGGAGAAAGTTATGCCTCCTAGATTTTGACCTATCGAAATTAATACCATACTGAGAGATGCCATGCCATCCTCCATTATTCATGGAAAGAGGCTAACCACGTGATCATGATAAATAAGACTCTAGACAATTCCATATTGTATCTCTAGTTAAGATATGGAGGTGTCAAACTTAACCATTAGTAGGCTATCGTGATGTGTTATAATCGACCCACTAGGAGGAAAACGGGTTCCATTCTATGTGAGTGCATTTTATTCCATAGATGAGCAGAGTAGCTAAGATTATATAGGGAGAGAGAAAATAGAGAAGGTTTGTGCACTATAGTGACCCACAAGCCACATGTATCACTTCTTTATACGTGCATCCATTTCCATTCAGAGAAAGGGAGAGCAAAGCAACCTCAACTTCTAATTAGGCTCTCTACTAAAATGGTTTACCATGTCATGTCATGTGTTATTGTGGTTTGTGAGTGATTGTTCTTTTTTCTTCTTTATTTTATACATAATTATAATTTTCATGAATGCACAATAAACAATTATTAACAAATCCATAAATCTAAGAAAAAATAAAACGCCATAGAGTAGATTTCGATTTTTCTAATATATTTTAGTAGATCTATTGTGATGAACTGTCCAATGGACTATCCATGACAATTTATGAATCAATTGGCATTGGGGCACTCAGGATCTTTTTGTTAAAAAATGGAATATCAACTTCGATGCTTTATATGAAAAATTACCAGTGGTTCCTATATGGGATTGGTTTCCTAGCCCGACTCTCATCTTTTGGTCAGAAGAGGTATTTAGAGAGATCACAAACATTCCAGGTTTCTTCTATGAGGCAAATATTTCCTCTCAGCGAACAAGATATGTGGGATGGATAGAATATTAGTAGATATAATCTCACCTCCAGACTCCCAGATGCCATATCGATAAAATCAAGCCAAATTTCCCATCTACAAACTCTGGACTATGAGGGGATCCCATTCAAATGCAGAATATGTCATTGTTATGGAAATATTGGAAAATACTTACCCTTGGTAAAGTGAGACAAAAATTGGTGCGAAAATCACAAATTGTAGTAGATAATATATCTTCTCCACTCTCTCGAGAAACTCTCACAGTGCTAGGGCTAGTTGTGGAAAAGGATGAAACGACTCCTCCTACTCCTCTATTGGTGTTAGGTCCTCCTTATCCAATTTTGGAGGGCCCTCCCTCCACAAATATTCCCTCTTTTACACCCATTTCAAATAATGCACTATCTCTCTCTTTCAATGTGCCTGTGGTGTTTCCTACTTCCCCTCCCTACTCTTTGAAGGTTTTTTAGCCTAAATCATTGGGCTCTCTCATCCTTCTTCTTCCCCTCTATTCCATATTTGTTTCCCTAGCCCTCCCAACTACTCTACCCATCCCCTTTCTTCCCTAACCTTTCTCCCTAACATATATTTTCTTATCCCTCCTCTGGTTCCCACTTACTCTCTTTATAACCTCATATCCCACCCCCTATTGGATTTGAAGATGCTTGTCTCCCTCATTTTAGATTTAAGGGATGGTTTGGGCCCCTATGATGAATACATCTCGAAGGCCACCGATATGGGATGAAAAATCTGTCTTTTTTCTTGCACAAAAAAAGAATCAAACTATGAAATTTAAAAAGGAAAGCATAAATCCATAATTGGGGCTCTTAGAGAAAATGCTCCTCCAAAGGCTTTGGAATCAAAATCATCTATTTAATTGTAGCGGTTTGGAGAATCCATCTAAGAAATTAGTTATTAATAGACTAATTGAGATCTACTCCCCACACATTATGTTCCTACAAGAAATAATAATGGATGGTTGTAAAGTTGCTCAATTGTTAAAATCTCAAATTCCAACTTAGAACTTCCTCTATATTGAAGCAATTAGGAATTTGGGGGCCTTATATTTGGCTATAAGGAAGAATAACTCCATCTTGTCTCCACTGGTCTATTCAATCAAGTCTGGAAACTAATTGCACTCTAGGGACTCCGATTTAATTTTCACCTACATAAGTATTTATGGGCCTTATTCACAAAGAAAACCCTTCTATATCAACACCCTTCATCTCCCTTGTTTCTCCTCAAACAATATCATTCTGGGAGGATAAATTTGGGGCCCTTCTTCCCAATCAAATCCTTTGGAATATTTTTTCATAGACAAATTGGATGTTGTAGGCCTATTGACCCAAAAAGTTATCTAGGCATATGGATACAAAATTTCATTTAATAATTTCTACATAAGATTTCTTTGCACTATTTTCTCTATATCCAACACTTATTTGGTTTTCTAATTAGCGGAGAAATTGTACACACATTCCTTCTTTGCACATATTTCTTATGCACATCATTCCTTTGCATACTTCCCTTACACACACTTTCCTCTGCACATCATACTTTCACACATACTTGTTTCCCACACAACATGAAACTCTGCACAATCTACTCACCCACACTTCATGTTATTACTTAACATTAATTGGTCCCTTTACATTTTTTCAAGTGCAATACTCCTATGTTCTAGAATTTAATCATATGGTGGCTATGCGATATCACAACAAAATCTAAAATGAAGCACACACTTTCCTTTGGGGAAAGTGGATACATGAAGAAAGGGAAAAAAACACCCTAGTTTGAATCTATGGATTCCAAGAGAAGCCCTTGTTGCTTCCAAAGTTTGCGTTGGATACATACTTCGTTGTTGAAGAATGCAAGCAATATCATCCATGGTTAATTTTTTTTTTCAAGAGAGAAAAAGAAACAATCTGTTTCCTTACCTTTTATTATGGGAGAAGTAACTATGAGAAACGTGGTCCACCTAGTAGAATTTTATGAATCATTAAATCTTTTCAATTTAATTGAAGCTAAGGCAATTCAAGGATTTGACTGAGAGGGTATCTTTTCAAGACACCTAGCCGTAGTCAAGTGTGGCAATTTAATTACAACAATTATTGAGGAAAGTGGAGAATGTCACATCAACCCATCAAGAGAAATAGGAATGCCTACCATTGTTGAAGAAGTCATTGTAGAAACCAGCACTAGTTCAAGACGACAAAAGAAAGAAAGAGGTAGAAATCCTACAAATTCCCCTGCAATTTCGACACCTCAGGCTTGCCCAAGTTTGTCTTCAAGTCACAAAAGGAAGGACATCAATGTGATAGGGAGAATGAGTAATGATAGGTGTTATACAAAATCTACGACTACGGACATAAGTATCTTCCCTAGACCTAGTGGCCTAGTCTAGAACAACAAAAATCAAATACTATAACGTTCTCCTTAAATAAATTTAAGAATGGAAATATCCTTACTTGTGATATTTTGTAAGCTCTTCTCTCCTCTTGGCTTGTAAGATCCAACCGTAGCTTCGATCACTATAATTAGAACCTGCATAAACAAACAACACAAGCCAAATATCTACGACATTTATGTAGCATTATCCAATCACTCTATTCAATGGATTAGCATAGCATTGAAATATATGAATGTAAACATAACATACACATATATGAAAATGGTATACTCTGTATATTAATATGAAAGGGAGGGAGTTTACAACCAAAAGTGGAAGTTGATCTTGTACAGATCCCTCCAAGTTAAATTTTCCTTCCTAACCATAATGTACACCTCAAAGCCACCCTAATGCATGGGAATGATAACTCTCTTATGACCAAAACAACATCATAAGGGTATGATTACTCTCCAAAATCCAACCTCTAGCTTGTGGATGGTATTAAATATATAGGAGAGGATGATAGTTTAGGAATTCTTATCCATTTACCAATCTAGGCTTGAGATCCACTCTTGATGGGAGGATGAGCTCAAGGGATAAGAGGTGAAATCTCCAAGGTAGGATAAGATAGGATTCAAAGTTCTTATCCAAGGTAAATGGTTGTAACAACTCCTAGAATCTTTTGGAAGAGGAAGCTTCAGGATTCTTTTTATTTTTCCTGAATTTCTAGAATTAGTGCACCCCCAACAAGGGAAAACTTGCTTTAATTAGAGCAGGTGCAGAATTGAGAAAATTTTTCTTGAACGCAGGTCCCTAAAGGGCCAAGGTGCGTTGGGCCTTAAAAGCACTAGAATGAAGAGTCATTCTTAGGGCTTTGTGTAAGGATGATGGAAAGGTGTTCATGGATGTTGATTGATCCATTTTGTAGGCCTATTGACCAGATGTGACAAAATGGCATATAACAGATTTCACATAATGCACAAAGTTAGAAAAAATGGCTGATGACTGAAATGCTTTACCTTGTGACAAGTTCATATCAAGAACAATTGGTCGGATCATCATCTGTTACAATACATTTTCATCATCATATCTCTACTGAGGGAGGCATACCCATGCTCGACACGTAAGCCAACATTACATGTAAAATGATCAAGAAGACATGTCCATTAATGAAAAAGGGTGGACCCATGTCTATATGAATATTTGTATGATCATAACCATCGTACATTGTGATCTTCTATTAATCTTGAAATCGCAGCCTGGATGGATGGAACTAGACTCTTTTATCTCGTTCACTCGATCATCCAATGCACGAGTTTAACCATGAAAATAAAGGAGCTGGAATCGAACATGGTAGACACCATCTGATTAGTGGCCAATGATGTAAGCCGTTAACGCTAGAGAAACCATCGATGATGTTAATGGCTCTCAAGGTATTGCAGTACAATTCACATGGTGTGAATGAATGAGTTGAAGTCAGACACCACACAAAATTTGTCAGTCGAAGGCCAATGATGTAAACTTGTCGCCGAGAGAGAAGACACTTTCCATTGATGTATGCGAGCCCCAAGGTACAGAAGGAAGAGTTTCTAAGTCAACTTCCTGGATAATGAGCTGATGGCAATAGGAAGCGACCCATTGCAAGAGGGCCTTGATGTATCCCCCATCAACGAAACGAAATGGGTATCATGATTTGAGACTTAATGACATCAATGTGGAGCTAGTTTAAGAATGAGAGACATGGAATGAAGGCTTAAGAGTATCATAGCATATATCAACTGAATGACTTCTCTTGAACATAAACACCAATGGCACTGAATGGAGTTGGAAACATTGACCTAAAGCCGAAAATGGAGGCTCTAAAATGGTATGATGAACCAAAATACAAGAATATTTCCCAACCAAACAACCACAAAGATTAAGTGGAAGAGTGTCATGTTCAAGAGAGACTCACTACCAGGATAGGTAGAATATCCCATTTTCCCTATTTCCCCAACCATTGTTGGTCAATACCTCTTTTATTTTTTAAGAAGCTTGAGGAGGATAACATATGCTTGATCTATAAGTTCATCCTTTAGATGAATCCCTCTGAGTATGTTTAACGAACCCTGAGAAGGATTGGTTTTGTCCCGTCATGTTTGACAATTCCATCGCCGTTTGATGTTTTTACGAGTCTAGTGAGGGTCTAATTCGACATCTTTTTCATGTTTAGAGAGTTTGAAAAAGAGGTGAAAAAGAAAACTCCAAAATTTCCTTTTCCTAGATAGTCTCTTGAGTCCGAAAAGGCAAAAAATAATACTCAGGAGAACCTTTTAGCCATGTTCGACTAAGGTATTCCTTTTTTGTAATTATTATATATCGGTCTGGAAAAGGGTTAAACTTATATTGAGTAGACATATTTTCATTTACTTTAACGAGTTTGAAAAGACAAGTGCTCGACAATATTTTCATATTTTGGGAGTCTAAAAAGAAATGAAAGAGGACTTCTCTTGGAGGAACGAGTGGTATAAAGGATAACAATTGGTTTCAGTCATGATGGAACTGCTCAAAACACGCAAATTTCAAGAGGTAGGTTAATAAGACTACTCATCACAGTGGTTCCTTATGAAAGGGTAAAACAACCAAGTGAAAGCGTATGATCGGCTAAGTAGATGGTGATAATGGAATGATAAAACCAAGGCTCATATGGCAGAAATAGGATGATAAAAATGGAATTCACAAGGGATAGGATGGGAATGGTTTCATTTTTACACATGATTGAAACATGGGAAACTATTCTCAAAATTGGTTTAATTTTTACATAAGCTTGAAACAAAGAAAAAATATGCTTGAAATAATTTTGCATGCCCCCAACATAATGACTCAATTCGAGGTACATGCCCCCCAAGCTTCATTTCATGCACTTAAGTAGACTACTGGTTACTAATAGGCGGATGGAATGAAGGTTCATTTACGAGATCAAGTGAAAGACTCGACTGGGAGTTTAAGAGATCTAATCAAAGACTTGAATTGGAAGGGGATTTGTTTCATTTTTTAATGAGCTTGACATAGGACAAGAACTATGCTCATGGGAACTTTTTTCATTTTTTAACGAGCTTGACACAAGAAAAAGAACTCTACTCAGGAAACCTTGTTTCATTTTTTAATGAGCTTGACACAATAAAATTAACTCTTCTCCGGGAACCTTGTTTCATTTTTTAAGGAGCTTGACACAAGAAAAGGAACTATGCTCTAAATCTTGTTTCATTTTTTAATGAGCTTGCCATAAGAAAATGAACTCTGCCCAGGTCCTTGTTTCATTTTTTAATGAGCTTGACATAAGAAAAGGAACTCTGTTGAAGACCTTGTTCCATTTTTTAATGAGATTAACACAAGAAAAGGAACTCTACTCAGGTGGCTTGATCATGACCTGTAGAAGGCCATGGCTTCCAAGAGGTTCTCATAAGAAGGGAGAAAAACACTTTGGAAGGTATCAAAGGATCCAATGGACATATCAGACTCTAATGCCCTCAGTAAATGATGCACTACATCACCTACTAGAGCATCAATAGGCGCGAGCATGGAATAGGTTGCCACATAATTAATCTGTGGTGGGGGAGATACCTTTTGCATATAAGGACCAAAGTATGAAAGTTGGTCAATGGTCATTGTTAGTGTCGGTCTTGAAGCCCTCCATCAGCGATCAAAACTCTTTGCATTTGCATAGGTAGGTGTCTCATCAGTGTCAAGTTTTGCATCCCGTTAGGCATGCCATAACCCTGATGGAGGAGCTAGTGTATTTATACCCCTCTTGGCTTTGCTGGATCAGTCATATTAGTTATTAAGCTCTTTCAAGCTTGTCTTGTTTTGTCTTGAGGGTAAAGTCCTAGGTCTAGGGTTTTGGTCATTTATCTCTACAAGGTCATGTCTCTGAAAGTTCATAAGTGCTCAGCAAGCCAGAGGGAGGATTGTAAAGATGTTTCTTTGATATTTTTATCTTGTACAGTTCATTTTCACCTTGGATTTAAAAACTCTGTTTTTAAAGCCAAGGTCATTTTAAATTTTTGTAAAAAGTGATGAAATTTCAAAAAGACTTCAAAAGGGCAGCAGTAACCCTGGTCCCCTTGCCAAGATCCCTCAGATGATCTCCCTGCAAAAAGAATCAAGTCAAAGCACTAAAAGAGTCAATTTCAGGACAAAGGAAGCCAAAAAGTCAGTTTTAAAAAGTGTCAATGAGAAAACTTTAGAAACTGGGTTTGAGCATGAATTTTTTTCAAATGAAACCTATAAACACTCAATCTCCCTCCTTTTACTCTCATTGTGCATCCAAGGTATTGAGGAGTGAGAGTGAGCAAGCATTCAAGAGTTTGGGCAAAGTCTGGTCGAATTCGGGCTCAGGACAGGCGTGCGACCCGTCAGCGCCATTTTCGCATTGCATTTTGTAACGGGCGCGACCCGTCAAGCGCGCGCGACCCGTTGGGCATGGCGCGCGACCCGTCAAGGTTTCCCCTGCAAATTCAATTCGAAACCGTTCAAACTCCCTCAAATCTTCAAGATTGTTCGAGGTAGGCCCTCTACACTTCAGTTTGGTGGTTGGTTATGATCGATGACCCTCATGCTTGTGTTCAAAAGTTAAATTGTGCAAGTGGATGAAATTTCAAATGGCTGTAATGTTAATGGTTAAATGTGCTAGGGTTTGTGTTGTTTCAAGGTTTTTTTTTCCCTTTGTAATTGTTTCCCTCCTTCCCCTTTGTACTCATATTTGCATTCATATCTATTTTCCCCATGCTATGTTGTAAATAATTGCAAACCCTCCCCTCTCCCTAATCACCAAAAATACAAACCCTACCCCCCTCCCAAAGCATCAAAACTCAAACCCCAATCTAGCTGCACCATATGCATGAGAAAACACAGCAATTTGTTGGTGAATATGTAAAAAGTTTTGTATATTTCCTTATCTTCCCCTGTTAATACATGTATTCATATTCCCATATTTTCCCTTTTTATACTTGTATTCCCATATGCAGTGATCTTTGCAAATGATTTCCCAATATCCCTGAGTATAAAAATGTATTCCTATATGCAAAAATTGTTTGCAATGTTTCCTTAAATTCCCTGTTATGTTCATGTATTCCCAATTCCTTGTAAAAAGGTCCCTCCCCTAACATTTCCCTCATGTCATTGTCCCCTTGAAACAACATAGAATTCAACACTTTTAAAGGCAGAAACAGCAGTACATTTTGTCCATTCTGCTCCTCAAACATGTCAGACACTGAAACATATGAGCAGAGTGATGACCATTCATCATCTCCAGAGATTGAGGTACAGAGGAGGCCACATAAGGGTGGAAAAGGTGGACATCACAGGCGAGAGGAGCCCACATCTTTAGCAGAATTACAGGCCTGTCCTATGGCAGTCTCTTGCTTTCAGTATATGTCATGTTATGAGTTTTGTGAGAGGATCTCTCGTATTCAGCACCACAGAGAGTTGGCTCGCCTGTTTGTTTTACACTTGCATGATAGACATGTCAACCTTGTCGGGGTGGATTTCATTTTGACACCTGAGGTGATTGCACAGGCCACAGGGATACCTAATGTTGGAGAGATATGGAATAAACGCAAAGTGCTGGATAGTGTTCATTTTGAGCCTTTCGTTAGACCAGCACTCATGAGACACTTGACAGGAGTGTTTCCCTTCAGATTTCTCAGGAGTGAGTATGCTCCCATCATGAGGCTCATTATGCATTATTTTACTTGTGAGGGTAGATTTTCACAAGTATATTCATACCACATTCGCCTCCTGATGCACTTCACCCGAGTGAGGATGATGAACATCCCTGTTTTCTTCTACCAGAACATTGAGAAGATGGTGTCCATGATGCAGAGGAAGAGCCCGGCACAGCAGTACAAGAGCCTTTATCATTATGGTTTGATTCAGCTAGTGGTATTGCATCAGTTGACTCAGCAGGGCATCTCTTGGGATGAGTTCATCTCTCGAGATTTTTTCACAGCACCACCTTCACCACATCATGGGGTTGTTCACGAGGAGGGAGGACCATCACAGCAGCATGACATCCCTGTCACTAGACATGTCAGCTCCTCACCTCTGGTTACATATCAGAAAGGCCCGAGGGCCTTATTTGCAGCAGCTAGGCGAGTACTATCTCCACAGCAGGTGGAAGGGGTCTCGCCTTCATCATCGACTCAGCGAGTGTTATCTCCACATCAGGTGCAAGGGGCCTCGTTTTCTTCACCAGCACAGGTACCAGAGAGGGGCAAACAGCCCATGATTGATGAGGGTCCATCAGGAGTTCCCGATATTGAGCTTGTTGATCTAGAGGCTAGTTCTCCGAGCCAAGAGGCAAAGGAGACCATTCAGCATCTCAGAGCTAAAAATGATGCCTTGCAGAGGAGATTAGAGGGGGCACAATGGACCATCACCTACCTTGAGCAGCGCAACAAGCAGTTGGAAGATGAGCAGGCACTTGATGAGTTATGGAGGATTCGTAGTGACCGAGTCTTGAACCGAAGAAGACCCGGTGATCCCTTGCCCGCTGACCGAGAGTCCATGCTCATCCAGGAGAATGCACACTTAGAGAGGCTATTGGCTAAGGCCAACCAAGAAAAGAAATTGTTGAGGAACATGAAAAATCATTACTGGGCAAGAATGCATGTGTGCAAGGCCAGGATGAAAATGTTTCAAAGGCGGTTGTCCGAGGCCCTAAAACGGAAAAAGAAGACCAATCCACTTCGTATCTTGGCTGAGGCTTCCCTCAAAGATCAAGGCACTAATTAGCTCAACCACAGCACAAATCCCAAATTTTTTTGAGAATTTTGGGTGAATTTTGGCAATTTGCAGGTTTTTCCCATTAACGGGTCTCACCCCGCGCGCGACCCTACATCATGGCAACTCAGTTTGGCAAAAACTCAGCATTTCTAGATTTTTCATGCAAAGTTACACATGCCTGTGAATGGACTTGAGATTTTGTGCAGTTTTGGTCCCCCAAAAGGTCAAAAAACTACCAAAAAATGACTTTCTGGCCCTTTTTTGAGTTGCAGAAACCAGTCTTGGGAGAATTAAGTTTTGACAGGGCAAATGACCTCCAAATTCAAAAATTCCAGTTGGGTTGGAAAGTAGACTCACAGACCTTTCCAAAAAGCCCACTTTTGCTCAATTTGGACACCTGCAAGTGCCTCAAACATCGCTCCAAAGGCGCGCGACCCGTCAGGCAGGGGCGCGCGACCCGTCAGGCAGTTTTTGCCAGATTGCATTGTACAGCCCAGAAAACGCAGTTTTGACCCAGTTTGACTTTTTGGGGTGGAAGATGATTATCTTTGATGTAATTATTGTAACTCTAAGACACTTTTACTCTTGTTTAACACTTCTAGAAGATTCATTCATGTAAAGGGTAAATATTTAATGAATGTACTGGTTTCCTAGCTTATAGAGGCAAGTTGTTTTGACTGCCTAGATTGTAGTGCTTAGTTTAGAAGTGGTTGAAACAGCTCCTAGGATAGTGAGCTCGACCCATGGAGGTAGGGAAAGAGGTTAGATAATCTATATTATGTACTTTCTTGCTCATTTTCATGGTTGGACTCTTGAGGGATAAGCTATCATTGTATTATTCACTGTATCTCTGCAATTTTTGGCTAAGGAAGACCAGGGTTTTGCAGTCCTCTTTGGGATTCTTGTGGACTCATGTGTTGATGGTGTGCTTCTTAATGTTATTGTAAGTATGTTATGTGATTCATCTCCTTTCTTTCCTTCTGCATATTAAACAAATGAAGTGTTAAAGTAAGAATTCATGCTTGCCATGCTCTGCTTTTAAATTTGTTTAATTTCTATGTTTTCTACTGTTTAAGGAGAATTCAAAGTATTATTTGCTCTCCTTAGCTCCTCACCGGTCTTTTCCATCCACTCACCTCAAACAAAGGCATCAATACGGTCTCCTACCTCGCCCCAAAGAACCCCCTGCAGAAACTGTGTCAAATCCCCGCACCCAAAATTGCAATTCCTCAATTTGCCACCAAAAACCCAAAAAACCCCAAATCAACCTTTTTAATCAGTTTACTAGCCTAATATCAGTGTTACCTTGTTGGTCATCTCATCCCATTGAAGATCTGCCGAGATTGACCGGAGAGAGCCTTCTCCTGCCCCGTAGGGCTAGCTACGAGGCTAAATGGTTTTGATGTAGCCTTGAGGTTTACCTTTCTCAGCCTGAGGTGAAATTTCAAGCGCTAACAGTCATGATTCTTCCTTCATGCGGGAAACACATCACACGAAAAAGTGTGGACACAATAACTCCCATGATATAAACATAGTCACGCCCAAGGAGTAAATTAAAACCCAAAGGGCCTTGGACTACCATCACATAGATATAGACAATCTTTCCTCCCAAAGTAATAGGCATCTGAGGAAGGATCTCTAATGGTTAATTGGTTCCCCTGTTAAAAACCAAGTAGTTGAGGAAAAGATACTAACAGACGTGCCCTCATCTATGATTGTGCTAGGTACAGGCACATTATAATCTTGTACTATGATTTGGAATGGAATGTAAGGAGGAAGACAATATCCTGCTAGTCGATCGACTCCAATAAAAGAAATTGACCATACTACTTAAAGGGGGTGTCGTGGGAATGGGAGAATTTCCCCCTTCTGCTATGGGAACGAGAGGATTTCCCCCTTGTGTTGTGGTAATAGGAGGATTGCCCGCCTGTGTCGTTGGAATAAGAGGATTTCCCCCTAGTTCATTGGAATATGAAGAAACAACAAGAACCTGAGCAGTATGAGACTCAATCTCTATGGGAAAGGTACAATCAACTGAAGGTGGAATCGAGTCAATCACTTTCTCAACCAATGTGTTGAAAATACTGAGAGGGGGGTGAATCAGTATTTATTTTCAATTGTTACTTTTACCAATTAGATCACTTATATTTAGAACACAAAATGAACAATAGAAATAAATTCTTTTATTAATATAATCTTTACAATGAATCAAGTACAATATAGGTAGGGCTCCAACCCTCTAGAAGAAGACACCAATGTTCAATCTCCCAGGCTCTGACCTATTGCCAAGCACCAACTTGGACTTTAGTGAGGCTTTGACCTCTAGGGCACCAACCCTATCTTCTCAAGGCACCAACCTTGCGTTTAGAGGCTTCAACCACTAGGGCACCAACCCTTCTCTGGTACAGGCTCCAACCTGGCTTCTTAAGGACAACGATCCTCTAGGGCTCCAACCCTATACTCCAAGGCATCAACCTTGTATTTTCGAGGCTCCAACCTCTTGGGCTCCAATCCACTACAATACTTCATCAAGATATGTTTGGTAGTAACTCACGACCCCAAAAATATTCTTCACCAAGCCCTGTCAATCTTCAGCTTCACTGTAGTCTTCCACTTTACATCATCAATGACAACCTTGTCATATAGAAGGTGTCACCACTGTTCTTCATGGTACCCAATCAAATCCTCCAAGTTTACTTCATGATGACTTCAACACAACATCATGTCTCCAAGGATGTTTACAAGGCTTCTTCAAGTCTTACTCATCCACACATCATAGGTTCCAGGTGACTGTTCTTTTCACAGGTCAATAAAATTCAGACCCAAGCTTCAATCTTCCTATGAGAAATAATCCTTCACTGCATCAGACCACTGTTCAAAATATCACACTGCCCAATGCACCATGCTGCACCAAGACTTCAACAATGACAATCCTTGCACCACACTACACCACTATCCAATGCACCATGTTGCACCAAGACTTCAACAATGACAATCCTTGCACCTCACTACACCACTGTTCAATGCACCATGATGCACCAAGACTTTAGAAATTACAATCCTTGAACCTCACTACACCATTGTCCAACGCACCATGCTGCACCATCAATTATGCACCACACTTCTTCATCAATTATGCACCAATGTTCTTGCACTAAGACTTCAACACTACATCAATCACTAGATTATCTCAAGACAACTTAAACTATGCTGCACCAAGATTTACTGAAGTTGTTAGTTCAAGAATGCTTCATTTCACCAATCTGCACCATACCGCACCATCTCCACTTCTTTTATCAATATTGCACCAAAACTTCCACCATAGACATCACTGCTTCAGTCTTAGTTTACAGTCCAGCTATGTCACTGAAACCATCCCACTGAACGCTACTATCTAAGGCATTGTCTGCTTCTGTCCAAGGCGTTGTCTCATTCTCAATCCACTGTCTAAGTGATGCCACTGTTCTGTCACTTGATTTTTAGGCACACTCAATCTGTGTCACAGTGATTTTACCATACAACAAACTGTTTCACGTAGTCTGAGGTATCTTCTCCTCAGCCCGATTTATCTGAGAGAGTCCACCAAACTGGGCTAGACACCAATCTAAGAAGTAGTCCATTGCATTGTGTCAAGAGAGTCCACTACACTGTTTTCAACGCTTTAAAAAATACTGTTGTATGAGAGGTATTTTCATTTAATCAAGCTGCAATTGTATGCTTCTAAAGTTTAACACCCTGCCACAGTCATAAGATATGACTGCACTTAGTCTGAGTACAGGGAGGCACAGTAAAGTGAAGGTACAATTTTGTTCTTGAAGCCCAAGGTCCAAGAGTATAACCTGAGATCTTTAATCCTCCTTAATTTTAGACAAGTCTGAGCATCGGTAGGACTGCACTAATACCGAGGCCTATAGTGCAGTTTGATGAGATTTTTAATCCCAAACAAAATATCTAAAGGTTCCTTCTCTTGTACGCTTTTAAGTCCACGAGATGTGAACTAAATATCTCATGTATTGTGCTTGATGACCGAGTGAATGACAGATAAGTGGAAACTCGAATGTGTATATATATAGTTCTTTTTTCTAGGAAGATGAATAGACACGTCTCTGGAATAGGCCGACATAAGTAGGCCAAAGTAAGGTTGGTTCATAAGTGAATATATATCTTCCAACTTAAAAATTCAATATCTCACAAATTACTAGGAGTTTGGAGGCATGTGAGGGCTTGTTGGAAAGATAAAATTATGCTCTAAAAGATGGTATAGGAATCACATTGAGAGGCTACGTCTAAGGTACTGAAAATTAATTTTCTTTGTGACTGTCCTTAAATTTCTGTGCATAAAATATTTGGAACAGTTTTGGGACAACGTGGCTTCTCCATTGTTTTGCACCAATAATTTAATCATGATGGAGATATATCATCATGTATTCAATGATAGTGCAATAACACATCACAGTGCAACCTTCATTAATTTGTCAAAGACACCAAAGTAGTCTTCCAATTATGTCAAAATGTGGTAAAAGAGTATGACATCATCAAGTGTATGACTCCATATGTCATCAAGGGTTAAGGTCTAGATCATCAAGGAACATGCAACATTGTAATTAGTTCAAGGGCTCCTTAGGACTTCTTCATTAATGGGTTGACATATTCATTTATGGTATCCTTGTCACACAAGAGTTATGACATCATCATTTGGAACCAGGCATCTCAAGAATATTTTCCATCTCGGCTAGAGCCATATTGACATCAATGACAACCTAGATTAATAATCTTCCCCTTTGTCATTGATGGAAATATTCTTGCCCTTCCAACATTCTCTCCCCCTTTGACATCAATGGAAAATGGGGTGCCCAAGTACTCCCTTTGTCAAGTTGCTTCTCTTCTTCATGAATAGTAGATCTTCATGGGTATGTTACTCCCCTTGTCATGGTGCTCTTCTTTTTGGCAATGTGGTCCATGATATATGTGCTTACATTCCTTCATGTGGTGAACCAACTCCCCTTATCTGTACGACCTCCTATAGCTCATGGAAGATTACTTGCTTAGTGATCAAGTGGAAGAGATCTTCAATAATAGTTCATGGATGAATAAGGGATCATGCTCTTCAATGGAATTGCTCCCGAGAGATGATCTATCAAAGGATGATTGTCCATGTGGCTCATCAAGGATTTCATAGGACCCATTCATGGATAGATTCTACAAGAATGCTTAATCATCATAAGCTCCCCCTAACTATATGCATGGTCTTCCTTTTGGTAGAGTCTCCCCATCAAATACTTGGAATATCAAGGATGACTTCATGAAGTCAACAACATGTGTTGTTGGCTAGAGTGTTCAAGGGACTTCTAGTTTCAATATGCTTCATTCTCCATACTTGTATAACTTTCTTCTCTGGCATGGTTCTTCCTTGTGTAGGGACCCAAGTCAAGTTACAATCACGTGACATATGTCCAATGTTATGACACTTGAAGCACTTTATGTTGTTCATGAATAAGAATTCATGACTTCTTCTTGCAAAGTTGCTTCTCAGATATTTTCGGGGATCATTATATGCCCTAAAATATTTTGCCATGTGTCCAAATTTTGTACAAGAATAACAATAACCAAGAAATATATTTTAATACCTGGGAGATGGAGATTTCCTTGATGTATGTCTGAAGCCTTTCTGCCTTGCCATTCCTTGATGATATTCATCACCTTTTGTATTTTTGACCTTATCTGCAAGTCTTCTTGGAATGGGACTTCCTTCATTGTTGCCTTGACTCTTCTCATTGCCTTTGATGGAACTGGGAGCATCAACATTTCTTTTAGGCTTCCTCACATCCTTGTTGTTTGAAGCATTAGGGTTTGCATCATTCTTGCTTGAGGATTCACCTGCATAGCCAATACATGATTTATCAAGGGGAGACCTTTGATTACTTGGGATGTCATCTAGGGTTTGAGAACTTTTCAAGTTCTTATTCAGCAAGTCAGATTCATTTTTAAGAAGGACAATTTCTTCCTTCATTTTCTTGCATTCTTCATCCTTCTTTGATATAATGATCTCCATTTCTTCCTTCATCTTGGTTGCTTCACATGATTGGGCCTTAAGTGAAATGATTTCTGATTTTAACTTGGTGATGTCATCATCCTTTTCTTCTCGTTGGCATATCATGGTGTTTCTCTCCCTTTCTACTTCATCAACTTGTGCTTCTATGAATGTCAAAGCTTCCATCACCTTCTCAGCTCCTTGTGCTTGTTTCCTTGCTTCTTCTAGTTGAGATCTAAGGGAGGAGACCTCTTCCTTGTATTGACCAATCTCTACTTCAAGTTTGTTCAAGCTCTTATGCCTTTGTTCAAGGTGGCTTGACAACGTATCTTCCCGTTTCTTTGCCTTATCCAATTGATTTGTCATGGATATGACTTCTTCATGATGCTTTCTCTTGTTTTGATGAAATTCTTCCTTAATCTTGGCGAGCTCCTCATCTCTTTCTTGTACTTGAATCTTGACAAGGTCAAATTCCTTCCTTGTCTTGTCCTAGTCACTAACTTGCGATTTCTTCTTAAGTTCCTCATTTTCCTTTTTCAAATTTTTAATCTCTTCCATGGTAGCCATAAGTTTAGTGAGGATATCTTCTTCAAAATCTTTTTCATTCTCTTCATCTTCTAGGTCTTCTTTAGCCTTGATGTTATCACTCTTATCTTCACCTTCCTTGATGGGCTCTGGATTTCCTTCTTGTTTTCCATCATTTTCTTGACTAGAGATTAATGTCAATGCTCCTTTTGAGTGAAGATCATGAAGTTTATCCCATATGCCTTTTGCTGACGAACATTTTTCAAAATTGGCCTTCATAGAATCAGGTATCCCATTCAAGATTGCTTTCATTGATCTTGTATTATGTTCCTTGGATTCTCCATCCATGATGCGATCAATAATCACCGATTTCCAGACTTCAATGCCTTGAGTTTTTAAGAAAATCCTCATTATTGCTTCCCATATATCAAAGTTTCTATTGAACATTGGAGCCTTCACAAATTGATTGACTTCAATTTCGGTGGTTGAGGGAGACACATCTTTAGGAGGATTGGAGACTTTCTTCATTGGCTTCGCCATTTGTGTTTTAATGATCAACCTTCAAGCTGTTAGGCTTTGAGTGAAGGTACTAGCTCTCATATTAATTGTTGGAAATACTGAGAGGGGGGTGAATTAATATTTCTTTTCAACTGTTACTTTTACCAGTTAGATCACTTATATTTAGAACACAAAATGAAAAATAGAAATAAATTCTTTTATTAATATAATATTTACAATGAATCAAGTACAATATAGGTAGGGCTCCAACCCTAGAAGAAGACACTGATCTTCAATCTTCCAGGCTCCGACTTGTTTCCAAGCACCAACTTGGACTTTAGTGAGGCTCCGACCTCTAGGGCATCAATGTTATCTTCTCAAGGCACCAACCTTGTGTTTAGAGGCTCCAACCCCTGGGGCACCAACCCTTCTCTGGTACAGGCTCTGACCTGGTTTCTTGAGGACACCGATCCTCTAGGGCTCCAACCTGGTTTCTTGAGGACACCAATCCTCTAGGGCTCCAACCCTATCCTCCAAGGCACCAACCTTGTCTTTTCGAGGCTCCAATTACTGCAATACTTCGTCAAGATATGTTTGGTAGTAACTCATAGCCCCAAAAATCTTCTTCATCGAGCCCTGTCAATCTTAAGCTTCGTTGTAGTCTTCCACTTTACATCATCAATGATAACCTTGTCATATATAAGGTGCCACTAATGTTCTTCATGGTACCGAATCAAATCCTTCAAGTTTACTTCATGATGACTTCAACACAACATCATGCCTCCAAGGATGTTTACAAGGCTTCTCCAAGTCTTACTCATTCACACATCACAGGTTCCAGGTGACTGTTCTTTTCACAAGTCAATAAACTTGAGACCCAAGCTTCAATCTTGCTATGAAGAATATTCCTTCATTGCATCAGACCACTATTCAAAATATCACACTGCCTAATGCACCATGCTGCACCAGGACTTCAACAATGACAATCCTTGCACCACACTACATCACTGTCCAATGCACCATGCTGCATCAAGACTTCAACAATGACAATACTTGCACCTCACTACACCACTGTTCAACACACCATGCTGCACCAATACTTCAACAATGACAATCCTTGCACCTCACTACACCATTGTCCAACGCACCATGCTGCACCATCAATTATGCACCACACTTCTTCATCAATTATGCACCAATGTTCTTTCACTAAGACTTCAACACTGCATCAATCACTAGATTATCTCAAGACAACTTAAACACTGCTACACCAAGATTTACTAAAGTTGTTAGTTCAAGAATGATTCATTTCACCAATCTGCACCATACCGCACCATTTCCACTTCTTTTATCAATACTGCACCAGATTTTGCACCATAGACATCACTGCTACATTTTTAGTTTATAGTCCAGCTATGTCACATAAATCATCCCACTGCACGCTACTATCTAAGCCATTGTCTGCTTCTGTCCAAGGTGCTGTCTCATTCTCAATTCATTGTCTGAGTGATGCCACTGTCCGGTCACTTGAATTTTGGGCACACTCAATCCATGTCACAGTGCTTTTACCATACAACAAACTGTTTCACATAGTTTGAGGTATCTTCTCCTCAGTCCGAGTTATCTGAGAGAGTCCACCAAACCAGGCTAGACACCGATATGAGAAGTACCTCACTGCACTGTGTCAAGAGAGTCCACTGCACTATTTTCAATGCTTTAAAAAATACTGCTGTCTGAGAGGTATTTTCCCTTAATCAAGCTGCAATGGTATGCTTTTGAAGGTTAACACCCTGCCATAGTCATAAGCTATGACTGCAGTTAATCTGAGAACATAGAGGCACAGTCAAGCGAAGGTACAGTTATGTTCTTGAAGCCCGAGGTCCAAAATTATAGCTTGAGATATTTAATCCTCCTTAATTTTAGACAAGTCTGAGCATTAGTAGGACTACACTAATACCGAGGTCTGTAGTGTGGTTTGATGATATTTTTAAGCCCAAACAAAATATCTAAAGGTTCCTTCTCTTGTACGCTTTTAAGTTCACAAGATGTGACCTAAATATATCATGTATTGTGCTTGATGATTGAGTGAATGACAGATAAGTGAAAACTAGAATGTGTATATATATAGTTTTTTTTCTAGGAAGATGAATAGACACGTCTCTGGAATAGGCCGACATAAGTAGGCCAAAGTAAGGTCAGCTCATAAGTGAATATATATCTTCCAACTTAAAAATTCAATATCTCACAAACTACTAGGAGTTTGGAGGCATGTGAGGGCTTGTTGGAAAGACAAAATTATGCGCTAAAAGATAGTATAGGAACCACATTGACAGGTTGCTTCTAAGGTACTGAAAATTAATTTTCTTTGTGACTGTCCTTAAATTTCTGTATATAAAATATTTGGAATAGTTTTGGGACAACGTGGCTTCTCCATTGTTTCGCACCAATAATATCATCATGATGAAGATATAGCATCATGTATTCAATGATAGTGCAGTAATACGTCATAGTGTAGCCTTCATTAATTTGTCAAAGACACCAAAGTAGTCTTCTAATTATGTTAAAGTGTGGTCATTCTTTAAAGAGTATGACATCATCAAGTGTATGACTCCATATGTCATCAAGGGTTAAGGTCTAGATCATCAAGGCACATGCAACATTGTAGTTAGTTCAAGGGCTCCTTAAGACTTCTTCATTAATGGTTTGACATCTTCATTGATGGTATCCTTGTCAAACAAGAGTTATGACATCATCATTTGGAACTAGGCATCTCAAGAATATTTTCCATCTCAGCTAGTGCCATATTTACATCAATGAGAACCTAGATTAACACAATGGTTGGTTGGGAATGGACTCATGGGATTCACGTTTAGAGAGAGTGGGATTGATTGGATTTAGGTTCTGATTAATCACTTCATCAACTACTGGAGGATTAGGAGAAAGCTTTTGATAACATGTTGGCAGACGAGAATGAAAAACTATAAGTTTTTCCAACATTTTTGAGGCTTCATCCATATAAGGACAAAGGTGAATAACATGATTCCCTTCACGTAACTAACATGGAAACTTGACTTTACCCTTTTTCTCATGGACCTTACTATCACTAGTTGAAGTTTTGTCACCAACATGATCTCCAAAAGCTGATGACCAAGGCTTATGTGAGCCTATGGACCACACTTCTGATACCTTTGGAATACTAGAACAATCTCTAAGAATGTGGTCTCCCTTCCATAAGTTGCAAGGGAATTTAACTTTGTGGGTTGTTTGAAAGATTTTTCCATAACAATTTCATTGATAACAATGGTTTTTTGGTTCCCCCCCTGCTTATTATGATTCTTCTTCTTCGTCCTCTTCATCTTCTTCTTAGCTTCCTAGTTACTAGAATCAAGACTTTCACCAGGCGAGGAGGAAGAAAGGGATGAAGAAACAATAGGTTAAGAAGGCAAAGGATCATCTCGAGGTTGATGTTTTTCAGGTGGAGGAAGACTTGATTGAGGAGAAGTTTGGACATTCGGAACCATAGGGGTTGAAAACAAGCAAACTGGCAAATTAATGGTAAATCTAGGAAGGGACAACGTTGCCATATAAGGAGCCCCAATATTTCCAAAAAAAGGAAAAGGACTAGGATTCTCGTTAGAGGGGTTTCCTTGATCGGTATACTCAAGAACTGTCACCATTAGTCTCCACCTAACATCCACTAAGGAGTTGTTCCATAGGGAGGATGTTGTTTCGCAGTCAATTAATTAATTTTAGAAATTAAAGGTACAAAATAAAACAAAGGGGTAACTAGGAAAAAAGATTACTAGGTCGTCGTGAATTTCAATATACCACCTTGGTAAACCAAGGATTTATGTACGTGCAGGAAATATCCACGAATGTTGTGTTCAATGTATCACAGTGTAAAAGGCGGTTGACTTTGTTTCCTATGATAGGGATATCAACCTATGGTGGATTTCCAAAATATATCGGAGGTACGTAGAAGCGTAGTCTATAGTAGTGTTGTCTAATGCATAATTGTACGATGAGAGCGGTCCCTTATACTTTTCATGTGTGGAGCACCATTCGATATACCCAAAGGTATGTAGAATGATCCTATACACTTACATATGTGGAATGGGATATCATCCTCGTAATGTAACACTGGAAAAAAAACGAAAGCTCCTAGGTTTATGTTGAAATGTGGAAACAACAATATTCCAATTTTAATTTGTCCTTGAATTAAAATTCGAATTTAGTCTCACCAGCGGCTTGAAAAATAATTAATTAATTCATCTTGAGTTAATTAGTTGGAGAAATTATAGCTAGAAGTCTTTGTGAAGTCATGCAACAGTTATCCCTTAAATTAAGGAATTTATCCCTTAATTAAGGAGATAAGGATGAGTTGTATTTGAGTTGTAATTAGTTAGCTCAATTAACTGAGTTAAGTCGAGTTAAATTAGTTCCAAACAGTTTGAGGAACTAATTGTGAGTTTAGTCAGTTAATGCATGCATGCATGAAACTAGTGTACTCCAGATAACTGAATATTCTCTCATAAATAACTCATGCATGTCAGGTCAGACAAATACCCAGATGAGATTAAAGGTAGGGACAATGTACTATCAGTTGAAAGAATTTTCCTATAAGAAAATCTCTTGCATGCATAAGGAATTCATTCCTTGAAATTTGTGCAGTTTTACAGTGTGTTGGAGCAGTGTGTGAGATCAATGTCACACAAGGTTACAGCTGGAGCACCCAGGGAAAACCACGCAAGGAAATAGGAGGCTTGGAGGGCAGAGGAGAAGGCATTTGAGTTGTCTATTCTATCTATGAGAAGTGATAGGGATTGTACTGAGAGCTGGATAGCTGTGAGAGCTAAAGTTGTGTGTAATCCTGAGATATTTCCACTTGTATGATCATACAGATAGTGGGGTTTTTAGTTGAGCCTTTCCCCAGAGTATTCTTCTATGTTTCAAGTGTGTTGATTCTTCTTCTCTATTATATGTGTTTTGCTTGATCTTGCTCAAATTGATTCAGCTTCCGCAAGTTTTATTATAGAAGTAGATTAAGTATTTTTCTTTAGTTATATTGCATAATCAGGTTAATCTACAGTGAGAATTTCTACATGGTATTAGAGCAAAGGTGATCAGAGTTTTGAACAGTATACTGAGAAGGGAAATTCGAAATTCGAAGTTCTTGATTGCGAGTGCAAAATCGAATTCTTATCACACCTCAAAGTTCACCAAAGACGTTCAATGGCTTGAGACTCGAGTATTCTCTAGATGGCAGCTCGAATTACATAGCACGGAAGGATCGCATGGAAGCAGTATTAGAAGAAAATGGTTTGAAGGATTTCATTGATAAATAAATCCCCAAGCCAGCTGCAGCTAATGCACAAGAATTGGTTGAATGGAAGAAGTGTGTGGCGAAGGTGAAAAGGATTCTTCTGGAGGGAGTTTGAGACCATATTGTCTCGAGTCTCCATGGGAAGGAGACTCCATTTTCAATGTGGAAGACATTGAAGGACCTATATCAGAACAATAGCGACCAGAGGAAACTGGCGCTCAAGGATACGCTTCGGAAAATCAATATGGAGAAGGGCGACACTATTTCTACATATCTAAACAAGCTCACCACCTGCAGAGATGAGCTTGGTAGTGTGGGAATAACGACAGCTGATGATGATATGGTGAACCTTGCTCTCCTCGGTCTTCCAAAGAGCTGGAATAGCTACCAAGACTCTATGAATGGAAGAGAGAAACTACCGGATTGGGAACGACTATGGTCAGATCTAATGCAGGAGGAGATCAGGAGGAGCACAAGAGATGGTTCTTCATCTAAGCATGATGATGAGGAAAATCTAGCCTTAGCAAGTAAGGCAAGGAAAGAGAAAGGGAAAGCTTCCCATTCCAAATCGAATTCTTCTCATAGAGGGAAGAAGATTGACAAATCTAAAGTGAGATGCTTTAATTGTCATGAGGTGGGCCGTTATGCAATTAATTACCCATTGAAGAAATCCAATAAGGGATCCTCGAAATGATCAGAAGGTGAGGCATTAGCCTCTTAGTTCAAATTGGATTTTACCGTCATCTCATGCATGGTTTCATCAATGGTTGTGTTTGGTATCTAGACAGTGGAGCTTCATTCCACATGGTCGACGATAAAAGTTTATTCAGTACCTTGGAGGAGAAAGACCTCAAGATGCGCATAGATATGGGTGATGATGGAAAGTACTATGTTTCAGGAGAAGGCACGATTGCTTTTCAGAGGGAGCATGGAGATCCTCTCACCCTGACTGATGTAAAGTATGTGCCTGGACTAAAGAAGAACTTGGTATCGGTCGTAATGTTGGAGGACAAAGGTTACTATGTTGTATTCAGTAAAGGAAATGCGTTCCTGAGATACATAGCCACGGGTTAGACCAAGAGGATTGGGATTCGAGTGAAGAATCTCTATAAGCTAGAGGTAGATGAATGTGTTTCATTGAGTTCGAAAGCAGAATTGGTGCAAAGCTAAGACATTGGCGAGTTACGGCATATGTGGTTGGGCCACTTGCATCATGGGGCCTTGAAGATAATGCATCAGATCTCTACCGGACTTCCCAAAGGTAAACTTGAGCAAGTAGACACATGTGAAGGTTGTACCTTGGGAAAGTACGCTAAGTCTTCCTTTCATGATTGAGACAGTCGAGCTGAAGCAATGTTGGAGCGAGTTCATAATGATGTGTGTGGACCATTCTCGAGAAACAAAGGTATTATGTGATTTTCATTGATGATTTTTCTCGTAAATGCTGGATTTATTTCATGCAGAAGAAGGACCAAACCCTCTCAAAGTTTTGTGAGTTCAAAGCTTTGGTTGAGAAAGAGTCAGGGAAGAAGATCAAGGCCTTGAGAAGCGATAATGGTGGAGAGTATGTCTCTCAAGAGTTTAAGGACTTATGTGCGGCGAAAGGAATTAAACGGGAGTTGACGGCACCTCATAACCCACAACAGAATGGGGTGGCCGAGAGGAAGAACAGAACGATTGTGGGGACAGCTCAGGTGATGCTGCATGACCAAGGCCTACCACTTCATTTGTGGGCTGAGGCATGAAACACATCGGTCTATTTGCAAAATAGAAGCCCGCATCACATACTTGGGATGAAGACACCAGAGGAAGCTTTCTTCGGGAAGAGACCAGATGTGGGTCACTTCAAGATCTTTGGCTCATCGGTATATTGCCATGTGACCAAGGATGACCAGAAGAAACTTGAGCTGACAATTGAGTTGGGGATACTTGTGGGGTACGCTGATACACCCCACAACTATAGGGTGTACTTGCCTACCAGTCAGAGGAGATTGGTTCGCAAAGATCTCAAGTTTGATGAGCAGAAGGCCATGTGCGTTTCCCTTGAGAGGGAGCTCTAACCACAGGCTGTGGAGGAACTTTTGGTTCCTAAGGAGGAGGAGCCTCAGACTGATGCAGAGCATCCATATGCAGAGGTTCTAAGAGTGGAGAAATCCACTCAAGCTGAGTCTTCTAGAGAAGGATGGAAGCACACAAGAGAAGCAGATAGATTGTTTTTGGATGTGAGAGAGAATGTGGGAGAACTATATTCTTAGCGCAGACAGAAGAGGTCACCTGATAGGTACACTGGATACATGGCCCTTGTTGGGGAATGTTTTGAGACTGAGACATCTTCCTTTGAGGAAGCAGTGCAGTAGCCGATTTGGGTTGATGCTATGGTGGAGGAGTATGTCTCCATAGTTCAGAACAATGTTAGGGATGTGGTTCCAAGATAGGAGAACAAGTCAGTTGTGAGTTCCCGTTGGCTTTACAAGGTAAAGCAAGCTGTTGATGGTAGTGTGGAGAAACATAATGCAAGATTTATTGCTCGTGGTTTCTCACAAGTCGAGGGGATCGACTATGATGAGACTTTTGCTCCTGTAGCAAGGTACTCATCTATCAGATCGATGTTGGCACTATCAGCACAGATGGGTTGGAAGATCCATCAGATGGATGTGAAGACTGCATTCCTCAATGGCAAGATTGAGGAAGAGGTGTACATAGAGTAGCCGAAAGGTTTTGAGACCTTCGATCGTGAGTCGCATGTGTGCCGACTCAAGAGAGCTTTGTATGGGCTAAAGCAAGCACCTCATGCTTGGTACACCAGGATCGACAACTACTTCACCGGGTTGGGCTTCACAAAGAGTGAAGTGGATGCAAACCTGTACCACATCATGGTAAAAGGTAAGCAGTTGATCATTGTTCTTTATGTTGATGATCTCATATTGACAGGTGATGATCAATTGATCATGTCTTGCAAGGAGGACCTTGCAAGAGAATTCGAGATGAAAGACATGGGTCTCATGCACTACTTTCTTGGCATGGAAGTGTTGCAGAAGGATGGGGAGTTGTTTGTGTCTCAAGGAAAGTATGCCAATGAGATACTCAGGAGATTCCACATGGAGAAGTGAAAGCCCATGCAGACTCCTCTAGAAGGTAACTGGAGGAAGGAGGATGCTAATGAGCCCCAAAAATGGGTAACTTTATGGGCTCATTTTGCCTATTACTCTTGATTAATCCACCATTCTTCATAGTTTTATGCATGCTTTTGAATATATTTATGTCAATTGATGAATGAGAATAGTCACTTGACCACAAAAGTTTAATACGTGCTTATTGCAGATTTTTGGACATCTTTTGGACCAAGGACAAGCATTTATGAGCAAGTTGACAGCCAAATACGAAGGAACAGGCTGAGGATTTGTAGGAAGGGTGACTCCTGCACTAAATGACCCCTTCCTCAAGTTCTCCACCATCAGCTCGGAGTACAACAACCCACCAAAGTTGATCTCAAGGGGCAACCGAGCAGATTTTGTGAAGTGGTTGATTAACTGCAGTTTTGAGCAGCCAAGCCCCTAAAGTTAAGGAGGGATATTGGGAGTCCTCGTGGTGCATAAGTAGGAAGGCTTCAAGCCTTGGTAGTTTAGCCATTGAACAATTGTTTTTTGCACTTTAGTGTAGCTCTGCCTTTCAGCTCATTTTCGAGCTCTTGCTGTAAACAATTTTGTGACATGATTATTTTTTGAGTAATGGAGATAAATTTCACTGTGCACCAGCTCTGAGCTTTCTTAGGAGGCTGTAGCGGTTGGGGTTGGGCCCAACCCAAGTGCTTTCTTTGTTACTTAGGTTGTTTTTGATGATTAAAATAACTTTTCATGCTTCAGGTTGATTTGATAGTTTGGTAACAGAAAATCTCTGTAAAAAAGGCACCAAGCAATCCTTGATCTCACCTCTCCCTCCTTGGGACCATGAGCTGAGACCAAGGCATACTTGCTGCCACAAAAACACTATTTTTGCCTTTCCATGCAATTGCTAGTGTTAGATTTTTAGTTGGAAAAGTTGATACCAGTTGTACTTGTATGTTTAGATCTGTTCTTGCTTAGTTTCCATAGTTAACTTGCATGATTTCCTGTCTATAAACTTCTGTTCATCATGTTTCTGGTTTTTAGGTCAAATTAGGTCAAAGTAGATAGACCTTTGGTTTTTCTAGTCTTTGTTTGATCAGTCTTGGAAAATAGTCTGCAGAGTATCTGTAATACATTACTACTTTCCCTTCCTCCATCATCCAACCTGTTCCAGCCCCTAATCCAAGATTCCTATCCTCCATTCGCTATACTTTCCCGATTTGCCCTAATTTCTATATTTTCGTGCAACATTGTTTTTTCCATCCTTGAGAAAATCCAACTATCTTCGTCACTTCTGAGCTTCATTTACCAAGTCCCATACCTTTTAACAACCTTATCCACCCTTCATTCCCACTTCCCTACCATCTTTTCTCCATCAATCCTCTAAAATCCTCTTTCGGCCCTTCATGTAGAACCCCTGCAGACTTCCTGTAGAAGTTCACGTGAGCAGTTTTTCGAGATCCGATCATTGTGAAACTCTCTGAAAGGATGCTAGGGACCCCTTAGGCCCTCTTCTCACCTTCCCAACCTCCTGCAAGTGCCTACTCCATTTCATTCCGCCAATCAACCTCTGCACAGTAAAAAACAGTTAAAGCACATGCATAATAATTCTGCAAGATTACTCAAAAATACAAAAAACTGTTTTTTTTTTTTAGATTTTACTTAAGGAGTAGCTTAGTCACATGCATTTTACCTTTCCAAGAGTCAATGGCATCCATTTCAGTAGCTTTCATCTCTTTTCTTACACCAGTAGGGCTAGTCGGTAAAACTAGGGTTTGCTAGGGTTTGCATTTCCTTTCAACTTTCAGCTTCTTTCTGCAAGTATATTAGCCTCCTTCAAGTTAGCTTTCAACCATCACAATTAAAATCTCCTTCTAAGAGCTCATAGAAGTTGGCTTAAGCTCCTAGCGGACTTGTGCCAACTGATCAAGTGACAGCCTGTGGTAAGAGCTAGTACTTGTGCATATAGCATTGTCGCTTCCAAGTTTGTTATGAACTACCAGGTTGATAAAAGTAAAGAAGGTAGTCCCAGGAGTTGCAGCATCATTGCTACAATATTGGAGCCCACCATATTTTTGGCCTCATTGCCGAGGGAGTGTTAGAGTATTTGTGATTGCTGCTTTTCTTCTATTTTCTACTGCAACCTTCTGCTAAGTAATTTATTTCAGCAAGCATAGATTAGACATTTCCCGCTTTCATAGATTAGCATTTCAATTCTGCAAGCATAGATTAGCATTTCATTTCTGCACTTTCAATTCTGCAAGCGTAGCCTAGCATTTCATTTCTATAATTTCAATTCAGCAAGCATAGATTAGCATTTCATTTCTGTAATTTCAATTCTGCAAGCGTAACCTAGCATTTCATTTCTGCAATTTCATTTCAGCAACATAGATTAGTCCTTTCCTGCTTCCATTTCAATTCTACATTTTCATTTCAGCAAGATAGATTTTTGTTACCTGCAGTTCAATCTATTTTAGTTTTTGCAAGGACAAGTAGAAAAAAGAAACAAAAAAATAAACCAAAAAGATTTCCTTTCATGCCTTATAGGAACAGAGACAATTCAGGAAAATTCTTGCCCAACACCCCCACCACATCACTGAGTCACCCTTCTCTATTATTCAATGGTAGTGATCCAGAAGAACCTATAGGTGAATTTCCAGAGATATACGAAGATCCTATAACAGAATAAGAGGATATACGAAGATCCTATAACAGAATAAGAGTAAGTAAACATTCCTCCTGAGACCATGGCGGAACACATAAACGGTATAGGAAATGAGGAGAGAATAGAAGGTGCCTTTCCCATCTGAGAGACCAATGGGGACACAAAAATGAAAAACATCAGTCCCTCAGCCTTACCTCACTTCCATGGATTGACCACTGGGCTCACAACTTGGGCTCAGATGTAGCAAGCCTTTAACAACAAATACCAGGATTACTGTAGGTCAAAGGAAACGAAGGGAGAAATCTTTCGGATGACCATGGGAAGTGATGAATCCTAAAGACTATGAAGAAAGGTTCCAACTCAGTTATAAAAGGGCCAGGTGCATGCTTGACCCTGAATCTCTGAAGCTGGTTCTGCTCCGAGGAATCCCTGAAGACCTTCTAGATACCCTCCATCTACTGGCTAGAGGAGACATCTACCAAATACCTTATGATGACATAAAGACTGTGTTTAGAAATCGTTATAGGGCAGCCCGAAAAAGAGGTAGGGGGAATCAAATATCAACCAGTGCCACCTTCTCCAAACATGAGTTTACAAATCAGATGGAAGACCTTAAGAATGAGATGAGACAGACCATTGCCATGCAACTGGATACTTTTCAAATCCAACAGAAGAAAGAGAAAGCTGAGAAGGCTTTGGCCATCTTTTGTCCCAGATGTACAAGGAAGCATCCTCAGAATGAGTGTCCATTGCACTCAGTAGAGATATGTTTCATTTGTGAGGAAGATCACCCTACAAACCAGTGCCCAACCATACCCGGACTTAAAGCTATGTACCAAGGGGCTGAAGGAGCCACTGAACCACTCTATTTCCTAAACCAAAGGAGGCCACATGGATCTAGACCTTACCAGTAGGGGATGCAAGGGACATCCCAAACTTATTACAACCCTAACCAATCCACTCACATACCTTCTTGGGGTCCCCCTGCTCATCCTTCCTGGTCCGCACCCCCTCCTTGGTCATATCCATCTCAATACCATACTCAACCTGCTGCTCATTCGTTTCATTCTCATGTTCAGCCACAACCTCAGTGGAATGCACCTCAACAGGGGTGGAGGCCCCAATACAACTCTCCTCCCACTATTTTGTGTCCACCACTTGCTCAGCCACAACCATTACCTCCTGCTCCTCCAAGACAACCCCAGATGCCTGCTCAACCGAACCTAAACTCCAATAACCGACAGGCCCAACAGGTATATACTGGAGAGACGACATGCCCTACCTATGCTGTGGAGAATCAGGAGATCAACCTATGATCTGGGAAGGTCCTCCCAGATAGACAACCTCATCCTAAGGAGGATGAGGAAGAGAACCAAGAAAGTGAACCCAAAGCCATTCCACCCTTTCCTAAGAGACTAACTGGAACCACGCAACCAAACCCAGAAGAGACTGAACTTTTGGGCGAGCTTAAACAGTTGTGTGTAAAAATACTACTTCTCCAGGCCATAAAATATGTACCAATCTACAACAAATTGATCAGAGAGAAGTGTTTCAGGCACCTAGGCAGGCGCAAGAGAGATGCCCCAACTATTAATGTCATAGGACAACTATTTGACCTAATGTTGGGACAAGTAATCTGTCTAAAATATCTAGACCCTGGGAGTCTTGTAGTCGATGTCCACATTAATGGCACCATAATCCCCCACACCTTGATCGATCTAGGGGCTGCCATTAATGTGATGACCAGGGACACCATGCTCAAACTCAACCTTTAGAGTTCCCTAAGAAAGACCTCGACAGTACTGCAGTTAGCATACCGCTCCACCGTGACCTCCGAAGGGATTGTGGAAGATGTCATGGTCTTCATTGATTCTTGGGAGTACTCTACGGACTTCTTGGTTCTTCAGCCAAAGGAAAAACTCACTGGATACCCACTCATTTTGGGAAGGCCTTGGTTAGCTACCGTAGATGCTTACGTCAGTTGTCGAGTTGGGAGCATGACCATTAAGAATGGGCCTATGTCCAAACGGCTAGTCCTATATCCTCCTGCCTAACCTCTGCTAGAACATGAATTACCTCTCTGGTTGGAGGAGGAAGATGAGGATGAAGTCTACTCTGCACCATTGTGCACAGTGGAAGCCACCAGGGGAGGTCCTCAAACCGAGGATGACCTTGTTGAAAATCTGATTCAAAATCCACCTCCTAGTGTGTTGCCATTAGAAGAGTTGGTAAGAGACACCAAAGCTAGTGCTTTAGTGGATCTCTATGTGACTGATCCGACCTCCCCCTGAGTTAAGAATGTGGAATTTTTCCCCGAGAGAACCTTGAAGATCAACTCATCCCTATCCCCCTCTCAAGAGAAAGAGCTGCGTAGCTTATTGAACTACCATTTGGATGCTTTTGCTTGGAGCTATACGGAGATGAAAGGAGTCCATCCTTCAGTCTGTACACATCACATTTACATTAAAGAGGATTGTAAACCAGTCAGGCAGCCTCAAAGGAGGATGAATCCAGCCCTCAAGGACATTGTCAAAGAAGAACTGCAAAAGCTGCTGGATGTAGGATTCATCTACCCCATCTCTGATAGCGAGTGGGTTTCTCCTTTGGTGCTTGTGCCCAAGAAGAATAGGAAGTGGAGAATCTATGTAGATTATCGAGAACTTAACAAAGCTACCAAGAAGGACCATTTCCCTTTGCCTTTCATAGATCAAGTGTTAGACGGCCTAACAGGGAAGAAGTTCTTTTCCTTCCTAGATGGGTTTAGCGGGTATAATCAGATCCAAATCAGTCTGGAAGACCAAGATAAGACCACTTTCACTTATCCATGGGATACCTTTGCCTACTGGGTCCTTCCCTTTGGGTTATGCAACGCTCCTGCCACTTTCCAGAGAGCAGTACTGAGCATATTTGTTGAGCTGGTTCATGATTCGGTGGAAATCTATATGGATGACTTTACTCCTTATGGGTCCAACTTCCAAGAAGCATTGACTAACCTGGGAAAAGTTTTAACCAAGTGTATTGAAATGAACCTGTCCCTCAGTCCTGAGAAATGTGAATTCCTGATGACTGAAGGGACCGTGCTAGGTCATACAATTTCTCAGCAAGGATTACAGGTGGATCCCAATAAGATTGCTATCATCCAAAGGGTTCCACCTCCTCAAAAGGTAAGAGATGTTCAGAGTTTTCTAGGCTTAGCAAGATATTATAGAAGATTCATTAAAGATTTCAGTAAGCTAGCCTCTCCATTGTTTGGTCTTTTGGGGAAAGATGTTGAGTTTATATGGACTTACGACTGTCAAGAGGCTCTGGATGTGTTGAAAGATAAGCTGGTAACTGCCCCAATCTTGAGAGGTCCAAATTGGACCCTACCTTTCCACATTCACACAGATGCCTCGAACAAAGCCATAGGAGAAGCCTTAGGAAAAGTTGAAGAGAAGCTACCATATGCCATATATTTTGTCAGTATAAACCTGTCCAAGGCAAAGTTAAACTATACTGTAACCGAGAAAGAGCTCCTAGCTGTAGTCCATTCCCTAAACAAGTTCAGACACTACATCACTGGTTATCAAACATTCGTACACACTGATCATGCTGCAATTAGGTATTTGATGAATAAACCTGATGTAAATAATCATATCATTAGATGGTTACTTTTATTGCAGCAATTTGATTTGACCATTGTTGATAAGCCAGGTAAGGAAAATGTTGTTGCTTAATTTCTGTCTAGACTAGATTTGTCTGCAGGTGAAGAAGGGATGGTGGACGATCAAATGCCAGATGAACACTTGTTTGCTATTTCAGTATTATCTCCATGGTTTTCTGATATAGCAAATTACTTGGTTTCAGCACAATTCCCGCCACACCTATCCTCAAAAGAGAAGAGCAAGATCGTGAGGAAAAGTGCCCCATTCACTTGGATTGGGGGCAACCTGTTTAAACTTGGCTCGGATCAGATTTTGAGGCATTCTGTCAGGGAGGAGGAAGTTTTTGACATCCTCCTAACCTGTCATGATGGGCCCTGTGGAGGCCACTTTGCAGCAAAAAGAACCACTTTCAAAATTCTACAGGCAGGCTACTATTGACCCACTCTTCATCAAGATGTTAGGAGATACATCAACCAATGTAACCAATGTCAAAGGATGGGGAAAGCGACTCCAAGGGATGAAATTCCCCTCCAACCTTAAGTGAATTTTGAGCCATTTGAGAAGTGGGGCATGGACTTTGTGGGTCCTATCAACCCTCCCTCAAAAAAAAAGTCTTACATCATTGTGTGCACGGACTACTTGACAAAGTGGGCAGAAACAAAGGCATCAAGGCAGCAACAGAAGAAAAAGTGGCTGAGTTTTTGAGGGAAAATATCTTCTACAAGTTTGGATACCCGAGAGAGTTAGTCATAGATCAAGGAAGTTAGTTTACCTCTAACCTGATTGAAGACCTGCTCACTCATCACCGGATTAAGCACAGAACTTCCACCCCTTATCATCCACAAGCAAATGGACAGGTGGAAGTCACTAACTGAGCTTTGGAAGAGATTTTGACTAAAGTGGTGAGCAACAACATAAAAGATTGGGCAGATTGCTTGGCTGAGGACACTTGGGCCTATAACACTACCTGGAAAACTACAACAGGTTTCACACCCTATGAGCTGGTCTACGAGAAGAAGGCTTTGCTATCCATAGAATTTGAATATAACACATTGAGGTTGGCAGCTCAGCTGGACCTAGATCTCAGCCATGCACAACAGGAAAGATTACTGTAGCTGAATGGACTAGATGAACAGAGAATGCAGGCCCTTCTCCACTCAGAGGTGGTCCAACTTCAAAGAAAGATATGGCATGACTGACACCTTAGAGAAAAGCAATTTTAGCCAGGGGATTGGGCGCTGTTATATGATTCAAGATGCAAGGATTTCAAAGGAAAGCTGAGGACAAGATGGTTGGGACCATATATAGTGGAGAAATGAAACGACAATGGTTCAGTCCTTATCAAGATCATTGATGAAGAAGCCATCCCCATGCTCGTCAATGGGCATCGATCGAAAATCTATAGGAAGTCCCTTCCCCTTTCTAAGCAAGAGTTCATTGAAACTCTGGATAAATCAGTGTTGGTGGTGGAGTAGGCCCCTGTCTCCACTCCACCCACACCTTGAGCATCAAAAAAAAAAAAAAAGGGAAAAGAATAAAAGATCCTTGGGTGAAAACCTCTGGGAGGCGCCCAGGGCAGACAGTGAGGGTGCAAACCTCCCGGAGGCGCCCCAGTTATCTCAAAAAAATAAAAATAAAAATAATAAATAATAAATAAATAAATAAAAAAGAAAAAAATACAACTAATTTCTGTTGGATAAATTGCAGGTTGTAGGAAGGAAATTTCAGGTTAGGAGGATCACACAAGAAAAAGACAGAGGTCAGCACCAGGCTACAAGCACCCCTCACAATCCATTCCTCCATGACCACTACCCTTTCCTAAGATTTGGTCTCATTCGGGCTAAGATTTCATCTTCTACAGGAAGTTCTGTGTCTTCCACAGGAAGATCCAGTAGAACCTATAGATGAGCCAAAATTGATCTCAGAAGAGAATCCAAAGGTTGGGAATCTGCCTATGAGGCCTGTTAACATCCCTATTTCCAAATATCGCCATATGTCGCCCTTTTTCCATCTCTGTATGCCTCCATTGCACTCATCTTTTATGTTTCTACAGAGTCACACACAAAGATCCTGTTTTCTTCATACTTCTAGCAAAAACTTTTTAATAACAAATCAAGCAAAAGTTTATTCACTCACCATGCCCTCCAGCTAGACTCCTCATCAGCTGAGACCCTCGTCGACAGTATAACCCTGCTCATTCTAGCTTGCATTCCAGGAGGAGAAGTAGCTACAGGACATCTTATAGGAATCCTGTAGCAGCTGATCCCTCTGAAAGACATACTCCAGAGACAGGGACAACAAAGTATGGCAGAAGAAACATGCATGGAGCTCTACTTGAAATGTATGAACATCAGAAACAACCAAGGACAAGCATGCAATGTGCATGCAACAACAACAAACGAAGGAATGGGTTCCAAAACCCGAAATCTGCATAACATGGACGTGACCACACAAGTAAGTGCCTAAACTCGTTCTGTCATGCGGAAACAGTCAATTTTGCGGACAAAACCGACCTCCCTAGAAGCTAAGGCTTTCTAGTGACAAACAAGACAAGTAAACCCTACCTTTCTCTAAATATGCATTTAGAATACAAGTAAACAAGTGTTTATAACATACCTTTAGTCCAACGCTTTGTAGTAGTCCAGCCTCGCCGATCCGGATGAGCTCCTCCTTCTCTTCGAAACCTGCATTCACTAACAAGCCAAAAGATTACATAGCACCTGATAAACTTATAAAATAACACATATTCATCATACAGACCAAGGAGTATATGAAACAAATCATGAATAACAATCTGTTGAGAAAAATGAGTTTATTTGTATTAAGTGGAAACAAAAGAAACCATTACAACCTGAGCCTTGGTGTTGTGCAGGTCCCTCCTAGGGTCCAGCAAGAGTTCTCCTTTACTTTGATCAGCTCACCCACTTCCAAATAAGGCTAGGAAAGGATGGGAATCTCTCCTCTCAAGCTCTATAAGGGAGTCCTAATTCCAGCAGCATCTACCCTTAGGAATGTTCAGCTTTCAACCTCTCCTCCCTCTGGCCCAATGCCTGTATTTATAGTGCTCTAGAGGAAGTTATTCAGGTCCACCATCAATGGGATAAGCCCCTCTTTGGATGGGATTAGCTCCCCTCTTGATGGGATAAGTTCCTCTTTCATAGGGATACATGAACCATCTGGAGGCGCTCAATACACGTCAAACAAACTTCTAGAATGCTCTAGAATCGACCACAAGTAACTTTTTTGAAGTAAAAATCGCGCCTTTTGACCTTTACAGGGGTACGCACCCACCCCTTTACAGACAGAGCGTACAAGTACGCAGGTATTGTTAACTTGAGGTGCGTACACGCAGGTAAGGCTAAGAGAAACTGCGTACCCATAGATATATAGATTTTTAAAGACTTTCTCTCTTTCTTGGAGTTTGACATGGAGAGCAGAGGTATGAGACTTGCCAAGGAGGATAGTATGACAGTTGATGGAGCCATACTAACTGCAAATAGTCATGGTGACAAATTTTAGTGTAACAGATTGCCCCCTAAAGTGCAAAGCCTGTAGTAGATTAGGGTTTCATATCATCTAGGAAGGGTGAAGTACTTTATCATTTCAAGGATTATCTTGTGGAGAGCCCAGTCGGAACCTGCAAGTATTCAACACAAAATACATATATAAGATCATATCATCGCTGAGGTAGGCATTCCCATACTCAGATTGAAAACTTTAACTAAGAAACTAACTACTGCTCTGATACAGGAATGATTTCGCAGTACATCATAATCATAGACTTTTGTAGACACAGTATGGGCGAAGCCATCTGTTTATGATTAGTCTACTGTATAATGAATACAAAACTCCTCGCAGCCTGGATGGTGGAAACTAGATCCAGGGTCTTCATTTCTACTTCCCGAACAGGTACGATTCTATCCATGCGAATAAATGAGTTGATGTCGAACATGGTAGAAACCACTTGATTACCAATCAATGATGTAAACTGTTAACAAGTGTGAGAGAGACCACCAGTGATGTCAATGGTTCTCAAAGTACCCAGTACAATCCATGAGATGTGAATGAATGAGTTGATGTCGAACATTTCACGGAATCCTTTGATCGAAAGTCAATGATGTAAACCGTCGTCAAAGGCGAGAAACTTTCCATTGATGCATGCAGATTTCAAGGTACTGACGATTTCTAGGTCATCTTTCTAGATAATGTACTGATGTCGATAGAAAGCGACCCGTTGCAGGCAAGCCCACAACACGAAATCATAGATCAATATGAAGAAATGTAGCTGTAAGGACTGACTCAGGGATGGTCGAGATGGATGATGGGTATTTTGCAGATGAATGGTTTATTTGCAGTGACCTCTTGAACACATAACGACACGACAGATGGCTTGGTGACAATTGACCCAAAGTTAATACCCGGAACCGGCTGAAGATTTTCAATGTGGTTTGATTAACTGTTAGGCAAAGGATTTCCCAACCCAGGTGAATGAAAAAGTGTCGTGTTCAAGAGTGGTGATAAGGCTTCTTCTAAAACAAAGGATAACAAATAGGCTCATTTTTCTCTCTTTTCCCCCACCATTTCTGGCAAGTACCTCTTTATTTTTTACAAGCTTGAGGAGGATAACATATGCTTGATTATAAGCTCATCCTTCGGATGAGTCCAACTTAGTTTAGATGCGAACCCTAAGAAGGAGTGGTCCGTTCCTGTTTGTAATCGAACAGGTCCTTTACTGTGAAATTTTAACGAGTCCAGTATAGGAGAAACTCGGCGTTTTTCAATTTTAGAGAGTCTGAAAAAACTTAAGAAAACTCCAGGGTTGAACTTTTTCGTAAATTTGTGTCTCCCAAGCCCGAAAAAGTATAAAATAATACTTGAGAGAACCGCTTGATCTTTACGATAAAGGAGTACTTTCATGATTAGTGTCTTTGACCTGAAAAGTAAAAAGCGATCAAGGAAACGTTGTTTTATTTCCAATATCGAATTTGAAACGACAAAAATCCGGCAATCTTTTCATGTTTTTACGGTTAGAAAAGGGCTATAAGAGGACCATCTTTTAATTCCGTTTTAACGAGTGTAAAAGAAACGCTCGACAATCTTTTCATGTTTTTAGGAGTCAGAAAAGGGCTTAAAGATGACTCTAAGGTTTCACTTTTTCGTAAGTTTTAACGAGTTCGAAAAAATGATAAAAATGTACTCATGGTTTTTATTTTTTCGTAAATTTTAATGAGTTCGAAAAAATGATAAAAAATGTACTCATATGGCCGACTTTCAATTTAATTTACGAGCAGGAAAAGACGGAAAGAACTCGGCATTTTCATTTGTTTTACGAGAATGAAAGATAGCAAAATAATCTCGGGATTTTCATGAGTTTAACGAGTCTTGAAAATAACTGAAATTGACTCGAGATAGGTTTCATTTTTACAAAAGCTTGAAACAGAGAAAAACTATGCTTCAAAGTAGTTTCATTTTTACACAAGCTTGAAACAGAGAGAAAACTGTGCTTGATGCCCCCTAAGCGTAACTGCTAGAGCGCATGCCCCCCAGCTTCATTTCATTCAACTAAGTACAAGCTGGATGGAATGAAGGTTCATGTACGAGATCGTTTGAAAGACTTGACCTAAAACTGTAATAAAATTATGCAAAAACTGAAATAACTAACCTAAATACTTAACATTTATGAGATCTAGTCAATCTCTCGAGTCAAGTAGGGGAGGATTTGTTTCATTTTTTAACGAGCTTGACACAGGAAAAGAACTATGCTCGGATTCGGTTTCATGTTTACGCAAGCTTGAAACGAAAAACTATGCTTGTTATAAGTTCACATGCCCCCAGCATAATGACGCAAAACGAGGTACATGCCCCCCAAGCTTCATTGCATTCAATGAGGTGGATGGAATGAAGCTTTACTTTCAAGATCTTGGAAAGACTTGTGGGAGTTGTTTCATTTTTTAGTGAGGTTGACACAGGAAAAGAACTATCCTCAAAACCCTTGTTTCATTTTTTTAAATGAGCTTGACACAAGATAAGGAACTATGCTCATAACTATTCTCTACAATCTACCTAACAAAAAACTTTACCCTAAAAACCTTGATTCATTTTTTAACGAGCTTGACACAAGACAAGGAACTATGCTCTAAAATCCTTGATTCATTTTTTAATGAGCTTGACACAAGACATGGAACTATGCTCATAACTACTCTCTACAATCTACCTAAATAACCTATCCTTGTTTCATGTTTTAACGAGCTTGACACAAGATAAGGAACTATGCTCGAGACTCTTCATTTCATTTTTTAACGAGCTTGACACAAGACAAGGAACTATGCTCAAAAAGTTCGCATGCCCCCAGTATAATGATGCAAAGCGAGGTACATGCCCCCCAGGCTTCATTGCATTCAACCAGATGGATGGAATGAATGTTTACTTTCAATATTTAACTTGAAAAGGGAGTTGTTTCATTTTTAAGGAGGTTGACACAAGAAAAGAACTATCCTCATACCTGATTCATTTTTTAACGAGGTTGACTCAGTAACAGGAACTATCCTCAAAACCCTACTTTTTACAATCTACCTACATATCCTAAAATCTACCTGATTCATTTTTTAATGAGGTTGACTCAGTAAAAGAACTATCCTCATACTCCTTGTTTCATTTTTTAACGAGGTTGATACAAGAAAAAACTATCCTCGTACCTTATTCATTTTTTAACGAGGTTGACTCAGTAACAGGAACTTTCCTCGTACTCCTTGTTTCATTTTTTAACGAGGTTGATACAAGAAAAAACTATCCTCGTACCTGATTCATTTTTTAACGAGGTTGACTCAGTAAAAGGAACTTTCCTCACTCACACTGATTCATTTTTTAACGAGGTTGACACAGTAAAAGGAACTTTCCTCACACACACTAATTCATTTTTTAACGAGGTTGACACAGGAAAAGGAACTTTCCTCGTACTCACTGATTCATTTTTTAACGAGGTCGACACAGTAAAAGGAACTTTCCTCATACTCACTGATTCATTTTTTAACGAGGTCGACACAGTAAAAGGAACTTTCCTCGTACACACTGATTCATTTTTTAACGAGGTTGACACAGTAAAAGGAACTTTCCTCACAACATTGATCATGGCTTCCAACTGGAAGAAAGACATGTCAATGGACACACCTTGATCATGGCTTCCAAGAGGTCTTCATCAGAAGGAAGAATACTCCTCTGGAAGGAACACATGTCAAGGGACTCAAAAGGGACAAGAACATCATGTTCAAGTAATCCCATAGAGTTTTCCATGTCAATTACCGGATCTAAATCAAAGGAAGATGAGCAAACAGTGAGAGGCTCACTTACATCGGTAACTGAAAACATGGGACCAGTTGCCACATAATTAACCCGTGGCAGGGTAGATACCACTTTAGAATCAGGAACATTTAGGGGTGTCATATTATTGGTAGTTGAAACAAGACTAGGGAACGAAAGCTGGTCTACAGTCACAATACTGCCATTGTGAGGGAAAGACATCACGCGAAAGAGTGTCGATACGACAGCTTTCATTGCATAAACATAGTCTCGCCCAAGGAGTAAATTGAAATCCAAGGGACCTCGAACTACCATAAGATCAATACAGACAGTTTTACCTTCCAAGGTAATAGAAAACTTAGGAAGGATCCCTAAAGGTTCACTAATGGTTCTGTTAAAAGCTTTCAGATTCTGCGTAATAGGTGCAAGCTGAGGGGAACCCAAAGCTTTCCAAACAGTTGAGGATAAAATACTAACATAAGCTCCTTCATCTACCTGAGTACGATGTATGTCCCTACTACCAGCCTTGACAATGATTTGGAAAGGGATGGAGGAAGGAAGACGAGTTTCTGTCAGTCTATTCCAATCAAAGGAAAAGACCTCAGTACTTGGAGGGGGTTCTGTAGAAACAGGTGAAATGCCCCCCGGCATAGAAGAATCTGATGTAACAAGAAGAACCTGAGCGGTATGGAGTTCACTCTCTAAAGGGAAAGTGGGATCGACCGAATGTGAAATTGAATCGACCACTTGATCAACTAATGGATCATCAACCTAAGTGACATGAGTTTCACTCTCCAATGGAAGAGTGTGATCGACTGTACTTGAAATTAGATCAATCACTCCGTCAGTTGACGGTAGGTTGGGAGAAAGTTTACGGTAACCAGTTGGAAATTCTTGCTGTGGAACAGTAATGTTTTCCAACAATGTTGAGGCTTCATCCATGTGAGGGCAAATGTGAGTTTGATGACTCCCTTTGCATAACTTACAAGGAAACCTAACTTTACCCTTTTTCCCAGGAACCTGACTATCACTGGTTGATGGATCAATGGAAAGTTGATGAGATTTTTCTGACCATACTTCCAGGACCTTTGGAATACCAGGACAATTGACAAGGAAGTGGTCACCCTTACAAAGCCTGCAAGGGTATTTGGGTTTACGATGCATGTCGGAGTTTTCCTCAACACAACTAACACTTACAGTCATGGTTGGTTGGTTGAATTCTTTCTTATCTTGCTTCTTCTTCTTCTTCCCTTTCTTCTTCTTCTTAGCCTCCTGGTTACTAGCATCAAGGCTTTTACCAGGCGAAGAGGAAGAAATGGAGGAAGAAAAATTAGGCGAAGAAGGTAAAGGGTCAACAGAAGGTTGGTGATGTTGAGATGGTGAACTCTGTTGAGGTGAAGCATTCGGTTGAGGTGGAACAATTGGAGTACTTTGGGCCAACAAAGTTGAAAATAACCATATCGGTAAACCTATTGTAAATCCAGGTAATGACAAAGTAGCCATATAAGGAGGACCAACATTTCCAAAGTAAGGAAAAGTACCAGGATTCTCATTAGGAGGGGTTCCTAGGTTGGTAAATTCCGGAACATTTGCCATTATATTCAACTTCAGTGAATTTTATTAACAATTTATAACTAAAATTAACAATTCACAATTCACACCTAACAATTAAAATTCGCAATTCACACCTATGGTCTCTAAAAGTAAAAACAAACAAATTAACACGCGCTATCAAATCTAGGAGTCAAACCATACACAAACAGTAACCTTCCGGACCGAAAACACTAGTTGGGGATGAAATCCAACATCGCCGAATTCAGTACAGAAGTGGCGGGTGGAACAGTTACCCCGGCAACCTGCTTAATGAATATACTGGACCAAGTTCCTCCACTTTAACCGTCTCGAGTGAAGTGAACCCCCCAGAAAATCCAAGTGAGTCTAGCCGACGTCTGCTCCAAGTACAGTGGGATCTTCCCTCCACCGTCACCTTGGGTAGAACCCTAAAGATAATAGTCACTAAGGTCACCAACATCAACAAATATACCTGGGGGAACAGTCTACGACCCGATAGCACGCAAGGGCAGAGTAACAAGCTCAATCCCTTTGCCGACTCCTTGACAATAATCCAAGGTTTACCGACAAGTGACCCCAGGCTCCTCGACAATAATCCGAGGTTTACCGTTTGTAGTACGTGCGTATCTGGCGTCTTTCCCAATGAAGGAGGATTGATCCCCTCGCTGGTTCGGACACGGTCTCGTGCTTCTCCTTTAAGAGGAGCTTTCCCAGAGCATAAATGTAACAGTTGGATTTATCCTACCACAAGATGAGCTACTTGTTTGGTTTTTCTGTCTTGGAGAGTTAATTACTCTCCTACTCCAAGACACTAGCCTAAGCTATGTTGGTGTATCAGAGCCCTAGAAGTGTAAAAATTACTAGATGAATTTTAATTAAGCGCTGTGTTATTAAGGCTGTTTTTACTCAAATGGGTAAATGGATACGAAACCAATGGTGTTATGACCCGACTCAACTGAATGCAATCGAATATGATAATGTAATCTTTTCAATTCGATGAATCCTAACTAAAGTAAGGAGAGAGTTTCCATTCACTTCCGACAACGCAAAAAATTGATCATTAAGAGAAAATATAACAAATTCTCTAATGCACTAATTTTATCAAGAAAAACTAATGCAAATCAATTCCAAACCATTTTTTTATTTTTATTTTTGTGTAAATTCAAATCAAAGAAAACTGATCTAAACCTACAATTGATTTTTCAGAATATAAACTATGCAATTGTAATCTATGCACAATTCACTTGAAAAGTATGCAAATGTAATCTATGCACATTTTTCATTAATATTCTGAAAATGAGAATTCTAATTATGCAAATGTGATCTATGCAAGAGAATTCTCAAACACAAGATGATTCTAATGTAATCTAAGAACCAATCAAGTGCAAGTTGAGAAAATTGGGTGAGAGTTCCAAAGATCAAAAAATAAAAACACTCAAAGGCGATTAACACTCATACACATTTTAGCCCCCCCCGGCGAATGAGGGGGAATTTTTTTTGCAAAAACAAAAGCAAAAATATGCAAAATTGTGAAAGGACTGAGACAAACCTCCAAGTAATGACCAAAGGAAATCAAATTAATAATTTCTCAAAAAAGAGACTTCAAACACCTAATTGATGAAAGCTTAAAGCAGGAATGCCAATGAAATTAGCCAAGATGAAAGCTTCTGACAGGTGAATAGTGGATCTGGGCAGCAAAAACAAGCTATAAACAAAATCTAAAAGATAAAAAAGAAGAAATTGAAATTTTCTAGGCTTTTGACAGGGGTACGCAGGCAGCCTGTTTTCACAGGTGCGTGTACGCTCTGTGCACAAAGCTGCAGTGCGTACAGGTACGCACTGTGCTCAACGCAGAGGCTGCGTACTTCTAGCAAAACCAAGAAAAACTAAAATCTAATTTAACCCTAAGCTATTCCACCCAAATTCACATTCAAACAGCCAAAAACCAGAAAACAAACGACTTTTCTCAAATCAAAGTTTCACACAAAGGAAAAATCATTCACATCAATGGAGTCCCCAGCGGAGTCGCCATTTTGTCATGCGGAAAGAGTCAATTTTGCGGACAAAACCGACCTCCCTAGAAGCTAAGGCTTTCTAGTGACAAACAAGACAAGTAAACCCTACCTTTCTCTAAATATGCATTTAGAATACAAGTAAACAGGTGTTTATAACATACCTTTAGTCCAACACTTTGTAGTAGTCTAGCCTCGCCGATCCGGATGAGCTCCTCCTTCTCTTCGAAACCTGCATTCACTAACAAGCCAAAAGATTACATAGCACCTGATAAACTTATAAAATAACACATATTCATCATACAGACCAAGGAGTATATGAAACAAATCATGAATAACAATCTGTTGAGAAAAATGAGTTTATTTATATTAAGTGGAAACAAAAGAAACCATTACAACCTGAGCCTTGGTGTTGTGCAGGTCCCTCCTAGGGTCCAGCAAGAGTTCTCCTTTACTTTGATCAGCTCACCCACTTCCAAATAAGGCTAGGAAAGGATGGGAATCTCTCCTCTCAAGCTCTATAAGGGAGTCCTAATTCCAGCAGCATCTACCCTTAGGAATGTTCAGCTTTCAACCTCTCCTCCCTCTGGCCCAATGCCTGTATTTATAGTGCTCTAGAGGAAGTTATTCAGGTCCACCATCAATGGGATAAGCCCCTCTTTGGATGGGATTAGCTCCCCTCTTGATGGGATAAGTTCCTCTTTCATAGGGATACATGAACCATCTGGAGGCGCTCAATACACGTCAAACAAACTTCTAGAATGCTCTAGAATCGACCACAAGTAACTTTTTTGAAGTAAAAATCGCGCCTTTTGACCTTTACAGGGGTACGCACCCACCCCTTTACAGACAGAGCGTACAAGTACGCAGGTATTGTTAACTTGAGGTGCGTACACGCAGGTAAGGCTAAGAGAAACTGCGTACCCATAGATATATAGATTTTTAAAGACTTTCTCTCTTTCTTGGAGTTTGACATGGAGAGCAGAGGTATGAGACTTGCCAAGGAGGATAGTATGACAGTTGATGGAGCCATACTAACTGCAAATAGTCATGGTGACAAATTTTAGTGTAACAGATTGCCCCCTAAAGTGCAAAGCCTGTAGTAGATTAGGGTTTCATATCATCTAGGAAGGGTGAAGTACTTTATCATTTCAAGGATTATCTTGTGGAGAGCCCAGTCGGAACCTGCAAGTATTCAACACAAAATACATATATAAGATCATATCATCGCTGAGGTAGGCATTCCCATACTCAGATTGAAAACTTTAACTAAGAAACTAACTACTGCTCTGATACAGGAATGATTTCGCAGTACATCATAATCATAGACTTTTGTAGACACAGTATGGGCGAAGCCATCTGTTTATGATTAGTCTACTGTATAATGAATACAAAACTCCTCGCAGCCTGGATGGTGGAAACTAGATCCAGGGTCTTCATTTCTACTTCCCGAACAGGTACGATTCTATCCATGCGAATAAATGAGTTGATGTCGAACATGGTAGAAACCACTTGATTACCAATCAATGATGTAAACTGTTAACAAGTGTGAGAGAGACCACCAGTGATGTCAATGGTTCTCAAAGTACCCAGTACAATCCATGAGATGTGAATGAATGAGTTGATGTCGAACATTTCACAGAATCCTTTGATCGAAAGACAATGATGTAAACCGTCATCAAAGGCGAGAAACTTTCCATTGATGCATGCAGATTTCAAGGTACTGACGATTTCTAGGTCATCTTTCTAGATAATGTACTGATGTCGATAGAAAGCGACCCGTTGCAGGCAAGCCCACAACACGAAATCATAGATCAATATGAAGAAATGTAGCTGTAAGGACTGACTCAGGGATGGTCGAGATGGATGATGGGTATTTTGCAGATGAATGGTTTATTTGCAGTGACCTCTTGAACACATAACGACACGACAGATGGCTTGGTGACAATTGACCCAAAGTTAATACCCGGAACCGGCTGAAGATTTTCAATGTGGTTTGATTAACTGTTAGGCAAAGGATTTCCCAACCCAGGTGAATGAAAAAGTGTCGTGTTCAAGAGTGGTGATAAGGCTTCTTCTAAAACAAAGGATAACAAATAGGCTCATTTTTCTCTCTTTTCCCCCACCATTTCTGGCAAGTACCTCTTTATTTTTTACAAGCTTGAGGAGGATAACATATGCTTGATTATAAGCTCATCCTTCGGATGAGTCCAACTTAGTTTAGATGCGAACCCTAAGAAGGAGTGGTCCGTTCCTGTTTGTAATCGAACAGGTCCTTTACTGTGAAATTTTAACGAGTCCAGTATAGGAGAAACTCGGCGTTTTTCAATTTTAGAGAGTCTGAAAAAACTTAAGAAAACTCCAGGGTTGAACTTTTTCGTAAATTTGTGTCTCCCAAGCCCGAAAAAGTATAAAATAATACTTGAGAGAACCGCTTGATCTTTACGATAAAGGAGTACTTTCATGATTAGTGTCTTTGACCTGAAAAGTAAAAAGTGATCAAGGAAACGTTGTTTTATTTCCAATATCGAATTTGAAACGACAAAAATCCGGCAATCTTTTCATGTTTTTACGGTTAGAAAAGGGCTATAAGAGGACCATCTTTTAATTCCGTTTTAACGAGTGTAAAAGAAACGCTCGACAATCTTTTCATGTTTTTAGGAGTCAGAAAAGGGATTAAAGATGACTCTAAGGTTTCACTTTTTCGTAAGTTTTAACGAGTTCGAAAAAATGATAAAAATGTACTCATGGTTTTTATTTTTTCGTAAATTTTAATGAGTTCGAAAAAATGATAAAAAATGTACTCATATGGCCGACTTTCAATTTAATTTACGAGCAGGAAAAGACGGAAAGAACTCGGCATTTTCATTTGTTTTACGAGAATGAAAGATAGCAAAATAATCTCGGGATTTTCATGAGTTTAACGAGTCTTGAAAATAACTGAAATTGACTCGAGATAGGTTTCATTTTTACAAAAGCTTGAAACAGAGAAAAACTATGCTTCAAAGTAGTTTCATTTTTACACAAGCTTGAAACAGAGAGAAAACTGTGCTTGATGCCCCCTAAGCGTAACTGCTAGAGCGCATGCCCCCCAGCTTCATTTCATTCAACTAAGTACAAGCTGGATGGAATGAAGGTTCATGTACGAGATCGTTTGAAAGACTTGACCTAAAACTGTAATAAAATTATGCAAAAACTGAAATAACTAACCTAAATACTTAACATTTATGAGATCTAGTCAATCTCTCGAGTCAAGTAGGGGAGGATTTGTTTCATTTTTTAACGAGCTTGACACAGGAAAAGAACTATGCTCGGATTCGGTTTCATGTTTACGCAAGCTTGAAACGAAAAACTATGCTTGTTATAAGTTCACATGCCCCCAGCATAATGACGCAAAACGAGGTACATGCCCCCCAAGCTTCATTGCATTCAATGAGGTGGATGGAATGAAGCTTTACTTTCAAGATCTTGGAAAGACTTGTGGGAGTTGTTTCATTTTTTAGTGAGGTTGACACAGGAAAAGAACTATCCTCAAAACCCTTGTTTCATTTTTTTAAATGAGCTTGACACAAGATAAGGAACTATGCTCATAACTATTCTCTACAATCTACCTAACAAAAAACTTTACCCTAAAAACCTTGATTCATTTTTTAACGAGCTTGACACAAGACAAGGAACTATGCTCTAAAATCCTTGATTCATTTTTTAATGAGCTTGACACAAGACATGGAACTATGCTCATAACTACTCTCTACAATCTACCTAAATAACCTATCCTTGTTTCATGTTTTAACGAGCTTGACACAAGATAAGGAACTATGCTCGAGACTCTTCATTTCATTTTTTAACGAGCTTGACACAAGACAAGGAACTATGCTCAAAAAGTTCGCATGCCCCCAGTATAATGATGCAAAGCGAGGTACATGCCCCCCAGGCTTCATTGCATTCAACCAGATGGATGGAATGAATGTTTACTTTCAATATTTAACTTGAAAAGGGAGTTGTTTCATTTTTAAGGAGGTTGACACAAGAAAAGAACTATCCTCATACCTGATTCATTTTTTAACGAGGTTGACTCAGTAACAGGAACTATCCTCAAAACCCTACTTTTTACAATCTACCTACATATCCTAAAATCTACCTGATTCATTTTTTAATGAGGTTGACTTAGTAAAAGAACTATCCTCATACTCCTTGTTTCATTTTTTAACGAGGTTGATACAAGAAAAAACTATCCTCGTACCTTATTCATTTTTTAACGAGGTTGACTCAGTAACAGGAACTTTCCTCGTACTCCTTGTTTCATTTTTTAACGAGGTTGATACAAGAAAAAACTATCCTCGTACCTGATTCATTTTTTAACGAGGTTGACTCAGTAAAAGGAACTTTCCTCACTCACACTGATTCATTTTTTAACGAGGTTGACACAGTAAAAGGAACTTTCCTCACACACACTAATTCATTTTTTAACGAGGTTGACACAGGAAAAGGAACTTTCCTCGTACTCACTGATTCATTTTTTAACGAGGTCGACACAGTAAAAGGAACTTTCCTCATACTCACTGATTCATTTTTTAACGAGGTCGACACAGTAAAAGGAACTTTCCTCGTACACACTGATTCATTTTTTAACGAGGTTGACACAGTAAAAGGAACTTTCCTCACAACATTGATCATGGCTTCCAACTGGAAGAAAGACATGTCAATGGACACACCTTGATCATGGCTTCCAAGAGGTCTTCATCAGAAGGAAGAATACTCCTCTGGAAGGAACACATGTCAAGGGACTCAAAAGGGACAAGAACATCATGTTCAAGTAATCCCATAGAGTTTTCCATGTCAATTACCGGATCTAAATCAAAGGAAGATGAGCAAACAGTGAGAGGCTCACTTACATCGGTAACTGAAAACATGGGACCAGTTGCCACATAATTAACCCGTGGCAGGGTAGATACCACTTTAGAATCAGGAACATTTAGGGGTGTCATATTATTGGTAGTTGAAACAAGACTAGGGAACGAAAGCTGGTCTACAGTCACAATACTGCCATTGTGAGGGAAAGACATCACGCGAAAGAGTGTCGATACGACAGCTTTCATTGCATAAACATAGTCTCGCCCAAGGAGTAAATTGAAATCCAAGGGACCTCGAACTACCATAAGATCAATACAGACAGTTTTACCTTCCAAGGTAATAGAAAACTTAGGAAGGATCCCTAAAGGTTCACTAATGGTTCTGTTAAAAGCTTTCAGATTCTGCGTAATAGGTGCAAGCTGAGGGGAACCCAAAGCTTTCCAAACAGTTGAGGATAAAATACTAACATAAGCTCCTTCATCTACCTGAGTACGATGTATGTCCCTACTACCAGCCTTGACAATGATTTGGAAAGGGATGGAGGAAGGAAGACGAGTTTCTGTCAGTCTATTCCAATCAAAGGAAAAGACCTCAGTACTTGGAGGGGGTTCTGTAGAAACAGGTGAAATGCCCCCCGGCATAGAAGAATCTGATGTAACAAGAAGAACCTGAGCGGTATGGAGTTCACTCTCTAAAGGGAAAGTGGGATCGACCGAATGTGAAATTGAATCGACCACTTGATCAACTAATGGATCATCAACCTAAGTGACATGAGTTTCACTCTCCAATGGAAGAGTGTGATCGACTGTACTTGAAATTAGATCAATCACTCCGTCAGTTGACGGTAGGTTGGGAGAAAGTTTACGGTAACCAGTTGGAAATTCTTGCTGTGGAACAGTAATGTTTTCCAACAATGTTGAGGCTTCATCCATGTGAGGGAAAATGTGAGTTTGATGACTCCCTTTGCATAACTTACAAGGAAACCTAACTTTACCCTTTTTCCCAGGAACCTGACTATCACTGGTTGATGGATCAATGGAAAGTTGATGAGATTTTTCTGACCATACTTCCAGGACCTTTGGAATACCAGGACAATTGACAAGGAAGTGGTCACCCTTACAAAGCCTGCAAGGGTATTTGGGTTTACGATGCATGTCGGAGTTTTCCTCAACACAACTAACACTTACAGTCATGGTTGGTTGGTTGAATTCTTTCTTATCTTGCTTCTTCTTCTTCTTCCCTTTCTTCTTCTTCTTAGCCTCCTGGTTACTAGCATCAAGGCTTTTACCAGGCGAAGAGGAAGAAATGGAGGAAGAAAAATTAGGCGAAGAAGGTAAAGGGTCAACAGAAGGTTGGTGATGTTGAGATGGTGAACTCTGTTGAGGTGAAGCATTCGGTTGAGGTGGAACAATTGGAGTACTTTGGGCCAACAAAGTTGAAAATAACCATATCGGTAAACCTATTGTAAATCCAGGTAATGACAAAGTAGCCATATAAGGAGGACCAACATTTCCAAAGTAAGGAAAAGTACCAGGATTCTCATTAGGAGGGGTTCCTAGGTTGGTAAATTCCGGAACATTTGCCATTATATTCAACTTCAGTGAATTTTATTAACAATTTATAACTAAAATTAACAATTCACAATTCACACCTAACAATTAAAATTCGCAATTCACACCTATGGTCTCTAAAAGTAAAAACAAACAAATTAACACGCGCTATCAAATCTAGGAGTCAAACCATACACAAACAGTAACCTTCCGGACCGAAAACACTAGTTGGGGATGAAATCCAACATCGCCGAATTCAGTACAGAAGTGGCGGGTGGAACAGTTACCCTGGCAACCTGCTTAATGAATATACTGGACCAAGTTCCTCCACTTTAACCGTCTCGAGTGAAGTGAACCCCCCAGAAAATCCAAGTGAGTCTAGCCGACGTCTGCTCCAAGTACAGTGGGATCTTCCCTCCACCGTCACCTTGGGTAGAACCCTAAAGATAATAGTCACTAAGGTCACCAACATCAACAAATATACCTGGGGGAACAGTCTACGACCCGATAGCACGCAAGGGCAGAGTAACAAGCTCAATCCCTTTGCCGACTCCTTGACAATAATCCAAGGTTTACCGACAAGTGACCCCAGGCTCCTCGACAATAATCCGAGGTTTACCGTTTGTAGTACGTGCGTATCTGGCGTCTTTCCCAATGAAGGAGGATTGATCCCCTCGCTGGTTCGGACACGGTCTCGTGCTTCTCCTTTAAGAGGAGCTTTCCCAGAGCATAAATGTAACAGTTGGATTTATCCTACCACAAGATGAGCTACTTGTTTGGTTTTTCTGTCTTGGAGAGTTAATTACTCTCCTACTCCAAGACACTAGCCTAAGCTATGTTGGTGTATCAGAGCCCTAGAAGTGTAAAAATTACTAGATGAATTTTAATTAAGCGCTGTGTTATTAAGGCTGTTTTTACTCAAATGGGTAAATGGATACGAAACCAATGGTGTTATGACCCGACTCAACTGAATGCAATCGAATATGATAATGTAATCTTTTCAATTCGATGAATCCTAACTAAAGTAAGGAGAGAGTTTCCATTCACTTCCGACAACGCAAAAAATTGATCATTAAGAGAAAATATAACAAATTCTCTAATGCACTAATTTTATCAAGAAAAACTAATGCAAATCAATTCCAAACCATTTTTTTATTTTTATTTTTGTGTAAATTCAAATCAAAGAAAACTGATCTAAACCTACAATTGATTTTTCAGAATATAAACTATGCAATTGTAATCTATGCACAATTCACTTGAAAAGTATGCAAATGTAATCTATGCACATTTTTCATTAATATTCTGAAAATGAGAATTCTAATTATGCAAATGTGATCTATGCAAGAGAATTCTCAAACACAAGATGATTCTAATGTAATCTAAGAACCAATCAAGTGCAAGTTGAGAAAATTGGGTGAGAGTTCCAAAGATCAAAAAATAAAAACACTCAAAGGCGATTAACACTCATACACATTTTAGCCCCCCCCGGCGAATGAGGGGGAATTTTTTTTGCAAAAACAAAAGCAAAAATATGCAAAATTGTGAAAGGTCTGAGACAAACCTCCAAGTAATGACCAAAGGAAATCAAATTAATAATTTCTCAAAAAAGAGACTTCAAACACCTAATTGATGAAAGCTTAAAGCAGGAATGCCAATGAAATTAGCCAAGATGAAAGCTTCTGACAGGTGAATAGTGGATCTGGGCAGCAAAAACAAGCTATAAACAAAATCTAAAAGATAAAAAAGAAGAAATTGAAATTTTCTAGGCTTTTGACAGGGGTACGCAGGCAGCCTGTTTTCACAGGTGCGTGTACGCTCTGTGCACAAAGCTGCAGTGCGTACAGGTACGCACTGTGCTCAACGCAGAGGCTGCGTACTTCTAGCAAAACCAAGAAAAACTAAAATCTAATTTAACCCTAAGCTATTCCACCCAAATTCACATTCAAACAGCCAAAAACCAGAAAACAAACGACTTTTCTCAAATCAAAGTTTCACACAAAGGAAAAATCATTCACATCAATGGAGTCCCCAGCGGAGTCGCCATTTTGTCATGCGGAAAGAGTCAATTTTGCGGACAAAACCGACCTCCCTAGAAGCTAAGGCTTTCTAGTGACAAACAAGACAAGTAAACCCTACCTTTCTCTAAATATGCATTTAGAATACAAGTAAACAGGTGTTTATAACATACCTTTAGTCCAACACTTTGTAGTAGTCTAGCCTCGCCGATCCGGATGAGCTCCTCCTTCTCTTCGAAACCTGCATTCACTAACAAGCCAAAAGATTACATAGCACCTGATAAACTTATAAAATAACACATATTCATCATACAGACCAAGGAGTATATGAAACAAATCATGAATAACAATCTGTTGAGAAAAATGAGTTTATTTGTATTAAGTGGAAACAAAAGAAACCATTACAACCTGAGCCTTGGTGTTGTGCAGGTCCCTCCTAGGGTCCAGCAAGAGTTCTCCTTTACTTTGATCAGCTCACCCACTTCCAAATAAGGCTAGGAAAGGATGGGAATCTCTCCTCTCAAGCTCTATAAGGGAGTCCTAATTCCAGCAGCATCTACCCTTAGGAATGTTCAGCTTTCAACCTCTCCTCCCTCTGGCCCAATGCCTGTATTTATAGTGCTCTAGAGGAAGTTATTCAGGTCCACCATCAATGGGATAAGCCCCTCTTTGGATGGGATTAGCTCCCCTCTTGATGGGATAAGTTCCTCTTTCATAGGGATACATGAACCATCTGGAGGCGCTCAATACACGTCAAACAAACTTCTAGAATGCTCTAGAATCGACCACAAGTAACTTTTTTGAAGTAAAACTCGCGCCTTTTGACCTTTACAGGGGTACGCACCCACCCCTTTACAGACAGAGCGTACAAGTACGCAGGTATTGTTAACTTGAGGTGCGTACACGCAGGTAAGGCTAAGAGAAACTGCGTACCCATAGATATATAGATTTTTAAAGACTTTCTCTCTTTCTTGGAGTTTGACATGGAGAGCAGAGGTATGAGACTTGCCAAGGAGGATAGTATGACAGTTGATGGAGCCATACTAACTGCAAATAGTCATGGTGACAAATTTTAGTGTAACACGTTCTTAAATTGCATAAATTATATTTTAAAGCTGCATGAATATGGGAATGGTTTGAATTGAGTGGAATCGGTGGCAAGTCAACTGGCCACCCTCGTCCAGTTACACATCCTCGTGGAATCCCAACTAGCTCTGTTAAATTCAAAACTGCCGATTAGATGTGCAGCCAGCACGTGTGGAGTGTCCATTCAAGAAGAAATCGTCGGGACTGATAGTGGTGGCGGCGGATAATGGGAGAGAGGAGGTGATGGCGGTTAGAAACATGCAGAAACATTATGGCTGTGACATCGGATCAACGGTTCAGTCCAGCCACCTCATTCCCTCACCACGAATCACGCCGCAATTAAAAGATGCTTAGTTGAATCATGCACCACTCTCTGTTCACTCTGCACTCACAACGCTCTCGACTGGAGTACATATCAACCGCTTCTCAAACAGTTAACCAGTCGTCCTTCACTAGTTTTTCTGCCTATTTTCGAAAATTTCCCGCCTATCGGGTTCTGTCGGAAGTGCAGTTTAATTCTACAGGAACCGGGAGCTTTCTACAAGAACGATTCTACAGGAAAGGCATAGAATAGCTCTGCGGAAGGGAAGCCCGAAATTTTCATCGAATCTCAAGCTCCAAATGAGGTAGGCTTGAGAAAACTCCTCTATGCATGATTTGTTTGAGCAAGGTGGTAAATTGAACATGGCAGTAGATTGAGAAAGGAAGTGGAAGTTTGCCTGTGCATTGAAAAATTGAGAGTTTGCCTGCAAATTTCCCTGAGTCTACACAGTTTCTTTTTCTTTCTGCATTTGCAATCTCCCCATCCTTTTTCAAAATTCTCCTGTAAGAAAGGTACATGCAGCAATACGAGCCAGCCTGTGTGAGTGTGTGAAAGAACGACTTTGCCTATCTATCTATGTGCTGAGAAAAGAACCTGTGCCCCTATACTCTGTCCTGTAAAAACAAATTTCTTTTCATAAACAGACAGTCAAATTTTGGGTGACAGTAGTCTTAAAATAGGAGAATTATTGCTACTTGATATTGTAAGAAAAACATGAGAAATTCCTTCTTGGGTTCAGAAGAAACCGGATTCAGCGATCCTCTGTTGCAGTGAATTAACCTTTTGTTTTCCTGAGCATTTTCCTTTCTGGTTAAAACAAAAAAAAGAGCACTCAACACCATGCCAGGAGGATTCATAAGGAATGAACCCTCAGACTCCAGCAGGTTGCACGAGCACCCTGAGGTGGTGGACCCTTTCACTTAGGAAAACTAGATCTCCTTCTTTTACAAAATTTAGGGTTATGATGAGGAAATAACTGAAGAGTTTTTAATGTCCCCGAGACCACATTCAAAGACACATGCCATAGTTAGTTTTAGGGGTTTGACCTTAGAACTTAACCCTGAGCTCATCAGTAGAATCACTGGTCTACCTTTGGGGCTTCCTTGGAGCAAAGAGGAGAGGTCATTGGGCCAAATTGCTAAGAAAACATTTTTCCTGCCTGAGGAGCATCCCGTAGAAGACAAAAACGGGGTTAGAAGAACCAGCTTGCCTCCTCTTTGGAGTGAAGTTAGTTATCAAATTATGAAGTATATCACATGTGAAGGGAGGTTTAGCATCATCTATGGATATCATTTCAGGTTGTTAAATGAATTACGGCATGGGATGGACTTGCCTCCAGCCAAGAAACTGAGCATTCCATATTTCCTTCTTTAGTCCTTAATTGAATGTGGTACAAAGCTAAATGAAGGGATCCCAGATCAGTTGGCCCATCATGAGATCATCAAAATGTTAGTGGAGGATGCTTTACACACCTATACTGTCCCCATATCTTGGGAAACCTTTAGAAATATGTTCAGGGAGGATAACATTAGAACTTTGGTTGAGAACATCACCCCATCCAGCAGCGAGGAGGGGGAGAAAACTGAAGAAATTGAGAAGAACAATGATGAGGGAGCACAGGACGTTCAAGCAAATAGCAAAAAAATGGAAGCACAGGAAGAACATAAAGAAATTGGCAAAACTACTAAGCCTAAAACAGAGGAAGAAACAACAGCAAAAACACCAAGGGAAAAGAGGATGCAGAGTAGAAAGGAAAAGGCCAAGAGAGCCCAAAAGAAGACTACCACGGCCAAGGCAGGGACCCAGAAAGACAAGGGAAAGACACACCCTGAGATATCAGCAATACAGACAGAAACAATGGACACAGAGATTTCTATAGGAAGCAAAGAAAAAGAATAGCAGGAAGAGAAATCCCCTGAGACATTGGCAAGGGAAGCAGAAGCTGTGCTTGCTACGCTAAGCACCCTTACAAAGCAAAAAGGAAAGAGAAAAAGAACCTCCATGTACTTCAAATCCAGAAAAAGCACAAGGATCAAAGTAGGTGAACCTCAACCACCATCCAAGGAATCGATTGTCATTAAGGACTCACCACTAAACAGAAGGAAGAGTCTCCTTCCAAGATATCCATTACTTACGAAAGAGGAAGCCCAAAAACCTCTACATGGAAAGAGAAAATTAAGTGAATGGACTCTAAGGCAACTCTACAGGAAGCTGCAACATCTCTACAGGAAACTCTAGCCAAGTTGAAAGAGACTGATAAATTGGAGGAAAAGGTAGCTAAACAATCACAAGGGGAGAGAAAAATTGAAGAGATACCTGAACCTACCCCTCAACCTGATTTGGGCTCATATTACAATCTGTTAGAGGGTGGGAAAATCATCCCGCAGAAATTTGATATACCATTATTTTTCGAATTATAGAAAGAGAGGATCAGAACACACACATGGATGAAAATCACCAAATCTAAGGGAATTGAGGACATAGGCCACATGGAAGAGAAGTTAAAAGAATTAAGGGGAGAATTTTCCATGGTAAGACATGTAAAAAGCTGCAAAAGAGCCAAGCTGCAGGAGGAGAATGAGCTGCTAAAAAAACAGTTGCAGCTACAGGAAGATAGGCTGTCCATTTTGGGAGGGCAACAACAGCAGGGAGGACCTCCAGCAGACAAGGACACAGCTGAGACATAGCAGAAAGAAGAAGAGCTACAAGCTAATGTGGAAATGCTAACAAAACTACTGCAAGAATAGGAATCTCAGGCAACAAAAAGAAATATAGGGTTTGAAACAACAGTTGCAAGAGAAAGATGCCCAATTGGCCTGCATGGCTAGTTGGGCAATAGAAGCCTTACAATGTAGGAAACCTACCAAATCTTATGCATTATACCTTAAAGACCAATGGTTGTAGTTTCAAATTAACACACTGGCCCAAAGGGGCACTACTCCATTTCAGAATTACAATCAGTTCATGTATTTGTGTGATAGCAGCTCAGCTGAAGATAAGGCAAAGATAACATAATTCTATTTACACAACTTGGCACTTCCAAACATGAATGTATGGGACCCCAATACTGCATTGGGATATGTACAACTCATGGCCATGGCTTCTTGGTTAAGCCATGATGAAAAGAGGGCAACCGAAATTCAGAAAGTTATGGACAGGGAGCTAAGTGAGCCACTCATGATCAGGGAAGAACCAGAAGATCACTCAGCTTTAGTATATGCCCATCCGCACCTTGCCAACAACCCTCAGGATCTTCCAGACCACATCGAAAGGCAAGCTCAGGCCATTGCTCACTTTGAGGACATGGAAAGACTGTTGGGTGATAACTGCATCCATGCTTGCACAGGGAGATGGAACACCTTGTCCCACAGTCTAAAAATAAGAGAATAACACTCCCCAACAAGGATGAGGGAGGGTTTGGCAAGAGTTCCACTTTATAAACAGTCAGTGCAAAATCTGAAGGCTAATTGGATTGGCCTAAAGTTCAGTCCTCCATTGCTTTTAGGACTACTGGAAGGGGTCAAAGAAGAAGAAGAACACAGGAAATGGGAGGAAGTAGAGAGAAAGGCAGGGTTTCGTGACCGAGAAGAGGACATCAACTCGGAAGCTTGGGATGTCAGAGAGGCAGTCAAAGCAATCAAAGATGATGAGCTAGATTAGTTGCTCAGCGGATGAGCAACACATTCAACAGGGGGGTGATGATGAGCCCCAAAAATGGGTAACTTTATGGGCTCATTTTGCCTATTAATCTTGATTAATCCACCATTCTTCATAGTTTTATTCATGCTTTTGAATATATTTATGTTAATTGATGAATGAGAATAGTCACTTGACCACAAAAGTCTAATACGTGCTTATTGCAGATTTTTGGACATCTTTTGGACCAAGGACAAGCATTTATGAGCAAGTTGACAGCCAAATACGAAGGAACAAGCAGATGATTTGTAGGAAGGGTGTCTCTTGCATTAAATGACCCCTTCCTCGAGTTCTCCACCATCAGCTCAGAGTTCAACAGCCCACCAAAGTTGATTTCAAGGGGCAGCCGAGCAGATTTTGTGAAGTGGCTGATTAACTGCAGTTTTGAGCAGCCAAGCCCCTAAAGTTAAGGAGGGTTGTTGGGAGTCCTCGTGGTGCATAAGTAGGAAGGCTTCAAGCCTTGGTAGTTTAGCCATTGAATAGTTGTTTTTCGCACTTTAGTGCAGCTCTGCCTTTCAGCTCATTTTCGAGCTCTTGCTGTAAACAGTTTTGTGACATGATTATTTTTTGAGTAATGGAGATAAATTTCACTTTGCACCAGTTCTGAGTTTTCTTAGGAGGCTGTAGTGGTTGGGGTTGGGCCCAACCCAAGTGCCAGTACCTCCTTTGTGTACTTTTATGTGTTTTCCTTGCATTCATAGAATAATTTCTGTTATTTAGGTTAAGATCTTGCTTTGTTACTTAGGTTGTTTTTGATGATTAAAATAGCTTTTCATGCTTCAGGTTGATTTGATAGTTTGGTAACAAAAAATCTCTGCTAAAAGGGCACCAAGCAATCCTTGATCTCACCTCTCCCTCCTTGGGACCATGAGTTGAGACCAAGGCATACTTGCTGCCACAAAAACACTATTTTTGCCTTTCCATGCAATTGCTAGTGTTAGATTTTTAGTTGGAAAAGTTGATACTAGTTGTACTTGCATGTTTAGATCTGTTCTTGCTTAGTTTCCATAGTTAACTTGCATGATTTCCTATCTATAAACTTTTGTTCATCATGTTTCTGGTTGTTAGGTCAGATTAGGTCAAAGTAGATAGATCTTTGGTTTTTCTAGTCTTTGTTCGATCAGTCTTGGAAAATAGTGTGCAGAGTATCTGTAATACATTCCTACCTGCCCTTCCTCCATCATCCAACCTGTTCCAGCCCCTAATCCAAGATTCCTACCCTCCATTCGCTATACTTTCCCGATTTGCCCTAATTTCTATATTTTTGTGCAACATTGCTTTCTCCATCCTTGAGCAAATCCAACTATCTTCATCACTTCTGAGCTTCATTTACCAAGTCCCATACCTTTTAACAACCTTATCCACCCTTCATTCCCACTTCCCTACCATCTTTTCTCCACCAATCCTCTAAAATCCTCTTTCGGCCCCTTCCTGTAGAACATCCTGTAGAACATCTTGTAGAACCCCTGCAGACTTCCTGTAGAAGTTGACGTGAGTAGTTTTTCGAGATATGATTACTCTGAAACTCTCTGGAAGGATGCTAGGGACCCCTTAGGCCCTCTTCTCACCTTCCCAACCTCCTGCAAGTGCCTACTCCATTTCCTTCTCCAATCAACCTCTGCACAGTAAAAAACAGTTAAAACACATGCATAATAATTCTGCAAGATTACTCAAAAATACAAAAAGATGTTTTTGTTTTTGTTTTGTTTTGTTTTGTTTTTGTTTTTGTTTTTTGTTTTTTGTTTTTTTTGTTTTGTTTTGTTTTGTTTTTGTTTTGTTTTGTTTTTTTTTCTAGATTTTACTTTAGGAGTAGCTTAGTCACATGCATTTTACCTTTCCAAGAGTCAATGGCATCCATTTCAGCAGCTTTCATCTCTTTTCTTGCACCAGTAGGGCTAGTCAGTAAAACTAGGGTTTGCTAGGGTTGCATTTCCTTTCAGCTTTTAGCTTCTTTTTGCAAGTAGATTAGCCTCCTTTGAGTTAGCTTTCGTCCATAATAGTTAAAAGCTCCTTCTAAGAGCTCATAGAAGTTGGCTTGAGCTCCTAACAGACTTGTGCCAGCTGATCAAGTGATAGCCTGTGGCAAGATCTAGTACTTGTGCATATAGCACCATCACTTCTAAGTTTGTTACGAATTACCGGGTTGATAAAAGTAAAGAAGGGAGTCCCAGGAGTTGCAACATCATTTTTGCAATACTGGAGCCCACCAGATGCTACTTCAAGAGAATTAGTAGAGGCTATTGTGTATCGGTAGCTTGTGGGTTCACTGATGTACTTAGTGAACACACGACCAGATTTGTGCTATGTGGCGAACCAACTGAGTGAAGCTATGGTTCAACCTACCAAGATGTTTTGGAAGGCAGCTAAGCATGTTTTGAGATACCTCAGAGGCACATCTCAGTATGGATTATGGTGCAGACAGGCATAAGGAGTGAAGCTACAGGGCTTCACAGATGCAGATTCGACAGGGAGTCCATTAGATCGGAAGAGCACATCAGGAGGAATTTTCAACCTTGGGTCCGTTGCAGTTTCTTAGTACAACAGGAAACAGAGGTTGGTTGCACTTATCTCAACAGAGGATGAATACATGGCTGCAAGTCAGGCAACATGTGAGGCCATTTGGATGCGGAAAATTCTAGTTGGTTTGTTTGATCAGAGGATGGATCCAACTGTGATCTATTGTGATAATCAGATTTGTATCAAACTCTCTAAGAATCCAGTATTTCATGACAGGTCCAAGCACATCGACATTCAGTATCATCATCTCAGAGACTGTGTGGCAAGGAGGAGCATGTTGTTACAATATATTTCTACCAAGCAGCAAGATGCTGACATTTTGACTAAGGCATTGTCAAAGTGTAAATTCGAGTTCCATAGAGACAGGATTGGGGTGGCAGATAATCTCTTTCTTGTTGAGGGAGTGTTGAAATGTGACAACAAGAATATTCCAATTTTAATTTATCCTTGAATTAAAATTCGAATTTAGTATCACCAGTTGCTTGAAAAATAGTTAATTAATTCATCTTGAGTTAATTAGTTGGAGAAATTCAAGCTAGAAGTCTTTGTGAAGTCATGCAATAGTTATCCCTTAAATTAGGGAAGTTATCCCTTAATTAAGGAGACAAGGATGAGTTATATTTGAGTTGTAATTAGTTAGCTCAGTTAACTGAGTTAAGTCGAGTTAAATTACTTCCAAATAGTTTGAGGAACTAATTGTGAGTTCAGTCAGTTAATGCAAGCATGCATGAAACTAGTGTACTCCAGATAACTGAATATTCTTTCATAAATAACTCATGCATGTCAGTTTAGACAAAGACCCAGTTGAGATTAAAGGCAGGGACAATGTACTATTAATTGTAAGAATTTTCCTATAAGAAAATCTCTCGCATGCAGAAGGATTTCATTCCTTGAGATTTGCGCAGTTTTACAGTGTGTTGGGGTAGTGTGTGAGATCAATGTCACACAAGGTTACAGCTGGAGCACCCAGGGAAAACTATGCAAGGAAATGGGAGGTTTGGAGGGCAAAGGAAAATGCATATGAGTTGTCTATTCTGTCTATGAGCAGTGAGAGGGATTGTACTGAGAGCTGGATAACTATGAGAGCTAAAGCTGTGTGTAATCCTGAAATATTTCCACTTGTATGATAATACAGATAGTGGGGTTTTTAGCTGAGGCTTTCCCCAGAGTATTCTTCTGTGTTTCAAGTGTGTTGATTCTTCTTCTTTGTTATATTTGTTTTGCTTGATCTTGCTCAAATTGATTCAGCTTCCGCAAGTTTGATTGTAGAAGTAGATTAAGTATTTTTCTTTAGTTATATTGCATAATTAGGTTAATCTACATTGAGAATTTCTACAATTTAAAGATGTCGGAACACGTCTCTAGCCTAGACCTCTATGTGTGCGGTTAAGTTTCAAATGCTCCTTAGGTTAATTGAGTGAATTTTAGAGTTAATGTAGAATTATGTTTTGATTTCAAGGATCAAAACTCAATGTCACCCGAACACACCTATGATGCAACTAGTATGAAAAAAAGAACTATTTTCATTTTCCTTTTAACAATGAAAGGCCTAACTAAGTAGGGGAAGAAGAAATCAATCATCAATGCAACAAACAAGTGATGCAACATTCGATCTCCTCAACTTCACTATTCCAATAAAAAATCAAAGCCCTATATGCAATTCAAATAATTGTTTTTCTTTTCTTTTGTTTTAATTTTCAAATGCAAAGAAACATATGAATGCAACTTGATTGCTCATGAAAAGAAACCACACAGACTTTAATTGTAATGTAAAAGTTACTTTTCAAGCTGAGCAATCAATCTATGCATACAAACCCTTAATTGACAAGAAGAAAGAAAGAATGAAACAAAATCTTATTGAAAAGGTGATGGCACTCAAAGGCGATTAACACTCATATAGAATTTAGCCCGACGATTAAGGGGGGAATTTTTTTGTAAAAATGAAAGAAAACACACTAAAAAATTATTAAAAAATTGAAGCAACCTCTGAATAATGACCTAAGGAAAACTCACTAATTTCACACAAAATCAAGTGCTGTATTGGCTTCAAAGGCCAGGACACTGTCAAAGACCCAAGGAAAGCAATCTAGACCAAAGATAATCAAAGAGCAAACCACAAAAGGATTTTTTTTTACATGAAAAAGGGGTCAGTGCAGGTGCAGATAGAATACCAATGCTCTACAATGCAGGTGCAGAGAAGGTTAGGGTGCACTGCAATGATCTTTTAGTAGACTAGGGGGAGCACTTATAAAGGAAAATCCAGTTTCCAACATAAAAAATCAAATGCATCTCAATGAAAGGTCTTCCTAAGGCCAATTTAAACTGAGTGAGGCATCAGAGGTATGTTGAAGAGGTGTAACAAGGGATAAAGTCAAGGAAACCACTAAGGGACGATCCCCAGTGGAGTTGCTAATTTGTTATATAGAATCTACTACTGGGGACAAAATTATCTTCGCTAGACTTAGTGACCTAGTCTAGAACAACAAAAATCAAAGACTATAAAGTTCTGCTTAGAGAAATTAGAGAATGGAAAGATGTTTACTTGCAATCCGTCACAAGGTCTTCTCTCCTTTTAGCTTGTAAGCTCCTACAGTAGCTCTGACCACTATAATTAGAACCTGCACAAACAAACAACACAAGCCAAAGATTTATGACATCTATGTTTCATTATCCAATCACTCTATTCAATGGATCAACATAGCATTGAAATATATGAATGTAAACATAACATACACATATAGGAAAATGGTATACCCTTTGTATTAATATGAAAGAGAGAGAGCTTACAACCAAAAGTGGAAGTTGATCTTGTAGAGATCCCTCCAAGTTGACTTGTCCTTCCTTGCCACAGGGTACACCTCAAAGTCACCCTAATGCATGGGAATGATAACTCTCTTATGACCAAATCCACAACATAAGGGTATGATTAGTCTCCAAAATCCAACCTCTATCTTGTGGATGGTAGTAAATATATAGGATAGGATGGTAGTTTAATATTTATTATCCATTTACCAATCTAGGTTTGAGATCCACTCTTGATGGGAGGCCGAGCTCATGGGATAAGAGGTGAAATATCAAAGGTAGGATTAGATAGGATTCAAAGTTCTTATCCAAGTAAATGGTTGTAACAAATCTTGGAAGCTTATGGAAGAGGAAGCTTCAGGATTCTTTTTATTTTTCGTGAATTTCTAGAATCAATGCACCCCCAGCAAGGGATAACTTTCTCTGATCAGAGCAGGTGCAGAACTGAGAAACTTGTTGCTCAATGCAGGTCCCTAAAGGGCCAGGGTGCACTAGGCCTTAAAAGCACAGAAATGAAGCAATCAAGGTTATAAACTTAAGGATTTGGGAGAGTCATGCTTAGGGATTTGTGTAAGGATGATGACAAGGTGTTCATGGATGTTGATTGATCTAGTTTGTAGGCCTATTGACCAAATGTGACAAAATGGCCTATAACAATAGGCCCTTAGCTGGAGGAGATGCAGAGGAGCCACCTCCCCATGTGGTCCTAGAAAGATCACAAGTTGTCGATTCATAGAAGAGTAAAAATTCTAAGGAACCCCGACTTTCCAAAGAGCCAACTGACGTGGAAGTTGATAACACCATGCTACCTAACTAGGTTGCACCTTGCATAACTGAAACCCAAAGAATGATTGAAGAAATTTTAGAAGAGTCCGTCACATTTGATGACCACTCACTAGCTCTATAAGATGCACATTGTGATAGGAGAAATAAAAATCTACGACAAAGGTCCAAAGAAAAAGGGTTATTAGTTAGCCAAGAACAGAAGTGGACATTTCTGAAATAGGAGCTACTAAACTCCTAAAGCTACACTGAGCTACTAATGAAGATCTATCACACTCTGTTACTAAAAAATAGGTGGAAAATCTGAGACTAAAGAAGAGAATAAATGAGCTTGAAGAAGCTCTTAATCCAACTCCTTTGTTCATGACCCCTTTGTCCATCCAAGCAGGTAAGACAATGGTAACTACACTCGAAACACCCCATCGAGAACTAAAAAAGGTACACCTTCTAACTGGAATTTAGTCCTATATTGTAAATAATATCAGTAAAAAAATGGAAATTATTGAGGAATTATGAGAAATTTCCCTACACATAAGAAGTTTGGCACAAAGAATTCATGCTTTTGTTGAGTATCTTAAAAAGGATCTTGAAAATGATTGAGAGTTTTTCAATAATGAATTGTCCACTTTTGTACATATAATAAATGCACTTAGTGAATTTCAAAGAATACAACAAAGTCTTTGGGGGCCTGAATAACTTAATCAGATCAAAGCTAGATGGTATGAGAGAATAAAAAATGTTAGAAGAGGTGCCTATTGATGACTATTTAAATATTGATGATAAAAAGGAGTGGTTCCTTTCTTAAGGCTGTTAAAGTTGTCAAATACCTCCAGGGCTCATGAATGATTATAGACTCTATGTCATCTCCAAGTATATACTAAAAGAAGAGATAAAGGTTATAAAGACATCAATGGGTTCCAAATTCATAACTTAATAGATTTCCCTAAAACTAGAATTAAAAAATGGTTAGTTACATATGTTAATAATAATGAATACCAATAAACTACAACTAAATTGTTGGAAATACTGAGAGGGGGGTGAATCGATATTTCTTTCCAATTCGTTAATTTTTTATCTTCATAAATTCACATTAACAGTAAATTAACATCACATCATGATGCAGGAGCATCCAACTCAGGCACCATGACCGAGTGTCAGTCTCTGCCAGGTCAAAAAGTTGAGTTTACTTTTATTTGTCTTTATGTTGGTTGACAGAATAGTAGATATGATTTTTTTTATTCTATTTTAATTTCCAACTTAGTTAAGGGTAGTTGATTAGTTAAGGTTATTTGTTTGCCTGTTGTTAACAAATCAAGGATTAATGATTTCCCTATTATTTTAAAAGGGAAAAGACAAATGTATCTTAAGGGAAATCTTGTCATAAGATAGAACGAATGACTAGTAACCAAGTAACTGTAAAAGTTTGTAACTGAAAATCAACTGTACAGTTTCATTAACTGGAACTGGAAACACATAAATGTAACAGGAAAAATCATGGAAGGGGTTCAGTTCAACACCTCTCGTACTCAAATAAAAACAACAACAGAGAATCAAAGTTCTGTCCATCTGTTTGTCTACTGTAATTTATGTTTTCCGTTTTAAGATTATCTGAGCATGCATCTAACCATATACAGATTCTTGAAAATAAATTATTTTTGTTTCCTAATAGAAAGAACCAGTTCTTGTAGCAAGACCGAGGACTAGATACAGTACGAGGGTTTGTGATTTATTCGAAGCAAACATCGAGAATAGACCAGGAGTGGTACAACCAGGGTTTAGTACAGGCCAAACACCTACAGGCCGAGCGAGAGTTTCCACAAATACATTTCAATTGACAGCCATATAAAATTGCCAGCATAGTTATAGGGTTCGTGTAGAGCTATACATTATATCTCAAGCAAACTGAAGGTGCATAACAACAGTTCCGGCTACGAATTTGGAGTAAACAAATAGCGAATGAAATTCAGGTAAAACAAACTTAATATTATTACATCTCCCTAAAGAATTTCCTTCCAAAAATTGCAAAGTCCAATGTATTATAATTACAAAATAGAACTGTAAAAACAAAGCCGTGAACGCTTAAACCATGAGCTATAAACCCTAGGCAAGGGTTTCAACCACAATATTCATACACAACATAGATACATAGACCCTAGAATGACAAAACCCTAGGTGAGGGTTTAGAACGAATTTGCAGTTACAAACAGAAGGTTGCAGTCAAGACACAGTGGAAGCCCAGAATTCCAGAGCCGTTGAGCATCGCTCACAGTGAGCCATTCGACAAGCAACGGGGTGACAAACCCATCCAACTCAAAGATGGAGTTGAAGACCCAAAATGAAGACTAAAAGAAGTTTGAAGAGGCAGAGCCTACCGAACAAAACGGAGACGTGTATGGCCAAAACCTCCAACAACAAACCCTTAACACCTGCACAACCATGATACACAGGTGTTAGCAGATAGATTGCAGCAGAAGTGAAAGTATAGAGCTGGAAAGGAAAAACCAAAACGTTGAAATTGCAAACAATTACCTGAGAGTTTGCAGTGAGGCCAAAGACAGGCATCCCACCAACAGCGCCGACTGACTGTGGAGATCAAGGAGTAATCCAGGTCAGGAACTATGGAAGGAAACTCATAAGTTGAAACAGAGAAAGAGAAATTACCTGTGTGTTAAGCTGGAGACGGAAGAAAGCCATCGAGCCGAACCTGGAAGCAAGCAAACATTGAGTTGCTAACCGGAATGAGCGATACCAGTGCATGAGTTGACATACGGCGGCCTGTAGAACTAACGACAGAAAGAAATTGAAACACAACAGAGGTCTTACCTAGGAAACCACAGGACGAGCCACAACTGTCCACGAACCAAGGATTAAAGACCAACACAGTCATAACAAAGAGCAACCAGAAGCGCACCCAAGACTTGCAGCATAGCTGCCCACCAAGACCTTGTAGAGCACTGTGGAGTAAACCCTTGACGGGCAACAACAAATGACTGAAAAGACTAACGAACAAAGGGAACAAGCATAGGGTTGAGTGGGAAATACACACTCCAAGGCAAGTACCTTTCATTATTGCTTAATTGAATGCCACATAAATCAAAACCCAAAATATCCGATGTGCATTTCATCCACGTGTAGTCACCACCCTATGATTTAAATCAACCAAATAAACATTACAAAAGCATTCCCATAACGATCGTTTATAAAAGTGTTGGGCTGGCCCCATCAAAGTGGTATCAAAGCGGGTTAAATTGATTGAAGACATGGAAATAGGAAGGCGAGGTCGTGGTAGAGGTGTTTGAAGGTTGGTGGAGGAAGGACTGAGGAGAGGAGATTCGAATTCTTGATGCCCGTTTGGAGGCAGTGGAGGCAGGGAGAAGAAGAGGCCTAGAGATAGGTGATGACAACGAAGAGGAAACTGATGCAGTAGCAGATGGACCAGAAGGTGAGAGCCTAGAAGTGAGATTATTGAGATCTTTTTTAGTGCTAAGCAGTAAACCCAAGCGAGAACTCCCGACTTATGACGGCAGCCTGTCTATCAAAGTTTTATTGGATTGGATCAGCAAGATGGATAAGTATTTCGAGTGCGAGGAAGTCAGCGAAGACTGCAGAGTTAGGTTCGTTGCGACGAAATTGAAGGGACACGCAGCCCTGTGGTGGGATAGTGTCCAGACGGAGAGAAAAAGATTGAACAAGTCGCTGATTAAAACCTGGTCAAGGATGGTGGCCAAGTTAAAGGGCAGATTTCTGTCGAAGGACTATCAAATTGCACTGCACAGGCAAGTGCAGAATTTGAAACAGAAAGGATTGACAGTAAGGGAGTACACGGAGGAGTTCTATCGAGTGAATTTGCAAGTTGGATATATAGAGGATACTGTAGAAAGAACATCCAGGTATGTAAATGGGTTAAGATTAGAAATTTTGGATGAAACCAATATCTTATCTCCAAAGAAAACTAAAGAAGTGTATCAGAGTGCGATGAAAGCTGAAGAAAAAATTACTAGAAGGCAGAATGCTTGGAGAGGATGAGGAGCCGGCAGGGGAAAAGGCTAGTCATATGGTAGAGGGTGGATTGCTAGTAATAATGAGGAAGGTACAATTCCAGAACTTCTGGATCAGCGGACATAGGTGATAATGCGAGAGGTGGTAGGTCAGAATGGGGCAGAGGAAATGGTCGAGGAAGAGGGGCTGGTTACCAATGTTATAGGTGTCATAAATGGGGACACAGATCGTTTGAATGTCCAGAAGCAGAACAAGCTGGACATCGGGGTGCATATGTTGCACAACCAGAAGAAGCAACGAAACCTCCCCAAGAAGCATAAAATGCTCCAGAGATAAGGGAAGCCCTAGTGCTGCACAATGTATTGTTAAAACTAGTCAAGGAGGTCACCGAACAGACACAACAGAAGGCTTTGTTTAGAATAGTTTGTAAGTCACGAGGTAAGTGTTGTAAGTTAATTATTAACAGCGGTAGTACTAATAATTTAGTGTCCACAGAGATGGTAGAAAAGTTGGAGTTCAAGCGTTTGAAACATCCCAACCCTTACAGAGTCTCATGGCTGCAAAAAGACCATCAGTTGCTGGTAGATGAACAGTGCGAGGTGGAGTTTCAAATAGGCAGATATAAGGATAAAGTCGTCTGTGACATCATGCCAATGGATGTATGTCACATACTGCTAGGCAGGCCTTGGTAGTACGATAGGAAAGTGGTACACGATGGATTGACGAACTGTTATAAATTTGTTAAGGATGGAATCAAGCATACGCTTGTGCCCATCAAGGAAGAAGGGACAACAAGGACAAGTGAACCAAGGGCGTTGTTGGTTAGTGGAAAACAATTTCTAAAACAAGTTGAGGACAGTGAGATGGGTTACACAGTTGTAAGGAAAGCAAGGATAGTGTTTTTGCACACGGAGGTATCAAATTTACCTATAGAAATCTAGAAGATGTTGGAGGAGTTTACAGATATAGTAGTGGATGACTTGCCAGACAAATTACCCCCCAAAAGAAGCATAAGTCATCATATCAACTTCATACCTGGAGCCAGTTTGCCGAACAAAGCGGCATACCGAATGAGCCCCAAGGACAATGAAGAGATTAGAAAGCAGGTGCAAGAATTGTTAGACAAGGGATTGATAAGGGAAAGTTTGAGCCCTTGTGCAGTCCCAACGGTTCTCGCCCCCAAGAAGGGAGGAGAGTGGCAGATGTGCACCGACTCGAGGGCCATCAACAAAATCACCATTCGGTACAGGTTTCCACTACCACGGATGGATGACATGATGGATTGTTTAAGCGGGGCAACGTATTTCTCTAAGATAGACTTGAAGAGCGGTTACCATCAGATTCAGATACGAGAGGGGGACGAATGGAAGACAACCTTTAAGACAAATGAAGTGTTGTAAAAATGGCTGGTCATGCCTTTTGGACTGAGAAATGTGCCCAGTACATTTATGAGATTGATGAATGAGATGTTGAAGGAGTACATCGAAAAATTTGTGATCGTATACCTGGACGACATACTAATTTTTAGTAGGACAAGGGAAGAACACCTTCAACATGTGCGGAAGGTGCTGGAAAAATTACAGCAGAATAAACTACTAATAAATTTGAAGAAATTTACGTTTCTATAGAAGGAATTGGTTTATTTGGGCTTTGTAATAGCAGAAAATGAACTGAAGATGGATCCGGAGAAGGTGGAGGCGATAGTTAATTGGCCATCTTCGAAAAATTTATTCGAGGTACGTAGCTTTCATGGACAGATGCAGCAGAGAGAAGTTTCCAGTTATTAAAGAGAAAGATTACTGAGAGGCCGATCCTGAGATTTCCAGATTTCAAGAAGCTTTTTCAGGTTCGCTGTGATGCTAGTGGTATGGCTATTGGAGATGTACTCAGCTAGGAGGATAAGCCTGTAGCATTTTTCAGTGAAAAGCTGAATGAAAGTCGACAGAAATATTCATCGTATGATAAAGAGTTCTATGTTGTTGTACATACATTAAAACACTAGAGGCATTATCTGTTGGGAAGCGAATTTGTGTCGTTCTCGGATAATTCTGCACTACAGTATGTAATGCAGCAGCACAAGTTGAACCACAAACATGCCAAATGGGTGGAGTATTTGCAGAGTTTCAACTTCGTATTGAAGCATATTAGTGTACAAGCCAACAAGGTGACGAATGCACTAAGTAGGAGAGCATTACTTATGCAATAAAGTACTGTGCAAGTGCTGGGTTTTGAGCACTTAAAATACTTATACTAGACTGATACAGATTTTAAGGAGGCCTACGAGGCATGTTAGAATACCTTGGTGAGAGATAACAGTCCATGGTTGGACTACAAATTACAGGAGAAACTGCTGTTTAAGGGAGGACAACTATGCATACCTGACTGATCGATGAGGGAAAATAATATTCAGGAGAAACATAGTGGAGGTCTGACTAGACATTGCAGCATGGACAAGACACTCGAGTAGCTCAGTCATTTATACTTTTGGCCAAAGATGCGAGGGATGTGTAGTGGTTTGTGGTCAGATGTAAAGTGTGCCAGTTGGCGAAGGGTCACAGTCAAAACACGCGACTGTACACACCGTTACCTATTCCAGGCAGACCATGGGATTCAGTCAGCTTGGACTTCATCTTAGGTCTACCTAAGACACAGAGAGGTTACGAATCAGTGATGGTAGTGGTGGACAGATTCTCGAAAATGGCGCATTTCATCCCTTGTAGGAAAACCAGTGATGCCACTCACGTGGCCCACTTGTTTTTCACAGAGATTGTCAGGTTACATGGGTTGCCTAAGTCTATTCTATCAGATAGGGATGTGAAGTTTACAGGACACTTTTGGCGTACCTTGTGGAAGAAAATGGATACACAATTGAGTTACAGTTCTACTTATCATTCGCAAACGGATGGACAAACAGAAGTTGTAAACATGAGTCTAGGAAACTTGCTACTAAGTCTGGTTGGTGAGAATTCGTGGATGTGGGATCGAGTGCTAGCATAGGCAGAGTTCGCTTATAACGATTCGCCTAACCGCAACACAGGCTTCAACCCTTTTCAAATCCTGTACGGCATGCATCCTCGCGGAGTGCATGAACTGTGGTATCTTGGGCTACAATAAAGGCAAAGCGCAGATGGAGATGATTTCGCTAACGTGACGAGGGATTTGCATGATTAGGTAAAAATCAAATTACAGGACAACAGCCTAAAGTACAAACAGCAAGCAGATTTGAAAAGAAGGGAAGTACAGTTTAATGTGGGAGACGAAGTCCTTATGCATTTGCGCAAGTAACGCTTCCCTAAGGGTACATATAATAAATTAAAGTATAAGAAGATAGGACCCTGCAAAGTCCTTCGGAAATTTTCGGCAAATGCCTATGAGATACAGTTGCCACCCGGAATAGGCATTTCACCTATCTTTAATGTAGCAGACCTGTTTCCCTACACGACTGACCTAGAGGAGAAGGAAGAAGATGGAACCACACAGCCTACACGGAATACCCAGGATGGAGGAGAAGCTTGGATGAGACAGATGCCTTACGTTCAACCTCCCGAGATCAAGCGCATACTCGACACTCAAGTGGCCAAACGAACTCGGCAGAAGGAGTATCTGCAATACCTAGTCAAGTGGAAGAACCGTCCTATTGAGGACAGTTCGTGGCTTGATGCCAAGCAGATTGAGAAGACAGGTTCTTCAGTTGAGGAGCTCATGGACCGGAGTCATGATTTTGTTTTGCCCAGGAGCTTGATACAAGAGCATCCAACTCAGGCACCATGACTGGGTGTCGGTCTCTGCCAGGTCAAAAAGTTGAGTTTACTTTTATTTGTCTTTATGTTGGTTGACAGAATAGTATATAGGATTTTTTTTATTCTATTTTAATTTCCAACTTAGTTAAGGGTAGTTGATCAGTTAAGGTTATTTCTTTGTTTTTTGTTAACAAGTCATGGATTAATGATTGCCCTATTATTTTAAAAGGGAAAAGACAAATGTATCTTAAGGGAAATCTTGTCATAAGATAGAACAAATGACTAGTAACCAAGTAACTGTAAAAGTTTGTAACTGAAAAGCAACTGTACAATTTCATTAACTGGAACTGGAAACACATAAATGTAACAGGACAAATCATGTAAGGGGTTCAGTTCAACACCCCTCGCACTCAAATAAAAACAACAACAGAGAAATCAAAGTTCTGTCCATTTGTATGTCTACTGTAATTTATGTTTTCCGCTTGATGATTATCTGAGCATGCATATAACCATATATAGATTCTTGAAAATAAATTCTTTTTGTTTCCTAAGAGAAAGAACCAGTTCTTGTCGCGAGACCGAGGAGCAGATACTGTACGAGGGTTTGTAATTTATTTGAAGCAAACAACGAGAATAGACCAGGAGTGGTATAACCAGGGTTTAGTACAAGTCAAACACCTGCAGGCCGAGTGAGAGTTTCCACAAATACATTTCAATTGACATCCATATAAAATTGCCAGCATAGTTATAGGGTTCGTGTAGAGCTATACATTATATCTCAAGCAAACTGAAGGTGCATAAAAACAGTTCTAGCTACGAATTCAGAGTAAACAAATAGCAAACGAAATTTAGGTAAAACAAACTTAATATTATTACATCTCCCTGAAGAATTTCCTTCCAAAAATTGCAAAGTCCAACGTATTATAATTACATAACAGAATTGTAAAAACAAAGCCGTGAACGCTCAAACCATGAGCTATAAACCCTAGGTGAGGGTTTCAACCACAATATTCATACACAACATAGATACATAGACCCTAGAATGAAAAAACCCTAGGTGAGGGTTTAGAACGAATTTGCAGTTACAAAGAGAAGGTTGCAGTGAAGACAAGTGGAAGCCGAGAATTCCAGAGTCGTCGAGCATTGCTCATAGTGAGCCATTCGACAAGCAACGGGGTGACAAACCCATCCAACTCGAAGACGGAGTTAAAGACCCAAAACGAAGACTAAAAGAAGTTCGAAGAGGCAGAGCCTATTGGACAAAACCGAGACGTGTATGGCCAAACCCTCCAACAGCAAACCCTTAACACCTGCACAACCATGATACACAAGTTTTAGCAGATACATTGCAGCAGAAGTGAAAGTATAGAGATAAAAAGGAAAAACCAAAACGTTGAAATTGCAAACAATTACCTGAGAGTTTGCAGTGAGGCCAAAGACAGGCATGCCACCAACAACGCCGACTGACTGTGGAGATCAAGGAGCAATCCAGGACAGGAACTGTGGAAGGAAACTCATAAGTTGAAACAGAGAAAGAGAAATTACCTGTGTGTTAAGCTGGAGACGGAAGAAAGCCATCGAGCTGAACCTGGAAGCAAGCAAACATTGAGTTGCTAACCGGAATGAGTGATACCAGTGCATGAGTTGACATACGGCGGCCTGTAGAACTCACGACAGAAAGAAACTGAAACATAACAGCGGTCTTACCCAGGAAACCACAGGACGAGCCACAACTGTCCATGAACCAAGGATTAAAGACCAACACAGTCATAGCAAAGAGCAATCAGAAGCGCACCCAGGAATTGTAGCATAGCTGCCCACCAAGACCTTGCAGAGCACTGTGGAGTAAACCCTCGACAGGCAACAACAAATGACCGAAAAACCAACGAACAAAGGGAACAAGCATAGGGTTAAGCAGGAAATACACACTCCAAGGCAAGTACCTTTCATTATTGCTTAATTGAATGCCACATAAATTAAAACCCAAAATATCCGATGTGCATTTCATCCACGTGTAATCACCACCCTATGATTTAAATCAACCAAATAAACATTACAAAATCATTCCCATAACAACCGTTTATAAAAGTGTTGGGTTGGTCCCATGAAAGTGGTATCGGAGCGGGTTAAATTGATTGAAGACATGGAAAGAGGAAGGCGAGGTCGTGGTAGAGGTGTTTGAAGGTTGGCTGAGGAAGGACTGAGAGAGGAGATTCAAATTCTTGCTGCCTGTTGTGAGGCAATGGACGCAAGGAGAAGAAGAGACCTAGAGATAGGTGATGACAGTGAAGAGGAAACTGAAGTAACAGCAGATGGACCAGAAGGTGAGAGCCCAGAAGTGAGATTGTTGAGATCTGTTTTAGTGGCAAGTAGTAAACCCAAGCCAGAACTCCCGACTTATGACGACAACCTGTCTATCAAAGTTTTATTGGATTGGATCAGGGAGATGGATAAGTATTTCGAGTGCGAGGAATTCAGTGAATACTGCAGAGTTAGGTTCGCTGTGACAAAATTGAAGGGACACGCAGCCCTGTGGTGGGATAGTTTCCAGACAGAGAGAAAAAGATTGAAAAGTCGTCGATTAAAACCTGGTTAAGGATGGTGGCCAAGTTAAAGGGCAGATTTCTGCCGAAGGACTATCAAATTGCACTACACAGGCAGGTGCAGAATATGAAACAGAAAGGATTGATGGTAAGGGAGTACATGGAGGAGTTCTATCGAGTGAATTTGCGAGCCGGATATACAGAGGATATTGCAGAAAGAACAACCAGGTATGTAAATGGGTTAAGATTAGAAATTTTGGATGAAATCAGTATTTTATCTCCAAAGAACACTGAAGAAGCGTATCAGAGTGCGATGAAAGCTGAAGAAAAAATTACTAGAAGGCAGAATGCCCGGAGAGGACGAGGAGCCGGCAGGGGGAAAGACCAATCATATGGTAGAAGGCGGACTGATAGTAATAATGAGGAAGGTAGCAGTTCCAGAACTTCTGGATCAGTGGACAGAGGTGATAATGTGAGAGGCAGTAGGTCATCCCAACGGGGCAGAGGAAATGGTCGAGGAAGAGGGGCTGGTTACCAATGTTATAGGTGTCATAAATGGGGACACAGACCAGAAGCAGAACAAGCTGGATAGCGGGGTGCATATGTTGCACAACCAGAAGAAACAACAACACCTCCCCAAGAAGCAGAAAATGCTCCAGAGACAGGGGAAGCCCTAATGCTGCACAAGGTATTGTTGAAACCAGTCAAGGAGGTCACCGAACAGACACAACGAAAGGCTTTGTTTAGAACAGTTTGTAAGTCAAGAGGTAAGTGTTGTAAGTAAATTATTGATAGCGGTAGTACTGATAATTTAGTGTCCACAAAGATTGTATAAAAGTTGGAGTTGAAGCATTTGAAACATCCCAACCCTTACAGAGTCTCATGGCTGCAAAAAGGCCATCAGTTTCTGGTAGATGAACAATGCGAGGTGGAGTTTCAAATAGGCAGATATAAGGATAAAGTTGTCTGTGACATCATGCCAATGAATGTATGTCACATACTGCTAGGCAGGCCTTGGTAGTACGACAGGAAAGTGGTACACGATGGATTGACAAACTGTTATAAATTTGTTAAGGATGGAATCAAGCATACGCTTGTGCCCATCAAGGAAGAAGGGACATTAGGGACGAGTGAACCAAGGGCATTGTTGGTTAGTGGAAAACAGTTTCTGAAACAAGTTGAGGATAGTGAGATGGGTTATGCAGTTGTAAGGAAAGCAAGGACAATGTTGTTGCATACGGAGGTATCAGATTTACCTATAGAAATCCAGCAGATGTTGCAGGAGTTTACAGATATAGTAGTGGACGACTTGCCAAACAAATTACCCCCCAAAAGAAGCATAAGTCATCATATCGACTTCATACCTGGAGCCAGTTTGTCGAACAAAGCGGCATACCGAATGAGCCCCAAGGACAATGAAGAGATTAGAAAGCAGGTGCAAGAATTTTTAGACAAGGGATTGATAAGGGAAAGTTTGAGCCCTTGTGCAGTCCCAACGGTTCTCGCCCCCAAGAAGGGAGGAGAGTGGCGGATGTGCACTGACTCGAGGGCCATCAACAAAATCACCATCCAGTACAGGTTTCCACTACCACGGATGGATGACATGATGGATTGTTTAAGCGGGGCAACATATTTCTCTAAGATAGACTTGAAGAGTGGGTACCATCAGATTCGGATACGAGAGGGGGACGAATGGAAGACAACCTTTAAGATGAATGAAGGGCTGTACGAATGGCTGGTCATGCCTTTTGGACTGAGCAATGTGCCCAGTACATTTATGAGATTGATGAATGAGATGCTGAAGGAGTACATCGGAAAATTTGTGATCGTATACCTGGACGACATACTAATTTTCAACAGGACAAGGGAAGAACACCTTCAACATGTACGGAAGGTTCTGGAAAAATTACAACAGAATAAACTGCTAATAAATAAATTTGAAGAAATGTACGTTTCTGTAGAAGGAATTTGTTTATTTGGGCTTTGTAATAGCAGAAAATGAACTGAAGATGGATCCGGAGAAGGTGGCAGTGATAGTTAATTGGCCATCTCCGAAAAATTTATTCGAGGTACGTAGCTTTCATGGACTAGCGAGTTTTACCCGAAATTCATAAGGAATTTTAGCGAAATTTGTGCACCAATGTTGGACACCATTAAAAAGGCCAGTCAGCCTTTTCGATGGACAGATGCAGCGGAGAGAAGTTTCCAGTTATTAAAGAGAAAGATTACTGAGAGGCCAATCCTAAGATTTCCATATTTCAAGAATCTTTTTTAGGTTCACTGTGATGCTAGCGGTACGGCTATTGGAGCTGTACTCAGCCAGGAGGATGATCCTGTAGCGTTTTTCAGTGAAAAGCTGAATGAAAGTCGATAGAAATATTCATCGTATGATAATGAGTTCTATGCTGTTGTACAGGCATTAAAACAATGGAGTCATTATCTATTGGGAAGTGAATTTGTGCTATTCTCGGATAATTCTGCACTACAGTATGTAATGTAGCAGCACAAGTTGGACCACAAACATGCCAAATGGGTGGAGTATTTGCAGAGTTTCAACTTCGTATTGAAGCATATTAGTGGACAAGCCAACAAGGTGGTAGATGCACTAAGTAGGAGAGCTTTACTTTTGTAAGAAAGTACCATGCAAGTGTTGGGTTTTGAGCACTTAAAAGACTTATACCAGATTGATACAGATTTTAAGGAGGCCTACGAGGCATGTCAAAATCCCTTGGTGAGAGATAACAATCCATGGTTGGACTACAACTTACAGGAGAAACTACTGTTTAAGGGAGGACAACTATGCATACCTGACTGCTCGATGAGGGAAAATAATATTTGGGAGAAACATAGTGGAGGTCTGGCTGGACATTTCAGCATGGACAAGACACTTGAGCAGCTTAGTCATTTCTACTTTTGGCCAAAGATGTGGAGGGATGTGCAACAATTTGTGGCCAGATGTAAAGTGTGCCAGTTGGTGAAGGGTCACAATCAAAACACGGGACTGTACACACCATTACCTGTTCCAGGCAGAACGTGGGATTCAGTTAGCTTGGACTTCATCTTAGGTCTACCTAAGACACAGAGAGGTTACGACTCGGTGATGGTAGTGGTGGACAGATTCTCGAAAATGGCACATTTCATCCCTTGCAAGAAAACCAGTGATGCCACTCACGTGGCCCACTTTTTTTTCACAGAGATTGTCAGGTTACACGGTTTGCCTAAGTCCATTCTATCAGACAGGGATGTGAAGTTTACAACACACTTTTGGCATACCTTGTGGAATAAAATGGATACACAATTGAGTTACAGTTTTGCTTATCATCCGCAAATGGATGGACAAACAGAAGTTGTATACAGGAGTCTAGGAAACCTTCTACGAAGTCTGGTTGGAGAGAATTCGCGGATGTGGGATCGAGTGCTAGCACAAGTAGAGTTCACTTATAACAATTCACCTAACCGCGGCACAGGATTCAACCCTTTTCAAATCCTGTATGGCATGCATCCTCGCGGAGTGCATGAACTGTGGGATCTTGGACTGCAAGAAAGGCGAAGCGCAGATGGAGAAGATTTCGCTAACGCAATGAGGGATTTGCATGAGCAGGTAAAAATCAAATTACAGGACAGCAACCTAAAGTACAAATAGAAAGCAGATTTGGAAAGAAGGGAAGTACAGTTTAATGTGGGAGACGAAGTCCTCGGGAATTTGCGCAAGGAACGCTTCCCTAAGGGTACATACAATAAATTAAAGTATAAGAAGATAGGACCCTACAAAGTCCTTCGGAAATTTTTGATAAATGCCTATGAGATACAGTTGCAACCCGAAATAGGCATTTCACCTATCTTTAATGTAGCAGACCTGTTTCCCTACACAGCTGACCTAGAGGAGAAGGAAGAAGATGGAACCATGCAACCTACATAGAATACCTAGGATGGAGGAGAAGCTTGGATGAGATAGATGCCTTATGTTCAACCTCCAGAGATCAAGCGCATACTCGACTCTTAGGTGGCCAAACGAACTCGGTGGAAGGAGTATCTCCAATACCTGGTCAAGTGGAAGAACCGTCCTATTGAGGACAGTTCGTGGCTTGATGCCAGGCAAATTGAGCAGACAGGTTCTTTAGTTGAGGAGCTCATGGACCGGAGTCATGATTTTCTTTTGCCCGGGAGCCTGATGCAGGAGCATCCAACTTAGGCACCATGACCGGGTGTTGGTCTCTGCCAGGTCAAAAAGTTGAGTTTACTTTTATTTGTCTTTATGTTGGTTGATAGAATAGTAGATAGGATTTTTTTATTCTATTTTAATTTCCAACTTAGTTAAGGGTAGTTGATCAGTTAAGGTTATTTGTTTGTCTATTGTTAACAAGTCAGGGATTAATGATTGCCCTATTATTTTAAAAGGGAAAAGACAAATGTATCTTAAGGGAAATCTTGTCATAAGATAGAACGAATGACTAGTAACCAAGTAACTGTAAAAGTTTGTAACTGAAAAGAAGATGTATAGTTTCATTAACTGGAACTGGAAACACATAAATGTAACAGGACAAATCATGTAAGGGGTTCAGTTCAACACCTCTCGCACTCAAATAAAAACAACAACAGAGAAATCAAAGTTTTGTCCATCTGTATGTCTACTGTAATTTATGTTTTCTGTTTGATGATTATCTGAGCATGTATCTAACCATATACAAATTCTTGAAAATAATTTCTTTTTGTTTCCTGAGAGAAAGATCCAGTTCTTGTAGTGAGACCGAGGAGCAGATACAGTACGAGGGTTTATAATTTATTCGAAGCAAACAACGAGAATAGACCAGGAGTGGTACAACCAGGGTTTAGTATCGGCCAAACACCTACAGGCGAGTGAGAGTTTCCACAAATACATTTCAATTGACAACCATACAAAATTGCCAGCATAGTTATAGGGTTCATGTAGAGCTATACATTATATCTCAAGAAAGCTGATGGTGAATAACAGCAATTCCGGCTATGAATTCGGAGTAAACAAATAGCAAATGAAATTCAGGTAAAACAAACTTAATATTATTACATCTCCCTGAAGAATTTCCTTCCAAAAATTGCAAAGTCCAACATATTATAATTATATAACAGAACTGTAAAAACAAAGTCGTGAACGCTCAAACCATGAGCTATAAACCCTAGGTGAGGGTTTCAACCACAATATTCATACACAACATAGATACATAGACCCTAGAATGACAAAATCCTAGGTGAGGGTTTAGAACGAATTTGCAGTTACAAACAGAAGGTTGCAGTGAAGACATAAGGAAGCCTAGAATTCTAGAGCCGTCGAGCATCGCTCACAGTGAGCCATTCGACAAGCAACGGGGTGACAAACCCATCCAACTCGAAGACGGAGTTAAAGACCCAAAACAAAGACTAAAATAAGTTCAAAGAGGCAGAGCCTACCAGACAAAACCGAGACATGTATGGCCAAACCCTCCAACAACAAACCCTTAACACCTGCACAACCATGATACACAGGTGTTAGCAGATACATTGCAGCAGAAGTGGAAGTATAGAGCTGGAAAGGAAAAACCAAAACATTGAAATTGCAAACAATTACCTGAGAGTTTGCAGTGAGGCCAAAGACAGGCATCCCACCAACAGCGCCGACTGACTGTGGAGATCAAGGAGCAATCCAGGTCAGGAACTGTGGAAGGAAACTCATAAGTTGAAACAGAGAAAGAGAAATTACCTGTGTGTTAAGCCGGAGACGGAAGAAAGCCATCGAGCCGAACCTGGAAGCAAGCAAACATTGAGTTGCTAACCAGAATGAGCGATACCAGTGCATGAGTTGACATACGGCGGCCTGTAGAACTCATGGTAGAAATAAACTAAAACACATCAGAGGTCTTACCCAGGCAACCAGAGGATGAGCCACAACTGTCCACGAACCAAGGATTAATGACCAACACAGTCATAGAAAAGAGCAACTAGAAGCTCACCCAGGACTTGCAGCATAGTTGCCCACCAAGATCTTGCAGAGCACTATGGAGTAAACCCTCAACAGGCAACAACAAATGACCGAAAATACCAATGAACAAAGGGAACAAGCATAGGGTTGAGTGGGAAATACACACTCCAAGGCAAGTACCTTTCATTATTGCTTAATTGAATGCCACATAAATCAAAACCCAAGATATCCGATGTGCATTTCATCCACGTGTAATCACCACCCTATGATTTAAATCAACCAAATAAACATTACAAAATCATTCCCATAACAACCGCTTATAAAAGTGTTGGCCTGGTCCCATCACATCACATGAATAGTAAACAAGACCATTCAACAATCCACAAACAATAGAATAGTAGACTACAAAATTTTAGGTGGAAACCCTTCTGGGAGAAAAACCACCAAACGATTCTTAATATATGTCTTCAATTTACATCAATTAGGAAGCTCCAACTTCCAAGATTTACAACATCAAGTGAAGGAGGCTCCAACCCCTTGGTTTACAGGCTCCAACCTAAAGGATGTTCCTATGCCTTGATTTACCAGCTCCGACTGGAAGGACGCTCCAACACCCTATTTACAAGCTCTAACATGAAGGATGCTACAACACCCTACTTACGAGATCCTACTAGAAGGACACTCTAATGCCATGTGAAGGCTCCAACTTGCCTTAGCACCACCCTACTGCCTTGAAGCGTTCTCAGTGTCTAATATGAAGGAGACTCCACTCTCCTTCCTTGCAACACCCTGCCACCCTATTCAATAAGTGAACCAAGTTTCATATATTTTCATAATGGATCCATCCGTGCTCGATAACAATACAAAACAAACTACAATACTTTATGCTCAATCAGATCCACTTCTATTGAATCATTGCTCAACTTACTTCTATGCAATACAATATTCAAACAAGATCTATTAGCACCAAGTTTCAATCAAATAGATTTTCCACATTAGCAACATTCATAGCAACAATTGTCTTCTTAGCTTACTCAACCCTTTGCTCAATACACAATTACCATTAGTTGTAATAGCTCAAGGCAATGACAATACTAGGCTTAATAATGCTTATCATGGCTAATACTCTTACTACTCTATAGCAACATATCAAAGGTTCATACACGAAATCCATACTTTCATACACAACCGTAAATAGTTTGGTTCATTAATACATCAGGATCAATGTACTCTATCTCTTTAGCCATGCAATAGACCCGTGAATTCTCTCTTTATCTCAGTAACATAAAACCCTAGTAGCATCATTATGACCAACTACAATACAAGGCTCATTAAAACATAGAGATATCAACACTTCAGTGCTTTTTCATGGCCACAAACAATCAATTCAACAACATAAACACATTGTTGTAGTTCTATACTTGTAATATAATCACTGTAAAACTATTGTCAAATCAACTTATTCAATTCATCGATGGCATTCCTTGTTCAACTAAATACATGAACCTCAAGTCCCGTGATGTGCTAGTGAGGATGTTGTTGGTCAAATATTATTTGAAAACACTCAAACCTTAGGCATTCGTGTAATAAATCCTGGCATAATCATAAATTTTGGCTTGTCACAACAAGAAATGATACATGAAATTGCTCTGCTCCAAATCTCAAGAAATGCCTTTTCTATCTTAATATGAATTACAGGTAGCCTAGTTGTTTGTTCATCAAATTTTAAAGAAAGAGACCTTGATTTACCTTTGTCCCCACTGTAACATTAACCTCAACCAATCCTTTATACTCAGACAAGTTGATCCACAAATGGTGGACTTTGGTCACAAAGTTCCATATAAAAATATATATAAATATCAAACCCTAAGCCTAGTTAAACAAGGCATGCAAAGAGTCCTCTTATAACAAGCCTCAATAACTCGCAAAGGACCTTAGATCCCATAATGTTGACGCTAATGGTCAACATTGTCATAATATTACTTAAGGGCTAGGATTTCATCAACCAACCTTTCCAAAATCCATACTAGGTTTCAAGCTTAACAAAAAGGGCCAAAGAGTGCTTCTTAATTCATCCAACGACCTGGCCCACAGATGGTGTATGTCATAAATCTCATACAATGAAAATACATCGAATAAAGACTCTTTTAATGGTATGAAAATATTATTGTCACAGTGTTAGGTCATAAATTTCAATGATACAAAAATATTCCCTCAACTCAGACTAAAAGATGAGCATGTAGAATTCAAGGAGGTTGAGATTTTAATGTCACTTTTATTACCAAGAATATTAGATAATAAGTACCACAGAGCGAGCCAAAATTATGTTTCATAGATGCTACTATTCAAGCATTAAAGGGCCGAAATTTTGCTTGAAAAATAACAGAAATAGGGCACAAAACGCCTACCAAACAGACCTTTTAAACACAATGATCTTCATAGGCATTGCTCATATTTTGGCATAATAAGAAAATTTCCCATAAATGTAAATATTAGGGAGTATGCTTCAACAAACGTATCATAGAACAAGCTCAAAAGTTCCTTCAATATATTGCTAGGAATTCTTCCAAAAATAGTCAAAAATTTGTGTTGCAAAAGGGTTGAAAAAGTCAAATGATATTGTGCCAAGTTGTGCCACTAGTTTGTGCCCTAACAGGGCCAAAAATATAAGACAAATATATATCTTCCTATAGTTTAAACCATAATCAAAAGATATAACAATTAGCCAAAAAACCCTTTTGAAATTTGACCTCCCAATAGATTTTTAGGATTGCATGTGGCTGCAAATATCTTATTTTAGATTAGTGATGAAAAACCATGCCTTTGTGATGAAATCAGGTCACCTTTTATAGTGAATAAGAAGGGGCTCATGTTTGAAGCTGACTTAAGAAAATGGAGGGGGAAATTCAGATTTCAAATTAATTGGAGTAAAAAATCCCTCAATTTTAATTTAGCCGACTTATACTTTTGGAGGGAGTCATTTCAACTTGAATTTTGAATCTCACAAACAATAGGATCAAAAATATTTTAGACCACCAAATATTTATTTTAGTCCTTTAATAAAATTCCTTTTTGGCTTCAATTTTTTTCAACCCATTTTGGGGTTCCTTGACCAACAAATGGGGTTTCAACTTTATGAAGCCATATCTTCTCAACCGAGAGGACACATGTGATGTCCCACTTATTGTTAGAATTGGAACGACGAGGAGAATCAATTGACGATGATATTGATCCCAAACAAACTTGATATTCCTTGTCATTTTGGTCAATGAAAGCGACACTTCTAGGGCTTATTGTCACTAGAGCTTCTAATGAATGCAAAATGGATGACTATTAAGAGAGTTCAAGAATCGATGTTGGAATCAATGACAACACCATTCAACATACGTAACTATGATTGGATGCTTGAGATATTGAGGAGGAAATCTTTGACCTATGTTTCAAACATGATACAATAGTTTCTTCAATGAACAAATATATCGAAGAATGGTTTCCCTTTCATTACTTAAACATTTCCATTCATCCATTTAATGGATATATTAGTACAAACTATATGTAATTTAAATTCACAATTTTTTTTTTAGTTGTCCATACTCTAATTAACCTTGATATGGTAAACATGTAATCTTATTGAAAGATTGTGATCAAGTCAAAGAGAAGTAGATATAGATCTAATATGAGAGAGGGGGGAATGGGAAAATAACACCATTGTGAATCATAGTATAATAAATGTATTAATTAACAGATTTTACACATGTGCACATACTCTTTTAAAGCTAAGAGTTTAATTAATTGCTAATTTTATAACTATTAATTACTAAATGTAATATAAATTAATCTAGTAATATAATATATTAAATATTATAGAGTTTTGTTCTCCTTGATTCTTTCTTCGCGAACCCATCCCCTCTACTAACCCTAGCTTCCATTTTTCATGCTCTCTAATGGTATGCCTGGAGGAGGCTCCTCCCCCTCTATTGGATGTTGCACTGGTCTTTTAGGCTCTGATAAAAACACTCTTGAAGATGTAGAAAACCCTTGAGTCAAACATCAAATTTGTCAAAATCTTTGAAAAATTTCCTTCCATGCCACTCCCTTCCACCTTCTGCCACTCCACCCTTGCATTTTTGGACTGTGCATTGATTGGGAAATTCATCGGCATGTGGTAATCTCCCAAATATGTTGAACAATGGGCTAAGAAGAACTGAAAGGAAAAAAAGAAGGGCGAACAGGGAATATTTGCAGTCGGCAATGGATACTTCGTGTTCCTATTTGAATTGAAGGATGACAAGGAGATTTTTTTAAGAATGACCCCTATTTTTTTAGGGCTAGAAGGATGTACTTGAATAGATGGTCACTTGAGTTTGATCCGACAGAAGACATCCCAAATGATTTTCTAGTCTAGGTAAAACTTCCTCAGCTTCCTCTGTCCTATTGGAGCGACAATTGCCTCAGGGTAATTGGAAATGGAGTTCGAAGATTCATAGATAGGGAAAATCCCAAAGGAGGGTAGCTTTCTTGTGCTAGGATATGTGTTGAGGTCAATCTCAAGAAGGGGATCCTAGAATAAATGTTAGGAAACCAGCTCACAAAAAGATAAAAAAGATAGATCAACGCCTTAGAATTCAACCTCTTTGAGGGGGAAACCTCCTTTACATTACACAAATGAAAAATTCTTGGATGATACAAATGACTAAACCTCCCTTCTATATAGAGGAGTATAAGGGGTCACAATATAATCAAGCCGACCTAACAGTAATAACAAAAGGGCACAAAAATAACAATGGTGGGTTTCTATGGGGCAACTAATAACAATATGGGGACAATAGGGGCACAATGATAACAACAAAGGATAAAATGACAATAGTAATGGGGGAATCACTAGTATTATAGGGGCCTAACATGCTCCTCTCCTTCTGAAAAGCGTTGTCCTCAACGATTGAGTAGTTCTGGATGCTTTTGTATAAAATTCTCATCCTCCCATGTGGAATCTTCAGTAGATAAGTTCTTCCACTTGATGAGATACTCCAAAATTGATCGATTTCGTAGCTGTCGAGTTCTTGTTTCTGTGACTGCTTCTGGTTCCAATATAATTTTTCCTTCCTCGTCAAGTGTTACAGATACATTTGGGCACATCAACCCTGACTTACAGATCAATAATATTATGGCCCATCAAGCCCTAATTCAGTTGTTACATGCCCTAAAGAAGTCAACCATCAGAATGCCTAGCTTCCCAAGAAGTTCCATGACTGAAATCATCCAAAAAATGCCTCTAAGAAGATCAGCGCAGGCAGGCCTTCATTAGGGTGCATTGCAGTGCAGTCCAGTACATTGCTAGGGTGCTATGCAACGCACTTGAGCCCTCTTTGGCCTACACTGGGTGAATTTGAGCGAAATTTCATTGGGGTTTGGGAATATTCTTATCCCTTGGGTGCATCTAGAAGTTTCCCAAGTTTATCTACTCCTTTGAGCTCGAATTTGGATGAGGTAGGGAGTTAAGGAACATCAATCCCTTTATCCCTTCCTCCATGGAACTAAATCCTAAGTTTTGGAGGGCATTCATTATCACCATTTATGGCATAACTCCCTTCATTCAACTATAAACAAACCACTCATCTAAGTGATTAGGGGCTGGCTTAGCTGGAAATAATTGAATTATAGGGAGATGTTGTTAGTATGAGACTTGAGTTGATTTCAAGTATTGTAATGATGTCAAAATGTCTTGCTTGTTATGAGGAGAGGATGAGATTGAATTGGAGGAGTGATGCTGAATCAAGCAAATTGGGTTGTAACTCTTCCTTTTACTAATAAAGTGTTCAAAGCTTTTTCCATATGCTTGTGTTATTCATTGATGCTTTCATATGTGTATCATGTACTTGATTCCATGCTATGTTTAATCAATAGATCATTATCATATGCTTTGATCGGTTTTTGTCTTCTGTTTGTGTGCAGGTACTCTTCAAGCGGATTAAGTACGGAAAGGAGCGACAAAATTGGTCAAGGGAGATAAGGAGTAAGTGAAAGCTACAGGTAGGCTTCTTTACCTCTTATTTAATCTATTGGTCATAGAAAAAGTAGAGAAAGCTTTGCACTATTTTTCTAGACCTAGCTACTAGTCTAGGGGTTTAAACGTTTATACGTAGACACTAAAACTTCCCAAAACATCAAGTTCTGGCAACATTTTTTGAACTGGAAGCTTGTCGCCTATAACCTTCTTTAAACATGAAACATGGAAAACTGGGTGCACTCGAGACGCTGCAGGAAGCTCCAATTTGTATGCCATAGTACCAATCTTTTGCAACACCTTGTACGGACCATAATACTTTGGTGATAATTTATTATCCTTCTTAGCTTGCTTGAGGGACATTTCTTTATATGGTTGTGGCCATAGGAATACCCAGTCACCTACATCAAAACTTCTTTCATTGCGATGTTGATTTGCATGTTGTTTCATTCTATTCTGCGCCAACGTGAGGTTATCCTTTAAGAGTTGGAGAACTTGTTGTTGATGCTTGATGTGATGTTCCATTGCTTGAACCTTAGAATTTTCTCTTAAATATGATGTGATGGATGGTGGATGATATCCATAAAGTGCCATAAATGGGGTCATTTTTGCAACGATATGGAAGGAAGTGTTATACCACCATTCAGCCAGAGGCAACCATTTGACCCATTATGTCTGCTTATTAGATACAAAGCAATGAAGATATCCTTCCAAACATTTGTTTACTATCTCAGTTTGCCCATCAAATTGAGGATGATAAGATGAGCTATGAGCTAACTGAGTACCAAGACAAGAAAATAATTCTGTCCAAAAATTTCCAGTGAAAATGGGATCTCTGTTGCTTACAATAATCTTTGGGTTTCCATGTAGCTTTTGAATTGTTCCCATAAATGCAGTAGAAACTATACTGGATATAAATGGATGTGATAATGCACAAAAGTGTGCATACTTGGTAAGTCTGTCAACTACCACCATAATGACACTCTTTCCTTCGGACTTGGGTAATCCTGTGATAAAATCCATTGAAACCTCCTCCCAATGTTGGATTGGAATGGATAAAGGTTGTAATAGACGTGGGGTCTTAATTGTTTCAACTTTATTTTGTTGGCAAACCAAAAATTCTGCCACAAACTTTTGAATATCCTATTTAAGGCCATCCCAAAAAAATTACTTCTTAACCCTGTGGTAAGTTTTTAAAAATCCTGAGTTCCCTCCTAAGGGAGAAGTGTGCAATTCCATAAGAATATTTTGTTTGAGTTGGGAATTCTTACATAGGTATAAGTGATATTTTTACCATAATGAATCATTTTTCCAGCTAAATGTGTCAAATGTATGAGTGCCCACACTTCTTCATCATTGTTCCATTCCTCCCTTGCTTCGTTTATCCAATCTGGTTGGATAATAGAAATGGTGCACAACAATGCTTCCACATCCTCATCCTTTCTTGAGAGTGCATCTGCCACAACATTTTGCTTCCCTCTTTTGTAGATGATTTCAAAGTCATAACCCAACATATTTGTGACCCATGTTTGTTGCTATTGAGAGGATAATCTTTGTTCTAAAAAGTATTTAAGACTATCATGATCCATTTTTACCTTGAAGTGTCTTCCCATTAGGTAGGGTCGCCATTTCTTAAGTGCATGTAGTATTGCCAACATTTCCTTCTCATAAATAGCTTTGTGTAAATAATTTCCCTTGATTGGGCGACTTTCGAAAGCAATGGGTCTTTCATCTTGCATTAAAACAACACCAATTCCATTTCCTGAAGCATCACATTCCACAATAAAGGTTTTTGTGAAGTCCAGCGTAGCTAAGACCGGTGCTTGGCACATTGCCTCTTTAAGATGTTTGAAGGCCTTTGTTGCTTCTGGAGTCCATGAAAATGCATCTTTCTTCAATAATGTAGAGGTGCTGCTATTCTCCCATATTTCTTAACAAACTTGCGATAATAACTTGTCAACCCGAGAAATCTTCGCAGATGCTTTATGGATGTGGGGATTTTCCATTCCTTAATGGCTTTAATTTTGCTAGGGTCTACCTTAACACCTTCATGAGATACAATATGACCCAGATATTCCACCTCTTGTACTTCAAAGAAACATTTGGAGCTTTTTGCATATAATTGTTTCTCCTCCAATAGTTTGAGCACCTTGTCAACATGTTCAACATGATCCTTCCAAGACTTGCTGTAGATTAGTATATCATCAAAAAATACAGACACAAATTTTCTAAGGAAGGGTTTGAAAATGGAATTCATCAAACCTTGAAATGTAGAAGGTGCATTGGTAAGGCCAAAAGGCATGACCAAAAATTCATAATGACCCTCATGAGTTCTAAATGTTGTTTTCAGAATGTCTTTAGTCTTCATTCTGATTTGATGATATCCTGAATGAAGATCCAACTTGGTGAAGTAAATTGATCCATGCAATTCATCCAATAATTCATCAATGATAGGAATGAGAAATTTAACTTTAATAGTGAGCTTGTTGAGCTCCCTATAATCCAGACACATGCTCCATGATCCATCCTTCTTGTGCACCAATACTATTGGAGCAGAGAAAGAACTTTGACTAGGTTGATTATACCAACCTCTAGCATTTTTGCAACCATACGTTCAATTTCACTCTTTTGGGCATAGAGATATCTGTAAGGCCTGATGTTTGGAGGAACACTGCCTGGAATCAAATGAATAACATGATCATGATCACGAATAGGTGGGAGACCTTTGGGAGTCTCAAATACCTTGGAATGATTGTCCAAGACTATTTGGTGATCTGGATAAATAGATGATTTCGATGTGGGAACCTCTACTGAACATAATTGTGCAATTACGCCTCGTTGTTCCTTCTTTAGAAGCTTTGTCATACCATTAGAGCTGATTATCTTTCCTAGTTTCCCTGCAATACCCCTTAATTCAACTTCCTTTCCTTTCGCACAAAATTTCATGAAAAGTTCTTGAAAATTAAAAGCTATTGTACCCAAGGGTTGTAGCTATTGGACTCCTAGTACAACATCAACACCACCCATTGGAATGGAAAGCATTGGGCTATTCAATACATATTCTCCCATGGATAGCTTGATATTATGGCACTTTCCAGAGCAATTTATGGTTCCTCCACTTGCAACTATCACTTGACACTCTGGTGTTGGATATAGGAAGCAATTCAATTCCTTTGCTATCTTACAATGAATAAAATTATGGGTACTTCTCGAATCAATCAACACTATTACCTTTTTCTTCTTGATATGTCCTTCTATCTTGATAGTTTGAGGAGTGGTAATTCCATCCAATGCATTGCAAGATATGGTTGGATTCATTTCTTCTTTATCTAGGGCTTGTTCCTGGAGTATATCCTCTTCTTTTGACATTTCTTTTCCCTTTTCTTCCTCCTCTTCACAATCTATGTAGAATAATTTTTTCTCAGCACACTTATGGCCTTTAGTGTATTTGCTATCACAACTGTAACAAAGCCCTTTTGTTTTTTTTTTCTTCCAATAGCTATGGTGTCAAAATTGTAGGTTGTGGAAGGCTAAGGGCAACAACACTTCCATCTTTATAGTTGTGAGTGGTAGGCTTCCTGGTTGCCATAATTTTTCTTTCCATTTTTCTTGCTAACCTGAATGCCTTCTCCAATGAATTAGGTTCCCAAAGGCAAACCTCATGTTGGATATTATCCTTTAAAGTCCCTATGAACACATCAATCCTATGCTCCTCTGGAATATCTTTTACCCTTATGTTCAATTTTTGGAAGTCCTCAATGTGCTCCATCATTGAACCCTTTTGTTTGAGATTTATCAATTGGCTAAAAAAGGTGTTGCTTTTTGTATCCTCATAGTGTGCTATCATTTCTTCCGTAAAAATTGCCCAGGTGAAAATTTGTTTACGAGAGCAAAGCCATCGATACCATACAAACTGATTTGGTTCAAAATATAAAGTCGCAAAACGTACCTTTTGTGTGTTTTGCACATTACGGAGATCAAAAAATTGCTCCATCTGTAGTATCCATGTTTCGGGATCCTTGCCATCAAACTTCCTCATATCTATTTTTGGAACATGGTGGGTCTTCAATCCAACATTAGAGTCTATGAAATCATGATTAACATTTCTTTTGTTCTCATCATGATTTTCCTTTACTACCCTTTCACCATTAGTGACCATTTCTTGTAGCAACTTATTCAAATTTATCTTCAACCCTTCCATCTTATCGTCCATGCCATTCATCTTAGCATCCATCTTAGCATCCATGCCATTCATCTTAGCTTCCATGCCATCCATCTTAGCTTCCACGCCATTCATCTTAACTTTCATGCCATTCATATTAGCTTCCATGCCATTCATCTTGGCTTCATTTACCTTTAGTGAGAGTGAAATTTGTTGTACTTGGTCTTGTAAATTTGATAGCATTTCTTCGTCTTCTTCATGAGTCATGCTAGAGCTTTCAGGTTGCTTACTAGGTGTTTCCATTTTCTTTCTTCGGGGCATCAATTAATGCTAATAATTCTTCACTATTCCCTTTGAATTCCTTCAAACTAATTTTTCAAACCAATCTTATGCAAAATTTGGAAAAAACTACACACATTTTTTTCACTTTGTAAGAGCTCGATATTGAATTTGTTGTATCTCTATAATTGTGGATCTTGAATATCTAAAATCTCGTTCTTGGTAGCCTTTTAAGTCCTCTTTCTAACCCCACAAGTCTGATCAATATTGGATTCTCCAAGGAAGAGTTATGCCAATTCTCCCATGGTGGCCTGATTATAGACTAGTTCTGTAGAGCGAACTTGTATGACGTGCCACGTGTCACTGTTTCGACCTTAGTATCTAAAACTGATACACAGAAGACTAAAGGCTGTCTTCTTTATGAAACTTCTGATGAAATTTCAATCTGGTGCTCAAAAGAAAAGTTATGATTATTTTCCCAAGGTCACCTGTTTGGAATGTAATTCAAGAGTCTGCAAAAATCCTAACTTCCTCAGATCATATCTCCGCAAATATAGTGATACAAGCTCTGAAATTTGGACTTGAAGTTCAAAACGATTTTGTCTCAAATGGGTTTTTTTTGTAGCTTCTGAAACGTTGCAGAAAAAAAGTTATAGTGAAAATGCCACGATGACTTGTTTGGCACAACGAAACCCTAGAATCCAAAGCTCTAATACCAAATGTTAGGAAACCAGCTCACAAAAAGATAGAAAAGATAGATCAACGCCTTAGAATTCAGCCTCTTCGAGGGGGCAACCTCTTTTAAATTACACAAATGAACAATTCTTGGATAATACAAATGGCTAAACCTCCCTTATATATATAGGAGTCTAAGGGGTCACAATATAATCAAGTCGACATAACAGTAATAACATAAGGGCACAAAAATAACAATGGTGGGTTTCTATGGGGCATACTAATAACAATATGGGACAATATGGGCACAATGATAACAATAAAGGATACAATGACAATATTAATGGGGGAATCACTAGTGTTATAGGGGCCTACCAATAAATCTTCCTAACTATGGGGGAATGGAAACATTGCCAACTTTTGGACTACGAACAACTTCCCTTCAAGTGTTGAATCCACCACAATTATGGGCACTTTATGTGGGATTGTAAAAAAGTTAAGTCTAATCAAGGGGAAGCATCTCAATTCTCGCAAGAGGAATAATGTCAAACATAGAGAAGAGGGGATAATAGAAGGAACCATGCTTCAATTAAATCAAAAGCACCTCAAAGAAATTCCCCTCCCTCATCTTCCAACCCTTTTGAGGCTCTGCAGCCTTGGAAGGCTAACCATTTGACGGATTCAGAGGACCATAAAACTTTGTTAGAAGGACAGGAAAATGGAATTGAAGTTCAAGAAGATGTGGAGATTCTAAAGTTTCCAAAGGCAGGTAAGGATAATGAAGCAACTAATGTATTTGAAGGTTCCTCTATAAACCCTAGCCCTAAGGTTCAAGGTATTTCAAATACAAAATCTTTTGAATCTAGACCAATCTTGTGTCAGATTCATCCAATGGACTCTTCTACTTTTGGGCCAACACTTCCTCCTGGAAGCCCCAAGAACATTATCACAAGAAATTACTCCCATCCTCCAAGCAGGCAGGATGAAGATAACAACCATGAAACATAAAATACTGCTAAAAGAAGAGGTAGACATTAAAAAAAGGATCTAAGGGAAAATGAGGAAGAACTCAATAAGAAGCTAGGCAACCAACCTCAAATATTGAATATTTCAAAATCTTAATGATCCAAAGGGATAATAAGATAAACAGAAGGAATTAATAAATATCATCCTCCCTTGAAAACATGTTTAAGTTAATATCATGGAACATAAGGGGAATGGGTAGCCCCAAAAAATCCCTCTCAATAAAATATTTGGTTAAAATATAACATAAATTTTGTTTTTTCAAGAATCAAAACTAGACGAATTTGAGCTCATGGAGGCATCCAAGATTTTTTGGAAATATAGTAATAACATACCTCCGATTTCCAGGGGAGCCTCTTGAGATATTGGTATCTTTTGGAATAGTTCATATTTATCAATGGTAAACTTTCATAAATATCATCATTGGATAACAGTAATATTAGAGGATAAGGCCTCGAAGGAAAGATTCAAGATTTTGAATATCTATGCTCCCGTTGTATATAGTGAAAAGGTAGAACTTTGGGACAATCTAATCTTGCTGAAATGACTCTAGCATCAATATTTTATCATTGGAGGAAATTTTAATACAACACTATATGCAAGTGAAAGAAAGGGATGCTCCTCGATCAAAGATCCATTTAGAGATAAAATGGACAATTTATTAGCAGAGTGGGATCTACTCAACATAAAAGCCTCTAGAGGAAAATAAACTTGGTCGAAAATAAAAATTGGAACATCCCACATTGTAGCTTGGATTGATCAATTTATAATTCATAGTTCTTGGCTTCTAAAAGGTATGGATGACTCCTCCTTCATTTTGGCTTTAGGCGAATCTAATCATCACCCCATTCTATTAGATATTGGAGAAAAAGAAAATTTGGGTCCCATTCTCTTCATATTCAACCCAAGTTTGATGAAAGAGGAAGAGTCATGGATATTATAAAAAAGGTTTGGAACTCTCAAGTTTTGGGCTCCCCATCCTTTGTATGGGAATCAAAATTGGAAGTTGTCAAAATCGCTCTTTGTTAGTGGGAAAAGGATTCCTACGTCCCTCTTGGCAAGCATAAAGAGGCCATAGTCAAGGAAATAGAACATCATATGGTAATCATGGAGAATAGTGAGATAGAGGAATGGCATGTGAAGAAAGAAAAGGAATTAAATTTTCTTTATTTTTAAGAAAGCAAGAAGGAGGAGGAGTTTTGGCAACTAAAATCTAGGAGTATTTAACTTAAGGAAGGAGATAAGAACATGACTTTTTCCACAAGAAAACAAAGTCAAAGTACCTTAGAAACAGAGTTAGAGAAATCACGCTAGAAGGTAAAGAAAAAAGTACTTCCTTCTCTGAAATTAAACATGAAGTTTTTATTCATTTCCAATCTCTTTATGCTACATCTAGTGATCTAGATTATGCTAATGTTAAAGGCTTCCTATCATCCTTTCTCCTTGAAATATTAGAAATAGAAAATTAACAACTTGTTAAGGAAATTGAAGAAAAAGAGGCAATTGAGGCAATTTGGTTTATGGACCTTGATAAGGCTCCACGACCAGATGGATTTCCTATCAGCTTTTATAGAGATTTATGGTCAAAGATAAAAAAATATCTTATCATAATGTTAAATTGGACCAAGAACATATGCAAGGTGGGGGAAGCACAAATTCTCCTTCCTTTCTTGCATTCTAAAAGAATCTAATCTGGTAAAATTTTCACGCTTTCGTCCTATTTCGCTTTGTAATGCTTCTACAAAATTTTATGCAATATCATTGCAAGTAGGTTGAAGAAGGTTTTGCCCAAGTTAATATCAGAAAATCAGGGTGGATTCCTCCAGCAAAGGTATATTTTGTACAACATTATTCTTATTCATGAGGCTATCCACTCAAGAAAGGAAAGGGGAGAACTAAGATTTGTTATCAAGATGTGCATAACAAACACCTTTGATCAGGTGTGTCACTCTTTTCTTTTTGTCATTCTTGAAAAGCTTAGATTTTCTTTTCAATTCATCTATTGCATCAAAGCTTGCATCAGGTCCCTGTGGATCACCCCTTTAATAAATGGTAGGTCTAATCCCTCTTTTAAATCCTCCATAGGTCTTCATCAAGGTTTCCCTCTCTCTCCTTTTTTGTAAATTATAGTGGAAAGAAAGCTTAAGAATAAATCTTGAGAAGGCCAGGATAAATGGTTATTTGTCGGGAATAAGCATTGCTAGAAATGTTAAAGAAATAAACCACGCCTAGTTCGTGCGTGAAATAATTCTTCTAGGAGGGGCCTCCAAAATCATTGCCAAAAGGTTCAAAGTAATCTTAGATTTATATCTCAGCCTATTTAGAGGTCTGGTAAATAAAAGGAAGATATAACTTTATGGGTGGAATTTTTTAGATTTGACTTTGCAGGAGATTGCTATTTCCCTAGACTTCTCGAGTAATATTGACTATAACTCTTTCAAATATTTTCGCATTCCAATTTCATTGGGGTCATCCTTCAGGGAAGGTTGGGAGGAAATAATTCGGAAACTAAAAAAGAAGATCCAAGGCTCGGGAGCAATGTGGTTAAATCTCGCTGGAAAATCCACACTTATTAAATCTGTCTTATATGCTCTGCCAATTTATCTCTACTCGGGCCTTTTGACTCTAAAGAGTACACTCACTCAAATTTTGGAAATTCTTACAAAATTTTCTTTTGCAAGTTGGTAAAAAAAGTGACTGGAAATTTCACCCACTAAACTGGAATATAGTTCGCCTCCCAAAAGAGTTTGGAGGTTTGGGAATAAAATATCTCATGTACATGAACTTTTCCTTATGTGAAAAAATTGTATGGAAACTAATATTAGACTCCAAAGAGTGGTGGAAGTTAGTTTATTTAAAGAAGCACTTTCATAAATATAGAATATTAATGGAATAAAATGTTTAGTGGGAATGTATGGGATCAAAGATATTGCAATTTTGTAGAGAAGAAGCTCCCCTCATAATTAGTAATCTTAGATGGTTTGCAAGAATTGGAGGCAGGATCAATCTCTCGAAGGAAAAAATTCCCTCAACGTCACTATCCTCGGTGCATAATGGGGCAAGTGTTCTGGTGGAATGGATGAGAAGTAATTTCATTTAAATATTAAAAGATATATCATCTTGGGATGTTTTGGGCATGTGGATAGATTGAATTTTCCCAAGTCTCATGGATCAGATGATTCCCCACTAGAATTCCTTTTTTCCTCTTTTGAAAGGACTTGCTCCCATATCTCAAGACTCAGTGGACTCATGCTTATGGCATCCATATAGGTCTTGACAATATTATGTTAAAGAAGGATATAAAATTTTGTTGAAAAGGCTCCCCCACACTCCCCCTGTTGAAAATTTGGAAAAATATTTGGAACGAGGACACTATCTTGAAGGCCAATTCCTTTTATTGGGCGTTGATCCATGGAAAAATATTAACCATTGAAAATATCTGAATGAGGAAACTTCAAGGTCCTTCCTGATTTGCATTATGTAAGTCTGAAGAACAATCGATCCAACGTTTATTTCAAGGTTGACCCTTTTCTTTTTTTGTGTGGAAATCAACCTTTGATAAGCTCTATCTTGTTAATTCCATTCCTCAAAGTTGGTAATTTTTTTTTTACTCATGGAAGTGTACTTTTCTAAATGACAAAATCAAATCTTCCTTGGCTCAATGGTTATGGGTTCATTGCCAAATTTCTATGTTTGGATAGAAAGAAATTGTGTGGTATTCAAAGAAGGGACTCCTTCTCATCTCAGAGCAACCATAAAGGCTTAATGTCTCCTCTTAGAATATATCTATGCTAAGGGTATAAAAGATTCGTATCAAGAGGACTTGTCTCCAAAAGAAAAGAGTTGGATCAAAATCTCAGTCCTGTTAGATCATGTTGTCAGCTTCATTTTGTGGCCTAGGGATCAATACTTAATTCGATTAAGGATGGGAGTCGAAGAATTTCAAGTTTGGAAGAATAGTCAATCATCTGTTATTATGTGCTTTGATGGGGCTTCAAAAGGAAATCTAGGGGCGAAAGGAGTGGGAGGGGTGATTTTTAGCCCTGAAGAACAAGAGGTGCACAACTTCGCTTGAGGTCTTGGAACTGCAACAAACAACCACGAAGAATTATGGGAACCTTGGAAATGATTGGATATAACATTGAACAAAAGAATCAAGAAATGAATAATTCTTGGGGACTCAATGGTTTTTATTAGAAGTATCTCCAAGGAAATATCTGGAAGCCTCCCAAACCTTCCTTCAATAATTCAAAGGACTACCCTCTAGTGTTCAAAATTTTAAAAATATCCTTTCAACATATACTTACAAGTATGAATGATGAGGGAGATAAATTAGCCAATCTAGGCTCCCATCTTAAACAAGGAAAGATAGACTACCAGGACAAATCAAGTTTTTGGGCTCTAATCCCATAATTACAATTAAGATTAATGTGGAAACTTAGGAGGTCGCATTGTCTGAAATACACAAATATCAAATCCAAGAGAATAAATTATTTTTTCTAGGTTGATTTCCACCTCTTTGGGAAATTCGTCATTGGAGGACATGCACGTGGCTGAAATTGATCATATACATTGCAACTTGTGTATGGAGGAGGCACCATATGGGGTAATTAGCATGGAGAACAATGTAGTATTTATGTATTACAGTCCCTTCACTTGATATCAAGGATCTACTAGAACCTCTTGAAGGCTTGGAAATTTAGTATGCCTAAGAATTCCATCTATGTGAGGGCATCCAGTATGGAAGAAAAATATATATGGAGATCTCAATAGTGGATCAAATTAATGTGTTTCCATGGTGAGAGCCACCATTTATGAGTGTATGCACTATTAAATAGTGTAAGCATAGGTGGATTTTTATAGTTACCTTCCCTTTGTGTTCTTTTGTTTCTCTGTGTAATTGGGTCACATTGATGGAGAGTCATGATTCCACTATGGAATTATCTTTATGGAGGAAATTTGCAAATAAGTTTTTCAAAATCTTAATGGGAATGTAAAAATCAGTCATTAGAATATTATAATTTATAGAGAAGGAAACATATGAGTGGTCTAAGTTGATGGATCATAAAATGGAATGGCTTGAAGCTTGTATGGAGAGGAGGATCGTCAGTTTGTAGACAAATATTTTTCTATTGAAATCAAGGTTCCATGAATTTTAATGGAGTGCTAGGGATGTCAACGAGAAGGACATTCCCATCCGATATCCGAATCTTCCAGAAGTTGGAGCCAACAAAGCACCATCAGGATATGGACATAACCATGGAAATCAGGTAGCAAGAGGAAATTATTTGAAGGTAGACTCCTTTCGAGAATTTTAGTTAATCATGAATTATGTTTTGAAAATTGAACTTTTTTGGGGGGAATTTTTGTAAAATCTATGGGAGACAAGAAAGCCTAGGGACACAAGAAAATTTTGTTATGGTTGTGATGGAATTTTGAAGCAGGCAAAGTTAAAGAGGCATGTAACTAGTTCCGCCCATGAAAATTGTTACTGCTCAAACTAGCAGGGGGCCTAAAAGGGACTCCTAAAGGGACAACTCATATCTTAACAGTAACAATGGAGACTTAGCCCACTGTCACCTCAGCTAAGACTCCCCACTCTTTACAGACTTTCACCAATGGGAGGAGACCTGGTATATGGAAATTCACTTGTGAAGGATGAATCCAAAAATGGATGTGAAGTGACCTTAATGATACTTTTCCTAGAACGAGGTTAAGAATGGAGCTTGCTTTCTCTTCAAACAAGGTACAAATATTTCTAGGAGAAGGAGGTAATGATTTAAGGGTTAGGTTTAAGGAATGTGTCTTGCAAGGTGTTATAAAATATTTTTTCACATATGATCAATCAACCTCCTAATGGGATCATTCATATCTTATTCCCCCTTTACATCATCATTGCACAAAACCCTATGTAGGACTATCTCATTCCATAGAGTTTATTCCCTAAAATGAAACATTTGAGCCAGTTTTAGGACCAACTCACCCTGGCATCTTGCTAGACAACGTTCACCTATAGATTTCTCCACTGTGGCCTGCGTTGATCACCTACAGGTTGCTCCCCTTTGCACCTGCGTTGGTTCTAGAAATTCAGGAAAAAGAGAGAGAATCCTGAAGCCTCGATTTCCAGAAGCTTCTAGGAATCGCCCTGCCTGCCGGGCGAGGGCGCGGGCGGCCTGGGTGGCGCCTGCACGAGGGCACCCAACCTCCCATCAAGAGTGGATCTCAATCCCAAGATTGGTAAAAGGATAAGAAATCCAAATTTACCTCACTCCTTTATATATTTACAGCCTTCCATATGCAAAGGGTTGATTTTTGGAGAGTGATTCTACCCTTATGTTGTTGTTGTGAGAGTTGTCCTTTCATGCATTTAGGGTGATTGGAGGTACACTTTGTGACAAAGGAAGGAGAAGTCAACAACTTGGAGGAGCTCTTCTACAAGATCAACACCTATTTGTGGTTGTAACTAACTCCATTTATATCAATACAAAGAGTGCCTTTGTTTTCCTATATGTGATGCCACTATTTCATATATTTCAATACCACGTTGATCTGTTGTATGAAGTAGATAGATGATGCTACATAGATCTCGTAGTTTCTTGGCTTGCATTGTCTGGTTGTGTAGGTTCTAATTTTTGCAGCTGAATCTAGGATTGGAGAATTCAAGCCAAAGAAGGAGAAAAACATATGACATATTCCAAGTAGGTTTCATCCCATAATCTACTTACTTTAAGGAAAACATTGGGTCCTTTGTCATTCTGTTGTTCTAGGTTAGCCACTAGACCTAGGGGAGATATTTATGTCTGCAGTCATAAATCCCGCATAACAAATTAGCGACCATATTAGGGAACGATGTATTCCCTTGGTGGTTTCTTTGTCCATTATGTTTGATTTACCTATTTTATAGACCTTTGTTGCTTTAATAAACCAAGAACATACCTAGGAAGTGATTGCATTAAGTCTTGTTTGCAATTTTTGTGTCATAATCCTCTTTCCCAGAACCAATGCACCCTTTAGTCTACTGACAGAGTATTGTACCCCACCTGGGCCCTCTCTGTGCCTGTGTTGAAAAGCACTGGTGCCTCTTCTGCAACTGTGTTGATCCCGATTTTTGCACAAAATTTTCGTTGTTTTCTCAGTGTTGCTTTGATCAACCTACTTCCAGCTGACCTTACCAGAGTCTTTAGTGTCTTGTGGCCTCTTTGAAGCCTCCATTTGGTTTGTAGTTGTGTTTGATTGCCTTTAGGAAGAATTGGTTTCAATTTTTCTTTGTTCTTATCATTAGGTCACTTGCAAACTTATTTTGTTTGATCATTGATCGCTTGGATGAATTGTTGTTCTAGTCCTCCTTCTAAAAAGTGCATTTGAATAAGTGATTAGACTTTAAATCTTAGTTTTCCTCATCTTTTAAAATTAAGTGTGGTGAAAAGAAAAAATATTGCATTGGCATTTAAGATTTTTGCAACTATATTGACTTAGGAAAAGTTGCATAAAAAGGGATTTTCACTGAGAATCTTGTTTGATGCATTTTCTATGCTGCATATTGTTTGTCTCTTCGCTTCCTTATCTAGATTTTCATTGAAGAGAAGGATTCCATTTCCTCATGCTAGATTTTCATTTTAGGGAATTCAGGTAAATTTCTGGTGAGCCATAAAATTGAAACTTATTTCAAGATCAAATTAAAATTTACTGAATCAACCTAAGGAGCATTTGTAACATTAACGCAAACACATAGAGGTCTAGGTTAGAGACATGTTTGAGCATCATTAAATGTAGGAATTGTCATTGTTTTTCGGTGCTGCATCCCAGGGGTGAAATCCCATTCCATGTATGTGAGTGTATAGGATCGTACTCCACGTACCTTTATGTATATTGGTGGCGCTCCACATACATAAAGTATATGGGAATGCTCTCATCGAACGGTTCTGCATTAGACAACACTGCTACAGATTGCACTCCCATGTAGCATCGCGTATATTTTGGGAGTCCCCAATAGGTTGTTATTCATCCATAGGTAACAGAGTTTTCCACCTTGTATACCGTGATACATCGAACACAACATTCAGGGAGAATGACTGTCGTATGTTAAGTCCTTGGTTCGCCACGATGTATATTGCAGTTAACAGTTACTTGGTAATCCTTTATGCTTAGATTACCCTCTTTTTATTTATTTATTTTCGTGTTAATAAAATTTACTATCCAACGTGGAACAACAAGATCACTCACTCCATCGTTCGCGTAGAATGCAAAATAAGCCTCCTCTTCCACCAGAGGCTACTCCTAGCCATCTTCAGAAGCATAAAAGAACACAAACTACCTAATCGAGAAACTTGGGAACTACTTCTAGACCTCCTCTTGAATATGATCAACCAGAATAATTTGTCCCCTTGAGTACCAAACCCGAGGTTACATCTACTCTTGTCAGTGAAACTGACACAAACAATACTGAATTACCTAAAACTTTATTCCCTGAGGTTATACAATCTGACCTTCCTGAGTCAGAAACTTTATTTCCTAAGCTCATCAAACTTGAGGAGCCTCAGTCATATTTACCTATTACTTCAGGTATATCATCTTCTCTTCCTTTGTTGTAGACATATCCGCCTATTATATATCACGGCTCTGACAGTGAATCACTTCCACCTAGACTTGTGAGTATTGAGGAGATCCCATAAGAAGAGCCTCATCCTTCTACTAATTTGGAGGGAATTTTCCTTTATCCATCACATCCTACTCTTCCTCTTCCACCTCCCGTACAAACACCTTTACCTGATTGTTTTCACTCACACGTGAATTTCACGTGGAAATCTACATTGGGATTATTGACCATGACTGAAAATGATATGGATTACTAGCCTACATCTACCACTATGGCTGAGACACCAAATTTTGCTTCCGCATCTATGTTTTCAACATCACCAGAGGTACATCTGTATGGTGGCATGTTTATCCCACCAGGTTATCAGTCCTTATCTGGTACCTTCTCTGGTTCATCTTCTAGTTTATGGATATCCTCCATGTCTTCCACTTTAGGAATTCCATCTGGTGTTTCTCTTATGAGTGTTTCTCAACTTTCTCCTTCTCCTCCTCCTACACCGATAGTTTAACAATAGGTTGGCCCTTATGTTAGTGGGCAAGGTCCTCTTCAACAACCTAACTATCCTTATGTTAGGTACCCTTCGCTTGGGGGGAAGTTGCCTCCATCATCCCCTCCCCCTTTGGCAGGGGGGGAACATGTTGTTGGTATACCTCAAATTGGTAACCAACCTTATTATGGTCCTTCTTATCCTGGGATGGCTACTAGTGTTTGGCAACCTACTTTGTCCATTCAACCTGATTTGATGTTGGGTTCATTGTTTGTTTCCCAACCTGTGTCATCTTCATCTCAAGTTCATATTCCTTAATCTGTACCTCAACAAGCTCAAATTCATGTAACACAACTAGTGCAGGCTACAATCGCATCTCAACACGTTCCTTCAATATCTGGTACCTCTCAGGTCCAACTTACTCAACCTTTACAAGTTCCTTTACAATCTCAATCGCTTACGTAAGGTATTCCTAAGATTCCAGTAGGACAAACTGTGTATGGCATGGCACAATTTCGATCGAACCCTCTTTATCATGGGACAATGAAAACTCCCATTGGGAAATAATATAGACCTTATCATGGTATTCCTTAGGTGCCTTTTTAAGGAAAACAAATTCATGGTTACCCTAGGGCTGGTCAACAAGGTCACTTTTATTTTGGCTATCAGAATCCTCCTTATTCTAGTACCTAGGTTCCTTATTACGAGAACCCTCCTTATCTAGGAATGCAATTTACTGTTTCCCAGGATATTCCTTCACATCCAGTTCATCCTTTGCCTGAATTTAATCAGCAGTTGCCTTTTGTGGCCACTCTCGAGTTTCCAGATTTGACTTAGCTCACCAACGACCCCATCGCTCATTCGTCTTGGTGGCCGATTATTCCTACCAAATTGCCTTATGATATCCCTAAATTTAATGGGAATCCAATAAAAGATACGTCGACGCATGTCATGATGTATCATCTATGGTGTTCATCAAACTCCCTTAATGATGATTCTATTCAACTTCATATTTTCTAAAGAACGCTTACGGGTACCGCTGCTAAATGGCATATTGAGTTACCTAGAGTTTCATTCCATGATTTGAGCACCTTAGCCACAACCTTCCTCATGCATTTCTAGTTTCCCATCAGATACAAATCTGGAATGGAACTGTTAACCAACTTCAAACAATCTGATTCCACTCACATTTCATATCACATTCATGAGTGGAGGCATCATTGCCGGTTAGTAAAAACTTATGTTCCCAATCAATTGATTACAGAATGTGTTGGGTATGGAGCCTGCTTATCTTCTTTATTTAGAGGTATCACCACATTGGAACCCATTTTGTAATGTGGCGGCAACACCGCCCGTAAAATGTACGCTGCAAGGGGGGTCCAGGGGGGAGCAGTTGTGATCTTTGGGAGCCCCCCCGGCAGGGGATTGGGGGCAGTGCCCCCGAAGCTAAAAATAGATGTAAAATTGCCTTGTAAAATGTTGCAATTTCATAGTCAATCTAGGCATTTCATTAGATGGAGATCTAACGGTAGAAGTTATGTTTAAATTAGGGTTTTTTTCCCTAGAAGGCAACCCCTCACTATATATGAGGGAATTGTATTGCGTTTATGTAGATTTGTATTCTTAGTGAGGAAAGGAGAGGAGATTGACAATGAAGAGGGTATTACAACAGACTTGCTGTAGGTTGTATCTCTTCATTTTGCTGGATAATATAAAAGGAAGGACTGATTGTTTCTCCGTGGACGTAGCCCAAATTGGGTGAACAACGTATATCTGTGTCTCTCTTGTTTTATGCATTTTTTGTGTTTATATTTTTGCAATATATTTTATGTGTTCCATTTCTCTGTAATATATAATTTTTTAACATAATGGTTGACCAAATATCTGTTGGCACCCATAAAAAAAGATGTGGCCAAAGGTGGAGTCATGACCGAAGAACAAGTAATTTCTCATGCGCAATATTTGTATCTGGTTTATACCAAATCTGACACGTTCTATGATAAGATATCGAATGCTCCAGGACCTTCTAATATTGTTCCTCCTCCGCCTGGTAAAGAACCTCATGCTGCTGGTGGCATTATTGGTTCTGCTAGCTTGCAAACGACAAGTAAACCATCTGGTATTTCTCCACCCACATCTGCTCAAAACCCTCAATCCCATCCTCCTACAACTTCTGCTTCCGAGATAAATGTCGTTTCATTTGATAAAGGCAAGTCTCAATAACAACTTGGAAGCAAGAAGAAAGGAAAAGGTAAGAAAAATAATGATACCTCTCTGCAGGATAAACAAACAAATCAGTCTTCTGATGAGAAACGAAAGCCTCAATATCCTTGCTTGATTTGCAACAAGGAACACTTTACACGTGATTGTCCTCATCGCACTGAAGTGAATCAATTTCTTAAGTCCTCCACTTCTCTTGCAGTGTTGACTGACCTATTTCCTAATCAAGAGACTCATATGGTTGCTCGGGACCCATCTTCCTCTAACACAGTTTTGATGTTTTCCTCTTCAAAGCTAAGATCTGATTTTTTGGTAGCTACTCAGAACAAGTATTATGGTAATGTGAATCCACCGAATGGTCAGGCTACTGATCAACCTGACAATTTGGTACCATCCTCGTCAGATCCCACTCCACCATCGATTCCTTCTGAATTGACTATTAAACCTCTAAAGGGCATTATTCATAAGTCATATTTCAACCCTCGCACAAGAGTTTCTTAGAATTATAATGTATTTGAAGACTTGGCTCAGTATCCATCGACTATGTCAACTCTTGAGGTGTTGCATAACTGCCTTGCTCAAAATAAGGCTTTACTTTCAGCTATCGAATGTGTGGATCCATCAAATTCCAAGCTTGTTGTTTTCTCCCATCAAAACTATACCCCTTGGATTCCAGCTCAGTTAGATTTTATAATCCAAGTCATCGTCTATGGTAAGAGTATTCATCATTCTATCATGGATGAGGTAGCCTTGACTTGTATTATGTCCATGTCTTGCTAGAAGGCGATTGGTTCTCCTCAACTGAGTTAGTCGCCTACTATATTGAAAGCCTTTGACAGGAGAACATACAAACCTTGTGGGATTTTGAATTCCCTCCAAGTTGAACATGGGGGCAAAATTGTGTCCATAGAAGTCAAAGTTATTGAAAGACCGCTTGATTAAAATCTTCTATTGGGATGTACATGGCTTTATGCCATGGTCTCTGTCATTTTGACTTACTTTCATATGATCGCTTTTCCTCATAAAGGCAGGATTGTAGACATATACCAACTCACCTTTTTTGCCTCTGATTCACATGTTACTCGAAGTGTCTTTCTTGTAAGGGAAAATCTATAGTGATATTAGCATGTCGGGGTTGGATTATTGAAGGATTATTCACTTACGGGAACCTTTTCACTCCCTCCTCCTCTCCTTCTCAACAGCTCAGCTTCGGTAGCCTATATCAACATGATATTGTCCTCTACTATCTTGGTCGATCGATGGATAGTACTAGGTGAAATTGAAATCCAAAGTTTTGGTGACTGAATGCCACTAAGCCCCATTGAGCTAGATTACAAATCCATTTATTCGTCTTGTGCGGTTTCTTCATTTGATTCGCTTAATTGGGTAGGCAAATCATTGGATTATGGTACGTCTTCCGATCCTTTCTTGTGTGTATTCCCTACCGATGAAAGCATCATGGACGATGCGCCATGGGACAAACATCACCATTGTTCCTCCTTACCTGATTCCATTGAGGATAACCTTAGTGATGTATATTTACCTAATTCTGTCGAGCCTTGTATGCATCCTGTTATCGTTGTTGATCCTTTTTTCAAATGGGGTATCGACTTCATGACATGTAACCCTCACTCGGACGAGGGGCATGGTTATATTATTGTCGCAGTTGGCTACTTTACTAAATGGGCCAAGGAAATTCCTAGATTTAACAACACTGGAGAAACAACTGCGTACTTCTTTTTCAACCATGTTATCACACGGTTTAGTGTTCCACAAGAAATAGTTACGAATCGTAGAAAACATTTCTGGAATCATATGTTGACCAAACTAACTGCTAAGATGGGACTTTTCGATGAAAGTTACACTCCCTATTATCCTTAGGCTAATGGGTAGGTTGAGGCCATCAACAAAGTTCTTAAGATGATGCTTCAATGCATGGTAGGGGTCAACAAATCCAACTAGCATTTAATTCTTTATGCTGCATTGTGGGCATACCGAACTTCAGTAATGACTACTACCGGATTTACACCCTTTCAGTTGGTGTATGGTCTGGAAGCTATCTCCCCAAGTGAATGCAAATTTCCCTTATTGAAATTAGCTTTCAAAATTATTCCTACCACTTCCATAGAGGAGGAACATATTTTACATCTAACTCATTTGGATGAAACCCGACGCAATGTTGTTATAGCTACTAAAGCTCATAAAAGATGCATCAAGCTGTAATATGACAAAAGTGTCAAGCTTCATGTCTTCTCGGAAGAAGACCTTGTTCTTTTGTATGACCAGGAGTCTAATAAGTTAGTTTCAGGGAAGTTTCAACCCATGTTGTTAGGTCCATACATTGTCAAGCGAGTCCTTGCAAAAGGGGCCTATGAGTTAGTATATTTTGAAGGAATTCCCTTAGTGCATCCTAGAAATGGGTTGTACCTCAAAAAATACTATGTTTGATCTCAAGTGTAGTTTTCACTGTGTACATATTGTCTATAGGTGTGTTGAGTGTGTCTTTTTAGAGTTTTACATGATTTCTATTAATTCCCTTTTACGTTTCGTTTGAAAATGTCGATATCTCTTGAAAACTTTATCAGTTATGTTGATGGTTCCAATTGTAGTACTCAGAATTTATCTTCTGGAGCATGGGCTATCTTTGCTCCAAATGGCGAGTTAGTGAGTCTGCAAAGGATTTGTATTGCTCGCTCCACCAAAAACATCATTGAGTATAACGTAATGGTCGAGCTACTGTCTGATGCTATTGCACATGGTGTCCGTCGTTTGGTCATCAGACTTGACTCACAACTCGTAGTAGTACAACTTGCTAGTGTGTATTCAAGTAGAAGTTCCACCATCTTATGCATGGTGTTAAGGATTTCATTTTTCATTGGATTCCATAAATTAAATTGTCAACTAGAGTTCGTAAACTTTCAGTTGCAATGCATTTTGGTTCAGATTCAAATTTAATCTATATAATTCTAATGCAAAATGGTAAACTCTATGTCTAATAATCAGACCCAGAATTGTTGAAGTGAAGAAGGTTGTTTCATTGTATTCTAAATTACCATTAATGAGATCTATTTTCTATTCAAAACTCAAATTACCATTTCGTTCTTAAATACGATATATTTAACTCAAAAACTCATTCAGAAATAAAATGGATAACTATCACTAATTATGTTCTCAAACCAATTTAACATTAACCCTATTAAGAACCAATGCACATGCTAATCCTTGGGGTACTATGAACTAAGAGTAAACTCAATGATAACTCAAATCAATCCTTATGTGCTACTTAATTCAAAGCAAACTCAGCATTTAAAATACATAACTGGAAATTTCCTAACTTAGAACTACTCTGAATCAACACACACAACTTCAAGTTATCTAATGATAAAAATAAACAAATCTAATTAAAGATTCTTACAAAATCAAACAAATAATCAACTATCTATTCAAATGTTTATTGCACTATGATTTAAGTAAATCTCACACAAGAAATCAAACAACTATACTATAAATGACATACAATTCCTGAAGCATTAACACACAATCTATTCTAAAAAATATACTATGTCTCTAATCGATTATGACTATTCAAACAAATCATAAGCTACAAGAGTCTCATGCCACTAATATATAAATTCACAAGCAATGAAACACTTCCATTCAATACAAGAGATTCAATTTAAAACATAAGAATTTACTCCTTCAGAAATTCATTTTAAATCGAAACTTCCTTTTCCAACATTCATGAATTTGGAAGAGTAATCACAAAGTTAACATGTACAAAGTATGCTCATAACAATGTTGCATGACTAGTGAAGACTCAAAAACATTAGACTTGTTGTCTTTAACTCGAATCTATGAAAACATTTGAAAGAAACTTAAGTACGAAATTAAGTGCAGGAATTTTGTAAGTCACTAATGAAAGCAAATGAGAAATTAAGTGCAGTTCTATATACTGAATAGAAACACACTTCCTACACACTAAAATGATTGTAGGACTCAATAAAGGCTCATGGTAGGTCCTTTCCACAACCTAGAGAAAGCCTAAGATAATTCAATACTTGCAGATTAAAGATACATGAATGCTTAAATAAGAGTGAAAGTTGGGCTTGCTTCGAGGAGAGTTAGCTGAAGACCAAGAGGACGAAGAGCTAGGGTTTCAAGCTTCTGCAAGTGTTGAACTCCATGGAGGGGCTTAAAGGGGGGAGCTCCACTCCCTCCTACAATCAGGTCGTGGCCAACCGAGGTAAGAAACCAATAGAAACTGTCAGAGGTCCTTTAGGAGTAGAGAAAAGGAACATGGAAGAGGAACATGATTTAACCAAAACAAGTGAGGACAATAGAACAAAAGACAATGAGGAAGAAGACAAGAAACAGGGAGCAGAAAATAAAGCGCAAAAGGGGCCATGTAAACCCAAGGCTGAGGTTACACCCAGAGTAGTTTTAAATGATCCTGCTCTGCAAGTGCACAGGGACCACATGCGGACCTATGCTATCATTTGTAAATTCATGGGATTATGGCCCACAGAAAAGGCACTACAAGCATGGATTAAATACCACTGGAAACCAAAAGGAGGCATAGATATTACATCTTGGGTCAAATGGTTTCTTCACTGTGGTCTTTACTAATATTGAGGACAAAGACAGGGTGTTTGAAGGAGGGCCCTACTTCTATGCAGTTGCAGGCCTCTACATGCGGCCGTGGATGATGAATTTTGCCTTGGAGTGAGAGACTTTCACTTCGGTCCTGGTTTGGGTAAGACTCTACTCCCTACCTCTTGATTACTGGCAAAATGAATCATTATTTTCCATAGAAAACAAATTAGGGCATTTTGTCAAAACATCTGAGGCCACTAGAAGGGGAAAATATACTTCCTTCGCACGAATATGTGTGGAGATGGATCTCTTTGGAGCTCTACCAGATGAGGTCATCTTGGAAGTTTTTGATGAAGAATGGGTGTAAACAGTAGATTATGAACATATTCCTTTCAGATGTCGCATGTGTCATGAGCATGGGCACCTATTTAGACACTGCCCTCTCAGTAAAATAAAGAACAAAAGTAAAGCTACCACAGTGAAAGACACTGAAAACTTTCACAAAGTGGGATATAGAGGAAAATGGGGCAAAAGGGGGCCAAAGCAACATCAAACAGAAGGGCAACAGGCTAGTCTGAACAGGTTCCAAGTACTCGAAGAAGAGGAAGAGATAACAAAGGTAGATCAGGTAATGGAAGGCAGCCCAGGGGAGAAGGAGAAAGAAGAAAATAGTGGACAAACACAGGATATTAATAAACAGAAAGAGACTATGCTGAGCGATGGAGAACTGGAAATGGACCAAGAAATGACCCAGAGTGAGATGGAAATGGAGGATCATGAACTACAAGATATTCTTGATAGAGAACACCTAGATCTAGAAGGGTTCTTGAAATAGGGGACCATGGCAGGGGTAGACTCACTACCTCAAGAAGAGTTCAACAGAGTACAACAGATGTTCCTATGGAAAACTCAGGCTAAAGGGCTAGAAAGGAAAAGAAATAAGGAAAGGCAGGGCAACGAAGGAATGACAACTATAAAAACCACAACAAGATTAGCTCCTAGAAATCCAGGAAAGAGAAGAGGCAGAAAAAAGCAGAATGAGTTATTGATGGAATGTGGAAAGCTAATGATAGATTCAGGTAAGATGAAAGACCTAACCAGCTACTCCTTTACAAATCTTTCATAATGAATTTCACATCCTGGAATATCATAGGTCTAGGTAGTAAAAGAAAACAAAGAATACTTAGTAATAGAATGAAACAAGAAGCCCCTGATATGATCTTTATAGCAATAGAATGAAACAAGAAGCCCCTGATATGATCTTTATCCAGGAAACTAAATGTTCCATTCAAAAAATAAAAGAAATTCACAGCAAATGGCTCAATAAATTTGAGTTTCTAGAAGTCAAAGCAGATAATACAGCAGGAGGCATACTCACTCTTTGGAACCCCCAAAAGATTGACATAATAGATAGGGAGATAGGGAGACTTATCTGGTCACGAATGTTTATGGCCCCCAAAGACTGGATGATAAACTCAGGTTTCTAGATTCTCTTGTGGAACTAAGAGATAGACATGCAGGAGTACCATGGATCATGGGTGGGGACTTCAACATGATCAAATCACTTTCGGAGAAAAAAGGGGGAACCAGAACTTTAAGCAAAGAATCTATAGCATTTCAAACTTTTATAGACAATATGAAGCTAGTTGACACTGATATGAGTAATGGCCTCTTTACATGGAACAATAAGAGAGGAGGAGAGTCTCAAGTAGCCTCAAAGTTAGACAGATTCATAATCTCAGAGGACCTTATGCTCACTAACAAGGAAAAGATAGTGAGAATTCTCCCCTTTGGAGGCTCGGACCATTGGCTTGTACAACTTTAGGTTCAGGGCATTGGTACCCCCAAGAACAGACCTTTTATATTTGAGAATATTTGGCTCACCCACCCATATTTTATTAGCAAAAATGGTGGACAGAAGATTTTCTTATTCAGGGTACAAGAATGTTTCTGCTACACAAAAGACTAAAACACATCAAGCTCAGAATCAAACACTGGAACAAGAATGAATTTGGCAATATTTTTGAAGCGAAAAAAGCTGTTGAAGACAAAATGCAGGAACTCAATCAAGCCCTTATCACGAATGGCTTTGATAGAATCAGAAATGATCAGGTAACCAAACATCATCAAGACTGGAAGAACTTATGTAAACAAGAGGAAATATTTTGGAGACAAAAATCTAGAGTTCAATGGCTAAAAGAAGGGGAGCGAAACACTAGATTTTTCCACAGATCCACCATGGCGAACAGATCTCATAATAGGTTTTTCCATAGATCCACCATGGCGAACAGATCTCATAATAGGATCTCTTCGATTAAGGATGAGGGAGGCCATCTAATCAATTCCCATGAAGATATAGAAACTGTGTTAGTTCAACACTTTCAAGGTATAGCAAAGGAGACCATTTCAGAGAGAGCTCATTTTATCAAGGACTTAACAAGGCATATACCTAGGCTAGTAACAAGAGAGGATAATTTCAATATCAATAGGCCAGTGACTGAAGAGGAGGTTAGTGAGGTCATCAAAGAAATGTAGAATGGTAAAGCATCAGGCCCTGATGGTTTCAATGTGGATTTCCTTAAAGCTTGCTGGAACATTGTTAAACAAGATATTTTGAATGTAGTAGAGGATTCCAGGATGAATAGAACCATTTTTAAGGTTCTCAATACTTCCTTCATCTCCTTGATCCCCAAACAGGACAATGCTTAGACTCCAGACAGGTTTAGACCCATAACTTTGTGCAATGTTGTGTACAAGATAATATCCAAAGTTATTGCCAATAGACTCAAACCCCTTCTTCCTACTCTAGTTTCTGTGGAGCAATCAGGTTATGTGGAGGGTAGACAAATTCTCAATAACATCATTCAAGTGCATGAGGTGGTGCATTCATTTTTAACCAATAGGAAGGCGGGAATGATTATGCAATTGGACCTAGTCAAAGCTTATGATAAGTTGAATTGGACTTATATTAGGAAGGTCCTTCTAGCCTTTGGATTTGATCATAACTGGGTAAGATGGGTTATGGCCCTGGTAACCTCTTCTAGCTTTTCAATTCTGGTTAATGGTTCTCCTTCCAATACTTTTACTCCTTCAAGAGGCCTCAAGCAAGGAGATTCGCTCTCTCCCTTTCTCTTTATCCTCATGATGGAAGGACTTGGTCGATCTATCAAGCAAGCGAAAGAAGTTGGTAACATCAAGGGTCTCCAACTTTCTAAGACTGGACAGGCTTTGACCCATCAACAATTTGTTGATGACACTATGCTACAGGGAATCCCCATGGTCAAAGAAGCACTAGCTTATAAACAAATCCTGTGTGAATTTGCCATGGCTACAGGTATGGAGGTAAATCTCTACAAATCTAAGATTTTTTTCTTTAATACTAATATTTCTATTCAGAGAAATATCTCCAAAATTCTGGGCTTTCAAAGGGATGTCATCCCTTCCAAATACCTAGGAGTTCCTCTAACTGATAAACCTTTGCACAAGAGAATTTGGGAGCCGGTGATTAATAAGATGCAGGATAAAATCAGGAAATGGACTATTAGATCTTTAAACTTGGCAGGGCGGTTGGTGCTTATAAAAGCTGTACTTCAATCAATCCTTGTCTTCATGCTTTTAGCCCTTCCAGCTCCAAAAGGAGTTTTGCAGCAATTTAGAAATATTCAAAGAGATTTTCTTTGGGGTAAGGGGGAGGAGAGAAAGAAATGGGCCTTGGTAGCCTGGGATAATATTTTCAAACCTGAAAACCATGGGTGTCTTGGATTGGATGATTCGGAAGAACTAAGCAAAGTATTAGGGGAAAAATTATGGTGGCGTTGGGTAAAAGATCCAAAGGCTCAGTGGGCTAGTATTTGGAAAGAAAAATATGCCAGCACTTGGCAATATAATGATCACATAAGGATGTCTGGCATCATAAAAGGCTCCTACATCTGGAATAAGGCTTGGGAGGATAGAGGCTTAGTGCAAAAAAATAGCTTCTGGGAAATCAGAGAGGGAGATCTTGCTTTGTTTTGGGAGGATAAGTGGAAACAAGAACCTACACTATTAAGAGAGGACTTTCTGGACCTCAAGAAAGAAACTGATACCAAAGGGTTACTTAGGGTAAAATATTTTGGGATCAAACCAATAGTGAAGGAAAATGGATAAACTGGAAGAATATAGACTACAGGGATGATAAGCCCTTGAAAGCAAAAGCTAATGCACTTCTAACAATGTTGGACCAAAAGAAAATTCTAGTTTCAGAGGGGCATGACCAACTTGGATGGGGCAACAATAATGAAGGTAAATTCAATCTTAAGGAGGCAAAGCGCACAATCCTTGAGCTGGACTCCAATGCACCAGACAGGGTTTGGCAGAACCTATGGAGGCATCAAGGATGGATGAAAATCAAACTCTTCATGTGGTTGGTACATCATAAGAAAATTCTGACTTGGGAAAACATTCGGAAGAGGGGTGTTTTGGGACCTTCTAGATGCCAGCTATGTGAAGCCCAAGAGGAAATAATGGAGCACCTTCTCAATAATTTCATTTTCACCTCCAAGTTGTGGGATACTTTTGCCACAATTTTCCAACAGACAGACAAGGACAAAGGAAGCATTATCAATACCCTAAATAACTGGAGACGAAACTTCTCTGATTATGAATTTCTTCACTCAACTTGGGCTTTAACTCCAAGCTTCATAATATGGAATGTCTGGAAAGAAAGGAACAACAAAATCTTCAAAAATGAAAAAAGTTCCTCCCAACGCATTATTGAGCAGATCTTAAGACAACTTAAGAAGACGGTAGGTACTTTAGTGCGAATTTCCCCAAAGAATCCACCTTCAGAAGTTGAAATGCAGATACTTCTTCAGTTGGGTATGCAGGGGCTTATACCACAGGGCATGGACAGGAAGGTAATGAAACTGGACAATAAGCCAGATTACTAGCATCCTCCCCCTCAGGGTTTTTTGAAATGCAACATTGATGGGGCCTCAAAAGGCAACCCGGGTATTGCTGGTTTTGGAGGGGTGTTAAGGGATGAAAATGGCTGCATCCTTTTTATTTTCCATTGCCATTTTGGAAGAGCTACAAACAATATGGTGAAATTAATGGCACTTGAGTAATGTTTAGAATTCCTGAAGCAAGATAATCTCCAAAATATAATAATTGAAGCTGATTCTGAGTTAATCGTTAACTTGGTCAAGAGAATCTGCTACAACACAGAGTTGGAAAAGGTCTCAAGACACTGGAGGCTGCTTCAGGTCTTTCAAAGGATTCAGTTTCACCTCCTGAGCTTAAGTACCATGAGTTTTACTCATGTGCGAAGGATGAAAAATAAATTGGCAGACATTCTGGCCAATCAAGGGGTGCTCTGCACCAAAAGTAGGGTCAAGTTGAGTTGGCAAGAGATGCCTCAGAATAGATTAAGGGAACATGGTCTCGATCAGGTGGATAAGGACAGAATGATGTTTCGTAAAAGAGCCATAGAGATGGGGTCTAGTTGATTTGGATTCATTATCAAGTGTTATTTCAGAAGTGAGGTCATATTTGGGATGTAGGTATCTATTTGTCTCCTCAACCCAAGTAAGCGCAAACCTAGAAGTCCCAGGTGCAAGTTGCTCGGTAGACGATGTTTCTTGGATGGATGGCTAGACGGATGGATTTTCATCTTCCTTTGGTTCATGCACTCGAGGAGATGGGATGGTGCGAGGGGCCGGATTCCAGGCTTTCTTGGCAGACTCAAAACCACCGCATTACTTATGTGGTGTCAATACTGCCCTCGGGGTGGTTTCTGGTTTATCACATGCCCTTTAAGCCAAGAGTGATATTTCGGAGTTGGGAGCGATTCCACTCACCACGCAACACGTGGCCAAGGGTGGGGAGAGAATACCACCCTCATCACGCATTAATTCTTGGTGCTTTTGGCTCATGCGATATGATCCTTAGCCATAGGATCAAGTGAGGAGAATCCACGGTCAAGAATAAGCATGCATGTTGGTGGGTCCAGGTTGTTTATCGTGCGGTAATTCTCCGTGCTTTTAGTTCAAGCGATATTATTCTCTGCCGTTGGATCAAGAAAAGAGAATTGACGGTCAAGGAAAAGTGTGCAGGTTGGTGGGTCCAGGTCTTTTTTATGCATGTTGGTGGGTCCAGGTCTTTTTTATGCATTTTGGTGGGTCCGAGTCTTTTGACCTTTCACGAAATGTTTATTTTAAGATCTGAGTTACTACGAGTCTGTTGTTTGGCTCTTTAGGACCTACTTGGTGAGGCTTTTACCTTGGGCTAAAAGGTTTAGCCTGCAGTTGGTTTTATTTTATGTAATTTTACCCTTTGAACATTTTGAATAGAAGGCACGACTCTTGCATTAGCAAAAAAAAAGAGAGTAAAATTTGAGACAATAATTATATTAAAACTTCAATAAAACAATAGTTCAAGAGTTCAGTCTTAACATAATAGAATGAAAGAGTGTCGTGCCACAATCACCACCTTAGCCTAAGCGTGTATCTCTGCGTGGATATATGTGTGTAACTTTACATACAAAACATTGGGCCTTTTAAAGAGTTAAAACTGATCAAATAGTTACAACTAATTGACTAAGGAGAGTAAAAATATCTGGGATTTAAACTAAGTTAATCCAAGTGAAATATTCAAGATTATTTCTCCCAGATTGTAACCAAACTTGTCCCAATCGTGGCACTATCCTTGAACCAAAGAAACTAATTCCATATTCGAGAAGAAGAAGGACTATTCTGGGATGTCGATGGTTGATTGGTTGCCCACTACTGAGTAGAGTACTGAATTAAGTGCAAAAATGAGTATAGAATGGTGGTTCCAAAAAATGTTGCTTAATGCATTGTTGGACCGTGTGTTGGACCATTTGATGACCTGTCGAGGTACTTCCTATATTCAAGATTCCTTTTATAGATCAGTTAATTTGGATCAAGAGTTATAAATATATTTAACATCTACCTAAACAAAACAAAGACATACGAAAATAACACTTATTAATAAATCTTACATCCACTGTACAATAACGCAATTTAACTAATGCGGTTTAACTAGTCTGGAGTGGTTTTAGGGTACAAAAAAGGGGTAAAGTAAGCTAAAAGATAGTAAAAACAATGGGATAAGATGTGTAAAAAAGGGTAAAAAAGTAGGGCCCAACACATGGTTTTAAGAGTTCACCTTCTAGAAAGACATTTCGATTTCATACAATATGAACAAATTTCTAGAAATCTAAACACATTGACAATTGCCCTAGATAATCATGTTTTAGATATACATTTGTGACAGATGTAATTAATTTTAAATTCACATCACATCATATTGAAAATACAATAGAAACACAAAACACTATATATATATATATTCAGTGTTTTTGGGTTTTTATTGTATTTTCAATATGATGTGATGTTTGGTTTTACAAAAACTTGTGCTCGAGACACATATGGCATACATCACACGTATAAAAAACTACATGCAAAGATATAAGTAGACAAATCAAAGGTGCTCATGATAAAATGACACTACACGAGCCATATTGTGCAGTAGTCGACCAATATGACTAGGCACTCCTATGGTGTATCACTGAAGTCATACCGGAATTTCATTGATTGTAGTCTCATCAATTCCATGTGTCAACCCTTCCATTTGGTGCTTTACATCTGATAGGACCTCTATTACATCAGGATGTCGTAGCATATCCCATCCTACCACAGTGACCCATGCTAGTTTTACTGCCTCCTCCTGTTGTCGTTCATCTGCACGACGAGGATATAAAGCACCAATAGGTCGAACTGGTCCCACATTTGCATGAAACATCAATAGTTTAGTCTCGGAAACATCGAAAAATACAAAAAAATTGTAAAAATTTCAAAACTTAAAAGGTCGAAATTTCTTACCTGAAGCACCCCATTCCTCACCCTTAAGAAGCACGAGCTTAGGGTCATCACATAAATCCATGTCTTCTTAAGGACAATCATTGATCATAATAAATTGTTTGCAAGACCATCCAAAGAAGGCTGGTGAGAAGCTGATTGTCGATGACCCTACATGTCGGGACATGTGTTCTATCCACCTCCTCATCCGTGAGACCCTCAGATCAATAGGCTCGAGTGTGATCTGCTGAGGCTGAAGTAATGGAACCTATTCTAGTGCAAAGGAAATTAATATGTCACCATATCAAAAGTTCTTTAGTTTTCCCTCTTTTTCTTTAGATAGTTATTCTTTCATATTGACCAAAACTCCCTCGCTCCAGTTGAAGAGTGTTGGCTCCTGACACTGCAATCCATATTGCATGTATGATTTGATTGCCACATGCAATATTGAGCTACCTTCCAATATTGTGATAATGAATAGGATGGTTCTCAAAGGTAACCGGGTCACGTCTTTTATATCAGTATTTCCATCCTTAGCTGGCTGGGCTCGAGGTCTACAATAGGTTGTGGTATAATATTTCACTATCTCGCCACCACTTCTCCCACCTAGGAGAGGTATGTGGGCACCCCTCATAGAAAAACCTATCAGAAAGTAGGTATATTTTACCTTTATCTTGAGCAAATGTTTCCCAAACCTGAACGCTTGTACCTAGACATCCCATGAACGAACAAGGTATTTCAACAACTCCAGCTGTTGCCTCATACCAGGAAGCCAAAATAATTTTAGTAATCCACAATTCTTTAATGCCTAGATGGCAGCAGGATCATTTGCTACATTTAAATCATGTTCCTCATATTCCCTCTCTCTCCATACAAAAGCCATTTTGCACTGATGAACCCATGAAATATCAAAAGGAGATCCATTAGGATCATTTTCAAGCAAAAAACTTAACAAATTTTGAGGAAAAATTGCTAAATAAAATTTAGATTTCCACCCAATGCACCCAAGAAGAGAAAACCAAAGCATTTCACCCCTACTGGCAGTGCATGACTGCTTAGGTGCAATGCACTTTTCGACCCTCTGGGTCTGCGTTGGTCCTAGGGCGAAATTTTGGAACCCTAGGGCCCTAAAAAACGTAGAAATTTTACATGAAATCATAAAATGGAACCACAAAAAGAAAGAGAATGGTTTTATCTCCTACCTAGAAGCGATGGTACTCGAAATCATCCACTGGATTGGCCGCAATCATCTGTAGAATATCGAGGGAAAATGTACTAAGAACCCTCACTATTGAAGGTAAATGTGAAATGCTAAAAATGAGCAATAATTTTTGAGTATATATGGTCATATTTTTCATTATTTTATTCATATTTAATGTTTTGACCTAGTCATGATTCATTTTTACTATGAAACAGGTATGTTTAATCCTTTCTATGTTGTGCTGAGCAGGCTGATGATGAGCCCCAATTTTTGGTACAATTTGGGCTCATTTGGCCTACTTGCTTTGCTCAAACCATTCATCTTTTATTTCTTATGCATTCATTTCTTGGTTTATTCGTGTTGTTTGTAGGAAGAAGGGTAGGCATTCTATCTACGTGACTAATACATGATGATTTCAGGTTTTTGGCATCAAAAGGGAGCAAAAGACCACGAGAAAGGAGACAAGGAGACAGTAAGGTGGCACTGCTGGTTTTTAGGAGAGGATGTCCACAGTCTTGGGGACCTTCCTCGTGATTCCCACCATAGCTCCGAGCTCCAACCAATCTCCCCACCGAGCTTAGAGGCAGCCAACCGTTCTACAGGAACAACAGTTACAACTGTTCTACAGGATCAGCAGTTTAACCTTCAGTTGGACAGCCGAGCTCCACAAATCAAGGAAACCTGTTGGATTATCATTTTGCATAAATACTGAGGCCGTAGCCTTTGATAGGATCTTTTTGAACTTTTGCATTACTCTTGTAATTTGGAAGTACGAGCTACAGCTCGGTGTTGGTTCTTTTTGTAAGCCAGTTTTGGCATGACATCAGATTTTTGGTTATGAATAAAGGCAGGCAGATTTTGATCTCATTCTGAGTTTCTAAGGGAGCTATATCTCTCAGGTTAGGGCCCAACCTGAGAGCAATAGACCTCCTCTGTGTTGTAATGTTATTTGCCTTTCGTTCCAGCACTTCGTTTCTTTACTTTGACATGCAATTCGAATTTACAGTCTGCTGATTTAGTTTTTATGAGATTGAATAGGATTAGTTTATGGTGAATTTTCTTCCAGTTGCTTAGGTTAGAAGAGGATAGTTATAATTCATTGGAGCTCCAGAAAAAGGTTGTTAGAGATCACTGCCATCTCTGCTTAGGGATTGGGGTACAGTCCATGTCAACCACCAAAAAGAAACGCAGTTCTTTTCACGTCCATGCAAGCTGCAACAGTTACTTTAGTCGTAGATCCATCCATGCACTTTGGTCTTGATCATTACTTCTTCATTCCACTTCCATGCACGAGTTTCTTTCACAAATTGCACTGCTGTTCATTGGTTCAAAATAGCACAGTTAACATAGGTTAAAGAGTTCTCGTTTTTGGTGACATTCATAGACAATTTGTTTCATCTACACTGCTCCACACCATTCCATTACCTTCCTCTTCTTGTCAACCACACCTGAAGCCACTCAACCGACCTCTGTTCAGCTCGTTTACCTTCCAGCTCTTCCATTACTCACGTAGCTCCATTTACTTAACCTTTCGTTGATCCCATCCTTCCAGCCATCAACCCACTGCATGCACTCTTTCTCCATCTGACTTCTCTGCTCCTGAGCCATCACCAGTTCCATATCCATCTCACCTATCCTCCCACACCACTCCATCACTCCACCATCTCCCAAAACTCCCACGGTTGAACATCCTGTAGAATTTCACAGACTTCCTGTAGAACCCCTGAGTTTCTTGTAGGATCCCCTGCAGACTTCCTGTAGAAGCCTGCAAACTCGGTTGCTGAGCATCCGAACGTGGTAGACTTCTGTGGACTAATGCTAGAGACCCTCTGGGACCTCTCCTAGCCATCCTGACCTTGCCCATGCTTTCCTTCCATTCGAACCGCTCCTGCACAGTCAAACCCTAATCAAAGGCATCATCACAATAAATCCAACCACTTAATGAAAAAATACAAAAACATGTCTTTTCAGATGCAAGTAGCTTAGATGCATGTATTTCAGCTCACTACAAGTAATGGCATCATTGGTAGAAGTTTCATTCACAGTTTTGCATTGTAAGGGCCTAGCTAGTCAAATTAGGGTTTACTAGGGTTTTCATGCTTTGTTGGCTTTCAGTTTCTTTCTGCAAATAGATTAGCCTCCTTTGAGTTAGCTTTCATCCATCACTCATAAAGCTTCTTCTGTGAGCATATAGAAGTTGGCTTGAGCCCTAGCGGACTTGTGCCAGCTGACCAAGTGACAGCTGCGAAAAGAGCTAGTACTTGTGCATACAGCACCGTCGCTTCCAAGTTTGTACGAACTACCGGGTTGATAAAATTAGAGATAGGAAGTTCCAGGAGTTGTAGCATTATTGCTACAATACTGGAGCCCACCATCTTTTTGGCGCCGTTGCCGGGGAAGCGTCAGAGTATTAGTAATTGTTGTTTTTCTTCTACTTTCTTACTCTTGCCTTCTGCTAAGTAGTTTATTTCATTTCCATTCTGCAAAAGTAGCATAGACATTTCCTGCTTTCATAGATTAGCATTTCCTGCTTTCATAGATTAGCATTTCCTTTCTGCAAGCGTAGACTAGCATTTCCATTCTTGCAATTTCATTTGAGCAAAGTAGATTAGTTCTTTCCTTCTTTCAGTTTAATTCTGCATCTTTCATAGTTAGTTGTAGATCAATCTGTTTCAGTTTTGCAGGTACCAAAGGAAAAAAAAAGCAAAAACAATCAAAAGAAAAAGAAAGTCTTTTCCATTTCATGCCTCGTAGGAACCGAGATAGATCAGGCAAATTCCTACCAAACACCCCCACCACATCACTGAGTCACCCTTCTCTCTTCTTTGGTGACAGTGACCCAGAAGAACCTATAGGTGAACATCCTGAGATATACAAAGATCCTATAGTAGAAGAAGAGTTAGAGACCACTCCATCTGAAGCTATGGCTGACAATAGAAGAGAAGATGAGAGAATAGAAGGTGCCTTCCCCATCCGAGAGACCAATGGAGAGATGAAAATGAAGAACATTAGCCCCTCCGCCTTACCTCACTTCCATGGGCTGACTACTGAGGATCCATATACCTTCCTGTTTGAGTTTGCTGTCCTTTGTAGAACCTATGACTATACTGAAGATGAGCAAAAGCTGAAACTTTTCCCTTCCACTCTTAAGGATGCAGCATTACGCTGGTTCATGGGCTTACCTGGGAATAGTATCACCACTTGGGCTCAGATGCAGCAAGCTTTCAATACCAAGTACCGGGATTACTGTAGGTCCAAGGAAACAAAGGGGGAAATCTTTCGGATGACCATGGGAAATGATGAGTCCTTAGAGGATTATGAGGAGAGGTTCCAACTAAGCTATAAGCGGGCCAGGTGCACACTTGACCTTGAATCCCTCAAGTTGGTCCTGCTCCGAGGAGTCCCTGAAGACCTCTTAGATACCCTTCACATGTTAGCTGGGGGGGACATTTACCAACTGCCTTATGAGGACATCAAGACTGTGTTTAGAAACCACTCCAGGGCAGCTCGGAAACGAGGTAGAGGAAACCTCCTCTCAACTAGTGTCCTTTTCTCCAAACATGAGCTTGCAAATCAATTAGAAGATCTTAAGAGTGAGGTGAGACAGACCATTGCCATGCAGCTTGACACATTTAGGGTTCAGCAAAAGAAAGAAGAAGCTGAGAGAGCCTTGGCTGTCTTCTGCCCGAGGTGCACAAGGAGACACCCTAAGAACGAATGTCCATTGCATTCGGTTGAAGTGTGTTTCGTTTGTGAGGAGGACCATCCCACAAATCAGTGTCCAACCTTACCTGGGTTTAAAGCCATGTACCAAGGGACAGAGGCTCCCACTGAACCTCTCTATTACCTCAACCAAAGGAGGCCACAAGGATCTAGACCTTATCAGCAGGGGATGCAAGGGGCATCTCAAGCTTATTACAGCCCCAACCAATCGACTCCTATGCCTTCCTGGGGTCCCCCTGCTCATCCTTCATGGTCCATGCCTCCTCCATGGTCTTATCCACCTCAGTACCCCACTCAACCTACTTCTCATTCATATCACTCACATGCCCAGCCACAGCCTCAATGGAATGCACCTCAGTCGGGGTGGAGGCCCCAATACAACACTCTTCCTGCCATCTTGCCTCCACCACCAGTTCAACCTCAGCCATTACCTCCTGCTCCTCCAAGGAAACCTCAAATGCCTGCTCAACCGAACCCGAACCCCAACAATAGACAGGCCCAGCAGGTATACACTGGGGAAACCTCATGCCCTACCTATGTTGTGGAGATCCAGGAGATCAATCTTCGATCTGGAAAGACTCTACCAGATCGCCAACCTCCTCCCCCAGAGGATGAGGAAGATAAATAGGAAAGTGAACCAAAGGCTATTCCACCCTTTCCTGAGAGACTAACAGCCACCACACAACCCAACCCAGAGGAGGATGAGCTTCTGGGTGAGCTCAAGCAGTTGTGTGTAAAAATACCACTTCTCCAAGCCATCAAGGATGTGCCAATATACAACAAACTGGTTAAGGAGAAGTGTTTCAAACACCCAGGCAGACGGAAGAAAGATGCTTCAACTATCAATGTCATAGGACAACTGTCTGACCTTATGTTGGGATAAGTCATCTGCCCAAAGTACCTAGATCCTGGAAGTCCTGTAGTAGATGTCCACATCAATGGCACCATTATACCTCACACCTTGATTGATCTGGGGGCTGCCATTAATGTGATGACCAGGGATACCATGCTTAAACTCAATCTTCAGGGTTCCTTGAGGAAGACCTCGACAGTACTGCAATTAGCAGATCGCTCCACCGTGACTCCCAAAGGGATTGTGGAGGATGTCTTGGTCTCTATTGACTCTTGGGAATACCCTGTAGACTTCCTGGTTCTGCAACCAAAGGCAAAGCTTACTGGATATCCCCTCATTTTGGGAAGGCCTTGGTTAGCTACTGCAGATGCTTACATAAGTTGTCGTGCAGGAAACATGACCATAAAAAATGGTCCCATGTCCAAGCAGCTAGTCCTATACCCTCCTGCCCAACCCTCCTTAGAGCATGACTTACCACTCTGGTTGGAAGAAGGAGAGGAAGACGAGGTGTACTCAGCACCTCTGTGCACCTTAGATACCACTAGAAGAGACCCCCCAACCGAGGATGACTTGATCGAGACCTTGATCCAAAATCCACCTTCCAGTGCACTACCCTTAGAGAAATTGGTGGAGGATGCCCAAGCTAGCACCTTAGTGGATCTTTGTACAACCAACCCTGTTACTCCCAGAGTCAAGAATGTGGAGTTCGGCCCTGAGAAAGCATTGAAGATCAGCTCCTCCCTATCTCCGTCCCAGGAAAAGGAGCTGTGTAGTCTGTTGACCAACCACCTAGATGCTTTTGCTTGGAGCTATAAGGAAATGAAAGGAGTCCATCCTTCGGTCTGTACCCATCATATATACATCAAAGAGGATTGTAAACCGGTTAGGCAACCTCAGAGGAGAATGAATCCAGCCCTTAAGGACATTGTCAAGGAAGAATTGCAAAAACTGTTGGATGCCGGGTTCATCTACCCCATCTCAGATAGTGAATGGGTGTCCCCTCTAGTGTTGGTTCCCAAGAAAAATGGGAAATGGAGAATCTGTGTGGACTACCGAGAACTGAACAAAGCTACCAAGAAAGACCATTTCCCTCTACCTTTCATAGATCAAGTGTTGGATGGACTGGCAGGAAAGAAGTTCTTCTCTTTCCTGGATGGGTTTAGCGGGTACAACCAAATCCAAATCAGCCCGGAAGACCAAGATAAGACCACCTTCACTTGTCCTTGGGGTACCTTTGCCTACCGAGTCCTTCCCTTTGGGCTATGCAATGCTCCTGCTACCTTCCAGAGAGTTGTCTTGAGCATCTTCTCGGAGCTGGTCCATGATGCAGTAGAAATCTATATGGATGACTTTACTCCTTATGGGGCCAACTTCCAGGAAGCATTGTCCAACCTGGGAAAAGTCCTAACCAAATGCACCGAGATGAACTTGTCCCTTAGTCCTGAAAAATGTGAATTCCTAATGACTGAAGGGACCGTGCTAGGCCATACCATTTCTTGCCAAGGGTTGCAGGTGGATCCTAACAAAATTGCTCTCATCAAGAGGGTTCCACCTCCTCAGAATGTAAGGGATGTCCGAAGTTTCTTGGGATTAGCAGGATACTACCGGAGATTCATTAAAGATTTCAGCAAGCTAGCCTCACCATTGTTTGGTCTGTTGGCAAAAGATGTGGAGTTTAAATGGACTGACGATTGTCAGAGGGCTTTAAATGAATTGAAGGACAAGTTGGTGTCAGCCCCAATCCTGAGAGGTCCAAACTGGGCCCTACCTTTCCACATCCACACTGATGCCTCGAGCAAAGCCATAGGTGCAGCTTTAGGACAAGTTGAGCAAAAACTTCCATATGCCATTTACTTTGTTAGCAAAAACTTGTCCAAAGCTGAGCTGAATTATACTGTAACCGAGAAAGAATTCTTGGCTATGGTCCATGCACTGAACAAGTTCCGACATTATATTACTGGTTACCAGACCTTTGTACATACTGACCATGCTGCAATTAGATGTTTAATGAATAAACCAGATGTGAATGCTCGTATTATTAGATGGTTACTTTTATTGCAGCAGTTTGATTTGACCATTGTTGACAAACCAGGTAGAGAAAATGTTGTTGCTGACTTTTTATCTAGATTGGATTTGTCTGCAGATGAGGATGGAACAGTGGACGACCAGATGCCCGATGAACATCTGTTTGCTATTTCAGTACTCTCTCCATGGTTTGCTGATATAGCAAACTATCTTGTTTCAGCACAGTTCCCTCCGCACCTATCTTCCAGAGAGAAGAGCAGAATCATCAGAAAAAGTGCCTCATTTACTTGGATCGGGGGCAATCTGTTCAAGCTTGGCCCTGATCAGATCTTAAGGCGTTGTGTAAGGGAGGAGGAAGTCTTTGATATCCTCCTCACTTGTCATGATGGGCCTTGTGGAGGACATTTTGCAGCAAAGAGAACTGCCTTCAAAATCCTGCAGACAGGCTACTATTGGCCCACACTTCATCAAGATGTCAGAAGATATGTCAGTCAGTGTGACCAATGCCAAAGAATGGGGAAACCGACCCAAAGGGATGAGATGCCTCTCCAACCTCAAGTGACTCTTGAGCCATTTGAGAAGTGGGGCATGGACTTTGTGGGCCCAATCAACCCCTCTTCGAGGCAAAGGTCTTACATCATTGTGTGTACCGACTATTTGACAAAGTGGGCAGAGACCAAAGCAATCAAAGCAGCAACAGAAGAAAAGGTGGCCGAGTTCCTAAGAGAAAACATCTTCTATAAGTTTGGCTATCCAAGAGAGCTGGTCACCGATCAAGGGAGCCAGTTCACCTCCAACATGGTTGAAGATCTACTAGCTCATCACAAGATCAAGCATAGGACTTCCACCCCTTATCACCCTCAAGCAAATGGGCAGGTGGAAGTCACCAATAGAGCATTAGAAGGGATCTTGACTAAGGTGGTGAGCAGCAGCAGAAAGGACTGGGCAGATCGCCTGGTTGAAGCCACATTGGCTTACAACACCACTTGGAAGACCACCACCGGCTTCACACCGTATGAGCTGGTCTATGGGAAGAAAGCTTTGTTGTCCATTGAGTTTGAATACAACACTTTGAGGATGGCAGCTCAGCTGGACCTAGATCTCAGCCATGCACAACAAGAAAGGCTATTGCAGCTGAATGGCCTGGATGAGCACCGAATGCAGGCCCTCCTTCACTCAGAAGTGGTTCAACTCCAGAGAAAGGTGTGGTATGACCAACATCTCCATGACAAGCAATTTCAGCCGGGAGATTGGGCTTTGTTGTATGACTCCAGATACAAAGATTTCAAGGGGAAGCTGAGAACCAGATGGCTAGGACCATATGCAGTGGACAAATGCCATGACAATGGATCTGTCCTTATTCAAACCATTGATGAGGAAGCCATTCCCATGCTTGTCAATGGGCATCGATTGAAGATCTACAGGAGACCTCTCTCAAGACAAGAGTTCATCAAAACTATGGAGAAATCTGTATTGGTCATAGAGAAGGGTTTTGCCTCTGCTTTTGGCATACCCTGAAGGATAAAAAAAAAAAAAAAAAAAAAAAAAAGAGAAAAATAATAAAGATCCTTGGGTGAAAACCTCTCTGAGGCGCCCAAGGCAGGTGGTAGGGGTGAAAACCTCATTGAGGCGCCCCTATTGTCTTTCAAAAAAACAAAAAAAAAGGAAAAGGTTTGAAAAAGATCCTTGAGTGAAAACCTCTTTGAGGCGCTCAGGGCAGATGGCACGGGTGAAAACCTCTTTGAGGCGCCCCTGTTATCTTTCAAAAAAAAAAAAAAAGAAAAGAAAGAAAAAAGAAAAAACAATAAGCAAAATATGGTAAAATTGCATGCAGGTTGCAGATGTTCTATGGGGGAGAGGAAGCCCTTCAACTCAAAGCCAAGGGTCCTTATCATGCTGTCAAGGGACCTCACCAGCACCTCCTCCAAGGATACCCATGTTTTTTCAAGGTATGTGCAATTTTATCATGGTTTGAATCTTCTACAGGAAGATGCAGTCTTTCTACAGGAAGACGCGGATTTTCTACAGGAAAGTGCAGACTTTCTACAGGAAGCCCGAACTTTCTACAGGAAGCTCTGTGTTCTACAGGAAACTTCCTGTAGAAGTTTGGGACGGCCCAGAATTCATTTTAAAAGGAGATCTAGCGACTACGGATCGGTTTGGACGCATGCAAGCCTCTTTTGGCACCCTTGCACATTGCTGTTACCTTGCTCCACCATCCTTGTCGACATGCAACCAAGTCCCCTGCACCAACAAAGCAGATCGATGAGTTCTCGCGGGAAAAGCCATTTTCAAAGATAAACAAGTGCTGAGATCTCATACCACAGGCATCAGAAGCTCCGGGAGCGTGATCGAAAGGCCAGATCCTCCGTCGTGCAGCATGCACCCAAGGAGGAAGAACTGTTACGAGACACCCCGCGGGAATCCTGTAACAGTTAAACCTGCTAGAGTGGATACCATTCACAGCACCGCCATCTGCAATGAAACGTGGGCGCATGCAACCAAAGCATCCACTCCATCGTTGGCAGCCTGTGACCATGAGCCTCCGGGTCTGTGTAAGTTCGCATGCAGCAGGTAGATCCACTCACCATCGTCCAAAAACTGGAAAGATCGTGTGCAACCACGCAGGTAAGTGTCTCGACCCTTCCTTCCATCAAATCGCATGAATTTTACTTTGAATTGTTTGCACAGCGTAAAAGTGAATGGTTGAGCGGCCGTATGGCCAGTCGACTGGCCACGTCGGCTAGTTATGGTATAGTTGGATGTTTGGGTGGCGGCCACGACAAAGAGAATGAGCAGCACACACGTGAGAACACTCCCGTCGGAAGCAATGAGTTTAACAGAAAGAGGCAGCGGCAGATCTGTGGGAATGGATGCGGCAGCAAGTGAATACACAGGCGAATGATGGATGACGTCGCCCAACGGTCCGGCGGAGACAGCTCACCCCCCGCGCCACGGATTGCGCCGATTCAAAATCTAATCGGCTAGATTGTGCGCATGCATTTATCAACCACCACTTCAAACTCGAGTGGCTATTCTGATCTCCTCTGCACTTTGATACGCCGAGCTTTTGGCTACCAGAACGCCGGTGAAGCACACCTCGAGCGCAGGCCAACTACAGTCCTCCCCGAAATTTGCGCACTGCTCCTACAGGAACACAGTTTCTACAGGAACGCAGTCTCTATAGGAACGCAGTCTTCTACAGGGAAGCGGGTGCCTCACGTAAAAAGGTGGCCAATTAAAGAGGTAACCCTGAACTCTTCATGCGACTGGTTAATAAGAGTGGCAAGATCATCGTCCACAGTCTGGTCATAAAGATATCAGTGAAATTGTTGTCTGCTGTGCCTATACTGTCGTTCTACAGGATGTCAGTGTAATTAGGCTGTGTTGAATTTTGTGGATTATGTGCATGCTCTGTCTCAATAGACCAAATCTCTTTCGCATTTGCCACCTTTAGTTAAAACAACCGTGTGCATCATGCCGGGTGGGTTTATAAGACGGGAACCCACTGATTCAACCAAATTAAGGGAAAACCAGGAAGTGGTAGAGCTCTTCACACGAGCACAATGGATGCCTTTTTGTGATAAGCTGCAGGGTTACGATGATGAAGTGGCCGAAGAATTCTTGCAGGCTCTGAGGCCGAAATCCCAGACACTGGCCACAGTGAACTTCAGAGGTCTAAGCCTCAAGCTCACCCCGCAACATATCAGTCGGATCACAGAACTTCCTATGGGTTTGCCGTGGGATAAGGAAGAAAGAAAGCTGAGCCAGCAGGCAAAGAAAGAATTCTTTCCACCTGAGGAGGAATTCTCGGAGGACAAGAATGGGGTGCGAAGAACGAGTCTGTTGCCACCATGGAATGAAGTCAGTTTGCAAATCATGAAATATATCACTTGTGAAGGCCGTTTTAGCATCGTGTATGCATATCACTTTCGGTTGCTCACTGAATTGAGGCACCGGATTGATCTTCCTGTAGAACAAAAACTGAGCATCCCTTATTTCCTATTGCAGTCTCTAATGGAGTGTGCCACAAAGCTAAAAGAGGGCATACCAGATCAGATAGCACACCATGGGTTGATCAAGCTTCTTGTGAAGGATGTGCTGCATTCATATAAGGTTCCCCTCTCATGGGAATCCTTCCGGAATTTGACAAAAGATGGAGACATTAAAATGTTGATCGAAGAAATGGGTTCCTCCAGCAGTGAGGAACAAGAAGCAGTGGCCGAGGGACAGAGAGAAAAAGGCCAGAAGACCCCGACCACAGTGCAGAAGAAAGAACAAAGGAAGAAGCATGAGGAAAAGGAGGACAAAGAAAGAGGTGGCACACCTATCTTGTCAGTAAGAGAAAAGAGGCTGAAGAGCAGAATGGACAAAGCTGAGGTGGTCCACGTCAGCCCAAGTACCTCAACAGCACCTGCAACCAAAGCAAAAAGCGAAACTCAGGCAGGTAAGCAAGCAAAGGTGGAGACACCTGTGTCTACAGGAAAGCAGAAACAGGCTTCTACAGGAAGCCCGAAAATCATTGAGAAACAGGCTTCTACAAGAAGCCCGAAAACAGAGACAAGGGCTTCTACAGGAAGCCCGAAATTGGAAAAAGGGGCTTCTACAGGAAGCCCAAAAATCATTGAGAAACAGACTCCTACAGGAAGCCTGAAGACAGAGAAAGGGTCTTCTACAGGAAGCCCGAAGATTACCAAAGCAGGGGCTTCTACAGGAAGCCCGAGAGTGGCTAAAACCGGGTCTTCTACAGGAAGCCCAAAATCGGGAAAGAAAGGATCTTCTACAGGAGGCCCGGAAGTGGGCAAAGCAGGGTCTTCTACAGGAAGCCCGAAATCTGAAAAGGAGGGGCCCTCTACAAGGAGCTCTGAGAGAGCAAAACGCAAGATAGAGAAGGCTGGTATTCTCGAAAAGGAGGCAGCAGCGGCGCTGGCCGCCCTCAGTACACCTCCAAAGCCGAAGGAGAAGAGAGAGAGGGAGACCCCTCTACCATTTGAAGCCAGGAGAAGTAAGAGGATAAACACGGGCAAGCCACAACCTCCACCCAGCAGCCAAACCATTTTAGGGGATGTCCCTACTTCACCCAGTGCAAGAACCCCCTCTAAAATATCAGCCACCCCCGAGAGGGGAAGCCCAAAAATAACTTCCTAGACACGAAAAATAGGCCAATCACCTTCCGAAGCCCGGCTCAAGGAAATTGAAAAGGGGGAAGAAGCGCCACCCTCGTCACCACCAGGGGTAGGAAAGGCAGGGCCACCAAAAACAGGAAAGGAAGAGCATGCTCCGGGCTCTAGTTCTCGGCCAAAGACGAGGAGCCAGAGCAAAGTTGCTCAAGGATGGGCAAATAGTTTAGCTGGGGGGTGATGATGAGCCCCAATTTTTGGTACAATTTGGGCTCATTTGGCCTACTTTCTTTGCTCAAACCATTCATCTTTTATTGCTTATGCATTCATTTCTTGGTTTATTCGTGTTGTTTGTAGGAAGAAGGGTAGGCATTCTATCTACGTGACTAATACATGATGATTTCAGGTTTTTGGCATCAAAAGGGAGCAAAAGACCACGAGAAAGGAGACAAGGAGACAGTAAGGTGGCACTGCTGGTTTTTAGGAGAGGATGTCCACAGTCTTGGGGACCTTCCTCGTGATTCCCACCATAGCTCCGAGCTCCAACCAATCTCCCCACCGAGCTTAGAGGCAGCCAACCGTTCTACAGGAACAACAGTTACAACTGTTCTACAGGATCAGCAGTTTAACCTTCAGTTGGACAGCCGAGCTCCACAAATCAAGGAAACCTGTTGGATTATCATTTTGCATAAATACTGAGGCCGTAGCCTTTGATAGGATCTTTTTGAACTTTTGCATTACTCTTGTAATTTGGAAGTACGAGCTACAGCTCGGTGTTGGTTCTTTTTGTAAGCCAGTTTTGGCATGACATCAGATTTTTGGTTATGAATAAAGGCAGGCAGATTTTGATCTCATTCTGAGTTTCTAAGGGAGCTATATCTCTTAGGTTAGGGCCCAACCTGAGAGCAATAGACCTCCTCTGTGTTGTAATGTTATTTGCCTTTCGTTCCAGCACTTCGTTTCTTTACTTTGACATGCAATTCGAATTTACAGTCTGCTGATTTAGTTTTTATGAGATTGAATAGGATTAGTTTATGGTGAATTTTCTTCCAGTTGCTTAGGTTAGAAGAGGATAGTTATAATTCATTGGAGCTCCAGAAAAAGGTTGTTAGAGATCACTGCCATCTCTGCTTAGGGATTGGGGTACAGTCCATGTCAACCACCAAAAAGAAACGCAGTTCTTTTCACGTCCATGCAAGCTGCAACAGTTACTTTAGTCGTAGATCCATCCATGCACTTTGGTCTTGATCATTACTTCTTCATTCCACTTCCATGCACGAGTTTCTTTCACAAATTGCACTGTTGTTCATTGGTTCAAAATAGCACAGTTAACATAGGTTAAAGAGTTCTCATTTTTGGTGACATTCATAGACAATTTGTTTCATCTACACTGCTCCACACCATTCCATTACCTTCCTCTTCTTTTCAACCACACCTGAAGCCACTCAACCGACCTCTGTTCAGCTCGTTTACCTTCCAGCTCTTCCATTACTCACGTAGCTCCATTTACTTAACCTTTCGTTGATCCCATCCATCCAGCCATCAACCCACTGCATGCACTCTTTCTCCATCTGACTTCTCTGCTCCTGAGCCATCACCAGTTCCATCTCCATCTCACCTATCCTCCCACACCACTCCATCACTCCACCATCTCCCAAAACTCCCACGGTTGAACATCCTGTAGAATTTCACAGACTTCCTGTAGAACCCCTGAGTTTCCTGTAGGATCCCCTGCAGACTTCCTGTAGAAGCCTGCAAACTCGATTGCTGAGCATCCGAATGTGGTAGACTTCTATGGACTGATTCTAGAGACCCTCTGGGACCTCTCCTAGACATCCTGACCTTGCCCATGCTTTCCTTCCATTCGAACCGCTCCTGCACAGTCAAACCCTAATCAAAGGCATCATCACAATAAATCCAACCACTTAATGAAAAAATACAAAAACATGTCTTTTCAGATGCAAGTAGCTTAGATGCATGTATTTCAGCTCACTACAAGTAATGGCATCATTGGTAGAAGTTTCATTCACAGTTTTGCATTGTAAGGGCCTAGCTAGTCAAATTAGGGTTTACTAGGGTTTTCATGCTTTGTTGGCTTTCAGTTTCTTTCTGCAAATAGATTAGCCTCCTTTGAGTTAGCTTTCGTCCATCACTCATAAAACTTCTTCTGTGAGCATATAGAAGTTGGCTTGAGCCCTAGCGGACTTGTGCCAGCTGACCAAGTGACAGCTGCGACAAGAGCTAGTACTTGTGCATACAGCACCGTCGCTTCCAACTTTGTACGAACTACCGGGTTGATAAAATTAGAGATAGGAAGTTCCAGGAGTTGTAGCATTATTGCTACAATACTGGAGCCCACCAGCTGACAACTGTTAACAGTTTTTTGTTATGCTTTAAATAAGTTATTTTGATCTAAGAGTACAATTTTATCTCTTTTTCGGACTCGTTAAACCTACGAAAAAGGAACCCCTTTGGAGTCCTCTTTCAGCTCTTTTGAGACTACGAAAACACGAAAATATTATCGAGCACTTGTCTTTTCTAACTCGTAAAAGTAAATGAAAAGACATCTACTTAGTATAAGTTTAACCCTTTTACAGATTGAAATGGGTTATCTATGAAAAAGGAATACCCTAGTCAAACATGGCTAAGAGGTTCCCTTAGGTATTGTTTTCTACCTTTTCGGACTTGAGAGACTACCTACGAAAAGGGCATATGGAGTTTTCTTTTTCACCTCTTTTTCAAACTCTCTAAACATGAAAAAGGAGTCGAGTTTTACCTTCGTTGGACTTGTAAAAACATTAAACAACGATGGACTTTTCAAACATGACAAGACGGAAACACGCCTTCTCAGGGTTCGTTAAATATACTCGGAGGGATTCATTTGAAGGATGGAATTACAGATCAAGCATATGTTATCCTCCTTAATCTTGTTAAAAAATAAAGATGTACTAACTAGTATGGTTGGGAAAAATGGGAAAACAGGATAGTCCATTTGTTAATGGCAGTGAGTTGCTCTTGAACATGACACTCTTCCACTTCGTCTCCGAGGTTATTGGGTTGGGTAATCTCTTTTTATTTTGGTTCATTATGCTTTCATAGAGCCTCCATTTCGATTTTGGGTCAATGCTGCAAATTCCATTTCAGTGTCACCGCTATGTTCAAGAGAAGTCATTTAACTTATATATATTGCAATACTCTTAAGCCTTCATTCCATGTTTTCCTTTCATGATCCAGTTCCATATCAACATCATTATGTATCAACCATGATACCCATTTCATGTTGTTTATGGGGGATACATCAAGTCCGTCCTGTGACAGGTCACTTCCTATTGACATTAGCACATTATACAAGAAGTTTACCTAGAAACACCCATCAATACCTTGGTGCTTGCATACATCAATGGAAAGTTTCCTCGCTATCGGCGACAAGTTTACATCAATGGCCTTCGACTGAAAGATTCTGTGTGTTGTTCAACATCAAATTATTTATTCAAAACATGCGGATTGTACTTGAGTACCTTGAGAGCCATTAACATCATAGGTAGTTTCTCTCACATCTGTTAACGACTTACATCATTGACCAGTAATTAGATGGTGTCTACCATGTTCGACTTCAACTCATTGATTCACATGGTTAGACTCGTACATAGGTTGGTCGTGTAAATGAGATAGAAGACCTTGAATCTGATTTCCACCATCCGAGCTGCCATTTTGGGATTATACAAAGATCACTACGTATGATGGCTATGATCATAGTGACAGTCATCCAGTCATGGGTCCACCATCAATCATTAGTGGACATGTCTTTTGATCATTATACATGTAATGTTAGCTTATGTGTTGAGTATGGGTATGCCTCCCTCAGCAAAAAGGATGTCATGATGTAAATGTATTGTAATAGAAGATGATATCGCCGGTTGTTCTTGATCCCGACTTGTCACAAGGTAAAGCACTTCAATCATCAATCATCATCTCTAACTTTGCACTTTAGGGCACACTCTGTTTTAGGATATTTTGTCACATCTGATTCAGCCTCCTAATGGGATAATTCACATCCTACTCCCCCTTTACATCATCATTGCACAAATCCATATGCATGACCCTCTCATTCCCTAGAGTTTCTACCGTAAACTGCATCATCTGATCTAGTTTTAGGATCAACCTGTATAACCTATTGCTGGACAACGTTCACCTACATGTTGCTCCCCTTTTCACCTACGTTGGTTCTAGAAATTCAGGAAAAAGAGAGAGAATCCCAAAGTCTCCAATTCTAGAAGCTTCTAGGATCTGTTGTAACCATTTACCTTAGATAAAAATTTCGAATCCTATCCTATCCTACCTTGGAGTTTCCATCCCTTATCCTTAAATCTCATCCTCCCATCAAGAGTGGATCTCAATCCCAAGATCGGTAAAAGTATAAGAACTCCCAACTTACCTCACTCCTCTATATATTTATAGTCTTCCATATGCAAAGAGTTAGATTTTGGAGAGTGATTCTACCCTTATGCTGTTGTTGTGAGAGTTATACTTTCATACATTTAAGGTGATTGGAGGTACACTTAGTGATAAAGGAAGGACAAGTCAACAACTTGGAGGAGCTCTTCTACAAGATCAACACCTATTTATGGTTGTAACTCACTCCATTTATATCAATACAAAGAGTTCTTTTGTTTTCCTATATGTGATGTCATTATTTCATATATTTCAATACCATGTTGATATGTTGAATGAAGTAGATAGATGATGCTACATAGATCTCGTAGTTTCTTGGCTTGTGTTGTCTAGTTGTGCAGGTTCTAATTTTGGTAGCTAGAGCTAGGATTGGAGCATTCAAGCCAAAGAAGGAGTGAAACATACGATAGATTCCAAGTAGGTTTCATCCCCTCATCTACTTACTTTAAGGAAAACATTGGGTCCTTTGCCATTCTGTTGTTCTAGGTTAGCCACTAGACCTAGGGGAGATATTTATGCTTGCAGTAAGAAATCCCACATAACAAAAGGAATTTCCCAATCCCTAAAATCCTTATTGAAATTGGTTTCCCAAATGGTTCATGAAGAATTAAATTTTAAAAGGTATGGGACCACATGGGACTAGGTGGACCCAACCTACGTTAAGGGGAGATATTTTAGCAACCGATGATGATCATAACCTAAACAAGGAAGGGGAAAGGATTAAAGCAAGAATTTCTACTTAAAGGTGTGAAATTGACCATATGAGGTGCTAGCCTAGGGAACACCGAGGTAAAGGTTGATCTCAGAGCTAGGGCTTGGGATATCTCACAATACCACCATAAAAATTTCTTCAAATTTGGAGGAGACCTTGAGGACACACTAGCGCAGTAGAGGTTAGGAGATCAAACTTTTTCTATGCCTTTTTTCTTTGGGAAAGTGATGCCCTAGGTGGCACAGCCTAGATAGACCTTGAAAAGAAGGGAAAAAGTTGAAGAAAAAAGTTTTTAGGTGATCACCTTACAGTGCATCAGTGCCTAATTCCTTTTGGGGATATGGATTCAGGAAGAATTATGAAGAAGGACCTCGTTTCTAGCTCAAGGAGGCTCTAACGGAAACTTCGTCCAATGTTAGGGGAAAAGAGAAAGTGACCTTAAAGTGTTTATTCTTCACTTGAAAATGAAGATGGATTATCAAGATAACTTCGATCTCTAGGAAATTCGTTCAATAAACATGGCCCATACATATAGATATGCTATATAGAAACATATTTCCACAATGAAGCTGTAAAGGCATGCAACAGTTAGCCCTAAAATAACAAAATTCCCATGATCAATGTATGTGACTGTAAGGTCCCTATACTATTAGTGTAGCCCCTTATTGTTATTAGTGAAACCCCCTTATTGTATTTTTGTGCCCATGTAGTCCTCATGTTATTAATATTGTGCCCCATAGAAGCCCGATATTGTTATTATTGTGCCCCTACAATATTATTGTTATGTAAGCTTTGATTATATTGGGACCACTTAGACTCCTATATATAGAAAGTAGGTCTTGTCATTTGTATCATCCAAGAATTATTCATTTGTGTAATGTAAAGGAGCTTTCTCCCTCAAAGAGGTTGATTTTGAAGTCATTGATCTATATTTTCTTCTATTTTGTGAGCTAGTTACATAACATTTGGTATTAGAGGCTTTGGATTCTAGGGTTTTGCTGCTCCAAACAGGTCATTGTGGCATTTTCTCTATAATTTTTTTTCTACGACATTTCAGAAGCTTAAATTAAAATTCATTTGAGCCGAAATCGTGATGAACCTCAGATTTGAATTTCAGATCGTTTCTCACTATATTTTTGGAGATAGGATCCAAGGAAGTTAGGGTTTTTGCAAGCTACCGAATTATATCTCAAACAGACGATTTGGGGAAATCACCAGAAATTTCTCTCTGAGCATCATATTGAATTTTGTAAAAAGTTATAGAAAGAGGATGGCCTATAGTTTCTTGCGTATCAGTTTCAAGTCCTAAGGTCGAAACAGTGACACATGGCACTTCATAAAAGTTCGCTCTACTAAAGTAGTCTATAATCAGGTAATCATGGGAGATTTGGCATAAATCTGCCTTAGAGAATCCAATCTTGATCAGCTTCCGGGGTTGGAAAGAGAACTTAGAGAGATACTGCAAGATGCAATTTCAGATGTTGGAGATCCAAAATTTCAGAGATACATCAGATTCAATATCAAGCTCCTACAAAAAGAAAGAAAGGTGTGTAGTCTTTTTAAAATTTTTCATAAGTCTTGTTTGAAAATTTAGTTTAAAATGATTAAAAGGGAATAGTGAAGAAAATTATCATTAGTTGATGCCCTGAAGAAAGAAAATGGAAACACCTAGTAAGCAACTCGAAAGCTCTACTATGGCACATGAAGAAGAGGAAGAAATGCAACATGATATATCAAAATTACGAGACCAAGTGCAACAAATTTCTCTCTCACAAAAAGTAACAAAAGCTAAGATGGATCATTTGAAAGACAACATTGAAGATTGGAAGAAAGACATGGACAGTTGGAAGGAATGTTTCACAAAGTTGCTACAAGAAGTGCTTCCTAATGATGAAAAGGTAGTAGAGAAAACTCATAATGAGAACAAAATAAATGTTAATCATGATTCAAAGAAGGACAAAAATGAAGATTTGAAGAAAGATGTGGAAGGTTTGAAGGAAGATTTGACAAAGTTGCTACAAGAAAGGATGCGTAATGGCGAAAAAGTAGTAGAGGAAACTCATGATGAGAACAAAAGAAATGTTAATCACGATTTTATAGACTCTAACTTTGGAGTAAAGACCCACCATGTTCCAAAGACCGATATGAGGAAGTTTGATGGCAAGGATCCCGTAACATGGATACTATAGATGAAACAATATTTTGATTTACATGATGTGAAACTGCCACAAAAGGTACATATTGCATCTTTATGTTTAGAACCAAATTAGTTTGTATGGTATATAGGGCTTTGTTCTAGTAAACCACTTGTCACCTGGTCAATTTTCACGAAGGAAATGATAGAAAATTATGAGGATACAAAGAGAAACACCTTCTTTAGCCAATTGATAAATCTCAAACAAAAGGGTTCAATGTTAGAGCACATTGAGGACTTCCAAAAATTGAATATTGTAAATGATATTCCAAAGAAGCATAGGATTGAAGTCTTCATAGGGACTTTAAAGGATAACATCCAACATGTGGTTCGCCTTTGGGAACTTGATTCATTGGAGAAGGCATACAAGTTGGAAAGAGAAAACAAAATTATGGTAACAAGGAAGCCTACCACTCATAACTATAAATATGGAAGTGTTGTTGCTTCTAGCCTTCCACCACCTACAAGGTTGACACCACAACAATTGGAAGAAAAAAGAGAAAAAGGGCTTTGTTACAATTGTGATAGAAAATACACTAAAGGTAATAAGTGTGTTGAGAAGAAATTAATTTACATATATGGGGAAAAGAAGGAAGAAAAGGAACAAAAAACGTCAAAAGAAGAGGATATACACCAGGAACCAATCCCAAAGAAAGAACAAATGAATATGAACATATCTTGTAATGCATTGAGAGGAATTACCACTCCTCAAACTCTCAAGATAGAAGGACATATCAAGAAGAAAAAGGTAATAGTGTTGATTGATTCGAGTAGTACCCATAATTTTATTCATTGTAAGATAGCCAAGGAATTGAATTGCTTCCTATATCCAACACTAGGGTGTCAAGTAATTGTTGCGAATGGAGGAACCATAAATTTCTCTGGAAAATGCCATAATATCAAGTTATCCATGGGAGAATATATCTTGAATAGTCCAATTCTTTCCATTCCAATGGGTGGTACTGATGTTGTACTAGGAGTCTAATTGTTACAGTCTTTCAGGACGATGGCTTTCAATTTTCAAGAGATTTTATCGAAATTTTTTTGGGAAGGAAAGGAAGTTGAATTAAGGGGTATCACAGGGAAACCAGGAAGGATAATCATCTCTAATGACATGAAAAAGATTCTAAATAAATAACAACAAGGCGTAATTGCACAATTATGTTCACTAGAGGTTCAAATAACGAAATCATCTATTTCTACTAAACTCCAAAAAGTATTAGCAAATCATTCTAAGGTTCAAGCCGTGGAAGATCATGTCGAGTATCAACAACAAGTTCTCCAACTCTTAAAGGATAAACTCACTTTTGTGCATAATCAGATGAAACAACAGGCACATAAACATCACAACGAAAATAGTTTTTGTTGAAAATGGAAACAAGAAATGCTAAAAATAGAAATGTTAAAAATAGAAATGTTAAAAATAACATTGCTATAAATATCATTTCAGGGTATACTCCAACTTTGTTGGAAATAGAAAAAAATAGAAATGCTAAAAATAGCATTGCTATAAATGGCATTGCTATAAATAACATTTCGGGATAGATTCCAATTTTAATTAGTCCCTGAATTAAAATTCGAATTTGGTCTCATCAGCTGTTTGAAAAATAATTAATTCATCTTGAGTTAATTAGTTAGAGAAAATCAAACATGAAGTCTATATGAAGACATGAAACAATTATCCCTTTGATTGAGGAAGTTATCCCTTAATTAAGGAGATAAGGATGAGTTGTATTTGAGTTGTAATTAGTAAGCTCAGTTAACTGAGTTAAGTCCTGTTAAATTAGTTCCAAACAGTTGGAGCAACTAATTGTGAGTTCAATCAGTTAATGCATGCATGCATGCAACTAGTGTTCTCCAGATAACTGACTATTCTCTCATAAATAACTCATGCATGTCAGTTTAGAGAAAGACCCAGTCGAGATTAAAGGAAGGGATAATGTACTATCAGTTGGAGGAATTTTCCTATAAAGGAAACTCATCCATGCAGAAGGAATTAACTCCTTCAGGATTGCGCAGTTATTTCAGAGGTTAGTGTTGTGTGTGAGGTGAGAATCACACAAGTTGCAACTGGAGGACCTAGGAGAAATTGCACAAGGAAATAAGAGGCTTGGAGGACTGAAGGAAGGCATATGTCTTGTCTATTCTATCTATGAGCAACAGTCAGGGATTGTATTGAGAGCTGGATAGCTTGTGAGCTAAAGCTTTGTGTAATCCTGAGATATTTCCACTCGTATGATAATACAGATAATGGGGTTTTTAGTTGAGGCTTTCCCCAGAGTATTCTTTTGTGTTTCGTGTGTGATTGTTTCTTCTTCATCTGTTATATATGTTCTATTTGATCTTGCTCAAAATCGATTAAGCTTCCGCAAGTTTGTTTGTAGAAGTAGATCAATTATTTTGCTTTAGTATATTGCATTATTAGGTGATCTACAATGAGAATTTCTACTGTTTTGATGTAGGCGACTGGGTATTTTTACGGCTACAACCATACAAACAAATGTATCTCAAGCAAACTAAGAAGGATAATAAATTATCACCAAAGTACTATGGTACTTACAAGGTGTTGCAAAAGATTTGTAATATGGCATACAAATTGGAGCTTCATGTATATTCCTAAGTGCACCCAGTTCTCCATGTTTCATGCTTAAAGAAGGTTATAGATGACAAGCTCCCAGTTCAAACAATATTTCTGAAACTTGATGAGGAAGGAAAAATCATATTGGAACCTGAAGCAGTCATAGAAACAAGAACCTGATAGCTACAAAATTGATCAATTTCAGAAAGTGGAAGAACTTACCCATTGAAGATTCCACATGGGAGGACGGGAATTTTATACAGAAACATCCAAAAATACTCAAGCATTGAGGACAACACTTTTTGAAGGAGAGGGGCATGTTAGGTCCATATACTATTAGTGTAGCCCCTTATTATTATTAGTGCAACCCCTTATTGTATTGTTGTGCCCATGTAGTCCCCATGTTGTTGTTATTGTGCCCCATAGAAGCCCACTATTGTTATTGTTGTTCCCCTACAATATTATTGTTATGTAGGCTTTGATTATATTGGGACCACTTAGACTCCTATATATAGAAAGTAGGTCTTTTCATTTGTATCATCCAAGAATTACTCATTTGTGTAATGTAAAGGAGGTTGCCCCCTTGAAGAGGCTGATTTTGAAGACATTGATCTACATTTTCTTCCATTTTGCGAGATGGTTACATAACAATCACAAAGTAAAATAAAATAACATCAATATCATACTTACATGTAAGAGAATATATCCAACCATCAATACATTTTCCAAAAATAAGCTCCAAGGTAAGAAAATCCAATCCAAACATCAAAATTCATCCATGCTCCAATTCGTCCTCCAAGAAAGAAATGTGAAATTCTCAAGAGAGAGAATGATCCAATCCAGGTGATGATACAAAATGAATTTATTCCTCTCCTATTTATACACTCATTAGGAGTTCGAATTACCTAATTTGAGCCTACATTAGACCATCAACTAAAATAATGTGCAAATAATTATCAATTGGTGACAAGCCCACCAAACTAGCTCATAAACCAAATAATAAGCCTCCCAAGAGGTCGAATAATCGATAATGCATGTCCTTGGGCTCTCTAAGAGGCCTCATGAAGTCCATAAGTGCCAAAATGATGAACTGGACTTCCAAAAGTAATGGACAAGGGGTTTACCCCTTGTTCTCCACATAATAAATTTGTGGTGCTCCTAATGGCTATGAGGGGACATAAGCGACCTCATGGGTCTCCAAGTAAGTCGAAGATGCCTGTAGACCATATGCAAGGGCTCATATGATGGTGTAAGTGATGCCACATCAACATACAAGTCTTGGTTCATCTGCCAAGTGCATGGTGCAACTGTGGGGCTGGATGGTCAAAGGTGAACCATCTGCATCTTCCTCGTCCAATAGGTGAATCTCAAGCAATCTCTGGACATCTATGGGGATCCATGGAGTGTTTTCTACTATTGTGGAGGCCCATGTCTCTTAGCATAGACCCTACATGTGCCAATGTATCCCTATGGAGGGTTAGGACCCCTTATAGTGAGTCTCAACCCAAGATGGAGACCACCTGCAATCCTACATAAGATACAATGTGTCCCCTACCCTTCCAATACAACAAATCGTCAAGGAAATCGAGTAAAATCACTTAAAAACCATGGAAAATAGGTAGGGACTTCATAATGGCATGCCCTTCCATAATGGGCTTTGGCATATGATAATATATCCAAGCTCCAAATGGGGTGAACCAAGTATCCTATTAGATGGTTTCTACTTCTAAAAGGCGATAATATGTCCAAGGTACATCCTTAAAAGGTGGTGGCATGTGGTAAAGGGATGAATGGAGTAGGTAATAAGAGGGGCAGACCTGGGCCACATGATGGGGTATATGGGTAGCTAGTAAAAGGGAAGCCCACACTTGGATATATAGTGTATAGGAGGGAGAAATCATGGTACATGAGGTGCCCCAACCTTGATTTTTCCACCCGTCTTTATATGCCTTTTTTCATTTTTATGATTTTTCTTTAATTAAATGCTTAGGGCTCAAGGGGTAAGAGCATGATGTTTCATTTATATCAGTGGATACCCCTTTTAAGGTAGGGCGTTTCATTTCCCACCAGGGGTTGGGACAATAATGGGTTCCTAAATGATAAGGAGGCTCATCTAGGGCCTGTACGAACTAGGGTGATGGCCATGATGATGGGGTAGAGATCATGTATTAGATTTTTCCCACGTGCTAAATGTGTTTGTCCCGACCATCTTTTGCATCTTGTGGTACATCTTCTTGTTGAATGTGGTCAATTATGCTTTTAATTTTATTTTTAGTTGCATCAACCTCTGGGGCATCATTCCAGGCCCGACCCAAGGTGTGGGAGAGGGGAGGGGGAAGGTTGACTCTATGTGGACCCAGTGGGGGAATGTGGATCCAGGTGGGAGAAATGATGAATGGGGTTATACTGAGTGGAAAGGGGGAAATATATGTGGATGAGGGAGCGAGATGATGTAACCAAAATCATGATTCCCTATGAAATACCATCCCTAAATCCAAAGGGTCAGTAAAAGAGATCCCATAGGATTAGAATCCAAGGTTAACATCCAAAAGGGGTCTAGGGGACAAGAGCATAGACCTAACCTATTATTTTCACTGAATACCCCAAATAATCCATGCCCAGAAGTGTCTATGACAAGAAAACTACAATACTCAATTACCCAATGAGAAGGTGTTACACAACATTTTTTCACTGTCCCTATATTCCCCGCATATGATTCTAGAGGACCTCTACAGTGTACCTGACATGATTTCCTATCATGAAGAAACTCCCATTGTGTCCCTATTCATGAGAAAAATAATTCCCTTTTGCATCATTTCCCAAAAGTCTTCTATTTATCCCAGTTTACAAGATCGACGCTAATGACCTGTGTCCTCCTCGCACCGATATGTAGAGATTACAAATGTCCCTAGCACTGATCGGATTGACTGAGCCCTTCCTCAGTCACATCGATCCTCTTTTTGAAAATTTTTCAAATATGGAGCCGAAGCTTTGAGCTCTAGAAGCTTTGTAATGGAAGTCTAGTAAAGGGTTAGGCCAGATGGAGTTGAGGAGGTCAGTTTGGGCTCCTTTCTCCTATTAGGATGGAACTAATCCAAGAGATAAGGCCTTCTCCCATGAGAAGAGGAACCATCTCCCCTCCATCCAAGCTATATAAACCTCTCTTCTTCCCAAGCACAAGCTAGTTCTAATTAAGTTCTGGTTGGAGTTTTGATTTTGGAGTAATCAAAAAGTTACCTATAGTTTGTAGCTCTCTAGTTTATGTTTAAGGGAGAAATGTGAGTTTGGTTTAGTGTGAAGACTAAAGGGAAGATCCCTAAGACTACCATTGTTGGGGCTATCCATGAGATGCTAGCAGAAGTGTGTGGGAATTCGGATATGTCGGAGGAGAACAATAACATCAAGACATCGATTGACATCGGTTGTAATCTCTTCTTGAACTAATATAGATGCAACTATCGATTGATTTCGTACATGAAATGTGATCTTACATATTTATGTCTTAATGTTTCTTGACTTATTAAGTAGGATGAATGCAATTTGTATGTTATCACGTTTGTTTTTTGCTGTTATTTACTTATTTCAGGTGTATGAAGGAAGGAAACGAAAGATAGCTGGAGAAAGGAAGCAAAATCGTCACCAAACAGAATAGCGTACTAAGAGGTAGGCTCTCTTATTTGATTCTAGCTTAAGGAGATCTTTCATAGATTGTTTGTTTGTGGCTAGACTTGCACTCTTAGGCTAGAGGAAATGTTTGTGTCCGCACTTAGAATTTACCTGCACCCTCGGATGGGAATCCTGGTTGTTTTTCCTCTTTTGGAAATGTTGGTGCTCCTTATATGGCAACGTTGTCCCTCCCTGGGTTAACCATTGGTTTACCTGTCTGGTTATTTTTGACCTCTCACCTTCTTCCCCTATTTCTTCACCTTCCTGTTCTACTTCGCCTGGTGAAAGTTTAAAATCTAGTAACTAGGAGGCTAAGAAGAAGAAGAAGAATGGTGAAGAAGAAGAAGTCAGATAAGCGAGAGGCAAATCGTGCAGCTATTGCTCTAAATGCACTTCCTGTCGACAAACCTTTCGATCCTCCACGAAAGGTTAGATTCCCTTGCAAGTTGTGAAAGGGTGACCATCTCCTTCGAGACTGTCCTAGCATTCCCAGAGTCTTAGAGGTATGGTCTCAAAATTTGGATCGATCATCCTCATCGACCTCTGGAGATCATGTCAGTGTCGCACCCTCGGTTAGCGATGGTAAGAAGAAGGGAAAGATTAGATTCCCTTGTAGGTTATGTGAAGGGAAACATCTTCTTCACCTTTGTCCTCTTATGGATAAATCTTCCAAAGTTTTGGAAAACCTTACAGCTCCTCAACCCCAACTTCCTGTTGGTTATCAAAGGATTTCTTCTAACCCTCTCCTAGTTGGTAAAGAGATTGACTTGGATTCATCTCTTACCCATCGTAATCTTCCTGAGCATGACTCTCTTATGTCTATTCCCGACCAACCATTGGTAGAAAAGAGTGTCGACTTAGCTTTGCCTTCAGTTATTCACTCTGTTCCCGAAGAGAGTGGTGATCATACTGCTCATGTTCTTCTTGTCTCCTCAGATTCTCATGAATCGAAGAGTGACCCTCCCGGCCCAGTTGTTCAGGAGATTCCTTATCCTATTCTTGGAGAGCATGGGGGAAATCGTATGATACCCCCACTAAGTAGTTCTGTTGTCTATTTTGATTGGAGTCAATTGACTGCATTCCGCCTTCCATCTTATGTGCCTTTGCAGACCACAGTACAAGCCTATAATATGGTATGACATGGCACTATATTAGATGAAGGTGTGTCTGTTATCATCATGTATTCTACTACTTGGCAAGCTTTGGGCTCCCCACAACTTGTGCCTATTGCCCAGAATCTGTTGGCTTTTAGTGGAGGAACCAATCAGGCCTTAGGGATCCTTCTGAATTTCATTATTACTTTGGGAGGAAAGACCATCTATATAGACGTGATGGTATTCCAAGGTCCGTTAGATTTCGATCTTCTCCTTGGATGCGACTATGTTTATGTCATGGGAGCTCTTGTTTCTTCACTTTTCCGTGTGGTTTGTTTTCTGCACAAAGGGAGAATTGTGACTATTGATCAATTGTCGTTCATTGGTCACCAGGCGCCTCCTTTGCAACCATCGTCCCATATCAGCTCTTGTTTGCAAGTAGTACCTTCCCCGCCACAGGTCAATTATGTGGCTACCCATTCCATCTTTGCATCTGCTGATGATTATGCAGATGGTATTGTACACTATGTACTAGGGGTATTGGAAACCAATCTGTCTTTGGTACCAAATGATATGTATTCCTCCCAGAGTGTGGTTCTTCCATCTAGTGAAGACCTCTTGGGAGCCATGTTCTCTTATGGGTCATGAACAAAGTCGTGAGGATAGTTCTTGGTCTTGTGTCAACCTCTTTAAATAATGAAACAAATCCCTTTTCCAACTTGAGTCTTTGATTAAGATCTTGTAAAATCCCAGTCGAGTCTTTTCTAGACCTCCAAAGTGAACCTTCATTCCATCCACCTAGTTGAATGAAATGAAGCTTTGGGGGGCATGTACCTCGATTTGAGTCATTATGCTAGGGGCACACGAACTTATTCAAGCATAGTTTTTTCATTTCAAGCTTGTGTAAACATGAAACCGAATCTATGCAGAGTTCTCCATGGTTCAAGCTTGTGTAAAAATGAACCCATGCCTAATTTACATCTCGTGATTGCCATTTTTATCAGCTAGTTTCTACTAGATGAGCCTTGGTTGTTTCATTCCATCGCCACCATCTTTTTGGCCAATCATATGCTTTCACTTGGTTTTTTTTCCTTTTCCGGGGGACCGCAACAATGAGTGGTTTTATTAGCCAGCCTCTTGACCATTACATGTTTTGAGAAGTTCCTCCATTTCCGGAACTAGTTTCTACCATTTATACCACTCGTTCCTCCAGGACAAGTCACCTTTAAGCTCTTTTTTGACTCGTAAAAGATGAAAAGATTGCCGAGTATTTTTTCCTTTTTGACTCATTAAAGAAAATAAAAACAGGGGGTCTATTTTCAAGGTCTTTTTCGTCTCTTTAATGATGAAAAGATTGCCGAGCTCTTGCTGTTTTGAACTTGTAAAAGGTTGTGAAACATCATTCACCCAGTATACATTTACCCCTTTTTTAGGCTGGGATGCACTATTTACAAAAAAGGTACTCCTTGACTGAAATGATCAAGTGATTCTCTCAAGTATTGTTTTCTACCTTTTCGGGCTCGAGAGACACAAATATACAAAAAGGGACCATGTGGAGTTTTCTTTTTCGTGTCTTTTTCAAATTCTCTAAACATGAAAAGGATATCGAGTTACCCCTTTTTCAGACTCGTTAAAACATTTAACAACATTAGATTAATTGCCATGACGAATGTGAGCTTCTCCTTCCTAGGGCTCACTAAACTTACTAGGTTGGATTCGTCCGAAGGATGAACTTTTAGTGTAAGCACATGCCTATCCCATTTAAGATTGCGATGAAAAATAATTGGGGTACTTGCCAAAAATGGTGGGGGGGAATTTGGAAATTCGGTCAATCGTGTCGGTAGCTCACTCTTGAACATGACACTTTTTTCTTCGTGTCAGGTTGGGATATCCTCCTTTTCATCATTGACCTTCCTGGGTTGGGCCGTTCATTTTTTCCTTCCATTTGATCTCTACCACGTCATCATGACCACTGATCCTATCGATCCAAAAGCTACCAAACTCCGGAATCGTGTTACCAATATGTTCAAGAGTTAGTCCCTCTGCAGTTACACTTACTCTTGATTCTCTATATCATCTGAAATAATTTTCATCCCTTTTTCTCGTGTCGATGATGTGGGATACATCATGGCCCTCCTTTGACATGATTTCTTCCTGTCGACTTCAATTCATTATCCAAGAAGCTGGACAAGAGACTCCCTTCTAGTACCTTAGAGCTTGCATGCCCTAATGGCAAGTTCTTCACACTCGACGAAAAGTTCATGTCATTGGCTTTCACTCGGGTGATTTCACGGGTGTTCAACATTAGTTCCTTTATTCACATTCCATGAACTGTGGTGCTAGTACCTTGAGATCCATTGTCATTACTGGTGGTTTCTCTTGCGCTTGTTAGTGGTTCATATCATTGATTGTTAATCAAGTGACTTCTTAGCATGTTCAACTTCAACACATTCATTCACATGTTAGGATTTGTACTTTGATTGGGTCATTTGGAGTGCAAGACCCTGGGCTAAGATTACACAAGTCCAGGTTGCAAGGGGATGTGACATGATCATGTCAATATACATATCTCTTTCAGATGTATGGTTGTGACCATACCATGAGTTGTTCTATGTGATCCTTCTCATTATTGGGTGGCTGCGACCATTCCTTGGTTTCATTATGATCCTTTCTGCTGGATGGATGCGCCCATGCCTTAGATCCATTTACATGATAATTCTCTGGATGACTGTGTCCCTACCATGATTCATGTATTTTTATTCAGAGTTTTCAGTGATATATATGTATTTGTACTTGCTTACAGGTTCTCCGACGACAGACTCTAGTTCCCCGCACTTATTCATAAAGAATTTCACCCCTCACTCTAGTTCAGCCTTCACGCTTTAGGGGGCATCTGTTACACAACATTTTTTCACTGTCCCTGTACTCCCCATCTACGATCCTAGAGGACCTCTACAATGTACCCGACATGCTTTCCTATCATGAAGAAACTTCCATTGTGTCCTTCTTCATTAGCAGAACAATTCCATTTTGCATCATTTCCCAAAAATCTTCTATCTATCCCAGTTTACAAGACCGAAAATAATGAACCGTGTCCTCCTCGCACCGATATGCAGGGATTACAACCGTCCCTAACACCAATCGGATCAAATAAGCCCTTTCTCAGTCGTGCCAATCCTCTTTTGGAAAGTTTTTTAAATATGGAGCTGAAGCTTCCAGCTCTAGAAGCTTCGTAACAGAAGTCTAGTAAATGGTTAGGCCGGATGGAGTTGAGGAGGTCAGTTTGGGCTCCTTTCCCCTATTAGGATGGAACTAATCCAAGAGATAAGGCCTCATCCCATGAGAAGAGGAACCATCTCCCCTCCATCCAAGATATATAAACCTCTCTTCTTCTCAAGCACAAGCTAATCCTAATTAACTTTTGGTTGGAGTTTTGATTTTGGAGTAATCAACAAGTTACCCATAGTTTATAGCTCTCTAGTTTGTGTTTAAGGGAGAATTGTGAGTTTGCTTTAGTGTGAAGGCTAAAGGGAAGAGCCTTGAGACTACCATTGTTGGGGCTATCCATGAGATGCTAGCATAAGTGTGTGGGAACCCGGATATGTCGGAGGAGAACAACAATGTCAAGACATTGGTTGTAATCTCTTCTTGAACTAATATAGATGCAACTATCGATTGATTTCCTACATGAAATATCATATTACATATTTATGGCTTAATGTTTCTTGACTTATTAAGTAGGTTGAATGCAATTTGTATGTTATCACGTTTGTTGTTTGCTGTTGTTTACTTGTTTCAGGTGTTTGAAGGAGGGAAATGAAAGATAGCTGGAGAAAGGAAGAAATATCGTCACCAAATGGAATATCTTACTAAGAGGTAGGCACTCTTATTTGATTCTAGATTAAGGAGATCTTCCATAGATTATTTGTTTGTGGCTAGATCCACTCTCTCGGGCTAGAGGAATTTTTTATGTCCGCACTTAGAATTTACCTGCACCACAAAAGGCATACATTTAGGTTCGGGAGACCCACTTTCAAACATAGGATCATGGAAGATGGGTGAGGTACCACATGGTTGGCTTAGGTGGAGGAGAAGTGGAACATAGAGCTATTTGGTGGCTGCAAGGGGTTGATGGTTTCTGACTGAGGACCATCTTGGAGAAATATTTTCTCTTAGGGATATCACCCACAAAATGGTGGGTAACATCTAGCTCCAGTTGGGATGTGATCTCTCGAAGAAGTGGATGGAGCTACTTGAAAAAGAGGTCTCGAGAAGTACATCAACCTCTTGGTTATCGTAGAACTATTACCTACACATATCAATGACTAAACCCACGGGGAAACATGTTTTTCACGATGTCTTATGATCACCCATGCTTAGTGTTAGGTTGTAAAATCCACAGAAAAATAAAAATATGCAAATTTTAATTAGAATGCAGTTAATCTATCATGAGAAATATCATATGATGTTAGTTCTAATGCAAAATCAACATGCCATGCATCCTACTATACCATGCATATTATAGTGTTAATACTAAGTGTAACAATAAATCCAATGAAGCCAACATATCATCATATCAATATACATATGCCTGCTAGTATGATTACTGATGCAGACAATCCTAAAGAGAATTTGGATACAAATACACGTAGGATGAAGTGGGTGGGAGGTGGGAAAATATGATCTCCATTCAAGGTAAAATGAAGTTGTAGGAGAAGGAAAATAAGCCAATCTAGAAGTGTCCGACTTTCCCTCTAGGTACATAATGGTGGAATGAAATATCACTATCAATAATTGTGTATCACAATCATTATTTATAATATTATGCTTTGCAGATGCCACAAGGTCGTGATGAGAGGGTAATGAAGGGTGAGGGAAGGGGGGAGAGCAATAAATAGGTTTCCCATGGTGGTTGCCACATTGGAGAGGGGAGATCATGGAGTAATCAAAACCCTGAGGGTGTGTCCAAGAAAGTAAAGTATAATCAATGAGGGGCTTTCCCTCGACACTATAATCGGAAAGGGAAAAAGGCTCACGGTCACTTGAGATCATATGAGAAGGGGTGAGGGGATAACTTGATGAAGACTCAAGATGATAGACAATAGAAAAGGAAAAAGGGGAAGATGAAGTCTCAATGATACCATTTTCTTAAAAATCCAACTCTAGAGGCTCAAGTGATTTGAATATACTCCCAGAATCATAAGGAAGGTAGGTATGAGCAAGGGCCTTATCAATCCTATCATTGTTGGTATCAAAGATAAGGTCTTCCCAAAAGGGAGAATCAATCATCTCCAATTTCTCCTTTTCATGCAAGGGAAAATGAATTTCTCCTTCCTAAGGGTATTGATGGATATGTCCTCATAAATAATGTCTAGGAGAAAGGGAGGACCGCCCTCAACCTCATCTTCCTTGTCGGTGTCATAAATGGGAGCACAGTCAAATTGAGGACCAAAAATTTCACATTTCTCTTTTTCAATATGGAAATAATATTCAATGTCATCCTCTAATGGGCTAATGGGATCACCTTCCTCAAGGTTCTTAAAAGGAGAATCAGCGGGAGTGTTATCCTTGAGAAAGGTAAGGTTAGTCTCAACTTCACTTTCCATAGACTCATTTTTCCCAACACACATGTTCTAAAAGTCATTTAGTTCGTCATGTGGACCCGATGAAGACTCATATTCTTGATCATCACCTAGATTACCAAAGCTATCACCAACCCCCCTTTCCAAAGTTTTGTCACATGTAATGGGTGGAGGGTTCTCTTCAGAAATTAAAGGGGAACTTGAGGCTTCTTCCACACCTTTAACAAGGCTCTTTTTAAGATTATTCCTTTCATCATGTAGCTTTCCCTTAGATGGGTATCTATGAGCTATCCATTATTCATGAGGGGTGCCACCCTATATTTCTAAAAATATATCTTCAAAATATTCATATTAAGTGGAAATCTCATGAGGGAGGCTATCATACCAATATTTAGCTTTCCCTACAAATGATAAGGCCAATGATCTCATATTTGTGTCCTTTTTTAAAATCCTTATCGAGGCTAAAGCCCAAGAGAAATAGTCAAGATGGACATTGATATCTTGATTAAGACCTCCTTTGAATTTAGGCATACCACTTTTCATCCATGCCTTGATTTCAAGGTGCTCTAGAACTTCTTAAGTACTAAGGCCATCATAGGGAGAAGGAGGGAGACCATGCTTCTCGAAATGGTCCATTTCTTAGGATTTTTACACATTGGACTTGAAAATGGAGTCACCAGGGTGAATGTAGATGCCTTAATAGATGTTTGCTTCACCCTACAAGCATCAAATTTAAAGTTGAATAAAGAACCGTGGATTCTTCCTTCTAATGGAGACACCAATAATAATAATAATATAATATGTCAATATGTCGTATGGGGAATAAAACACACGTTTCATCTCCCCAAAAACGGTGCCAAAATGTTACCGCTCAAACTAGCACGGGTCTTAAAAGGGACTCCTAAAGGGACAACTACTAGATCAAGGGAAACAAGGGAGGGTTATCCCACTATCACCTCAACTAAGACTCCCTACACTTTATAGACTTTCACTGATGGGAGGAGACCGGTTATATGGAAAATCGCTTGTGAACTATGAATCCAAAAATGTATGTGAAGGGACCTTAATGATCCTTTTCCTAGAAGGAGGTTAAGAATAGAGCTTTCTTGCCCTTCAAGCAAGGTACAAATCTTTCTAGGAGAAGGAGGTGAGGATTTAAGGGCTAGGTTTAAGGAATGTGTTTTGCAAAAGAGTTTCCCAATCCCTAAAATCCTTATTGAACTTGGTTTCCCAAATGGTTCTTGAAGAATTAACTTTTCAAAGGTATGGGACCACACGGGACCAAGTGGACCCAGCCTAGGTTAAGGGGAGGGAGTTTAGGAACCGATGATGATCTAAACCTAAACAAGGAAGAGGAAAGGATCGAAACAAGAATTTCCACTTAAAGGTGTCAAATTGATCCTATGAGGTGCTAGCATAGGGAACACCAAGACAAAGTTTGATCTTAGAGCTAGGGATTGCAATATCTCACAATCTCACTGTCAGAAATTCTTGAAACTTGGAGGAGATCTTGAGGACACACCAACACAGTAGAGGCTAGGAGATCAAACTTTTTCTATGGCTACTTTGTCAGGAAAGTGATTCCCTAGGTGGCCCAACGTGGCTAGACCTAGAAAAGAGGGGAAGAAGGTGAAGAAAAAGGTTTTAAGGTGATCACCATATGGTGGATTAGTGCCTAATTCCTTTTGGGGATATAGAGTCAAGAAGAATTATGAAGAAGGACCTTGTTTCTAGCTCAAGGAGGCTTTAGGGAAAACTTCATCCAATGTTGGGGCAAAAAAGAGTGTGACCTTAAAGGTGTTTATACTTTGCTTGAAAATGAAGATGGCTTATCAAGATAACTTCAATCTCTAGGACAATTCGTTCAAAAAAATGGTCCATACATAGATAGATTCTATATAGAAACATAATTCCACAATGAAGCAGTGAATGCATGCAACAATTAGCCCTAAAATAGAGAAAATCCCATGATCAATGTATGTGAGAAAGTAAAAGAAAATAACATCAATATCATAGTTACATGTAAGAGAATATATCCAACCATCAATAATTTTTCCAATAAATAATCTCCAAGATAAGACAATCCAATCCAAACATCAAAATTCATCCATGCTCCAATTCGTCCTCGAAGAAAGAAATGCAAAATTATCAATGGAGAGAATGATCCAATCCAAGTGATGATACAAAATCAATTCATGTATCTCCTATTTATACACTCATTAGGAGTTTGAATTACCTAATTTGAGCCTACATTAGCCCATCAACTAAAATAATGTGTGAATAACTATCTATTGTTGACAAGCCCACCAAACTAGATCATAAACAAAATAACAAGCCTCCTAAGAGGTAGAATAATCAATAATGCATGCCTCTGGGTTCTCTAAGATGCTTGGTGAAGTCCATAAGTGAAAAAATGATGAAGTGGACTTCCAAAAGTAATGTACAAGGGATTGGCCCCTTGTTCTCCACATATTAAAACTGTGGTGCTCCCAATGGTTGTGAGGGCACACAAGTGACCTCATGGATCTCGAAGTAAGTCGAAGATGCCTATAAGGCCATCTACAAGGGCTCAAATGATGATGTAAGTGATGCCATATCAACATACAAGTCTTGGGTCATATGCCAATTACATGGTGAAACTGTGGTGCTTGATGGGAAAAGGTGAACCAGGTGCATCTTCCTTGTCCATTAGGTTAATCTCGAGAAATATATAAACAACTATGGGGGTCCATGGAGTGATGTTTGCTGCTATGGAGGCCCATGGATCTCAAAAAACACCCTACATGTTCCAATGTATGCCTCTGGAGGGTTATGACCTCATATAGGGAGACCAAACCCAAGATGGAGACCACTTGTAATCCTGCATAAGATCTAATGTGTCCCCTAGCCTTCCAGTACAACAAGTCATCAAGGAAAAGTAAACGAGCTTACAAACCATGGAAAATAGGTGGGGACTTCATAATGGCATGCCCTTCCATAATGGGATTTGGCATGTGCTAATATCGCCAAGCTCCAAATGGGGTTTAATCAGGTATCCTACTAGATGGTTTCTACTTCTAAAGGGGATAATATGTCCAAGGTATATCCTTAAAAGGTGGTGGCATGTGGTAAAGGGATGAATGAAGTAGGGAATGGAAGGGGTAGCTCTGGGCCACATGCTGGGGTACAAGGGTATCTAGTAAAAGGGAAGCCCACACTTGAGTATATAATGTATAGGAGGGAGAAATCGTGGTACATGAGGTGCCCCAACCTTTATTTTTCCACCCTTCTTTATATTCCTTTTGCCTTTTTATGTTTTTTCTTTTATTAACTGCTCGAGGCTCAAGGGGTAAGAGCATGATGTGTGAGATATAATAGTGGATACCCCTTTAAGGTAGGGAGGTTCGTTTCCCACTAGGGGTTGGGACAACCATGGCTTCCTAAATGATAAGGAGGCTCATACAAGGCTTGTACGAACCAAGGTGATGGCCATGATGATGGGGTAGAGCTCACGTATTTGCTTTTGACCACATGCATCTTAAATGTGTTTGTCCCAACCATATTTTGCATCTTGTGGTACATCTTCTTGTTGAATGTGGCCAATGATGCCTTTAATTTTCTTTTCAGCTACATCAACCTTCGGGGCATCATTCTAGGCTTGACCCAAGGTGTGGGCAAGGGGAGGGGGAAGGTTGACCCTATGTGGACCCAGTGGAGGAATGTGGACTCAAGTGGGAGAAATGATGAAAGGGGTTATAATGAGTGGAAAGGGGGAAATACATGTGGATGAGGGAGCGGGACTACGCAACAAAAATCAAGATTTCCTATTAAATACCATCCATAAAGCTAAAGGGCCAGTAACAGAGATCCCACGGGACTAGAATCCAAGGTTAACATCCAAAAGGGGTCTAGGGGACAAAAGCACAGGCCTATTCCATTCTTTCCACTGAATCCTCCCATTAATAAATTCACAAAAGTGTCCATGATAAGCAAACTACAATACTCAATGACCAAATGACAAGGCATACCTTTAGGTTCGGGAGGCCCACCTTCAAACATATGATCATGGCAGATGAGTGAGGGACCACATGGTTGACTCAGGTGGTAGAGAAGTGGCATAATGAGCTAGTTGGTGGTTGCAAGGTGCTACCCGCTGAGGACCATCTTGGAGAAAATTTTTCTCCTAGTGATATCACCCACAAAATGGTGGGTAACAAAAAACATATTTTTTAATAGTAAATATAATCATTTTGTTTCAAAAATATTTAGATTAATCTAGTAAAAAAGTATTGAAAATATGTATTTATGGATTTATTAAATTTATGGTTATTATTTATTATATTATGATTTAACTTTTTAAATAATAAATCAATTTTTATGTTTTCACCATATTACTTATTATTATATCTTAAGTAGATATTGAATGAATTGAATACTCTCTATATTCACTCAGAAAGTTGATGATCCAAAGAATTGCAACAACAATGTTGAGTTTATTAACTACTCAATTTCAATGCTAATCTAGGGTTCATACAAATTTGAGAGGTAATGAACATTATATGTGCAAAATCCACACATTAAACTATCTAAGAAGCAAGCATGCTTATCTTATGACTACAAAACTTATTTTAGCAAAATAGAGGACTAATAAGCAGTTCAACTCCACTTAAACGAACATTGCATTTCAAATAAAAGAAAGTTAGAATTTAACTGGAATAAAGCTGCAAAACATAACAAAAATGACCATGTAAACAAGGGACCAATCTTGCTTATCTTGAAAACAAGGAAAACTAGGATAAAGGGGATGAAAATCCAAGTGCGCCAAGTTTAGGTTACTAATCCAAAATACATAAATTGACTTGCTAAAATAAATAAAATATCCAAATTAATATACCGGAAATAGAGTAAGTCCTACAACCAATTAAACTATTGCAAATTTTGAATTAAAGCATGATAAAACAAAGCTAATCCCTTTTGAAGTAAGCTACTACAAGACTTAAGCAATCCAAGGTTAACTGAGACTCCTTGTAAATAAGGAAATACCAATCATGGAATTATCCTTGAAACAAAGAAACTAATTCCATATTTTGGAAGAAGAAGGACTATTCTGGGATGTCGATGGTTGATTGGTTGCCCACTGTTAAGTAGAGTACTGAATTAAGTGCAAAACCGAGTATAGAATGGTGGTTCCAAAAAATGCTGCTTAATACATTGCTGGACTGTGTGTTGGACCATTTGATGACCTATCGATGTACTTCAAATGTCTGCCTATATTCAAGATTCCTTTTATAGATTAGTTAATTTGAATCAAGAGTTATAAATATATTTAACATCTACCTAAACCAAACAAAGACATACGAAAATAACACTTATTAATAAATCTTACATCCACTGTACAATTATGCGGTTTAACTAGTATGGAGTGGTTTTAGGGTACAAAAAAGGGGTAAAGTAATGTAAAAGATAGTAAAAACAATGGGATAAGATGTGTAAAAAGGGGTAAAAAAGTAGGGCCCAACACATGGTTTTAAGAGTTCACCTTCTAGAAAGACATTTCAATTTCATACAATATGAACACATTTCTAGAAATCTAAACACATTGACAGTTGCCCTAGATAATCATGTTTTAGATATACATTTGTAACATTTGTAACGAATGTAATTAATTTTGAATTCACATCACATCATATTGAAAATACAATAGAAACCCAAAAACACTATATATATATTCAGTGTTTTTGGGTTTCTATTGTATTTTCAATATGATGTGATGTTTAGCTCTACAAAAACTTGTGTCTCAAGAACAAGTTTTTGTAAAAGCAAACATCACATCATATTGAAAATACAATAGAAACCCAAAAACAATGGATATATATTCATTGTTTTTGGGTTTCTATTGTATTTTCAATATGATGTGATGTTTGCTTTTACAAAAACTTGTGCTTGAGACACATATGACATACATCACCCATATAAAAAAATACATGCAAAGATATAAGTAGACAAATCAAAGGTGCTCATGATAGAATGACACTACACGAGCCATCTTATGGAGTAGTCGACCGATACGACTAGGAACTCCTATGGTGTATCACTGAAGTCATAGCAGAATTGCATTGATTGCAGTCTCATGAATTCTGTGTATCAACCCTTCCATGTGGTGCCTTACCTCTGATAGGACCTCTACTACAGGATGTCGTAGCATATCCCGTCTTACCGCAGTGACCCGTGCTAGTTTTACTGCCTCCTCCTATTGTCGTTCCTCTGCATGATGGAGATATAAAGCAACAATAGGTCGAACTGGTCCCACATGTGCATGAAACATCAATAGTTTAGTCTCGTAAACATCGAAAAATACAAAAAAAATGTAAAATTTTCAAAACTTAAAAGGTAGAAATTTCTTACCTAAAGCACCCCATTCCTCACCCTTAGGAAGCACGAGCTCAGGGTCATCACATAAATCCATGTCTTCTTAAGGATAGCCATTGATGATAATAAATTGTCTGCACAACCATCCGAAGAAGGCTAGTGAGAAGCTAATTGCTGATGACCCTACATGTCGGGACATGTGTTCTATCCACCTCCTCATCCATGGGAGCCTTAGATCAATAGGCTGGAGTGTGATCTGCTGAGGCCAAAGCAATGGAACCTATTCTAGTGCAAAGGAAACTAATATCTCACCATATCCAAAGTTCTTTAGTTTTCCCACTTTTTCTTTAGATAGTTGTTCTTTCATATTGACTAAACTTCCCTCGCTCTAGTTGAAGAGTGTTGGCTCTAGACACTCCAATCCATATTCCATGTATGATTTTCTTGCCACATGTAATGTTGAGCTACCTTCCAATATTGTGATAATGAATAGGATGGTTCTCAAAGGTAATCAGGTCACATATTTTATATGGGTCTTTCCATCCTTAGTTGGCTGGGCTCAAGGTCTACAATAGGTGGCGGTATAATCTTTCACTATCTCCCCACTACTTCTCCCACCTATGAGAGGTATGTGGGCACCCCTCATAGAAAAACTTGTCAGAAATTAGGTAAATTCTACCTTTATCTTGAGCAGATGTTTCCCAAAACTGAATGCTTGTACTTAGACATCCCATGAATGAACAAGGTATTTCAACAACTCCAGCTGTTGCCTCATACCAGGAAGCCAAAAGAATTTTAGTAATCCACAATTCTTTAATGCCTAGATGGAAATAGGATCATTTGCTACATTTAAATCATGTTCCTCATGTTCTCTTTCTCTCCATATGAAAGCCATTTTACACTCATGAACCCCTGAAATATCAAAAAGAGATTCATTAGGACCATTTTCATGCAAAAAACTTAACAAATTTTGAGGATAAACTGCTAAACAAACTTTAGATTTCCACCCAACGCACCTAAGAAGAGAAAACCAGAGCGTTTCACCCCTATCAGTAGTACATGACTGCTTAGGTGCAATGCAATTTTCGACCCTCTGGGCCTGCGTTGGTCCTAGGGTGAAATTTTGGAACCCCAGGGGCCTAAAAAACGTAGAAATTTTACATGAAATCATAAAATGGAACCACAAAAAGAAAGAGAAGGGTTTTATCTCCTACCTGGAAGTGGCGGTACTCGAAATCATCTACTGGATTAGCCGCAATCCTCTACAGAAAATTGAGGGAAAATGTACTAAGAACCCTCACTATTGAAGGTAAATGTGAAATGGTAAAAATGAGCAATCATTTTTGAGTATATATGGTCATATTTTTCATTATTTTATTCATATTTAATATTTTGACGTAGTCATGATTCATTTTTACTATGAAACATGTATGTTTAATCCTTTCTATGTTTTTTTTTTCTCGATAAAGACTAATTCTATTAAGTAAAATATAGTACAATCAAGAGAAGCAAGAGACCGACAGACCGGAAATGATGGATCCATCAACCTCGGTCCCGGAGGAAAGATTCAATCTCAGAGCTACATCAAATATCTTGAGAGCAAAGACTGACTAACTGACTTTTACCCCACAGGGGCAGAAACTACAACACAATGTTTTTTCCCTTTCTTTTTGTTGACTTTTGTCCAGCCATCATGGGGAGAATGTGCTGAAACAACTTGAAGACTGGAATTCTCTATCTTCGGGAACTCCTTTTCTGATTCAGAGGAGGAAGTCTCATGGGCGCGTTTCTGGGAGATTGCTGTGACATGGGTGTGCCCCTTAGAATCCGTGGGCGGATCCATCGGCTGAGGCGCCTGGTCCGGTTCTGAATCGTTATCCTCATCCTCCGAACTTGGGGAGCTAGAGCTCCCTACTGGCGGCGAAGGACAGGGAGCCCAATGCTTGGGTTTGGTTTTTGCGAAGATGCCCTTTTTCGTTCTTGCTGTCAGCTATGGGAAGGAGTTCTGTAGGTGCCCTGTTAGGTGACAATGGCGGCATCGGAAGGCAGTGTTTTCGTAATCTAGAATCTGGGTCCAAACAGTGTCATTGATCTTGAGATTGATTTGCTCTGGCAATCCCTTGCTTAAATCAAGCTCCACACATATTCTAGCATATGTATAGAGACCTTGCTGTTCCCTCTCGTAATTTCCCATAAAAAAGCAGCCCAAGGTGTTGCCAATTTTCCTGTATACTTCTGTGCGCCACAAGTGTATTGGGAGATTTGGAAGTCTGATCTAGATAGGGGCTTTAGTGATGACTGCAGAAGCTGGGTCAAAGTCTGGGAACCATGGAGTTAAGAAGAGGCCTGCTGAACCCATGAACCAAGGGCCTTCTTCTAAGGCCTTTTCGTAGTGCTCGGGATTATCGAACAGCACTATGAAATATCCCTTTGCACAGAAATAAACCTTGCAACGGTGAGTCCAGTTGTCATTGATCTAGTCATAAAGATCCTTTGAGCGTGGCCAGAGCCCATTGAATCTGCAGATGATGGCCCTTTCAGCGAATTTTTGGGTGTCGTCTGCAAGGTCAGAGTAGGAGATCTCAACAGAGGGAACCTCCTCCAATTTGTCAACCAAAAAAGGCTTGGGTTTGGGAGGTTCAGGGGATGCGGGTATCTCAGAGCGGACTGCAGCTTTGTAGGAGTATGGAGGAGCAGAAGAGGATTGACCAGCAGCTCCACCTCTCAAGCGAAAGGAAAACACTAAAGAGCTGTTGTTTTTTATGCTGTAAAAAGAGAGAGGAAGAGGATCATCGAGCTGTTTACCTTGGAAAATAAGTCTCTGTAGGGCTGAGGGGATCCCAAGTCTGTGCTCCAGCTTTGCTTTGAGGTTCTGCACCAGATCTGTAGGGTTTACCCATTGCAGAATGGTCTTGCCAAAGATCTGTGCGATTTGAACCTGAAAGGGGGCAGAGGAATTTTCAAAAGATTTCTGGAGCAGCACGGGGCCAGAATCTTTTGAGTCTCCCATCTCTTGACGCATAGGGGGCAGCAGGAGAGAAGAAATCTTCTGCCTAAGGTATCTTTTGCTCCAACTCGGATCTGCTGCAAAGGGAAAGGCGACCGATCTGTAGAGAGGCCCCTGATCAGTGGAGGAGCCAGAGCTGCCATGGCTATGCGTGCCTGTGCTCAGCGCATGGAAGTTCGCCTCTTCCTTCGGCTCAACCTCCGCTTGGAGCTTCAACTCGGGTTCTCGCCTCCGATAGATCCTGAATCGAGCCTCCCTTTCAGCAACAAGTCCGCGCAGAGGCCAAGCGGTGGCCGAGGACAAGGAGGTGACGGCGGCGGCAGCTTCGCAGTTAGGGTTCGGCTTCGGCTCCAGATCTCTGCTCAATGCATGCTTCTCAAGTGATGAGGAATGCTCCTGCCTTCTGATCTGGATTGGATCTTCCCCTTCAGCGGCAGAGAGCCGATGCCAAACGGAGGCCGAGGGCGCTGAGGCGGCGGCGGCTGTAGGGTTCATCTTCAAGAATTCTCTTAATCCTTTCTATGTTGTTCTGAGTAGGTCGACAACTATTAACAAATTTTGTTATGCTTTAAATACGTTATTTTAATCTAAGAGTACAATTTTATCTCTTTTTAGACTCGTTAAACCTACGAAAAAGGAACCCCTTTGGAGTCCTCTTTCAGCTCTTTTGAGACTACAAAAACATGAAAATATTGTCGAGCACTTGTCTTTTCTAACTCGTAAAATTAAATGAAAAGACGTCTACTTAGTATAAGTTTAACCCTTTTACAAACTAAAATAGATTATCTATGAAAAAGGAATACCCTAGTCAAACATGGCTAAGAGGTTCTCTTACGTATTATTTTCTACCTTTTCGGACCTAAGAGACTACCAATGAAAAGGGACTTATGGAGTTTTCTTTTTCACCTCTTTTTCAAACTCTCTAAACATGAAAAAGAAGTCGAGTTTTACCTTCGTTGGACTTGTAAAAACATTAAACAAAGATGGAATTTTCAAACATGACAAGACTGAACCATGCCTTCTCAGGGTTTGTTAAATATACTTGGAGGGATTCATCTAAAGGATGGACTTATAGATCAAGCATATGTTATCCTCCTCAATCTTTTTAAAAAATAAAGAGGTACTGACTAGTATGGTTGGGAAGAATGGGAAAATAGGGGGTCCATTTGTTAATGGCAATGAGTCGCTCTTGAACACGACATTCTTCCACTTCGTCTCCGTGGTTATTGGATTGGGTAATCTGTTTTTCTTTTGGTTCATTATGCCTTCATAGAGCCTCCATTTCAATTTTGGGTCAATGCTGCAAACTCCATTTCAGTGTATGGGGGATACATCAAGGCCATCCTGCGACAGGTTGCTTCCTATTGTCATCAACACATTATCCATGAAGTTGACCTAGAAACACCCATCAGTACCTTGGTGCTTGCATACATCAATGGCAAGTTTTCTCACTATCGGTGACAAGTTTACATCAATGTTCTTCGATTGAAAGATTCTGTGTGGTGTTCAACATCAGATCATTTATTCACAACATGCGGATTGTACTTGAGTACCTTGAGATCCATTAACATCATAGGTAGTTTCTCTCACGTCTATTAACGACTTACATCATTAACCAGTAATTAGATAGTGTCTACCATGTTCGACTTCAACTCGTTGATTCACATGGTTAGACTCATACATAGGTTGGTTGTGTGAATGAGATAGAAGACATCAAATCTAATTTCTACCATCCAAGCTACCATTTTGGGATTATACAAAGATCACTATGTATGATGGCTATGATCATAGTGACAATCATCTAGTCATGGGTCCACCATCAATCATCAGTGGACATGTCTTTTGATCATTATACATGTAATGTTAGCTTATGTGTTGAGTATGGGTATGCCTCCCTCAGCAAAAAGGATGTCATGATGTAAATGTATTGTAATAGAAGACGATATTTCCGGTTTTTCTTGATCTCGACTTGTCACAAGGTAAAGCACTTCTGTCATCAATCATCATCTCTAATTTTTCACTTTAGGGGGCACTCTATTATAGGATATTTTTTCACATCTAATCAATCAGCCTCCTAATGGGATAATTCACATCCTACTCCCCCTTTACATCATCTTTACACAAATCCCTATTCATGAGTCTCTCATTCCATAGAGTTTCTACCCTAAACTGCATCATCTGAGCTAGTTTTAGGATCAATGTGCCCTAGCCTATTGCTGGACAATGTTCACCTACAGGTTGCTCCACTGTTGGCTACGTTGATCACCTACAGGTTGCTCCCCTTTGCACCTACGTTGGTTCTAGAAATTCAGGAAAAAGAGAGAGAATCTCGAAGCCTCCATTTCCAGAAGCTTCTAGGATATGTTGTAACCATTTACCTCAAATAAATTTTAAATCCTATCCTATCCAACCTTGGATTTTCCATCCCTTATCCTTAGATCTCATCCTCCCATCAAGAGTGGATCTCAATCCCAAGACTAGTAAAAGTATAAGAACTCCCAACTTACCTCACTCCTCTATATATTTATAGCCTTCCATATGCAAAGAGTTGGATTTTGGAGAGTGAGTCTACCCTTATGTTGGGTGTGGAGCCTGATTATCTCTGTATTCAAAGTTTTCAGTCAGATGTATACCCCAGGAAGACTATACACCCCTACACGCGGGGGGGACTTGTCCCCCCCGCAGGGTTCCGGGGGCCAGCGGTCCCCCAGCGGGGATTCGGGGGCAGTGCCCCCGAAGCTAAAAATAGATGTAAAATTGCCTTGTAAAAGTCTAGTAATTTCTAGTCAATCTGGGCCGTTCATTAGGAGGATGATCTGACGGTAGAAGTTATGTTTAATTTAGGGTTTTTTTCCCTCGAAGGCAACCCCTCACTATATATGAGGGAATTGTATTGCGTCTATGTATATTTGTATTCTGAGTGAGGGAGAGAGAGGAGATTGAGAGCAAAGAGGGTGTTACAACGAATTTGCTGTAGGTTGTATCTCTTCAGTTTGCTGGATAATATAATAAAAGAAGGACTGGATGTTTCTCCATGGACGTAGCCCAAACTGGGTGAACCACGTATATCTATGTCTCTCTTGTTTTATGCATTTTTTGTGTTTATATTTTTGCAATATTTTATGTGTTCCATTGCTCCGTAATATATAATTTTCTAACAACTGGTAACAGAGCCGAAGGCCTATTTGGTTGATAAACTCGCAGGAGAGAAGGGTTCCTGGTTCAAGTGGGAGCAATGGCGAAAGATGGTAGGTTTAGGGTTGAAAAATTCAACGGCCAAAACTACTAGTTGTGGAAGATGCAGATGGAAGATTATCTATAACAGAGAGATCTGTACCTACCATTGAGCAAAAAGACAAAGAATCCGACGAGTATGACAGACATAGAATGGGATATTCCGGACAGAAAGGCACTTGGAACAATACGGTTGTGCCTAGCAGCGTCGGTAGCGTTTAATATTTCAAAGAAAACGACAACACAGGGTTTAATGTCGGCATTAGCCAAACTATATGAAAAACCCTCGGTGTCAAATAAGGTATTTCTTATGAAGCATTTATTTAATATGAAGATGTCAGAGGGTGGATTTGTCACTGATCATTTAAATGATTTTAATACAGTTACAAGTCAGTTAAGTTCTGTAGGGGTAAATTTTGATGATGAAGTTAGGGCTCTGTTATTTCTGTGCTCATTTCCAGAAAGTTGGAATGGTTTAGTTATGGCCATTAATAACTCTGTCTTTGGATCTAGTACTTTAAAGTTTGATGATGTTGTCTATGTAATCCTTAGCGAGGAAATGTGACGGAAAAGCTCCGGTGAGACATCAGGTAATGCTTTGACTACAGAGACTATGGAAAAAAATGGAAAGAGGAAAGAGCCCAGGATATCGCAGTAAGTCAAGAAAAGGTAGATCCAAGTCCAGATAGGGGATAGTGTGCTGGAAATGCGGGAAGAAAGGACACGTGAAGAAAGACTGCAAGTCTCGGAAGGGAAAAGAAGGAGATGTACAACAAGAAACTAATCATGAAGCGAATGTAATAGGTGATGTGTTGCAAGATGCTTTGATTCTTTCATTAGAAAATATTATTGATACTCAGGTGATAGATTCAGGGGCCTCATTCCATGCCACACCTAATAAGAAACATTTTCATGATTATGTTCAAGGAGATTTTGGACAAGTTCGATTGGGTGATGATAAACCTTGTAAAATCGTTGGAATGGGTACAGTTTTCATAAAACAGCAAAATGGAAATTAGTGGCTATTGAAGAAGGTAAGGCATGTTCCAGATCTGAAGAAAAATCCGATTTCAATAGGGCAGTTGGGAGGTGAAGGTTGCGTAACCACTTTCACAAATAAAACCTGGAAGGTCACTAAAGGATCCCTGGTAATAGCGAAAGGAGAAAAGGTTGGTACATTGTATTTATGCAATGGTATTTCTAATTCTGTTAATGCTTTAACCTCTACAGGAGAAGATAAGACATTGTGGCATCATAGTCTTGGGCACATGAGTGAGAAGGGGATGCAGATTCTTCACTTAAGAAATTTGTTACCAGGTTTGAAGCATGTTGATTTAAAATTCTGTGAGAATTGTGTTTATGGAAAACAGAAGAGAGTCAGATTCCTTAGAGTTGGGAAAGAAAAGAAAAGTGAAAAATTAGAGCTTGTGCATACAGATGTATGGGGACCTGCTCAGGTATCATCTCTTGGTGGATCTCATTATTATGTTACTTTTATTGATGATGCAACCAGAAAAACCTGGATTTATTGTATTCAAAATAAATCTGATGTATTTGATACTTTCAAGAAGTGGAAAGATTTGGTTGAAAATGAGACAGGGAAAAGGTTGAAGTGTCTCAAATCAGATAATGGAGGTGAATATTGCAGCAAAGAGTTTGATAGGTACTGTTTAGAGAATGGAATTCACAGAGAGAAGACAGTTCCAGGAACACCACAAGAAAATGGTGTGTCAGAAAGGATGAATGGGACAATCGTGGAGCGTGCAAGGTGCATGAGATTGCATGCAGGATTGCCTTTACAATTTTGGGCAGATGCTGTAGATACTGCTGTTTATCTAATAAATAGAGGGCCTTCAAGTTCCTTGGATGGTGGTATTCCAGAGGAGGCATGGATAGGTAAAAAGGTAAACTACTCATTTTTAAAGACTTTTGGTTGTGAAGCCTTTGTCCACATTAACAAAGAAAATAGAACAAAGCTTGAGGAAAAATCAAAGAAATGTACCTTTATTGGATATGGTGCTAATGATTTTGGTTATTGCTTATATGATTATGAAAATCAAAAAATAATTAGGAGCAGAGATGTAATATTCAATGAAAAGGTCTTGTATAAGAATTAGTTGCAGGAAAATAAACAAGAAAAAGAAAACAAAGAATACACAGTGCTTGACGATATCACAGAAAAAGTGATGGTTCCTGAAAATCATAATGATCAACAACCAGAACAACAACCACAACAGCAACAAGCACTTCAAACACCTGAAAGTGGTGTTCGAAGATCTACCAGGATAAGTAGACCCCCTAAACGATACTCTCCTTCATTATATTATGTATTGTTGACTGATTCTGGTGAACCAAAATATTATGAAGAAGCAGTGCAGGTAGAAACTAGGAAGAAGTGGGAGCAAGCCATGAAATAAGAGATGGACTCCTTAGCACATAACTAGACTCGGGACTTAGTCAGGTTGCATCCAGGTAAAACAACATTGCAGAATAAATGGGTTTACAGGATGAAGGAAGAAGATGGAGGGAAACAGAGGTACAAAGCTAGACTTGTGGTGAAGGGGTTTGCACAGAAGAAAGGTATTGATTTTGATGAAATATTTTCTCCTATTGTTAAAATGACCTCAATTAGAACTATTTTAAGTCTAGTAGCAACTGAAGATTTGTATCTTGACCAGTTAGATGTAAAGACGACCTTTCTCCATGGGGATTTGGAGGAAGAGATATATATGCAGCAACCACAAGGATATGAGGTAAAAGGGAAGGAAAAACTAGTGTGCAGGTTGAAGAAGAGCTTGTATGGCTTAAAATAGGCCCCAAGGCAGTGGTATCTAAAATTTGACAAGTTTATGTCTGAACAAGGTTATACTAGATGTCACTCTGATCATTGTGTTTATCTAAAAAGGCAAAATGATGGAAATTATATTATATTGTCATTGTATGTAGATGACATGCTTGTTGCAGGTTCTAACATGTAGGAAATAAATGTGCTCAAAAGGAAATTGGCAAACTCATTTGCAACGAAGGATTTGGGTGCTGCAAAACAAATCCTTGGTATGAGAATAACTAGAGACATGAAGAATCACAAATTAACATTGTCTCAAAGTGAGTACATAGAAAAGGTGTTGAAAAGGTTTAATATGCAGAATGCAAAACCAGTTAGTATACCTTTGGCTAGCCATTTCAAGTTAAGTAAGGAGGCATGTCCCAAGACTCATGAAGAAATGGCTCATATGTCTAAAGTTCCATATGCATCAGCGGTTGGAAGCTTAATGTATGCAATGGTCCACACAAGGCCTGATATTGCACATGCAATGGGAGTTGTAAGCAGGTACATGAACAATCCAAGAAAAGAACATTGGATGGTAGTGAAGTGGATTCTCAGGTATTTGAGAGGTACCACAAATCAAGCATTATGCTTTGGTGGTTCAAACATTGCTCTATAGGGATATGTTGATGCAGATATGGTAGGTGATAGAGATAACAGAGGAGCACAATAGGGTATGTGTTTACTGTAGGTGGAACAACTGTGAGTTGGGTTTCAAAAATCCAAAGTGTTGTTGCACTTTCAACAACAGAAGCAGAGTATGTGGCTGCTATAGAGGCTAGTAAAGAAATGATTTGGTTACAAAGGTTTCTGGATGAATTAGGAAAGAAGCAGGAGTTGGGCAGGTTATATAGTGACAACCAGAGTGCTATACATCTTGCAAAGAACTATGCATTTCATTCCAAGACTAAACCTATACAGCTCAAGTACCATTTCATACAGTCAGCATTGGAAGATGGACAGTTGAAGCTGGAAAAGATACAAACTAGCCAAAATCCTGCAGATATGTTAACAAAAGTTGTAACTAGGGAGAAACTGAGAATCTGCTGAGTTTCAATTGGTCTTCAAGTATGATGAAGAAGATGAGAAACAACCAGGTCCAAAAGTGGAGTTATTGTCCAGCAAATGAAGCAACAGTGGAGTTGCTATAATCAGTCTCCAAGTGGGAGATTGTTGGGTGTGGAGCTTGATTATCTTCTGTATTCAAAGTTTTCAGTCGAATGTATACCCCAGGAAGACTGTACACCCCTCCACGTGGGGGGTGTGTGGGGATAATCCCCCGTGGCTGGGGGATCCCGGGGCCAGTAGTCCCTCGGCGAGGGTTCGGGGGTAGCGCCCTCGAAGCTAAAAATATATGTAAAATTGCCTTGTAAAAGTCTAGTAATTTCTAGTCAATTTGGGCCGTTCATTAGGCGGATGATCTGACGATAGAAGTTATGTTTAATTTAGGGTTTTTTTCCCTAGAAGGCAACCCCTGACTATATATGAGGGAATTGTATTGCATCTATGTATATCTGTATTCTGAGTGAGGGAGAGTGAGGAGATTGAGAGTGAAGAGGGTGTTACAGCGGATCTGCTGTAGGTTGTATCTCTTCAGTTTGCTGGATGATATATTAAAAGAAGGACTGTCTGTTTCTCCGCGGACATAGCCCAAACTGGGTGAACCACATATATCTGTGTCTCTCTTGTTTTATGCATTTTCTGTGTTTATATTTCTGCAATATTTTATGTGTTCCATTGCTCCGTAATATATAATTTTCTAACAACTTATGCTGTTGTTGTGAGAGTTATCCTTTCATACATTTAAGGTGATTGGAGGTACACTTAGTGATAAAGGAAGGACAAGTCAACAACTTGGAGGAGATATTCTACAATATCAACACCTATTTATGGTTGTAACTCACTCCATTTATATCAATACAAAGAGTTCTTTTGTTTTCCTATATGTGATGTGATTATTTCATATATTTCAATACCATGTTGATATGTTGAATGAAGTAGATAGATGATGCTACATAGATCTCGTAGTTTCTTGGCTTGTGTTGCCTAGTTGTGCAAGTTCTAATTTTGGCAGCTAGAGCTAGGATTGGAGTATTCAAGCCAAAGAAGGAGTGAAACATACGATAGATTCCAAGTAGGTTTCATCCCCTCATCTACTTACTTTAAGGAAAACATTGGGTCCTTTGTAATGCTGTTGTTCTAGGTTATCCACTAGACCTAGAGGAGATATTTATGTCTGCAGTAAGAAATCCCACATAACAAAAGGAATTTCCCAATCCATAAAATCCTTATTGAACTTGGTTTCCCAAATGGTTCATGAAGAATTAAATTTTCAAAGGTACGGGACCACATGGGACCAAGTGGACCCAACCTAGGTTAAGGGGAGAGATTTTAGCAACCGATGATGATCTTAACCTAAACAAGGAAGGGGAAAGGATTAAAACAAGAATATCTACTTAAAGGTGTGAAATTGATCCTATGAGGTGCTAGCCTAGGGAACACCAAGGCAAAGTTTGATCTCAGAGCTAGGGTTTGGGATATATCACAATCCCACCATCAAAATTTCTTCAAATTTGGAGGAGACCTTGAGGACACACCAATGCAGTAGAGGTTAGGAGATCTATTATTTTTTTTTTTTTCCAGGAAAGTGATGCCCTAGATCGCACAGCGTAACTAGACCTAGAAAAGAAGGGAAAAATTTGAAGAAAAAGGTATTTGGGTCATCACCTTACAGGTGGATCAGTGCCTAATTCCTTTTAGGGATATGGATTCAGGAAGAATTATGAAGAAGGACCTCGTTTCTAGCTCAAGGAGGCTCTAAGGGCGACTTTGTCCAATGTTAAGAAAAAAAGAAAGTGACCTTAAAGCGTTTATTCTTCTCTTGAAAATGAATATGGATTATCAAGATAACTTCGATCTCTAGGAAAATTTGTTCAATAAACATGGCCCATACATATAGATATTCTATATAGAAACATATTTCCACAATGATGTAGTAAAGGCATGCAACAGTTAGCCCTAAAATAATGAAAATCCCATGATCAATGTATGTGACTGTTAGGTCCCTATATTATTAGTGTAGCCCCTTATTGTTATTAGTGAAACCCCCTTATTGTATTTTTGTGCCCATCTAGTCCTCATGTTGTTATTATTGTGCCTCATAGAAGCCCACTATTGTTATTATTATGCCCCTACAATATTATTGTTATGTAGGCTCTGATTATATTAGGACCACTTAGACTCCTATATATATCATCCAAAAATTATTCATTTGTGTAATGTAAAGGAGGTTTCCCCCTCAAAAAGGTTGATTTTGAAGTCATTGATCTATGTGAGTTGGTTACATAACATTTGGTATTGGAGGATTTGGATTCTAGGGTTTCGCTGCTCCAAATTGGTCATCGTGGAATTTTCTCTATAAAATTTTTTCTACGACGTTTTAGAAGCTTAAATTAAAATCCATTTGAGTCAAAATCTCAATGAACCTCAGATCCACATTTCAGATTGTTTCTCACTATATTTTCGGAGATAGGATCCAAGGAAGTTAGGGTTTTTGCAAGCTCCCGAATTATATCTCAAACAGGCGATCTGGGGAAAATCGTCAGAACTTTCTCTCTGAGAATCAGAGTGAAATTTCGTAAAAAGTTACAGAAAGAGGATGGCTTGTAGTTTCTTGAATATTGGTTTCAGGTCCTCAGGTTGAAACAATGACACATGGTACTTCATAAAATTTCTCTCTACTGAACTAGTATATAATCAGGTCATCGTGGGAGATTTGGCATAACTCTTCCTTGGAGAATCCAATTTTGATCAGACTTGCGAGGTTGGAAAGAGAACTCAAAGGGATACTGTAGGATGCAATTTTAGATATTGGAGATCCAAAATTTCAGAGATACATCAGATTCAATATCAAGCTCCTATAAAAAAGAAAGAAAGGTTTGTAGTCTTTTAAAAATTTGCATAAGTCTTGTTTGAAAACTTAGTTTAAAGTGATTAAAAGGGAATAGTGAAGAAAATGATCATTAGTTGATGCCCCAAATAAAGAAAATGGAAACACCTAGTAAGCAACCCGAAAGCTCTACTATGGCACATGAAGAAGAGGAAGAAATGCAACATGATATATCAAAATTACAAGACCAAATTCAACAAATTTCTCTCTCACAAAAAGTAACAGAAGCTAAGATGGATCGTTTGAAAGACGACATTGAATATTGGAAGAAAAAAATGGATAGTTGGAAGGAAGGTTTGACAAAGTTGCTACAAGAAAGGTTCCTAATGACAAAAAGGTAGTAGAGAAAACTCATAATGAGAAAAAAATAAATGTTAATCATGATTTGAAGAAGGACAACAATGAAGATTTGAAGAAAGACATGGAAGGTTTGAAGAAAGATTTGAAAAAATTGCTACAAGAAAGGATTTCTAATGGCGAAAAGGTAGTAGAGGAAACTCATGTTGAGAACAAAAGAAATTTTAATCACGATTTCATAGACTCTAACTTTGGAATAAATACCCACCATGTTCCAAAGACCGATATGAGGAAGTTTGATGGCAAGGATCCCGTAACATCGATACTACAGATGGAGCAATATTTTGATCTACATGATGTGCAACTTCCACAAAAGGTACATATTCCATCTTTATATTTAGAACTAAATTAGTTTGTATGGTATATAGGGCTTTGTTCTAGTAAACCACTTGTCACATGGTCAATTTTCATGAAGGAAATGATAGCACATTATGATGATATAAAGAGAAACACCTTGTTTAGCCAATTGATAAATCTTAAACAAAAGGGTCCAATGTTAGAGCACATTGAGGACTTCCAAAAATTGAATATAAGGGTAAATGATATTCCAGAGAAACATATGATTTAGGTCTTCATAGGGACTTTAAAGGATAGAATCCAACATGAGGCTCGCCTTTGGGAAGCTGATTCATTGGAGAAGGCATACAAGTTGGAAAGAAAATCTGAAAACAAAAGTATGGTAACAAGGAAGCCTACCACTCATAACTATAAATATGAAAGTGTTGTTGCTTCTAGCCTTCCGCCACCTACAAGGTTGACACCACAACAATTGGAAGAAAAAAAAGAAAAAGGGATTTGTTACAATTGCGATATAAAATACACTAAAGGTCATAAGTGTGTTGAGAAGAAATTAATTTACATATATGGGGAAGAGAAGGAAGAAAAGGAACGAAAAACATCAAAAGAAGAGGATATACACTAGGAACCAATCCTAGCGAAAGAAGAAATGAATATGACCATATCTTGTAATGCATTGACAAGAATTACCACTCCTCAAACTCTCAATATAGAAGGACATATCAAGAAGAAAAAGGTAATAGTGTTGATTGATTCGAGTTGTACCCATAATTTTATTCATTGTAAGATAGCCAAGGAATTGAATTGCTTCATATATCCAGCACTAGGGTGTCAAGCAACTATGAAAATGGAGGAACCATAAATTTCTATGGAAAGTTCCATAATATCAAGTTATCCATGGGAGAATATGTCTTGAATAGTCCAATTCTTTCCATTCCAATGGGTGGTGCTAATGTTGTACTAGGAGTCCAATTGTTACAGTCTTTGGGGACGATAGCTTTCAATTTTCAAGAGATTTTATCGAAATGTTTTTGGGAAGGAAAGGAAATTGAATTAAGGGGTACACAGGGAAACCTGGAAGGATAATCACCTCTAATGGAATGACAAATATTCTAAATAAAGAACAATATGGCATAATTGCACAATTTTGTTCACTATAGGTTCAAACAACGAAGTCATCTATTTCTCCTAAAGTCCAAAAAGTCTTAGAAAATAATTCTAAGGTTCAAGTCGTGGAAGATCATGTTGAGCATCAACAACAAGTTCTCCAAATCTTAAAGGATAACCTCACTTTTGTGCATAATCAAATGAAACAACAGGCACATCAACATCGCAACAAAAAATGTTTTGATGTAGGCGACTGGGTATTTTTACGGCTACAACCATATAAACAAATGTACCTCAAGAAAAATAAGAAGGATAATAAATTATCACCAAAGTAATATTGTACTTACAAGGTGTTGCAAAAGATTTGTAATATGGCATACAATTTGGAGCTTCATGTATCTTCTCGATTGCACCCATTTCTCCATGTTTCATGCTTAAAGAAGGTTATAGATGACAAGCTCCCAGTTCAAACAATATTTCCAAAAATTGATGAGGAAGGAAAAATCATATTGGAACCTGAAGCAGTCATAGAAACAAGAACTTGACAACTACGAAATCAATCAATTTCAGAAAGTGGAAGAACTTACCCGCTGAAGATTCCACATGGGAGGATGAGAATTTTATACAGAAGCATCGAGAAATACTCAAGCGTTGAGGACAACACTTTTTGAAGGAGAGGGGCATGTTAGGTCCCTATACTATTAGTGTAGCCCCTTATTATTATTAGTGCAACCCCCTTATTGTATTGTTGTGCCCATGTAGTCCCCATGTTGTTATTATTGTGCCCCATAGAAGCCCACTATTGTTATTGTTGTTCCCCTACAATATTATTGTTATGTAGGCTCTGATTATATTGGGACCACTTAGACTCCTATATATAGAAAGTAGGTCTTGTCATTTGTATCATCCAAGAATTATTCATTTGTGTAAAGTAAAGGAGGTTGCCCCCTTGAAGAGGGTGATTTTGAAGATGTTGATCTATATTTTCTTCTATTTTGCGAGCTGGTTACATAACAATCACAAAGTAAAAGAAAATAACATCAATATCATACTTACATGTAAGAGAATATATCCAACCATCAATACATTTGCCAATAAATAAGCTCCAAGATAAGAAAATCCAATCCAAACATCAAAATTCATCCATGCTCCAATTCATCCTACAAGAAAGAAATGTGAAATTCTCAAGAGAGAGAATGATCCAATCCAAGTGATGATACAAAATGAATTCATTCCTCTCCTATTTATACACTCATTAGGAGTTCGAATTACTTAATTTGAGCCTACATTAGCCCATCAACTAAAATAATTTGAAAATAACTATCACTTGGTGACAATCCCACCAAACTAGCTCATAAACAAAATAATAAGCCTCCCAAGAGGTCGAATAATCGATAATGCACTTCCTTGGGCTCTCTAAGAGGCCCCATGAAGTCCATAAGTGCCAAAATGATGAATTGGACTTCCAAAAGTAATGGACAAGGGGTTGCCCCCTTGTTCTCTACATAATAAACTTGTGGTGCTCCTAATGTCTATGAGGGGACATACGCGACCTCATGGGTCTTCAAGTAAGTCGAAGATGCTTTTAGACCATCTATAATGGCTTAGATGATGGTGTAAGTGATTCCACATAAGCATACAAGTCTTGGTTCATCTTCCAAGTGCATGGTGCAACTATGGTGTTGGCTGGTCAAAGGTGAACTAGGTGCATCTTCCTCGTCCAATAGGTGAATCTCGAGCAATCTCTAGACATCTTTGGGGATCCATGGAGTGTTTTCTACTATTGTGGAGGCCCATGTCTCTCAACACACACCCTACATGTGCCAATGTATCCCTATGGAGGGTTATGACCCATTATAGAGAGTCCAAACCCAAGATGGAGACCACCTGCAATCCCGCATAAGATCCAACATCTCCCCTACCCTTCCAATACAAAAAGTCATCAAGGAAATAGAGTAAAAGAGCTTAAAAACCATGGAAAATAGGTGGGGACTTCACAAAGGCATGCCCTTCCATAATGGGCTTTGGCATATGCTAATGTCTCCAAGCTCCAAATGGGGTGAACAAAGTATCCTATTAGATGGTTTCTACTTCTAAAGGGGATAATATGTCCAAGGTACATCCTTAAAAGGTGGTGGCATGTGGTAAAGGGATGAATTGAGTAGGGAATGAAAGGGGCAGACCTGGGCCACATGTTGGGGTATACGGGTAGCTAGCAAAAGGGAAGCCCACACTTGGATATATAGTGTATAGGAGGGAGAAATCATGGTACAGGAGGTGCCCCAACCTTGATTTTTCCACCTGTCTTTATATGCCTTTTTTCTTTTTATGATTTTTCTTTAATTAACTGCTCCAAGCTCAAGGGTTAAGAGCATGATGTGTCATATATAGCAGTGGATACCCATTTTAAGGTAGGGAATTTCATTGCCCACTAGGGGTTGGGACAATAATGGGTTCCTAAATGATAAGGAGTCTTGTCCAGGGCTTGTACGAACTAGGGTGATGGCCATGATGATGGGGCAGAGATCATGTATTGGATTTTTCCCACGTGATAAATGTGTTTGTCCTGACCATATTTTGCATCTTCTGGTACATATTCCTATTGAATGTGGCCAATTATGCTTTTAATTTTCTTCTCAGTTGCATCAACCTCTGGGGCATCATTCCAGGCCCAACCCAAGGTGTGGGAAAGGGGAGGGGGAAGGTTGAATCTATGTGGAACTAGTATAGGAATGTGGATCCAGGTGGGAGAAATGATGAATGGGGTTATAATGAGTGGAAAGGGGGAAATATATGTGGATGATGGAGTGATACCGCGCAACCAAAATCATGATTCCCCATTAAATACCATCCCTAAAGCCAAAGGGTCAGTAAAGATGTCCCATAGGATTAGAATCCAAGGTTAACATCCAAAAGGGGTTTAGGGGATAAGAGCGTAGACCTAACCCATTCTTTCCATCGAATACCCCCATTAATCCATGCCCATAAGTGTCCATGACAAGAAAACTATAATACTCAATTACCCAATGAGACGGTGTTACACAACATTTTTGTCACTATTCCTATATTCCCCGTCTACGATCCTAGAGGACCTCTACAGTGTACTTGACATGATTTCCTATCATGAAGAAACTCCCATTATGTCCCTCTTCATGAGCAGAACAATTCCATTTTGTATCGTTTCCCAAAAATATTCTATTTATCCCAGTTTACAAGACCGACACTAATGACTTGTGTCCTCCTCACGCTGATATGTAGGGGTTACAACTATCCCTAGCGCCGATCGGATCGACTGAGCCCTTTTTCAGTCACACCGATCCTACTTTGGATTTTTTTAAAATATGGAGCCAAAGCTTCCAGCTCTAGAAGCTTCGTAACATAATTCTGGTAAATGGTTAGGCCAGATGGAGTCGAGGAGGTCTGTTTGGGCTCCTTTCCCCTATTAGGATGGAACTAATCCAAGAGATAAGGCCTTCTCCCATGAGAAGAGGAACCATATCCCCTCCATCCAAGCTATATAAACCTCTCTTCTTCCCAAGCACAAGCTAGTCCTAATTAAGTTTTGGTTGGAGTTTTGATTTTGGAGTAATCAACAAGTTGCCCATAGTTTGTAGCTCTCTAGTTTGTGTTTAAGTGAGAATTGTGAGTTTGGTTTAGTGTGAAGACTCTTGAGACTACCATTGTTGGGGCTATCCATGAGATGCTAACAGAAGTGTGTGGGAACTTGGATATGTCGGAGGAGAACATCAAAATCTAGACATCGGTTGACATCGGTAATCTCTTCTTGAACTAATATAGATGCAACTATCGATTGATTTCCTACATGAAATGTCATCTAACATATTTATGGCTTAATGTTTCTTGACTTATTAAGTAGGATGAATGCAATTTGTATGTTATCACGTTCATTGTTTGCTGTTGTTTACTTGTTTCAGGTGTTCGAAGGAAGGAAATGAAAGATAGCTGAAGCAAGGAAGCAAGATCGTCACCAAACAGAATAGTGTACTAAGAGGTAGGCACTATTAATTGATTCTAGCTAAAGGAGATCTTCCATAGATTGTTTTTTGTGTGGCTAGACTCGCTCTCTCGGGCTAGAGGAATTATTTGTGTTCGCACTTAGAATTTACCTGCACCCTCGGATGAGAATCCTGGTCCTTTTCCTTCTTTTGGAAATGTTGGTGCTCCTTATATGGCAACGTTGTCCCTCCATGGGTTAACCATTGGTTTACTTGTCTGGTTATTTTCAACCTCGGTGGTCGTGAGTGTCTCGACTCCTATGAAAATGTCACCTTCATTTGAATCACATCATATTGATTCTCAAGTTGACCTCTCACCTTATTCCCCTATTTCTTCACCTTCCTCTTCTACTTTTCTTGGTGAAAGTTTCAGATCTAGTAACTAGGAGGCTAAGAAGAAGAAGAAGAAGTTACATAAGCGAGAGGCCAACCGTGCAGTTATTGCTCTAAACGCACTTCCTGTTGACAAATCTTCTGATCCTCCATGGAAGGTTAGATTCCATTGCAAGTTGTGTAAGGGTGACCATCTCCTTCGAGATTGTCCTGGAATTCCAAGAGTCTTAGAGGTATGGTCTCAAAATATGGATTGACCATCCCCATTGACCTCTGGAGATCATGTCAGTGTTGCACCATCGGTTAGCGATGGTAAGAAGAAGGGAAAGATTAGATTCCCCTATAGGTTATGTGAAGGGAAACATCTTCTTCACCTTTGTCCTCTTATGGATAAAGCTTCCAAAGTTTTGGAAAACCTTACAACTCCTCAACCCCAACTTCCTGTTGGTTATCAAAGGCTTTGTTATAACCCTCTCCTAGTTGGTAAAGAGATTGACTTGGATTCATCTCTTACCCATCCATAATATTTCTGAGCATGACTCTTTTGTGTCTATTCTTGACCAACCATTAGTCAAAAAGAATGTTGAATTAGCTCTGCCTTCAGTTATTCACTATGTTCCCGAAGAGAGTGGTGATCATACTTCTCATGTTCTTCTCGTCTCCTCAGACTCTCATGAGTCAAAGAGTGACCCTCCTGGTCCAGTTGTTCAGGAGAGTCCTTCTCCTATTCCTGTAGAGCATGGGGGCAATCATATGATACCCCCACCAAGTAGTTCTGTCGTCTCTTTTGATTGGAGTCAATTGAATACATTTCGCCTTCCATCTTATGTGCCTTTGTAGCTCACAATACAAGCCTATAATATGGTAGTACCTGGAACTATATTATATGAAGGCGCGTCTGTTAGCATCATGTCTTCTACTACTTGGCAAGCTTTGGGCTACCCACAGCTTATGCCTATTGCCTAGAATCTGTTGGATTTCAATGGAGGAACCAGTCAACCCTTAGGGATCCTTTAAAAGTTCCCTATTACTTTGTGAGGAAAGACCATCTATATAGATGTGATGGTAGTCCAAGGTCCATTAGATTTCAATCTTCTCCTTGGACGTGACTATGTTTATGTCATGGGAGCTCTTGTTTCTTCACTTTTCTGTGTGTTTTGTTTTCCACATGAAGGGAGAATTGTGACTATTGATCAACTGTCGTTCATTGGTCACCAGGCGCCTCCTTTACAACCATCCTCCCCTATTGGCTCTTGTTTGCAAGTAGTAGCTTCCCCTCCATAGGTTAATTATGTTGCTACCTATTCCATCTCCGCATCTACTAATGATCATGCAGATGGTATTGTACACTATGTACTGGGGGTATTGGAACTCGATCTGTCTTTGGTACCAAATGACATGTATTCTTCCTAGAGCGTGGTTCTTCCATCTAGTGAAGACCTCTTAGGAGCCATGTTCTCTTATGGGTCATGAAAAGAGTCATGAGGATAGTTATTGGTGTTGTGTTAACCTCGTTAAAAAATGAAACAACTCCCTTTTCCAACTCGAGTCTTTGATTACGATCTCATAAAATCCTAGTCGAGTCTTTCCTAGACCTCGAAAGTGAACCTTCATTCCATCCACCTAGTTGAATGAAATGAAGCTTGGGAGGCATGTACCTCGATTTGAGTAATTATGCTGGGGGCACGCGAACTTATTCAAGAATAGTTTTTCGTTTCAAGCTTGTGTAAACATGAAACTGAATCCAAGCAGAGTTCTCCATGGTTCAAGATTGTGTAAAAATGAACCCATGCCTAATTTACATCTTGTGATTGCCATTTTTATCAGCTAATTTTTGCTATATGAGTCTTGGTTGTTTCATTCCATCGCTACCATCTCTTTGGCCAATCATATGCATTCACTTGGTTGTTTTTCCTTTCCTGAGGGACTGCAACGATGAGTGGTTTTATTAGCCATCCTCTTGACCATTACATGTTTTGAGCAGTTCCTCCATTTCCGGAACCAGTTTCTACCCTTTATACCACTCGTTCCTCTAGGACGAGTTACCTTTAAGCTCTTTTTTGACTTGTAAAGGATGAAAATATTGCCGAGTATTTTTTCTTTTTTGACTCGTTAAAGAAAATAAAAATAGGGGGTCTGCTTTCAAGCTCTTTTCCGACTCTTTAAAGATGAAAATACTGCTGAGCTCTTGTCGTTTTGAACTCGTAAAAGGTTGCAAAACATCATTCACCCAGTATACGTTTACCCATTTTTTGAGCTGGGATGCACTATTTACGAAAAGGTACTCCTTGACTGGAATGGTCAAGCGGTTCTCTCAAGTATCGTTTTCTTACTTTTCGGGATCGAGAGACACAAATGTATGAAAAGGGATCATGTGGAGTTTTCTTTTCTGTGTCTTTTTCAAACTCTCTAAACATGAAAAGGATACCGAGTTACCCCTTTGTCGGACTCGTTAAAACATTAAACGACATTGGATTCGTTGCCATGACGAATGTGGGATTCTCCTTCCTAGGGCTCATTAAACTTACTAGGTCGGATTCATCCAAAGGATGAACTTACAGTGCAAGCATATGCCTATCCACTTCAAGCTTGTTATAAAAAATAGTTGGGGTACCTACCAAAAATGTTGGGGGGGAATTTGGAAATACAATCAGTTGTGTCAGCAACTCATTCTTGAACATGACACTTTCTTCTTTGTGTCGGGTTGGGATCCTCCTATTCATCATTAACCTTCCTAGGTTGGGCCGTTCATTTTTTCCTTCCATTTGATCTCTGCCACGTCATCATGACACCGATCCTATGGATCCAAAAGCTACCAAACTCTGGAATCCTTGCTGATATGTTCAAGAGTTAGTCCCTCTGCAGTTACACTTACTCCTGATTCTTTGTATCATCTGAAATCATTTGCATCCCTTTGTCTCGTGTCGATGATGTGGGATACATCATGGCCTTCCTTCGACATGGTTGCTTCCTATCAAATTCAACTCATTATCCAGGAAGCTGGCCAAGAGACTCCCTTCTAGTACCTTAGAGGTTGCATGTCCTAATGGCAAGTTCTTCGTACTCGACAACAAGTTCATGTCATTGGCTTTTGCTCGGGTGATTTCACAGGTGTTTGACATCAATTCCTTTATTCACATTCCGTGAACTGTGGTGCCAGTACCTTAAGAGCCATTGTCATTACTGGTGGTTTCTCTCGTGCTTGTTAATGGTTCATATCATTGACCGGTAATCAAGCGAATTCTTAGCATGTTCGACTTCAACACATTCATTCACATGTTATGATTTTTACTTTGATCGGGTCATTTGGGGCACAAGACCCTGGGTTAAGATTACAGAAGTCCAGGTTGCAAGGGGATGTGACATGGTCATGTCAATATACATGTCTCTTTCAGATGGATGGCTGCAACCATACCATGAGTTTTTCTATGTGATCCTTCTCATTATTGGGTGGCTGCGACCATACCTTGGTTTCATTATGATCCTTTCTGCTGGATGGTTGTGCCCATGCCTTGGATCCATTTACATGATCATTCTCTGGATGACTGTGTCCATACCACGAGTCATGTATTATTATTAAGAGTTTTCAGTGATATATATGTATATGTACTTGCTTCTAGGCTCTCCGACGATGAACTTTGATTCCCCGCACTTATTCATAAAGAATTTCACCCCTCACTCTAGTTTGGCCTTCATGCTTTAGGGGGCATCTGTTACACAAAATTTTGTCACTGTCCCTGTACTCCCCATCTACGATCCTAGAGGGCATCTAAAATGTACCAGAAATGCTTTCCTATCATGAAGAAACTCCCATTGTAGCCCTCTTCATGAGCAGAACAATTCCCTTTTGCATCATTTCCCAAAAATATTCCGTTTATCCTAGTTTACAAGACCAATGCTAATGAACCGTGTCCTCCTCGCGCCGATATGCAGGGATTACAATTGTCCCTAGCACTGATCGGATCGACTGAGCCCTTTCTCAGTCATGCTGATCCTCTTTTGGAAAGTTTTTTAAATACGAAGCCGAATCTTCCAACTCTAGAAGCTTCGTAACATAAGTCTGGTAAATGGTTAGGCCGGATGGAGTTGAGGAGGTTAGTTTGGGCTCCTTTCCCCTATTAGGATGGAACTAATCCAAGAGATAAGGATTTCTCCCATGAGAAGAGGAACCATCTCCGCTCCATCCAAGCTATAGAAACCTCTCTTCTTCCCAAGCACAAGCTAGTCCTAACTAAGTTTTGGTTGTTTTGATTTTGGAGTAATCAACAAGTTACCCCTAGTTTGTAGCTCTCTAGTTTGTGTTTAAGGGAGAATTGTGAGTTTGGTTTAGTGTGAATACTAAAGGGAAGAGCCTTGAGACTACCACTGTTCGGGCTATCCATGAGATGTTAGCATAACAACAACGTCAAGACATCGGTTGTAATCTCTTCTTGAACTAATATAGATGCAACTATCGATTGATTTCCTACATGAAATTTCATCTTACATATTTATGGCTTAATGTTTCTTGACTTATTAAGTAGGCTGAATGCAATTTGTATGTTATCACGTTTGTTGTTTGTTGTTGTTTACTTGTTTCAGGTGTTCGAAGGAAGGAAACGAAAGATAGCTGGAGCAAGGAAGCAAGATCGTCACCAAGCGGAATAGTGTACTAAGAGGTAGGCCCTCTTATTTGATTCTAGCTTAAGGAGATCTTCCATAGATTGTTTGTTTGTGGCTAGACCCGCTCTCTCGAGCTAGAGGAATTGTTTGTGTCCGCACTTAGAATTTACCTGCACCACAAAAGGCATATATTTAGGTTTGCAAGGCCCACCTTCAAACATAGGATCATGGAAGATGGGTGAGGTACCACATGGTTGGCTCAGGTGGAGGAGAAGTGGAACATTGAGCTAGTTGGTGGCTGCAAGGGTTGATGGTTTCTGACTGAGGACCATCTTGGAGAAATATTTTTCTCTTAGGGATATCACCCACAAAATTGTGGGTAACAACTGGATCCAATTGGGATGTGATCTCTCGAAGAAGTGGGTGAAGCTACTTGAACGAGAGGTCACGAGAACTACATCAATCTCTTGGTTATCGTAGAACTTTTACCTACACATATGAATGACTAAACCCATGGGGCAACATGTTTTTCACGATGTCATATGATCACCCATGCTTAGTGTTAGGTTGTAAAATCCACAGAAAAATAAAAATATGTAAATTTTAATTTAAATGCAGTTAATATATCATGAGAAATATCATACGATATTAGTTCTAATGCAAAATCAACATGCCATGCATCCTACTCTACCATGCATATTATAGTGTTAATACTAAGTGTAACCATAAAGACAATGAAACCAACATATTATCATATCAATATACATATGCCTGCTAGTATGATTACTCATGCAACCAATCCTAAAGAGTATGTGGATACAAATACATGGAGGATGAAGCAGGTGGGAGGTGGGAAAATATGATCTCCATTCAAGGTAAAATGAAGTCGTAGGAGAAGGAAAATAAGCCAATCTAGAAGTGTCTGACTTTCCCTCTAGGTACATAATGGTGGAATGAAATATCACTATCAATAATTATGTATCACAAAAATCATTTATAATATTATGCTTTGCAAATGCCACAAGGTCGTGATGAGAGGGTAATGAAGGGTGAGGGAAGGGGGGAGTGCAATAAATAGGTTTCCCATGGTGGTGGCCACATTGGAGAGGGGAGATCATGGAGTGATCAAAACCTTGAGGGTGTGTCCAGGAAGTAAAGTATAATTAATGAGGGGCTCTCCCTTGACACTATACTCGGAAGGGGAAAAAGGCTCACGGTCACTTGAGATCATATGACAAGGGATGAGGGGATCACTTGATGAAGACTCAAGATGATAGACAATAGAAAAGTGAAAAGGGGAAGATGAAGTCTCAACGATACCCTTTTCTTGAAAATCCAACTCTATAGGCTCAAGTGATTTGAATATACTCCCAGAATCATAAGGAAGTTAGGTATGAGCAAGGGGCTTATCAATCCCATCATTGTTGGTATCAAAGATAAGGTATTCCCAAAAGGGAGAATCAATCATCTCCAATTACTCCTTTTCATGCAAGGGAAAATGAATTTCTCCTTCCCAAGGGTATTGATGGATATGTCCTCATAAATAATGTCTGGGAGAAAGGGAGGACCGCCCTAAACCTCATCTTCCTTGTTGGTGTCATAAACGGGAGCATAGTCAAATTGAGGACCAAAAATTTCCCATTGCTCTTTTTCAATATGGAAATAATTTTCAATGTCATCCTCTAATGGGCTAATGGGATCACCTTCCTCAAGGTTCTCAAAAGGATAATCATCGGGAGCACTATCCTTGAGAAAGGTAAGGTTAGTCTCAACTTCACTTTCCATAGAATCATTTTTCCCAACACATATGTCCTAAAAGTCATTCAGTTTTTCATGTGGACTCAATGAAGACTCATCTTCCTAATCATCACCTAGATTACCAAAGCTATCACCAATCCCCCTTTCCAAAGTTTTGTCACATGTAATGGGTGGAGGGTTCTCTTCATAAATTAAAGGGGAACCTGAGGCTTCTTCCACACCTTTAACAAGACTCTTTTCAAGATTATTCCTTTCATCATGTAGCTTTCCCTTAGATGGGTATCTATGAGTTATCCATTATTCACGAGGGGTGCCAACCCATCTTTCTAAAAATATATCTTCAAAATATTCATATTCAGTGGCAATCTCATGAGGGAGGCTATCATATCAATATTTATCTTGGCCTACAAATGGTAAGTGCAACGATCTCATAATTGTGTCTTCATTTTCAATCCCTATCGAGGCTAAAGACCAAGAGAAATAGTCAAGATGGACATCGGGATCTTGATTAGGACCTCCTTTGAATTTAGGCATCCCACTTTTCATCCATGCCTTGATTTCAAGGTGCTCTAGAACTTCTTAAGTACTAAGGTCATCATAGGGAGAAGGAGGGAGACCATGCTTCTCGAAATGGTCCATTTCTTAGGATTTTTACACATTGGAATTTAAAATGGAGTCACCAGGGTGAATGTAGATGCCTTAATAGATGCTTGCTTCACCCTACAAGCATTAAATTTAAAGTTGAATGAAGAACCATGGCTTCTTCCTTCCAACAGAGACACCAATAATAATAATATGTCAATATGTCATATGGTGAATAAAACACACATTTCGTCTCCCCAAAAATGGTGCCAAAACGTTACCACTCAAACTAGCACGGGTCTTAAAAGGGACTCCTAAAGGGACAACTGCTAAATCAAGGGAAACAAGGGAGAATTATCCCACTATCGCCTCAACTAAGACTCCCTACCCTTTATGGACTTTCACTGATGGAAAGAGACCTGTTATATGGAAAGTCACTTGTGAAGGATGAATCCAAAAATGTATGTGAAGGGACCTTAATGATCCTCTTCCTAGAAGGAGGTTAAGGATAGAGCTTTCTTGTTCTTCAAGCAAGGTACAAATATTTCTAGTAGAAGGAGGTGAGGATTTAAGGGCTAGGTTTAAGGAATGTGTCTTGCAAAAGAGTTTCCCAATCCCTAAAATCCTTATTGAACTTAGTTTCCCAAATGGTTCTTGAAGAATTAACTTTTCAAAGGTATGGGACCACACGGGACCAAGTGGACCCAGCCTAGGTTAACGGGAGGGAGTTTAGGAACCGATGATGATCTTAACCTAAACGAGGAAGAGGAAAGGATCAAAACAAGAATTTCCACTTAAAGGTGTCAAATTGATCCTATGAGGTGCTAGCCTAGGGAACACCAAGACAAAGTTTGATCTCAGAGCTAGGGATTGGGATATCTCACAATCCCACCGTCAGAAATTCTTCAAATTTGGAGGAGACCTTAAGGACACACCAACACAATAGAGGCTAGGAGATCGAAATTTTTCTATGGCTACTTTGTCATGAAAGTGATGCCCTAGGTGCCCCAATGTGGCTAGACCTAGAAAAGAGGGGAAAACGGTGAAGAAAAAGGTTTTAAGGTGATCACCATATGGTGGATTAGTGCCTCATTCCTTTTGGGGATATAGAGTCAAGAAGAATTATGAAGAAGGACCTCGTTTCTAGCTCAAGGAGGCTTTAAGGAAAACTTTGTCCAATGTTGGGGCAAAAAAGAGCGTGACCTTAAAGGCATTTATACTTCGCTTGCAAATGAAGATGGCTTATAAAGATAACTTCGATCTCTAGGACAATTCTTTCAACAAAATGGCCCATACATAGAGAGATGCTATATAGAAACATATTTCCACAATGAAGTAGTGAATGCATGCAACAATTAGCCCTAAAATATCGAAAATCCCATGATCAATGTATGTGAGAAAGTAAAAGAAAATAACATCAATATCGTACTTACATGTAAGAGAATATATCCAACCATCAATAATTTTTCCACTAAATAATCTCCAAGATAAGAAAATACAATCCAAACATCAAAATTCATCCATGCTCCAATTCATCCTCAAAGAAAGAAATGTAAAATTCTCAAGAGAGAGAATGATCCAATCCAAGTGATGATACAGAATCAATTCATGTATCTCCTATTTATACACTCATTAGGAGTTCGAATTACCTAATTTGAGCCTATATTAACCCATAAACTAAAATAATGTGTGAATAACTATCTATTGTTGACAAGCCCACCCAACTAGATCATAAACAAAATAACAAGCCTTCCAAGAGGTTAAATAATCGATAATGCATGCCTCCGGGTTCTCTAAGAGGCTTGATGAAGTCCATAAGTGAAAAAATGTTGAAGTGGACTTCCAAAAGTAATGTACAAGGGATTGGCCCCTTTTTCTCTACATACTAAAACTGTGGTGCTCCCAATGGTTGCGAAGGCACACAAGTGACCTCATGGGTCTCCAAGTAAGTCGAAGATGCCTATAGGCCATTTGTAAGGGCTTAGATGATGGTGTAAGTGATGCCACATCAACATAAAATTCTTGAGTCATCTGCCAAGTACATGGTGCAACTGTGGCGCTTGCTGGGCAAAGGTGAACGAGGTGCATCTTCCTCGTCCATTAGGTTAATCTCGAGCAATCTATAAACAACTATGGGGTTCCATGGAGTGATGTCTGCTGCTATGGAGGCCCATGGATCTCAAAAAACACCCTACATGTTCCAATGTATTCCTCTGGAGGGTTATGACCTCATATAGGGAGATCAAACCCAAGATGGATACCACCTACAATCCTACATAAGATCTAATGTGTCCCCTAGCCTTCCAGTACAACAAGTCATCAAATAAATCGAGTGAAAGAGCTTACAAACCATGGAAAATATGTGGGGACTTCATAATGGCATGCCCTCCCATAATGGGCTTTGGCATGTGCTAATGTCTCCAAGCTCCAAATGGGGTTAACCAAGTATCCTATTAGATGGTTTCTACTTCTAAAGGGGATAATATGTCCAAGGTACATCCTTAAAAGGTGGTGGCATGTGGTAAAGGGATGAATTGAGTAGGGAATGAAAGGGGTAGCTCTGGGCCACATGCCGGGGTACAAGGGTATCTAGTAAAAGGGAAGCCCACACTTGAGTATGTAGTGTATAGGAGGGAGAAATCGTGGTACATGAGGTGTCGCGACCTTAATTTTCCACCCTTTTTTACATTCCTTTTACCTTTTTATGTTTTTTCTTTTATTAAATGCTCGAGGCTCAAGGGGTAAGAGCATGATGTGTGAGATACAATAGTGGATACCCCTTTTAAGGTAGGGTGGTTCATTTCCCACTAGGGGTTGGGACAACCATGGGTTCCTAAATGATAAGTAGGCTCATCCAAGGCCTGTACAAACCAAGGTGATGGCAATGATGATGGGGTAGAGCTCATGTATTGGCTTTTGACCACGTGCTAAATGTGTTTGTCCCAACCATATTTTGCATCTTATGGTACATATTCTTGTTGAATGTGGCCAATTATGCCTTTAAGTTTCTTTTCAGCTACATCAACCTCTAGGGCATCATTCCAATCTCAACCCAAGGTGTGGGCAAGGGGAGGGGGAAGGTTGACCCTATGTGGACCCAGTGGAGGAATGTGGACTCAAGTGAGAGAAATTATGAATGGGGTTATAATGAGTGGAAAGGGTGAAATATATGTGGATGAGGGAGCAGGACTACGCAACCAAAATCAAGATTTCCTATTAAATACCATCCCTAAAGCCAAAGGGCCAGTAAAAGAGATCCCACGGGACTAGAATCCAAGGTTAACATCCAAAAGGGGTCTAGGGGACAAGAGCACATGACTATCCCATTCTTTTCACTGAATCCTTCGATTAATCTATGCCCAAAAGTGTCCATGATAAGCAAACTACAATACTCAAACATATGATCATGGCAGATGAGTGAGGGACCACTGGCTAACTTAGGTCGTAGAGAAGTGCCACAATGAGCTAGTTGGTGGTTGCAAGGTGCTACCGACTGAGGACCATCTTGGAGAAATTTTTTCTCCTAGTGATATCACCCACAAAATGGTGGGTAACAAAAAACATCTTTTTTAATAGTAAATATAGTCATTCTGTTTAAAAAAATATTTAGATTAATCTAGTAAAAAAGTATTGAAAATATGTATTTATGGATTTATTAAATTTATGGTTATTATTTATTATATTATGATTTAACTTTTAAAATAATAAATCAATTTTTATGTTTTCACCATATTACTTATTATTATATCTTAAGTAGCTATTGAATGAATTGAATACTCTCTATATTCACTTAGAAAGTTGATGATCCAAAGAATTGCAACAACAATGTTGAATTTATTAACTACTCAATTTCAATGCTAATCTAGGGTTCATACAAATTTCAGAGGTAATGAACATTATATGTGCAAAATCCACACATTAAACTATCTAAGAAGCAAGCATGCTTATCTTATGACTACAAAACTTATTTTAGCAAAAGATAGGACTAATAAGCAGTTCAATGCCACTTAAATGAACATTACTTTTCAAATAAAAGAAAGTTAGAATTTAACTAGAATAAAGCTGCAAATCATAACAAAAAAGATGATGTAAACAAGGGTTCAATCTTGCTTATCTTGGAAACAAGGAAAACTTGGATAAAGGGGATGCAAATCCAAGTGTGCCAAGTTTAGGTTACTAATCCAAAATACATAAATCAACTTGCTAAAATAAAATAAAATATCCAAATTAATATACCGAAAATAGAGTAAGTCCTACAAACAATTAACCTATTGCAAATTTTTAATTAAATCATGATAAAACAAAGCTAATCCCTTTTGAAGTAAGCTACTGCAAGACTTAAGAAATCCAAGGTTAACTGTGACTCCTTGTAAATAAAGAAATACCATGAAACTACATGCAACAACATGTTGGAATCTGCTATAGGAAATAAACTGTAAATGCAAAAGTTTATGCATAATATGAAATGTAAGTAAGATTATCTAAGCTAGACTAAAAGTAAAGAGACAACAATCCAAAGGTTCCTTGTTATGAAACCAGCTCAAGAAAAGATAGAAACGATAGAGGAATGCCTTAGAATTCAGCCTCTTCGAGGGGGCAACCTCCTTTACATTACATAAATGAACAATTCTTCGATGATACAAATGAAAAGACCTCCTTTCTATATATAGGAGTCCAAGGGGTCATAACATAATCAGAGCCGACATAACAATAATAATGTAAGGGCACAATAATAACAATAGTGGGCTTCTATGGGGGACAATAGTAACAATATGGGCACTACATGGGTACATCAATATAATAAGTGGGTTGTACTAATAACAATAAGGGGTTACACTAGTAGTATAGGGGCCTAACATGCCCCTCTCCTTCAAAAAGCGTTGTCCTAAACGCTTGAGTAGTTCTTGATGTTTTTGTATAAAATTCTTGTCCTCCCCTATGGAATCTTCAGCGGGTAAGTTCTTCCACTTGATGAGATACTCTGAAATTGATTGATTTCGTAGCTGTCGGGTTCTTGTTTCTGTGACTTCTCCAGGTTCCAATATGATTTTTCCTTCCTCTTCAATTTCTGGCAATATTGTTTGAATTGGGTTCTTTTGAAACTTTTGAATAAGTGGCCATACTTCTTCGTCCTTCTTCCATTCATCACTTGCTTCGTTTATCCAATCTGGTTGGATAATAGAAATAGAACAAAACAATGCTTCCACATCCTCATCCTTGAAGAGTCTTCCCATTCGGTAAGGTCGCCATTTTTTAAGTGCATGTAGTATTGCCAACATTTCCTTCTCATAAATAGCTTGCTTGAGATGTAGCAATAAAAATACCCAATCACCTACATCAAAACATTTTTCACTGCGATGTTGATCTACCTGTTGTTTCGTTTGATTTTGCACCGAAGTGGTGTTATCCTTTAAAATTTGGAGAACTTGTTGTTGATGCTCAATGTGATCTTTCACTGCTTGAACCTTTTTCTTCTTGATATGTCCTTCTATCTCTGGAGTTTGAGGAGTGGTAATTTCTTCCAATCCTTTACAAGATATGGTAAGATTCATTTCTTGATGCTCGATGTGATCTTTCACTTCTTGAACATTTTTCTTCTTGATATGTCCTTCTATCTTGATAGTTTGAGGAGTGGTAATTTAGACCAATGAATTACAAGATATGGTTGAATTCATTTCTTCTTTCTCGATGTGATATTTCACTTCTTTCACCTTTTTCTTCTTGACATGTCCTTCTATCTTGAGAGTTTGAGGAGTGGTAATTCTTGCCAATGCTTTACAAGATATGGTCTGATTCATTTATTCTTTCTCTGGGGTGGGGTCCTGGCATATATCTTCTTCTTTTGATGTTTCTTGATCCTTTTTTTCCTCCTCTTCATATTCTATATAAAATAATTTCTTCTTAGCACACTTATGATCTTTAGTGCATTTGCTATCACAGTTGTAACAAAGCCCTTTTTCTCTTTTTTCTTCCAATTTTTGTGGTGTAACCCTTGTAGGTTGTGGAAGGCTAGGAGAAACAACACTTCCATCTTTATAGTTGTGAGGGGTATGCTTCCTGGTTTCCATAATTTTTCTTTCCAATATGTCACAAAGCCCTTTTACTCTTTCCAATTGTTGTGGTGTTGCTCTAAAGAAGGTGTTGCTCTTTGTATCCTCATAATGTGCTATCATTTCCTCTGTGAAAATTGACCACGTAACAAGTTGTTTACGAGAACAAAGCCCTTCGTACCATAAAAATTGATCTGGTTCTAAATATGAAGATGCAATACATACCTTTTGTAACAGTGGTACACCATGTAGATCAAAATATTGCTCCATCTGAAGTATCCAATTTACCAGATCCTTGCCATCAAACTTCCTCATCTTGCTTTTTCTTGATTTTAGGAGCTCGATCTTGAAACGACTGTAACTCTGTACTTTTGGATATTTAAGTTCTAAAATTGCGACCTGTGGTAGCCCTCTTTGTCCTCTTTCCAATGCCACAAGTCTGACCCAAATTGGATTCTCCAAGGAAGAGTTATGCGAAATCTCCCACAGTGACTTGATTATATACTAATTCAGTAGAGCGAACTTGTACGACATGCCACGAGTCACCGTTTCGACCTTTGGATCTGAAAAGTTCATAAAAGAAACTACAGTCCATCCTCTTTCTGTATCTTCTTACGAAATTTCAATCCGATCCCCAGAGAGAAAGTTATGATGATTTTCCCCAGGTCACCTGTTTGGAATGTAATTCAGGAGTCTACAAAAAGACCAACTTCCTCAGGTCATATTTCCGTAAATATAGTGCAAAAAGCTCTGAAACTTGGACCCAAGGTTCAACGAAATTTCTTCTCAAATGGGTTTTTTTTGCAACTTTTGAAACGTCGCAGAAAAATGTTATAGTGAAAATTCCACGATGACCTGTTTGGAGCAACGAAACCCTAGAATCCAAAGCTCTGATACCAAATGTTATGAAACCAGCTCAAGAAAAGATAGAAAAGATAGATCAATGCCTTAAAATTCAGCCTCTTCGAGGGGACAACCTCCTTTACATTACATAAATGAACAATTCTTCGATGATACAAATGAAAAGACTTCCTTTCTATATATAGGAGTCCAAGGGGTCATAACATAATCAGAGCCGACATAACAATAATAATGTAAGGGCACAATAATAACAATAGTGGACTTCTATGGGGCACAATAGTAACAATATGGGCACTACATGGTACATCAATATAATAAGTGGGTTGTACTAATAACAATAAGGGGTTACACTTCTTATCACTTAGGTTGTCCTTAAAGCTCCTTAAAGGATACGGCCGAGGTAACCACAAACCAATCTTTGGACTGCAGGTCCTAGCCTACCTGCAATTAGAGAGGGCTCTCTCTTTATAATTTAGCTTTGTTTTGGGTTGATTTTAGGCTAGTTATGATTTTCTTGGGTTTTGTTTTGATTTTGGTGGGATGGAGGATTCTTTCAAACAGAGTTGGGATGCATAGTGTGAGAAATTCAAACCATTGGGCATGGAGTCGTGGATTATGCTTGCTGTTGCGTTTTCTTGGTCACAAGAGAAATACAGAGCAGGATGGCTACACATAAAACAATATCAAGCTGGAATAAGAATGGAATGAAGGTCAGTGAATGAAAGGTAACTAAGTAGCTCTCATTATGCTAACAGAGGGAAGGTGAATGAACATCGATATAGGAGCAGTCAAGGATTCCTAAACAACATTCATATATGAAGGAACTAGTGTAAATATGAGCAAATCTGTATTCATATTCAAGACTAATTCAGAGGAAAACATAGATAAATCACAGAAATTGAGAACAGAATACAACTAAGTGAGGTCTAAATTATTCCTTCTTTCTGCTATTTAGATAGTGAAACAATGATGGCATAAACACATATAAACTGTAAACAGAGATAAGAAACACTTATTGGGCTATGTAGAAGCGTTAGGATTCCATAGTCACTCTTCAGTCATTAAAACACAACAACCAGTTCATCTCCCAAACATTCCAGCGATCTTTGATTATAGAGACTCTCAGAAAATACAATGCAAGTCTAGAGGAAGTTATCGACCAACCAACCCTTAAAACAGTGCAGAGGGTGGTTTAAATAGAGAATATTTACAAACATCCCTTGAACAGGTGTCAAGGGAGAAAATATCTCAAAATATCTATCAAAACAGATTCAAAAGAGATCTGTGCAATAACTGCTTCTAATGCTAAGTTGTGCTGGAAATAAATGCAACAAAATATCTAAAACAACTGCACATAAGGCAGCAGCCTCATCAAAATGGCTCTTTAGGGATGCACAGGGTCCTGCAGCTTCAAAAATGGACTGAAAGAGTGCCTTGAGCCACACGCTGTCCTCTGTGTGATAACTATGCATTTAAGGAAGCAGCGCTGCTCCAAAAATATGACTGGGAACAATGTCTCTGCAATAACTCTGCCTTGAAAGCCTTCATCTATGCCTTTAGGTGGCTTTAAAGCAACAAAAAAAGTGTTGGTGAGCCTTAATGGCTGAATGATGCTTTGTTGACTTTTCTGGGCTTGCTTTGCTTTCATCTGCTTTGAAAAACTGGACTGATACTCTTTGCCGCATCCTGATACACTTTGGCACTGAATCTGGGCCTTTTCTCACCGCTGATACTCTTTAAACTGTCCCATCACCCCCTTCTCCCTTTTAATGCAAAAATAACTGTTGCTAAGGTCCTCCGTGGCCTTTGGGTGCAATCGGTGCTTGGCCGATCAAAAATAGCATTAAACTTTAAAAAATGGTGCAAACAGGAGGAAAAAGTGTTGTCGACTGTGCCGAGGCCGAAACTAGCTATCTGAAGCAAAACTGGGCCTTGGAGCGATCTCAGAAAGCTTAGGGATGCATGAATTCCCTTATCGGGAGCTGGGCGCGGGCATATATGTGAAAATATGAACAAATGCCGCCTTTTCTTTTACACAGAAAAAGACCAATTTCTATGTAAAATTCGTGAAAAACATAGGCGGGAGCGGCATTGTAGCGGAGATTAAATCCTGGCCGTTGGATCACGCGAAGGCAGATCCAACGGCTGGCGCTAACTCGCATCGGGGCGGACCATTGGTCCCAATACATAAAACCTCCGAAATGCCGCGGACCCAAAATGCTTATATGCCCTTCCTTTATGGAGATCGGGTCCGGTCCGTCGGCGATTTCATATCGGCGGGTTTTAACAAAATCAATATGCGGACCCGAAATCCTTTAAAATTTCCCTTTAATATTTTTCGGCTCCGGGATATAGGAGCACACAGTGCGGACCCTTTCGGACCCGATATGCCTTTATGCCGCGCTTTATTACTTTTCGGCTCCGCTGGTCGGAGCCATATAGGAGTGATGCGATTAAATATGGGCCGTTGATCTCTGGGCTTGAATGGGCGGCTGAGATTAACTCGGCAATTCGCTATTGGCGGGGTCATGGGGTTGCCACATAAAAACGCCGAAACCCATTGGACCCGATAAGTTATACAGGCCCTCTTTATTTTATTTCGGGTCCGGCCCATCGGCGGGATAGAGGGTTGACATATATGTGATCGCAGAACTGCGCGGACCCGATATACTATTACCGGTCCACTTTATATGTTTTCGGGTCCAGCCCATCGGCGCTATGCCCCATGCCTTGAGACTTAGCCATTTTCGCTTATATATGCCACTGCCCCCTCCCGATAGCGATATCGCATCGGAGGGAGATCAAACAGATCTTTATTCTCATCGGAGCACGTTTTTTTATGAAAAGGCAAGGCAAACGAATTTGGAGGGGTTATATATGATGTTTTAAACATATGATTGCCCCCTCCCGATAGCGATATCGCATCGGAGGGGGTCCAAATGAAACTTTATTATATCGGACCCATGTTTTTGTGAACTGCCAAGCCTTTTGGGAAATCGGAAGGGTTCCTTTATAGTTTGGCATGGATTCTAAGGCATCGGAAGGGGTCCGATAGCCAAAAAAGGGAGGATTTTATCCTTTTTTGAAGGTTTTTCATGGTTTTTGCATTCTTATGCCTTGGAAGGAGTCCAAAGGCACTTAGGGGGAAAGTGATGTGGTTTTGAGAGGGGTTTAGTGGCCAAAGAGGGTTTCATGCCTTATAAAGGCAAGCCAAGGCCAAAGGGATGATTTTTATACATATGAAGGTAAACTATGCAAAGGAATGAGTCCTTTTGCATTTGGAAGATGGTTAGAGGGGTCAGTGAGGGTTCTTGCTGAGTTTCAGATAAACTTAGCAATTCCCGAGGATATATATGGTTATTTTTCAACCAAGGGGAAGGGATAAGTATACAGGGGAGTTATATACATAGTTTTAGTAGGGAAGGGGAAATAGATAGGGAGTTACATAATAAAGTTAGTAGTTAATATGATAATGATGAGAAAAAGCACTAAGAATAAAGTCTTAGGCTATCAATGGGGGAAAATGACTGATAGAAGAAGTGTGAACATTCCTTTAGTGAAGCAGATCTTCACCAAGGCAGATGATATGGAGAATGATGAATCTAAGAGGTATTAATCAGATCTTGACCTCTTTAGGGGAAGTTAGTGAGTGACTTGGGGACAGAGGAGGAAGGGGAAAGTTAGACATGCATTTCTTGAAGTCTCCAACTGAAAAATCACCTTCAACTTGTGATATGATAGATATAACACTTGACAATATGAAATGGATCACAAGCCATGATTCTGCAACCACAAAGCTACTTACCCGGCCTATTCACCTAGCATTTTCTCTTCTTTTTGGTTTGGGTGCACTTGAACTAGCATACCCAGCTTTTCATTCTTTCTTGTTGCTTGTGCTCCTATCTACTTCTACACTTATTTCAGCCAGGGGCTCAGATTAAGCTGTTGAGCACCCTTGTTTCTCTACCTATCTACAAATCTGCCAAGATTAAGCTGTTTGGACAGATGTTCATTCTCTATATTCTACAACAGGAAATTGAAACCTAGGGAGGCCAAGATTAAGCTGTTTGGACCTCCCTATACTTGAAAACTGATCAAAATGGATTACTCATCAAAACTAGAACACAACAGTGGCATTTAGACTAGCACACTCTCATGGATACTTCTCTGGCCATCTATAGCAAATATGGAGCATTGCAACATGCATAGTATGACATATTTGGCATGTAAAAATGTCGATCATGAAAGATGATTAAACTGCTGCAGCAGGAGGCTAACAGTGGCTCCACTTGGGGATGGCTTTTCCTTATGACAAGCCAAGAACAGCAGGTCAGAATGCCTTGATCCTCTGTAGTTGCTGTTAATTGAAAGTTTCTTCTGTGCTAACTGCTGAATGACTAGAACTTTAACTTCTGAATGCAACACTCCTCCTTATCTGAAACACTATGAAAAATAAAGCATCGCCTGCTTTCTTCTGCGTGCTTGATATTGCATACACTTTTTCTTGAGCACTGCCTTGTGAAATAAACACAAAAAGGAATAAAACTGGAGCTCTTCTTTTCTTGTCTTTGAAAGGGTGCTGAAGTAAACTGAAAATCCTCCTTTCTTTTTGATACTGTTGACTTGAAGACTACAAGCTGCAAACAGCTTCTCTTTAACATAAATCACTGTGATATGACAGCGCTGCTCTTGCTGTTTTGCTGAGATTACTGCAGAGACAGAGCTTAAAAATAGAGGACTTGCATCAGCTGTGTCTTCACAAACTTTGTTGCTGCTCCTCTAACAATCGGACTGTTTATACAAAATAAAAACAAAAGTGCTGATATATACAAATATCAATGTACAAAGAGATATTTACAAAGCTGCGTTATGTTCAACAAAAGGGATCATGATAATGCTTCAGCATACGGCCATTTACAGGGCCTTCTTCAGCAGTGCTGCCCTCTACAGATTTGAGGAAATATGTGTTATTTCCCTGAACAACAGAAATAACAAATGGCCCTCTCCAAAGGAAATCGAATTTTGCATGTTTTCCCTTGTCTTCTCTTCGTGAGTCCCACCTTAGAACTTTGTTGCCAACACAGAAATTCTCAGCCTTAGTCCTCTTATCAAACATCCTTTTGAGCTTCTCTTGCATAATTTGAGCTCTGTCATAGACTTGCTCTCTTGTCTGCTGCAAATGAATTGTTTGGTTTATCCTCCTTTGTATATCATTTGGCTCAGCTTGAATCTCTTGCAGCAGCTTGATAATAGGAATGCCCAGTGATGAAGGAAATCTGGCATCCATGCCATATACTAGCTCATAAGGGCTCATCCCAATGGATTTCTTGGTTGACAATCTGTCTACCCATAGGGCATTTGTGAGCTTTCTATGCCAGTTCTTCTTGTTTTCTTCTAAGGTCTTCTTGATAATACTGATCAGGCTCTTGTTAGATGACTCGACTAAGCCATTACCTTGAGGGTAATAGGCTGTGGAATGGCCTAAAGTGATATGGAATTTATGGCAAAAATTGATCATCTTTTTGGATTTGAAAGCAGCGGCATTGTCAGTGATAATCTTCTAAGGGCAGCCAAATCTAGAAAGGATATTGCACTCAAGGACTTGGATAATGGTGGTGTCATTGGCCTGCCTGCATGGAATGGATTCAATCCACTTGGTGAAATAGTCGGTGGCAGTTAGAATCCACTTATGCTGGCCTGAGGAAGAGGGATGGATTTCTCCAATGAAGTCAAGACCCCATTGTTGAAAAGGCTTTTCGGTTGAGATGGGCTTAAGAGGCAAGGGCAACAGCTTTCTTTTGCCCTCAAAGATTTGGCATTTGTGACATGAGATAGCAAACTTCTTTACATCTGCAAACAAAGAGGGCCAATAGAAACCAGCCCTTAAAATTTTATCAGCAGTGGACTTCCAATATAGATGTCCTCCACAGTCCCCTGCATGGAATTCTTTCATGACATTATTAGTTTCATTCATGGTAAAACAATTAAGCAATATGCCTTCATGATTGTTCCAAAATAAAGCACCATCTAAGACACAAAATTTCAAAGCCCTCATTCTTAAAAATCTCTTCTTGGTCCTGGACAATCCTGGGGGAGCAAACAGGTTTAACAATACAAAGCATATATCAACATACCATGGGGATTGCAGAAAGGTGTCACTGAACTGTGGAGTCACCAGCTCCTATTCATTGTCCAGTTGGTTGATGTCTAAGGCTTGAAAGTTTGTTTCGGACATCAGTTTGGCTAAACCTTGTCCCTTTATTAGCTTGGTTGGCTTTATTTCTATGTCATACTCAAGAATGTTAGCAATCCACTTGCCTCTTTTGCCTTCTAACCCCTCTTGGGTTAATATGTCTTTTACAACAGCATTTGGGACATAAGCAATCACATGTGAATATAAAATATAAATTCTGAAGTCTTTGATTGCTTTAACAAGGGCATAGGCTTGCTTCTCCATGATTTGGTACTTCAGGGGTGCATCTCTTAAGGCTCAGCTGAAAAAAGCGATTGGATTTTCATTTCCTTGGTCATCCTTTTGCAATAGGACAACAACTATGGTATTATCAGATGCAAATGAAAATATGATAAAGTCCCTATCAAATTGAGGACTTGTGAGGACTGGGGCTTGAGTTAGGGAAACTTTGATACTTTCAAATGCTTGCTTGGTTTCAAGAGACCATTTTACCTTGGCATCCTTCTTTAACATGTTGCTCAACAGTCTTATCAGCTCGGCTAGATTTGGGATAAATCTCCTTAGGAAATTGATCTTTCCTAGGAATGCTTGCAGCTCTTTTATGTTTCTTGGATATGGGATTTGGAGAATGGCTTGGATCCTTTCCGGATCAATTTTGATTCTGTCTTTTGAAATGATATGTCCAAGTAATTTTCCTTCTTCAAGGCCAAATAAAGACTTCTTGGGGTTCAAGGAAATGCCATATTTCCTACATGTTAGGAACACTTGCCAAATGTCTTAGGTGCTCTTGATCAGATTTGGAGAAAGGGGTAAGATCATCAAGATAGACAACCAAGAAATCATGGATTTCCTTGGCGAATGCAATGTCCATGGCCATTTGAAAGGTGGCACCTGCGTTCTTTAGGCCGAAAGGCATTTTCACATATTTAAATGTTCCCCAAGGTGTTGTAAAGGCTGTCTTGTCTTGATCATCTGGGTGAACCAGTATTTGATTAAAACCTGAAAAGCCATCTAGCAAAGAGATTCTAGATGACCCCACTACTCTTTGTAGGATGTGGTCCATTTTGGGCAATGGGTAGTGGTCTTTAAGGGAGACTTGGTTTAGGTTTCTCAAATCTACACAAAGCCTAATCTCACCTGTTTTCTTTCTTATGGGAACAAGATTGGATACCCATTCAGAAAATCTAATGGGTGCTATGATACCTGCTTCAAACATTCTTTTCACTTATTTCTCAATTAAAGGGAGAAGCACAGGATTGATTCTCCTCAGTTTCTGTTTGAAGGGATTTTGATTTGGCTTTAAGGGAATGGTATGTTGAATAATTGAGGTGTCATAGGACTTCAAGTCCTCATAACTCCAAGCAAATACATCTTGGAATTCTTTGAACAAATCCACATACTTTGGTTTTTTATCAGAAGGCAAAGATTTAGACAGTTTGATCATTTTGGGCTTCTCTGCTGTTCCAATGTTGTATTCTTCTATGGCAGTGTTTATAGGCTGCATTTTGGCTTTTTGGGCACATCATTTGCATCAAACATGTCTTCCAGTGGAGTGAGGCCAACCGGGAGAAAATTGTCCTTTAGATCAATGATTTCGGCCTCTGTTTTGGCTATTTCCTCCAAATGCATCTGTTTCAGCTCTTCTATGTTTTCTTCATCAAAGATGGTTGGCTGTAGCAATTTTCTAGCTGTTTCAGCTATTACAGTTTGCTGGATTTGGTTTATTACTTGCAGGGGATCATCCATGGCATCCATATCAATGTTTAGGCCTGAAAACTCATGCTGTAAGGTAAGAAAATTGTTGATTTGAGCATCATCCTCAAACACTTGCCAATCTTTAATGTTATTTGGGATAGCAGGCCTATGTTTTATTTCAGCAGTGAAATGGTGATTTGGCTCAAAGGGAAGCTTACATGTACTAGTGAAAGTGGCTAGGCTGTGAGCATGAATGTTATGATTTCTTGAAATCTTGGCAAGCTTGGATTCAATGAATGTATCAAGTATTGCAGTGGCAGAAATCCTATAAGCTCTTAGCCTTCTATCATTGGTAACAAAGTTGCCTTTCATTTGTTGGATTACTAGGTCTGAGTCACCTAGAATGGAAACTTTGGCAGCTCCTAAAGCTTTGAGCAGCTTAAGGCCTAAGAGGAGTGCCTCATACTCAGCCATGTTGTTGGTGCATTTGAAATTCAATCTATAAGCATGACCCTCTGCATGGTTGTTATGTGTATTGTGAATCCATATTCCTGCCCCTGCTCCTAACTTGTTAACAGAGCCATCAAACTCTAAATACCATGTGATTTCTTGCTTGTGGTTAGTATTAAGAGTTTCAGTCATTTTAGGATTGGGCAGACCCGAGTCTTGTGTTTTGGGAGGTTTTCCTTGTGTGCTGGTTGCATTGGCTGTTGTGACAGTCTCATGGGTATGTGCAACCGATTCTTCATTGATGTGTGCTTGTTGTACTAAAGGCAAAGGCCTCTCATTAGTTGGAGAACTTGTTTCATCATTAAACAAAATAAAAGAGTCCATATCAGAATGGATTGAATAGATAGGGAAATTCTGGGGCTTTTCCTCACTACTTACCACATACTTCATCAGTGTTTCTCTATACAGTCTCTTTGGTTGCCCAAAGACTGAAATAGTGGCATAGGAGAGGTCTAATTGGAGAGATCCTTGGAGTTTTGCCCCCCAAGATCTTGACAACAACATGCCATACTTTGGTGGAATGTCAGCAACCACCACATCCATGAGGATTGTCTTGTTTGGGTATTGGACTAAGGAGACACAAAAGTCTTTGATGAGGCCTAAACATTTGACTTGACTTGAGTCAAAGGAGAATAGATCTTTGTAGGGTCTTGTTACATCAAGGTTTAGCTTCTCCATTACAGCTTTGGGCATAAGGTTGTGTGAGGCACCTGAGTCAAACATTGCATTGTGTAAAACTTTATCATGTATGTGCAGATTGACATAAAAGGGGAGAACAGCTCCATGTGCTGATTTTCCATCAACTTCTGGACCAAAAAGCAATTCAGGTGTATCATCTAAAACATTCACATCATCCCTATTCTCTGGCATTTGCAGTGATCTTTGGATTTGTTTCCTATACACATCATGCTTTGCAAGTTCAGATAAGGGGATAGAAATCTTAAGTTTGCTTATTTCTGCTTCTAAGTTGAATGGTTTCTCCAATGGAGTCTTTGTGTTGGCAAAAGCAGATTTCCCCTTTTCAAGTGTATTTTCTGCATTTTCCTCTTGATTATCAGTGTTATGGTGAGTGATACCTTGCGGTATTTCTATTTTGGGAAGGCTTTTAGGAGTGCTATTTACATTTTCCTTTGAGGACGAAGGTAGCAGAGGCTGATCATTAGAGGGCTGCATGTCTGGTGTGTCCTCTACAGTCACTTGGTGTGGGTTTGGGACAGTTATATCAGCTGTTTCTGTTATAATAGCCTTGCCTCTAATGTGGTTGGGCTGTTTGCCCTCCTTTGGTTTAACTTTTTCGGGAACATCTATGGTTCTTGTCCTCAGCTTATACTGTTTGTGGACTTCATAAACGGCCGAATCATAACCTTGTTTGAAGTCAAAAGACTCACCAGAGTTAGTCTGAAATTGATTTGTCTCATGGTCATCTTGGTCTTCTTGGGTTAGGAAAATTTGTTGCTCACCCTTCAAATCCACCAAGTTCATGTGAGTGTCCTCTATGGCATCACTAGATGTGGATGCTTCTGTATAATTTTCTTGGAAAGGAGGCCTTATATCATGGTCTGGGCTAGACCTACCAGCGTTTGGATTTTGAGTTTTCCTGAAATTTGGGTTCCTTATGGTGTTGGGTTGTTGCCCTTCCCATGATGATTTCCTCTCAACACTCTCTACTCTATCTCCCAGCCTGTGCATGCCATTGATAATAGCATCTAGCTTTTGATCTAAGGCTGAGGGCTCTTCCTTGAAGGTGGTTTTTCTCTCGGTTCTAGCTCTGTTTCTTTTGGCAATTAAATTTACCTCCACAGTGACAGCCACGTTTTGCATGTCTGCAAGGCTGTTAGGGGCTCTTTCTTTTAATTGGTAGGCCATATCTGGGTCGAATCCATCAGGGAATTTATATAAGGCAAGGTCAGGTGGGGGCCTTAAGTTTTGTGGGATAGCATTATAAACGCTATTGAATCTTGCACAGTAGTCCAAAACAGTCTCTTGAGGGCCTCTTTTAATTGTATCGTATTCAGCTAGTATGTGCAAGGGATCTTTCTTTTTCTCCCATCTGTTGATAAATGACTGGTATAAGGCTTCTGGGTCTGCTATGGAATTGGCTGGGAGTGCTCTAAACCAAGTCCTGACATCACCTGACAAGCTTTGGACAAAAATCTTCATTCTCACACCATCATCGTCAATCTCATAGCTTTCAAAGTAATCCTGCATTTTCTTTGTATGCTGAAGGGCTGTGCAGGCACTTGTGCCATCAAAATATGTGATTTTAGTTTGGTAATCCTGAGGCATAGCTCCAGGATTAGCAGGTAATTGCAAAGGTGCATATCTGTTAGCCATATTCACAGGGATAAACGGAACAGCTAAAACAACTGGGATAATAGGAGTAGTAGTGGTAGTATGTGCAGTGAATGGATGTGTGGAAGGAGTGCTTTGAGAGGTGGATGAAGAACAAGGGGAACTAGGGGTTGAACGAAATAAAACTTTGATAGGGGTTGGGCCACAGCGTGGGTGAACTGCTTCAGGACTATTATCAGCAAAATCCTCTCTTCGCTCTAGCTTCCTGAGGTTTCTTTGGATCAAATTCGGATTTTCAAAGGCAGCTGTAGGATTTGGGTCTGGATTTGACCTTGTATAACGTGAATTCTTCCTGGGAGCCAGCTTCTGGCTTGTTTTTTTCGGGGATTTTCTAAGAATATATGGGTTAGAAAGAAACTTTTGAAGGTCTGGTTCTTTCCCAGTTGATCTTTCCAACTTGATTTGTGAAATTAACTGAGGAAAATCCCCAGTGGAGTCGCCATTATGTTATCACTCAGGTTGTCCTTAAAGCTCCTTAAAGGATACGACCGAGGTAACCACAAACCAATCTTTGGACTGTAGGTCCTAGCCTACCTGCAATCAGAGAGGGCTCTCTCTTTATAATTTAGCTTTGTTTTGGGTTGATTTTAGGCTAGTTATGATTTTCTTGGGTTTTGTTTTGATTTTGGTGGGATGGAGGATTCTTTCAAATAGAGTTGGGATGCATAGTGTGAGAAATTCAAACCATTGGGCATGGAGTCGTGGATTAGGCTTGCTGTTGCGTTTTCTTGGTCACAAGAGAAATACAGAGCAGGATGGCTACACATAAAATAATATCAAGCTGGAATAAGGATGGAATGAAGGTCAGTGAATGAAAGGTAACTAAGTAGCTCTCATTATGCTAACAAAGGGAAGGTGAATGAACATCGATATAGGAGCAGTCAAGGATTCCTAAACAACATTCATATATGAAGGAACTATCATAAATATGAGCAAATCTGTATTCATATTCAGGACTAATTCAGAGGAAAACATAGATAAATCACAGAAATTGAGAACAGAATACAACTAAGTGAGGTCTGAACTATTCCTTCTTTCTGCTATTTAGATAGTGAAACAATGATGGCATAAACACATATAAACTGTAAACAGAGATAAGAAACACTTATTGGGCTATGTAGAAGCGTTAGGATTCCATAGTCACTCTTCAGTCATTAAAACACAACAGCCAGTTCATCTCCCAAACATTCTAGCGATCTTTGATTATAGAGACTCTCAGAAAATACAATGCAAGTCTAGAGGAAGTTATCGACCAACCAACCCTTAAAACAGTGCAGAGGGTGGTTTAAATAGAGAATATTTACAAACATCCCTTGAACAGGTGTCAAGGGAGAAAATATCTCAAAATATCTATCAAAATAGATTCAAAAGAGATCTGTGCAATAACTGCTTCTAATGCTAAGTTGTGCTGGAAATAAATGCAATAAAATATCTAAAACAGCTGCACATAAGGCAGCAGCCTCATCAGAATGTCTCTTTAGGGCTGCACAGGGTCCTGCAGCTTCAAAAATGGACTGAAAGAGTGCCTTGAGCCACGCACTGTCCTCCGTGTGATAACTATGCATTTAAGGAAGCAGCGTTGCTCCAAAAATATGACTAGGAACAATGTCTCTGCAATAACTCTGCCTTGAAAGCCTTCATCTATGCCTTTAGGTGGCTTTAAAGCAACAAAAGAAGTGTTGGTGAGCCTTAATGGCTGAATGATGCTTTGTTGACTTTGCTGGGCTTGCTTTGCTTTCATCTACTTTGAAAAACTGGACTGATACTCTTTGCCGCATCCTGATACACTTTGGCGCTGAATCTGGGCCTTTTCTCACCGCTGATACTCATTAAACTGTCCCATCGCCCCCTTCTACCTTTTAATGCAAAAATAACTACTGCTAAGGTCCTCCATGGCCTTTGGGTGCAATCAGCGCTTGGCCGATCAAAAATAGCATTAAACTTTAAAAAATGGTGCAAACAGGAGGAAAAAGTGTTGCCGACTGTGCCGAGGCCGAAACTGGCTATCTGAAGCAAAACTGGGCCTTGGAGCGATCTCAGAAATCTTAGGGATGCATTAATTCCCTTATCGGGAGCCGGGCGTGGGCATATATGTGAAAATATGAACAAATGCTACCTTTTCTTTTACACAGAAAAAGACCAATTTCTATGTAAAATTCGTAAAAAACATAGGCGGGAGCGGTGTTATAGACATTTTTGTGCCTTATAGCTCTAAGCATGAAATGTCCATAAACCAAGGGATCCTAAGTCCCTAAAAGTGTTGTTCCAGCCCCTAAAGGAACAAGGTCAACAAATTACAGCTTCTCCCAGAAGTTCTCCACCAGAAATTGCTCAGAATCAGTCAAATCAGGATCATTTCAGCTGCTCCACTAGCTAGCTGCGTTGCATAGCACCCAAGTACACTAGCTAGGTGCGTTGCAACGCACATAAATGCACTACCAGGGTGCATTGAGCGGGAAATGACAAATGGCAGTGTCATTTCGCGAGGTGGACAGACAATGGAAGCTTCCAGAATCTTCCCCAATGACACTTGCCTCACTAAGTTCGACCAAGGATGAGTAAGAGGCTCTCAGTCTCCAAGTGGAAACAAGAACTAACAGAGAGAAGCCACTAGTCAAATTATAAGCCGACTCATCCTCTTTGCATACATCTATATATGGATCCCTCATCCCAGAGATCCAGAGGCTGGAATTTTGTACATTGCAGAGAATTGCTGTTGGTTTTGAGATAGATATCAGAGTATTGGGTGATTTATGCTTTGTTGGAGGTGAAGAGGGGATTCCTTTGCTGGGAGGTTGATGCTGGATCAGGAATCATCGGTTGTAACTCCTCCTGGATCTTCTTGTTATATCAATAAAACTATTTGAGTTTCTCCTACATGCTTGTGTATCATTGATGTTTGTTAAATTTGTATGTTTAGCTTAAATCTGATCCTAAGCTATTTATGAATATAAATCCATGTCTTTGTGTAGTTTTCTTCTTCTGTGATCTTACAGGAACTTGGTGAAGCTGGGCAAGTGAGGGAGCAGGTAGCTGGAAGCTGTCAAAGAGGAGAGAGATTGGATCAAAGGACTAGCGCAAGACACAGGTTGGTTCATCCTATTCCTCTTCGTTTATAGTTCATAAAGAAGAATACGAAAGTAGTTTTCTCTATTTGTTTCTAAGGTCACTGTCACACCTTAGTGGGATAGGGTCGTTCTGAATAGACACTTTTCCCGTTAACAAAATGGCGACTCCGCTGGGGACTGTGTCTAATTAGTTTGTTTGTGTTTCTCTTGTTGTTTGTTTCATAAACATAGAAGTAGCAATCGAACTGCATTTGCCATTATCAAATGCAAAGTAGACATCTGCTACTTCAATCCATTCACTGGGTTTGTTTATGATTTGAACAGCTGATTCACAAATGATCTGATTACTCTTTGTGATAGCTCTTATACCTCCTTTAAATCTACCCTCTGATTGTGCATTACTGATTGCTTTTACTCGGCCAAAAATCATAGATTAAACTGCAAACCGTGACCCAGAACCCGGATAGAATTCTCGTTTCTGCCCCAGCACAGGCTCTGTGAAGAGATTCTGCATTTCAACGCAGTTCCTGAGAGGGCTACCTGCGCTGCAATCCAGTTTCTCTGTGTAACAGGTGCGCTGATCAGCCTAGCCTTGTGCAGCTGAGGTTCTTTGCTTCATTTTTTCAGTTTTGTCTCTGATTTTTGCAGCCTGTGATCAGTGTATGTGTTTGTTTAAAAACCCCTTTTCTTTGCCTTAATTCTGCCTCCTTTGTACAAAAAGACTGTAGATGTTTTTGTGTGTTTGTTACATCATTTACAGTTTTCCATTGAAAAAGTAGAATAGTCATACTGTCGTCCTTTGATTTAGATCTGTCGTAAGTGTCGATTTTGATCTTAGGAGGAAGTTTATTTGCTGTTGAGAGTCGATTATGCTTTTACTTTTGCCTTTGGTTTGAATTTGTGACTTTCTAGTGTCGAAACGAGTATTTATTTCAAAATCATAAAGTGTCGTAATCATCTCTACCTTTTGATTTCGAAAAGAAGCTTGTTTGTGTTTGTCACTTGAAAGCAAATTCAGATTTGTACATCAACTTTCTTTTTAGGCATCAATATTAAGAAAGTGAAAAACAAATACATGCACATGTGCATTTGCATATTGACAGTCTGTTTGGCTTGATTTAGGGAAAGTGAATTTACAGTGTGCTCTTTTCTCTTTGAGAAAAGATTGTGTCTTGCTTTTCCCCTTGTAGCTAGGATTTTCATTGCTGAAAAGAGATAAAAGTTTGTTTATCATCTTTAGATTTCATTTTAGGAATTACATCTACATCTCGTGGTGAACCCAAAAGGCAAACTTCATAAGAAAGATCAACTTAAAATAAATTGAATGAATCTAACAACGCTTTGGAACTTAACGCACAACATTTAGAGGTCTAGGCTAGAGACGTATTCCAACGTCGTAAAGCCTGGTAACTGTTGTCCTCACTGATGGTTGGGTGATTCCTCCACTTTGAGACGATAAGTGCCAGTACGGACTTGTGCTCCCACGTACCATCGAGTATATATTGGGAGACCCCTATAGGATTAAAACCTTTTATCCATAGGAAGCCGTGTCGACCGCCCTACTGATCGCAATGCACTGAACACAGCATTCAGGAAGATTGACTGCCGTACCGTAAAAAGTATTCTGCAGTTTTGCGATTGGTTTGGTACTCCCTCTACCTAGATCTCCAGAGCAGTCCCTTTCGTTCCTTTTCAGACTCCTTAACGGAAAAGGTCCATCTGAGCACTTGTCACTTCAGGCTCATTAAAAATCGAAGGAGACTAGAGTCATCTTTTGTTTTTTCTCGACTCTTAAAAACTGAAAAAACAAGTTGTGTCAAAGCGTCTAAAATTTATTTTAATCAGAATAACATCAATGTTCCCTCGTTGGTCTTATAAGTTAGTCTCCCTTCATCGCAAGTTCTTGTAGAATCTCTAGGAAATCTTTTGGATAGACTAGATATGTCTGAACAGCCATCGACATCCAGGACTGTGTCGTCTAACACAGCAGCAACTGAGTCTCCTGCTGCTACTCCAACGATGTTCGCCGGTATACCATCTGTCCCGACAAGTTATCAACAACAAGCCGGAGTCCAATCAGGGACTGCTTCGACGACATGGTTAGTTCCTATTTCTTCATCCGGATTATCATCTGGTATTTCTTATGTTGAAACTCAACAAATTGATCCAATGTGTCTTCAAAGGCCAATCTACCCTTTAAGTACTGGATTTCCACCATATGGAGGGCAGTATGCCTTTTCATTATTCCCTCCCAGAGAACAACCATATGGGAGTTTACAACAAAGTTCAGGTCAAACTGGAATTACATCGAGTGGTTGGGTACCAATACTGCCTCAACAACCAAGGGTTGTATATTCAATGCAACCAGTCCACCCTGTGTCGGATATTGTATGTCAACCCCAAGTTTCTCAGGTTGCAATACAACAGCCTCTTGTCTCAACAACTCAGTCACAACCTCAGGTTAGTGACTCCTTATCTGGAGCGACTCAGGCTCAAACAAGTACTGTGACTCCTCATCTTGGTCAATCATCCAGTATTGGGCAACAACAAATGGTCCAACAACCACGGCTGGTTCAATCTCAACAACCGCAATTCCAGCAATCATATCAAGGACCCGAGCAACAAGTCTTTGTAAGTAATGGGCAACCGCATTTCCAAAGCGGTTATCAACAATCATATTATAATGGTTATGCCCATCAACCTTGTCAAAGTTGCCAGCATCAAATACATTATGCTGGTATACAAAGACCCACTGCTCAGGCAATTCCATCTTATCCTGGGTATGCTTCGCCTAACCTGAATCAACAGTTGCCCTTTGTAGCAACTCTAGAATTACTAGATCTAAACCGGCTGACGAATGATCCAATTGCTTATGCCCCTTGGTGGCCAGCGATTCCGCATAAACTTCCGTCAGATATTCCTAAATTTAATGGAAATCCGGGTGAAGACCCGTCGAATCATGTGATGACATTTCAACTGTGGTGTTCATCAAACACCCTAAACGATGATTCGATTAGGCTTCGCCTTTTCCAGAGGACGTTAACTGGTCCGGTAGCAAAATGGTATATTGAATTACCTAGAGCTTCGTTTGACAACTTTAGCACCCTAGCCACAACCTTTTTAACCCATTTTCAATTACCGATAAGGTACGAAATGGGAACGAAACTCCTTACCAACTTCAAACATACGACGAACACTCACATATTTGATCATATACATGAGTGGTGACGTCGTCGTAGAATGGTAAAAACGTATGTTCCCGATCAGCTCTTAGCTGAATGGTTTATCAAGTCATTACTACCTTCCATCACGGGAGATGTGGCAAAAGGGGGAGTCGTCACAGAAGAGCACGTTATCGCTCGTGCGCAATATTTGGACTTGATTTACACTCAGTTCGGCACGCTCTACGATAAGATACCTGATGCCCCTAGACCGGAATTCTCAGTTCCTCCTCCTCCTAAATCAAAAAATGACTCTCATGCTGGCGATGGCGTGATTGGCGCAACAGACACAAAATCGACAAAGGCTACATCTAAAAAGGCTCGTAAGATTTCTAGTCAAAATGCAAATGAGGAACTTCTTGCCTCGGAAGTAAATGCCGTGTCGACCGACAAGAGCAAAAAACTGAAGCAACCAGGGGGCAAGAAGAAAAAGAAAGGGAGAAGAAAGAATCAGGATGAGTCATCTCCTGAAAAACCTTCTACAAACCCTTCTGGGCAAAGGAAACCCCCTGCGGGGTGTCATATATGCGATGAGGATCATTGGACGAGAGAATGTCCACATAAAGCTGAAGTTAAGAAACTCTTTAAGAGTTCAAAAACCTCAGCAGTATTGACTGATCCGTTTCCAAACCCAGGAACCAAACTGGTTGCTAATCAAAATGCTTCCCGATCCCAAGTGCTTATGTTGTCTATATCAAAGCAGCAAAATGATGCTTTGACGAGGAATAAAGATTACGGGAATCCAAAGCTGTCGAATAACAAGGCTAATGAACAACCTAGTAGTTCGACAACAACTTTGACAGAAGTTGTGCCACCCATCATTCCTGAACAAATGATAAAGTCGCCAAAGGGAGTAGTACACAAATCGACATTTAATCCTTGTGCAAAAATAACACAGAATTATAATATAATAGAGTACCTGGCCCAATCGCCGTCCGCTATGTCGACACTTGAGGTACCGCAAAATTGCCTCTCCCAAGAGCAAGCTTTATTATCAGCAGAAGGTGGGATTGACCCAATGGATTCCAATCTTGTGGCCTTTGATCATAAAGGATATGACCCTCAGTTACCAGCTCAACAAGCTTTCCTTATTCAAGTGAAATCCCTCAACAAAACTGTTCATCGAACAATTATTGATAAGGGGGCATCTACATGTATTATGTCGATGAGTTGCTAGAAAAATTTAGGCTCACCACCCTTGTCGCGATCATCAACAACGTTAAAAGCATTTGATGGATGATCATACACTCCATACAGGATTTTAAGTAACTTGCAAGTTGAACTGGGGGGAAAAACAATAGAAATTGATGTTGAAGTAATCGACGAAAACCTTGATTACAACATCCTACTGGGAAGGCCCTGGATATATGCCATGGCCGCAGTTGTGTCGACCTACTTTAGAAAGATTTCATTTCCCTTCTAAGGAGGAATTACAATCGTCGACCAACAAACATTTCTCCCCAACAGTTCAGAAGTTAAGGGAAGCATTCCAATGATCCATGGAAGCAATCATGCGCTTCAAAATATCGGAGTAGGTCTCCTAAAAGACCCTGCCTTAATGGGTACTTTTGCCCTACCGCCTCCAAGTAATCTGGCGGAAGTGGCCACAGTGGAATATGAAATCTTCTACATCTAATGGATTTGGATTCCGAGGACAGTTCTCATCTCGTGTCAACCTCGTTAAAAAATGAAACAAGGAGTCGAGAGGATAGTTCTTTTAGTGTGTCAACCTCATTAAAAAATGAAACAAATCCCCTTTCCAAATATCAAAGGTAAACCTTCATTCCAATGACCGAGTTGAATGCAATGAAGCTTGGGGGGCATGCACCTCGATTTGCGTTATTATGCTGGGGGCATGCAAACTTATCACGAGCAGTGTTACTGCAGGGTTCAAGCTCGTTAAAAAATAAACCCGGATCGAGCAGTGTTTACCGCGAGGTTCAAGCTCGTTAAAAAATAAACCCGGATTGAGCAGTGTTTACCGCGAGGTTCAAGCTCGTTAAAAAATAAACCCGGATTGAGTAGTTTTAGCACATAGTTCAAGCTCGTTAAAAAATAAACATAAGACAAGAGCAAATGTTTCCACCCGCGTTTAAGCTTGTTAAAAAATGAACTATTCCTTGGTAAATAACCACCGTGAATGTAGTACTTCAGCCATTAAAGCCTTGGTCGTGTTTTCACTGTCACCTCCACTTTTCCATTGGCCGATCATTCACCTCCATTTGATTGTTTACCCATTTTTAGGAACAGCTGCGAAGAGTGATTTCACTAGCCATCCTTGTGACACTGCCATGATTGGAAAATTCCAACCCTTACCTGGAATCAGCTGCTACCCACTTTATCACTCGTTCCTCAAAAGACGAGTCTTCTTTAAGCTCTTTTCAACTGACTCGTAAAATATGAAAAGATTGCCGAGTTTTGGCCTTCCATCTCGTTAAAGCGACCAGAAGTGCTATCCCTCCTCTAGATTTTAATATTTTTGGACCCGAGGGATTATTGCACAAAAAGATCGAGCGCTTGTTTTGTTCGGCTCGTTAAAACTATCGAAAATTCATCCCTTCTGTATTGTTTTATACTTTTTCGGACTTAAGGGATTAGATGACGAAAAAGGAATTTTGGAGTTACCTTTACGTACCTTTTCAGACTCTCTAAAAATTAAAAGGACCGAGTTATCTTTGTCGTTAAACTCGTTAAAAAGATTAATAGCGACAAACTTGTCTTTAGACGAGAATGAGTTTCACTATCGCTAGGCTCGTTAAAACATAGCGATGGGTTTGCCCGAAGGGCAAATTATAGAACAAGCATATGTTATCCTCCTCAAGCTTGACAAAAATAAAGAGGTACTGGTCAGCAATGACTGGGGAAAAATTGGGAAGAAAACTCAAAGAATCTTTATTGGTAGCAAGTCGCTCTTGAACATGACACTTCCACTCCGTGTTCGAATCGGGTTGGGTTGTTTCATTCATCGGTCACATCACCATGGTCATGCCATACCATCCACATTTGGGGTAAATGCTACCAATCCATCACATAAGTGTTGCCGACATGTTCAAGAGAAGTCATCCAGAGAAGTCACCTGTGTCCCATCCACTACCATACATTATACTTCATTCTTTCATGACCGCCATCCTGAACCATATATCATCAGATCGTTTTCACCTCCATCAAAATCATTTGCTCTGTTCCGTGTAATTGATGTGGGATTCATTAAGGCCCTCCTTTGACGGATCACTTCTTGTCGACATCAGCTCATTATCCAAGAAGTTGATCTAGGAACACCCCCTTCAGTACTTTGAAGCTTGCATGCCTCAATGGCAAGTTTCTCACTTCCGGCGACAGGTATACATCAATGACCTTCGACCGAAAGATTTTGCGTGGTGTTCGATGCCAAGTCCTTTATTCACACCACGTGAATTGTACTGCAGTACCTTGAGGGTCATCATCATTATCGGTGATTCCTCTCGCGCTTGTTAACAGTTTACATCATTGACTGGTAATCAAGCGATGTCTTTCCATGTTCGACTTCAGAACATTTCTCACATGGATCGACTTGTACTTCGAGTGAAGATCGGATGAGATTGAAGACCCCGGATCTAGTCTCATCCATCCGGGCTGCGATATATTCAGGAAAATAAAAACATTGAAATGTACACCACTGCAGCACAGATAATCATCCTACCAAAAGGATGATGGCTCTATCAGAATCATCAGTCTACCATCAGACGATTGTCTGTCCTATGTACATGAAAATGAATTTATAAAGTTGAGCATGGGAATGCCCGCCTCAGCTAGTTCATGAAAATAGTATGAAGATAATGTATTGTATTGTATCTTATTACAGGTCTCCTCCCAGCATTGAAAGAACTTCGGATCCTCCTAATAAAGCATTTCACCCGATAAACGGCCTCATACTTTAGGGGGCAACTGCTATAGACATTTTTGTGCCTTACATCTCTAAGCATGAAATGTCCATAAAACAAGGGATCCTAAGTCCCTAAAAGTGTTGTTCCGGCCCCTAAAGGAACAAGGTCAACAAATTACAGCTTCTCCCAGAAGTTCTCCACTAGAAATTGCTCAGAATCAGTCAAATCAGGATCATTTCAGCTGCTCCACTAGCTAGCTGCGTTGCATAGCACCCAAGTACACTAGCTAGGTGCATTGCAACGCACCTAAATGCACTACCAGGGTGCGTTGAGCGGGAAATTACAAATGGCAGTGTCATTCCGCGAGGTGGACAGACAATGGAAGCTTCCAAAATCTTCCCCAATGACACTTGCCTCACTGAGTTCGACCAAGGATGAGTAAGAGGCTCTCAGTCTCCAAGTGGAAACAAGAACTGACAGAGAGAAGCCACTAGTCAAATTATAAGCTGACTCATCCTCTTTGCATACATCTATATATGGATCCCTCATCCCAGAGATCCAGAGGCTGGAATTTTGTACATTGCAAAGAATTGCTGTTGGTTTTGAGATAGATATCAGAGTATTGGGTGATTTATGCTTTGTTGGAGGTGAAGAGGGGATTCCTTTGCTGGGAGGTTGATGCTGGATCAGGAATCATCGGTTGTAACTCCTCCTAGATCTTCTTGTTATATCAATAAAACTATTTGAGTTTCTCCTACATGCTTGTGTATCATTGATATTTGTTACATTTGTATGTTTAGCTTAAATATGATCCTAAGCTATTTATGAATATAAATCCATGTCTTTGTGTAGTTTTCTTCTTCTGTGATCTTACAGGAACTTGGTGAAGCTGGGCAAGTAAGGGAGCAGGTAGCTGGAAGCTGTCAAAGAGGAGAGAGATTGGATCAAAGGACTAGCGCAAGACACAGGTTGGTTCATCCTATTCCTCTTTGTTTATAGTTCATAAAGAAGAATACGAAAGTAGTTTTCTCTGTTTGTTTCTAAGGTCACTGTCACACCTTAGTGGGATAGGGTCGTTCTGAATAGACACTTTTCCTGTTAACAAGCGGCACTGTAGCGGAGATTAAATCCTGGCCGTTGGATCACGCGAAGGCAGATCCAACAGCTGGCGCTAACTCGCATCGGGGCGGACCATTGGTCCCAACACATAAAACCTCCAAAATGCCGCGGACCCGAAATGCTTATATGCCCTTCCTTTATGGAAATCGGGTCCGGTCCGTCGGCGATTTCATATCAGCGGGTTTTAACAAAATCAATATTTGGACCCGAAATCCTTTAAAACTGCCCTTTAATATTTTTCGGCTCCGGGATATAGGAGCACACAGTGCGGACCCTTTCGGACCCGATATGCCTTTATGCCGCGCTTTATTACTTTTCGGCTCTGCTGGTCGGAGCCATATACCAGTGATGCGATTAAATATGGGTCGTTGATCTCTAGGCCTGAATGGGCGGCTGAGATTAACTCGGCAATTCGCTATCGGCGGGGTCATGGGGTTGCCACATAAAAACGTCGAAACCCATCGGACCCGATAAGTTATACATGCCCTCTTTATTTTATTTCGGGTCTGGCCCATCAGCGGGACAGAGGGTTGACATATATGTGATCGCCGAACTGCGCGGACCCAATATACTATTACCGGTCCACTTTATATGTTTTTGGGTCCGGCCCATCGGCGCTATGCCCCATGCCTTGAGACTTAGCCATTTTCGCTTATATATGCCACTGCCCCCTCCCGATAGCGATATCGCATCGGAGGGAGATCAAACAGATCTTTATTCTCATCGGAGCACGTTTTTTTTATGAAAAGGCAAGGCAAATGAATTCGGAGGGGTTATATATGATGTTTTAAACATATGATTGCCCCCTCCCGATAGTGATATCGCATCAGAGGGGGTCCAAATGAAACTTTATTATATCGGACCCATGTTTTTGTGAACTGCCAAGCCATTTGGGAAATCGAAAGGGTTCCTTTATAGTTTGGCATGGATTCTAAGGCATTGGAAGGGGTCTGATAGCCAAAAAAGGGAGGATTTTATCCTTTTTTGAAGGTTTTTCATGGTTTTTGCATTCTTATGCCTTGGAAGGAGTCCAAAGGCACTTAGGGGGAAAGTGATGTGGTTTTGAGAGGGGTTTAGTGGCCAAAGAGGGTTTCATGCCTTATAAAGGCAAGCTAAGGCCAAAGGGATGATTTTTATACATATGAAGGTAAACTATGCAAAGGAATGAGTCCTTTTGCATTTGGAAGATGGTTAGAGGGGTCAGTGAGGGTTCTTGCTGAGTTTCAGATAAACTTAGCAATTCCCGAGGATATATATGGTTATTTTTCAACCAAGGGGAAGGGATAAGTATACATGGGAGTTATATACATAGTTTTAGTAGGGGAAGGGGAAATAGATAGGGAGTTACATAATAAAGTTAGTAGTTAATATGATAATGATGAGAAAAAGTGCTAAGAATGAAGTCTTAGGCTATCAATGGGGGAAAATGACTGATAGAAGAAGTGTGAACATTCCTTTAGTGAAGCAGATCTTCACCAAGGCAGATGATATGGAGAATGATGAATCTAAGAGGTATCAAGTAGATCTTGACCTCTTTAGGGGAAGTTAGTGAGTGACTTGGGGACAGAGGAGGAAGGGGAAAGTTAGACATGCATTTCTTGAAGTCTTCCAACTGAAAAATCACCTTCAACTTGTGATATGATAGATATAACACTTGACAATATGAAATGGATCACAAGCCATGATTCTGCAACCACAAAGCTACTTACCCGGCCTATTCACCTAGCATTTTCTCTTCTTTTTGGTTTGGGTGCACTTGAACTAGCATACCCAGCTTTTCATTCTTTCTTGTTGCTTGTGCTCCTATCTACTTCTACACTTGTTTCAGCCAGGGGCTCAGATTAAGCTGTTGAGCACCCTTGTTTCTCTACCTATCTACAAATCTGCCAAGATTAAGCTGTTTGGACAGATGTTCATTCTCTATATTCTACAACAGGAAATTGAAACCTAGGGAGGCCAATATTAATCTGTTTGGACCTCCCTATACTTGAAAATTGATCAAAATGGATTACTCATCAAAACTGGAACACAACAGTGGCATTTAGACTAGCACACTCTCATGGATACTTCTCTGGCCATCTGTAGCAAATATGGAGCATTGCAGCATGCATAGTATGACATATTTGGCATGTAAAAATGTCGATCATGACAGATGATTAACCTGCTGCAGCAGGAGGCTAACAACACTAGTAGTATAGGGGCCTAACATTCCTTGTGTAATTCCTCTGAAAACTTACTGATGCATTCTATCTAGTTGCTAGGGCATACCCATACCTTTATGACCCTCCTTGTGCTTGTTATCATTGTAACCCATTTTCCTAGAAAATTCCTCTTTATTTTATTTAATATATGGGTGTTATACATGTATGAATGCATTCTAAAATGCAATAACTCGTATACAGGCATGTATTTTCACAAATGATAATTGTAATTTGAAAACCATATGCATTTCATATAAAGACATAAATTATTGTAGCATAAATAAATTACCATAGAAGGAAAATGTTGGCATTATGATACAAATGTTGTCCTTGATGGCAACTCACTCATAAGTCAGTTCAGTTTTGGGGAAATGCAACCCACAGTGTAATAGGTCCGTTCAGATGTAACAAAGCATTGGTACAAAAGAACATGAAGATGGAACTAAAGTCTACTAATCAAAATGAAGAAGATGAAGGTAAAGGATGGTGAAAAGAAGTTTAAGATGTATACACAGGTCCACTTAGTCAAAACAACGTATACATGTTGGTTCACAGAACAAATAGAGGGTATACATATACATGCACTTTCACAAGAAGAAAAACATGTATATGTTGGAAAATTAAAGAAATTCGAGAGGAGACAATACCACGGGTCAATACCATGGCCCACAATATTAAGTGGAGTAACGACTAATTGATCTCATCCAAGAATACCACAGGTCCTACGTAGTTTTGGTCCGAGGTATTGAGAAAGGCCTAAAACTATATAAGGAGGAGAAGATCAAAAGGCCAATATGTGCAAGTGAAAAGGGTTTCTAAGCAATACTTCTATCTGAAGTATATTTTATGTTGCAGGGGATATGTTTGTGATTTGATCTGAAATATTTTGTGCACCTTGAATTCAATTTTTGATCAGGATTATGAGACCTGAAATGACTTATCATTGAATGATTTGATATTGGTTGGGCTAGATCTGATTATGTACACCTGTATTATTCTTTAAATGTCATGATTTGGGTTTTTCTGAAGTTCGAAATAGTAGCGAAGTTATGAGTTAATATTTGCAGATCTATACGCTGGTTCATCTCGGTAAAAGCATGTGTACACGCAGGTTCTACTCTTCCAAGTAGCGTATACAAAAGAAAAGCCTATTCTTCAGGTTTGACTGATCTATTTGATCAATTAGGTTGTTTTACTACTGTCTATCAATGAAGTCTTCTTAGATTTGAATGTAAAACTGAATTCACAAGGAGTTTAATATTTGATTGATTGATTGTATAAGTGAGAAGGGTAATCTATGCTACTGCCTATGTAAAGCTCTGTAAATTGATGGTAGATGTTCAATATATTGCTGGTTGGTACAGACTTGATTTAGAAGTTTTATGTTTTAGTAGTTTTGAAGGTATACGAAGGTTTGATTAAAGGAAGTAGCGTATACACGCAGGTTGGGTTTAGTAAAGTAGCGTATACGTTATGATGTATGAATTTTTGAGGTTGCAGCTAGTTTTGAATGATAATGCAGGTTTCTGGGTTTAGCACAGTGTTCTGGTGACAATGATTTGACTGTTCAGATTAACTGATTATTAGTTGAAGCAGTTTGAAAGTTATGATGGGTCCAGTATGAAAATATGATGAAACGAGGCCTTCATGTGTATTGTTGTGTACCAGGAGCATCCAGCCTAAAAATTTATGAAATGTGGCCGCTGGAGGAAGAGAGATGGGCGTAGCCTTCTGTAGGTCAGTGCCTACGTACTAGTAAACACATTGGCTAGTACAAGAGCTAGGCGGTTGTAGCTCCCTTCTAGTAGAAGCTGGAAAAAGAGAGAAGGTTGTAGCCTTCTATAGGTGGGTGCCTGCGTACTGGTATGAGTCTGCACTAGTACAAGATTGTAAACAGATTTTCTTATTATTAAAAAGAAGAAAGAGACGACAACAACACGTGGTTTTCACCCACATTGGGTTTACACCTTAAATCTTGGTGTTCATATGTGTTGCTTATGTGTGATGGTTTATTCTATTTTTTCTGCAATGTTTAATAAGTTACTGATGCACTAGTTATAGATCAACACATGATAAATTAACTAAATCACAAGTTCTCTGGGTATACAGTGGTTTCATTAATCACAGTAGCGTGTACACACTAGTTCACTTCACAAAAGTAGCGTATGTAAATCTATTTGGAAAATAAAACATTATTGATCTGGTAATATTGGTTCACACCCTCCCCCCTCAATATTATTTCCAACAATTGGTATCAGAGTAGGTCCTTCAAAAGAAGCTTGATCGCTTAAATGAAGATCTTTCAAGATGAATAATCATGAAGGCATGGGATCCATCAGACCGCCAATATTCAATGGGAGCAACTTAGTATATTGGAAAATATGAAACAAAGCCTATCTACAATTGCTTGGAGCCAATGTTTGGCAAATTGTGGAAGGAGGATATCAATTTCCAATAACGATTCCTATAGACTCCGCAGGTAAGAAGTTATACGAAACCAATGCCAAAGATGTCAATACGTTATTGGGAAGTCTGTCAGAATCAAAATTTGTCAAAGTCATGCAGCTCAAGACAGGCAAAGAGATATGGGTCAAAATCATTCAGAGCTATGAAGGAGACTCTCAGGTAAAACATGTTAGTCTTCAAACTCTCATAATTCAATATGAAACTCTTAAGATGCATAATGATGAGAGTGTTGCTAGTTACTTTTTACGTATAGATGAGACTGTTAAATGTATGAAGAGTCTGGATGAAGAGATAAAGGAAGCTACTTTAGTTGAGAAAATTTTCAGATCTTTGTCTTCTAAATTTGAGTCAAAAGTGTCTGCCATAGAATAAAAATGGGATCTTCAAAATATTAATATGACTCAACTCCATGGAATCATAACTACCTTTGAAATGATAAAAGGAGGTCCATCAGATATGAGAGAAGCCACTTTTAAAGCATCAGAAAAGGGAAAAGAAAAGGGAGAGCACAATGAATCAGAACACATTTCAGAAGAAGAAGATGAGGTAAATTTTGTCAAGAAGTTTCAACGGGGTTCCGGAAGATTCAGAGGTAAGCTACATTTCAAATGCTTTGGTTGCGGTAGAGTTGGCCATTATGCTGCCAAATGTCCTCATAAAGATAAATATGAAAAAGGAAAGGAATATGCAAAAGGAAATAGAAAACAAGTTGTGAATAGATGGAGTTACTATACGCATGAAGATAGTGATGGCTTATCGAATAGTGATGAAGATGAAACTGACCAAGATTATAGACTACTCATGGCTTATGACAATGAAGATTTTTTGGATGCCTTAGAAGAGGAATACTTTCTTGAAGAAATCACTAAACTCAAAATCTATTTAGAAGAAAACAATATGATCATCGATACATTGACACACCAACTCACTGAAAGAGAAAAACACAATGAAAATATAGAATGTGAAATTGTGGGTCTAAGAAAAGAACTTGAGAAGACAAAATCTCTTAATCTTAGATTTTCTAAAGGATCCGAAACACTAAATGAAATAATCAAAGTTCAACGTTCTCCTATGATAAAGACAGGTCTTGGATATAATGAAGAATTATCTCAATCATAGAAGCCATCAACCTCCACCAGAAGTTATCTTGATGCAACAAAGACCAGTGAATAATATGTCAATCGTCAGCAAACGCCTAAAATTACTCATCAAGTAAATCATACCCAATTTACTCCAAGGATGAATATCAGTAGAAGCTTCAACCAAAAGGTAAACAATGCTAAAAGATTCTATGATCGTAAAAACTTCTTTAATGAGCAATTTTTTTCATGTAATAACATTGGGCATAAGGCTGCTCAATGTGTTTCTTACAAAACCATCATGACTAGAGAAGCATGAAATCAAACGAATGTAACAAGAATCAAGAAAAGTTCCTATAATAACTTTTCTCCTCTTGGAAATGAAGTAGAAGATTCGATTTGTAACAACTTTGGTCTCGAAGAATCTGAATGCAGGAGAAAATTTTGGCCATCACTTCAAAAGGAGCAAACATCATTAAATCCCAAGATATGGAGAAAGAAGGAATCTCAATTAGAAAGATGTGGCATAGCTCTATATGTAGAAGGAAAAGAAAATCAATGGTATATCGATGATGGATGCTCCAAACACATGACAGGTGATAAAGAGAAACTTCAATCATATAATTCTTTGGAAAAGGAAAATAATGTCTCATTTGGAAATGAAACTCTAGCTATCATTAAAGGTAAAGGTTCTGTCTTCTTGAAAGAAAAGGTTAAAGATGAAAATGTCATGTATGTAGATGGTTTAAAGCATAACCTGTTGAGTGTTAGTCAAATGTGTGATCAAGGAAATGAAGTTGTGTTTTGGTTAAACAAATGTGTGGTTCATGAGCTTACTACAGGAAAGATCGTGATCAAAGGAACAAGAACTCCAAACAACTTATACATACTCAAAGGAGGACAACAACAATGCTATCTATGCAAAACAAATGAAAATTGGCTATGGCATAGAAGATTGGGACATCTAATATTTTCTCAAATAAGAAAAGCATGCAGGCTCAAGGCGTTTGTGATCTTCTAGATATCAACAAGCTAGAAAATACCATATGAAAACCATGTCAAGTCGGTAAGCAAACCAAAGTTCACTTCAATGAAAAAGAAGGATAACCAAGTAAGCCTCTTGAACTCATCCATACTGATTTATGTGGACCAACAAGGAAAAAGTCACCTCGTGGAGAAGAATACTTTATTTTATTTATTGATGATTTTTCCAGGATGTGCTGGATAGGTCTAATAAAACATAAAGATGAAGAATTTGAAAAGTTTAAAGCCTTCAAAGCATTAGTTGAAAATGAATCAGATCGAAAAATCAAATGTCTTAGATCTGATCGAGGGGGAGAATTCATATTAGATGAATTATTTGACTTTTGTGAACAACATGGAATAAAGAGGAAATTCTTCATCACAAGAACTCATCAACAAAATGACGTGGTGGAAAGAATGAACAAAACATTTCAACAAATGGCTCGAGCAATGCTTGATGAATTTGGAACTCCTGCAACCTTCTAGGGAGAAGATGCATTTGCTTCCATGACTAATCTCAAGAAAGCGAATGTTCGGGTAAATAGAAATCAAACTCCATATGAACTTTGGTATGGTAAGCCTCCTACTGTAAAACACTTTAGAGTTTTTCGAAGCAAATGTTTCATCAAAAGGACTAATGAAAAACTTGGTAAGTTCAGACCTAGAGCAGATGAAGGAATTCTTCCTAGTTATTCATCCAAAAGTAAAGGATACAAATGTTATAACAAAAGACTTTGGAATTTTGTTGAAAGCATTGATGTTGTAATTGATGAAGCATGTAGAAATCTAGAACAAATGAAATCAACAGAGGAATATGACAATGAGGAAGATGGGGAATGCTTTCCCGCATCAAATCAAAATGATATAGAAGAAGAAACCAATGAAGCACCAGAATAAGATACAATCAATAGGGAAAAGAATCCATCCAGGTATGTTTAGAAGAATCATCCAAAATCACAAATTCTAGGAGAAAATGGGGCTGGTGTACAGACAAGAAAAACTCTTATAGGGACCTCAAGTTATCTAGCATTATTATCATCCACCGAACCTCAGAATGTAAATGAAGCCTGCAAAGATGAATGTTGGGTCAAGGCCATGGATGAAGAACTGGACCAAATTGAAAATAATGATACTTGGGAATTATTTTCCTAGACCTCATGATAAAAATGTTATAGGAACAAAATGGATATTTAAGAATAAGCTTAATGAAAATGGAGAAGTTATTAGAAACAAGGAAAGACTTGTTTGTAAAGGGTATGCTCAACAAGAAGGTATATATTTTGAAGAAACTTTTGCACCTGTTGCCAGACTTGAAGCGATAAGGATGTTTCTTTCTCTTTCTAGTTTTTGAAAATTCAAAGTATATCAAATGGATGTAAAATCAACTTTTCTTAATGGATATTTAGAAGAAGAAGTTTATATTGAACAGGCGGAAGGATTCATTCTTGGAAATGATGCAAAACTCATATGCAAGCTCAAAAAGGCTCTCTATGGTCTAAAATAGGCTCCAAGGGCTTGGTATTACCACCTTGACAAATATCTACAGCAACAAGGTTTCACAAAAGCGTCTGCAGATAGAAATTTATACACAAAAGTTGAAAATGATAAACTACTAATTATTATTGTTTATGTTGATGATATCATCTTTGGTATGAATAATCCATGAGTCAGAATTTTGCTTCAGTAATGCAACAAGAATTTTAAATTTCCTTACTGGGTGAACTTACTTATTTTCTTGGTCTACAAGTACATCAAACAAAAGATGATATCTTTCTTTCACAAACCAAATATCTCGAGAAGATTTTGAAGAAGTACGGAATGGAAGATTCTAAACCAATATGTACTCCAATGGTAACAAGATGTAGTCTCAGTTCTAACGATGAATCACCAGTAGTAAACCAACCAAATTACAGATCTATGATTGGAAGTTTTCTTTATCTAACAGGTACCAGACTTGATATCATGCATGCAGTAGGAATTGCTGGTAGGTTCCAAGAAAATCCAAAGGAATCACATCTCTAGGCAGTAAAAATAATTTTCAAATATCTTCAAGGAACTTAGGACTTTGGACTATGGTATCCTAAAGATACAGACCTTACTCTTCATGCATATACATATGTAGATTGGGCAAGAAATGTTGATGATCGAAAGAGAACCAGTGGAGGTGCATTCAATATGGGTTCTCGGTTAGTGTCATGGTTCAACAAGAAACAAAGTTCGATTGCCTTATCTATAACTAAGGTAGAATATGTGGCTACTGCATCTTGCTGCACACAACTACTTTGGATGATGCAAACTTGCAAGACATTTAGATCACATGTACTCCACCCATCTCCATTCTATGTGATAATACAAGTGCCATCAGTATTTCGAGAAATCTTGTCATGCACTCCAAGACCAAGCACATACCCATTAAATACCATTTTCTACGAGAACAAGTGCTTGAACAAAAGGTTAAATTGGAGTATGTTCCCTCCAAAGAACAAGTTGCTGATATATTCACTAAACTGCTTCACAGAGAAACATTTGAATATCTCAGACAAAAGTTGGGAGTAGTTGCTGCATCATCCTACTGTTAATTCTAGTTTTCAGAGGAAGGTTATTATATGCGGGTTTCATGAAGTATAGTCGGGTATACACATGGGTTTCTGTGGCTGAAGGAGCTTATATATTCTTTTGACAGAAAAACAGTGGGTCAGAGTCTAATATGGGTGCTTTGTGTGACATTGAAGTATTACAGTATGATGATATGATTTGTTCATTGATTTTTATTTGAATGACAAAGATGCCTTGATGAATGACTTGTTGACAATGCACATGTAGCACAGGTTCAGGGGGAGCATTAGCCTTCACACAAATTCAACATTGTTGGCATCATGGTTACTGAGTTTAACTATGGCTTCATATACATATATCATTTGTTGCATAAGTCATGTAAAGATCTAGGGTGTGATATGACTTCTTCTGTCATGGTCTGTATTTCAATTAGTCCTATTGGACATATGATGTAATTTGTATCCCCACTTTGCACAGGATGGATGATATTATAATTGTTGTATTTATATCATGTATAAGCAATCGATATATCCCCACTTTGTTGGGTGGATGAGTCATATATGGTGTATCCCCACTTGGTTGGGTGATTGATGTATGTATGAGTCATTGGTCATAGGGAGGTCATACTCACTTAGTTGAGTTATAGAGTCATCTTACTCTTTTGAAACATATCTCTGCAGACTCGGCATGTACTCAGGGGGAGCATGGACAACATAATGTATATCAAAGGTGGAGAATAGATTGGTTCACCCTTTACCCTTGATGGCAAAGGGGGAGAGTATTTGGTGTTGCTTGTTATCTCTAACAATTTCTACAGCTTGCAGTAATCAACACCAGCATGGTTGCCATCAAGTACAAAGGGGGAGATTATTGGTATTATGATACAAGTGTTGTCCTTGATGGAAACTCACTCACAATTCAGTTCAGTTTTGAGGAAAGGCAACCCATAGTGTAACATGTCCATTCAGATGTAACAGGTCATTGATACAGAAGAACATGAAGATGGAACTAAAGTCTACTAATCAGAATGAAGAATTTGAAGGTAAAGGATGTTGCAAAGTAGTTTAAGATGTATACACAAGTCCACTTATTCAAAACAGTGTATACACGCCAGTTCACAGAACAAAAAGAGTGTATACGTATACACACAATTTCACAAGAAGAAAAGCACGTATATGTTGGGAAATCAAGGAAATTCAAGAGGAGACAATACCAGGGGTCAATACTATGGTATTAGCCCACAATATTGAGTAGAGTAATGACTATTTGATCTCGTCCAAGAATACCATGGGTCCTAAGTGGTTTTGGTTCGAGGTATTGAGAAAGGCCTAAACCTAGATAAGGAGGAGAAGAGCATAAGGCTAATGTGTGCAAGTGAAAAGGGTTTCTAAGGAATACTTCTAGATGAAGTATATTTTATGTTGCAGGGCTATGTTTGTGATTTGATTTGAAATATTTTGTGCACCTTGAATTCAATGTTGGATCAGGATCATGAGATCTGAAATGACTTATCATTGAATGATCTGATATTGGTTGGGCTAGATCTGATTATGTACACCTGTCTTATTCTTTAAATGTCATGATCTGGGTTTGTCTGAAGTCCAGAATAGAAATGAAGTTATGAGTTAATATTTGCAGATCTATATGCTGGTTCATCTTGGTAAAAGTGCATGTACATGGAGGTTCTACTCTTCCAAGTAGCGTATACAAAAGAAAAGCTTATTCTTCAGATTTGGTTGATCTATTTGATCAGTTCTATTGTTTTACTGCTGTCTGTCAATGAAGTCTTCTTAGATCTGAATGTAAAACTGAATGCATAATGAGTTTGACATCTGATTGATTGATTGTATAAGTGAGAAGGGTGATCTCTGCTACTTCCTATGTAAAGCTCTATAAATTGACAGTAGATGTTCAGTATATTGCTGGTTGGTACAGACTTGATTCATAAGTTTTAGGTTTCAGTAGTTTTGAAGGTATACATAGGTTTGATTAAAGGAAGTAGCGTATACACATAGGTTGGGTTCAGTAAAGTAGCGTATACATTCTGATGTATGAATTTTTGAGGTTGCAGTTGGTTTTGAATGATAATGCATGTTTATGAGTTTAGCACAATGTTCTGGTGACAGTGATCTCACTGTTCATATTAACATATTATTGGTTGAAGCAGTTTGAAAGTTCTTATGGGTCCAGTATGAAAATATGATGAAACAAGGCCTTCATGTGTATTGTTGTGTACTAGGAGCATCCAGTCTGAAAATTTATGAAACATGGTCCTTGGAGGAAGAGAGAAGGTCGTAGCCTTTTGTAGGCTGGCACCAATGTACCAGTAAACATTGGCTAGTACAAGAGCTAGGAGGTTGTAGCTCCCTTCCAGTCGAAGCTAGAAAATGAGAGAAGGTTGTAGCCTTCTGTAGGTTGGTGCCTGCGTATGGGTATGAGTCTGCACTAATACAAGATTGTAAACATATTTTCTTATTATTAAAAAGAAGAAAAAGACGACACTAGCAGGTGGTTTTCACCCACATTGGGTTTCCAACTTAAATATTGGTTTTCATGTGTGTTGCTTATGTGTGATGGTTTATTTTGTTTTTTCTGCACTATTTAATAAGTTACTAATGGAATGGTTATACATCGATGCATGATAAGTTAACTAAATCGCAAGTTCTTTGGGTATACGCTGGTTTCACAAATCACAGTAGTGTGTACACGCTAGTTCACTTCACAGAAGTAGAGTATATAAATCTGCTTGGGAAATTAAAAATTATTGATCTGATAATACTGATTCACCCCCCCTCTCAGTATTATTTCCAACAATTGGTATCAAAGTAGGTCCTTCATAAGAAGCTTGATCACTTGAAGGAAGATCTTTCAAGATGAATAATCACGAAGGCATGGGATCCATCAGACCACCAATATTCAATGGGAGCAACTTAGTATATTGGAAAATAAGAACCAAAGCCTATCTACAATCGCTTGGAGCCGATGTTTGGGAAATTGTGGAAGGAGGATATCAATTTCCAACAGCAATTCCTACAGACTCTGCAGGTAAGAAGTTATATGAAACCAATGCCAAAGCTGTCAATACGTTATTGGGAAGTCTGTCAGAATCATAATTTGTCAAAGTCATGCAGGTCAAGAAAACCAAAGAGATATGGGACAAAATCATTCAGAGCTAAGAAGCAGACTCTTAGGGAAAACATGCTAAGCTTCAAACTCTCAGAATTCAGTATGAAACTCTTAAGATGCATAGTGATGAGAGTGTTGCTAGTTACTTTTTACGTATAAATGAGATTGTTAACTATATGAAGAATCTGGGTGAAGAGATAAAGGAAGCTACTTTAGTTGAGAAAATTTTGAGATCTTTGTCTTCTAAATTTGAGTCAAAAGTGTCTGCCATAGAAGAAAAATAGGATCTTCAAACTATTAATATGATTCAACTCCATGGAATCCTAACTGCCTTTGAAATGAGAAAAGGAGATCCATTAGATATGAGAGAATCTACTTTTAAAGCATCAGCAAAGGGAAAAGAAGAGGAAGAGAACAATGAATTAGACCACATTTTAGAAGAAGAAGATGAGGTAAATTTTGTTAAGAATCTTCAATGGGGTTCCGAATTCAAAGTTAAGCTACCTTTCAAATGCTTTTCTTGTGGTAGAGTCAGCCATTATGCTGCCAAATGTCCTCATAAAGATAAATATGAAAAAGGAAAGGAATATGCAAAAGGAAATAGAAAATATGTTGTGAATAGAAGGAGTTACTATACGCATGAAGATAATGATCGCTTATCCAATAGTGATGAAGATGAAATTTACCAAGATTATAGACTACTCATGGCTTATGACAATGATGATTTTTGGATGCCTTAGAAGAGGAAGACTTTCTTGAAGAAATCACTAAACTCAAAATATGTTTAGAAGAAAAGAATATGATCAACGATACATTGACACACCAACTCACTGAAAGAGAAAAGCACAATGAAAATCTAGAATGTGAAATTGTGGGTCTAAGAAAAGAACTTGAGAAGACAAAATCTCTTAATCTTATATTTTCTAAAGGATCTGAAACTTTAAATGAAATCATCATAGTTCAATGTTCTCCTTTGATAAAGATAGGTCTTGGATATACTAAAGAATCATCTCAATCACAGAAGCTGTCAGCATCCACCAGAAGCTATATAGATGCAACAAAGACCAGTGAACAATATGTCAATCGTCAGCAAAGGCCTAAAATTACTCATCAGGTAAATCATACCCAATTTACTCCAAGGATGAAGATCAGTAGAATCTTCAACCAAAAGGTAAACAATGCTAAAAGATTCTATGGTCGCAAAAACTTCTTTAATGGGAAATGTTTTTCATGTCATAACTTTGGTCATAAGGATGCTCAATGTGTTGCTTACAAAACCATCACGATTAGAGAAGGACAAAATCAATGGAGTGTAACAGGAATCAAGAAAAGTTCCTAAAATAATTTTTCTCCTCTTGGAAATGAAGTAGAATGTTTGATTTGTAACAACCTTGGTCATGAAGAATCTGAATGTAGGAGAAAATTTCAGCCATCACTTCAAAAAAAGCAAACATCATTAAATCCAAAGAAATGGAGAAATAAGGAATCTCAATCAGAAAGATGTGGCATAGCTTTGTATGCAGAAGGACAAGAAAATCAATGGTACATCGACAGTAGATGCTCCAAACACATGACAGGTGATAATGCTTTAGAAAAGGAAAAGAATGTCTCATTTGGAAATGACACTCCAGCTATCATTAAAGGTAAAGGTTCTGTCTTCTTGAAAGAAAAGGTTAAAGCTGGAAATGTCATGTATGTAGATGGTTTTAAGCATAACCTGTTGAGTGTTAGTCAAATGTGTGATCAAGGAAATGAAGTTGTGTTTCGATCAAACGGATGTGTGGTTCGTGAGCTTGATACAGGAAATACTGTGATAAAAGGAACAAGAACTCCAAATAACTTATGCATACTCAAATGAGGACAACAACAATGCTATCTAAGAAAAACATATGAAAACTGGCTATGGCATAGAAGATTGGGACATCTAAGATTTTCTCAAATAAGAAAAGTATGCAGGCTCAAGGCAGTTCATGATCTTCCAGATATCAACATCCCAGAAAATACCATATGAAAACCATGTCAAGTCAGTAAGCAAACCAGAGTTCATTTCAATGAAAAAGAAGGATCAACAAGTAAGCCTCTTGAACTCATCCATACTGATTTATGTGGACCAACAAGGAAAAAGTCACCTTGTGGAGAAGAATACTTTATTTTATTTATTGATGATTTTTCTAGGATGTCTTGGATAGGTCTATTAAAGCATAAAGATGAAGCATTTGAAAAGTTTAAAGCCTTCAAATATTTAGTTGAAAAAGAATCAGATCGAAAAATCAAATGTCTTAGATCTGATCAAGGTGGAGAATTCATATCAAATGAATTCTTTGACTTTGTGAACAACATGGAATGAAGATGAAATTCTTCATCGCAAGAACTCCTCAACAAAATGGTGTGGTGGAAAGAATGAACATAACATTTCAACAAATGGCTCGAGCAATGCTTGATGAATCTGGAACTCCTACAACCTTCTAGGGAGAAGCTGCATTTGCTTTCGTGACTATTCTCAGCAAAGCGAATGTTTGGGTAAATATCAATCAAACTCCATATGAACTTTGGTATGGTAATCCTCCTACTATAAAACACTTTAGAGTGCTTAGAAGCAAATGTTTCATCAAAAGGACTGACGAAAAACTTGGTAAGTTCAAACCAGTGTTACTTGGGAGTGGGAGCGAAAATGGGAGCGGGAGCGACATTTTCAGAAGCTCCCGGTTTGGGAGCGAATCCCGGAGCAATTTTTTAAAAATATCTATATATCTATATATATATATATATATATATATATATATATTTTGATACATATATGTCAACAAAACATGTAGAATGATGAATTAGATACAAAAAACATAGATTGATCATTGAACCATATCACATCAAACATCTAGAAGTTATAATCTTCATCAACCACGTCCACAAGTTAGTAACATACATATTACAACTGCAACATATTGAGTCTTGTGAATCATGATTCATCAAATTCAATCTTAAAGTTTCAACTTCAAGCTTTCAAAATTGAAAATTCAATATATAACATTTATTATCATTGATCACCAAAGTTTTACTTGTAAGCTAAGTTTAACCATTACAAGAAATAATATCTAAGTTTCTAACTGTTAACATGAAATGAAATGTTATAAAATGAATTATGAAATGAAATGAAACAACTTTAGTCTTTCACAAAGCATCATATTCATAATTCACAATCATTACCAATGAGTTATAATTGCCAACTTCAAACTTCAAACTTTCATTGTCACAGTTGTATATTGTTTACAAAAAATATCATTATGATATGAAAGAGTCAAGAGTCAAGAGTCAAGGACTCAAGACTCAACAGTTATGAAAAATAATAGAAACTAGAAAACATAAGTAAACTGTAAATCTATTATCTACTACTACATGTGGCCCTTGCCACGAGAGTCTACTGTATGAGCAGGTCGTGGTGGTCTTCTAGAAGTCTCCCGCACAGACCAACGACCAGAACTAGAAGGCACATGCCCTCCACATGAGGGTGTAAATGGAGGTGGCGACAGCAAAGGAATAAGATTCGAAACTCAAGCACTGTTACTGGATGGTGGAGGTGGCATGGTTGCTGCAGCTGCTTCATCTTCATCCCTTATAAGTTCCTCTTCCAGTTGTTCAAGATGTATAGTTCCATCCTCCAAATTGTCATCCTCTGGGTGGTTGTCCCAAAATTTATATGTTGGATCCTCATAAGCCCAATCACAGTAATGACTCAACAACCTCAAGTTGTAGTGCACATAAACCAAGCTTTCTGCCAAGTTTTCATTGATTCTGTTTCTTTTCACATTATGTATGAAGCTATAGGTGCTCCAATACCTCTCTGTAGAAGAAGTATTTACAACCTATGATAGAAATTTTTTTGCCAATTTTGGAAAAAGTCCCTGGCCGCCATATGATTCCCACCATGCGAGAGCATCAAATCTGTCTTTGTCTTCCATTGCATGGAAGGTAGCAAACAAACCAGTGCCTCTAAAATATCTGCCTATTTCAAGGCCCACACTAGCACATTCCTCCTTGTCAGGTATCAACTTTTCTAATGCATCCAAATATCCTCTAGTTACCTCTTCATCTAAATGGGGTTTGGTCCTAACCCCACCCCCTGGTGTAGGTTGGCCCAACCAATATGTAGAGTAGTATTTTGGCATAAGGATATATGCCAAGCAATGTAGTTGAATATTAATTTTATTCCACCGCACACACACACAATCGTGAATCAATTTGTACAATTAGGGATCATTGTTATGAACAATATCTTTTATTT